>CM077664.1:246589587-247839587 GCA_039707655.1 Elymus sibiricus | reverse complement strand
TGGCACGGGGAATGGTGCTGGATCAATGAAAAAGATTTCCCGGTCTTCTGTCAGCCCAGGACGGCAAGGGTGGAGCGCGGCACAGATTGGAGCTCTTTCGGTGCTGACGACAAGAAGCTCACAATCGCCACAACGCGCATCCTCCGCCTCAAAGCTGCCGGCCTCACCGTTGAAATGGTGGGGGCTGACTTCCTTCACCGCCGCATTAATCCTCTCCAGAACAAGGGCAGGCCCGCCTGGGACTACAAGAACGCAACAGATATCATGCGGGTCCGGACTGGACTTCACGCCAATCTGACGGTATTGCAGCAAAGGGCTCTCTGCGAGCAGCTCTTCCGCCCCAGCGGCAACTTCAAGCTGCCGGCAAGGGTGGTGCCTTTATGCAACAACTCTGCCAAGGATTCCGCCATCGCAATGATGCCCGCTTGCAACGCTCACTGCGTCGAGGCGCTTTGGCAAGAGCCACCTGAGGATGCGCTGATGCAATGGTTCGATATACTGGTGGAGAGGCCCATCAGAGAGGAAAAATATCTCTTCCGCGACACCACACCCGAAGAATTGGAGCATATCGCCAACAGGGCGGTAGAGGCCAGAATGGCTGGAGGCATCAGCGGCTCTGTGTCCGCGGCAGCCAATGTCGATGAGGAATCTGGTGATGAAATGACAAGGGAACAGCCGGAGGAACTTGCCGAAGAGCAGGAAGAACCTGCCGGGGAACGGGGCGGGGAGACTGTTGCAGAACAAGTACCCGAAGAGACCCCCGCTCCTCCCGTTCCGGCAAGGAGAACTCGTGTCCTTCGGAGAGCTGTCTCCGGAGAGCCAGTCCGCGGCGTACCCTCAGGTGAGGAAGTTGCCGACGAGGAGGTAACCGGCAAGGTTGCCGGACGGCAAGGAACTCAACACCAAGCCCCTCAACAGCAGCGAACGCGGCGTACCTCAATGAGGAGTATGATACGTCTCCAACGTATCTATAATTTTTTATTGTTCCATGCTGTTATATTACCAATCTTGGATGTTTTATATACATTTACAAGCAATTATATATCATTTTTGGGACTAACCAATTAACTTAGTGCCCAGTGCTAGTTGCTATTTTCTGCCTGTCTTTGGTTTTATAGAATATCAATACCAAACGAAGTCCAAATGCCACGAAACTTTTTGGAGATTTTTTTCTTGACATAACCAACACTAGAAGCTTTGGGAGAGGGCCAAAAGACCCAGGAGGTGGCCACGAGCCACTAGGGCGTGCCTGGGGGGGCAGGCGCGCCCTGGTGCCTCATGGGCCCACCTCTGCCCCTTTTGACCTAATTCCACCACTATAAATTCCCAAAAATCGGGAAACCAATAGAGGAGTCCATGAAATACTTTTTCCGCCGCCGCAAGCTTCTGTTCTTGAGAGATCCCATCTGGGGGCCTTTTCCGGCACTCCGCCGGAGGGGGATTCGATCATGGAGGGGCTCTACATCAACCTTGCTGCCCTTTCGATGATGCGTGAGTAGTTTACCACAAACCTTCGGGTCCATAGTTAGTAGCTAGATGGCTTCTTCTCTCTTTTTGATCTTCAATACAATGTTCTCCTCGATGTTCTTGGAGTTCTATCCGATGTAATCACTTTTTGCGGTGTGTTTGTTGGGATCCGATGAATTGTGAGTTTATGATCAGATTATCCATGAATATTATTTGAGTCTTCTCTGAACTCTTTTATGCGTGATTATTATAGCTTCGTATTTCTTCTCCGATCTATTGATTTGGTTTGGCCAACTAGATTGATTTATCTTGCCATGGGAAGAGGTGCTTTGTAATGGGTTCGATCTTGCGGTGCTCAATCCCAGTGATAGAAAGGGACATGACACGTATGTATCATTGCTATTAAGGGTAAAAAGATGGGGTTTATTCATGCGTGAGTTTACTTTGTCTACATCATGTCATCTTGCTTAAGGCGTTACTCCGTTCTTTATGGACTTAATACACTAGATGCATGCTGGATAGCGGTCGATGTGTGGAGTAATAGTAGTAGATGCAGGCATGAGTCGGTCTACTTATCTCGGACGTGATGCCTATATACATGATCATTGCCTTGGATATCGTCATGATTATTTTCTTTTCTATCAATTGCCCAACAGTAATTTGTTTACCCACCGTATGCTATTTTCTTGAGAGAAGCCTCTAGTGAAAACTATGGCCCCCGGGTCTATCTAAATCATATATTAAAAACCCTAAAAATACCTTGCTGCACTTTTATTTATTTTATTTTATATTTTAGTATCAATCTATCAATCTATCACATACAATTTAATCTTGCAATTAACCGCCGAGGGATTAACAACCCCTTGTTTGCGTTGGGTGCAAGAATTTGTTGTTTTGTGTGCAGGTGCTGCTAACGAGGTGTTGCATGATTCTCCTACTGGATTGAGAACCTTGGTTTCATAACTGAGGGAAATACTTATCTCTACTATACTGTATCTCCCTTCCTCTTCAGGGAATTACCAACGCAGCTCACAAGTAGCAGAGTACAGCCGTGCTGGCTGCCGGAGCGGGCGAGTCGTCTCGTCCTGCTACGCCTGCGGCAACTAAGCGGGCCAGGACTTCTACCCCACCGCCTTCTTCCAGCACCAGGCCTGAGAGCTTGTATGATCTCTCCATCCTTAGCGACAAGGCGGAGGAAGAAGAGTATGCATCTCCAATTTTCTTTGTTAACTCTTGATTTCTTGCTTGTGTTAATCTGACTTGCCTCGTCTTGCCTTGACTTCACAGCGACGGGGAGACCTTGGCACAAAGGATGGCCAAGAGGGCGAGGACCGCGACAGAGGATGAACCGGCAACAAGTATGGCACCGGGTGACGGCGTCGTGGACATCAGCCCGGACCGCAGCCCCCAGCGTGAGGCCACTACCCAATTTCCTTTGGCGAGCGCTAGTGTCGAGATATTTACTGCTAACATGGGCACAGGAGCAGGAGAAGAGTGCCACGAGGAGGAGCGCCCGGAGGCAGATTGTCAGGCCCAGTTTTCTGGGACATGAAATCCCAGCAAATGACCCTCGTGTCATCACCAGCCCTAGGATTACTGTTCGCTGGTGGACACTTCCTTGATACAGAATTCCAAGCAGTTACAAGAATTTGATACAAGACCATAAAGGTCCATTTAGTACCACAATGATTTCTAGTGGCGGATGACGGAAGCGACTCGTGGATCTCCAACGTCGATGGGGTTCCCAAATGGAGCATCGCGCGTTAGACCGCCCAAGGATTCCAAAATAAAACGTCAGTCAGGTGTCTGAATGCGACGCCTCTAAAGGTCTTGAAAAGAAATGCCAAACGGGTGTCTGGATGCGATGCCTCGAGAGGTCTTGAAAATTAATGCCAAACGGGTGTCTGAATGCGACGCCTCGAGAGGTCTTGAAAAGAAATGCCAAACGGGTGTCTGAATACGACGCCTCGAGAGGTCTTGAAAAGAAAGTAATAACATGAGTATCCAGGTGGCATGACCTTCCCAAGAGACACTCAAAAATGCACATAAGAGAAAAAGGTTAGTCCACAATAATATTCATGTTAACAATAATATTCATGATAGCATCCGTAGTGATAATAATCATCCTACAAAAGTGAATCATGCTCAATTTTAATTATTTCCTCCGAAGACCAACACTTGACCAACCCAGACTGTAGCCCTTAACCGCGGACAACGACTATTCGAATAGGTTTTAGAACTCTGCAGAGGTTGTACTCTTTACCCACAAGTAAAGAATTTCTTTAGTCAACCCCAAGACATTGGCTAATTCCGATTATGGCTTTTGGGTTGGAAACACACCTAACCAGCACACACCAGCTTAACTTTCCCGATGCCCGGAATCACCCAAGGCATCATCCAAGAAAAACTCTAAGACGGGGAGGCCAACACCTCGAATAGCATGGGATCACAAAATTTATAACGCGCGCAATAACAAGGGGTGCATGCCCCCCTCTCGGCCCAGCCGGAAACACCCATGCCCCCTGACCAAGTGGCATGCCTACCAGTGGCCACTGGTATCTTCCACTATGGCCTCTCTGTATGGTGTGTGCAAGGAAAGGGGTTAACAACTTACTAAACCATACCCTACTTGTGGCAGGGACAAGTGGCAGCACGAATCAAGTATGGGGGTTACCGGAACAAGACTCGATCTATGGTCGACTCAGGAGGTTTAAGTTTTCCTGCAGTGGTTAGCACAATATATCTCCTTGGTAGTACCCAACAGGGTCACCACCAGGCATGTCCCGACATGCCATCACTGATCATTCTCGTCACAACGAGACATCTGTTTCACGGTCACTTTTATATGTGACAGATTCTCTCCTGCAGATTAGTCAGAACAAGCATAGGCATGTGTGGCACAAATGTTTCATGTTTAAGTGAACTCAAATACTGACCAGGAACCACATATGCATGATCCTCTATATGCAAATTTCATTTGAGTCAACATATTCATGTTTCAAAATTCTAGCAAGCAATCAACCAAACTTTCATCATATCAAGTGTTCAAGATGCTTGCCTTGGGTGTGTAGTGGTGCTGGTTCACCCCAAAATTTTGCAAAAATTATCTTCCCTCCATTTTTCCTATTTTCAAAGTATTGCAATTATCACATAATTTCAAAATAGTACAAAAAAGTTGTTTGGAAATTTTTGAAATAAATACTAAAATTAACTAGATGAAAAATAAAGAATGTCAGAAAAAGAATTAATTCATTTGGAATTGTACTTTAAAAATTAGAGCCAGTCAAAGTTGTGGTCAAAATCTGATTTTAATAAAAACATAAACAGAAAACGTTTCGGCTAGGAATACGCTTTCGAGCAGAGAACACGTACTGTTGTAGGATCGAAAGTATGTCTAGAGGGGGGTGATTAGACTACTTGACCGAATAAAAACCTAACCTTTTCCCAATTTTAGATGTAGGCAGATTTTAGCAAGTATACAAGTCAAGCATCACCCTACACATGCAATTCTAAGAGTGTAGCAGTGGAAAGTAAACAATTGCATATGTAAGTAAAGGAGGGGATCGGAGATTTCAAACGCAATGAAGACACGGTGGTTTTTGGCGTGGTTCCGATAGGTGGTGCTATCTTACGTCCACGTTGATGGAGACTTCAACCCACGGAGGGTAACGGCTGCGCGAGTCCACGGAGGGCTCCACCCGCAAAGGGTCCACGAAGAAGCAACCTTGTCTATTCCACCATGGCTTACATCCACGAAGGACTAGCCTCACTCAGGGTAGATCTTCATGAAGTAGGCGATCTCCTTGCCCTTACAAACTCCTTGGTTCAACTCCACATCATGCCGGAGGCTCCCAAGTGACACCTAACCAATCTAGGAGACACCACTCTCCAAAAGGTAATATACGGTGTGTTGTTGATGAACTCCTTGCTCTTGTGCTTCAAATGATAGTCTCCCCAACACTCAAACAACTCCTCATAGATTTGGCTATGGTGGAAGAAGGATTTGAGTTGAAAGCAACTTGGGAAAGGCTAGAAATCAAGGTTCAAATGGTTGGATTGGAATGTCTTGATCTCAACACATGAGTAGGTGGTTCTCTCTCAGAAAATGTATGGTGGAAGTGTAGGCACGTTCTGATGGCTCTCCTTACTGAGTAAGAAGTGGTGGAGGGGTATATATAGCCTCCACACAAAATCCAACCGTTACACACTTTTTGACCCAACTCGGTGGCACCGATCAGAAATCTCGGTGGCACCGATCAGAAATCTCGGTGGCACCGAACTATGTAAAAGATATGAATGTTAGGAATCTTGGTGGGACCAACTGGAACAACTCGGATGGACTGATGTGCAATGGTTAGGGCAAGCCTCGTCTCAGTGGCACCGATTGCATCAACTCGGTGGGACCGAAGTAAAGCAATAAGGCAACAGAGAGTTGGCAAGCCATCTCGGTGAGACCGATTTGCAAAACTAGGTGAGACCGCAGTAAGTGCAAACGATTACAGAGAGTTGGCAAGGCCATCTTGGTGAGACCGAGATCCATATCGGTGGATCCGATTTGTTAGGGTTTTGGCAGTGGCTAAGTCCAGATGAACTCGGTGGCTCCGGATAGAGAATTTCGGTGGGGCCGAGTTGGAATGTAGGTTTTGGACATATTTGGATTGAGAAAGTGGCTGAGGGTTTTGGAGTACTGTCACTAAGCACTTGAGCAAAAAGATCATTAAGCAACACCTCATCCCCTTTTAATAGTATTGGCTTTCCTATGGACTCAATGTGATCTTGGATCACTAAACCAAAAATGTAGAGTCTTGATCTTTTGCCAATCTATGTCCTTAGCATTTTGAGGGGTCCACATCTCTAGTCCTTGCCATGCCAATCATTGAACATCCTGAAATCTTTAACTTGAATGGACATTAGTTCATTGAGATATATGTTGTTATGAATTACCAAAACCACCAAGGGAGCAAATGTGCTTTCAATCTCCCTCTTTTTGGTAATTGATGACAACATATAGATCAAAGCTTCGACAAATGATTAAATGAATGAAATACATCATCGCTTTGAGAAGTATGTGATAAGCAAGAGCTCCCCCTAAATTTGTGCATTATTAAGAATTTGCGTTTGAATGCAAATGCACAATCAATTAGGATCATGGGTCACTCTTCCATGTCACATAAAACTTGGTGGAGCGCGCAAAATGATATGAATGGAATAGTAGGCACGCATCACCAACACAAGTGAATGATCATACAAGATAACGATACGTATAAGCATTTAAGCGTAGCATGAAGCATAATATGATCAATCACACAAAGTAGTAGCTCACAAACATAACGATCAAAGTACTTCAAAGTATCTCACACACGTAGTATCAAGCACACACATCAAATCAAAGTAGCATAAAGCAAATAGTAGCAAAAGAACTCGAGAAAAACCAACGAGCAAAACACTCTCCCTTGAAGCCTATGATCTATACAAATTCTCCCCCTTTGGCAACAAGTACCAAAAAGCTTGAATAGGTATAGGACTATGTGGCTCTCTAGGCACGATCCTCGAAAGCTCCTGAAGGTGATCTCCGGTTGGCAGCTCCGGTGTGCGTAGACGGCATTGAGAGAAGTGCATCCTCGAAGGCTTCAGCTGATGTCTGCTGGGCTGGTGGAGTAGAGACCGGAGGTGGCACTGTAGCAGCAGCAGCAGGTGCAGAGACTGTGGTCCTCGGATTGCAGCAAACCTGGCTGCCCTAGGCACTGTCTGGAATCTCTTAGTAGTAGGTCTGTCATCTCCACTGTCATCAGAAGCGGCGGCCCTGGCTGCATCAACATCGTCCTTCAGCTTCTCCACAATGGTGTGTACCTTAGTGATCTTCACATCAAGATCATGAATCTTAGTCTCGACTATCCGCTCTAAGCTAGCCTAGTTCTGGGTGAGGTTGGCCAGACTTCGCTCAATCCTCAGGGTGGCTTCTAGTAGATAAGTCATCTGGTCATTCTTAGACTTGAGATTGGCAATGGGTGCATTGGGAGCAGATGCCTCCTTGGCTGCTTTTGCTTCTACGGCTACTCGGATCTTCTCTTGTGCTTGAGCAGATGTAGGATGCGAAGGGTCCATCACTATAACATTGTCCTCAAACTCTGGACGCAGTGGGAGATGCTCACGATCAAGAAGATAAGTGCTCGTTCCAACCTTGGAGTTGATGAGCATGTGAATGTGTGGAGCATATCCGCAAGATCTCTTCTGATCAGCAGCTGTCCTCTTGATGGTTTCTACTATCAAGCTCATCACCTTGAACTTCTGAGGTGTATCAAAGAGGTGCAGCAAGTTGATGGAGTGGCCACGTATCATCTTATCATCTCCTGACTTGGGCAACATAGTGTACCTCAAGATAGTGTTGGTGGTGGCCAAACCAGGTAGCAAGTGGTTCACTGACCCTAGCTTGTGTGTCTCGAGGTCCTTCTTTGGAATAGCTGTGTACATATTGGTCATGGAATTGTGGTCCATCTTGAGCTTGGCATAGATATCAATGTCATCATCTTCTTCCTCTGGAGCACCAAGAAGAGTAGCCCACTCAGAGATGGTTGACTGGTATCTGGATCCCTCAGTCATCCACACAATCCTGCCATCTGGATAAAAATGAGCTGTGGAGTAGAATTGCATGATCATCTCATCATTCCACTTTGTAAGCTTCTGTCCAACAAATTCATCAACACCAGCTATCCTAAAACTCTCATGAACATGGGGGAAGTAGTCCTCATTTGCATCGATGTACTTCCAATCCACCCATCTCATGTCACTGACGATTGGCTTCTTATCAAGCAGTACAGTCTCATAGAAGTCTTGTTGTCCTCTGGTCTGGAAGCGGTAATCACAAGCAGTTCTTCTTCTGGCAGCATAAGGATGTGACAATCTCCATTGGCACAGTCCTTTGTCCTTCCTGAGCATCATGTTTTCAGCGACTGGGTGTGCATTGTCATGATCTGGAATCTTTAGCTTCAATTTTCTGAGCACTAGTGGCTCCTAATCAACATCAGCTTCAGGCACTGGGGCCTTGTTCTTCTCTGTAGCAGGAATGTTTCTAGTTGACCTCTTGGGTGCTGGAGCTTTTGGCTTGGACTTGGTGGGAGCAGCAGTCCTTATGGCATCAGACATAAGCTTCTGAGACTTTGCATGTGGTGCATCAGTTGCTGGCTCCTCCTCTTCCTCTTCATCAATCATCATGGAGGGTTTGCCAATCACATGAGCAGTAGTCTTCCTTGCTCTCTTCTTCTTTCCTCCTGCAGCTGCCTCTGCATCACTTGGTTCCTCAAGTGTGAATGTCATAGTCTCCTTAGTGACTTTCTTGACTGCTGTCTTCTCTTTGGTTCTAGCAGATGGTTTGGTGCTATACTCCTTTGCAAGCACAACTCTCTTCTTCTTTGATGCTGCTTCACTAGCAAAAAAGTCCTCATCCTCATCATCTGAGGTTCTCTTCTTCCTTGTCCTTGTTGCAGCCTTTGGAAGATCTGGAGAGCTTCTCTCTCCCTCATAAAAGCTTTCCTCAGGACTAGAGCCTGAACTGAGATCAGTGTGCTGCTCTGACATGTTTTGGCTATCGTTGGCATCAGACATCTTGCAAAGCTGACCCTGTGAATAGATGGGTATGGGCAGAGTAGATGAGTCATCACAAAAAGCAGAAATTTTCCATAAAAATTGAGTTCAAATCTTAGTTTCAAGTTTTCACAGAAGGCATTTTGGATGGACCGAGTTGATCATCTCGGTGATACCGAAGCCCTCAACAGAAACTTTACACTCCATTTCGGTCAGACCGAGATGGGGTTCGGTGTCTCCGAGATGCTAGGGTTTCACAGAGACTTTACTTTTGGTCTCACCGATTCGTACAACTCGGTGGCACCGAGACGTACTAGTGCAATGGCCTGGGGCCAAATCGGTGACTCCGAAAATATCTAATCGGTCGGTCTGAGATGCGTTCGGCGGAAACTTAAACCTAAATTTTTTACTCGAATCTAATCTATGGAATTTGCAGTGTAAAGGAAGTTCTCAATCCGTGGCAAGAATAATGGATATCCATTCGTGCATTGAATCAGAATTTAGAGCACGAAAGGGGTCGAATCTCACCCTAACTTGGTGGAGATCCTCTACGGCGGCAACGGCGGTGCAGATTGCCGTTGACGGCGGCGGATTCCGGCGGTGAAGGCGCGCTGGAGACAAAGGCGATGATCCGAAGACCTGGGCGACGGCAGCAACGGGGTGCGGGAACGAGGGGGTTTGAGAAATTTCAACCGTTCGGGCCCGCGGAGTTTATATACCCGTGTGCTGTCGGTGGCTCCGAGTTTGACAACTCGGTGGCACCGATATGTGTAACTGCAATCAGTTTAGCACATCGGTGACGCCGAAATGGTTCAACTCGGTGACACCGAGATGGAAACCTAGATCAATCTAAATGATTTCGGTTGGACCGAGTGTGAGTGGATTGGTTCGGCCGAAATCATGTAGAAGGTTTTGGAGGTTCAGCCCTTTCAGATCGGTGGCTCCGAGTGCTCCTCACCCGGAGGGTCCGAAAATGACTTGTTCAATTTTTGTGATGTAGCAAGAATAGAATTGGAGACAAGAAAGCAAAGATAGCTAGAGAAGGTACTTAGGCATTCTTGTACATCCACATTCCCAGAAAAACCAAGACAATCAAAACAACAAATGGATGTCCTCGAATGAAGAAAACATGCAAACCAACATGCTCACACAATAAGATAGCAAAAGAAATATGTGTCAAACATGCACAACCAATTCTAGCATCTATCAAGCAATGGCGATGACTAGGTCATCTATATATGAGTATATTAACTTAGGAGTCAAATGAGAACATTTGATCATAGGTCATACTCATCGTTTAAGCACCAGTGGGGTTGCCACTTTTACATAAAGCATTGATGTGTTCACGCCATTAGAGTTGCTTTAGTTCAATTGTTTAAAGCAAAGCTCCCCCTAGATGTGATATCCCCCCAAAGAGGGATGAACTAACCTTGGGTTTTGTTGATGATGACTTCATGTAGATGTTGAAGATGTGGATGCTCGATGTTGATGTAGACCATCAAGAGTTGGGAGCAATCCTTTGGAGTTTTGTGCTTTCAATACCTACATGGGTTAGTCCCACACAAGGAACATACAAGGATATCCATAGACATAGAGTGAAATACACATATGATGATGTCCATGAATGCAATGACTACCTTGTCCCTTGCCTTACCAACAAGAGGGTTTGTGACTCCATGAACTAGTGCAAGATGTGGAAGTTGTTTGCACAAGTTCTTGCCAAAATGAATATGAGTGAAGTTTGTTGGCGGAGTCACCCTCAAGAACTCTCTAGTTCTTCTTCTTTTGGACCCACATCAACTTGATGGGAATCCTTGGAGTTGTAGTAGCACTTGATGAAGTAGAACTTGATGAAGTCTTGGGAACCCACTTGACCAAGGCTTGAGGAGCTTCTTCAAATGAATCAATCTCTTTTTGAAGCTTGTCCTTGCCTTTTAGCTTGTGGTCTTGTGGTGGAAGATCTTCTTGAGCTTGTGTTCCTGTGAAGGAAGTAGGATCATACTTCTCTTGTTGAGGAAAAAACTTCATCTTGGGGTATTGATCTTCTTCCCACTCAACTCCATTGGCATTGAACTTTCGTTCAAAACCAACACCTTGGTTCTTCCGGTGCCTTCCTTGCTTGTGTACAATTTCCTCAAATTGCTTACTCCCGGCAAGGCTCTTGTAGACACCTTTTTCTATAATTCCTTTCAATAGAATATTTTCTAGCTCAAGTGTAACTTGGCTAAGAGAATCATTAGTGGAATCAATAGAACTACTAGAAGCAACAATATTGGATTTAGCATTGTTATCGTTACTACTAGAGGTAGAACCCTTTTTACCCTTGTTGCTAGTTTGCTTAGGTTTAACTTGTGGTATAAAGGTAGACAAGATTAAACGTTTGGCAAGATATGAAGAACTCTTCTTTCGAAGATCGTCATTGATAGCTTTAAGAAACTCATGCTCTTGCTCTAAATTTAGCTTCTCGAAGCGTAGCTTCTCATGAGTTCTTAGAAGTTCTCTATGATCCTCTTGAGTTGTTTCATGAGCTAACTTATGAGCATTTAGTTCTTTAGTTAGACGCTCAATCTCCTTCATAGCATTGTCACTCGTTTCCTCTTGACTATCATGATTACTAGCATTTTCATTATAGCTCACATCACTAGCCTTATCAATAAGTAAATCATCATCACCAAGCAAATCATCTTCATCACTATTGAAATCAAGATACTCAGGGTGTGATACCTTGGGGCCTTTTGCCATGAAGCATCTTCCAATTCCTTCAATTGGTGAGTCAAATAGATCATGGGAGTTGGATGACACAAGAGCAAGTCCGGCAACACCTTCATCTTGACTATAGTCGGAGTTGGAGTGATAACTTCTCTCGGAGTGGTTGTCAGAGTCGAAGCCGGAAACCCATTCACCAACATGAGCTTGATGTCTTCTTCTAGTGTAGCTCTTTGATGACTTGTCCTTCCTCTCCGAATCCTTGCTTCTTCGAGAGTGTCTTCGTTCATAATGATTATCTCTACTCCTTCTCTCCTTATGAGGTGATTCATCTCTTCTATGTCTTCCTCTTGGTGATTCGTCTCTTCTCTTGTAGGGAGCCATACACTCATTGGAATAGTGTCCGGGTTTTCCACAATTGTAGCAATTACGGTCACGACTTGATGATCTTCTCTCATAGTGTCTTGAGCTAGAGCTTCTTTCTTTCCCTTTGTTCTTGTAGAACTTGTTGAATCTTTTCACCATTAGGCTTATCTCTTCATTGGATACTAGCTTGTCACTTGGAGTTGTTGGAGCATCGGTTGAGGCTTTGTAAGCACCACTTGATTTGTTGTGTAGCTCCTCTTTGTCCTTGAGTGACATTTCATGAGCAACAATCCTTCCAATGACTTCCGTGGGCTGAGATCTTTGTAATTTGGCATCATTTGGATCAATGTGCAAATGGTATCATATTTTCCATCCAAAGCTCTAAGTATCTTCTTAATGATGAATTTGTCGGTCATCTCTTCACTTCCTAAGCCGGCAATCTCATTTGTGATGAGAGCAAGCCTAGAGTACATTTCTCCGACTCCTTCACCATCCTTCATCTTGAACTTGTCCAGTTGACTTTGAAGCACGTCCAACTTAGATTCCTTGACGGACTCAGTACCCTCATGTATATCAACCAAAGTATCCCAAATTTCCTTTGCATTCTCGAGGCGGCTGATTTTGTTGAATTCCTCGGGACACAAACCATTGAAGAGATTGTCACAAGCTTGAGCATTGTATTGCAACATCTTCAATTGTTCCGGGGTTGCTTCACGATCCGGTTCCTTGCCATCCTCAAAGAAATCACCTTGCAAGCCAACACGAACAACGGCCCAAACAACAGGGTTATGACCAAGAATATGCATCTTCATCTTATGTTTCCAACTAGCAAAGTTTGTACCATCAAAATATGGACCTCTACGATGATAATTACCCTCACTAGACGCCATACTCTCCTGGGTTGTGAAACCAAGGCTATGATCACCAAAGCAATGGAAATCAAGGCTTACGGAGTCCAATGCTCTGATACCACTTGTAGGATTGAAAGTATGTCTAGAGGGGGGGTGATTAGACTACTTGACCAAATAAAAACCTAACCTTTTCCCAATTTTAGATGTAGGCAGATTTTAGCAAGTATACAAGTCAAGCATCACCCTACACATACAATTGTAAGAGTGTAGCAGCGGAAAGTAAACAATTACATATGTAAGTAAAGGAGGGGATCGGAGATTTCAAACGCAATGAAGACACGGTGGTTTTTGGCGTGGTTCCGATAGGTGGTGCTATCGTACGTCCACGTTGATGGAGTCTTCAACCCATGGAGGGTAACGGCTGCGCGAGTTCACGGAGGGCTCCACCCACAAAGGGTCCACGAAGAAGCAACCTTGTCTATTCCACCATGGCTTACGTCCATGAAGAACTAGCCTCACTCTGGGTAGATCTTCACGAAGTAGGCGATCTCCTTGCCCTTACAAACTCCTTGGTTCAACTCCACATCATATCGGAGGCTCCCAAGTGACACCTAACCAATCTAGGAGACACCACTCTCCAAAAGGTAATAGACGGTGTGTTGTTGATGAACTCCTTGCTCTTGTGCTTCAAATGATAGTCTCCCCAACACTCAAACAACTCCTCACAGATTTGGCTATGGTGGAAGAAGGATTTGAGTGGAAAGCAACTTGGGAAAGGCTAGAAATCAAGGTTCAAATGGTTGGATTAGAATGTCTTGATCTCAACACATGAGTAGGTGGTTCTCTCTCAGAAAATGTATGGTGGAAGTGTAGGCATGTTCTGATGGCTCTCCTTACTGAGTAAGAAGTGGTGGAGAGGTATATATAGCCTCCACACAAAATCCAACCGTTACACACTTTTTGACCCAACTCGGTGGCACCGATTAGAAATCTCGGTGGCACCGAACTATGTAAATGATATGAACGTTAGGAATCTCGGTGGGACCGATTGGAACAACTCGGATGGACCGATGTGCAACGGTTAGGGCAAACCTCGTCTCGGTGGCACCGATTGCATCAACTCGGTGGGACCGAAGTGAAGCAATAAGGCAACAGAGAGTTGGCAAGCCATCTCGGTGAGACCGATTTGCAAAACTCGGTGAGACCGAAGTAAGTGCAAATGATTACAGAGAGTTTGCAAGGCCATCTCGGTGAGACCGAGATCCATATCGGTGGATCCGATTTGTTAGGGTTTTGGCAGTGGCTAAGTCCAGATGAACTCGGTGGCTCTGGATAGAGAATTTCGGTGGGGCCGAGTTGGAATGTAGGTTTACGACATATTTGGATGGAGAAAGTGGTTGAGGGTTTTGGAGTACTGTCACTAAGCACTTGAGCAAAAAAGACCATTAAGCAACACCTCATCCCCTTTTAATAGTCTTGGCTTTCCTATGGACTCAATGTGATCTTGGATCACTAAACTAAAAATGTAGAGTCTTGATCTTTTGTCAATCTATGTCCTTAGCATTTTGAGGGGTCCATATCTCTAGTCCTTGCCATGCAAATCATTGAACATCCTGAAATCTTTAACTTGAATGGACATTAGTTCAATGAGATATATGTTGTTATGAATTACCAAAACCACCAAGGGAGCAAATGTGCTTTCAACTATGCTGAATACACTTCCACTTAAGTCAGCGCACGTTGACGTGGGAGTCGCTGACAGTGGGTCCCGCAGGCCCACTGGTCAGGTTTGACCAGGTCGCCTCGCTGGGCACCGCACGGGAACAGGGGACAGGCGGCTGCCGGCGGCGATTGTCGGCGAACAATGGCGACCCACGGCGAGCTGAGCACATGGGCATGCTCAGGGGGTCGAGGCGGTCCTGATGAGGTACTGGACGGTCACCGAGAGGCCCTAACTCACCAGCGGCGAGCTCTCCCGAGGAGCTCCGGCGAAGACGAATTGGGGCTTTTGCCCACGGCGCGCCTCCGGTGAAATTGTTGGGCGGGATGGATACACGGAATCACTTGGAGGGTACTGGAGAAGAAAATAAAGAGAGGGAGGCTCTGGAGGAGTGGGAATCATTGGGGAAGTGGCGGTGGCTGTGGCTATCGAAGAAGAAGAAGAAGGGAGCTTCCGGCCGGTTGGGTGCTCTCTGTGGCATCTGGAGGGCGAATGGGTGATGGTTGATGAACTATACGAGCTCGGGTGTAGTTTAAATAGGCGGGGAGGTCGGTTCCGCGGCTTCCCGAGGACGGCCATGGCGGGAATCACCATTGATTGCAAACATGGGCGGTGCCGAGGTGGGTGGTGGACGGCAGGGTTAGGCGAGGACGGTGGCGGTGAGTAGATAGGCTTGGGCGAGTTGGATGGCCAGGAGGGGCGCCAGGTGTCTCGGGCGGTGCCGTCCCCGAGCTGACTGCGGCGGCGGCCATTGATGACTTCCCGCGGTCAGTGGCGAGGCCAGTGGTGGGCGGCGGGGTTTGGTAAGGGCGGTGGCAGCAGCAGTTAAGTTCGGGGTGCTGGTAGGCTCGAAGACGCGCCACATGTCTCAGACGGTGGCGTGCCCGAGACGGCGGCGGCTGTGGTCGGCTTGGACGGTGGTGGTCGGTGCTATAGGCCAGGCTAGGATGTTGGCAAGAGGCGTTGCTTGCTCGCGAAGCAGGAGAGGGTGGTGTGCGTGCAGGAGAGGCAGTGGAGGCGCTGCGCCAGAGCGATGCCGAAGCCTGCAATACTGGCGCTCCGGCCGTGCTCTGGACATGCACATGAACTGCTCGACGAAATGCCAGGGTGGTCTAGAAGGTTCTGATGCAAGTGTAATTTTACAGGGTTATGCACTTGTTTATGGGGGAACTAATGGACAAGTTGGTTTGGCCAGAAGAGCTAGCGCCACATAGGGTTCAGAGAACTGCAAAATTTCAGCCATGCCCACAATGTGTTTGATGAAATGCTAGGGCCATCTAGAAGATTCTGTTGAATGTGAAAATTGGCAGGATGATGTCTCACAGGATGGTAGAGATGGTGGTGGAGTTGGTTTGGCAAAAAGAAAAACTTGCCAGTGCAAGTTCTGGTAAAATACAGTTCTGATCCAAAACTCCAGGGAATTATTTGGTGAACTTAGAAGATGCCAATAGAGCTGGTTTTCTGGACTTAAGATTTTGGTTGGAAGGACTAGGAGATGGAAATTTTTTAGAATTGTTTGATGAAGGAAAAATAGGGTTGTAGTTATAACTTATGGATGGGATAGAAATGAAAAGAGGATGTTTTTCTCAAAATTTTCAAAAGACCAAGATAGGTTTTTGCATAGAAGTGATCTACAGGCATCATATGACCCCTCATATTTTTTATGGAATTTTAAAGGAATTATTTAAAAGGGTCTTAGTGCAACAGAAGCATTTCAAAGTTTGAAAATGTAATTAAAAGAATTGTTTTGGGGCAAAACTATTATGAAAATATTTCCTACTGAATCTAAAAAGTTAAATGAAATGATTAAAAATTACTTTCAACACCCACAATATTTCCAAAATTTCTATATGGAGGGAAAGATTTTGGAAAACAGAAAACAGAAAATACTCTGAAATTAATAAAAGACCTAATATAATAAAAAAATTATTTCTATCAAAATTTTATTTAGAAAAATCATGGGTTAGAATTTTGGGGTGTTACAAAATCTACCCCCCTTAAGAAAATCTCATCCTCAAGATTTGTTAAGGGCGAAAAAATTAAATGCAGATCACAACAAACAAGCAATCATATACAAACTGCAATCACAGCAATGCATTTATGACATATGCCCTAAAATACAACACAAAGGTTGCATCATGTAACTAAGCGCTAGACACTGCAACAAACACACTCATGACCGACTACGGCTCAAAGGTGCGATCTGCAGGGTCTTGCGAAGGGTTCCCGGTGCTGGAGCACATTCTTCATCTTCCGGGGGAAGTGGAGGAAGCAGACGAAGAACATGCCCTTCCTGAGTTGGCAAGGAGGTCCGCAAATGGTGATCCGAGGATTTAGAACAACAAGAATTTGGAGATAATCCATCAGTTGCTGGGTCAAACGCTCCTAAGCGATGACATATTGAACAAGGTTGGCCAGCACTGGATCGCTTTCTATTCGTCTGCAGGGGAACATTGATTCTGCCCCGGGTGCTGCGCGGCTCGGAAAGTAATAATACCCCCTTTCGCTGGCACAAGGCACCGCGAATCAAAGACGGGTAATTGCTTAATAGGCAGCAATTTCTATGGCCATGCCTGGAGTTGGCATGGATTTCCCGACGAAGACGATATACAGAGGGTCTTGGCTTGGGTCCTCCGGTGGAATGTGCACAACTGCCCAATATTTCGAGGAACTGGGGGTGATCCTCAACTTGAACAACTCATATTGGGGTGGGTGGGTGGAGCCAAGAGTGTTGCGGGTGAAATCCCACAAAACCTTAGCAAAACTACCCGGGCTTGCATCTGGGGTTCTCAGGTAGGCTTCGAGGTGAGACATGGAGAGGTTGGTTATGGAAGCAGTGCACAAGGATGATGGATACGGTGCTCACGGCTGATGGTTGGTGGTGTTGGATATGGAAGTGGCCTCTTATAGGGCTCCTAGGTTAGGGAACATGATGCGGCGCCAGCATGACTTGTGTATCGGCTCCATCATAGGGTTGTCCGAGTCAAAGTCTCGGACCTCAATCCCCAAAAGGAAAGTGACGTATTACTGTATGTGTCGGTTAGGGTGGTTTTAGCTGTCATGCCTAGAATTTACTCTGCAACCACCCGTCAAACAATTTATGCACAATACTATTGAGACAAGGGCATACGAGCAGTCTACAAACTTACTATGGCATACTACTACAACTTCGAGGATACAGAAATATAGGATTACAGGGTAGCGGGGTCACTAAGGGCTCGACAACTAATCTGGTGGACTTAGTCCACTTCGTTGACGTCTAGCCGGGCATGTCTTGCAGATGTCGAGGCTTCTCCATGTGCTTCAGTGTCGGAGTTAGCTGGGGTAGGATGGGGAGCTACAGGGCTGGGATAGCGGTGGTGCCCCTCGCGGGGTGTCGTGGTCATAGTCCCATTGGAGTAGGTCTCCAAGAGACGATGGAGTTCCCCTGGGGAGGCGAATCCATTGCCCGGGTGGGCAACAGGGGCAGACCTTGGCGGCTCAACAGGTCTCCCGAACAGCACTATCGGGGTGTCGGTGGCGGTTGCAGCTTCACCTCTCATCAGGGTCAGGAGAGCGAGCATCCTGCGGGTCGCAATCAGATCATTGGTGACCTGATCGAAGAGTGCGTCTCGCATTCTCAGTAGCGCACCAGATGCACCAGGGAAGGATCTGTCTCATGGTCTCCGCTGGCGACTTGGGTCGGGCTACCATAGCCTTCACGACTAGGGTAGTACAAGAAAGGACGATGTTAACTCTCG
Source organism: Elymus sibiricus (assembly GCA_039707655.1). NCBI lineage: Eukaryota > Viridiplantae > Streptophyta > Magnoliopsida > Poales > Poaceae > Elymus > Elymus sibiricus. The sequence continues at coordinate 247,821,156 of CM077664.1, read as the reverse complement.
GCGATAGATGCCGGAGTTGAACTACAGCCTCTTGGGCTGCAAGCTGGATGTCTTGGGGCTCATCGGAAGTAGTCCTCTCGGTGGACAAGTAGGTGCGTTCTGAGGTGGTGCCCCTCCCGTAGATGTGCACCGTGGCCCAAAAGTGATGGATGGCATCACTCGTGTGCTCCTGGTAAACAACAGACTCCGGAGGTTCTTCTATGCCAAAGGCACAACAAGAGAGATTGGCGAGGATGGCTACAAAGTCTCCAAGCTCGGATGCGGTGGTTTCGTTGCGAACGACGGGACCAGGCATCTTGGTGGTTTGGATATCCAAGTGAGGACGAGGGCTGTGACATGCAGAGTTGAGGCAAGGCTTCCTTTATAGGTCAGCAGAGTCTTACATCGCATGCTTGTGGATGGGACAACTCAGGTGTCGGCCACAGGCACACAACCTATGGGCTAGGTTGATAGGTTGGGCATCGACTATCAAAAAGATGTTGGCTGGCAACTGTGCAGGCTTATCGGATAGGATGGGCTTGACTATGGACAGGGAAGGATGTGGATGGTGTGGAAACCTAGGGATAGCGACCAGGCTAAGATAGGATTAGCCAATGGTCAGCCTGGCTCTGATACCAAGGCTGTTAGGGCCGGTTTTTCGGGACATGAAATCCCAGCAAATGACCCTCGTGTCATCACCAGCCCCAGGATTACTATTCGCTGGTGGACACTTCCTTGATACAGAATTCCAAGCAGTTACAAGAATTTGATACAAAACCATAAAGGTCCATTTAGTACCACAATGATTTCTAGTGGCGGATGACGGAAGCGACTCGTGGATCTCCAACGTCGATGGGGCTCCATTCCCACAGGAACAGCTGACCTGGATAACTCCTATCTCGCGTGGCTGCTATCTCCGATTCCTAGGTTGCGGGGGTGTCTTCATAGCGTTCTCCTTCGACTCGTGATCTGGCCAAGACAATAGCCAAGGACAAGCCAGTGAGTACGTTTGAATGTACTCGCAACCATCATGGACAAAAGATATAATAAAACTAGGCAGAATGCATGCAACTAACTTTAAACATATTTAACAATATTATGGCATGGCAAGTGTTTAGTATAATCATGTAGAGTATTATATTTGCATAGAAAATAAAGGTTAGCCATCCGATATTAGAAAGGTATAAGTAATCATGTTGTTATCAAAATTTTAAAGTCGGGTTTCAGGAGATAGAACCATCCCGAAAGAATCTTAATGAAAGCGTAAGTGGAACGTCGGACGGTAATCCTCCCAAGAATTCCAAGAAATAAAATACCAAATGGAACATCGGGCGTTAGACCGCCCGAGGATTCCAAAATAAAATGCCAGTCGGGTGTCTGAATGCGACGCCTCGAAAGGTCTTGAAAAGAAATGCCAAACGGGTGTCTGAATGCGACGCCTCGAGAGGTCTTGAAAAGAAATTCCAAACGGGTGTCTGAATGCGACGCCTCGAGAGGTCTTGAAAAGAAAGTAATAACATGAGTATCCAGGTGGCATGACCTTCCCAAGAGACACTAAAAAATGCACATAAGAGAAAAAGGTTAGTCCACAGTAATATTCATGTTAACAATAATATTCATGATAGCATCCGTAGTGATAATAATCATCCTGCAAAAGTGAATCATGCTCAATTTTAATTATTTCCTCCGAAGACCAACACTAAGACCGACACTTGACCAACCCAGACTGTAGCCCTTAACCGCGGACAACGGCTATTAGAATAGGTTTTAGAACTCTGCAGAGGTTGTACTCTTTACCCACAAGTAAAGGATTTCTTTAGTCAACCCCGAGACGTTGACTAATTTCGATTATGGCTTTTGGGTTGGAAACACACCTAACCAGCACACACCAGCTTAACTTTCCCGATGCCCGGAATCACCCAAGGCATCATCCAAGAAAAACTCTAAGACGGGGAGGCCAACACCTCGAATAGCATGGGATCACAAAATTTATAATGCGCGCAATAACAAGGGGTGCATGCCCCCCTCTCGGCCCAGCCGGAAACACCCATGCCCCCTGACCAAGTGGCATGCCTACCAGTGGCCACTGGTATCTTCCACTATGGCCTCTCTATACGGTGTGTGCAAGGAAAGGGGTTAGCAACTTACTAAACCATACCCTACTTGTGGCAGGGACAAGTGGCAGCACGAATCATGTATGGGGGTTACCGAAACAAGACTCGATCTACGGTCGACTCAGGAGGTTTAAGTTTTCCTGCAGTGGTTAGCACAATATATCTCCTTGGTAGTACCCAACAGGGTCACAACCTGGCATGTCCCGACATGCCATCACTGATCATTCTCGTCACAACGAGACATCTGTTTCACGGTCACTTTTATATGTGACAGATTCTCTCCTGCAGATTAGTCAGAACAAGCATAGGCTTGTGTGGCACAAATGTTTCATGTTTAAGTGAACTCAAATACTGACCAGGAATCACATATGCATGATCCTCTATATGCAAATTTCATTTGAGTCAACATAATCATGTTTCAAAATTCTAGCAAGCAATCAACCAAACTTTCATCATATCAAGTGTTCAAGATGCTTGCCTTGGGTATGTAGTGGTGCTGGTTCACCCCAAAATTTTGCAAAAATTATCTTCCCTCCATTTTTCCTATTTTCAAAGTACTGCAATTATCACATAATTTCAAAATAGTACAAAAAAGTTGTTTGGAAATTTTTGAAATAAATACTAAAATAAACTAGATGAAAAATAAAGAATGTCAAAAAAATAATTAATTCATTTGGAGTTGTGCTTTAAATATTAGAGCCAGTCAAAGTTGTGGTCAAAATCTGATTTTAATAAAAACATAAAAAGAAAATGTTTCGGCTAGGAATACACTTTCGAGCAGAGAACTGTAGGATCGAAAGTATGTCTAGAGGGGGGTGATTAGACTACTTGACCAAATAAAAACCTAACCTTTTCCCAATTTTAGTTGTAGGCAGATTTTAGCAAGTATACAAATCAAGCATCGCCCTACACATGCAATTCTAAGAGTGTAGCAGCGGAAAGTAAGCAATTGCACATGTAAGTAAAGGAGGGGATCGGAGATTTCAAACACAATGAAGACACGGTGATTTTTGGCATGGTTCCGATAGGTGGTGCTATCATACGTCCACGTTGATGGAGACTTCAACCCACGGAGGGTAACGGCTGCGCGAGTCCACGGAGGGCTCCACCCACGAAGGGTCCACAAAGAAGCAACCTTTTCTATTCCACCATGGCTTACGTCCACGAAGGACTAGCCACACTCGGGTAGATCTTCATGAAGTAGGCGATCTCCTTGCCCTTACAAACTCCTTGGTTCAACTCCACGTCATGTCGGAGGCTCCCAAGTGATACCTAACCAATCTAGGAGACACCACTCTCCAAAAGGTAATAGACGGTGTGTTGTTGATGAACTCCTTGCTCTTGTGCTTCAAATGATAGTCTCCCCAACACTCAAACAACTCCTCACAGATTTGGCTATGGTGGAAGAAGGATTTGAGTGGAAAGCAACTTGGGAAAGGCAAGAAATCAAGGTTCAAGTGGTTGGAATGGAATGTCCTGATCTCAACACATGAGTAGGTGGTTCTCTCTCAGAAAATGTATGGTGGAAGTGTAGGCACGTTCTGATGGCTCTCCTTACTGAGTAAGAAGTGGTGGAGGGGTATATATAGCCTCCACACAAAATCCAACCGTTACATACTTTTGACCCAACTCGGTGGCACTAATCAGAAATCTCGGTGGCACCGAACTGTGTAAAAGATATGAACATTAGGAATCTCGGTGGGACCGACTAGAACAACTCGGATGGACCGATGTGCAATGGTTAGGGCAAACCTTGTCTCGGTGGCACCGATTGCATCAACTCGGTGGGACCGAAGTGAAGCAATAAGGCAACAGAAAGTTGGCAAGCCATCTCGGTGCAACTGATTTGCAAAACTCGGTGGGACCGAAGTAAGTGCAAACGATTACAGAGAGTTGGCAAGGCCATCTCGGTGGGACTGAGATCCATATTGGTGGATCCGATATGTTTGGGTTTTGGCAGTGGCTAAGTCCAAATAAACTCGGTGGCTCCGGATAGGAATTTTCGGTGGGGCCGAGTTGGAATGTAGGTTTTGGACATATTTGAATGGAGAAAGTGGTTGAGGGTTTTGGAGTACTGTCACTAAGAACTTGAGCAAAAAGACCATTAAGCAACACATCATCCCCTTTTAATAGTATTGACTTTCCTATGGACTCAATGTGATCTTGGATCACTTATTAGAAAATGTAGAGTCTTGAGCTTTTGCCAATCCATGTCCTTAGCATTTTGAGGGGTCCACATCTCTAGTCCTTGCCATGCCAATCATTGAACATCCTGAAATTTTAACTTGAATGGACATTAGTTCAATGAGATATATGTTGTTACAAATTACCAAAACCACCAAGGGAGCAAATGTGCTTTCAATCTCCCCCTTTTTGGTAATTGATGACAACATATAGATCAAAGCTTCGACAAATGATTTAATGAATGAAATACATCATCGCTTTGAGAAGTATGTGATAAGCAAGAGCTCCCCCTAAATTTGTGCATTATTAATAATTTGCGTTTGAATGCAAATGCACAATCGATTAGGATCATGGGTCACTCTTCCATGTCACATACAACTTGGTGGAGCGCACAAAATGATATGAATGGAGTAGTAAGCACGGATCACCAAAAAGACAAGTGAATGATTGATGTCTACTACGCAAATTTATTCTTGTAGACTCGTGTTGGGCCTCCAAGCGCAGAGTATTGTAGGACTGTAGCAAATTTCCCTCAAGTGGAAGACCTAAGGTTTATCAATCTGTGGGAGGCGTAGGATGAAGATGGTCTCTCTCGAACAACCCTGCAATCAAATACAAGAAATCTCTTGTGTCCCCAACACACCCAATACAATGGTAAATTGTATAGGTGCACTAGTTCGGCGAAGAGATGGTGATACAAGTGTAGTATGGATAGTAGATATATGTTTTTGTAATCTGAAAATAACAAAAAGCAAGGTAACAAGTAGTAAAACGGAGCACAAACGATATTGCAATGCTTAGAAACAAGGCCTAGGGTTCATACTTTCTCTAGTGCAATCTCTCAACAGTGCTAACATAGTTGAATCATATAATTATCCCTCAATGTGTGACAAAGAATCACTCCAAAGTTCCTATTAGCGGAGAACATAAGATAGAAATTGTTGTAGGGTACGAAACCACCTCAAAGTTATCCTTTCGATCAATCTATTTAGCCATCCCTATAAGTGTCACGAATGGCCCTAGAGTTCTAATACCCTTAGCCCCGAGTTTGAACTACTCCCTCCTCGTCATGGAGACCGCCGGGATGATGACGATGGCCTCCGGTGATGATTCCCCCCTCCGGCAGGGTGCCGGAAAAGGGCTCTTGATGGGATCTCCTTGGTACAGAGGCTTGCGGCGGCGTAAAAACTCATCTAGGTTAACTTTCGGGGGTTTCTGAATATATAGGATTTTTCAGCGTTGGAATCACGCAAAGAGGTGCCACAGGGGGCCCATGAGGCACCATGGCGTGCCTGGGGGGGTGGCGCGCCCTGGTGGCTTGTGGGGCCCCTGTGGCTCTTCTGGTGCTCCCCCAAAGCTTCCTGGGTCTATTTCCTTCCAGAAAAAATCGTCAAAAAGTTTCGCTGCATTTGGACTTCATTTGATATGGATTTTCTGGAAAACCAAAAACAAGCAGAAAACAGCAACTGGCACTGGGCACTAGGTCAATATGTTAGTCCATAAAAATCATATAAAAGTCATATAAAAGTGCACCAAAATCATACAAAACTATAATAAACATGGCATGAATACTTCATAAGTTATAGATACGTTGGTGACGTATCAGCATCCCCAAGCTTAATTCCTGCTCGTCCTCTAGTAGGTAAATGATAAAAGAAATAATTTATGAAGTGTGAATGCTAGCATAGTGCATAAGTTTGATCAATGATAATTTCAATCACTTTTCCTAGCATCATAACAGCAACTCTTTCTCATAAAACTCATCATGATAAAGTAGCAATCAATTCACATGTTATGGTTCAAACAATGCATTCTCTTGAAACTTAACAACCTATGTTCTTAGTCACCAAACAATTGCAATTCAACTTTATTTCAACAAAGTCTAAGTAAGAGCTCCACATACTCAATTATCATATAGTCTTCTATGATTGCTAGTACTCAAAGCATATTTTTAGAACAAATGGCATCCATTGAACACAGAGAAAGATAGGGGCTTAATGTTTCGCCTCCCAACTCATTTATCATAGAGATAATTGTCAACAATAATAATTCATGATCAAATATATTTGACTGGCCATATATGCCTGGATCTTTCCCCACCACATGATGCTTGCCAACTAGAGAATAATTGAGGTTGAAATGAGAATGAATACTTATTGACTCTTGCATAAAGGTAAATACATAAAAGCAAATGCATAAAAGTAAAATATAGGCCCTTTGCAGAGGGAAGCAGAGGTTGTCATGCGCTTTTTATTTTTGGATGCACAAGCCCTTAATGCAAAGGAACATCACGTTATATTGCCCCTTGTGATAGCAACCTTTATTATGCAGTCCGTCGCTTTTATTTCTTTACCATCACAAGTTCGAACAACACTTATTTTCCCTTACAATAAAAGATCATACATATTTTAGGAGCAATTTTTATTGCTTTTGCACCGATGACAACTTACTTGAAGGATCTTATTCAATCCATAGGTAGGTATGGTGGACACTCATGACAAGAAACTGGGTTTAATAGTTTTTGGATGCACAAGTAGTATTTCTACTTAGTACAAATTTTTTGGCTAGCAAAAGATCCTAAGCAAGCACCACATGTTGGAGGATCCATAACAATATAACTTCTATGCAAATATACCCAAACATAACTCATTGCGTTGTCTTCCTTGTCCAACTTCAACTAATTTGCTCAAGTTTGAAAATAATTAATGGGTATTCACAATCATAAAAGATGTCCAAGATAATATATTTATATGTGAAAGTACTCTTCCTTATACTAATCATTCATGAATTGCTTGTATGACCAATATTGTGATTGTCAAGCTTCAATAGAATCCACTTTCTAACCCAATGTGAAACTACTACTAGACATGATACAAGCATATGAAGCACATATAATTTCAACTTTATGATATTTAATTTATTCAACAATTTACTCATAGGATATAAGTGAAGAACAAGAGTAAATGACAAACTACTCCAAAAACATATATGTGAAGACCAAATGAGTAGTTAAGTAAATAGGTAGCTATGTGAGGACTCTCTCTCATTTAAAAATTTCAGATATTAAGTATTTTATTCAAACAGCAAAGAAAACAAAATAAAATGACATTCCAAGAATAGCACATATCATGTGAAGAAGCAAAAACTTAGGCTCAACCAAAACTGACCGATAGTTGTTGAAGAAGAAAGGTGGGATGCCTACCGGGGCATCCCCAAGCTTAGATGCTTGAGACTTCTTGAAATAATAACTTGGGATGCCTTGGGCATCCCCAAGCTTGAGCTCTTGTGTCTCCTTAATTCCTCTTATCTCGTGGCTTCTCCTAAATCTTAAAAACTTCATCCACACAAAACTCAACAAGAACTCGTGAGATAAGTTAGTATAAATCAACTCAAAACCTTAACATTCTCTACTGTAGAAAATCAGTAAAATTATAATTAAACATTGCATACTAAATGCCTCTGCATATTTAATACTCCTATCCACAAATAGAAACATTAAACTAGCAAACATATGCAAACAATGCAACTGTAACAGCAATCTGCCAAAACAGAACAGTTTGTAAAAGAGTGAATAAGAATTCATACTTCCCTAACTCCAAAAATTCTGAAAAATTACCATGTGACAGAGAACTCAAGCATTCTTACTGTGTAAAAATTTCAGATTTTTATCATGTTCTGACTATTGAGGAATATTCTGGACATAACAGAAAACTTTCTATTTTCAAACAGCAACACATGAACTTGCAGACTGAGCTTGGTAAAGGCTATAATTTGCATTTTATTGAACTAAAAGATACAAAACATGATTATTGATAGTATCAAGCAAATATCAACAAAATAAAATGACGCTCCAAGCAAACCTCATATTATGTGACGAATAAAAATATAGCTCCAAGTGAGGTTACCGATAATGTTGAAGACGAAAGAGGGGATGCCTTCCGGGGCATCCCCAAGCTTAGACGCTTGAGTCTTCCTTGAATATTAACTTGGGGTGCCTTGGGAATCTCCAAGCTTAGGGTCTTGCCGCTCCTTATTCTCCTCATATCGATATCTCACCCAAAACTTGAAAACTTCAATCACACAAAACTCAACGGAACTTGTGAGATAGGTTAGTATGATAAAAATAAATCATCCACTTAGGTACTGTCAAGACAAGATTCATAATTGTTCTCACATAATGCCTACTGTATTCTATCATTTCCACAATTTATATCTCATAATATAAGCTATGGAAACACTAAAACAAGCAAACTATGCACCGAAAACAGAATCTGTCAAAAACAGAACAGCGTGTAGTGAGCGATTTAAAAACAATACTTCTGTACCTCCAAAAATTATTAAAAATTAGGAGAACGTAAAAAATTTGTAACCCAATACTTTGTACAAATTTCAGAATTTTCTAATGCTCCAGTACAGAATAGAAATTCCAGCACTGGACGCAAAAGTTTCTGTTTTTGCACAGAATCAAATCAACAAGTATCCACACTATCCCAAAGGCTTTACTTGGCACATTATTGAAAGAAAACATATAAAACATGATTACTACAGTAACTTAATCAAGTTAACACACAAAAACAGTAGGGGTAAATATTGGATTGTCTCCCAACAAGCGCTTTTCTTTAATGCCTTTTAGCTAGGCATGATGATTTCAATGATGCTCACATAAAAGTAAAAATTGAAACACAAAGAGAGCATCATGAAGCATATGACTAGCACATTTAAGCCTAACCCACTTCCTATGCATAGGGATTTTGTGAACAAATAGTTTATGGGAGTAAGAATCAACTAGCATAGGAAGGCAAAACAAGCATAACTTCAAAACTTTCAACACATAGAGAGGAAACTTGATATTATTGCAAAACCTACAAGCATGTGATCCTCCCTCATAAAAAAATTCAGTAGCATCATGCAGAAATTCAACAATATAACTATCACATAAAGCATTCTTTTCATGACCTACAAGCATAGAATTTTTATTACTCCCCACATAAGCAAATTTGTTCTCATCAATAATAGTGGGAGCAAATTCAACAAAATAACTATCATGAGATACTTGATTGGCATAATCCAATTGAAAATTAAAATCATGATGACAAGTTTCATGGTTATCATTATTCTTTATAGCATACATGTCATCACAATAATCATCATAGATAGCAACTTTGTTGTCATAATCAATTGGAACCTCTTCCAAAATAGTGGAATCATCATAAAATAAAGTCATGACCTCTCCAAATCCACTTTCATAATTATAATCATCATAAATAGGAGGCATGTTATCATCAAAATAAATTTTCTCATCAAAACTTGGGGGAGTAAAAATATCATCTTCATAAAACATAGCATCCCCAAGCTTATGGCTTTGCATATCATTAGCATCATGGATATTCAAAGAATTCATACTAACAACATTGCAATCATGCTCATCATTCAAAGATTTTATGCCAAACATTTTATTGAATTCTTCTTCTATCAATTGAGCACAATTTTCCGCTCCATCATTTTCAAGAAAGACATTATAAAGATGAATAATATGAGGCAACCTCAATTCCATATTTTTTTGTAGTTTTCTTTTATAAACCAAACTAGTGATAAAACAAGAAACTAAAAGATTCGATTGCAAGATCTAAAGATATACCTTCAAGCACTCACCTCCCCGGCAACGGCGCCAGAAAAGAGCTTGATGTCTACTACGCAACTTTATTCTTGTAGACTCGTGTTGGGCCTCCAAGCGCAGAGTTTTGTAGGACAGTAGCAAATTTCCCTCAAGTGGATGATCTAAGGTTTATCAATCCGTGGGAGCATAGGATGAAGATGGTCTCTCTCAAACAACCCTGCAATCAAATACAAGAAATCTCTTGTGTCCCCAACACACCCAATACAATGGTAAATTGTATAGGTGCACTAGTTCGGCGAAGAGATGGTGATACAAGTGTAGTATGGATAGTAGATATAGGTTTTTGTAATCTGAAAATAAAAAAATAGCAAGGTAATAAGTAGTAAAACAGAGCACAAACGGTATTGCAATGCTTAGAAACAAGGCCTAGGGTTCATACTTTCACTAGTGCAATCTCTCAACAGTGCTAACATAGTTGAATCATATAATTATCCCTCAATGTGCGACAAAGAATCACTCCAAAGTTCCTATTAGCGGAGAACATAAGATAGAAATTGTTGTAGGGTACGAAACCACCTCAAAGTTATCCTTTTCGATCAATCTATTTAGCCATCCCTATAAGTGTCACGAATGGCCCTAGAGTTCGTACTAAAATAACACCATATGATACGCATCAACCAACTCTAATATCACCTAGATACTCCGATGTCACCACAAGTATCCGTGAGTTGATTATTCGATATGCATCAAACAACTTCAGATCATAATATTCAATCCACACAAAGAACTTCAAAGAGTGCCCCAAGATTTCTACCGGAGAAAGTAGGACGAAAACGTGCATCAACCCCTATGCATAGATTACCCCAATGTCACCTCAGGAATCCGCGAGTTGAGTGCCAAAACATACATCAAGTGAATCAATATAATACCCCATTGTCACCACGGGTATTCATATGCAAGACATACATCAAGTGTTCTCAAATCCATAAAAATATTCAATCCGATAATAGTGAAACCTCAAAGGTAAAAACTCAATTCATCACAACAAGATAGAGAGGGAGAAACACTATATGATCCAACTATATTAACAAAGCTCGCGATACATCAAGATCGTGCCAAATCAAGAACACGAGAGAGAGAGATCAAACACATAGCTACTAGTACGTACCCTCAGCCCCGAGGGTGAACTACTCCCTCCTCGTCATGGAGACCGCCGGGATGATGAAGATGGCCTCCGGTGATGATTCCCCCCTCCGGCAGGGTGCCAAAAAAGGGCTCCAGATGGGATCTCCTTGGTACAGAGGCTTGCGGCAGCGTAAAAACTCATCTAGGTTAACTTTCGGGTGTTTCTGAATATATAGGATTTTTCAGCGTTGGAATCACGCAAAGAGGTGCCACAGGGGGCCCACGAGGCACCAGGCCGCGCCTGGGGGGTGGCGTGCCCTGGTGGCTTGTGGGGCCCCTGTGGCTCTTCTGGTGCTCCCCCGAAGCTTCCTGGGTCTGTTTCCTTCCAAAAAAAATCGTCAAAAAGTTTCGCTGCATTTGGACTTCATTTGATATGGATTTTCTGAAAAACCAAAAACAAGCAGAAAACAGCAACTGGCACTGGGCACTAGGTCAATATGTTAGTCCATAAAATCATATAAAAGTCATATAAAAGTGCACCAAAATCATACAAAACTATAATAAACATGGCATGAATACTTCATAAATTATAGATACGTTGGTGACGTTTCAATGATCATACAAGATAATGATAAGGATAAGCATTAAGCATAGCATGAAGCATAGTATGATTAATCACACACATAGTATCTCACAAACATAATGATCAAAGTATCTCACACACATCAAACCAAAGTAGCATAAACCAAATAGTAGCAAAAACTCAAGAAAACGACGAGCAAACACAAGACACTCTCTCTCGAAGCCTAATGATCTATACAAATTCTCCCCCTTTGGCAACAAGTACCAAAAAGTTCGAATGGGTATAGGACTATGCGACTCTCTAGGCACGATCCTCGGAAGCTCCTGAAGGTGATCTCCGGCTGGCATCTCCGGTGTGCATAGATGGCGTTGAGAGAAGTGCATCATCGAAGGCTTCAGCTGACGTCTGCTGGGCTGGTGGAGTAGAGACTGGAGGTGGCACTGTTGCAGCAGCAGTAGGTGCAGAGACTGTGGTCCTCGTATCTGCAACTGGCACGGCAGCAGACCTGGACGCCCTGGGCACTGTCTGGAATCTCTCAGTCGTGGGTCTGTCATCTCCACTATCATCAGAAACAGCCCTGGCTGCATCAACATCATCTTTCAGCTTCTCCACAATTGTCTGAACCTCAGTGATCTTCACATCAAGATCATGAATCTTTGTCTCGACTATACACTCTAGGCTAGCCTGGTTCTTGGTGAGGTTGGCCAGACTTCGCTCAATCCTCAGGGTGGCTTCCAGCAGATAAGTCATTTGATCATTCATAGTCTTGAGGTTAGCTATAGGTGCATTGGGAGCAGATGCCTTCTGAGCTTCTTTTGCTGCCTCAGCTACCCGAATCCTCTCTTGAGCTTGGGCAGATGTAGGGTGTGAAGGATCCATCACCACTATATTGTCCTCGAACTCTGGACGCAGTGGGAGATGCTCACGATCAAGAAGATAAGTGCTCGTTCCAACCTTGGAGTTGATGAGCACCTGAATGTGTGGAGCGTATCCACAAGATCTCTTCTGGTTAGCTGCGGTTCTCTTAATAGTTTCAACAATTAGGCTCATGACTTTGAATTTCTGCGGTGTGTCAAACAAGTGTAGCAGGTTGATGGAGTGGCCACGTATCATCTTGTCATCACCAGACTTGGGCAACAAAGTGTACCTCAAGATTGTGTTAGTGGTGGCCAAACCAGGTAGCAAGTGCTTCACTGAACCTAGCTTGTGAGACTCAATGTCTTTCTCAGGGATTGATGTGTAAATATTGGCCATGGAGTTGTGGTCCATCTTAAGCTTGGCATAAATATCAATGTCATCATCTTCTTCCTTCGGAGCACCAAGAAGAGCAGCCCACTCAGAGATGGTTGACTGGTATCTGGATCCCTCAGTCATCCACACAATTCGGCCATCTGGATAAAAATGAGCTGTGGAGTAGAATTGCATTATCATCTCATCATTCCACTTGGTAAGCTTCTGTCCAACAAAATCATCAACACCAACTATCCTGAAGCTCTCATGAACATGGGGGAAGTAGTCTTCATTTGCATCGATATACTTCTAGTCCACCCATCTCATGTCACTGACGATTGGCTTCTTATCAAGCAGTACAGTTTCATAGAAATCTTGTTGTTCTCTTGTCTGAAAGCGGTAATCACAAGCAGTCCTCCTCCTTGCAGCATAAGGATCTGACAATCTCCACTGATGCAGTCCTTTATCCTTTCTGACCATCATGTTTTCAGCAACTGGATGAGCATTGTCATGATCTGGAATCTTGGGTTTCAACTTTCTGAGCACAAGTGGCTCCTCCTCAACATCAACTTCAGGCACTGGGGCCTTGTTCTTCTCAGTGGCAGGGATGTTTCTAGTTGACCTCTTGGGTGCTGGAGCTTTTGGCTTGGATTTGGTGGGAGCAGCAGTCCTTATAGCATCAGACATAAGCTTCTGAGACTTTGCAGGAGGTGCATCAGCTGCTGGCTCCTCCTCCTCCTCTTCAGCCATGGAGGGCTTCCCAAGAACCTGAGCAACAGTTTTCCTAGGCCTCTTCTTCTTTGATACAGCAGCTGCCTCTGCATCACTTGGTTCCTCAAGTGTAAATGTCATAGTTTCCTTAGTGACTTTCTTCACTGCAGATTTATCTTTGGCAGCAGGTTTTGAGCTAGCTGCTTTGCCATACTCCTTAGCAACCATTGTCCTCTTCTTTGATGTGGCCTCACTTGCCACAAAGTCCTCATCCTCATCATCTGAGGTTCTCTTCTTCCTGGTCCTTGTTGCAGCTTTTGGAAGATCTGGAGAGCTTCTCTCTCCCTCATAAAAGCTTTCCTCAGGACTAGAACCTGAACTGAGATCAGTGTGCTGCTCTGACATATTATGGCTGTCGCTGGCATCTGACATCTTGCAAAACTGACCCTGTGAATAGATGGGTATGGGCAGAGTAGATGAGTCATCACAAAAAGCAGACATTTTTCATGAAAATTGAGTTCAAATCTTAGTTTCAAGTTTTTACAGAAGGCATTTCGGATCCACCGAGTTGATAATCTCGGTGATACCGAAGCACTCAACAGAAACTAAACACACCATTTCGATCAGACCGAGATGTGGTTCGGTGACTCCGAGATGCTAGGGTTTCACTGAAACGTTACTTTCAGTCTCACCGATTCGTACTTCTCGGTGGCACCGAGATGTACTAGTGCAATGGCCTGGGGTCAAATCGGTGACTCCGAAAATCTCAATTCGGTCGGTCCAAGATGCTTACGGTGGAAACTTAAACCTAATTTTTTTACTCGAATCTAATCTAAGGAATTTTATTCGTGGAATAAGCATTGCAATCTGTGGCAAGAAAAATGGCAATCCATCCGTGCATTGAATCAGAATTTAGAGCATGAAGGGGGTCGAATCTCACCCTAACTTGGCGGAGATCCTCTACGGCAGCAACGACGGAGCAGATTGCCGTTGACGGCGGCGGATTCCGGCAGCGAAGGCGCGCTGGAGATGAGGGCGATGATCCGGAGACCCGGGTGACGGCAGCAACGGGGTGCGGGAATGAAGAGGTTTGAGAAATTTCAATCATTCGGGCCCGCGGAGTATATATACCCGTGTGCTGTTGGTGGCTCCGAGTTGAACAACTCGATGGCACCGATATGTGTAACTGCTAGCAGTATAGCACATCGGTGGCGCCAAAACGGTTCAACTCGGTGACACCGAGATGAAAACCTAGATCAATCAAACTGTTTCGGTGAGTCCGAATAGGAGTGGATTGGTCACGCCGAAACAAATATGAAGGTTTTGGAGGTTGAGCCCTTTCAGATCGGTGGCTCCGAGTGCGCCTCACCCGGAGGGTCCGAAAATGACTTGTTCAATTTTTGTGATGTAGCAAGAATAGAATTTGAGACAAGAAAGCATAGATAGCTAGAGAAGGTACTTAGGCATTCTTGTACATCCACTTGGCCAGAAAAACCAAGAGAATCAAAACAACAAATGGATGTCCTCGAATGAAGAAAACATGCAAACCAACATGCTCACAAAATAAGATAGCAAATGAAATATGTGTCAAACATGCACAACCAATTCTAGCATCTATCAAGCAATGGCGATGACTAGGTCATCTATATATGAGTATATTGACTTAGGAGTCAAATGAGAACATTTGATCATAGGTCATACTCATCGTTTAAGCACAAGTGGGGTTGCCACTTTTACATAAAGCATTGATGTGTTCACACCATTAGAGTTGCTTTAGCTCAAGTCTTAGAGCAAAGCTCCCCCTAGATGTGATATCCCCCCAAAGAGGGATGAACTAACCTTGGGTTTTGTCGATGATTACTTCATGTAGATGTTGAAGATGTGGATGCTCAATGTTGATGTAGACCATCAAGAGTTGGGAGCAATCCTTTGGAGTTTTGTGCTTTCAATACCTACATGGGTTAGTCCCACACAAGGAACGTACAAGGATATCCATAGACATAGAGTGAAATACACATATGATGATGTCCATGAATGTAATGACTACCTTGTCCCTTGCCTTACCAACAAGAGGGTTTGTGACTCCATGAACTAGTGCAAGATGTAGAAGTTGATTGCACAAGTTCTTGCCATAAATGAATGTGAGTGAAGTTTGTTGGCGGAGTCACCCTGAAGAACTCTCTAGTTCTTCTTCTTTTGGACCCACATCAACTTGATGGGAATCCTTGGAGTTGTAGTATCACTTGATGAAATAGAACTTGATGAAGTCTTGGGAACCCACTTGACCAAGGCTTGAGGTGCTTCTTCAAATGAATCAATCTCTTCTTGAAGCTTGTCCTTGCCTTTTAGCTTGTGGTCTTGTGGTGGAAGATCTTCTTGAGCTTGTGTTCCCTTGAATGAAGTAGGATCATACTTCTCTTGTTGAGGAACAAACTTCGTCTTGGGATATTGATCTTCTTCCCACTCAACTCCATTAGCATTGAACTTTCGTTCAAAACCAACACCTTGGTTCTTCCGGTGCCTTCCTTGCTTGCGTATAATTTCCTCAAATTGCTTACTCCCGGCAAGACTCTTGTAGACACCTTTTTCTATAATTCCTTTCAGTAGATTGTTTTCTTGCTCAAGTGTATCTTGGCTAAGAGAATCATTAGTGGAATCAATAGAACTACTAGAAGCAACAACATTGGATATAGCATTGTTATTGTTACTACTAGAGGTAGAACCCTTTTTACCCTTGTTACTAGTTTGCTTAGGTTTGACTTGTGGCATAAAGGTAGACAAGAATAAACGTTTGACAAGATATGAAGAACTCTTCTTTCGAAGATCATCATTGATAACTTTAAGAAACTCATGCTCTTGCTCTAAATTTAGCTCCTCGAAGTGTAGCTTCTCACGAGTTCTTAGAAGTTCTCTATGATCCTCTTGAGTTGTTTCATGAGCTAACTTAAGAGCATTTAGTTCTTTAGTTAGACGCTCAATCTCCTTCATAGCATTGCCATTCGTTTCCTCTTGACTATCATGATTACTAGCATTTTCATTATAGCTCACATCACTAGCCTTATCAACAAGTAAGTCATCATCACCAAGCAAATCATCTTCATCACTATTGAAATCAAGATACTCGGGGTGTGATACCTTGGGGCCCTTTGCCATGAAGCATCTTCCAATTCCTTCATTTGGTGAGTCAAATAGATCATGGGAGTTGGATGACACAAGAGCAAGTCCGGCAATACCTTCATCTTGAGTATAGTCGGAGTTGGAGTGATAACTTCTCTCGGAGTGGTTGTCGGAGTCGGAGCCGGAAACCCATTCACCAACATGAGCTTGATGTCTTCTTCTTGTGTAGCTCTTTGATGACTTGTCCTTCCTCTCCGAATCCTTGCTTCTTAGAGAGGGTCTTCGTTCATAACGATGATCTCTACTCATTCTCTTCTTATGAGACGATTCATCTCTTCTATGTCTTCCTCTTGGTGATTCGTCTCTTTTCTTGTAGGGAGCCGTACACTCATTGGAATAGTGTTCGGGTTTTCCACAATTGTAGCAATTACGGTCACGACTTGATGATCTTCTCTCATAGTGTCTTGAGCTAGAGCTTCTTTCTTTCCCTTTGTTCTTGTAGAACTTGTTGAATCTTTCCACCATTAGGCTTATCTCTTCATTGGATACTAGCTTGTCACTTGGAGTTGTTGGAGCATCGGTTGAGGCTTTGTAAGCACCACTTGATTTGTTGTGTAGCTCCTCTTTGTCCTTGAGTGACATTTCATGAGCAACAATCCTTCCAATGACTTCCATGGGCTTGAGATCTTTGTAATTAGCCATCATTTGGATCAATGTGCAAATGGTATCATATTTTCCATCCAAAGCTCTAAGGATCTTCTTGATGATGAATTTGTCGGTCATCTCTTCACTTCCTAAGCTGGCAATCTCATTTGTGATGAGAGCAAGCCTAGAGTACATTTTAGCGACTCCTTCACCATCCTTCATCTTGAACTTGTCAAGTTGACTTTGAAGCACATCCAACTTAGTTTCCTTGACGGACTCGGTACCCTCATGCATATCAACCACAGTATCCCAAATTTCCTTTGCATTCTCGAGGTGGCTGATTTTGTTGAATTCCTCGGGACACAAACCGTTGAAGAGAATGTCACAAGCTTGAGCATTGTATTGCAACATCTTCAATTCTTCCGGGGTTGCTTCACGATCCGGTTCCTTGCCATCCTCAAAGAATTCACCTTGCAAGCCAACACGAATAACAGCCCAAACGGCAGGGTTATGACCAAGAATATGCATTTTCATCTTATGTTTCCAACTAGCAAAGTTTGTACCATCAAAATATGGACCTCTACGGTGATAATTACGCTCACTAGACGCCATACACTCCTAGGTTGTGAAACCAAGGCTATGATCACCAAAGCAATGGAAATCAAGGCTTATGGAGACCAAAGCTCTGATACCACTTGTAGGATCGAAAGTATGTCTAGAGGGGGGGTGATTAGACTACTTGACCAAATAAAAACCTAACCTTTTCCCATTTTTGGTTGTAGGCAGATTTTAGCAAGTATACAAGTCAAGCATCACCCTAAACATGCAATTCTAAGAGTGTAGCAACAGAAAGTAAGCAATTGCACATGTAAGTAAAGGAGGAGATCAGAGATTTCAAACGCAATGAACACACGGTGATTTTTGGCATGGTTCCGATAGGTGGTGCTATCGTACGTCCACGTTGATGTAGACTTCAACCCACGGAGGGTAACGGCTGCGCGAGTCCACGGAGGGCTCCACCCATGAAGGGTCCACGAAGAAGCAACCTTGTCTATTCCACCATGGCTTACGTCCATGAATGACTAGCCTCACTCGGGTAGATCTTCACGAAGTAGGCGATCTCCTTGCCCTTACAAACCCCTTGGTTCAATCATGTTGGAGGCTCCCAAGTGACACCTAACCAATCTAGGAGACACCACTCTCCAAAAGGTAATAGACGGTGTGTTGTTGATGAACTCCTTGCTCTTGTGCTTCAAATAATAGTCTCCCCAACACTCAAACAACTCCTCACAGATTTGGCTATGGTGGAAGAAGGATTTGAGTGGAAAGCAACTTGGGAAAGGCTAGAAATCAAGGTTCAAGTGGTTGGAATGGAATGTCTTGATCTCAACACATGAGTAGGTGGTTCTCTCTCAGAAAATGTATGGTGGAAGTGTAGGCATGTTCTGATGGCTCTCCTTACTGAGTAAGAAGTGGTGGAGGGGTATATATAGCCTCCACACAAAATCCAACCGTTACATACTTTTGACCCAACTCGGTGGCACTGATCAGAAATCTCGGTGGCACCGAACTGTGTAAAAGATATGAACGTTAGGAATCTCGGTGGGACCGACTGGAACAACTCGGATGGACCGATGTTGAAAGGGCATGTATCCCCTAAGTGTGGTTTTGGTAATTAATGACAATCTCTATGGACTAATGTTTTCAGTGAGATATATTTGAAGGTTTTGTCCATAGATGGTGCCTCAAGGATATTGGATGGAATCAAGGATGAAGTCCATATATATGAAGGTATATTTGCTCTAAGCTTTTGTATTAAATGACAATTCCTATGGAGCATCAAGTGCATTGAATCTTATATGAAGATATATTCCATAGTGATGCTTGAAGTGCATTGGGATGACAATTCCTATGGAGCATCAAGTGCATTGAATCTTATATGAAGATATGTTCCATAGTGATGCTTGAAGTGCATTGGGTTGTTTTGTGAAGAATGCCATCAAAGCATCTGAAGAAGTCCTTATGGTATCCTTCTCTGGATACACCGTGCTCACGGGCTTGTACCGTGCGCACGGGGTCGAGTGTCAACTCTCTGGATACCCCATGTTAACGGGGCCTAGGTGTTTGGCTTTCGAGATCCCATGTCCAGTGAGGTTTCAAGTTGGTCTTCGGGGATTTCTATTGAAACCATCAAGATTGATTTCAATGCCTAATCTAATTATGTTCATGGTGGAGTTCATTGGAGGATCTCAAAGATTGACATATTTGGGCTTTTAAGGATCAAGGGCTTGAGAGAATAATCAAAGAGAAGAATTCAAGTTATGGTTTCAAGACAAGATCATGATGAGCTCATGTGTTGGGTTTAGGTTGATCAAGTCTTGAAGCAAGCAACTAGAGTGAAGAATTCATTGTGCCTCTCAAGAGCTTGTGATGGAGCTTTTAGAAGGGCAAGTGGTGACCAAGATGATATTCATAGTGGAACTTGATATGGTCATGAAAGAGTCTTTGGTGATATAGTCTTGAAGCAATGAAGGGAAATGAAGAGTTCATTGTGGCTTTCAAGAAACCAATATGGGGCATAAAGTAAAGATGTTGGTTGACCAAGATGAAGCTCGAAGATTATATCTAGATGGTCAACTCACAAAGCGCAAACATTGTACCACATGGGATCAAGTGGTCTAGTGGTATGGTAAGTAGTTATGAATTGTGCTTTGTTACCTAACCCATGCTATGTGTTTGTTATGTCTATGTGGGTTAGGTGTTTCTCATGGGCTTGCATCAAAAGGAAAGATTTCAAGTAGCCTATGTGTGGATGACATCAAGTGGTGATGGTCATCGGGTTCGAGGAGTCCAAGTGCAAGATGAAAAGCCGGAGGTTATATGCTTTGAAGCTTGCGGTCCACATCATGATAATGTGCATGTGAAGATGGGCTTAAGTTAAGGCTTCCCTCATTGCATTACGAGGAAGCAATTCGAGTATCTTCACCAAGTGGTTGTGGACAAGAAAGGGATTCCAACTTGAGGCAAGCATTAAAGTCATCATCAAGCTCAAGTTGAATATGCAAGGCAAAGGTATAACTTAGCTAGGTTTTCCTAGTTTTTCCGGTCTCATGGTGCTTGGTGGGAGACCGGATTATATGTTTGATAGCCGTACTATCAAGAGGGACTTTCGGGCGAGTAGCTTGATCATGTCGCATGTAGAGAGCTCAAACCTTTGCATTACTTTCATCATTATTTCTTGTTGATCTTGGGTGGTTATCTATGTGAGGACCTTGGGCTTTTCCATAGCTTCAAAACGAGCCCAAGATCATCGAATTCGGAGTTCGTATGCCAAAGTTATCATTGTTTCAGTGGGCTGCTGCAGGCTGATTCTGGGTACCCCGTGTGCACGGGCCCCCCGTGTCCACGGGCCTGTACCATGTGCACGGGACCCCGTGGGCACGGGGTCTCAACCCCCGTGGGCACGGGGTGTCCAGAAACTGCCCGTTGAGCCCCAATGGCTAGTTTCTGAGTTTGGCTATTTAAGGGCTCCTTCCTCCCACCGGTTTGGGGGCTGTTCACACACTTTCTCAACATCATTTTGAGCCTCTTACCACCTCTCCCAAACTCCTATCTCCCCTCTATGTGAAGGGGGATTTGTGGATGCATCTTTGAGTCATTAGTTGATTTTATCCATTGCATCCCCTCTCCTCAATCTCCTACTTTCGAGAGTGCACCTTGTGAGATTGAGAGAGTGAGTTGAGCATTTGTTGCTTCACCTTGCATTGCATTTGTTGCATTGGTTTGAGCTCCCCGCATTGATTTATTCGAGTGAGAGCCCGTGAGTTTATTACTCTTGGAGGTTTCCGCCTCCTAGACGGTTTGGTGATATTCTTGAGAAGATTGTGAAGAGGCCTAGGTGGCCGTGGTTCCCCCGGAAGCTTCCTCTTGTGGTGTGCTCCGGGGAAGGGTGTGAAGTGGCCTAGGTGGTCAAGGTTCCTCCGGAAGCTTCCTTGCTTGTGGTGTGCTCCGGAGAAGTTTGTAAAGGTGTGGTGGTCGCCTTCAAGACCAACCCCGAGTGAATCGAGGCTCATCCGTTGGGGGTGACTCGAAAGGGATAATACGGTGAGTCACTTGGTGACGCCCCGGAGCTTTGGCTTCGGCACCGCTCCAACGGAGATTAGCACTCTCACGAGTGTGAACTTCGGGATAAATCCGCGTCCCCGACTCACTTGTGGTTATCTCATACCCACACCCTTTACTTTCCGCAATTCATACTTGCTCTCATTGATATATCTTGTGCTAGTTGAATTGCTTAGTTTTTCCTACATTTCCATATCTTGTGATATAGTTTGTGCTTGCTAGTTTCCTTAAGTGCCTATCTTGTTTAGCATAGGTTGTTGGTGCACTTAGTTGAGCCTAGCATATTTAGGATTTGTGCTTGAAAGGTATCCGTTTAGTTTAATTCCACATTAGGATAAAGCCAAATCCGTAACAGTTTTAAAACGCCTATTCACCCCCCCCCTCTAGTCGTCATCTAGATCCTTTCAGATATGCAATGGTTAGGGAAAACCTCGTCTCGGTGGCACTGATTGCATCAACTCGGTGGGACCGAAGTGAAGCAATAAGGCAACAGAGAGTTGGCAAGCCATCTCGGTGCAACCGATTTGCAAAACTCGGTGGGACCGAAGTAAGTGCAAACGATTACAGAGAGTTGGCAAGGCCATCTCGGTGGGACCGAGATCCATATCGGTGGAACCGATTTGTTACGGTTTTGGCAGTGGCTAAGTCCAGATAAACTCGGTGGCTCCGGATAGGAATTTTCGGTGGGGCCGAGTTGGAATGTAGGTTTTGGACATATTTGGATGGAGAAAGTGGTTGAGGGTTTTGGAGTACTGTCACTAAGCACTTGAGCAAAAAGACCATTAAGCAACACCTTATCCCCTTTTAATAGTATTGGCTTTCCTATGGACTCAATGTGATCTTGGATCACTTAACAGAAAATGTAGAGTCTTGAGCTTTTGCCAATCCATGTCCTTAGCATTTTGAGGGGTCCACATCTCTAGTGCTTGGCATGCCAATCATTGAACATCCTGAAATCTTTAACTTGAATGGACATTAGTTCAATGAGATATATGTTGTTACAAATTACCAAAACCACCAAGGGAGCAAATGTGCTTTCAAGAACACGTACTGTGATGAATATGCTTCCACTTAAGTCAGCACGCGGTGACGTGGGAGTCGCTGACAGTGGGTCCCGCGGGCCCACTGGTCAGGTTTGACCAGGTCGCCTCGCTGGGCATCGCGCGGGAACAGGGGACAGGCGGCTGCCGGCGGCGATTGCCCGCGAACGATGGCGACCCACGGCGAGCTGAGCACATGGGCGTGCTCAGGGGGTCGAGGCGGTCCTGATGTGGTCCTGGACGGTCACCGGGAGGCCCTAACTCGCCGGCGGCGAGCTCTCCCGAGGAGCTCTGGCGAAGACGAATTGGTGATTTTTCCCACAGCGCGCCTTCGGTGAAATTGTTGGGCGGGATGGATCCACGGAATCACTTTGAGGGTACTGGAGAAGAAAATAAAGAGAGGGAGGCTCTGGAGGCATGGGAATCATCGGGGAAGTGGCGGTGGCCGTGGCTATCGGAGACGAAGAAGAATGGAGCTTCCGGCCGGTTGGGTCCTCTCTGTGGCATCTGGAGGGCAAATGGGTGATGGTTGATGAACTATACGAGCTCGGGTGTAGTTTAAATAGGCGGGGAGGTCGGTTCCACGGCTTCCCGAGGACGGCCATGGCGGTAATCGCCATTGATTGCAAACATGGGCGGTGCCGAGGTGGGTGGTGGACGGCGGGGTTAGGCAAGGACCTTGGCGGTGAGTAGATAGGCTTAGGCGAGCTAGATGGCCAGGAGGGGCGCCAGGTGGCTCAAGCGGTGCCGTCCCTGAGCTGACTGCGGCGGCGGCCATTGATGGCCTCCCGCGGTCGGTGGCGAGGCCGGTGTTGGGCGGCGGGGTTTGGTAAGGGCGGTGGCAGCAGCAGTTAAGTTCGGGGTGCTGGTAGACTCGGAGACACGCCACGCGTCTTGGACGGTGGCGTGCCTGAGACGGCTCCGGCTGTGGTCGGCATGGACGGCGGTGGCCAGTGTTAGAGGCCAGGCCAGGATGTCGGCAAGACACGTTGCTTGCTCGCGAAGCAGGAGAGGGTGGTGTGCGTGCAGGAGAGGCAGTGGAGGCGCTGCGCCAGAGCGATGCTGAAGCCTGCAATACTGGCGCTCCGGCCGTGCTCTGGATATGCACATAAACTGCTCAACGAAATGCCAGGGTGGTCTAGAAGGTTCTGATGCAAGTGTAATTTTACAGGGTTATGCACTTGTTTATGGGAGAACTAATGGACAAGTTGGTTTGCCAGAAGAGCTAGCGCCACATGGGGTTCAGAGAACTGCAAAATTTCAGCCATGCCCACAATGTGTTTGATGAAATGCTAGGGCCATCTAGAAGATTCTGTTGAATGTGAAAATTGGCAGGATGATGTCTCACTTGATGGTAGAGATGGTGGTGGAGTTGGTTTGGCAAAAAGAAAACTTTTGAAAGGATCGATATGGTTGACTAGAGGAGGGGGGGGTGAATAGGCAACTACCAATTTTTTGGCTTTTCTTAACAAATTAGGGTTAGCAACAAAATAGGTTGTCTAGATGTGCAACTAGGTGAGCAACCTATATGATGCTAAAAACCACAACACAAGCAAGCAAGCACAAGATACAACACAAGTAAAGCTTGCATAAAGTAAAGGTAAGAAGTAACCACAAGTGGAGCCGGTGAAGACGAGGATGTGTTTCTGAAGTTCCTTCCCTTTGAGAGGAAGTACGTCTCCGTTGGAGCGGTGTGGAGGCACAATGCTCCCCAAGAAGCCACTAGGGCCACCGTATTCTCCTCACGCCCTCACACAATGCGAGGTGCCATGATTCCACTAGTGGTGCCCTTGAAGGCAGCGACCAAACCTTTACAAACAAGGTTGGGGCAATCTCCACAACTTAATTGGAGGCTCCCAACACCACCACGGAGCTTCACCACAATGGAATGTGGCTCCGAGGTGACCTCAACCGTCTAGGGTGCTCAAACACCCAAGAGTAACAAGATCCACAAGGGATTAGTGGGGGGGAATCAAATTTCTCTTGGTGGAAGTGTAGATCGGGGCCTTCTCAACCAATCCCTAGAGAATCAACAAGTTTGATTGGCTAGGGAGAGAGATCGGGCGAAAATAAGCTTTTGGAGCAACAATGGAGCTTGAGGAGGAAGATGTAGTCTTCTTGGAGAAGAAGACCCCTTTATATAGTGGGGGAACAAAACCAACCGTTACCCAGTTTTCAACCCGCACAGAGCGGTACTACTGCTCATGGCAGCGGTACTGCCGCCCTGGCGGAAGTGCACGAAGTGCAATGCAAAGGAGCGAGCCCTCGAGCCGGTAGTGCCGCCGGAGCGGGACTACTGCTCTCCCTAGCGGTACTACCGCTGGGGTTGCAGCACAGGGCGCTCGGAGAGTAGAGCAGAATAGGGGAGGAGTGGGAGTGCCACACCAGCGGTACTACCGCCTACGCGCGGTACTGCTGCTCGCCCACTGCCGCTTTGCAACCGCTGAGAAACAGGGAGGGCTCGGAGAGCAGCGCCACGAGCGGAAGTGGTAGCGGTGGTAGGCGCGGTACTACCGCTTACAAGCGGTACTACCGCTCCTACTACCGCTGCTACTGCCGCTTGCCCAGCCGGGTCAAAAGGGGTCAGCGGTAGTATGCCAGTGGGACCACCGCTGGACTACCGCTGAACCCGACATGAAAAATCGTGCCCCGAATCGAGGCGGTAGTACGAGCGGTACTGGGAGCGGCACTACCGCTTACAAGCGGCACTACCGCTTACAAGCGGTACTACCGCTTCCAGCCACGGTACTACAGCTGGCATCTCTCTGAGCACTCCTAAGTAATGGAAAGCGAAACTCCAATGAAGTGGAAAGGAACGAAGGGTGCAAATGAAAGTGTGTATGTGTTGATTCCACCCAAACCATTCCGAAACGGACCCCCTCTTGATAGTACGGTATTTCCTACGACTCAAGTCCACCGAAAATGAAACGAAGGAAAATAAACCGTCTTCACTCTAATACATCGAGGGGCATCAATCGTCTTGTGCCAAATGTTGGAATATCTGAAATGCTCAATGCACACGATTAGTCCGCAAAAGCATTGTCATCAATCACCAAAACCACTAAGGGAGAAATATGCCCTAACAATCTCCCCCTTTTTGGTGGATTGATGACAACACGGGATTTGCACAAGGGATAAAACGAGATAATAAGCAAACCCAACATCTACAAAATATAGACGGGCTCCCCCTAGATGTGTGCACTATTTAGGTATGCTTTTGGAATGCAAAGCACACACACTAGGATTAACACTCCCCCTATATTTTATAGACCGGCAAAACCTGCATCAACAACATAAGAGAGATATACAAGGATGCAAGGACTAGCATGTGAGCATAAAGATAGGGCACAAGATAAGCATAATATCTCACAAACTAACATAGTACTTGACATAAAGATAGGATAAGGTAGCATATGTCTCACACCATATGACTTAGACTCCAGGTCTCACAAACACAAACCAAAGCAAACGATCGATAAAAGAGTTCACGAGAGAGAAAAGCAAAGCAAATACGACACACTCGTGACTCGGCAAATCCCTAAACTCTCTCCCCCTTTGGCATCGACACACCAAAAGGGGCAAAGAGTGCTACAACGATCACAAGTGAGAGCAATGCCTGAGATCCTCATCATCAGTACTCCCCGTGGTCGCTCGAGTCCTCGTCAGCAGCAGCAGTGGTCTGATCAACCTCTGAGTCCGTCCAGTGACAGTGCTGAGTGGTCCACTCCTCCTCATCAGTGATCCGCTCCTCTGACCCACTGGCAACCTCGACCCCAAGCTGCCTCATGATGAGCTTGTCACGACCTCGGGATTTCTTCTCTGCCACATGTGCCATGTACTGCCCGTGAGCCTCCATACAGAATAGCTTCTTCATCTTCAACTTGAGCTTCTTAGCCCAAGATGGCTCCACTCCAGCTGGCTCATAGTCAGGCTCGTCATCATCATCAACTACATCCTCATCCATAGGAGTCTCCGTCTCCGGAACAGGAGTGCCCCAGTTCTCCTTCTGTCTCAGTTGAACGATCTCATGAGAGATCAAGTCACCAGTCACAAGCATCTCATCAGGATAAGTGAATTCCCATGCCTTCTCAATGAGCAACATTACGTCTGGACCATAGATGGGACACTTGCGCTCAGTGATGGCGGAAAGAAGCTCCGACCACATGATATGAGAAACATCCAAAGATTGCCCCGTGTTTGCCTCCTTCTCACTCTGACAGAAGAGC
Source organism: Elymus sibiricus (assembly GCA_039707655.1). Lineage (NCBI taxonomy): Eukaryota > Viridiplantae > Streptophyta > Magnoliopsida > Poales > Poaceae > Elymus > Elymus sibiricus. The sequence continues at coordinate 247,794,463 of CM077664.1, read as the reverse complement.
AGCAAGTCCACTAGCTACGAGTGTACCTGATCCAAGTTCCCAATTCGAGGGAAGAGAGTGTGCCTGAAAATGCGATGCAGGATGTCCAGGAAAGGGCTAAGCTCATATGTCTTCTTCTGGGTGGTTGGAGAAATCTTCAAAGTGCTGTAGGGCCAGAGAGCAGACTTGTGCGTAGCACCCGCCTCCTTGTGAGTACGGAATCCAACCGGGTTGTCAAGCCCCTTATCCTCATAGCCCAAAAGTTCCATGAACGCCTTCCACTTGACAGAAAGTAGCTTGCCGTTGGTCATCCAAGTCAGAGTCCTCTCCACATCAGTACCTAGGTGAACCATGGCATAGAACTGAGCCACGATGTCTGCATCAAAATCCTTGTTGAACTCCATAACCTTGATGATGTCCAGCTGATTGCACAGCTCAAGAGCCTCTCCAAAGTACGGCATGTCCTTCTGCATATGAGGGATATCAATGGTTCTGACCGACACAAACAGATTCTTCTTTGCTTTGAGCACATCCAGATAGATAGAGTGCTGCTGCTTGGTCCAGAAGGGACGGTTGACAAGAGCTGGATCTTGCTCGTGACGGTACGGGTCACGGCGGTGAAACACACAAAACTCCTTAGCATTCATCTCAGTCACGGACTTGACCTTCGCCTTTGGCTTGCTTGCAACTTGCTTGGTTCTTTGCATTGGCTGAGCACTTGAAGTTTCACCGACATCCTCAGAAGTGCGATAGCGCTTGGAACCCCCTGGACGCTCTGGATTCTTGCGACGGGCCTGATGCCCAGCACTGCTATCACCTGGAACCCACAACAAAGAGCGAGGGAAAGGCAGGTGTAAAACATTGCATAAGCCAACGAAAAAGAGACAAAGTGAGTTGAAGGTTAATAGGAAGAAAGTGGAAATTGATAGCCCTGGGCGGTAGTACCGCGCATCAGCAGCGGCAGTACTGCCTATGAGCGGTAGTACCGCTCCGAGGGAGCGGTAGTACCGCCCGAGGCGGCTATCAACAGCTTGACCACAACCGCGGCTAGATCCGGTACTACCGGGGGTGCCAAATTCAAATTCCCTCCAACCAAACTACAATCCACCTATTTTAGCAGTCTTCTACGTCCTACTCAAGCCTTGATTTGACTAAAAATCGAAGAATGCAACACGTATTGCCCTAAAACCTAGATTCAAAAACTAGAACCATAGGAGAGGAAAATGGGGGCAATACCGGCATCCATGGCAAGAGGAGAAGGTGGGGATCGATCCCACCAGATGGAATCGCGGAAGACGGCACGGAATCGGCGGCCCGACGGCGACCCCCTGGTGCTTGTTCATCACCTGTGAGAGGAGAGGGTGTGGGAGAGAGAGACGAATAGGTATGGGGGAGTTGGAACTCCCCCTGCCCGACTCATAACCCCCTCACCCCGCCACAGAGCGGTAGTACCGCTCGGAGGAGCGGTAGTACCGCCCCGGTACTACTCCGCGGCAGGAGGCCGGGTAGTACCGCTTGAGCGGTAGTACCGGGGTGCTCAGCGGTAGTACCGCTTACAAGCAGTAGTACCGCCCAGACACCGCGGTAGTACCGCGCAGACGACAGCAAGCAAGATCAAGTTAAAAAGAGTGGCTTATGCAAACTTAGAGAGGTTGAAGATGAGATGGGTTGGGTTGGAGACACGAAACACCAGCAAATGGGAAGAGACACTCCAAGTTTAAAAGAGAGAAAGAAGAGGAGCAAACTTGGAGTGACTCAAAGCACAAACAAAGTCCTAACGACAAAAACTCTCAAAGAGAGGGCGGTGGCCGAAGCCACCTATGTTTGAGTCAATTGGTATGGCACCGCGAAGAATTTAACCTTGGGACCATGACCAAAACTCATCTTTGAAGCACATGAACCATCAAAAATGGCTAAAGTGAAAGACTTGATCAATTTATGCATAATGGGGGGAGGGAGAGTTCATTGATAGAGCAACACTCCCCCTATGTCCATGCCTACATCTAGAACAAGATAATCATGAGGAATGTGGTGGGGTGTGACGAGATTCAAGACATGTTGCTCGAATCAATGATATTTAGCTCATGCCTTAACTCGCGAAATCTTGCTTCATCCAATGGCTTCGTGAAAATATCCGCTAGTTGCTCTTGAGTGCCAACATGAATAATATCAATCTCCCCACGCTTGACGTGATCCCGGATGAAGTGATGGTGAATCTCAATGTGCTTCGTCTTGCTATGTTGCACCGGATTGTAGGAGATCTTGATTGCACTTTCATTGTCACAGAAAAGAGGCACTTTGTCACAAGTGACACCGTAATCCTTTAAAGTTTGCCTCATCCATAGTAATTGTGCACAACAACTTGTGGCGGCTACATACTCGGCCTCGGTGGTGGAGAGAGAGACACAATTTTGCTTCTTCGAAGACCAACTCACCAAAGAGCGACCAAGGAATTGGCACCCTCCGGAAGTTGACTTCCTATCCACACGGTCTCCTGCCCAATCCGAGTCTGAATATCCCATGAGATCAAAGCTTGCTCCTTTGGGGTACCATAAGCCAAAGTTTGGGGTATGAGCCAAATATCAAAAGATTCGCTTGACTGCCACAAAGTGACTTTCCTTAGGCGCGGCTTGAAACCGTGCACACATTCCCACACTCAACATGATATCCGGCCTAGATGCACAAAGGTAACACAAGGATCCAATCATGGAACGGTATACCTTTTGATCCACCGCTTTACCAATGGGATCAATGTCGAGTTGGCACTTGGTAGGCATTGGAGTCTTGGCCGGTTTGACATCTTCTAGCTTGAATCTCTTGAGCATGTCTTGGGTATATTTGGCTTGGTTGATGAAGGTTCCTTCTCTTCTTTGCTTGACTTCGAACCCAAGAAAGAACTTCAACTCTCCCATCATAGACATCTCAAACTTCTCGGTCATGAGTGCGGCAAACTCATCATTGAAAGCTTTGTTAGGAGAACCAAAGATAATATCATCAACATATAGTTGGCATATGAACAAATCCCCTTTAACCCTCTTAGTAAAAAGAGTGGGATCGATTTTCCCAATTTCAAACCCACGGTCTTGCAACAACTCGGTAAGGTGCTCATACCACGCATGTGGGGCTTGTTTAAGGCCATAGAGTGCCTTATCGAGTTTGTATACATGATTGGGAAACTTGGGATCCTCGAACCCCGGGGGTTGTTTGACATATACCAACTCATTAAGAGGACCATTAAGAAATGCACTCTTCACATCCATTTGTTGCAACTTAAAACATGATGAGAGGCATATGCAAGCAACATACGAATAGATTCAAGACGAGCAACGGGAGCAAAGGTTTCACCGTAGTCGATACCCTCGACTTGGGAGTAGCCTTGTGCCACCAATCTTGCCTTGTTTCGAGTGACAACACCGTTCGTATCTTGCTTGTTCTTAAAGATCCATTTGGTTCCAATGACATTATGATTCTCCGTTGGCCTTGACACCAATGTCCACACTTTGTTGCGCTCAAAGTTGTTGAGTTCATCATGCATGGCTTCAAGCCAATCCGTGTCCTCGAGCGCTTCATGTACCTTTTGGAGTTCAACACAAGAAACAAACATGTGATGCTCACAAAAGTTTTTTAATTGTCTACGAGTGGTTACCCCCTTTTTCAAGCTTCCATAAACATTCTCCATGACATGTTGTTGATGCTTGAGTTTAGAAGCAATCTTGGCGGCATGACGCTCCAATAGCTCCTCCGTAGTCTCTTGAGGAGGATCATCTTGAACATCTTGAGCGTCATCTTGAGCTTGCTCTTGATCATGAGCTTGCCCTTGATCTTGAGCTTGCTCGGTGTTGTGATCTTGATCTTAGGCGTCATTTGGTGCATCACCATCATCTTGAGGTTGATCTTGCCCTTGATGATCACTTGGTTGAGGGCCTTCGGTTTGTTCTTCGGAAGCGTGTGGGTCGATGGTTGGTGACGGCTCCACTTGCGTAGAGCATTGTCCTTCTTCTTCTGCCACAAGGGGTTCCTCAATGGGGAGTATTTGACCATTCCCCATTCTTCTTATGGCTTGGGGAGGAATTTCATCACCTACATCACAAAGACTACTTTGCTCCACTTGGGAGCCATTATTTTCATCAAATTCTACGTTACACGTCTCCTCAATGAGTCCGTTGGACTTGTTGAGGACATGGTAAGCATGAGAGTTTGTAGCATAACCAACAAATATGCCCTCTTGAGCTCTAGGTTCGAATTTAGACAAATGTGCACCTTTCTTGAGAATGAAACACTTACACCCGAACACCCGGAAGTACTTGAGGTTGGGCTTGTTACCGGTAAGTATCTCATATGGAGTCTTGTTCAAGCCTTTGCGGAGGTAGAGTCAATTGGATGCATGACATGGGGTGTTGATGGCTTCGGCCCAAAAGTTGTATGGAGACTTGAATTCCGCCATCATGGTCCTTGCCGCGTCCATCAACGTCCGGTTCTTCCTCTCCACTACACCATTTTGTTGAGGGGTATATGGTGCGGAGTATTGATGCTTGATCCCCTCATCACTAAGGAACTCACCCAAGGTGTAGTTCTTGAACTCGGTGCCGTTGTCACTTCTAATCATCAATGTCTTTGCCTCATGTTGACGTTGAGCTTCATTGGCAAAGTCAATGACGGTTTGTTGGGTCTCGCTCTTCTTCTTGAAGAAATATACCCAAGTGTATCTTGAATAGTCATCCACAATCACCAAGCAATACTTTCTTCCCCGAAGACTATCAAAGGATGGAGGTACAAAGAGATCCATGTGAAGGAGCTCCAAGGGTCTCTTCGAGTAGATGATAGTCGTGGGTCGGTGAGCCATCTCATGTAGCTTTCCTTCGATACAAGCAGTGCAAGCACGATCTTTGGCAAAGCTCACATTTCTTAGTCCACGAACGTGATCCCCTTTGAGGAGACTTTGCAAAGATCTCATATTGACATGGGCTAGTCGGCGATGCCAAAGCCACCCCACATCAACTTTAGCCATTAGGCAAGTCGCGGTCTTAGTGGGCTTCTCCGAGAAGTTAACCACATAGAGACCGTTCTCGACATGCCCAACAAAAGCTACTTTAAGAGTCTTGCTCCACAAAAGGGACACGGTATCAAGGTCAAAGAATGTGGCAAAGCCCATAAGTGCAAGTTGACGAACGGAAAGTAAATTGTATGCAAGGGTCTCAACAAGCATGACTTTCTCAATTGATAAATCATGCGAAAACACAACCTTGCCAAGACCCAATACCTTAGATGTTGAGGCATCACCGAATTGAACATGGGTGGGCATAGATGAGCTTGGTTGCACGTCCACCACCAAATGCTTGCTCCCAGTCATATGATTTGTTGCTCCACTATCAAGCAACCATGATCCTCCACCGGAAGCAAACTCCTACAAGAGATCAATGCTTGGTTTTAGGTACCCATTCTTGAATGGGTCCTTTGATGTTAGTAACAAGGGTCTTAGGAACCCAAATAGACCATTCAATGTACTCATAATAAGAACCAACAAATTTGGCATAAACATGCCCATCACTAGCATGACATAAAACATAAGAAGGGTTTAAGTCGCCGGCTTTGTTCGATGGAGTGGGATTGCCCTTCTTGACATTTCCACCCACCACCTTGTCCGTCTTCTCCTTATGAGCACCCTCTCCCTTCTTGACAAATACCTCTTTGAGAGGGAGAGGTTTCTTGATCTTGTTCTTCTTCTTCTTCTTCTTCTTTGACTTGGGCACAAACCCAAGTCCCTCCTTTGCCACAACTTCCTTTTGATTGCTCAAAAGTTCGTTGAGGTTCTTCTCGCCTTGTATACAAGTCACAAGGCCTTTCTTGATTTGTTCCTTCAACTTGGAATTCTCCTCCACAAGATGAATATGCTCACAACAAGGGTTAGTATCATGAGCATTATCAATTAGCACAAAAGGAGGGCATGTGGCTATTTCCTTAGTGAGCTTTGCTTGGAGTTGATCATGAGACTCCTTGAGAGTAGCATGTGCACTTTTCACGGCCTTGTGAGCCTTGTCAAGTAGCTCAAACTCCTCTTTGAGTCTAGCATGGCCAACCCCAAGCTCAACATTCTCGGATTTAAGCACACGAGCAAGAACTTGAGCATGAGCATGATCTTTCTTTAGTTGGGCAAGATCAACATTTTGCGACTCCTCAAGAGCCGAACGAAGACCTCGCTCTTCCTCAAGAGCGATGGAAAGATCCGCAATCTCATCGGCATAGTCATGACTATGGCCTTCCAAGTTAGTGATGTTCACCTCGTGAGACTCAATGGTATCATTGGCCTCACCAAGTTGTTCCAAGAGAGCAACAAAGTGCTTCTTGGTCTCACCTTTGAGCTTACCCAAGAACTTGTCAAACTCATTCTCATACACCTTTACCATCTCACTATCATCCACACAATCCAACAAAGAAGGTGTAGTAGTGGTAGTGGTTTTGATGTTGATACCTTTGGCCATGAGGCACTTGGCAATGAGGTTCTCATTGGGGGCGCCGAAGAGAGACACCTTGGTTGGGGAAGAGGTGGCAATGGCCACAGTTGTCGTTTCCATTCCTTCACCACTTGTATATTCATCATCATCATCAGAGATGTATTCTTCTTGCACCACCAAGCCCTTTTGAGGTATCTTCTTGGTGAAGTTGTTCTTGTTTGGAAAGGACTTGGCCTTGTCTTTGCGGATGAGCTTGCCACCATTGTCCTCCCTCTTCTCATACGGACAATCCACCACAAAGTGACTCACATTGTCACAATTGTAGCAAGTCCTTACTCGTTGCTTGCCCTTTGAGTTGTTCTTGGAGAAGTTGGGCCTTGAGTTTCTCTTGTTGCCCCAAAATTGCCTTGACGCAAGAGCCATGTGCTCGTGGTAAGCATATTTGGTGTCTTCAGGGCAACTCTCTTCTTCTTCCTCTTCTTCTTCTTCTGGAATACCCTTGGCCTTCAAAGCAAGGTTGGGTGAGGCTTTCTTTGACCGTTGGACACGAGCTAGAGCATTGTCGGCGGTCTTGTTCATGATGTTCATGGCAATAAACTCATCCAACACTTCACTTGAAGACAAGGTGTGGAAGTCCGGTCTTTGACGGATCACGGAGGACATTGCCTTGTTGAATGGCATGATGGCCTTGAGAAACTTGCGCTTGATCCAATTATCATCCATATCCTTTCTCCCATGATCTTGAAGAACGACCGCAAGAGTTGTCAATCTTCGGTAGAGATCACGAGGATCCTCATCTTCATCCATCACAAACTCATCGGCCTCATCAAGCACCACCTCAAAGTTGGACCGTTGAATGCTTGAGCTCCCCTTGTACAAAGATATAATGTGTTCCCAACAATCCTTTGCACGGGAGAAGGGGCGCAAGTGAGCTAGATCTTTGGGAGGCACTGCGGATTGGAGGATGAACAATGCGGAGTGATTGTATTGATTGTCCGCCTCTTCTCTTGGAGTGAGGTTGCTTGGATCATGTGGGTAGAAACCTTGCTCGATGATTCTCCAAAGATTTGTTGAGCTGTGGTTCAAATGAGACTTGATATGAAAAACCCAATTAGCAAAATCATCCTTCACAAGCTTAGGAGGAGGACCAAGGTTGTTAATATGCGGTATAGGGACCGGTCCTCCATAGACCGGGGGAGGGGGAACCGAGGCGAAGGTTCCCGTCCCATTCTTACCATGAGGGGAAGAGGTTTGAGTACCTTTAGCCGCTTCCTTGCCGGAATTGGCCTCCGACACCGATGCGGTGGGATTAACCACAAGCAAAGGGTCGGGAATAGATTTCAACCCCTCAAGAAGTTCTTTAAGCATGGACTTGACCTCGGCCATCATAGACGTCTTAAGTGAAGCCATAGCTTCATTTAAGTCGTCTCGAGTGACCGAGTTCAACTCCACGGTCTCGGGCACTTCCTCATCCCGATCCCCGTCGTCAACCATACTCTTCGGGTGGTGAAACCCTTAATAAAGAGATGAGGCTCTGATACCAATTGAAAGGATCGATATGGTTGACTAGAGGGGGGTGAATAGGCAACTACCAATTTTTAGCTTTTCTTAACAAATTAGGGTTAGCAACAAAATAGGTTGTCTAGATGTGCAACTAGGTGAGCAACCTATATGATGCTAACAACCACAACACAAGCAAGCAAGCACAAGATACAACACAAGTAAAGCTTGCACAAAGTAAAGGTAAGAAGTAACCACAAGTGGAGCCGGTGAAGATGAGGATGTGTTTCCGAAGTTCCTTCCCTTTGAGAGGAAGTACATCTTCGTTGGAGCGGTGTGCAGGCACAATGCTCCCCAAGAAGCCACTAGGGCCACCGTATTCTCCTCACGCCCTCACACAATGCGAGGTGCCATGATTCCACTAGTGGTGCCCTTGAAGGCGACGACCGAACCTTTACAAACAAGGTTGGGGCAATCTCCACAACTTAATTGGAGGCTCCCAACACCACCACGGAGCTTCACCACAATGGAATGTGGCTCCGAGGTGACCTCAACCGTCTAGGGTGCTCAAACACCCAAGACTAACAAGGTCCGCAAGGGATTAGTGGGGGGAATCAAATTTCTCTTGGTGGAAGTGTAGATCAGGGCCTTCTCAACCAATCCCTAGAGAATCAACAATTTGATTGGCTAGGGAGAGAGATCGGGCGAAAATAAGCTTTTGGAGCAACAATGGAGCTTGAGGAGGAAGAGGTAGTCTTCTTGGAGAAGAAGTCCCCTTTATATAGTGGGGGAACAAAACCAACCGTTACCCAGTTTTCAGCCCGCACAGAGCGGTACTACTGCTCATGGCAGCGGTACTGCCGCCCTGGCAGAAGTGCACGAAGTGCAGTGCAAAGAAACGAGCCCTCGAGCTGGTAGTGCCGCTGGAGCGGTACTACTGCTCTCCCCAGCGGTACTACCGCTGGGGTTGCAACACAGGGCGCTCGAAGAGCAGAGCAGAACAGGGGAGGAGTGGGAGTGCCACACCAGCGGTACTACCGCTGCGGACAGCGGTACTACCGCCTACGCGCGGTACTGCCGCTTTGCAACCGCTGAGAAACAGGGAGGGCTCGGAGAGCAGCGCCGCGAGCGGAAGTGGTAGCGGTGGTAGGCGCGGTACTACCGCTTACAAGCGGTACTACCGCTCCTACTGCCGCTGCTACTGCCGCTTGCCTAGCCGGGTCAAAAGGGGTCAGTGATAGTATGCCAGTGGGACCACCGCTGGACTACCGCTGAACCCGACACAAAAAATCGTGCCCCGAATCGAGGCGGTAGTACGGGCGGTACTGGGAGCGGCACTACCGCTTACAAGTGGTACTACCGCTTCCAGCCGCGGTACTACCGCTAGCAGCTCTCTGAGCACTCGTAAGTAACGGAAAGCGAAACTCCAATGAAGCGGAAAGGAACGAAGGGTGCAAATGAAAGTGTGTACGTGTTGATTCCACCCAAACCTTTCCGAAGCAGACACCCTCTTGATGGTACGGTATTTCCTACGACTCAAGTCCACCGAAAATGAAACGAAGGAAAATAAACCGTCTTCACTCTAATACATCGAGGGGCATCAATCGTCTTGTGCCAAATGATGGAATATCTGAAATGCTCAATGCACACGATTAGTCCGCATAAGCATTGTCATCAATCACCAAAACCACTAAGGGAGAAATATGCCCTAACAACTTGCCAGTGCAAGTTCTGGTGAAATACAGTTCTGATCCAAAACTCTAGGAAATTATTTGGTTAACTTAGAAGATGCCAATAGAGCTGGTTTTCTGGACTAAAGATTTTGGTTGGAAGGACTAGGATATGGAAAAAATTCAGAATTGTTTGATGAAGGAAAAATAGGGTTGTAGTTATAACTTATGGATGGGACAGAAATGAAGAGAGGATGTTTTTCTCAAAATTTTCAAAAGACCAAGATCGGTTTTTGCATAAAAGTGATCTACAGGCATCATATGAGCCCTCATAATTTTTATGGAATTTTAAAGGAATTATTTAAAAGGGTCTTAGTGCAACATATGCATTTCAAAGTTTGAAAATGTAATTAAAAGAATTGTTTTGGGGCAAAATTATTATGAAAATATTTCCTACTGAATCTAAAAAGTTAAATGAAATGATTAAAATTACTTTCAACACCCACAATATTTCCAAAATTTCTATATGGAGGGAAAGATTTTGGAAAACAGAAAACAGAAAATACTCTGAAATTAATAAAAGACCTAATATAATACAAAATTTTATTTCTATCAAAATTTTATCTAGAAAAATCATGGGTTAGAATTTTGGGGTGTTACACAGATCCAACTGGGGCGTCTCCGTCAACCGCTGCTCTGGCAAGCGGCTCTCCGGCAAGGGCCTCCACAGACGAGCCCGTTCGCACTGATGAAGTGCCGGAAACTGAGGCCACCGGCAACCAGGCGACGACAACCGAGGTTGTCGCAGAGGAGACTGTCCCCCCTCAACGGTCTCAGTCCGGTAAGCCTCCTGCCGCCGAGTATCTTTCTCTCTTAGTCTTCTTTTTGTTTTCTTGAACTTGATCTGAATCTTGATTCTCTCCCTCCTCCATTCTTTCAGATCCGCCTCCATCTGATCAAATGGACATCGAATCTACCATCGAGGGGATTGCGAGGGACGCCGCCAATGAGGCCAGCAACATTGCTGCTGGTGAGGCCATCGCAGGGGCTGACGAGGAGACCGCCAAGGCTGCTCAGGAGGAGGTCGCCAAGGATGCTGCTGAGGAAGGCGGCGACAATAGTGCCGAGGCCACTGCAGACATCTCTGTCCCAGGAGCGCCAAGTGCTGACTCGGCCATGAGGGTGATCCTTACTGGCAAAGCGGCCATGGAAGACCACCCTTCGACAGCTGAAGAGCCCTTTTCAAGCAAGTATCCAAAGGTTGGCGACAACTTGTTCGTCAGTCTTCCTGGGACGTCAAGCATCGGGGTGCCCATGGAAGGAGAAGTCCTGGACGACAAGATTATTGCCACCGCTGGGCTCGAGGTAGTTGATGAACCGCACGCCAACACCAGCAAGACCAAGGAACAACAGCTCCTCAAAGCCATGGGCGCGAACTTCCAGAAGCTTCAAGCATGCCACCTCAGCCGTACTGAGAAGTTGGATTCCAGAGCTGCCGTCCTAGACAAGGCGGAGGAGGAGTTCAAGAAGCGTGTGGAGGAAACACAAATCTGGTATGCAGAATGCCTCCAGGACCTCCAAGAATAGTACACCCAGCTCACCAAGGCCAAGGAGGAGTTTGTCTTGGAGAAAGCTGAGACCGACAAGGCACATGAGGAAGCTGCGCAGAGGACAGCGGCCACTGAGGCAGGGCTTAATGAGCGCAACATTGGCCTTGATGCTTATGAAGAAGAGCTTGCCGCTCGTGAAGCGGAGCTTGCCTCCACACTTCGCGGCAAGGACAATGAGATCCAGGCCCTTGTCTCATAGCAAACCCAGGAGCTGGAGCGCAAGCACAAAGAGTCCATCGGGGCTCAAGCTACAGAGCATGCCAGCAAGATTAAGGAGGCCGTCGATGCTGCCGAAGCCACAGAGGCCGCCAAGATCAAGCTAGAAGGCAAGGTGCGAACGCTCGAAGCGGATATTGCCGCCAACGGCAAGGAGATCCTGGCGCTCAAAGCAGAGGCAGAGAAGGCAACTCACACCTTGGCGGAGTTGCAAACTTCAGTGTCCGCCAAGAGCCAAGAGCTCGCCAAGGCCAACGATACTATCGAGGATCATAAAATGAACCTGACCGCCTTGGAGAAATCCCTTGATGAAGCTAGAAAGCGTGAGAAGATCTTGACGAAGGACCTCCAAGACAAGAAGGCCTTGTCGCGAGCACCGCCATCACTTTCAACAAGCTCAAGGTCGCCTACAAGCTTTGGACTTACCATCTTGTGGTTGCCGCGGAGGGCATTTCTGCACGCCTGTCCGCCATGGGTTTGTCGGAATACCACTACTCCACCACCGAAGGGGACACCACCAGTGCCAGGCTCACTATCTTCTTCGAAAGCTTGATCGAGGCGCTGGAGAAGCATCACGGGGCTTGAGCCGCATATCTTGCCAACAAATCCCGCAAGCTTTGCCAGGATGTCCTCTTCAAGGTACTCATCAAGGTGGTGTACCAGAACCCAAGCATTGATCTCTCCAAGGTTTTCGCTAGCCTACCGAGGGGAGCCGACACCAGGACCGCCGAAGAGCTCGTCACGCCTATCGCCGATAGGGTCGGCCAGATCCCTAGGACAGAGGGTGGAGTCACCCACTAATCTTGTAGCCACACCTTGTTGCGTGCATGATCATGTAAAAGACAGATTCATCTGAAGTTAGATCCACACTGCATTTTGATGTAATATAACTTGTGTTTTGGGTGGATGTATGCATGCTCTTCCCATGTCTTATTCTGTCTTTGCATGATTTTTGTACCCTACGCTTGCCGGAAACTTGCCGGTGCGCACACTCTTGCCACGAGCGCTTGAGGAACGGGTCCTTAGCAGCTTGCTGGAAGTACCGCTGCCGGCAAGGATACACTTGACGATCACAACATAGCCACTTAAGTTGTTGAGCAGACTCGAAACAAAGTAAGGGCATAGCTGACCACGACAAGGTTCCTTACATTTAGGTTTCTCATACAAAGGCCAAAATCATTCAAGGAGAAATTGCAACTACAACAAAGAATTTATTTCAAAGTTTTGCAACTTAGCTTTTTCTTTGCTGTGCTTCTTGCCATAGGACAATATCTTGAACGTCATTTGGTATCCATACCATCACTCCCCCCAGGAAACTTGCACGCGAGGAACCCTTATGTCCTTTGAGAAAAAGAAAGAAGAGAAAAGAGGAGGCTGGAACCTTGATGGTTCGTTAATCATCGTATGCAAGGGAAAATGTAACACTAGGCTGCCTGCAACACATAAATTAATATGTACTTGGACAAAGAATTGTGAAACACTTATCTTTATTTATGTGCACGGGATCTGTGCCTGGCTCTGTACAAAGGTTTACATGCCTTGCTTGCAAACTTGTACAAAAAAGGTTGCTGGGCAGCCCGGCAACCGCACCTTACGGGTAAAACTAGCGAAGATGCTCAATATTCCATGAGTTGAGCACCGGAGTGCCATCTTCGGTCTCTAGGCAGACTGCGCCAGGTCTAGTGACTCGTACCACCCGGTAAGGGCCTTCCCACTTCGGCGTCAAGTTGTTTTGACCCTTCATGGACTGAATCCGACGAAGAACAAGGTCGCCTTCCTCAAGGTTCCTGGCGTTCACTTTGCGGCTATGGTAGCGGCGCAAAGCTTGTTGATACCATGCAGCACGGACAGCAGCCCGGAAACGATCTTCCTCAAGAAGCGTGGCATCATCTTGCCGCAGCTCATCTTGATCCTCCTCATCGAAGGCCAAGACTCGAGGTGACCCATATCTGAGTTCTGTGGGGAGCACCGCTTCTGAACCATAAACAAGGGAGAAGGGTGTCTGGCCAGTGGCTCGACTTGGCGTCGTTCTGATTGACCAAAGAACCGCGGTCAACTCTTCCACACAATACCTTTCACACTCATGTAGCCTGTCGAAAGTTCTGGTCTTGAGACCACGCAGCACTTCTGCATTTGCCCTCTCTACTTGTCCATTTCTCCATGGGTGAGCAACAGAGGCGTAGAAAATCTTATTTCCAAGCTCTTGGCAATATGTTGTGAAGGCGCGGCTCGTGAATTGGGTGCCGTTGTCGGCGATGATCCTGTTGGGGACACCAAAATGAGCAACCAATCCTTTGAGGAACTTGATGGCTGACTGTGCCGTCACCTTCCTCACTGGCTCCACCTCAGGCCACTTTTGTAAACTTGTCGATTGCAACGTACAAGAATTCAAAGCCCCCGGTAGCATGGGGGAAGGGGCCGACAATGTCGAGCCCCCAGGCCGAGAAAGGCCAGGAGAGAGGGATGGTTTGGAGGGCTTGAGCTGGCTGGTGGATGTCCTTGGAGTGGAACTGGCATGCTTCGCATCTGATGACCACTGCCAAGGCGTCTTGAAGGGCTGTCGGCCAGTAGAATCCTTGACGGAACGCCTTGCCGACAAGCGCATGACCCAATATGAGAGCCACACATCCCTTCATGCATCTCTTCCAACAACCTTTGTCCATCTTCCCAGCAGATACACTTCAATTTCACCCCATTTGGTCTCTTTCTGTACAGAATGTTGTCAACAAACTTGTACATCCTTGATTGACAGGCTACTCTTTTTGCGTCCTCTTGCTCATCGGGAAGATCTCCTGTCTGAAGGTACTGGACAATTGGCTGCGCCCATGCCGGAGCTTGTGGCTCGACGACAAGGACTAAAGGCACTTCTTCCTCTGCGGGAGCGCTTGCTTCAACGGCAAGGATCTAGCTTGCTGGAAACTGCGGCTCACCGGCCAAGGGTATCTTGTCGGCGGTATCTACTTTCTTGGCGGCTGCCGGCAGCTCTGTCGGAAAGTATCCTCCAACATCTTGCTTTCTCTTCTTCGCCAGCCTTGATGGTGTAACGGATGGCTGAGTCAGATGGAGCACAAAAGTTCCTGGTACCACAGGCATCTTTTGGGCGGCAAGCTTTGACAGGTCGTCGGCAATCCAATTCTGGGCACAGGGAACGTGCTCTGCTTGCAGACCGTCAAAGTGCTCTTCCAACTTCCTCACCTCATCAACGTACGCCTCCATCAAAGGGCTCTGGTAATCCTTGTTGACCTGCCTCACAACAAGCTGCGAGTCGCCTCTGATAATCAGCTTCCAAATACCAAGGTCGATTGCAATGCGCAGACCGGCAAGCAATCCTTCGTACTCAGCAGTGTTGTTGGTGGCCTGCTCCCTGGGAAAGTGCATCTGAAGCACGTACTTGAGGTGCTCTCCGGTGGGTGCTATAAGCAGCACGCCGGCACCGGCGCCTTTCAGCGTGAAAGCACTATCAAAGTACATGATCCAGTCGTCAACAGTTTCCTTGCCAGGGAGAGAGGTCTCTGAAATTTCTTCGTCTAGCGTTGGGGTCCATTCTGCAATGAATTCTGCCAAAGCCCTGCTCTAAATTGTTGAGGTACTCTCAAACTTCAAATCAAAACTTGACAGCTCCAATGTCCACTCCACAATCCTGCCAGTTGCTTCTGGATTTCTCAAGATGCGTTCCAACGGAAAGCGAGTGACGACAGTGACTAGGTGTGCTTGAAAATAATGGCGCAGCTTCCTTGAGCCCATGAGAAGGCCAAAGAGCCACTTCTGCACACCAGAGTACCAAGATCTAGCCCCTTGCAGTAGGGAACTGACAAAGTAGACTGGGCACTGCACCATCTTCTTCTTCGCAACTTGCTAATCTGGCTTACTGGCTTGCACAATCTCTGGCTTGTCAGCACCTGACCTCGCCGGAGAAGATTCCGGCTCGTCAGGTCGTGGCTCTGCGGCTGCTACCTCCTCTTCATCTGCCCCTCTTTCAGCCACAAGTGCAGCACTAACCACTTGATTCGTTGCCGCTAAGTATAGCAGCAATGTCTCTTGCAGCCTAGGCGCAACTAGGACTGGCGGAGAGGACAGGTACTCCTTCAAATCTTGGAGTGCAGTCTCCACTTCTAGAGTCCAGTTCACTGGACCTGCCTTTTTCAATATCTTGAAAAACGGCAAGGCACGCTCTGCCGATTTGGAGATGAACCTGCTGAGGGCGGCAACGCAGCCGGCAAGACGCCTGACATCCTTGACGCATCTTGGTGCTTCAATCTGCTCAATTGCTTTGATCTTGTTGGGGTTGGCTTCAATCCCTCTCTCTGAGACACAAAGAAACCAAGAAGCTTGCTGAATGGAACACCGAACACACACTTCTTGAGGTTGAGCTTCAAGTTGAGCTTGCGCAAGTTCGCAAACATCTCTTCCAAATCCTGGATCAGGGTTGACTTGTCTCTGGTCTTGACCACAATATCATCCATGTAGGCTTCCACATTTCTGTGCAGTTGTGGCTCAAAACCGGTATGAACTGCTCTGGCAAAGGTTGCCCCGGCACTCTTCAATCCGAAAGGCATACGCAAAAAGCAGTATGTGCCACATGGAGTGATGAATGCGGTTTTCTCCTCATCTTCCTTGGCCATAAAGATCTGATGGTAACCAGAATAGGCGTCAAGGAAAGAGAGTAACTCACAGCCGGCAGTGGAGTCTACAATCTGGTCGATGCGCGGCAAAGGGAAAGGGTCCTTTGGACAGGCTTTATTTATATCAGTGAAGTCTATACAAAGCCTCCACTTCCCCTTCGCCTTGCGCACTACGACTGGATTGGCTAACCACGTAGGGTGTAGCACTCCTCTGACTAGACCTGTTGCTTCCAACTTCTTGATTTCCTCGGCAATGAACTCTTGCCGCTCCAAGGCTTGCTTCCTGACCTTCTGCTTGACGGGTCTCGCATGAGGGCAGACAGGCAGGTGGTGCTCAATTACCTCCCTAGGAACACCGGGGATGTCAGATGCTTGCCAAGCAAACAAACCGACATTCGCCCGTAGGAAGGAAACGAGCTCGCTTTCCTATTTGTCACTGAGAGTGGCACTTACAGAAAAAGTGCCACTCATCCCATCTTCCCTTGTGGAAACTTGCTTGGTCGCCGGCGTAGAGGCCTTGGCTTTCTTGCTCTTGCCAGTAGAGCTCTCTGGTATGTCCTCAACAGGCGTGCTGCACTCTAAAGTGCGCTTCCCGGAGTCCATATCAGATGTCTTGCCGGACTTCTTCTTCTTCTTTCCTCCCTCGGGAGCTTTGCCGGCAGGAGTAGGTGCCTCGATGGCAGATGCTGCCACTACCTCCCGGTAGAGCTTGTCAGCACAAATGATTGCGTCCTTGTGGTTCGACTTGATGGTGAGGACCCCCATCGGCCCTGGCATCTTGATGACATTGTAGGCGAAATGCGACGCGGCCATGAACTTGGCCAGCGCCGGACAGCCCAGAATGCCATTGTATGGCAGGGGCATCTTGACGATGTCGAAGACGATCTTCTCCGTCCGGTAGTTGAGGTCGCTGCCGAATGTGACCGGCAACGTGATCTGGCCCTTCGGCTTGTTCCTTCCTGGACTGATCCCTTGGAACGTGCCGGTCTCCTCAAGATCCTTGTCGGGGATCTGCAGCCTCTTGATCACGTCAGGAGAGATCAAGTTCAAGCCGGCCCCACCGTCAACCAACATCTTTGTCACCTTGAGGTTGCGGATTGTTGGCGAAACCAACAACGGCAAACACCCGACTGCAGTGGTGCGATCAGGGTGATCCTCGGCGTCAAAGACGATGGGCGTGTGCGACCACTTGAGTGGCTTATGCGTTCCCATCATGGGCTCCACGGCATTCACCTCGCGGATCCACTACTTCAGTTGCCGGTGCGAGGAGTGCAAAGATGCGCCTCCGTCAACACACATGGCCTCCACCACATTCTGGAACTCATTCTCTGACCCATCTTCGTCCTCATCGCCATCATCTTGGCCTTGTGCAACCTTCTCTTTCGGCTGCTTGTCCTTGCCGCGGCGGCCCCCTCGGCCACCACGGTTCTGCTTGCTGGACCCACCGGCACCATCCTGGCCCTTCTCCTTGTCGCGCTTTTCATACTCTTGCTTCTGCTTCTCGGCAAGCTGCTCCACTTGCCGGCACTCCTGGAGATCGTGGTCCTTGGTACGGTGGATCTTGCAGTACGGCCCACCGGTCTTGCCGCCCTTGTCGCCTACCGTAGCCTCCCGGCAGACAGCACATCTGGCAACCTCCTTGCCGGGGCTTTCTGCCTTGGACTTCTTGGTGGTGTTGGTGTCACCGGGGCTCTCGACTGCCATCACTGACTTGCCTTTGCGCTTCCGATTGCGCTTCAGGCTCTTCTTCTGCGGGGTCGATGCGTCATCTGCGTCGTCGTCTTCGGAGTCGACTTCGGCGCCAACATCTTTCCCCGGGAGTCGCCTTCCTTCCTCAACACATGCACACTTGTCCGCCAAGGCGTACAGCTCGTTGATGGTCCTAACCTTCACGATATTCATCTCAGACCGCATTATGTGGTTGCGCACATTCATGTGGAATGCAGTGCAAACAGCTGCGGGATGAACATAGGGGATGTTGTGGTGCACACAACTGAACCTCTGTATGTACTTGCGGAGGGTCTCACCATCTCTCTGCAGGAACACATGCAAATCGCTCTCCTGACCAGGGAGCTTGTGGCCACCCTGGTAGGCACCCAGGAATTGATGGCATAGATCCGACCACGAAGAAATGGAGCCCTCTGGCAAGTTCATGAACCACGATCTGACGTTGGGCTTGAGCGCCAACGGAAAGTAGTTGGCTAAAACCTTGTCGTCGCGCCCCCCGGCAGCCTGCACCACGACGGTGTAGATGCCAAGGAACTCTGCTGGACTGAGTGTGCCGTTGTATCTGTCGGGCAGCTCAGGTTTGAAAGGGCAGGCGGACGCCTAGCAAACTTGCCGCAGCTCACGGGTAAACGCTGGGCAGCCCACCTCGTAAGGTAAACACCCAGGGAACCCTGACACTGGCACGTATGCTGCCGGCCCGGCACGGTCGTCTGATAAACGGCATGCCTCCCGGCGCCGCTCAATCTTCGTATGGGTGTCCTTGTCGCGCCATTCGTGGAGCACTTGGCGCTGGTCTCGGCAGCCCCGCGGATCCAACGACGCCATGGACATAGTGTCCTGGTCATCCGATTGGCGAGCTTGTCGCCGCTGTGGTTGTTGGCATGGTGGCGACTGCACTGTTGGTGCACCATCTCTGGCACGGCAGCCAGATGGTCCTGCCAGCACTGTGGGTGGTCGTCTGGAGGGGCCCACATCTTGTGTTTCGCCGGGATCGGCAAAACTGATGAGGCTATGAATGGTGGCCTTCCATTCTTCCATCTTGTCTGGGGCTGGCGGGAAGTTCAAAAGCATTTGAACTCGCACCATGGCCTTTGCTACCGTGGTTGGCATGGTGGGAAACACGGAACGGGATGGCGTTCGACTCCTGGCAGGGCCAGGAGGGAGCTCGTCGCGTACCGGTTGCCGCAGCGCATGCTCACCAATGGGTTGGCGTGGTGGTGGTGGAGCCAGAGCATCCCGAGGACGATGCTCAGGGCCAGCTTGATGCCATCCGAGACCACCAGCACCGCGGGGAATCGCGGCGCGCCCATCTTGCGATGGTCGTTGCACACGTCCCGCCGCAACGTTGTTGTGTACGGGAACGCAACAGAAAACAAAAAAATTCGGTACAGCGAGCACGCCCAGGACCACTATGGAGACTACATACAAGGTTTGATCTTTTCGTTACCGACTCGTAGCACAGCGGAAGTAGAGTCGATGACGATCGGCGGTGCAGATCCCCGCAGCTAGGATTTTACAATCTCCCAACTGCGAGGATGTTCTCCCTCGTCTGCCCCTCGGAGAGCCCTCCGGGAGGCAGTCGGACAGTCCCTCGGACGGTGTCACGGACAGCCCTTCGGGAGGACGCTCGAAACTCAGACGGTCACTCGGACAGCCCTTCAGGAGGACACTCGAAACTCGGACGGTCACTCGGACAGCCCTTCGGGAGGCACTCTCGAACAGCCCCTCGGGCAAAAAGATCGAACCTATGACCTCTCTACGGGGTTGCACACATACGGTGTCATCTATCCGGCAGGGCTTCGCCGTCCAGAACTAGTTCCCACCGGAACCCAGACAGCCTTTCGGCTCTACGAAACTATTTCACGGGGAGGGAGAGAAGAAGCCAGATCATTGCAATGGCATGTGTATGTGAGAAAGAGTGAGTGTGGAGAGTGCCTCTCCACCACTATTTATAGGAAAACCTAAGGGGTAGGGTGGCTCCCAAAATACCAAAATGCCCTCAGATATTTTCACACTATTCATAATAGTGTTTCCACTATTCATGAGATATTTTCTCCCAGTAGTGTTTCCACTATTCATAATAGTGTTTCCACTATTTGTGAGATATTTTCTCCCAATAGTGTTTCCACTATTCATAATAGTGTTCCCACTATTCACGAAACATTTTCCGCGACCGTTAAATCCGAAAATATTTCTGTAGGTCTTAGAACATTTCCAGTACCCACTAAAATAATTTTTGACGCGTTCCGAAACAATTCCGGATTAGTGATTTTCATCTGCGAAAAGCAACCAAAGCGGTTCCGGCAGCTCCGGAACATTTCCTGGTTTTTTCTCCCGAAAAATCCCAGAAGTTTCCAGAATAATTCTAGCACCCTCCAAGAATTTCCAGGTGTGTGCCGAAACCAATTTGACCTAATGGTATACCCTGAAACAACTTTTCAGTTTTACCGAAACTATTCCGGTGTTCTCTCTCCGGAACTTTTCCGTTGTCTCCGAAACTTTTCCGGTGACTTTCTCTGAGACTCCCTGTCTAGAATTCAGCAGATAGATGACCCTTAAGCGTGTGACCCTATAGGTTCGGTGAAGCATAGACATGACCGGAACTCTTTTCGATCAATGATCAACATCGGAGCCGTGGACACCCATATTGACCCCTATACCCACACGAATAAATATTCGAGTGAACCTCCAGTTTGCCGTGTGCTATTCCTGTTGCTTCACGATATGTTACAAATACCCGAGGTGAGAATCATCGGCATCCCCATGGATCAACACTTGTCCACAATGCCAGTTACCTCGTGACCGGTTTTGTTCTCTTTTCTCGTTCCCGTGTTCCGGCATCCCTGTGATCAAATCACAATGTGTCTGGCCAGACGATGATGGATACCATAACACCGAGAGGGCCCAGAGATATCTCTCCATCGTCGGAGGAGCAAATCCCAATCTTGAGCTATCAAGTCCCTTGTCATACTTTTCCATGAACTCGTAAGCCGCCGTAATAGCCACCCATTTACGGATGACGTTTAACAAACCCCAAAGTTCATGAAGCAAGCATGAAGAAACTCGACACTCTCATGGTCTAAGGAATTATGCAAACGTTAACTTTTTCTGTGTTATTAACCATTAACTTGTGACGAATGTATCTCATAGCATAACATCAATCGGGTCGATTCAACACAAGTGTTCTTCTAACAATGTGCCCTCTAAGTTGCCAGCATAGTCATGCCCATGATCAGGAAAACAGAACCATCATGCAACACTTGAGCTAGTCTTAGAGGCCAGACTAGGAATACATTTTACCGTTTATTATTCCACACGTGCATATGAGTCTTCCTTCGAGCCTCGTGTTATTGCAGACTCGAGAACAATAGCAGTTATACCACGGAATACAAATTTAATTACGAACATGGGGATAAAGAATAACATTTATTATTGCCTCTAGGGCATATCTCCTATAGACTCCCACTTGCACTAGAGTCAATAATCTAGTCAATGCTAAAGCACTTTACACCTATGGCATACCGGTGTAAAATATGCTTCGCTTGTGGTATAGCCTGATGTCCAACAGAGCTGACAACTTCAGGTCCCTGTGTATCTTTGCATATCCTCACGTTTTCACGCTTTCACAAAATTCATATTTTGTGTGGACTTGGCTTTGTATATATGTGAATCACAGGTCAAACCTTGATTCCTCAGACTGAGCTATGGAGCAACTATCTGCAATAGTGTCCCATTGACCAAAGCCATCTTGGAACCATACTAAGTTCATGAATGAACTATATGATTTAACATCTTCTTTCTCGCTTCTAAAGCGTCAACATACTTAGCCTCTGTTATAGAATTCGCCACAGTAACTTGTTTGGAATAATTTTCCAACTACCGTGCCACCATATCGTGTATTACACAAAACCCTTAACTTAAATCCAAAATTGCATGGTGCATTGATGAAGACTATATCGATGTAACCTTTTACAACGAACTCTTCATGATCTCCGCTTGCGAGAAAACATGTCATCAGTGCTACTTTAGTACTTAATGACCCTTTTTCACTGTTGTCCCATGATCAGTACTTTGATCACTATGGTATCTATACTCGCAACTGCTTGGGAGTATCGGACAAATCTGGTTGTTTTACATATCAGTACTTTGATTAATCCAAACACAAAAGTGTGTGGAATCTCCATCATGTATTTTGCTCATCAGTGTTTTAGGACACCGAGTCTTGCAAAACTCCTTCCATGTGACTTCGGCAAGAATCACTCCTTGGTGTTTTTATGCTAAAACGTTTTAGCATCTTGTCAATATGTATATTTGGCTTAGCCTATTAGGCAATACTATCTCGTAGATAATTATGCCTAATATCGAGGCTACCTAGCCTAAGCACTTCATCAAAAAACTATTTTCAATGAAGTCCTAATTCATGTCAAGAAATTTATATTATTTCCAATTAACAATGTGTCAAGCACACAAGGTTTTTAGAAATATTATTATGCTCCCACTTACTTTCTTGTAACCACAAGCATCTTCGTTATCCATTGATGAAATCAAACTCTTTTGACTATTTCACCAAAAACGAAGATTCCAACTCCATTTTGCTCTCTTCTGTCCATCGCTGGAACTCCGAAGTTTGCATACTTAGTAGCATCCTCTGGATCGAAAAAATACATTGGACTGTATCACATACAAGTCCTAGTTTGTATTTCCATTTCATGGAAATCCTTTTGGCATCCATGTTTCATATCTCATGATTGAAAAATGTATTAATTGCTAGTTTAACCTGATCTGACTTTTAGCATCGCTACGGCGAGACAATCTCATCGTAGTCAACTCCTTGAACTTTTATTGCAACAAGTCGAGCTTTATGGGTAAAATATTTTATCCACATCAGTTTATAGTTCCATTAATGTTCGATAGACTCCAAGTCTTCCGAAGGGTTTATCAAGATGAAATCTTGAATCATTTTTATGGAAACTATCTCGGATTATATTGGTTTTTAGCCAATTCCGGAGTCAGGGCCCATCAACGCTTCCTTGTGTATCGTAGGTATACTGTTGTCTAGCAACAATATCTCATATGCGCACCTGAGAGGTTTGCACAAGTTTTGCCTACGTGGTTCAGTTGCAAGCTCGACCGAAGTTCATACATCTTATGTAGAGGCTTCCAAACAGTCGCAGTAGTAAACTCTAGAATTACTTCCAAGGTTTCTTTCCTTTGATCTGATGACGAAGATACTGTTATCATCGAGTCGCACTGTCCTCCCACTCACCTTTTTGCAAGAAACATTTTCTTTCAAAATCATACCGTTCTTTGTGGCAAACTTTTGCCTCGGTATAGTGAGGGAGGAATACCCAATAACTTGGGATAACCTACAAAGTAGCACTTGTCTGATTTGGAATAGGTTTGTAAATATTTTACACAAGCCTCATATTCCAAATGTTAAGAAAAGACATAACATGGTTGGGTGTACCATACCATGGAGTCATTTCAACAGATTTGATGGTGATCTTTTCAGTATAAAAGCCGCGGTCTCTAAAGCATTACTTTTAAAAGGGATAATGGCAAATTGATTTATGTCATCTTTGATCTTACCATGTCATAAATGGTTTGATTACATCTTCACGGACATTCCACTCACAGTGGTGTTCCGGGAGGTGTAAGTTATGAAACCTTTTCACAACTCATCAGACATTCGCTAAACTTGTAACTCAAAGTATTCCTTTCCCCAATCTAATTGTAGAAACATAATTTTCTTGTTACAATAGTTTCTACTTCATTTTTGAAAACCTTTTGAATGACATCAAAAGATCCAGACTTGCGTCTCATCAAGTAAATATCAATATATCCACTTTAAGTCATTTCTGAAGATAGATAAATCCACTACTAGCAACAACATTTATTGGACTACACACATTAAAATGTATGATTACCAATAAGTTTGTTGCTCGTTCCTTATGGCCTATGAACGGTATTTCAGTCACTTCACTTTTCGGAGAAAAGTTGCAAGTGTTAGATGATTCATAATCAAATGACTTCAAAATCCATCAAAATGGAATTTCTCCATGCGGGTTTCTCCAATGTGACCAAATGCAGTGCCACACATATGTGGTATTCTTTTAGTCTTGCGACATTTAGCGTCAGTGTTATGGATGTATCATATTACCATCAATATTCATAACATACATCTCATCCACGATGGAAGCATGGCCCTTATGTTATTCATGATACTGAACAACAATTGTTCTTTCATGAACAACACTCTTGCAACAAACATTATGCAAATGGGCTAGAGTGTATAAAACTCTAAAATGAATTATGAAAGTAAATACAGAGGTAATGTATTATTATCAATATTCATAACATACATCTCATTCATAATGAAAGTATGGCCCTTATGTTATTCATAACACCGAACATCAAAAAGTTCTCTTATGAACAACCTTCTTGCAAGATACCTTATGCAATGGGCTAGAGATTATGAAACTCCAAAATGAATTGTGAAAATAAATACATATGTAATACACCGATGGGAGGTGACGGTGTCCTGGATTAGGGGGTGCTAACCTAGCCGGCCCATCTCCTCGGTTGGGCCGATATGCCCCCGTACGTGATCAAGATGGGCTCCGGAGGCCACACATGGGAGACGTGATCAAGGCTGTCTCTACCGAAGACTTGTAGTACACTTCAAGATTTGTCCTGCCGCCTTACTCCTAGATACCGACCTTGTAACCCTAGGTACCCTCCCTGGCGTGTATATAAGCCATAGGGTTTAGCCCGTAGAGGGGAACAACGCAATACTGCTCACCTAGCCCTAGAAGTTAGACACATATTACGATCTCGAGGTAGATCAACTCTATACTCGATACATCTACATCAATATAAATAGAAGCAGGACGTAGGGTTTTACCTCCATCAAGAGGGCCCGAACCTGGGTAAACATCGTCTCCATCGTCTCTGTTACCACCGATCCGAGATCCACAGCTCGGGACCCCCTACCCCGAGGTCTGCCGGTTTTTACACCGACACTGGTGCTTTCATTGAGAGTTCCGCTGCGTGATCACCAGAAGGATTGATGGCTCACCTATAGATCAATTGCGCCAACGGCCACGGGGACGTTTATGCCCCCGGCCAGCTTTTTGTCTTCGGCAGCATGGTATTTTGCGCCGACTCGATGGGTCACCTGACCTCTGTCGAAAACTATGCCACATGTCAGATCGTGACTTTCGGTGGCCTTGAGTACACTGCGGATTCCCGTGGTGAACTCATCCTATCGGAATGGACTCCCGGCCGGATCGAGATCTCGGCCGGTTCTGGAGGCTCGACTCCGGAACTGAACTTTGTCATGGCGTCTCTTGAGACCCCTGACGCCGCCACTCCGGCCAGTCTCTCCCCGATCACCAGTCCGGATATAGATCCGACTCCCGCTCCCGAAACTGCGCCGGTGCCGGAATTGATTTCGAATCAGAACCCGGAATTATGTTCAGATTCCTTTCATTCCGAAGATACATCTGGTTACACGCCGGGCGTACTTCGAATCAGCCCTGCCTATGGCGCATCCATGAATTCCGAAGAGTTATCTCACCTCGATGAGATGCTTGACCACATCTGGAGCATATCCATCTCGGACGGCAAAACTGCGGTTTACAATCAGATCGGACTTAAAGCCGACGATAGGGAAATTTACATCCCACCCACCACCCACCTAGTCGCCACGATCGATGATTTAACCGATGTGTTGGACTATGGCGAACCCTCAGACATGGAGGAAGACGCTGATGGCCCCATCGAGAACACCTTGCCCCTGGTAAACACGGGCAGGTGGGCCGCCACATCCACCTACGATGTTTATATGGTGGACACCCCCAAATCCCCTCCAAGATGTCGGCGAAGGCGCCGAAGGGGCAATAATGGGGAACCCAGTGGCAACGACGCGACAGCTAATAATGGCGACGCGAAGGACGGCGACGCCGATAACCAGGAGGAGGACATTCAAGCCTCCCCAGTAAGGAACGACACACCAGACCGACCTCTTGTGGACTCCGATCCCAATGACCTCTTCGAAGGGGCCGACGACAACTACATGCCGGAATCCGAGGAGGACGAGAGCCACGGTACCGAGGATTACATCGTCCCCGAAGACCCCTTTGAACAAGAACGCTTCCGGCGACGCCTCGTTGCGACGGCCCGGAGCTTAAAGCGCAAGCAGCAGCAGCTACAGGAAAATAACGATGCGCTAAATGAAAAGTGGGTTGAAGTGCTCTCTACCGAGCAAGATATGGAGAATTGATGCCATAATATGCCGAAATCATACCCACGCAGGCGCCTTTTACCGGAGTTCGACGAAGAGCTCGCTGACGACCTCTATCGGCCCCCTAGAGGCCGGGACAGGCCAAGACGAGAAGACCACGATGAACGGCCACCTCCACGCCGTCATGGCAAAGACCCCGTGGACTACCTGGATCCTCACGACGCTAGACGTCGTATTGAGGAAAACAGGGCTCCCCTTTGGTCCATCTACGGATCAAGGGGACGTGCGCCCGCTGGGCCCGACGGCTACGATGCCTGGATGGACAGGAACGGCCGTGCCCGAGATCAAGCCTACTCACGGCTTTCTCCCGAGATCCGACGAGATCCTCCTCGGTCCCGGGGTCCGGCTCACCCAATCTGCTTTACAGACAGGGTGATGGAACATCAATTCCCGGAAGGGTTTAAACCCATCAACATAGAATCATATGATGGTACCACACGGACCCAGCAGTTTGGATCGAGGATTTCCTTCTGCATATACACATGGCCAATGGAGATGATCTCCATGCCATTAAATACTTGCCGCTCAAGCTAAAGGGGCCGGCGAGGCATTGGCTTAACAGCCTCCCTCCTCACTCTATCGGCAGCTGGGAGGCCCTAGAAGATGCTTTTCGAGCAAACTTCCAGGGCACATATGTCCGACCTCCGGACGCTGATGACCTCAGCCGTGTCACCCAGCAGCCAGGAGAATTAGCCCGGAAATTCTGGAATAGGTTCCTCACCAAGAAAAACCAGATCATAGACTGCTCCAAAGCCGAGGCCATTGCCGCATTTAAAAATAATATTCGAGATGAATGGTTGGCCCGACAACTCGGCCAGGATAAACCGAGAACTATGGCTGCCCTAACCTCACTGATGACCCGCTTTTGCACGGGAGAAGATAGCTGGCTCGCCCGAAGCACTCATAATGGCGAGGCAGGCACCTCGGAAACTCGCGACGCCAATGGAAAACTAAAGCGCAACAAAAATAAGCGCAGGTATAAAAATGGCGGAAGCGACACTGAAGACGCCGCGGTTAACGCAGGATTCACCGGACCTAAATCCGAGTAGAAAAGAAAACCCTTTAAAAGGAACAAAGACGGACCTAGCCAGCTTGATAGGCTCCTGGACCGCCCATGTGGGATTCACAGTACTCAGGAAAAACCAGCAACCCACACTAATAGGAATTGTTGGGTCTTTAAACAAGCCGGCAAGATAGCGGCAGAGGGTCAGAGTAAAACCGAACACCGCAGCGACGACGAGGATGAACCTCGGCAGCCCAATAATGGAGGCCAAAAGAAATTTCCTAACGAGGTAACAGAGGTTAATATGATCTATGCCACCCACATCCCTAAAAGGGAGAGGAAGCGTGTACTTCGGGACGTATACGCGCTGGAGCCAGTGGCCCCGAAGTATAATCCATGGTCGGCTTACCCGATCACTTTCGACAAGCACGATCATCCGACCAGCATCAGGCACGGCGGATCGGTGGCACTCGTCCTGGACCTTATCGTGGATGGTTATCATCTCACACGCGTCCTCATGGACGGGGGAAGCAGCCTTAACCTCATCTATGAGGACACAGTTCAAAAGATGGGCATCGACTCATCTCAGATCAAGCCGAGCTCTACCACCTTTAAAGGTGTCATTCCAGGCGTCGAAGCCTGCTGTACCAGAGTGGTTACCCTCGAGGTAGTCTTCGGCTCGCCAGAGAACTTCAGAAGCGAGGAGTTAATCTTCGATATTGTCCCATTCCGAAGTGGATACCACGCGCTCCTAGGGCGCATGGCCTTTGCACGCTTTAACGCAGTCCCGCATTATGCCTATCTCAAGCTTAAGATGCTGGGACCTAACGGGGTGATCACAGTTAATGGTAACACCGAATGATCACTTTGGACAAAGGAACAGACCGTGACTTTCACAGCCGAGGCACGGGCGTCTGAGGAGGCAGCCCGGGGCGATAAACGCGCCGCTCGCGCTATAAAGCGCGCCCGGGTTGCACAGATCGACCTCGGCCAGGTACCCCTGCACCCGAAATAGGGATACGGGATCCTCGTGTGCCCTCTCTGGAGTGGGCACTACGTCCCAAGGAAGCATAATTTCGCATTAAAGATTCCCTGGGCCGTCGAGGAGCCGAAAACACACTCAAACGTCAGCGTGGATCAACCAAGCAAAGACGTGGCTTAGAGCCCCTATACAGGCAAGTATCTGTAAAAGAAACAGCCAAACACGCCTACGTCTATGTGGTTTTAACCACAGGGTGACTTCGGCAACACCTCCCTTAAAGGAGCTCGGTCAATAAAACACCTAAAGTGTATAAAGGGCCGGAATGGCATCAACCTTCACAAGTGCCTCACCATTAATGGTCAAAAATCTGGTCAACAGTTTGGAAATGCAGACGTGCGGCAGGCAGCGGCCCGGGTTCTTTAAAATCCATTAGCAATCACCCGCCCTGTTTCTTCATCTTCCTTCTTTACCATTTACATTGTACTCTTTCAATTACTCTCGTCACAACTGGGCATGTACACGATTGATATCATGAAATAAAGAAACTATGCCCCTTTAAGGCCTCTATTGTATTTCTTTATCAGCATAGCCTCTCTGGGACGAAGAAGTTCTTTAAAAAAGATGCAATTGTATAAACAAGTCCGAAGTATTCGGCGTCTCGGATTTTTGGCCTTATATGCATCAGTTTCGAACCTGGATTTCGGTCAATGGTTGGGTTGCCCTGCTCCTATGTGTACCCCTTACGTTTCCGATAAATTCGGCTAAGGGTGTAACGGGAGAACCACTGCGATTGCGCCGCCAGGTCAATTGACATTGCGCCTCAGTGGAGAAAGCCGAAAACTGACTATCTAGGTATGCGCAAACTGGTCCGCCATCCGTAGACCGCGTCAAGCGATGTGACGATAGAGATCACCCGTGTTAAACGAAGGGCTTCTATTACTAGCCAAAGTGTGTCATTGTATTGACCTCGGTCGACTCGGTCGAACACTTCCCACACCGGGGGTTGGTTATCAGCCCCCACAGTCAAACTCCTATGAATAAATGAAAGGTATAAAGCCCCTATAGTCCGATTGCCTAGTTCCTATAAAAGCACCGACCACCCCCGGGTACCGAGACGTCGGCTAAGGGTCAAATGTGCCTTCAGGAACACCCTTTGTATAACCTACACGGGGGCTGAAGCCGACGACTGACCACTTTCATTTTAAACAGTCATATCGGAGGAAAAATTAATTTGTAAACACAGCACACATGGAACCTAAAACCATCTTCATTTCATCCAAAAGATCAAGTTTTGTACAACATAAACTTCGGCATTCCAAAGTACTACCTAAAAATACAGAGTGTCTTTGGGACACATGGCTTCTGTGGTCCGAGCTCCCGCCTCCACCTCGGGGAAGAACTGCTCAGCGGTCCGCGGCTTGTCAGCGGGAGGGCCCGCGGCACACGTCTCCGCATCCACCTTGCGGAAGTGAGTCTTCACGCAAGCATACGCCCTCCGTGCCCCTTCGAAGCACGCGGACCTTTTCCAGCGATCCACGCAGGGCACGACATCCCGGAGATGGGCCGTAAGGCCGAAGAGATTCTTTGGCATGGCTTCACCAGGCCACAGCGCGATGCAGAGGTCTTGGAGCGCTGGTCTCATCATGCGAAACAGCTCAACTAGCTGCTTCACTCGGTGATTCAGCAGCTGTGCGGACGGCGACCCTGGAAACTGCCCCTAGAAGGCCTTCTCCGCCTCGTGGCCCGCCAGCTAGCCGAAGTAGGCCACCGCGTCCTCTGCGCTCTGTGGGAGATCAGCAAAGACCTCTGCGTAACGCCATAACTGGGTGAGCTCGACACACCCTTTGCCGCCAAACGAACACTGCAGCAAATATATCTTACCCGAGGTGATTTGCTCCACCTGCTGGAGTACTTCGCGGTCAGCTCGGGCCGAGGTCTTGAGCTCGGAGTGGGCATGTTAAAGCTTCTCAAGCTCCTCTTTCATTTGTTGCCCCTCCTCCTGAAGTTTGTCGCGTGCTTCGAACACGCCCTTCAGGGTCTCCGCGACCTCTAGCACCCGTGCCTGGTGCTTCTCCCCGGCTGCCTTCTCGGCGGCCCGGGCCTTCTCAGCCACGGCGGCAGCAGCCTCCTGCTGCCGCACCTCCTTCCGAGCCCTTTCGAGCTCGGCCTTGAGCGTCTCCAGCTCCGCTGTCAACACAGTTCGGCCTTAGTTGTTTTCTTTAAAATACATTATACCTCTTTATTCGAAGTACAAGGCAAGTCTAAACTTGCTTACCTTGAGATTGCTCAAGTATCCGGCTCATCTCCGCCATCTCTTCGGAGACGGAGTCCGGAACCGAGGTTGAAACCTGGAACAAAACATATCCTCATTATAAAAGGGAATAATTAAACAGGCTCCAGGACGGTTGCCTCGAGCAGCGTCCTGGGGGCTACTCAACGAGCTCCTACTTAATCAAACGACCCCGATGCCGGTTTCTTGAAATCGACTTCGGGCCCGGGGGCTACTCACTCACTAAGCCGTTTAGCAGGCTGTACTTTTACGTCCTCGGACAAAATTCCTAAAACAAACAGCTTAAATAAACAAATTGAAAGCGCAGAAGGCGTACCTCGAAACCTGCTACGAGGTTCTTAAAAACCTCGTGTAGGCCAGCCCCTGCGGACCGATAGCCTTGCAGCGCCGTGCCTATCAAGGCACGGTGCTCCTCCTTGATGGAAGAGCCCTTTATGGCATCCTCCATCTCCTCGGTCCACCCCGCGCCGGCCCGCCCTCGGGCAGTGGTTTGGGGTGGAGGGATGACCTCGGTTGCATCCACTCGAGCAGCCACCGCCTGGGATAGCGGAGCTAAGGTAGACGCCGGCTGGGCCAATGGCTGGCCCAGCCCTTCTTCGAAGACCTCGGGGCGCTCCGTCCCCAGGTCTTGGTGGGCCGAGGTATTGACCTCGGCCATGATCGCCACCTCGTCAACCCCCGTCAAGTTGATGTCGGGGACCAGGGTGGATGTTGCCTCCCCTAGTCCGTCATGCTTCTGGGGAGAAGCGGCGGGCTCTAGAATCCCGCTGGCGGACGGCAGCCCGCTCGAAGAACCGCTGGGAATTACCCTCGGCGGGCAACATGTGAAAAATTGCTTCTGTAAGATTTCCCTTGCTAAAAAAATGACTCAAGTAAGGAAGACAAGGACAAGTGCTTACCCTCGGGGTGTTGGTTTCTTCCTCCCCATAGTGAGGAGGTCTTCCGCTGAGTCACCGGAGAGCTCGGCTCTCTCCGACGACTTGTTGGTGGCTTCAGATGAGGCTCGCCTCGGCCTCTTTGGGCCCTTCGGTGGCATATCTGCGTCGGCGTCTTCTAACGCCGACCTCTTCCCCTTCGGAGGGGGAACCTCCTGCTCCTCACCCTCCTTGGCGCCACCGTCTTGAGCGGCAGAGGTGTGGGTCTCTTCTGACCGGGTGACCAAAGTCCCCCGGGTCCGAGCACTTGACCTCCCCGTCTGGGATTTCGTCCCTTTGGAGGCCACCACATGCGGCTCCTCTGTCAGAAGCGCTGAGAGCAGGGGAGTTGGGGGCTGCTCTGGCAGGGGGGCCGGGCATCGTACCCCTTGTACCCAGGCCAGCCACTTCTGCAAAATGTCAAAACATGATGATTCAAGTAAGAACTTTGCTCCTTAGTGCAATGAGCAGAAAACAAATATTGAAAGGCGGAACCACTCATCGGGGGGGCCTCATAGCCGTGTTCGAGGCCGCGGTCCTCCCCTTGCTTGGGGATCTTGTCCTTGGCCAGCTTCATGAGCCTTGACCACATGGCTGCCAAGGTGGAGCGGAAGAAGGAGGTGATGGTGTCCATGTCCTCGGGCTTTTGTGCCCACATCGGGGTTGCCCGAAGTTGGAGAGGAAGTATGCGGCGGTTGAGCATGACATTGATGATGTCGGCCAGCTCAACCTTTCCCGTTGTGGACCACCACAGAATCCTATCGATCAGGGTCTCCACCTCTTCTGGCTTCCCCCACGTGACGCCCTTCTCCTTCCAAGACTTGAGGTTCTTGGGGGCCCCGGCTGAGATGGCCGGGACCTCGGTTTGGCCAGGGGCGAGCGGCTCGGTGATGTAGAACCACTCTCTTTGCCACTCCTTCACCGTTTCGATGAAGGTGACCTTGAACCAGGTGGCCCCCTGGTTCTTGCTGATCATGGCTCCTTTGCACACTGCGAGATCGGAACCGCTCGACTTCGGTTTGATCCCGAAGAGCTTCAGCCACAAGCCGAAGTGCGGCTCACACCGGAGGAAGGCCTCGCAGACCGTGATGAAAGTGGCGAGGTGGAGAACGGAGTTAGGGGGCAAATGGTGGAAATCTAACCCGTAATAGTACATTACCCCACGCACGAAGGGGTGCAGGGGGAATCCCAGGCCTCGGATGAGGTGGGGGACGAAGACCACCCGCTCCCCGGCGTTGGGAGCGGGCATCAGTTGGCCGGCCACTGGAGCGCGGGCGGCGATGGCGGGGGCCAGATACCCCGCGTCGCGCAGCTCGGCGATGGTCGCAGCTGTCACGATAGAGCCGCCCCAATGTCCCTTGAGGGTGTCGGCCATGGATGGTTGAGGAGTTGGGCTCGCGAAAGGGAAAGGCGCGCTGGTTGGATCTGGGCGCTGGAGCTAGACGAGGCAACAGTGGGGAAGAATGGGAGCGTGGGCTATCGCGCTGTTCTTCCCTTTGCTCTTATAGGCCTATGAAAGGCCAAGAGTCCCGCCCGCAGCGCCGATAAATTAGCGGTTGCTATCAAAAATGCCGTTAAAGCATATGTGGGGAAACAAAATCTTGATGATATCCCTAAGAAAGTGCACACGATCTCTGCCTCGAAGGGACGTTCCAGTAAAAAGGCTGCCTCAAAACACGATTTGAGGGGGAAGCAGTAACTGCTCAACCTGTCATAGGACAAGCCTCCCTGATAAAGTTGTCAGGCCGGATTGGATCATTCATACCTGAACAACAATCCTTCGAGGCTAAGATATCTATCCACTTTGGGCAGGGTATGAGTTCGGTTGGACCACGGATATTGATGCTCCGTTAAGAGAATCCGAAATGTGGAGTGGAACTCGTCTGTCAAGCCGAGGACTCCGGATCCGAGGAGATGATTGTTGAATGTCGTCTTCGGCGTAGAAGACCAATTCGGGGGATACTGACGGTGTCCTGGATTAGGGGATGCTAACCTAGCCGGCCCATCACCTCGGTTGGGCCGATATGCCCCCGTACATGATCAAGATGGGCTCCGGAGGCCACACATGGGAGACGTGATCAAGGCTGTCTCTACCGAAGACTTGTAGTACACTTCAAGATTTGTCCAGCCACCTTACTCCTAGATACCGACCTTGTAACCCTAGGTACCCTCCCTGGCGTGTATTTAAGCCATAGGGTTTAGCCCGTAGAGGGGAACAACGCAATACTACTCACCTAGCCCTAGAAGTTAGACACATATTACGATCTCGAGGTAGATCAACTCTGTACTCGATACATCTCCATCAATATAAACAGAAGTAGGACGTAGGGTTTTACCTCCATCAAGAGGGCCCGAACCTGGGTAAACATCATCTCCATCGTCTTTGTTACCACCGATCCGAGATCCACAGCTCGGGACCCCCTACCCCGAGGTCTGCCGGTTTTTACACCGACAGGAGGTATAGTAACATTTACTATGTTCCCAGCGCGTATCTGAACCTCACTCAGCAAGTCTTTTAGGCCGTAGTAGTTCTTGCATCGAGTCGCAACAGAATGCAATCGAGCGGGTATCTCTGTGATCAACTCACAATACCCAAGAATCAGTGATTAACATGTTTAATCATAATTCCCAAGAACTATTTCTTTTGACCAGCCTTCTATACATTAATAGCTTGTATGACTTTCATACATGAGCTGGATATTCCAGTCTTCTCTCCTTTTGCCTTTATACTTCTAACAGTTTAACTTTTAGTATTTCTCCTACTCTCAGAAGAAGCACCCAACTCTAAGAGTGGCGTTTTATTCACCTTTCATCTTATGACAAGCATTCTTCTGGATCCCTCTCTTATCAGTCTAGTGTATAGTAAACACTTTACTAATAATTTGCAAAACAAACATTCCTTTGGATATCCCATATCTTCTAGCCTTCGTCTGTATCTGAAACTAATTTTCAGTTCTATGAATATCACATAGCTATCCCAAACTTTTGAAGTTCGGGTCTCATGGAAGCAAACATATTGCACTTGACCGTAACAGAATTCTAGCTTTTGGATCAAAGGACGAGAGTCACATTATCCATAGCATTAGCGGGAGAATACCAAAAGCATGCGATAGGACAAAGTCCTTCTCGGCACTCTTGAGGACAATCCTCACATTACGTTACCAACCGTAAAGTTTTAACCAGATATTTAACAGCGTATTCAATTTTAACAGGGAAGGTGGAAACGCGAGCCATTCTTCTATAACTATTATGCATATAACACTTAGACAGTGTTCATAATAAATTGCACTGAGAATTAAACAAGTTAATTCTAAAGTGTGCTCCCACTCAAATCAATATCTCTCATAATTGATTGTGAGTGATACAAGATCAAAATTTCAATTCAACGCCAAGGATGCATCCATCTCAAGTGACAAGAATTTCATTTGGTAGGCCAACTTGCCAATCACAACTCTATGTGACTCTTGTTCATCTTTCGATGGGCGTGTTCCGAGCTCAGGACGATCAAGCCAGAACGTCAAGACAACCAAGTGATCTCGCTGCGAGGTCTCAACTCACCCACCTCACACTTCTCTAATCGTTCGTACCCATGCATCCATGTGATACCCCGAAGAGATAGGTGTCGTGACGGTGCTACACTTGGGAGAACACTAACTACTTGATATTTTTAAGTGAGAGATCACCCTAATAAAAAGCGACTACCGTGCAATCAAAAGGGTGCATCATTAGGGATAAACATCTCAGGCAATTCATAATAGCATGATTTGGTATAGCCCTTTCTGATGGAGAAGTCTTTATTTCTTCGTCTTCGACATTCGCGTCAGTGTTCACCTTTGCGAAGTTTGCCACCACCTTGTCGATGCACCAGATGATATTGCTATCTCTATAGCTAATAAAATAAGTGCATTATTTAAGGTTGACACGCAGGTCATTAAAGAGACAATCATATGGCTCCAGCCATCATGCCGAATCATGACACGCAGGTCATGTTAATTTACATTATATAGTCATCTCATACATAATCGAATTAATATGAGAACTGCTATACCACATCACATGCACATCCTGCAAAACCAAGTTAGACGCCTCTAATCGGTTTATGCAAAAATTTATTTTACGTGGCTTCTAAGGTTTCGAAACAAACCGAAGCTACCAACGTCCATCATCAAGTATGATTATTCAAGTCGCTAGATTAACTTTGCGGGGTGCATGAAACACGAGATAATAAAATCTCGAGCCCCATAATTAACTTCGTCATATGCATGACTACCGTGCAGATCATATCTGCATTGCCCTTTCGTCTGCGAAATTTCATCTTTCTCTCTAACTGTGGTGGAATTCAACGAACTATTAGCACTTCGTTGATCAATCAGGATCGCGGATTGCCAGAAATTTGAAACTCCACCATGATGTTATCAAGATCAGAAATATGCAAATTCTAGGGAAGCAACAAGAACATCGGGTAACAGATTTCATCTGCTACCCGCACAAATAATTTTCAGTAATAGAACTCATCTACTAGAAATTATATTGTGCAACACCCATACATCTCTATGTATTCTAGATCGTAACCTGCATCTACGCATAGCATGGCTCATGAACCCACTGTAGGGGAACGCGACAGAAAACAAAAAAAATTGGTACAACGAGCACGCCCAAGACCACTATGGAGACTACATACAAGGTTTGATCTTTTCGTTACCGACTCGTAGCGCAGCGGAAGTAGAGTCGATGAAGATCGGCGGTGCAGATCCCCGCAGCTAGGATTTTACAACCTCCCAACCGCGAGGATGTTCTCCCTCGTCTGCCCCTCGGACAGCCATCCGGGAGGCAGTCGGACAGTCCCTCGGACGGTGTCACGGACAGCCCTTCGGGAGGACGCTCGAAACTCGGACGGTCACTCAGACAACCCTTCGGGAGGACACTCGAAACTCAGACGGTCACTCGGACAGCCCTTCAGGAGGCACTCTCGAACAGCCCCTCGGGCAAAAAGATCGAACCTACGACCTCTCTAGGGGGTTGCACACATACGGTGTCATCTATCCGGTAGGGCTTCGCCATCCAAAACAAATTCCCACCGGAACCCAGACAGCCTTTCGGCTCTACGAAACTATTTCGCGGGGAGGGAGAGAAGAAGCCAGATCATTGCAATGGCATGTGTATGTGAGAAAGAGTGAGTGTGGAGAGTGCCTCTCCACCTCTATTTATAGGAAAACCCAAGGGGTAGGGTGGCTCCCAAAATACCAAAATGCCCTCAGATATTTTCACACTATTCATAATAGTGTTTCCACTATTCATGAGATATTTTCTCCCAATAGTGTTTCCACTATTCATAATAGTGTTTCCACTATTCGTGGGATATTTTTCTCCCAATAGTGTTTCCACTATTCATAATAGTGTTCCCACTATTCGTGAAACATTTTCCGCGACCGTTAAATCCGAAAATATTTCTGTAGGTCTTAGAACATTTCCAGTACCCACTAAAATAATTTTGGACGCGTTCCGAAACAATTCCGGATTAGTGATTTTCATCTGCGAAAAGCAACCAAAGCGGTTCCGGCAGCTCCGGAACATTTCCGGGTTTTTTCTCCGGAAAAATCCCAGAAGTTTCCAGAACAATTCTGGCACCCTCCAAGAATTTCCAGGCGTGTGCCGAAACCAATTTGACCTAATGGTATACCCTGAAACAACTTTTCAGTTTTACCGAAACTATTCCCGTGTTCTCTCTTCGGAACTTTTCCGTTGTCTCCGAAACTTTTTCGGTGACTTTCTCTCAGACTCCCTGTCTAAAATTCAGCAGATAGATGACCCTTAAGTGTGTGACCCTATAGGTTCGGTGAAGCATAGACATGACCGGAACTCTTTTCGATCAATGATCAACATCGGAGCCGTGGACACCCATATTGACCCCTATACCCACACGAATAAATATTCGAGTGAACCTCCAGTTTGCCGTGTGCTATTCCTGTTGCTTCGCGATATGTTACAAATACCCAAGGTGAGAATCATCGGCATCCCCGTGGATCAACACTTGTCCACAATGCCAGTTACCTCATTACCGGCTTTGTTCTCTTTTCTCGTTCCCATGTTCCGGCATCCCTGTGATCAAATCACAATGTGTCTGGCCAGACGATGATGGATACCGTAACACCGAGAGGGCCCAGAGATATCTCTCCATCGTCGGAGGAGCAAATCATTGAGCTATCAAGTCCCTTGTCATACTTTTCCATGAACCCGTAAGCCGTCGTAATAGCCACCCATTTACGAATGACGTTTAACAAACCCCAAAGTTCATGAAGCAAGCATGAAGAAACTCGACACTATCATGGTCTAAGGAATTATGCAAACGTTAACTTTCTCTATGTTATTAACCATTAACTTGTGACGAATGTATCTCATAGCATAACATCAATCGGGTCGATTCAACACAAGTGTTCTTCTAACAATGTGCCCTCAAAGTTGCCAGCATAGTCATGCCCATGATCAGGAAAACAGAACCATCATGCAACACTTGAGCTAGTCTTAGAGGCCAGACTAGGAATACATTTTACCGTTTATTATTCCACACGTGCATATGAGTCTTCCTTCGAGCCTCGTGTTATTGCAGACTCGAGAACCATAGCAGTTATAGCACGGAATACAAACTTAATTACGAACACGGGGATAAATAATAACATTTATTATTGCCTCTAGGGCATATCTCCTACATGTTGCACATCGCCACTCCGTCCTTGGACATCACGACGGCGGGGTCCTGGTTCGCACCGGTCCGAATTGTAATACTGGGATGGATATGCTCACCAGCGGGTTGTTGGAGTTGGCCGTCGGCTTCAACTCCGGTGTGGTGGCTGGGATCGCCGGCATGGTGGGGAGGCTGGACATCCGCACCACCGGCGCCTCCTGCCCCGGCCGTCCCAACCATAGCGCCCGCGCCAACTACGCCGCTTGCACCATCTACGGACGCCTGGGAAGGCTGCTTGGAGGTGGTGGGAGCCGTCGTGGCTCCGGTCTTCTTCTTCGGCGCCATCGACGAAGGTGATGGAGCCGGTACTCAAACTACGAACACTGATTCGTAATATTAGACCCCCTGCCTGGCACGGCAAATATGTCGTGGGAAAACGACGATCTATGGGATTGAGAGGATCCCTTTGCGGTTCGGCTGTGGGATCAATATACTACAAAAGAGCAGGGCTAGTAGATGTGAGAACAAGCAACGATTTATCCAGGTTCGGGCCACTGTGAGCGTAAAACCCTACTCCTGTTCTGGTGGTTTGATTTTTTATGAGCTCAAAGGTTACAAGGAGTGCAGCTTACCGGCAAGGTGCGCGGGAAGTGCAGCTACAACGTGTAATTGAACTAAGAGTCGACCTTTCTAAGTGTAGCCGTGCGCCTCCTTTTATAGGCCAAGGGGTTACCACAGTGGCTAATACGGTCATTTACAGGGTATGAATAGTGACTTGCACCGTCACCATGTCTATCTCTAGACGGGGTAGGCCAAGCGCATTAAATGGACCATTAGGCGCTACGTCGGGGAGGTGAGGCTTTGGGCAAAAGATCTGTACCACCGGTCCTGGCGCCCTCCTGTTATCTTGACACGTCCCAGGGACGGGTGTCATTAAAGTTAATCTCTGCGTGGCATGCCGACACGTGCCCTGGCCAGCTATGTTGACTGCCTGCCCGCTCGACACCTATCATGCGTGCTTATCTAGCCGATGATGAGGTGGAGCGGTAACGGGACAGAACAAGCCTGCTGGCGCGGAGCTTGCCGGGCCTTTGTTTGCCGGTAAGGAGCTTGCCGGCAACCAGAGTCTTGGTCTTCACCTTGCCGGTACGAAGCTTGCCGGCAAGGGCAATGTTGATCTTCAGTACTAGAATAGTACTTCTCGATGACCTGCCTTGAGGTCTCCTTCACGGTCTTGTTTAATCTAAGTCTTGGGTCACAACAACCCTCCGGCAAGCCCTTGCCGTCAGGAAGGCTACAACTACCTGTGCACAAGTCAGCGTAGGAGGGCACCCATGCTTTAGTACACCAACAATAATCGTCAAGAGTGGCTCAAGTATCTAGACAATATTATTTCGTTGCATAGGTTATGTTAGAAACATACCAATGGGAATTCTGGACTCTCCGAGAATGCCTTGCTCCCTGCTACTTGTGAGCCGCGTTGGGATTTTCCCCGAAGAGGAGAGGAGATGCAGTACAGTAGAGATAAGTATTTCCCTCAGTGAGAACCAAGGTTATCGAACCAGTAGGAGAATCACGCAAAGCCTCGTGAATAGCACCTGCACACACAAAAGCAAATACTTGCACCCAACGCGGGCAAGAGGGTCGTCACTCCCCTTGTACTCGTTACTTGCAAGGATTAAATCTTGTAGTGGTAGATAGATAAATTGCAAAACAAAATAAAAGTAAATAAATTGCAGCAAGTATATTTTAGTTTGCTTTTTATATTTAAAGTAGACCCGGGGGCTATAGTTTTCAATAGAGGCTTCTCTCTCGAACACATAGCATACGGTGGGTAAACAAATTACTGTTGGGCAATTGATAGAAAAGCGCATAGTTATGACGACATTCAAGGCAATGA
This sequence comes from Elymus sibiricus, assembly GCA_039707655.1. Lineage (NCBI taxonomy): Eukaryota > Viridiplantae > Streptophyta > Magnoliopsida > Poales > Poaceae > Elymus > Elymus sibiricus. The sequence continues at coordinate 247,754,610 of CM077664.1, read as the reverse complement.
TCATGTATATCGGCATCACGTCCGAGACAAGTAGACCGACTCCTGCCTGCATCTACTACTATTACTCCACCCATCGACCGCTATCCAGCATGCATCTAGGGTATTAAGTTAATAAAAACAGAGTAACGCTTAAGCAAGAAGACATGATGTAGACAAAGTAAACTCAACTAATATGAATAAACCCCATCGTTTTACCCTTAATGGCAGTAATACAAATACGTGTCTTGTCCCTTTCTGTCAGTGGGATATAGAGCACCGCAAGATTGAACCCACTACGAAGCACCTCTCCCGCTGAAGATAAATCAATCTAGTTGGCCAAACCAAACAGATAGATCGGAGAGAAATACAAAGATATAACAATCATGCATAATAAAGTTCAGAAAAGACTCAATTACTTCTCATGAATATTCAGATCATAAACACACAATTCATCGGATCCCAACAAACACACCGCAAAAGAAGATTACATCGAATAGAACTCCAAGAAGATCGAGGAGAACGTTGTATTGAAGATCAAAGAGAGAGAAGAAGCCATCTAGCTACTAGCTATGGACCCGTAGGTCTGCGGTGAACTACTCACGCATCATTGGTAGGGCAGCAAGGTTGAGGTAAAAGCCCTTCGTGATCGATTCCCCCTCCGGTAGAGTACCGAAAAAGGCCTCCAGATGGGATCACAGAAGAACAGAAGCTTGCAGCGGCAGAAAAGTTATTTCGGGTGGCTCTCTACTAGGTTTCCTAATATTTGAGAATTTATAGAAGTGTAATTAGGTCAGATGGAGCCACATGGGGCCCACAAGGTAACAAGGCGTGCCCTGTTGCCTTGACATCTCCTCGTTTGCCGTCTGGTCTCCTCCCGAAGCTTCTAGGGTCTCTTATGTCCAGAAAAAAATCATCAAAAAGTTTCGTAGCGTTTGGACTCCGTTTGGTACTGATTTTTTGGAAAAGCAAAATCAAGCAGAAAACATCAACTCGCACTAGGCACTGGGTTAATTGGTTAGTTCCCAAAAATGATATAAAATAGCATATAAATGCATATAAAACATCCAAGAATGATAATATAATAACATGGAACAATAAAAAATTATAGATACGTTGGAGACGTATCACTCCGCTATCTATTCCACTTGTTACTCGTGCTACTGTTTTTAATACCATTTATGTTATTTACTTTCAGTTCGCACTTCACCAAAAACAATCATATATTTCCTCCCTCACTTTGTTTGGAGTCTACAATTACTTGTAGGCATAAATCCATAATTCACGACAAGAGTTGATGAGTGTTATTTTTACACTCATCAAACCTGAGTTTAAACCGAGATATTTCATAAAAACCAAGATATTCGCTCCAATATTGACACTAATGACTAATGATTGCAAAAGATTCCAAATATCCAATCTTTATTTTTGTTTCCAAAGAAAATGGACTATTTATGGACAAAATCAAGTCAATACACGTAAAGGAGTAAAGGGGAGATAAAGGAGATCAAGTGGGAAGCGCACAGGAAGCAACAAAGAGAAAGACGACGTTCCATACGATGGCGCGCACTCCTATGTGCAGTCATATGGCCTACCAGGGGCGCCCTGTGATCCACCACAACAAATACCGTGAAGTGGCCATCGCCAGAAAAAAAACATAGAATGTCGCCGAAACATCTTCGTCATCCACAACAACCCTAGCCGCCGCCATTTCCCATCTATATCTCCATAGCCGCCACCATCTACACCATCGTAGTACTCAGCCAACTAGCCATACTTTGTAATCAGATATCCCATTTGGCATCCATTGTAAGACATATTATCAATCAATTAATCAATCTTCATGATGTGTTCTTCAATGATTTCTTCGTGTGATCTTATCTCCATAGCCCTACAACCCGATGTATTTTTTGGAGGGATCGATGGAAGTAATTTGAATTAACATCTTGTATGTGTAACATAAAATTGCTTCATAGTTGTCTCTTGTCTCGTTCGCGTTCTTCATACCTGCAGGTACCCACGATCATGAAGGACGAGCCATGGAGAGGCTAAGGGCAGGGAGACCGTGATGTGTTATTCTAAACACCGGTGATAGAAAGGTTTAGTGCGGTAACACAGATCCTATCTATGGGGATACAAGAGGTGTAGTCGTTAAACGCCCAATGCTTTTGTTTGATTTCTATCTTAATTACCGGGGCAACCCCGTGCGACGGATAGGGCCTTCGGTTGGACAACCGACTCTTGATGTAGGACGCGTGCCAGTCAAGACGTAATTTGGACACACCCCCACTTCAATACATAGCAAGAACATCTCGATGGATGACTTCCAGGGCACAAACTAATATCATATTGGTCCCGTCACAAATATATGGTTGTAAGAATAAGTCCTCATACCCATGCCTATTTTTATTATAAGTGTTCTATGTGTCAATTTGATTTTGATGCAGTCAAAAGCTGGAATTAATTCTCTTGCAAAAGCTTGTTAGAAACCCTTGACTTTAAGGGTGCCATCCACTCGTGGGTTCGATAAATCAGGGTCGCCTCTGGGGGGAAAGGCGAGATTCCTTTCCGCCCCTTTACCGGATCACTAAAGGGACTAATCAAACCTTTTTCTGGCGCCATTGCTGGGGAGGATTTGTGTGCCTAGTCTTTTTGTTAGAGTTTTGTTTCGGTTTTTGTTTCAGTTTTTAGTTTACTTTTTGTCGCAAGTGTTGTCACTAGAAAACCCCCAAAAATACCATGGCTCATAATCTTGGAAACTTTGTTGCTCCTAGCAATAGTTTCATGTGTGAACCAACTGGACAACCTGATGTTGCTGCAGCTGAGTATGAGATTAAACCGAATCTAGTCTCTATGGTTCAACAAGACCAATTTGGAGGCTCTGCTTTTGAGGATGCCAGCATGCATTTGCAAAAAAAATCTGAATTGTGTGACATGACACACATAAGAGATTATGAGCCTGACGCTTTGAAGTTGCGTCTATTTCCTTTCTCCTTGAGAGGAAAAGCAAAAGAATGGCTTCTGATGAGTGATATTTTTACACTCATTCACTGGTGCAGCGACGTGCTATACAAACGGTTTTTAACCCCTTTCAACGACATAGTTTTAAACCATCACCTTGCCAGTGTGTGTGATAGGGGGGTCCATCCCACACGACACAGAAACCATCGGCGATAGGGAGCGATGACGCAAACACTCTGCCAAATGTAATCATATGCGATGCAGGAACATATCGCACACACTATATTCTGGCACATGTGTGGGATTGGTGATCAATCGCCCATGTCTCTCACGAGTGAAACGTTTCTAATTGCGCAGGGAAACCAAACGGTGTTTGCCATTCGACCGTTTGCGAAATATTACCTAAGCCACACGGGCCATCATAGAAACTGTGCACGATATGTGGCCCATTGCACACAAGTATTCTATGGCAAGCATCTACCATGCATGACATCATCGCACACGTTTCCCGAAAAATTTATGAGTGGGATTGCATTTTTCATTGGGCACGGTTTCCTCTAAGCTCACATGTGCGATAATGTGCTATCACAAACGGTTGAGGAGCCCCTACACACACATAGAAGTACTGCAAATCGTCTGCGATTTGTTGTGTATCACCAACGGTTCAGTTCATATCCCGTGTGCTTTTCCTATAGATCACAGGCAGTTACGCTATGAATGGCATGTGCTTTCCTTTCTGGATCCCACACGCTCAGTTACTAGAAACCGTGTGCGCTTTAATATGGCCAGGTTATGGCAAAATATCGCATTTGAATCGCCCAGCAAAAAGCAAATTCGCCACAGTATGCAATTGAACAAATAGTGTCCACAGGAAGAACATTCATCAAAATTCGTCACAATATGCAACTGAACAAATGCTAGCTAAATTCCACAGATGTACCGATATATGGAGTACATAATCATAGTGTATGAAATACGAAGACCTCAGCACATGGAAAGCAATGCATCCATGTGCATATGTTTATCTGCTAATACTAACTGAATGCATATTGATTGTTTGAGGAAAATCCTTGTTGAAATCTTCATTATCATCAATGTCTTGATGTAGTAATTCAGGAAGAACTTGGTCATAAATCTCCTAACAACCAGCAATTCACCAGCGGGGAGCAGTTCACGGGTCATCGGTGCAAAGATGAGCTACAGGATTTTTAGATCAGAATGTGCCATACGTGTGGAGTAGAAGATAGTAATTAAGATACAAACTTACTGGTACTAAATGGCCAGCATCATTACAACAATCAGCAGATTTGTAGATGGAGACCATGTGTCTGCAAACATAATATCCACAAAGGTTGGTCCCTTCCTGTTGTTGAGGACACTGAAATTTTTTGTACAGAATTAGTCATGTATTTGCCCTGTTAGGAACAACCTAACCGGTGTAAGTTGTTCATTTTTTTTCTTTGGAGAGAAATAGAAAGAGGTTTATTTAGAAACTCGAACATTTGACTAGCATAAGAAAAGGTATTTGCGAACCTTTGGATGATAGCCTCTTACTAAAAGCACTCATCGCCCAGAACCAAATTACCTGCAAGTTGTTCGAATCGGAGAGTTATACTGGTTTTGACAGCTTGCCCGATGAAGAAGTCGAAAGGATACTTGCTAAAAATAAAGCAGATGTACTTGTAGCACGCAAGTATGTCCACGGCCAGCCATTTCTTGTTGACGAATACTTAGAGGAGTGCAGTTCCAATTGCCGCAAGTTACATAAATATTGCATGGATGCAATGTCAGAAGGTCATAAGGGTCTGCTAGTCCACTACGACAGTGATCATTTCGGTCATGATCAACGATCCATCAGTGTGGAATTCGAGGACTTTCATCTCTTCTTCAACTTTGATGTGCTTGATATGACTCTTGTTAAATGCTTGATGTTGTAAGTACTTCACGAACTCTGATCAACTTCTCCATACAAGGTTGTAAACGAAAAAAAGCTAACTGTATTGTATTCCTCTCAGGGGATTGATCACGCAAAAAAAATGGAGGAAGTGTATTTCATAGATCCTCACGTAGCAAATGGCATATTATTATGTGGTGGCACAGATGATCGGGAGTGGGCCATTGGCAAGGTCGCCAGTATCTTGTGTGGCACGCCCCGTGCAGAACTCTTTCTCTGGCCATATCATGAAGGGTAAGTCAAATAAGCAACCACACATACATTGACCGTCTTTCACATTTCGTCATAGTTCGTAAGTTCATGGTTTTCTTAATCTGTAGCATTCACTGGATCTTGGTAGTCATTGCTCCAAACCAGAACAGAGTTTACTACCTGGATTCTCTCAGAGATTCAATAAAGCCTCAGGATCTGACGCATCTTCAGGAATTCATGGATAGGTATTGAATTATTTGATGTTGAAATTTGTATTCATATCTGGTTCAAGAATTGAGTATGTGAAAATTCATCTTCATTTGCAGTGTATTGTCAAGGTACATAACTAAAGGAGGGGGCAAGTTCGACCGTCAACTACCACTGCAGCACGAGATCGTTTCTCCGGTAAGATACTGAAATCCATTATTTTCAGAAAATGTATCCAAAGGTTCACAAATACCTTTTATTATGCTAGTCAAATGTTCGAGTTTCTAAGTAAACCTCTTTCTATTTCTCTCCAAAGAAAATAAATGAACAGCTTACACCGGTTAGGTTGTTCCTAATAGGGCAAATACATGACTAATTCTGTACAAAAAATTTCAGTGTCCTCAACAACAGGAAGGGACCAACCTTTGCGGATATTATGTTTGTAGACATATGGTCTCCATCTACAAATCTGCTGATTGTTGTAACGATGCTGGCCATTTAGTACCAGTAAGTTTGTATCTTAATTACTATCTTCTACTCCACACGTATGGCACAAATATTGTTTGACGAGTGAAACGTTTCTAATTGCGCAGGGAAACCAAACAGTGTTTGCCATTCGACCGTTTGCGAAATATTACCTAAGCCACACGGGCCATCATAGAAACTATGCGCGATATGTGGCCCATTGCACACGAGTATTCTAGGGCAAGCATCTACCATGCATGACACCATCGCACACATTTCCCGAAAAATTTACAAGTGGGATTGCATTTTGCATTGAGCACGGTTTCCTCTAAGCTCACGTGTGCGATAATGTGCTATCACAAATGGTTGAGGAGCCCCTACACACACATAGAAGTACTGCAAATCATCTGCAATTTGTTGTGTATCACCAACGGTTCAGTTCATATCCCGTGTGCTTTTCCTGTAGATCACAGGCGGTTATGCTACGAATGGCGTGTGCTTTCCATTCTGGACCCCACACGCTCAGTTACTAGAAACCGTGTGCGCTTTAATATGGCCAGGTTATGGCAAAATATCGCATTTGAATCGCCCTGCAAAAAGAAAATTCGCCACAGTATGCAATTGAACAAATAGTGTCCACAGGAAGAACATTCATCAAAATTCGCCACAATATGCAACTGAACAAATGCTAGCTAAATTCCACAGATGTATCGATATATGGAGTACATAATCATAGTGTACGAAATACGAAGACCTCAGCACATCGAAAGCAATGCATCCATGTGCATATGTTTATCTGCTAATCCTAACTGAATGCATATTGATTGTTTGAGGAAAATCCTTGTTGAAATCTTCATTATCATCAATGGGCTTGATCTAGTAATTCAGGAAGAACTTGGTCATAAATCTCCTAACAACCAGCAATTCACCAACAGGGAGCGGTTCACGGGTCATCGGTGCAAAGATGAGCTGCAGGATTTTTAGATCAGAATGTGCCATACGTGTGGAGTAGAAGATAGTAATTAAGATACAAACTTACTGGTACTAAATGGCCAGCATTGTTACAACAATCAGTAGATTTGTAGATGGAGACCATGTGTCTGCAAACATAATATCCACAAAGGTTGGTCCCTTCATGTTGTTGAGGACACTAAAAATTTTTGTACAGAATTAGTCATGTATTTGCCCTGTTAGGAACAACCTAACCGGTGTAAACTGTTCATTTTTTTTCTTTGGAGAGAAATAGAAAGAGGTTTATTTAGAAACTCGAACATTTGACTAGCATAAGAAAAGGTATTTGCGATGAGTGCTTTTAGTAGAGGCGATGAGTGCTTTTAGTAGAGGCGATGAGTGCTTTTAGTAAGAGGATTAATTGACTCTCTGAGAGAATCTAGGTAGTAAACTAAGTTCTACTTTGGAACAATGTCTACCAAGATCCAGTGCTTGCTACAGATTAAGAAAACCATGAACTTACGAACTATGCCGAAAACTGAAAGACAATCAATGTATGTGTGGTTGTATATTTAACTTACCCTTCATAATATGGCTAGAGAAAGAATTTTGCATACTGCATGAAATGCAAGGCACTGGCGACATATTCCATGGACTCCCCCCGTTGTTCATTTCTCCCTTTTAAAAGTGTGCCGTTTGCTACATCAGGATCTATGAAATACGCTTTCTCCCTAATTGTTCTCTGCGCGATCAATCCCCTGAGAGGAATATAATACAGTTAGCCTTTTTCGTTTACAGCCTTGTATGGAGAAGTTCATCAGAGTTAGTGAAGTACTTACAACATCAAGCATTTAACAAGAGTGGCAACGAGCATATCGAAGTTGAAGAAGAGATGAAAGTCCTCGAATTCCACACTGATGGTACCCTAATCATGACAGAAATGCTTTCTGTCATAGTGGACTTGCAGAATCTTATGATCTTCAGACATTTTCTCCATGCAATATTTATGTAACTTGCGGCAACTGGAACTACACTCCTCATAGTATTCGCCAACAAGAAATGGCTGGCCATGGACGTACTTGCGTGCTTCAAGTACGTGTGCTTCATTATTAGAAAGTATCCTCTCCAATACTCCATCGGGCTAGCTGTCAGAACCAGTATTAGTCACTGATTCAAGCAACTTGCTGGTAATTTGGTTCCAGGCGAAGAGTCTTTGTAGTAAGACGCTATCGTTCTCATCCCAACTCGGTTTTGGGGGCCACTTCCTCGCGGGTGCAACCGTGCCCGCTTTCTGCTTGGTACTTGTAGCACTTCTGGTGCGAGGTCTGGATGAATGAACAACGGACTTCTGAGCAGACAGTGTAGCTACGACAGACTGATGAGCAGACGGTGTAGCTACGCTGGACTGCTAAGCTGGCGGTGCTGCAGTGATGGACTGCTGAGCTGGCAGTGCTACAGTGACGGACTGCTGAGCTGTAGGAGCAGAGGCATAGGACTGCTGACCAGGCGTTAAGCTATGTCGGGCTTCTGCACGGGTGGTGCCAACGCGTCGGTGTGCTGAGGAGGCGATGCCAACGCGTTGGTTTGCTGAGCAGGCATTGCCGACGCATCGGTATGCTGATCACGCGGCTGCGAACCGCCTGACTGATGAGCAGGCGGTTTCAGACCTTTGGACTGCTTAGCAGGCGGTTCCAAACCGTCTGACTGCTGAGCAGGGGGGTCCAAAGCATCGGACTGCATAGCAGTCCATTCTGCCGGGTTGGTCTGCTGAGCATGCGGTGCCGCTGTGTCTTCCCCAGTTGCTTCAGTGGCCGGCATCTGAACCGGTGGTGCGTCTTCAGCAGTTGTAGGCCTTGCCATAGGCTGCTCAGGGGCGGACGATGACATGGCCTGTACGGCAGGAACTCGGGCGTGCTGATCACAGGTTGATGCATCAGTCGTCGGATTACGATTATTAGGTTCCTCGGGGGAAGCACACGAGAGCTGCTATGGCGAGAAGAGGGTCACCGGTTGAAGGGCGGCATTGGTTGCTCTTGGGGGGGGGCTTGAGGGATCTCATCCATGAAGTCTATTTCCTTTCGTGACCACTGCATATGATTTAACAGTGTTTCTCCCAAGGTCCTCTGCTTATCATAGTCCCCTAGGACATTCTTCAGGGCAAATTCACTAAATCCAGGCTTTACTTCAGTCACGTAGCACTTCACACAGCCCGACTTCAATGGCACATTGTCCAACAAGAGGCCCCCTCCGAGAGGGGGGGGGGGCAAACCCAGGCTATTGCACATTTTTAACTTTAAGTACTGTAGTAAATTGATTCATATTTAATATTGGCATAATGCTACTATACTCCAACTTATCCATGACTCATACCCCCTGATACGATCCACAGATTCATCAAAATAAGCAAACTATGCAACAAAAACAGAATCTGTCTAAAACAGAACAGTCTATAAAGATCTATTTAAAATCTATACTTCTATAACTCCGAAAATTCTCAAAAATTAGAACAACGTGGAAAATTCATATACCAATACTGTGTAAAAATTTCAGATTTTTATGCTGCTCCAGTACAGAATTAAAATTCCAGCACTGGACGCAAAATTTTCTGTTTTCCAAACAGCATCAATTATACTATCTTCCAAATCATCCCAAAGGCATTACTTGGCACAAACACTAATTAAAAGATAAAAACACAATCATAACAGTAGCATAATTGTGTAAACACACAAGAACAGAAATAAAAAGCAAAAAAAATATTTTATTCATTGGGTTGCCTCCCAACAAGCGCTATTGTTTTATGCCCCTAGCTAGGCATAATGCATAGTTTCAAGTGTTGTCATCCCTGGTTTCCAATTCCTCAATCACACATCCATTTTTCCTAGTGGGTTTAACGTAGGTGTTTCTCATCATCACACTTCTAGGCACAAAATCAAGAATTTTACTTTTATGAATAGGTTCCTTAATCGCATTAATGAAATTGGGGTGCACGCTAATCATTCTAAGATCCTCATTTCCCTTACTAGAAGTAGCACCATTGGTTTTAGGAACATACATAAACTTGCAATTTTTATTGGGAGGAGTTCTATCAATATTCTCAACGGAGGAAAAAGTCGAGCCCAAATTATTAATAATTTCTTCTATCTTATCGATTCTAGAGGGGCTTTGTTCTATTCTTTCATTAACTACCGGTTCCTTTTCCATTAAGGTTTTCAATGTGATTCCTACCTTAGAACCAAATTGAGTGATATGATTATGAAATTTTTTATCTAAATTCTCAAGATGTTCAATAGTAGGTATTTTATTTTCAATAGCTTCTAACCTTTGCATAACATGTTCCAAGGTCAAAGTTGTTTCATTAACAGTGATAGGTGGTGATCCCACTAAATTTTCCATAGCATTGAAAGCATCCATAGAGGGACACAACAAGAAATTCCCTCTGGTAATAGTATCAAGTACAAATCTATACCAAGTAGTAATGCCCACATAAAAATTGCGAAGATGGATGGTGGTGGATTGCTTACGAGTTGATCTATTATGAGCATCACAAATCCTATACCAAGCATCTTTTAAATTCTCTCCTCCCCTTTGTTTAAAATTAAGTACTTCATTTTCAGGGGTAATAGTAATGAGCGAAGAACTAGCCATAATGGTAAAGCAAGCAAGCAAAGAAGCAAACAAGAAAAAGGCAAACAAAAAATATTTTTGTATTTTTGTAAAAACTTTTTAGAAGTGAGGGAGATGAAAACGAGAGGCAAAGGCAAATAAAATAAATGCAAGGAGATGAAAGTTTATGCGTAGGTACTTGATAGATGTTGATGATGTTTCCCCGGCAACGGCGCCAGAAATTCTTCCTGCTACTTGTGATCTGCGTTGGGATTTCCCCGAAGAGGAGGGGATGATGCAGTACAGTAGAGATAAGTATTTCCCTCAGTTATGAAACCAAGGTTATCAATCTAGTAGGAGAATCACGCAACAACTCGTTAGCAGCACCTGCACACAAAATAACAAATCCTCGCACCCAACGCGAACAAGGGGTTGTCAATCCCTTGGCGGTTAATTGCAAGATTAAATTGTATGGTGATAGATAGATAGATAGACAGATCAAACAAGAATACAAAATAAAATAAATAAAGTAAAATTGCAGCAAGGTACTTTTAGGATTTTCAATATATGATAAAGGTAGACCCGGGGGCCATAGTTTTCACTAGAGGCTTCTCTCTTGAAAATAGCATACGGTGGGTAAACAAATTACTGTTGGGCAATTGATAGAAAAGCAAATAATCATGACGATATCCAAGGCAATGATCATGTATATAGGCATCACGTCCGCTACTACTATTACTCCACACATCAACCGCTATCCAGCATGCATCTAGAGTATTAAGTTCATAAAGAACGGAGTAACGCCTTAAGCAAGATGACATGATGCAGACAAAGTAAACTCATGCATGAATAAACCCCATCTTTTTACCCTTAATAGCAACGATACATACGTGTCATGTCCCTTTCTGTCACTGGGATTGAGCACCACAAGATCGAACCCATTACAAAGCACCTCTCCCATTGCAAGATAAATCAATCTAGTTGGCCAAACCAAATCAATAGATCGGAGAGAAATACAAAGCTATAACAATCATGCATAAAAGAGTTCAGAGAAAACTCAAATAATATTCATGGATAATCTGATCATAAACTCACAATTCATCGGATCCCAACAAACACACCGCAAAAAGTGATTACATCGGATAGAACTCCAAGAACATCGAGGAGAACATTGTATTGAAGATCAAAAAGAGAGAAGAAGCCATCTAGCTACTAACTATGGACCCAAAGGTCTGTGGTAAACTACTCACGCATCATCGGAAGGGCAGGAAGGTTGATGGAGAGCCCCTCCATGATCGAATCCCCCTCCAGCAGAGTGCCGGAAAAGGCCTCCAGATGGGATCTCTCGAGAACAGGAACTTGCGGCGGCGGAAAAAGTATTTCGTGGACTCCTCTGTTGGTTTCCCGATTTTAGAGTATTTATAGAGGTGGGATTAGGTCAAACGGAGCAGAGGTGGGCCCACGAGGCACCAGGGCGCGCCACCCCCCCTGGGGCACGCCCTGGTGGCTCGTGACCACCTCCTCTGTCTTCTGTGCCTCTCCCGAAGCTCTAGTGTCTCTTATGTCCAGAAAAAAAAAATCCAAAAATTTTCGTGGCATTTGGACTTCGTTTGGTACTGATACTCTGAAAAACCAAAAATAGGCAAAAAAACAGCAACTGGCACTGGGCACTAAGTTAATAGGTTAGTCCCAAAAAATGATATATAATTGCTTGTAAATGTATATAAAACATCCAAGATTGATACTATAATAGCATGGAACAATCAAAAATTATAGATACATTGGAGACATATCACGGGCACATGGCCGGGTTGAGCACGACGGCGCCGGCAAGGGTTCTGGTGTGGATCTGGGGAGGGGGAGCTGGCGATGGAGTTTGGGTAGAATATGCGGACTGTTGAGTGAAACGTGGGCGGGCGATGGGGGGGATGTTGGCGGCTTCAGTGAAAAAAGTGAAAAAAGAGCGCCGGTCGCCGCGCGAAAAGGCCTATTGTAGGATCGAAAGTATGTCTAGAGGGGGGTGATTAGACTACTTGACCAAATAAAAATATGTCCTTTTCCCAATTTTAGTTGTGGGCAGATTTTAGCAAGTACACCAAGTCAAGTATCACCCTACACATGCAATTCTAAGAGTGTAGCAGCGGAAAGTAAAACGTTGCACATGTAAGTAAAGGAGGGGTTTGGAGATTTCAAACGCAATGAAGACACGAGGATTTTTGGCGTGGTTCTGATAGGTGGTGCTATCGTACGTCCACTTTGATGGAGGCTTCAACCCACGGAGGGTAACGGTTGCGCGAGTCCACGGAGGGCTCCGCCCACGAAGGGTCCACGAAGAAGCAACCTTGCCTATTCCACCATCGCTTCCGTCCACGAAGGACTAGCCTCACTCGGGGTAGATCTTCATGAAGTAGGCGATCTACTTGCCCTTACAAACTCCTTGGTTCAACTCCACATGATCTTGGAGGCTCCCAAGTGACACCTAATCAATCTAGGAGACACCACTCTCCAAAAGGTAATAAATGGTGTGTTGATGATGAACTCCTTGCTCTTGTGCTTCAAATGATAGTCTTCCCAACACTCAAACACTTCCTCACAGATTTGGATTTGGTGTAAGAAAGATTTGAGTGGAAAGTAACTTGGGAAAGGCTAGGGATCAAGGTTCAAATGGTAGGATTGGAATATCTTGATCTCAACACATGAGTAGGTGGTTCTCTCTCAGAAAATGTATGGTGGAAGTGTAGGCACGTTCTGATGGCTCTTTCATAGAGTAGGTGGTGGTGGAGGGGTATATATAGGTAGCACCAAAAATCCAACCGTTACAAGTACTTTACCCAACTCGGTGACACCGACATGAAAATCTCGGTGAGACCGACTAGTGTAAAAGACTTGACCGTTAGGCTTTTCGGTGAGACCGAATGAAACATCTCGGTGAGACCGAAGTGCAATGGCTAGGGCAATACCACGTTTCGGTAGTTCCAAAAATTTCATCTCAGAAATTCCGAAGTGAAGTGACATCGTTACAGCAACTTGGTCAGGCCGTCTCGGTGAGACCGAGAACCATTTCGGTTACACCGAAGTGTTAGGGTTTGGCATGTGGCATTGTATATAGCAATCTCGGTGGGTCCGGATGGGAGTGTTTCGGTGGGACCGAGATCAACTTTAAGGTTTTGGATAGGAATGAAGTGGAGAAGTGTTTGAGGGTTTTGGAGCAATATCACTAAGCATTTGAGCAATTGAGTCATGACCAAAACCTCATGCCCTTTTAATAGTATTGGCTTTTCCTATAGACTCGATGTGATCTTGGGTCAGTTAACCAAAAGTGTAGAGTCTTGAAGCTTTGCCAATCTTTATCCTTAGCATTTTGAGGGGTCCACATTCACTAGTCCATGCCATGCCAATCATTGATCTTCTCTGAAATCTATTATCAATGAGCATTAGATCAATGACATATATGTTGTATTAATTACCAAAACCACCCAGGGATTAGTTGCACTTTCAATCTCCCCCTTTTTGGTAATTGATGACAATATATTTGGTAATTGATGACAATATATAGATCAAAGCTTCGGCAAATGATATAATCAATGAAATACATCGTCGCTTTAAGAAGTATGTGATAAGTAAGAGCTCCCCCTAAATTTGTGCATTATTTAAAATTTGCGTTTGAATGCAAATGCACAATCAATTAGGATCATGGGTCACTCTTCCATGTCACATACATCTTGGTGGAGCGCACAAAATGATAAGATTGCAATGTAATAAGCACTCATCACCAAACAACCAAGTGAATGATCATACAAAGAGCATATGAGTAGATATCCAATTAAGCATAGCATCAAGGTATGGTATGATCAAGCACACAATAACATAGTCTTAAAGGAGCATCAAGCAAAAGTAAATCAAGGTAGCACAAAACTCTCAAAGAAATCAAAGAAATCAAGCAAAGCACTCCCTCTCGAAGCTAAGTGATCTATACAAATTCTCCCCCTTTGGCAACAAGTACCAAAAAGATCGAATAAGTATAGAGCTAAACGTCGCTCTAGGCTTGATCTCCGGCAGCTCCTAGTGATGAAATCCTCTGACTTGCAACACCGATGTGCGTAGACGTCGTCGGAGTGGAGAGAAGCGCATCTGCAAATATCTCAGCTGAAGTCTGTGGAGCTGGTGGTGTAGATACTGGAGGAACAGAAAGTGTGACAGCTGGAGCGGGGACGGTGGGAGCAGCAGCAGGAGCAGAGACTGTGGCTCTGGAAGTGACTGGCACAGCTGATGACCTGGGCATCTTCTGAAACTGAGTAGTCATGGGAAGACCTGTGCCCTGATGCTCCTCATCATCACTGTTGATGCCCTTCCTGACTTCATCCACCTGTGACTTCAAGGTCTCAACAACAGTTTGTATCTCAGTGACCTTAATGTCAAGATCATGAAATTTAGTCTCAACAATCCTCTCAAGACTCTTCTGATTTTCTGCGAGGTTGGCCAGGCTCTTCTCAATCCTCTGAGTAGCTCGAAGAAGATATACCATCTGATCAGACTTTGTTTTCAACTATGGAGCAGTGGAGGCACTTGTCTCAGCAGCCCTTGTTGCTTCAGCTTCTGCATGTGCTGCAGCTAAGGTAGGATGGGTAGGGTCCATCGTCACTGTGTTGTCCTCAAACTCAGGCTGTAGCGGAAGATGTTCATGATCTAGCAGAAAAGACTTGTTTGCACCCTTCGAGTTAATGAGCAACTGAATATGCGGGGGCAAAACCACAAGATCTCTTCTGATCAGCAACAGCTCTCTTCACGTTCTCCACAATGAGATCCATCACCTTGAATTTCTCATGTTGGTCAATATGATGCAACATGTTGATGGAATGACCACGAATCATCTTCTCATCGCCTGACTTGGGCATCAAAGTATGCCTCATGATCGTGTTAGAGGTGGCTAGACCTGCCAACAAGTGATAAACTGATCCAAGCTTATGAGAGTCCTTGTACTTGTCAGGAATCTCAGTGTACAAGTTAGCCATGGAATTGTGGTTCATCTTTGGCTTAGCATAGACATCAATGTCGTCCTCTTCAGCCTCAGGCACACCTAACAAAGTGGCCCACTCAAGCACACTAGACTGGTACCTGACTCCTTCGGTCATCCAAACTATCCTTCCATTGGGATAGAAGTGAACTGTCGAGTAAAATTGCATGATCATCTCATCATTCCATGCAGTCAGCTTCTTCCCAATGAACTCATCAACACCCACTGTCCTGAAATCCTCATGAACATGGGGGAAGTTATCTTCATTTGCATCAATGTATTTCCAATCCACCCATCTCATATCATAGACCACAGGCTTCTTGTCAAGAAGCACTGTCTCATAGAAATCTTGCTGCTCCTTGGTGTGAAAACGGTAATCAACAGCAGTTCTCCTTCTCACTGAGTAAGGATCAGACTCTCTCCATTTCCTTAGTCCCTTGTCCTTTCTCTCCTTCATGTTCTCTGCTATGGGATGTGTGTCATCATGCTCTGGCAATCTGGGTCACAAATTCCTTAGCACCGGGGCATCATCATCATCATCTCTCTCAGGCACTGGGACCTTGTTCTTCTCTGCAGCTGTTACATCTCTGGTAGTCCTCTTGGGCTTGACAGCAACAGGCTTGGCCTTGGAAGAAGTAGCACCATTCATAGCATCACCCATGAGTTTTTGCTGTTCAGGAAGAGATGGATTTGTAGCTTGTTCTTCCTCATCTGTTGCATCATCTCTTCTCATTGAAGTGGGTTTGAACACCACTTGAGCTGTAATTTTCCTTTCCCTCTTCTTGCCTGTTTTCTTAGGCATAGACTTGATGGGTACTTGCTGAGATCCTCATGGATTCTCTGAGGAGATGCCTCTCTTGGCAGCAGTGGATGCAGAGATCTTTCTAGTGACTCCTCTCTCCCTTTGAGTACCTGCATACTCTTTCTGGACAGTAGATTTCTTCTTGGAGGTGACCTCTTCTATATGGAAATCCTCATCCTCATCATCTAAATTCTTCCTCTTCCTAGTCCTTGTGGCAGCCTTGGGCAGACTTGGAGAGCTCCTCTCTCCCTCATGATAGCTCTCTTCAGGACTAGTGCGTGCTTCCAAGTCAACACTTGGCTCAACTGACATGTTCTGGCTATCACTGTTATCTGACATGCTGACACTGACCCTGTGAATAGATTAGGTGAGGCAGAGTAGATGAGTATCACAAAATGCAGCCAATTTTTTGAAAAAATTTGAATCCAAACTTCAGTTTGAGGTTTTCACAGAAGGTATTTCGGAATTACCGATTTGATAATCTCGGTAGCACCGAAAACAGCAACAGAGACTTGGCCACACGGTTTCGGTCAGACCGATGTGTGTCCCGATCTCTCCAAAGTGCTAGGGTTCTACTGAGATTTTAGTTTCGGTTTCACCGATCAGTACATCTCGGGGGCACCGAAGTGTACTTAGTGCAGTGGCCAGAGGCCAAATCGGTGAATCCGGTCCTCTCAATTCGGTCAGTCCAAGATAAATTCTGCGAAACCCTAACTCTAAAGTTCAAAATCAATCTAACGCTAGGAATTTCAGTGGATAAGGAATTTCAATCCATGGCAAGATCTAGGCGAACCATCCGTGCATTGAATCGGAAATTAGAACCCGGAGGGGATCGAATCTCACCCTAACTTGGTGGAGATCCTCTACGGCGGCAACGGCGGAGAAGAATGCCGTTGACGGCGACGGAATCCGGCGGCGAGGGCACGCTGGAGACGAAGGCGATGATCCGGAGACCAAGGCGACGGCAGCAACGGGGTGCGAGAGCGTAACGTTTGAAGAAATTTTCAATGTACGGGCCGCGGACATATATATACCCGTGTGCTGTCGGTAGAACCGATCGAAACGAATCGGACTCACCGAGACGCATAACTGCCAAAGACAGCGAGCTTCGGTGAAGTTGAGTTTTTCAGGTCGGATGCACCGAGATGGAAGTAAGGATCAGTCTAAGTGCTTTCGGTGGAGCCGAATTTGAGTGTGTTGGTTCGACCGAAAAGACACTTAGAGGGTTTTGGAGGTCATCCCTAATCAGATCGGTGGCTCCGAGTGCTCCTCACCACCGGTTGACCCGAAAATGAGCTTGTTCAAATTTTGTGATATAGCATGAATAGAATTTGAGACAAGATGAGATAGATAGATAGAGAAGGTTCTTAGGCATTCTTGTACATCCACTTGGCCAAATAAAACCAAATCAATCAAAACAACAAATGGATGTCCTCGAATGGGAAATATGCACATCAACCTGTTCACACAATAAGATAGCAAATGAAATATGTGTCAAACATGCACAACCAATTCTAGCAGCTATCAAGCAATGGGCGATGGCATTGTCATCTATATATGAGTATATTGACATAGGAGCCAAATGAGAACATTTGATCATAGGTCATACTCATTGTTTAAGCACAAGTGGGGTTACCACTTTTACATAAAGCATTAATGTGTTCACATCATTAGAGTTGCTTTGACTCAAGTCTTAGAGTAAAGCTCCCCCTAGATGTGATATCCCCCCAAAGAGGGATGAACTAACCTTGGGTTTTGTCGATGATGACTTCATGTAGATATTGTAGATGTGGATGCTCAATGTTGATGTAGACCATCAAGAGTTGGGAGCAATCATTGGAGTTTTGCACTTTCAATACCTACATGGGTTAGTCCCACAAGGAACATACAAAGATATCCATAGACATAGAGTGAAATGCACATATTATGATGATGTCCATGAATGCATTGAATACCTTGTCCCTTGACTTACCAACAAGAGGGTTTGTGACTCCATGAACTAGTGCAAGATGTTGAAGTTGGTTGCACAAGTTCTTGCCATAAATGAATGTCAGTGAAGTTTGTTGGCGGGGTCACCCTCAAGAACTCTCTAGTTCCTCTTCTTTGGGACCCACATCAAATTGATGAGAATCCTTGGAGTTGTAGTAGCACTTGATGAGGCCTTTGGAACCCACTTGACCAAAGCTTGAGGTGGTCCTTCAAATGAGTCAATCTCTTCTTGAAGCTTATCCTTGCCTTTTAGCTTGTGGTCTTGAGGTGGAAGATCATCTTGAGCTTGTGTCCCCTTGAAAGAAGTAGGATCATACTTCTCTTGTTGAGGAACAAACTTCATCTTGGGGTATTGATCTTCCTCCCACTCAACTCCATTGGCATTAAACTTCCGTTCAAAACCAATACCATGGTTCTTCCGGTACTTGCGCACAATTTCCTCAAATTGCTTACTCCCGGCAAGGCTCTTGTAGACACCCTTTTCTATAATTCCTTTCAATAAATCGTTTTCTTGCTCAAGTGTAACTTGGCTAAGATAATCATTAGTGGAATCAATAGAACTACTAGAAGCAACAATATTGGATTTAGCATGGTTATTGTTACTACTAGAGGTAGAACCCTTTTTACCCTTGTTACTAGTTTGCTTAGATTTAACTTGTGGCATAAAGGTAGACAAGAGTAAATGTTTGGCAAGATATGAAGAACTCTTCTTTCAAAGATCGTCATTGATAGCTTTTAGAAACTCATGCTCTTGCTCTAAATTTAGCTTCTCAAAGCGTAGCTTCTCATGAGATCTTAGAAGCTCTCTATAATCCTCTTGAATTGTTTCATGAGCTAACTTAAGAGTATTTAGTTCTTTAGTTTGATGCTCAATCTCCTTCATAGCATTGTCATTCGTTTCCTCTTGACTATCATGATTACTAGTATTTTCATTACAGCTCACATCACTAGCCTTATCAACAAGTAAATCATTATCACCAAGCAAATCATCCTCATCACTATTAAAGTCAAAGTATTCGGGGTGTGATACCTTGGGGCCTTTTGTCATGAAGCATCTTCCAATTCCTTCATTTGGTGAATCAAATGGATCAAAGGAGTTGAGGGATACGAGAGCAAGTCCGGCAACACCTTCATCTTGACTATAGTCGGAGTCGGAGTGATAGCTTCTCTCGGAGTGGTTGTCGGAGTTGGGGCCGGAAATCCATTCACCAACATGAGCTTGATGTCTTGTTCTAGTGTAGCTCTTGGATGACTTGTCCTTCCTTTCCGAATCCTTGCTTCTCCGAGAAGATCTTCGTTCATAACGATCATCTCTACTCCTTCTCTCCTTGTGAGGTGATTCATCCCTTCTATGTCTTCCTCTTGGGGATTCGTCTCTTTTCTTTTGAGGTACCGTACACTCATTGGAATAGTGTCCGGGTCTTCCACAATTATAGCAATTTCGGTCACGACTTGATGATCTTTTCTCATAATGCCTTGAGCTAGAGCTTCTCTCTTTTCCTTTGTTCTTGTAAAAGTTGTTGAACCTTTTCACCATTAGGCTTATCTCTTCATTGGATACTAGCTTGTCGCTTGAAGTTGTGGGAGCATCGGTTGAGGCTTTGTAAGCACCACTTGATTTGTTGTGTAGCTCCTCTTTGTCCTTGAGTGACATCTCTTGAGCAACAATCCTTCCAATGACTTCCGTGGGCTTGAGATCTTTGTAATTGGGAATCATTTGGATCAATGTGCACACGGTATCATACTTTCCATCCAAGGCTCTAAGAATCTTCTTGATGATGAATTTTTCGGTCATCTCTTCGCTTCCTAAGCCGGCAACTCATTTGTGATGAGAGCAAGCCTAGAGTACATTTCGGCGACTCCTTCACCATCCTTCATCTTGAACTTGTCAAGTTGACTTTGAAGCACATCCAACTTAGATTCCTTGACGGACTCGGTAACCTCGTGCATATCAACCAAAGTATCCCAAATTTCCTTTGCATTCTCGAGGCGGCTGATCTTGTTGAACTCCTCGGGGCACAAACCGTTGAAGAGAATGTCACAAGCTTGAGCATTGTATTGCAACATTTTCAATTCTTTTGCGGTTGCTTCACGATCCGGTTCCTTACCATCCTCAAAGAATTCACCTTGCAAGCCAACACGAACAACATCCCAAGCGGCGGGGTTATGATCAAGAATATGCATTTTCATCTTATGCTTCCAACTAGCAAAGTTTGTACCATCGAAATATGGACCTCTATGGTGATAATTACCCTCACTAGACGCCATACTCTCCTAGGTTGTGAAACCAATGCAATGGAGACCAAAGCTCTGATACCACTTATAGGATCGAAAGTATGTCTAGAGGGGGGTGATTAGACTACTTGACCAAATAAAAATATATCCATTTCCCAATTTTAGTTGTGGGCAGATTTTAGCAAGTACACCAAGTCAAGTATCACCCTACACATGCAATTCTAAGAGTGTAGCAGCGGAAAGTAAAACGTTGCACATGTAAGTAAAGGAGGGGTTTGGAGATTTCAAATGCAATGAAGACACGAGGATTTTTGGCGTGGTTCCGATAGGTGGTGCTATCGTATGTCCACGTTGATGGAGGCTTCAACCCACAGAGGGTAACGGTTGCGCGAGTCCACGGAGGGCTCCACCCACGAAGGGTCCATGAAGAAGCAACCTTGCCTATTCCACCATGGCTTCCATCCACGAAGGACTAGCCTCACTCGGGGTAGATCTTCACGAAGTAGGCGATCTCCTTGCCCTTACAAACTCCTTGGTTCAACTCCACATGATCTTGGAGGCTCCCAAGTGACACCTAAGCAATCTAGGAGACACCACTCTCCAAAAGGTAATAAATGGTGTGTTGATGATGAACTCCTTGCTCTTGTGCTTCAAATGATAGTCTTCCCAACACTCAAACACTTCCTCACAGATTTGGATTTGGTGGAAGAAAGATTTGAGTGGAAAGTAACTTGGGAAAGGCTAGGGATCAAGGTTCAAATGGTAGGATTGGAATATCTTGATCTCAACACATGAGTAGGTGGTTCTCTCTCAAAAAATGTATGGTGGAAGTGTAGGCACGTTCTGATGGCTCTCTCATAGAGTAGGTGGTGGTGGAGGGGTATATATAGGCAGCACCAAAAATCCAACCGTTACAAGTACTTTACCCAACTCGGTGACACCGACATGAAAATCTCGGTGAGACCGACTAGTGTAAAAGACTTGACCGTTAGGCTTTTCGGTGAGACCGAACGAAACATCTCGGTGAGACCGAAGTGCAATGGCTAGGGCAAGACCACGTTTCGGTAGTTCCAAAAATTTCATCTCGGAAATTCCGAAGTGAAGTGACATCATTACAGCAACTTGGTCAGGCCATTTCGGTTACACCGAAGTGTTAGGGTTTGGCATGTGGCATTGTATATAGCAATCTCGGTGGGTCCGGATGGGAGTGTTTCGGTGGGACCGGGATCAACTTTAGGGTTTTGGATAGGAATGAAGTGGAGAAGTGTTTGAGGGTTTTGGAGCAATATCACTAAGCACTTGAGCAATTGAGTCATGACCAAAACCTCATCCCCTTTTAATAGTATTGGCTTTTCCTATGGACTCAATGTGATCTTGGATCACTTAACCAAAAATGTAGAGTCTTGAAGCTTTGCCAATCTTTGTCCTTAGCATTCTGAGGGGTCCACATTCACTAGTCCATGACATGCCAATCATTGATCTTCTCTGAAATCTATTATCAATGAGCATTAGATCAATGACATATATGTTGTATTAATTACCAAAACCACCCGGGGATTAGTTGCACTTTCACCTATGCAAATGGTTACATCTACGTACCCGTGTGCACCAGCAGCATATTTTCGTTTGAAATGATGACGTGCAATTTTGATGTGAAGACGTGGCCTGATCCTTTCACCTCGAATTTTTTTCCATGGTACGCAATCACCATTATACTCTGGTATTGATTTTATGTCGCGTTTTAGGTCTCGTATGCTATTTTTAAGCCATTTTTGTATTTACCATGCATTTAGTGCATATAAATCAAATCCCAATTGCAACTACATGTGGGTGTTGGCAAAGAAGGTCTAAAAAATCTTTTTTGTGTCGCTTTGCGTGTTTTCATTCATTGTCCAAGGAACGGGAAGAATTTTCAAACATATTGGCTGCAAGATGCGGCCACCGGCGCAGGGATTGTTGGTATTTTAATTACAGGAAATGCGGATGGACTCCGAAAATCACGAAAATCGGTGTGTCACCGTGACGTGATCTCAAGACCCTGTGGAAAAAATTGGTTAATTTGGCACAAGTTATGATGATCGCTCCTTGGAAACCAGAGCATCTCAGAAGAAGGATCATAGTTTCCAAAAGGAGACGTGGCAATTCGAACTCCAATCGGCGGTGGCTTCATCGTTTCGCCTCGAAAAAATTTCCACGGTACGCAATCACCATTATACAATAGGTTTGATTTTCTGGCGCATTTCAAGGCTTGTTTGCTATATTTAAGCCATTTTTGCATTTACCATGCATTTAGTGCATATAAATCAAATCCCAACTGCAACTACATGTCGGTGTTGGCAAAGAAGGTCTAAAAAATCATTTGTGTGTTGCTTTGGGTGTTTTCATTCATTGTCCAAGGAATGGGAAGAATTTTCAAACATTTTAGCTGTGAGATGCGGCCACCGGCGTAGGGATTGTTGGTATTTTAATTACAGGAAATGCGAATGGACTCCGAAAATCACAAAAATCGTTGTGTCACCGTGACGTGATCTCAAGACCCCGTGGAAAAAATTTGGTACAGTTTGGCACAAGTTACGATGATCGCTCCTTGGAAACCTAAGCATCTCACAAGAAGGATCACAATTTCCAAAAGGAGACGTGGCAATTCAAACTCCAATCGGCGGTGGCTTCACCGTTTCACCTCGAATTTTTTTCCACGGTAGGCAATCACCATTATACGCTAGGTTTGATTTTCTGGCGCATTTCAGGGCTTGTTTGCTATATTTAAGTCATTTTATGCATTTATAGGGCATTTAGTGCATATAAATAAAATCCCAACTGCAACTGCATGTGGTGATGAAAGGGACAAGGATTGCCGTTTGATCTGGGTGCATCCTACGGTGTAGACGCACGATCCTTGGGGTTTGGGTTCTGTCCAATCAGAATGCACGACTCACATCGCGCACATTAGGGGTCATCGGCTATGGTTTCGTGGGCACACGTCTTTCGTGAATGAATCGTGTGCTAATGGTAAACATTTGCATCAAGAACAGCATAATTTCGTTTGAAATGAAGACGTGGCAACTTTGAAATTAAGACATGACTTCATCGTTTTGCCTCGATTTTTTTTCACGGTACAGAATCACCATTATACTATAGTATTGATTTTCTATCGCGTTTCAGGTCTCGTTGGCTATATTTAAGCCATTTTTTGCATTTAACGAGCATTTGGTGCATATAAATCAAATCCCAACTTCAACTACATGTGGGTGTTGGCAAAGTAGGTCTGAAAAATCATTTGTGTGTCCCTTTGCGTGTTTTCAGTCATTATCCAAGGAATGGGAAGAATTTTCAAACATTTCAGCTGCGAGATGTGGCTAGAGACGTATGGCTTGTTAGTAATTTAATTACAGGAAATGCAGATGGAGTCCGAAAATCACGAAACTCGGTGTGTCACCGTGACGTGATCTCAAGACCCTGTGGAAATTTTTTGGTAAAGTTTGGCACAAGCTATGATGATCGCTCCTTGGAAACCATAGCATCTCACAAGAAGGATCATAGTTTCCAAAGGAGACATGGCAATACGAACTCCAATCGGCGGTGGGTTCGTTGTTTCGCCTCGAAATTTTTTCCACGGTATGCAATCACCATTATAACATAGGTTTGATTTTCAGGTGCATTTCAGGGCTCGTTTGCTATATCAGAGGCAATTCGAACTCCAATCGGCGGTGGCTTCACCGTTTCGCCTCGAAAATTTTCCCACAGTAGGCAATCACCATTATACACTAGGTTTGATCTTCTGGCGCATTTTAGGGCCCGTTTGCTATATTTAAGCCATTTTATGCATTTACAGGGCATTTGGTGCATATAAATAAAATCCCAACTGCAACTGCATGTGGTGATGAAAGGGACAAGGATTGTCGTTCTATCTGGGTGCATCCTACGGTGAAGACGCACGATCCATGGGGTTTGGGTTCTGGCCAATCAAAATGCACGACTCACATCGCGCACATTAGGGGTCATCGGCCACGGTTTCGTGGGTACACGTCTTTCGTGAATGAACCGTGTGCTAATGGAAAACCAGATTGCACATGTTCAGTTCATACATATTGGAGTGAGATCAATTGAGTGTGCTAGCTCTAGGGTATATAATCATAAATAGTTCAAATTCATTGCTAGGGCTGACAACATATCAAGGTCAACATATTAATCGTTCTTAGCTCAACAGAAGGCCGGGCATAAATCATAATTCAGTACATGCGACAGTTCTAATTGAACGAATTAAGTTGCAGAATAGACATAATAATTAATGTTACGGAATAATTCCCATGTACATGGGGTTACTGGGATCGTTAGGTTGACCCTGAATGAACTTAGGATTTTTCATGATTTTTAGCTTCTCTGCTCTTCTCTTGCGTGATCCCTCAGTTGGCAACTCGGCAAATTGATTGTACTCCTCCTCAGCAGCGACATTCTCGACGCCCAGTACCCTCCTCTTCCCAGACATCACTACATGGCAGTTCTTATGCAATGGGTCTTTCACATAGAAAATCTGGGTAGCATCGCTGGCAAGAATGAATGGGTCCTTGTGATATGCCATCTTTGTGAGGTTAACATAGGTCTTCCTGTAATCATCAACCTTTACCTGACCAAGAGGGACCCATCTGCACTTGAATAATGCCACCTTTACTTTCACGTAGTCAAGCTCCCAAATCTCTTCGATGGTTCCATAGTATACCTTTTTATCATCTTCGTCTATAGTTAGGCCTTCTATTCAAATAGAGCTGTTCTGATATGAGGTCTTCCCATCACGTTCCTCGGTGTAGAACATGTTGCCATTTATGTCATACGCTTGGTACCTCATAACCGTAGGTGATGGCTTTTGTGCCAACCACAATGTCATCCATGGATCCGCGTGCCAAACGAGCCTTCAGCCATCTGACGTAGTCCTTATTGTGCAAATTGATCTCGGCAGCTAATGGAAGCACATTGGGTAAGGAGCTTCGTCGTATCTCCTCCAAGTGTTCTTCAGCATAAGCTTCGAGCTCTGGGCTGTTAAGCAGTACCGTCAAATGGGCTTTATTGGTGTCACCTCCAGGTGCACTAAATTGCGCATCAGCAAGGACCGGCTTACCAGCTAGCCTTCCCTTGTGGCGAGAGAGGGGCAAGCCTATAGGTCTTTGTTTCATGTATTCGGTGCAAAACTCAACAACCTCCTCCGCGGTATAAACTTGTAGGATGCTTGCCTCTGGATGACATCGATTCCGACAATAGCGCTTCAATATTCCCATGAATCGCTCGAAGGGATACATGTTGCGAAGAAACACAAGACCACAATACTTTATCTCGTCGACAAGGTGCACAGTGAGATGGACAATGACATCAAAGAATGATAGTGGGAAAAACATCTCTAGGTTTGACAATATTCTTGCAATATCCGCTTGCATAAAATCCAGCTCTTCAACGTCTACCACCTTCTGCCATTGTTTGTTGAAGAAATCACAGAGATCAATGAGTGTGTTTCTTATGTCTGTGTCCATCATATTCCTGATGGCCACCGGGAGGATTTGTGTCAACATTACGTCTCAATCATGTGACTTCATGTGCGCCAACTTATTTTTACCTGATCTCACATCCACGAGACCTCTGATGTTTGCGGAGTAGGAAGAGGGTGTCTTAACTGACAACAAATATTCGAAGAACTCTTTTGCTTCTTGTGGAGTGAAATTGTAACTCTGGCGAACATGGAGCAATCTGTCCTCATCTTCTGCTTCAGTCATGCGGTTTGGTTGATCACCAAGCATATCGAGTCGTGCACCGTCACCATCCTTTGTTTTGCCTTTAATATTGAGCAGAGTACAAAGGATGCTTTCACAGACATTCTTCTCTATGTGCATGACATCAATGCAGTGACATACACTTAGAAACTCCCAGTAAGGTAATTGCGAGAACACTGATTTCTTCTTAAACACTTGCTCCTTGGGTGTTATTTTCGAAGACGAACCGGGTCCCTTGCCAAGCACAACATTAATTTTTTTAGCCATGATGTGGACCTCCTTCCTAGTATAAGGTCTTGGGCCCGAACCTGTCTCTGCTGTACCATCAAATTCAGCTTTCATCTTTTGGTATGGGTGATCTTTCCGTAAGTACCTACGATGACGCAAATACACGGTTTTGCGTGAGTTGGGAAGAAATCTACTCGCTGTCATATCCATGCATGTGACACATCCTACTTCTCCCCTTGTTTTCTGCCCCGCTGTGTTGCCTAATGCTGGCATATCTTGAATGGTGTGCAGCAGCAACACATGTAGCTGGAAAAACTCTTTTTTGTAAGCATAATAACATGTTACACCATGCTCTTTCCACAATGTCAGCAGTTCTTCTGCTAGTAGCTGAAAGTAAATGTCGATGTCATTTCCAGGTTGCTTCGGGCCTTGGATAATCATTGACATCATGATGTATTTTTTCTTCATACACAACCAAGGAGCAAGGTTATATATGCACAGAAGCACCGGCCATGTGCTGTGTTGGGTGCTCGTATCGGTAAATGGATTCATTCCGTCAGTACACTCCCCGAGCCTTATATTTCTAGGATCCTTGGCAAAGTCTTTATACTTGTCATAGATTAATTGCCACTGAGCCGCATCTTTGGGGTGCCTCATATATTTATCCACAGTTCACTCATCTTAATGCCACCGCAACCTCTTTGCCTCTCTAGGGTTTGCAAACAAACGCTTCAACCTTGGAATAATAGGCAAGTACCAAACAACCTTGAACGGGATTCCTGTCTTGATCTTGTCGTCTGTTTTGTCCTTGTCCTTTGCTCTCCTACGCTTGTATCGTGGATGCTTGCATATGTGACATGAGCGCAAATCTTTGTAGTCACCACGGTACAACATACAATCATTCACACAAGCGTGTATCTTCTGGACTTCAAGTTCCAACGGGCAAACAACTTTCTTCGCTTCGTTCGTGCTTTTGGGGAGCACAATATCTTCTGGAAGAATGTCTTTGAAAAGACCTAACAAGTCTGTGAAGCCCTTGTTTGATAGACCGCTTTCTGCTTTAAATCTGAGAAGCGCCAGTGTGCCACTCAACTTGGAATATTTCTTTTTGCAGCCTGCATACAAATCTTTCTTGGAGTCTGCCTCAATGGTTGGTAGATCCTTGTACCCAACCATTTCTTTCACTGGGCCCTGGAAATCTGCAATCATAGCAGCAAAATCTGGCATACCATCAAGGTTGTCGGTGTCGTCTACGACGCAGCCTTGGTTTTTCTGTGGGTTTTTTGGCATGTCTCTGTTCCATCGGTAGCTTGATGTCTAAGCCCCGAGGTTAGATTCAACATCCATGTGACTCTGATCGGGGTTTGGCATCTCGCTGCCCTGGTTACCTTCATCCATGACCGGCTCTTCACCGTGTCTAGTCCAACGTGTATATCCATCCATGAATCCCCGCTTGTATAAGTGGTACTCGACCTCCATAATTGGATGTGACTCTGTATTGGTACAATCCAGGCATGGACAGAGGATGTAATATTCTTCACTAACTCTCCTCTTTGTCCGTTTAGCCAAAGTCATGAACTCCTTCGCGCCATGCATAAACTCTAAGGCTATCCGATCCTTCATCCATTGAGATCGTTCCATCTGCACAGACGAGGGGTAATTCACCAAAACATTAATAAATGGATTACTGGATGCCCAAAGATGCGTGAATAAATCACAAGATATTATTTTCATAATTTACGGAGGGCGCTCCATATTGTTATCTAGTCGTGCGATGACACAAATTAATGACCAATCAATTTACACGTACAGTACTACCCTTATTAGTTGAATACTACCTTAATTAAGCCACTCAACGAAAAGAATACCTTAATTAATTCGCTACGCGGAGACCTCCACTTAGGAGACAGAGCAGCGCGTAGCCCGTGGAGTCCCGTTTTGCGGTAGGCCACACCCCTCCCGATGAACAGGACCCCTTTCGACCGTAGGCGGTTGAAGAGAAGTCTGTCTCCTCCGTTTTGGGGTACGCCAGACCCTTCCAGATCAACAGGACCCCGTTACGACCGTAGGCGGTTGAACAGAAGTTCCGCCAGACCCCTCCCGATGAACAGGACCCCGTTTCGGCTGTTCCGTCCAAGCATGTTGGCTGCCGATGAACACGACGTTGATTCCTTTATTCCGACCCTGCCGGTTGGCTGCCGATGAACAGGACGCCGTTGCTGTACGCGTTCGAGACCCCGCCCGTATGTACGTACGTGGCCGTATTTTTTGCAGCATGGTTGTACGTACGTGTACACGATTTAGATGGGGCTGCCTGAACTGCTACGTCGGGGCTCTACTACGACACATGCCGCTCCTTACTCGGCCACGGTTCATCGTTGCAGAGAGACCGATCGACCAGTATGTACGTACACGTTTGCGGCCAGACAGATAACACTACATATGCTACGACCTGGTGGGTCCCAACTGTCAGGGGGGGAATAAGGAGGCACTTCCTTGCGTGCGAAGATATAGATGGTGGGTCCCAGCTGTCAGGGGGAGGAATCATTTTTTTTTTGCGCGTAATAAGGAGGCACTTCCTTACGTGCGAAGATGTAGCTGGTGGGTCCCAGTTGTCAGGGGGAGGAAACATTTTTTCCGCGTAATAAGGAGGCACTTCCTTGCGTGCAACCATGGACCTCATGGGTCCCAGCCGTCAGCCTCTCCACATACAGTCCTCTTCCGATGGTTGTCGTTCGTTGACCGCGTTGACGACGCCGTACCGAGAGCACCAAGGCGGTGGACGACTGCGAGGCCTAGGAAGGGAACGACCCTGAGCTAGGGAAGACGCGGTAGTGGTTGCCCACGCGGAGGGGAGTACGAGGGTTTACTGGTTTGGCTGTGGTGTGAGGTTGCCGTCGCCGGAGAATAACAGGAGGTGTGGGTGAGTAGAGGGATGGCCTGGCCAGCGGTGGGAGTAGGGTGGGGCGGTGAGGCCTACGCGGCAGCACAGCCGGCCACGGGAGGCGGGAGCAGGCGGTCCCGCCGGCACTGGTTTGGGCGGCTGGAGCAAGAAGGTTCGTGCTGCTAGAATCGTTTGTTGACTAAGTTGAAAAAGCCATGCATACGCGTGAACTTAGTAGGCCCACAAGTCAGCCTCCAAATCCATGGCAAACAGCATACATCCCATTTGCTATCATTTTCAATAATTTACAGCCCATTTGCTCATTCTTAAGGAAATTTTTGCAGCCCATATTCTTTTTGTTAGCATTACAACCCATATTCTGGCCACGATTAAAAATTTCAAAAAAAATTGCAAATTTCGGTGGGGTCCGAACTGTTTTTAATCCCGAAGTTTCGAGTCAGATTCAAACTAATTTGAAAATTAAATTTATATTAATTTAAAATCCAATGGAATTTTCACCGCAAAAAAATCCAATGAAATTTAAAATCTCAAAATCCGGATAAAACGAAATTTGAAACCAATTACCAGTTTGCTGTGTTTTTAAAAATTTACAGCCCATTTCTTATTACTTATAGCCCATTTTCTGGTCAACCAGAATGCATCCCTCCTCGTCTTAATAAATTTGCAGCCCAGCAGGGCTGAGAAAAGCAAGTAGGCCTCGGTTGGGTATTCTATAAAAAAATAGAACTGGGCTAGCCATTTCCAGAAAGAAAAAAAATTGGGTTGGTCATGTGCTAAACATAAAATAAAAGCCTGGGCTAGACAGGCCACAGCCCCCGCATAGCCCAGTTGATACCCTGCTCTGTCTCAAAAACAAAAAAAACAACTGCGTGAGCTGCTGTGTCCCTGGTGTCAGCTGCTCGTCGTGCAATTCTCTCATTTATTGACTACGTTGACAATGGCGTGGGACCCAGATGTCAGGAAACCATTAGGAGGAAGCAAATTTTTTACTTGAAATAAGGAGGCACTGCCTTGCATGCAAAGATGTAGCTGGTGGGTCCCAGCTATCAGTGGGAGGAATCATTTTTCTTGTGCATAATAAGGAGGCACTTCCTTGCGTGCGAAGATGTAGCTGGTGGGTCCCAGCTGTCAGCCTCTCCACGTACAGTCCTCTTCTGATGGTTGTCGTTCGTTGACCACGTTGACGACGCCGTGCCGAGAGCACCAAGGCGGTGGACGACGGCGAGGCCTAGGAAGGGAACGACCCGGAGCTGGGGAAGACTTGGCAGTGGTTGCCCACGCGGAGGGGAGTACGAGGGTTTACTGGTTCTGCTACGGTGTGAGGCTGCCGTTGCCGAAGAATAACAGGAGGTGTGGGTGAGTAGAGGGATGGACTGGCTAGCGAT
This sequence comes from Elymus sibiricus, assembly GCA_039707655.1. Classification (NCBI taxonomy): domain Eukaryota; kingdom Viridiplantae; phylum Streptophyta; class Magnoliopsida; order Poales; family Poaceae; genus Elymus; species Elymus sibiricus. Next base: position 247,723,987 of record CM077664.1, on the reverse strand, counting down.
GGGAGTAGGGTGGGGCAGTGAGGCCTGCACGGCAGCACAGCCGGACACGGGAGGCGGGAGCAGGTGGTCCCGCCTACGCTGTTTTGGGCGGCTGGAGCAAGAAGATCAGAGATTGAAGAAGCACAACAGTCGTTCGATAAACATCCAACGGCCACTGCTGCTAGAAGCGTATGCGACAACTTAGTAGGCTCAAAAGTCAGCATAACATCTGTGGCGGACAGCATATAGCCCATTTGCTATTTTTCCTAAATTTACAGACCGTTTGCTAATTATTGCAGAATTTATTGCAGCCCATTTTATTTTTTTAGAATTCTTGCCCATTTTCTGGCAAGGATAGGGTTAACAATTTGAACGATATTTCATTGAAATTTCCGAACTATTTTTAATCCCAAAATTTCGAGCCCGGTAAAAACTAATTTTAAAATATATTTAAATTATGTTAAAATGCAGTGAAATATGAAATATCAAAAAATAAAAGAAAATCCGCAATTTGAAACTAATTGCCCATTTTTTTGTGTTTTTTATATATTTATAGCCCATTTCATATTACTTATAAGATTTATAGCCCTTTTTTTGGGCAGGCCGAATGTATCCCTCGTCGTCTTGAAAGATTTGCAACCCATCAGGGCGGAGAAAAAGAAATCGGACTGTGTAGGGTATTTTACGAAAAAAAAAGGTGGGCTAGTCATTTTCATATAGAAAAAAAATAGCTGGGCTCGTCATGTTGTAAACATAAAATAAAAGTCTGGCCTAGATGGGTCACAGACACCGCACAGCCCAGTTGATACCACAGCCCAGTTGATACCTTGCTCCATCTCAACAACAACAAAAAAACTGCTCGAGCTACTAGGTCCCAGGTGTCAGCCGCTCCTTGTGCAATTCTCTCGTTTATTGACTACGTTGACAATGTCGTAGGTCCCAGATGTCAACAAACCATTAGGAGGAAGCAATTTTTTCATGTAATAAGGAGGAACTTGCTTGCGTACGGCCATGGACCTGGGGGTCCCTACTGTCATCCTCTCCACGTACAGTCCTCACCCGATTCCTGTCGTTTGTTGACCATGTTGACAACACCAGGGAGCGGCGCCGGGCAACCGCAATAAGGCGGAGGACGACGGCAAGGCCTCGGACGGGAACGAACAGGAGCCGGGGAAGATGCGGCAGTGTGGTCACAAGCGGGGGGGTGTACGAGGGGTGGTGCGGGGTGGGGATGCCGTCGCCGGAGAATAACATGAGGTGGGGGTGGGTGGGGGTGTAGAGGGATGGCCTCACATCGGTTAGGGTACGGTGGGACAACGATGCGTACGCGGCTGCGCGGCCAGCCGCGGAAGGCGGGAGCAGGCGATCCCGCCGGCGCTGGTTTGGTTTGGGCGGCTAGAGCCTAGAGGAAGAAGACAAGAGATTGAAAAAGCACGATAGACGTTGGATTGACATCCAACGGCTTATGCTGCCACAATCGTTTGTTGACTAAGTTGACAAAGCCTTGTGTACGCGTCAACCTAGTAGGCCCACAAGTCAGCCTCCAAATCCGTGGCCGACAAATACAACTCATTTAAAAAAAAAATAGCCCATTCCAAAGGTTTACACGGAAAGTTCAACATTCAGAGCAAACTAACATGTCTGATTCAGAGATAGAGTACTGTACTTCCATGTTGAGAACCACCATAGCCAACTTAACTATCTACTCCCACTAATACTCTAGTATAGAACTACTAACTTACTCTTAGCGAACTAGACGATGCCGGCCGCCATCTGCGGCACACGCTAAACGCCGGCACCGACGTCCTCCTCCTCGCCTCGGACTTGCCAGAGGTGCGATAGGGCGCGTTGCTCATGCCCGTTAGCCCTTTCCATGCTGGCGTGGTCCACCGAAGCTTCGGCTTCTAAGCGGGAAACCCACTTGACGAGATGGTAGTAAAATTCGGCGTCGCGCATGCGTGCGTGCCCGACAGCCTATAGGGCTATTCGTCGGGCGCCGGCCTCCACGTAGTCGGCCCAGTTGCGAGCGCTCTGCTTGTGACGCAAAGCGGCGGTGCGCTCCTCCTTCTCCATGCTCTGCTAGCGGCGCAAATCGGTGGTACGCTGCTCCTCCGCCATGCGGTCGTGCTCCAATGCATCCTCATACTCCGCATTTCCATCTAAAGCCCGCCAGAATGCCTCCTCCCTCTGTCTGCCTTCCCGTGAAAAACCGAACACTAGCTCTGACGGTGAGCGCCTCTGGCGTCGCCTATTGCAGCCGCGCGGGGGCATGACAGACGTGACGAGAGCGAGGGCAAGTTGCGAGCGACGTCAGACCGGCGGGGGCTTGTGAGGATAGGGTGCGTTGGATGATTGTGCCACCGGAGCATGCCGGGAACCAGTAATTATAGGAGGACGGTAGGTAAACCGGCTTCTCGCGGGAAATACGACGGTCATTGGAATTCAATGCATAAGCAGGCATGGCTTAGCACGCCGGCTTGCCATGGAAAGCTGGTAAAATTGTAATTATGACTGTGTCGTCCCGTCCCGTCCCATCAGTGGTGCGTCCCGTTCATGCTGGGTCGCACATCGACATGACGGTCAAACGAGTGCCCTTGATTCATCCAGATGAGGTACATGTGTGATCCGCTGGTTATTCGTGTAGGATCAAGTCGATCGCAATAGCTGGTGAACGTTAGTTGGGAGAGAAGGCAATTACAAACGTTTTTGCTGGCAGTTTCTTCAGATTCGCATGGCATTTTCTTCATAACAGCATGTCAATTTCTTCAAAGGAAGGCATTTTATTCAAAAAACTGTCACCGTTGGATGTCGCGTCGCAACTAAAACTGCTAGGAGTGTATCAGTAGGCTAGCTAATGCTCGATCAGTAACTTGTAAACATTCACACGGAACTCACAGGCCTGGCTTTGTAATACGTTCACATTTATAACCGAAATTCACATCCAACTAGTAAGATTTCCATACATAAGATCAACATGTTTATGCATCTCAATGATTCACAGATCATAGACAATATTTAGTTCACAGCTAAAGATAAAGTTCTAAGGAGTACAAATCAAGAAAAAACATATGTTCTTAGCTACTAACATCGATGCTTCTCTGGGCCAACATTCAGTTCACAGTGAGACAAATTTGTAAACAACATTTCCTCTTGCAAACGTAAGTGGCTTCACCAATAGATGCAACCATGAGATTCAGCCACGCATAATGGAGGAACATCCACTGAAATATGAAGGAACGGCCACATTATTTTTGGAATACAACTTTAAGTTTGGCAAGATGATGCCCACTGGACAATCAGACCAGAGCAATGAAGCACCTAGTGTTGGCCAATAAATAGTACCGTACTACTTCTGTGCAGTCCATGCAGTGACTATCCAATCCTTCTGTGTCTATTTTCAAATGGCACTACATGCAGTGGCTACCCTGTTCTTTTGTGCAGTTCCACAAAAATTGAGGTCCCTGTGTTTGTTTGCCAAATAGCAATGAGCAGATATCTGTTTGCAGGGATGGAAGAGGTGAAATCGATACGACCGAAAGTGAGCATCCAATCATTGAATCATCTCCTGCAGCACCAATGGAGGTCTACTCTGGCAATAAATTTACATGCAAACCACTAATATTACCATCTAATGATAGTACAAAAACAGTAGCAAGATAGTAACAAACCATGTACCTTGGTAATGAACAACTCAAAGTGCCACCAATTGGATATAACTATTTGCAGAAAAATGCTCATAATGTTGAACCATCTAGACTTTTTGTGCTGTTCCACTAAAATCAAACATCCCTGTTTGCAAAGATATTGAAAGTGTGATTACTATAATAGTGGCAGTAGTTGATGAATCATAGACTAACAAATATAAGCATCCCAATTATCTTAATGGGAAAAGATAGCAAGACTGTTTCTAACCACATGTTTAAAGGAATAAAGAAGGCAACGGCCCTAGAGAGATGTCATGAACCGCATATATAGTAGTTTATGAAAGATTTCCCCATTCCTGACCGTTCTCTTCTCCCCGGGAGATTATGCAGTTCAACACAAATAAAAAGCCATGGCCTAGTTATTTTTTAGAATATAGCTGGGAAAGCTGGCCACAACTTATATATGTCCATAGGCTAGTGCAACACCATTCGAATAGTTCAACTATACACCAATCCGGTGGCTAGTGCAACAGTAGAATAGTTTGACTTAAAAGATTTCTATAAGCTAGCATTAGAAGATTTCTAACTCGTCTTAAAAGAAGCAACAAAACACCATGGACCAGAGGACAAAAGCACTCCAAAATCGGTACCAAAGATTTTACCAACACGAGAAATACCAAAGACAAGATCACCAGTAGAGTCGAGAACACGAGAAGCAGATTTCTTGAAACGAACCTCAAAACCCTCATCAAGAAGCTGTGAAACTGAAATCAAATTATAACTCAACTTACTTACAAGGGCAACATCCTTGAGAAGACAGTTCTCGTTGACTTGCACTGTTCCTTTGGCCACAATGCAACCTTGTGCGTCATTCCCAAAAGTGAGATTCTCATCACCAGATGCTTTGATGAACCATTTGGTATCTCCGGTCATGTGGCGTGAACACCCGGAGTCAATAAGCCACTTGTTCGCCAAACCCTCACAGCCACCCTACATAATAGAGCGACAACGAAGTGACTCAGCACTGGGATTAGTAAGTAAATATTTTTTAATCCAGTACTGGGTCACTCCCTTTGCAGGAGCAAAAACATATGAGTTATTAGCATGCAATGCAAGGCCATTTTGATCCCTACAATTTTGTTGACCTCTACCTCTAGTAAATCGGGCTCTAGAGGCGAACTCTTTGGATTTAAAATTGTGTCTCCTACCTGAGCCACGCAAGTACTCACTCTGACCATGTGTGTTAGAAACATGCAGCGCACGAGCCTGTCGTTGCATGCCCCTAAGAGCACGAACACGAGATCTACGTTCATCTCTAAGTTTTTTGAAGCAAAAACTCAGCGAGGTGTCTAGACTTGTGGCAGTAGGTGCACTGGTAAACTATTCTCTCTTTTTCAGCACGAGAACCAGTGGAAGGAGAAGTACCCTTGTCATTGGGACTCATGGGCAAAAGTCCCCCAGACTGAAAAACAGTCGCTCTCTCATCCTCACGGACCAAGATAGCTCCATCACCTCGAACGCCTATGGGTTCTGGAGGGTTGTTCCTAGAATCTTCCACAAAGTCGAAACCAAGACCTAGACCTTTACTCACCTTTGACTTATCTAAAATCATGTTTAATCTTTTCTCACCGCTCAAGAGCTTTTCTAGGGTCGTCTTGAGGTAAGCTACTTCTTTTGCATAGGAAGCACACGATAAACACTCTTTTAAGGAGGACACCCTCACAGCTCTCCCATATCTATCCTTGTAGGCCTGAATCTCAAGTTTTAATCCCTCACAAGACACACAATCTACACTCACAGGATTTGCTACACCCTTGCCAAACCTAACCCGAAATGCTTCATGCATTGCAACAAGATCATTTTCAAGTATGGTACAGAAGGTGCATGCAGTAACAGAACTAGAAGAAGCATCACAAGAGTCGGTAGGTTTCTTTGAATTTGAAGGTTTAACAAGATCATATTTCTTATAGAGTTCACTGAGATGAGCTCCTAGTTCCTCAACTTCTTCTTCGAGTTTAGGACAATTTGCACAATTTTTAGGAGCACGCACATCTAGGATCATTTGATTCAACTTTTTGACCCTATCATCAAAGTATTTGCACTTCAAACAAGAAGGAGGATTCTCAACATCAAAAAGTGTGTGTTCAAGCTTCTTAATTCTAGCATTTAATTTATCACAGTTTGGGCAGGCACAATCTGCAATTTTAGGAACAGACATAGGTGTATTTTCAACACAAAGGGAGCAAGGGCTCAACTTAACATTAGCAAGTTCATTTCTAGCAGATTCAAGCAACTGTGACATACTAGCATGAGTATTCCTAGCAAGTTCTAATTCAGCACGCAACACATCACAGCCAACACAATCATCAATATCATGAGAAGGCACACTAGCAGTGGCATCCTTCAGTGTAGTGATTTCTAGTGTGAGTGAATCAATTTGAGCAAGATTATCATTTATGGTGCGCGTGCTTTTAAGGACTTTTGCTTGCGTTAAAAACAGATTTTCAACTTTCACATACTCAGCATATAATTCATCATAAGACATCTGTACCTCATCCTTGTTGCCGTTCTCCTCGTCAGCCTCATGAGCCATAAAACACATGCCGGTGAGACGATCAGCAACCTTCTTCTTTGTATCCTTCCCTTTGGGAGAAGGAGAATCATCCTCACCACCCTGGTCAGACTGTAGACCCGAAGCGATTGCAACAACCATCTTTTGAAGATGCTTCTCAGCCTTTGGCCGGAACTTGGTTTCATGACGAGAGAATGACTTCTTCCTGATGTAGTTGTTCTTGCCACCACTATTTTCACCATGATCTTTGAAATTAGGACAATCAGACCTGAAGTGTCCCTGCACACCACACTCAAAACAGATTTTTGTGTGTTTGCCTTTCCTCTCTCTCACGTTTTTATAAGCTCGAGAAAAACGGCGGACAAAAAGAGCAAGATCATCCTCAGGCAAAGATTCAAGTTGTTCATCAGAGACCGAAACCAAACAAGCAAGTGAAAAAACAGAAGATGGACCACTGCCAGACTCAGAAACACTACAGGAACCATGTGCAGTTTGACACTCACTACCAACTAGTGCAAGAGTCCTGTTCCTAGGTGGGTTTCTACCTTCACTGGCTATTTGGTGAGTTTTAAGCTTGGAGAACAACATGTCTACAGTAAGCTCATCAGGTTTATGGGACTCTTGAATTGCAATCTTTCTCATCTCATAGATTGGGTCAAGAGAGTTTAGTATGTGTCTAGCTTTCTCATAATCAGTGTACACAACCCCGACACCCCTCAATTTCCCAACTATGACCTCAAACCTCCCAAACATGTCCTCTAGAGACTCACCAGGTAACTGCTCAAATTTGTTGTACTCAGCTTTGTAAATGTCCTGACGAGCTGTCTTAATCTCACTAGTGCCCTCGTGGTAAGTGATGAGAGTGGACCAAATTTTGTGGGCAGTGTCTAGGTGTGTAACACGCTCATGCTCTCTCCTATCCAAACCTGACAAGAGAATGTTAATAGCTTTGGAATTATTTTCAATATCAACTATATTCTCAGGACCAACACCAGCAGGTATTGCAAAATCTCGCACAACAATTTGCCATATTGCATAGCTTTGAGCTTCAAGAAATGTTTTCATGCGAGACTTCCAAAACGGCCAGTCACTACCAAAAAACAGCAGAGGACGCGACGGGTTCGCAAATGACTCCATGGCTCAAAAGCTGGTTAAGGCTACAGATGAGCCGACCGGACTCTGATACCAATTGTTGGATCGGATGCTGGGAGTCAGAGGGGGGTGAATGACGACCTCAAAAAATTTAAGCTCTTAAATATTTTGCACAATAGTTATGGAATTCGGAAAGAGAATACGCAGCGGAAACAAAATTTACCCGTCAAAACAGACTGAAAACTAGTCACAAGTAGGGAACAAACTTAGGGTAATTAAATAGTGTACGGGAATAAATACTAGTGCTTGATTAGACTAGGAGATTACACGGCAAGCTTAGGGTAATTAAATGGGACATTCTACTAAAACCAAACTAGCAACACGCACTAGCAGAATACACCTAGTACTTAACTTGCACGTGCTTGCAGAATACAGTATCAATGGAGATGAACTACACTGCCTGGAGCTGATTTCACTAGACGGGGACTCTAGTCACCTGTAGCGCATACTGCAGCTAAACTAGCAACAAACTGAAATCCATGATTTTAGTTCTACCGATCTGGGCTGACCAACTCTGCCATCCTGAAGAGGAACGACAGATAGCTGAAGACTGAAACCAGAGACAATTACACCAAGCAGAAAAATAAAAGGGAGCGAGCGAGTAGCATCAGCGGATGCTCTTCCGTTCGAGAGAGAACGCCAAGAAATTTGCTAGAAATACAGCGACCCCAAATCGAAACAAGAACAGAGGAAGAACTCAATATGAACTCGCACAAAATAAATCACGAGAGATAAAATCCTGCGCCATCCTCAAGAACCCATGAATAAAATGAACAACAACCAGATTCAAAGCTAGGGATGGATGCGTATGAAATTAGACATGATTTTGCATTACGGAAACCCCATTATAGCCAAGGAATCACAGGGACAAAATTAGTACAGCAGAAAAACGAAATTTGCAAGGACAAACAGCAGACCTCAACAATAGCAAGATTGGGAACAATTTGAGGATTTATTTCTCAGATTTCTGGAGTTTACAAGCCTCTCTCACACAGGCTAAATCCCACACAAGAAGCTCTCTCTCAAATGTGGCGGCTGCTCCTCTGTTTTCGCTCGTCGTCAGCGGCCACATAGGGAAAACCTAGCAGTTCACATTTTTTTTTTTTTGAGACATAACAGCAGCTCACATATAAGGCTGGAGCTGCCTTCCACCGCCATTGAATGGGCCATGATTCCCACCGAATGGGCCAAACCCAAAACACTAAACAAACAGCCATTTTTACTTAGCCACTTGTAAATAACATTTTCCACTCTTAAGCAACACCATAATCACTGTCTTGGTTTGCTTCTTAGTGGATTTTGGTAACCATACCAAAATAACCTTCACTTGACCTGGCCTTCTCGTTTGCCTCCATATAGTCCTTGTCAAAACTTGTGCGTTGCTTTGAGCTGATCCCGCACAACGTCCATGGTCACATCTTAGCTCTTCAAGCCTAATGCCAACCATCCTCGTTGTCGACTACCGCCACACTCACTGGAACCTGCACACAATAGAAACAACCAACTATTGCGAGCACAAACTTCCTGAGCTTGAACCAAGTCAATCAAAATTAACAGTTTAATTCTATCAAACGCCATCCAGATAAGACAGATAAAATAGATCACGTCCTTGATTCGACAAACTGGGATATGCAATCCCACTAAAATAACTCTCGACGTGAGTAAAAGCATTGGCAATATAATCATCACAAAATTAAGGATATCATCACATGAACTCACTTACAACGAACATTAAATTTCAATAACAAAGGTGTGGCTAGCGCTGGCAGCATAACAAGAACAATTTTAGTTATTGTTCAACACATAGCTGGCAAAGCTAGCCAGCCCTTTTTTATAAGTGTATAGGCTAGTGCAACACCATTTGAATTGTTCAACTCAACTCTTAAGCCTTAACATCCATAAGCATTAGCAATACAAAAGTCTGAAGGTAACTAGTTTCACCATTGGTCTAAGGAGAGCAACATTACTAACTAATGACAGTACAAAAATAGTAGCAAACCATGTACCTTCAAGGTAAATATCACTTCAAACTTGAGGGGGTCTGAAAAATTGCTATCCCAATCTTGAAAATTGATCAAACATAAAAACTTGATTGAACGAATCAACAAAATAGTAGGAGGAGGAGGTGCCCACTCCTGAACTTTCCTCTTCTCTTCATAATTTTTTGTGTAGTTTAACTAAAATAAAATGCCATCACCGCCTTGACATTTTGGTGACGATGTACAAAAAAAATTGACTTATCATTACATCATGAAGTGAGGTATGTAATCTACAGGCAACAGAGACAAAAATACATACCTCCTCCGATAACATAATGAACATTAATTTTAACTAAGGTGTGACTAGCTCTGGCGGCATAATTTGAAGCATTGTACAATGCTACTTGTGAGCTGCGTTGGGATTTTCCCCGAAGAGGAAGGGTGAAGCAATATAGTAGCGGATAGTATTTCCCTCAATGAGAACCAAGGTTATCGAAGTAATAGGAGAACCACGCAAATTCCTAGTAAGCAGTACCTGCACACACAAGAGCAAATACTTGCACCCAACGCGGGCAAGAGGGTTGTCAATACCCTTGAACTCGTTACTTGTAAGGATTAAATCTGGTAGTGATAGAAATATAAATTGAAAAGTAAAAAGAGTAAAACTACAGAAAGGTAATTTTGGTTTTAGTAATATGATAAAAGTAGACCCGTGGCCATAGTTTTCACTAGAGCCTTCTCTCTCGAAACATAGCATACGGTGGGTAAACAAATTACTGTTGGGCAATTGATAGAAAATCGCATAGTTATGACGTTATTCATGGCAATGATCATGTATATAGGCATCATGTCCGTGACAAGTAGAGCGAAACGATTCTGCATCTACTACTATTATTCCACTTCGAGAACGCTTCTATGCTTGCCTCTCTACGTATTAAGTTCATAACAAACAGAGTAATGCATGAAGTATGATGACATGATGTAGACAGAATAAAAGCAAGAATTATGATTAAACCCCGTCGTTTTACCCTTAATGGCAACAATACAAATATGTGCCTCGCTACCCCTTCTGTCACAAGGTGAGGACTGCTACTTGTGATCTGCGTTGGAATTTTCCCCGAAGAGGAGAGGATGATGCAGTACAGTAGAGATAAGTATTTCCCTCAGTTAAGAACCAAGGTTATCAATCCAGTAGGAGAACCACACAGATCCTCGTTAGCAGCACTTACACACACAAAAGCAAATACTTGCACCGAACGCAAACAAGAGGGTTGTCAATCCCCTTGGCGGTTACTTGCAAGGATTAATTCTGATAGTGATAGATAGAAAAGTAAATTGCAAAATAAAAGACAGGACATAAAATTGCAGCAAGGTATTTTTGGATTTTAATATATGATAAAAGTAGACCTGGGGGCCATAGTTTTCACTAGAGGCTTCTCTCTCGAACGCATAGCATACGGTGGGTAAACAAATTACTGTTGGGCAATTGATAGAAAAGCGCATAGTTATGACGATATTCAAGGCAATGACCATATATATAGGCATCACGTCCGAGACAAGTAGACCGACTCCTGCCTGCATCTACTACTATTACTCCACCCATCAACCGCTATCCAGCATGCATCTAGGGTATTAACTTAATGAAAACAGAGTAATGTCTTAAGCAAGATGACATGATGTAGACAAAGTAAACTCAAGCAATATGATTAAACCCCATCTTTTTATCCTTAATGGCAACAATATAAATACATGTCTTGTCCCTTTCTGTCACTGGGATATAGAACACCGCAAGATTGAACCCATCACAAAGCACCTCTCCCATTGCAAGATAAATCAATCTAGTTGGCCAAACCAAACAGATAGATCGGAGAGAAATACAAAGCTATAACAATCATGCATAAATAAGTTCAGAAAAGACTCAAATATTTCGCATGAATAATCTGATCATAAACCCACGATTCATCGGATCCCAACAAACACACCGCAAAAGAAGATTACATCGAATAGAACTCCAAGAACATCGGGGAGAACATTGTATTGAAGATCAAAGAGAGAGAAGAAGCCATCTAGCTACTAGCTATGGACCCGTAGGTCTGTGGTAAACTACTCACACATCATCGGAAGGGCAGCAAGGTTGATGTAGAAGCCCTCCGTGATCGATTCCCCCTCCGGCAGATTACCGGAAAAGGCCTCCAGATGGGATCGCGGAAGAACAGAGGCTTGCGGCGGCGGAAAAGTTTTCTCGTCTGTCTCTCTGGTATATTGGGAATATTTGGGAATTTATAGCGCTAGAATTAGGTCAAGATGTTCCATGAGGGTCTACTACTATTACTCCACCCATCGACCGCTATCCAGCATGCATCTAGGGTATTAAGTTAATGAAAACAGAATAACGCCTTAAGCAAGATGACATGATGTAGACAAAGTAAACTCAAGCAATATGATTAAACCCCATCTTTTTATCCTTAATGACAACAATACAAATACGTGTCTTGTCCCTTTCTGTCACTGGGATATAGAACACCGCAAGATTGAACCCATCACAAAGCACCTCTCCCATTGCAAGATAAATCAATCTAGTTGGCCAAACCAAACGGATAGATCGGAGAGAAATACAAAGCTATAACCATCATGAATAAATAAGTTCAGAAAAGACTCAATTACTTTAAATGAATAATCTGATCATAAACCCACAAGTCATGGAATCCCAACAAACACAACGCAAAAGAAGATTACATCAAATAGAACTCCATGGAGATCATGGAGAACATTGTATTGTAGATCAAAGAGAGAGAAGAAGCCATCTAGCTACTAGCTATGGACCCATAGGTCTATGGTAAACTACTCACACATCATCGGAAGGGCAGCAAGGTTGATGTAGAAGCCCTCCGTGATCGACTCCCCCTCCGGCAGATTACCGGAAAAGGCCTCCAGATGGGATCGCGGAAGAATAGAGGCTTGCGGCAGCGAAAATGTTTTCTCGTCTGTCTCTCTGGTATATTGGGAATATTTGGGAATTTATAGCACTGGAATTAGGTCAAGATGTGCCACGAGGGGCCCACAAGCCTGGGGGCGCGCCCTCCGAGCTTGTCGCTCCCTCATGACTCGTCTGGTCTTCTCCCGAAGCTTCTAGGGTCCCTTGTGGTACAGAAAAAATTAATCCAAAGTTTTTTCTTCGTTTGGACTCCGTTTGATAATGATTTTCTGAAAAGGCAAAACCAGGCGAAAAACAGCAACTGGCACTGGGTTAATAGGTTAGTCCCAAAAAATGATATATAATTGCATATAAAACATCCAAGATTGATACTATAATAGCATGGAACAATAAAAAATTATAGATACATTGGAGACGTATAAAGCATCCCCAAGCTTAATTCCTGCTCGTCCTCGAGTAGGTAAATGATAAAAACAAAAAAATTGATGTGGAATGCTACCTAACATGTTCATCATGTAATCTTTTCTTTTACGGTATGAATATTAAGAAACGAGTGATTCAAAGCAATAGTCTATAATTTGATATAAAGACATCAATACCCAGGCATACCAACAAACAATCAGGCCTTTCAAAATAAAAATGCTAAAGAACGCTATCCCTACAAAATCATATAGCCCGTCGTGCTTAGTCTTCCTAACACAAAGTATTAATCATGCACTACCCCGATGTCAACCAAGCAATTAGTTTATACTTTTTAACACGCTTCAGCTTTTTCAACCCTCACGCAATACATGAGCGCGAGCCATGGACATAGCACTATGGGTGGAATAGAATGATGATAGAGATTAATAAGGGGAAGTCAAAAAGGAAGATAGTCTCACATCGACGCGGCTAATCAACGGGCTATGGAGATGCCCATCAATTGATGTCAATGTGAGGAGTAGGGATTGCCATGCAACGGATGAACTAAGAGCTATAAGTGTATGAAAGCTCAAAATAAAACTAAGTGGGTGTGCATCCAACTTACTTGCTCATGAAGACCTCAGGCATTTTGAGGAAGCCCATCATCGGAATATACAAGCCAAGTTCTATAATGAAAAATTCCCACTAGTATATGAAAGTGACAACATAGGAGACTCTCTATATGAAAAACATGGTGCTACTCTGAAGCACAAGTGTGGAAAAGGATAGTAACATTGCCCCTTCTCTCTTTTTCTTTTTTTTTGTTGGGCTCTTTTTGGCCTCTCTTTTTTCGTCCGGAGCCTCATCCCGACTTGTGGGGGAATCACAGTCTCCATCATCCTTTCCTCACTGGGACAATGCTCTAATAATGATGATCATCACACTTTTATTTACTTACAACTCAATATTACAACTCGATACTAGAACAAATATGACTCTATATGAATGCCTCTGGCAGTGTACCAGGATGTGCAATGATACTAGCGTAACATGTATAAAAATGATGAACGGTGGATGAGCCACGAATACTATGTCAACTATATGATCATGCAAAGCAATATGACAATGATGATGTGTGTCATATAAAAAGAACGGTGGAAGTTGCATGGCAATATATCTCGGAATGGCTATGGAAATGCCATAATAGGTAGGTATGGTGGCTGTTTTGAGGAAGGTATAAGGAGGCTTATGTGTGATAGAGCGTATCATATCACGGGGTTTGGATGCACCGGCGAAGTTTGCACCAACTCTCGAGGTGATAAAGGGCAATGCACGGTACCGAAGAGGCTAGCAAATTGCGGAAGGGTGAGAGTGCGTATAATCCATGGACTCACATTAGTCATAAAGAACTCACATACTTATTGCAAAAGTCTATTAGCCCTCGAAGCAAAGTACTACTACGCATGCCCCTAGGGGGGAGGTTGGTAGGAGTTAACCATCCCCCCCCCCGACCTCCACGCAAAGGTAGACAATCAATAATAAATCATGCTCCAACTTTATCACACTAAGGACTATACGTGCATGCTTCGGGAATCACAAACCTTAACACCAATATTCTTACTAAACCACAATCATTCACTAGTACCTCCCACATATTACCATCTTGATATCGCAAAACTATTGCAAGGAATCAAACTTACCATATTCAGTGATCTACATGAAAGTTTTTATTATATCCCTCTTGAATACCTATCATATTAGGACCAAATTCATAACCCGTGCATATTACCATTACTATTTACTAGACTCTCAAAAAGATATAAGTGAAGCATGAGAGTGCAATTATTTCTTTAAAATATAACCACTGCCGTGCTCTAAAAGATATAAGTGCGAAGCACTAGAGCAACTGTCTAGCTCAAAAGATATAAGTGAAGCACGTAAAGTATTCTAACAAATCACGATAAATGTGTGTCCCTCTCAAAAAGGTGTGTTCAGCAAAGATGATTGTGGCAAACTAAAAAGCAAACAAAGAAAATAAAACTATGGTACAAGACGCTCCAAGTAAAACACATATCATGTGATGAATAAAAATATAGCTCCAAGTGATATACCGATAGATTGTAGACAAAAGAGGGGATGCCATCCGGGGCATCCCCAAGCTTAGACTCTTGGGTATTCCTTTAATATTACCTTGGGGTGCCTTGGGAATCCCCAAGCTTAGGCTCTTGCCGCTCCTTATTCCTTCATCCATCGTGATCTCACCCAAAACTTGAAAACTTCGGCACACAAAACTCAACAGAAACCTCGTGAGATCCGTTAGTATAACAAACAAATCTTAAACTTTAGGTACTGTTATAAATTGATTCATATTTAATATTGGCATAATGCTACTGTACTCCAACTTGTCCATGACTTATACCCCCCGATACAATCCATAGATTCATCAAAATAAGCAAACTATGCAACAAAAATAGAATCTGTCTAAAACAGAACAGTCTGTAAAGATCTGAATAAAAGTCATACTTATGTAACTCCAAAAATTGTGAAAAAATAGGACAATGTAAACAATTCATATACCAATACTGTGTCAAAAATTCAGAATTTTATCGTGCTCCAGTACAGAAACAAAAATCCAGCACTGGACTCAAAACTTTCTGTTTTCAAACAGCATCAATCATACTATCATCCAAATCATCCCAAAGGCATTACTTGGCACAAACACTAATTAAAAGATAAAAACACAATCATAACAGAAGCTAAAATTGTGTGACACAAGAAGAAAAAAATTAAACTAAAGATAAATATTGGGTTGCCTCCCAACAAGCGCTATTGTTTTATGCCCCTAGCTAGGCATAATGCATAGTTTCAAGTATTATCATCCTTAGTTTTTGCTAATTTAGGTGGGTTGTTCTCGAAACCGGGAGGTTCTTTGTATTTCCCATTACTTTCAAAAAATAAGGCAATTCTATTGTCTAAAGTGTCTAGCCGCTTGTTGCAAATAGTAAGAAGATTATTCATGCGATTGAGATTGATACTAACGTTTTTAAGAGGCTCATTAGACTTTTGTAACTCAACCAAGTTTTTCTGCATGTCACTCAATTTTTCCAAAATTTGAATCCCCTCTTGAGTATAATTAAATCCTTTTTGCGAGGGTGGAGTTCCTACAATTCCCTCTATTATTTCTTAAGCAGTATTAGCATCACTATCAATAAAATTCCCTTTAGTGGCGAAATCCAAAAGTTGTCTATTGGGCATAGTTAGCCCTACATAAAAATTTCGTAGCAAAATTTTCATATCCCCTTTTATGGTGCAAACACGATAAGATTCCATTATCCTATACCAAGCATCTTTTAAATTTTCTCCTTGTTTCTGTTTGAAGTAAAGAACTTCAAAGTCCGGAGACAAAGGAGGGATGGTGATACTAGTCATATTGATGAAGCAAGCGAACTAGCAAACAAGCAAATAAAATATTTTTGTGGTTTTTGAAAAATTGTTTTAGAAGTGGGGGATATGAAAACAAGAGACAAATGCAAATAAAAGGGTAAATGAAAATAAGAGTAAGTACATGATAGTTTATGCGAAGGTACTTGATAGGTTTTGATGATGTCTCCCCGGCAACGGCGCCAGAAATTATTCCTGCTACTTGTGAGCTGCGTTGGGATTTCCTCGAAGAGGAGAGGATGATGCAGTACAGTAGAGATAAGTATTTCCCTCAGTTAAGAACCAAGGTTATCAATCCAGTAGGAGAACCAAGCAGAACCTCGTTAGCAGCACCTACACACACAAAAGCAAATACTTGCACCCAACGCAAACAAGAGGGTTGTCAATCCCCTTGGCGGTTACTTGCAAGGATTAATTCTGATAGTGATAGATAGATAAAATAAATTACAAAATAAAATAAAGTAAATAAAATTGCAGCAAGGTATTTTTAGGTTTTTTATATGATTTAAGTAGACCCGGGGGCCATAGTTTTCACTAGAGGCTTCTCTCTCGAACGCATAGCATACTGTGGGTAAACAAATTACTGTTGGGCAATTGATAGAAAAGCGCATAGTTATGACGGATTCATGGCAATGATCATGTATACATGCATCACGTCCGAGACAAGTAGACCGACTCCTGCCTGCATCTACTACTATTACTCCACCCATCGACCGCTATCCAGCATGCATCTAGGGTATTAAGTTAATGAAAACAGAGTAACGCCTTAAGCAAGATGACATGATGTAGACAAAGTAAACTCAAGCAATATGAATAAACCCCATCGTTTTATCCTTAATGGCAACAATACAAATACGTGTCTTGTCCCTTTCTGTCACTGGGATATAGAACACCGCAAGATTGAACCCATCACAAAGCACCTCTCCCATTGCAAGATAAATCAATCTAGTTGGCCAAACCAAACAGATAGATCAGAGAGAAATACAATGCTATAATAATCATGCATACAAGAATTTAGAAAAGACTCAAATATTTCTCATGAATAATCTGATCATAAACCCACAATTCATCGGATCCCAACAAGCACACCGCAAAAGAAGATTACATCGGATAGAACTCCAAGAACATCGAGGAGAACATGGTATTGAAGATCAAAGAGAGAAAAGAAGACATCTACACTACAAAAAAAAGACACATCCGTGACATTATGGCCCGAACGAAAACTTTTTCTGTCATGGTTGTGACACTTCTATGACAATAATTGTGACAAAAACATGTATCATCATAGATGTGGTGGGCTCCTACTTCTATGACAAAAAATTATGACAGAAAATGGGCTTTTCATCCTGGGCGGGCCGGAGACGCACCCGCATGACATTCTTTGGGCTGTCCATGACGTAAAAAATTGTGGTAGAAGTGAGGGCGAGGAAATTTTCGGGGAGTTCCCGGTTACGGTGGGTGGTCGGGGCCGAGCGATGCAGTGTGGTTTGCACGTTTCTCTCGTACGCGCGCGTGTGTGTGAGGTGCTCGCTAACTGAACTCGAGCGAGGCGTACGTTCGCTTACTGAACCCGAGCAATCGATCGCCCTCGCACTACGAACTGAACACGAGCGATCGATCCCTCGCACTACATACTGAACCCGATCGATCCCTTCGCTGCTAACTGAACCCGAGCGATCCCTTCGCTGCTAACTGAACCAGATCGATCCTTCTCGCTGCTTACTGAAGCCGATCGAGCCCCCGTGCGAGACGTAGCTAATGTCTACTACACAACTTTTATTCTTGTAGACGTTGTTGGGCCTCCAAGTGTAGAGTTTTGTAGGACAGTAGCAAATTTCCCTCAAGTGGATGACCTAAGGTTTATCAATCCGTGGGAGGCGTAGGATGAAGATGGTCTCTCTCAAACAACCCTGCAATCAAATACAAGAAATCTCTTGTGTCCCCAACACACCCAATACAATGGTAAATTGTATAGGTGCACTAGTTTGGCGAAGAGATGGTGATACAAGTGTAGTATGGATAACAGAAATAGGTTTTTGTAATCTGAAAAATAAAAAACAGCAAGGTAGCAAGTAGCAAAAGTGAGCACAAACGGTATTGCAATGCTTGAAAACAAGGCCTAGGGTTCATACTTTCACTAGTGCAATCTCTCAACAATGCTAACATAACTGGATCATATAACAATCCCTCAACGTGCGATAAAGAATCACTCCAAAGTTCCTATTAGCGGAGAACATAAGATAGAAATTGTTGTAGGGTACGAAACCACCTCAAAGTTATCCTTTCCGATCAATCTATTGAGCCATCCCTATAAGTGTCACAAACAGCCCTAGAGTTCGTACTAAAATAACACCATATGATGCGCATCAACCAACTCTAATGTCACCTAGATACTAAAATGTCACCACAAGTATCCGTGAGTTGATTATTCGATATGCATCAAACAACTTCAGATTCATAATATTCAATCCACACAAAGAACTTCAAAGAGTACCCCAAAGTTTCTTATCGGAGAAAAGAAGATGAAAACGTGCAACCAACCCATATGCCTAGATCACCCCAAGGTCACGGGAATCCGCGAGTTGATCACCAAAACATACATCAAGTGACTCAATAGAATACCCCATTGTCACCACGGGTATCCACATGCAAGACATACATCAAGTGTTCTCAAATCTGAAATATTCAATCCGACAATAATGAAACCTCAAAGGGAAAGACTCAATTCATCACAAGAAGATAGAGAGGGAAGAAACACCATATGATCCAACTATATTAACAAAGCTCGCGATACATCAAGATCGTGCCAAATCAAGATCACGAGAGAGAGAGAGAGATCAAACACATAGCTACTAGTACATACCCTCAGCCCCGAGGGTGAACTACTCCCTCCTCGTCATGGAGACCGCCGGGATGATGAAGATGGCCTCCGATGATGATTCCCCCCTCCGGCAGGGTGCCGGAACAGGGCTCCAGATGGTATTTCTTCGGTACAGAGGCATGTGGCAGCGGCGGCGAAGTTCTAGGTTTATTTCTGGGGGTTTCTCTATTTATAGGATTTTTCAGCGTTGGAATCACGCGAAAAGGAGCTACGAGGGCCCCACAAGGCAGCACGGCGCGACCCCCCCCCAGGCCGCACCGTGGTGCCTTGTCAGCACCTCGTGAGGCTTCTGGTCTATCCATGAAGCTTCGGGGGTCTATTTTGGTCCAAAAAAATCGTCAAAAAGTTTCATCCAATTCCGAGAACTTTTATTTCTGCACAAAAAACAACACCACGGTAGTTCTGCTGAAAACAGCGTCAGTCCGTGTTAGTTCTAATCAAATCATACCAAAACCATATAAAATTGTTATAAACATGGCATGAATACTTCATAAATTCTAGATACGTTGGAGACGTATCAGCATCCCCAAGCTTAATTCCTGCTCGTCCTCGAGTAGGTAAATGATAAAAGAAATAATTTATGAAGTGTGAATGCTAGCATAGTGCATAAGTTTGATCAATGATAATTCCAAACACTTTTTCTAGCATAATTATATATCATAAACAGTAGCTCATCTCATAAAACTTCTCATGATCAAGTAGCAAGATATTCCCATGTTTAAAGTATAGACCATAAACTTTCTTGAAAACCAACAAACTATGTTCTCAGTCATCAAACAATTGCAATTCATCTTATTTTCAGGAAGGGTCTATGTAAGAGCTTTGATTTAGTAAATTCCACATACTCAACTATCATATAGTCTTCCATGATTGCTGACACTCAAAGCATATTTTTAGAACAAATCATTTCAGTCAAACACATAGGAAGATAGGGGCTTAATGTTTTGCCTCCCAACTTATTTATCTCATGGATAATGTCAACAATAATAACTCATGATCACCTATATTCAACGGGGTATATGTGCCTGGATCTTTCCCCACCACATGATGCTTGCCAAAAGAGAAAATAAAAACGGAATAGAGGAGAATACTATTGACTCTTGCATGAAAGTAAATACATAAAGTAAAAGATAGCCCCTTCGTAGAGGGAAGCAGAGGTTGTCATGCGCTCTTTGTTTCTGGATGTGCAAGCTCTTAATGTAAAGGAACGTCACTTTATATTGCCCCTTGTGATAGCGACCTTTATTATGCAGTCCGTCGCTTTTATTACTCCACCATCACAAGATCGTACAAAGCTTATTTTCCCTTTCAATAAAAGTTCATACATGTTTAGGAGCAATTTTTATTGCTTTGCACCGATGACAACTTACTTGAAGGATCTTATTCAATCCATAGGTAGATATAGTGGACTCTCATGACATGAAACTGGGTTTAAGGGTTTTTGGATGCACAAGTAGTATCTCTACTTAGTGCGGAATTTTGGCTAGCAAAAGATAGGGGGCAAGCACCACATGTTAGAGGATCCAAAACAATATAACTTCTATGTGAATATAAACAAACATAACCCATTACGTTGTCTTCCTTGTCCAACATCAACTACTTGATAAAGTTTGAAAATAATTAATGGGGGCTCACAATCATAGAAGATGTCCAAGATAGTATATTTATATGTGAAATCTCTCTTCCGTCAATATTCTTTCATGAATTGTTCAAGTGACCAATGCTGTGTTTGCTAACTTTCAATAAATTTTACCACTTATACTTCTTATTTGTGAAGTCACTACTCCCCATGGGACAAGCATATGAAGCACATTTAATTTCAACTTTATGATATTCAATTCATTCAATAATTTACTCTTAGGATATAAGTGAAGCACGAGAGTAAACGATAAACTACTCCAAAAGATATAAGTGAAGAACAAAGAGTAGTTAAGCAATTAAGTAGCTATGCGGGGACTCTCTCCATATAAATATTTCAGATCTTGATAATTTTATTCAAACAGCAAGCAAAATTAAAATAAAAGGACACTCCAAAAATAGCACATATCATGTGAACAAGTAAAAACTTAGGCTAACCGATAGGTGTTGATGAAGAAAGGTGGGATGCCAACCGGGGCATCCCCAAGCTTAGTTGCTTGAGACTTCTTGGAATGTTTAACTTGGGGTGCCTTGGGAATCCCCAAGCTTGAGCTCTTGTGTCTCCTTAATTCCTCTCATATCATGGTTTCTCCTAAATCTTAAAAACTTCATCCACACAAAACTCAACAAGAACTCGTGAGATAAGTTAGTCTAAATCAACTCAAAATCTTAACATTCTCTAACGTAGCAAATCACTAAAATTCTAATTAAACATTGCATACTAAATGCCTCTGCATATTTAATACTCCTATCCATAAATAGAAACATTAAACAAGCAACATATGCAAACAATGCAACTATAACCGAAATCTGCCAAAACAGAACAGTCTGTAAAGGGGGATTTAAAATTCATACTTCCCTAACTCCAAAAATTCTGAAAAATTTCCACGTGACATAGAACTCATGCATTCTTACTGTGTAAAAATTTCAGATTTTTATCATGTTCTTAAAATTCAGGAATATTCTGGACATAACAGAAAACTTTCTGTTTTCAAACAGCAACACATGAACTTGCAAACTGAGCATGGTAAAGGCTATAATTGGCATTTTATTGAAGTAAATGATACAAAACATGATTATTGATAACATCAAGCAAAGAAAACTAAAATAAAATGATGCTCCAAGCAAAACACATATTATGTGATGAATAAAAATATAGCTCCAAGTGAGGTTACCGATAATGTTGAAGACGAAAGAGGGGATGCCTTCCGGGGCATCCCCAAGCTTAGACTCTTGAGTATTCATTGAATATTAACTTGGGGTGCCTTGGGCATCCCTAAGCTTAGGGTCTTGCCGCTCCTTATTCTCCTCATATAGATATCTCACCCAAAACTTGAAAACTTCAATCACACAAAACTTAACGGAACTTGTGAGATAGGTTAGTATGATAAAAATAAATCATCCACTTAGGTACTGTCAAGACAAGATTCATAATTGTTTTCACATAATTCCTACTATATTCTATCATTTTCACAATTTATATTACTCAATATAAGCTATGGAAACACTAAAAAAGCAAACTATGCACTAAAAACAGAATCTGTCAAAAACAGAACAGCGTGTAGTGAGCGATTTAAAAACCATACTTATGTACCTCCAAAAATTCTGAAACATTGGGAAAACGTAAACAATTTGTAACCTAATACTGTGTAAAAATTTCAGAATTTTTCTCACACTCCAGTACAGAATAGAAATTCCAGCACTGGATGCAAAAGTTTGTGTTTTTGCACAGACTCAAATCAGCAAGCATCCACACTATCCCAAAGGCTTTACTTGGCACATTATTGAAACAAAACATATAAAACATGATTACTACAGTAGCTTAATCATGTGGACACACAAAAACAGTAGGTACAAATATTGGGTTGTCTCCTAACAAGCGCGTTTCTTTAATGCCTTTTAGCTAGGCATGATGATTTCAATGATGCTCGCATAAAAGTAAAGAATTGAAACACAAAGAGAGCATCATGAAGCATATGACTAGCACATTTAAGCCTAAACCACTTCCTATGCATAGGTATTTTGTGAGCAAACAATTTGTGGGAGCAAGAATCAACTAGCATAGGAAGGCAAACAAAGCATGACTTCAAAACTTTCAACACATAGAGAGGAAACTTGATATTATTGCAACACCTACAAGCATATGTTCCTCTCTCATAATAATTTTCAGTAGCATCAGGAATGAATTCAACAATATAGCTATCACACAAAGCATTCCTTTCATGATCCACAAGCATAGAATTTTAATTACTCTCCACATAAGCAATTTTCTTCTCATTTGTAATAGTGGGAGCAAACTCAATGAAATAACTATCATATGACACTTGATTGGCATAATCCAATTGAAAATTAAAATCATGATGGAAAGTTTCATAGTTATCATTATTCTTTATAGCATACATGTCATCACAATAATCATCATAGATAGCAACTTTTTTATCATAGTCAATTGCAAACTCTTCCAAAATAGTGGATTCATCACTAAATAAAGTCATGACCTCTCCAAATCCACTTTTATCATTATTCCAATAAGATTCAAAACCCTCCAAAATAGTGGGATCATTATTACATAAAGTTGACACTCTTCCAAACCCACTTTCATCATTGTAATCATCATAAATAGGAGGCATGCAATCATCATAATAAATTTTCTCATCAAAACTTGGGGGGCTAAAAATATCATATTCATCAAACATAGCATCCCCAAGCTTATTGCTTTGCATATCATTAGCATCATGGATATTCATAGAAAGCATACTAACAACATTGCAATCATGCTCATCATTCAAAGGACTCACATTAAACATTTTATTAAATTCTTCCTCTAACAATTGAGCACAATTATCGGAATCCTTATTTTCAAGAAAGACATTATAAAGATAAAGCATTTGAGGCAACCTCAATTCCATTTTTTTGTACTTTTAGTTTATAAACCAAACTAGTGATAAAACAAGAAACTAAAAGATTCAATTGCAAGATCTAAAGATATACCTTCAAGCACTCACCTCCCCGGCAACGGCGCCAGAAAAGAGCTTGGAGTCTACTACGCAACTTTTATTCTTGTAGACGTTGTTGGGCCTCCAAGTGCAGAGTTTTGTAGGACAGTAGCAAATTTCCCTCAAGTGAATGACCTAAGGTTTATCAATCCGTGGGAGGCGTAGTATGAAGATGGTCTCTCTCAAACAACCCTGCAATCAAATACAAAAAATCTCTTGTGTCCCCAACACACCCAATACAATGGTAAATTGTATAGGTGCACTTGTTCGGCGAAGAGATGGTGATACAAGTGTAGTATGGATAGTAGAAATAGGTTTTTGTAATCTGAAAAATAAAAAACAGCAAGGTAGCAAGTAGCAAAAGTGAGCACAGACGGTATTGCAATGCTTGAAAACAAGGCCTAGGGTTCATACTTTCACTAGTGCAATCTCTCAACAATGCTAACATAATTGGATCATATAACAACCCCTCAACGTGCGATAAAGAATCACTCCAAAGTTCCTATTAGCGGAGAACATAAGATAGAAATTGTTGTAGGGTACGAAACCACCTCAAAGTTAGCCTTTCCGATCAATCTATTGAACCATCCCTATAAGTGTCACAAACAGCCCTAGAGTTCATACTAAATTAACACCATATGATGCGCATCAACCAACTCTAATGTCACCTAGATACTCCAATGTCATCCGTGAGTTGATTATTCGATATGCATCAAACAACTTCAGATTCATAATATTCAATCCACACAAAGAACTTCAAAGAGTACCCAAAGTTTCTTATCGGAGAAAAGAAGATGAAAACGCGCAACCAACCCATATGCCTAGATCACCCCAAGGTCACGGGAATCCACGAGTTGATCACCAAAACATACATCAAGTGACTCAATAGAATACCCCATTATCACCACGGGTATCCACATGCAAGACATACATCAAGTGTTCTCAAATCTAAAATATTCAATCCGACAATAATGAAACCTCAAAGGGAAAGACTCAATTCATCACAAGAAGATAGAGAGGGAAGAAACACCATATGATCCAACTATATTAACAAAGCTCGTGATACATCAAGATCGTGCCAAATCAAGAACATGAGAGAGAGAGAGAGATCAAACACATAGCTACTAGTACATACCCTCAGCCCCGAGGGTGAACTACTCCCTCCTCGTCATGGAGACCGCCGGGATGATGAAGATGGCCTCCGATGATGATTCCCCCCTCCGGCAGGGTGCCGGAACAGGGCTCCAGATGGTATTTCTTCGTTACAGAGGCGTGTGGTGGCGGCGTCGAAGTTCTTGGTTTATTTCTGGGGGTTTCTCTATTTATAGGATTTTTCAGCGTTGGAATCACATGAAAAGGAGCTACGAGGGCCCCACAAGGCAGCACGACGCGACCCCCCCCCCCCCAGGCCGCGCCGTGGTGCCTTGTGAGCACCTCGTGAGGCTTCTGGTCCATCCATGAAGCTTCGGGGGTCTCTTTTGGTCCAAAAAAATCGTCAAAAAGTTTCATCCAATTCCGAGAACTTTTATTTCTGCACAAAAAACAACACCACGGTAGTTCTGCTGAAAACAGCGTCAGTCCGGGTTAGTTATAATCAAATCATACCAAAACCATATAAAATTGTTATAAACATGGCATGAATACTTCATAAATTATAGATATGTTGGAGACGTATCAGGATCCCCAAGCTTAATTCCTGCTCGTCCTCGAGTAGGTAAATGATAAAAGAAATAATTTATGAAGTGTGAATGCTAGCATAGTGCATAAGTTTGATCAATGATAATTCCAAACACTTTTTCTAGCATAATTATATATCATAAACAGTAGCTCATCTCATAAAACTTCTCATGATCAAGTAGCAAGATATTCACATGTTTAAAGTATAGACCATAAACTTTCTTGAAAACCAACAAACTATGTTCTCAGTCATCAAACAATTGCAATTCATCTTATTTTCAGGAAGGGTCTATGTAAGAGCTTTGATTTAGCAAATTCCACATACTCAACTATCATATAGTCTTCCATGATTGCTAACACTCAAAGCATATTTTTAGAACAAATCATTTCAGTCAAACACATAGGAAGATAGGGGCTTAATGTTTTGCCTCCCAACTTATTTATCTCATGGATAATGTTAACAATAATAACTCATGATCACCTATATTCAATGGGGTATATGTGCCTGGATCTTTCCCCACCACATGATGCTTGCCAAAAGAGAAAATAAAAACGGAATAGAGGAGAATACTATTGACTCTTGCATGAAAGTAAATACATAAAGTAAAAGATAGCCCCTTCGCAGAGGGAAGCAGAGGTTGTCATGCGCTCTTTGTTTCTGGATGTGCAAGCTCTTAATGTAAAGGAACGTCACTTTATATTGCCCCTTGTGATAGCGACCTTTAATATGCAGTCTGTCACTTTTATTACTCCACCATCACAAGATCGTACAAAGCTTATTTTCCCTTACAATAAAAGTTCATACATGTTTAGGAGCAATTTTTATTGCTTTGCACCGATGATAACTTACCTGAAGGATCTTATTCAATCCATAGGTAGATATAGTGGACTCTCATGACATGAAACTGGGTTTAAGGGTTTTTGGATGAACACGTAGTATCTCTACTTAGTGCGGAATTTTGGCTAGCAAAAGATAGGGGGCAAGCACTACATGTTAGAGGATCCAAAACAATATAACTTCTATGTGAATATAAACAAACATAACCCATTACGTTGTCTTCCTTGTCCAACATCAACTACTTGATCAAGTTTGAAAATAATTAATGGGGGCTCACAATCATAGAAGATGTCCAAGATAGTATATTTATATGTGAAATCTCTCTTCCGTCAATATTCTTTCATGAATTGTTCAAGTGACCAATGATGTGTTTGCTAACTTTCAATAAATTTTACCACTTATATTTCTTATTTGTGAAGTCACTACTCCCCATGGGACAAGCATATGAAGCACATATAATTTCAACTTTATGATATTCAATTCATTTAACAATTTACTCTTAGGATATAAGTGAAGCACGAGAGTAAACGATAAACTACTCCAAAAGATATAAGTGAAGAACAAAGAGTAGTTAAGCAATTAAGTAGCTATGCGAGGACTCTCTCCATATAAAGATTTCAGATCTTGATAATTTTATTCAAACAGCAAGCAAAATTAAAATAAAAGGACACTCCAAGAATAGCACATATCATGTGAACAAGTAAAAACTTAGGCTAACCGATAGGTGTTGATGAAGAAAGGTGGGATGCCTACTGGGGCATCCCCAAGCTTAGTTGCTTGAGACTTCTTGGAATGTTTAACTTCGGGTGCCTTGGGCATCCCGAAGCTTAGTTGCTTGAGAATTCTTGGAATGTTTAACTTGGGGTGCCTTGGGCATCCCCAAGCTTGTGCTCTTGTGTCTTCTTAATTACTCTCATATCATGGTTTCTCCTAAATCTTAAAAACTTCATCCACACAAAACTCAACAAGAACTCGTGAGATAAGTTAGTATAAATCAACTCAAAACCTTAACATTCTCTAACGTAGCAAATCACTAAAATTATAATTAAACATTGCATACTAAATGCCTCTGCATATTTAATACTCCTATCCACAAATAGAAACATTAAACAAGCAACATATGCAAACAATGCAACTATAACTGAAATCTGCCAAAACAGAACAGTCTGTAAAGGGGGATTTAAAATTCATACTTCCCTAACTCCAAAAATTCTGAAAAATTACCACGTGACATAGAACTCATGCATTCTTACTTTGTAAAAATTTCAGATATTTATCATGTTCTGACAATTCAGGAATATTCTGGATATAACAGAAAACTTTCTGTTTTCAAACAGCAACACATGAACTTGCAAACTGAGCATGGTAAAGGCTATAATTGGCATTTTATTAAACTAAAAGATACAAAACATGATTATTGACAACATAAAGCAAAGAAAACTAAAATAAAATGATGCTCCAAGCAAAACACATATTATGTGATGAATAAAAATATAGCTCCAAGTGAGGTTACCGATAATGTTGGAGACAAAAGAGGGGATGCCTTCCGGGGCATCCCGAAGCTTAGACGCTTGAGTCTTCCTTGAATATTACCTTGGGGTGCCTTGGGCATCCCCAAGCGTAGGGTCTTGCCGCTCCTTATTCTCCTCATATCGATATCTCACCCAAAACTTGAAAACTTCAATCACACAAAACTTAACGGAACTTGTGAGATAGGTTAGTATGATAAAAATAAATCATCCACTTAGGTACTGTCAAGACAAGATTCATAATTGTTCTCACATAATTCCTACTATATTCTATCATTTCCACAATTTATATTACTCAATATAAGCTATGGAAACACTAAAACAAGCAAACTATGCACTAAAAACAGAATCTGTCAAAAACAGAACAGCGTGTAGTGAGCGATTTAAAAACCATATTTCTGTACCTCCAAAAATTCTGAAAAATTGGGGCAACGTAAAAAATTTGTATCCAATACTGTGTAAAAATTTCAGAATTTTATCATGCTCCAGTACAGAATAGAAATTCCAGCACTGGATGCAAAAGTTTCTGTTTTTGCACAGACTCAAATCAGCAAGCATCCACACTATCCCAAAGGCTTTACTTGGCACATTATTGAAAGAAAACATATAAAACATGATTAATACAGTAGCTTAATCATGTGGACACACAAAAATAGTAGGTACAAATATTGGGTTGTCTCCCAACAAGCGCTTTTCTTTAATGCCTTTTAGCTAGGCATGATGATTTCAATGATGCTCGCATAAAAGTAAAGAATTGAAACACAAAGAGAGCATCATGAAGCATATGACTAGCACATTTAAGCCTAAACCACTTCCTATGCATAGGGATTTTGTGAGCAAACAATTTGCGGGAGCAAGAATCAACTAGCATAGGAAGGCAAACAAAGCATGACTTCAAAACTTTCAACACATAGAGAGGAAACTTGATATTATTGCAACACCTTCAAGCATATGTTCCTCTCTCATAATAATTTTCAGTAGCATCATGAATGAATTCAACAATATAGCTATCACACAAAGCATTCCTTTCATGATCCACAAGCATAGAATTTTTATTACTCTCCACATAAGCAATTTTCTTCTCATTTGTAATAGTGGGAGCAAACTCAATGAAATAACTATCATATGACACTTGATTGGCATAATCCAATTGAAAATTAAAATCATGATGGAAAGTTTCATAGTTATCATTATTATTTATAGCATACATGTCATCACAATAATCATCATAGATAGCAACTTTTTTATCATAGTCAATTGTAAACTCTTCCAAAATAGTGGATTCATCACTAAATAAAGTCATGACCTCTCCAAATCCACTTTTATCATTATTCCAATAAGATTCAAAACCCTCCAAAATAGTGGGATCATTATTACATAAAGTTGACACTCTTCCAAACCCACTTTCATCATTGTAATCATCATAAATAGGAGGCATGCAATCATCATAATAAACTTTCTCATCAAAACATGGGGGGCTAAAAATATCATATTCATCAAACATAGCATCCCCAAGCTTATTGCTTTGCATATCATTAGCATCATGGATATTCATAGAAAGCATACTAACAACATTGCAATCATGCTCATCATTCAAAGGACTCACATTAAACATTTTATTAAATTCTTCCTCTAACAATTGAGCACAATTATCGGAATCCTTATTTTTCAAGAAAGACATTATAAAGATAAAGCATTTGAGGCAACCTCAATTCCATTTCTTTGTACTTTTCTTTTATAAACCAAACTAGTGATAAACAAGAAACTAAAAGATTCAATTGCAAGATCTAAAGATATACCTTCAAGCACTCACCTCCCCGGCAACGGCGCCAGAAAAGAGCTTGATGTCTACTACGCAACTTTTATTCTTGTAGACGTTGTTGGGCCTCCAAGTGCAGAGTTTTGTAGGACAGTAGCAAATTTCCCTCAAGTGGATGACCTAAGGTTTATCAATCCATGGGAGGGGTAGGATGAAGATGGTCTCTCTCAAACAACCCTGCAATCAAATACAAGAAATCTCTTGTGTCCCCAACACACCCAATACAATGGTAAATTGTATAGGTGCACTAGTTCGGCGAAGAGATGGTGATACAAGTGTAGTATGGATAGTAGAAATAGGTTTTTGTAATCTGAAAAATAAAAAAACAGCAAGGTAGCAAGTAGCAAAAGTGAGCACAGACGGTATTGCAATGCTTGAAAACAAGGCCTAGGGTTCATACTTTCACTAGTGCAATCTCTCAACAATGCTAACATAATTGGATCATATAACAACCCCTCAACGTGCGATAAAGAATCACTCCAAAGTTCCTATTAGCGGAGAACATAAGATAGAAATTGTTGTAGGGTATGAAACCACCTCAAAGTTATCCTTTCCGATCAATCTATTGAGCCATCCATATAAGTGTCACAAACAGCCCTAGAGTTCGTACTAAAATAACACCATATGATGCGCATCAACCAACTCTAATGTCACCTAGATACTAAAATGTCACCACAAGTATCCGTGAGTTGATTATTCGATATGCATCAAACAACTTCAGATTCATAATATTCAATCCACACAAAGAACTTCAAAGAGTACCCCAAAGTTTCTTATCGGAGAAAAGAAGATGAAAACGTGCAACAAACCCATATGCCTAGATCACCCCAAGGTCACGGGAATCCGCGAGTTGATCACCAAAACATACATCAAGTGACTCAATAGAACACCCCATTGTCACCACGGGTATCCACATGCAAGACATACATCAAGTGTTCTCAAATCTAAAATATTCAATCCGACAATAACGAAACCTCAAAGGGAAAGACTCAATTCATCACAAGAAGATAGAGAGGGAAGAAACACCATATGATCCAACTATATTAACAAAGCTCGTGATACATCAAGATCGTGCCAAATCAAGAACATGAGAGAGAGAGAGATCAAACACATAGCTACTAGTACATACCCTCAGCCCCGAGGGTGAACTACTCCCTCCTCGTCATGGAGACCGCCGGGATGATGAAGATGGCCTCCGATGATGATTCCCCCCTCCGGCAGGGTGCCGGAACAGGGCTCCAGATGGTATTTCTTCGGTACAGAGGCGTGTGGCGGCGGCGTCAAAGTTCTAGGTTTATTTCTGTAGGTTTCTCTGTTTATAGGATTTTTCAGCGTTGGAATCACGCGAAAAGGAGCTACGAGGGCCCCACAACGCAGCACGGCGCGACCCCCCCCCCCCAGGCCGTGCCGTGGTGCCTTGTGAGCACCTCGTGAGGCTTCTGGTCCTTCCATGAAGCTTCGGGGGTCTCTTTTGGTCCCAAAAAAATCGTCAAAAAGTTTCATCCAATTCCGAGAACTTTTATTTCTGCACAAAAAACAACACCATGGTAGTTCTGCTGAAAACAGTGTCAGTCTGGGTTAGTTCTAATCAAATCATACCAAAACCATATAAAATTGTTATAAACATGGCATGAATACTTCATAAATTATAAATACGTTGGAGACGTATCAGTAGCCAGCCGGTGCTGGGTTGCCTCTCGATGAACAGTGCATATTGCTGCCGCGCGCGCGATACACGTAGAACGAGTCGAGACTTGGATCGATCAAGCGGTTGGTTGGCTGTGGATGAACAGTTCCTGTTGCTGCCACCTGCTCGTACGCCCCACCCCAGCCGGTGGGTTGGCTGTGGATGAACAGTACCCTGGCCGTGTGAAGGTGGTTGGCGCTGGATGAACAGGACCCCGAGAGGAGGCCACCACACCCTAGCCGGTTGGGGG
Organism: Elymus sibiricus; assembly: GCA_039707655.1. Lineage (NCBI taxonomy): Eukaryota > Viridiplantae > Streptophyta > Magnoliopsida > Poales > Poaceae > Elymus > Elymus sibiricus. The sequence continues at coordinate 247,692,568 of CM077664.1, read as the reverse complement.
TGGATGAACAGGACCCCATGGAGGCTGGATGAACAGTAGCCGGTTGAGGCTGGAGGAAGTCGACGGTGGATGAACAGTAGCTGGTGGAGGCTGGAGGAGGTCGACCGTGGATGAACAGTAGCCAGTGGAGTCCCGTTTTGCGGTATGCCACACCCCTCCCGATGAACAGGACTCCGTTTTGACCGTAGGCAGTTGGGTAGAAGTCCGTTTCCTCCATTTTGCGGTACGCCAGACCCCTCCCGATCAACATGACCTCGTTTCGACCATATGCGGTTAAACAGAAGTCCGTTTTCTCCGTTTTGCGGTACGCCAGACCCCCAGCCGATGAACAGGACCCCGTTTCGACCGTAGGTGGTTGAACAGAAGGCCGTTTCCTCCGTTTTGCGGTACGCCAGACCCCGAGTTAATGAACAGGACCCCGTTTCGGCTGTTCCATCCAAGCAGGTTGGCTCCCGATGAACAGGATGCGTTCCGACCTAGTCGCTTAGCTCCCGACGTTGTTTCCTCCGTTCCGACCCAGCCGGTTGGCTGCCGATGAACAAGAGGCCGTTGCTGTCGTCCGTTGCCTCTCTCCATGTACACGAGCCCTGGTCGTACGTATGCGTGAGTACGCATTCGAGACCCCGCCAGTATGTACGTACGTGGCCATATTTTTGGCAGCGTGGCTGTACGTACGTGTACTCGATTTAGACGGGACTGCCTGAACTGCTACGTATGGGGCTCTACTATGACACATGTCGCTCCTTTTTTTTGACGTGACGTGCCGCTCCTTACAAGCCCACGGTTCATCGTTGCAGAGAGACCGATCAACCAGTATGTACGTGCATGTTCGCGACCAGACAGACAACGGTACGTACGCTTCGACCGGGTGGCCAGCTGTCAGGGAGGATACGAAGGCACTTCCTTGCCTGCGAAGATATAGCAGGTGGGTCTCAGCTGTCAGGGGGAGGAATCATTTTTTTGCGCATAATAAGGAGGCACTTCCTTGCGCGCGAAGATGTAACTGGTGGGTCCAGCTGTCAGCCTCACCACGTACAGTCCTCTTCCGATGGCTGTCGTTCATTGACCACGTTGACTATGCCGCACCGAGGGCACCAAGGCGGTGGACGACGGCGAGGCCTAGGAAGGGAACGATGCGGAGCCGGGGAAGATGCGACAGTGGATGCCCACGCCGAGGGGAGTTCGAGCGTTGACTGGTTCGGCTGCGGTGTAAGGCTGCCGTCGCCGGAGAATAACAAGGGATGTGGGTGAGTAGAGGGAAGGCCTGGCCAATGGTAGGAGTAGGGTGGGGCGATGAGGCCTGCGCGGTAGCACAGCCGGCCACGGGAGGCAGGAGCAGGCGGTCCCGCCGACGCTGGTTTGGGCGGCTGGAGCAGGAAGATCAGAGATTGAAGAAGCAGCACGGCCGTTGGATTAACATCCAACGGTCACTGGTGCTAGAATCGTTTGTTGACTAAGTTGACAAAGCCCTGCGTACGCCTCAACCTAGTAGTCCCACAAGTCAGCCTCTAAATCTGGTAGGTCCCAGCTGTCATGAGGAGGAATCGTTTTTTTTTTGCGTAATAAGGCGGCACTTCCTTCCGTGCGACGATAGAGCCGGTGGGGCCCAGCTGTCAGGGGGAGGAATCATTTTTTTCTTGCGTAATAAGGAGGCACTTGCTTTCGTGCGGCCATGCACCATGTGGGTCCCTACTGTCAGCCTCTCCACTTACATCCCGCTTCCGATGGTTGTCGTTTGTTGACCACGTTGACCACGCCGCGCCGATAGAACCAACGCGGTGGACGACAGCGAGACCCTGGAAGGGAACGACCCGGAGCCGGCGAAGACACAACAGTGGATGCCCACGCTGAGGAGAGTACGAGGGTTGACTGGTTCGGCTACGGTGTGAGGCTGCTGTCGCCGGAGAATAACAGGAGGTGTGGGTGAGTAGAGGGATGGCCTAGCCAGCGGTGGGAGTAGGAGGGGCGGTAGGGCCTGTGCGGCAGCACAACCGGTCACGGGAGGCGGGAGCAGGCGTTCCCACCGGCACTGGTTTGGGCGGCTGGAGCAAGAAGATCAGAGATTGAAGAAGCAGCACGGCCGTTGGATTAACATCCAACGGTCACTGCTGCTAGAATTGTTTGTTGACTAAGCTGACAAAGCCCTGCGTACGCATCAATTTAGTAGGCCCACAAGTCAGCCTCCAAATCTGCTGGGGCCCAGCTGTCATGGGGAGGAATCTTTTTTTTTTGCGTAATAAGGAGGCACTTCCTTCCGTGCGAAGATATAGCTGGTGGGTCCCAGCTGTCAGGGGGAGGAATCATTTTTTTATTCGTAATAAGGAGGCACTTGCTTGCGTGCGGCCATGGACCATGTGGGCCCCTACTATCAGCGTCTCCACGTACATCCCTCTTCCGATGGCTGTCGTTTGTTGACCACGTTGACCACGCCGCGCCGATAGAAGTAACGCGGTGAACGACGGCGAGTCCTAGGAAGGAATGCCCGGTAGCCGGCGAAGACACAAAAGTGGATGCCAACGCGGAGGGGAGTACGAGGGTTGACTGGTTCGGTTGTGGTGTGAGGCCGCCATCGCCGGAGAATAACAGGAGGTGTGGGTAAGTAGAGGGATGGCCTGGCCAGCGATGTGAGTAGGATGGGGCGGTGAGGCCTCCGCGGCAGCACAGCCGGCCACGGGCGGCGGGAGCAGGCTGTCCCGCCGACGGTGGTTTGGGCGGCTGAAGCAAGAAGATCTGAGATTGAAGAAGCACGACAGTCGTTGGATGTCCATCCAACGGCCTCTACTGCTAGAACGTGTGTTGACTATAAGTTGACAAAGCCTTGCGTTCGCGTCAACTTAGTAGGCCAACGAATCAACATCACATCAGTGGCGGATAGCATACAGCCCATTTAGTATTTTTAATAATTTACAGCCCATTTTTTAATTCCTATGGAATTTACTGCAGCCCATTTACTGTTTCTAACAGTACAGCCCATTTTCTAGCCAGGGCCAGGGTTAAAAAGTTCAACCAAACTTCCCACATTTTTGTGGGGTCTGAATTATTTTTATCCTGAAATTTTGATTCAGATTCAATCTAATTTCAAAATTATTTCATATTAGGTTAAAATCCAATGAAATTTTGCGCGCGCAACAAAAAAATGTAATGAAATTAAAAATCTCAAAATCTGAAAAAAAACTAATTTTCAAACTAATTGTCGGTTCACTGTGTTTTTTTAAATTTACAGCCCATTTATTATTACTTAAAGCCCATTTTCTGGGCAAGCCGAATGCACCCCTCCTCGTTTTTGCAACCCAGCCGGGCGGAGAAAAACAAGTTGGCCTACGTTGGGTATACGTCAAAAAAAAACTGGGCTAGCCATTTTCACAAAGGAAAAAAACAGCTGGGCTGGTTATTTGGTAGACATAAAATAATAGCCTGGGCTACACGGGCCACAGCCCCCGCACAGACCAGTTGATACTCTGCTGCGTCTCAGCAACAAAAACACATCTCTAAAAAAATGCATGATCTGCTGGGTCCCTGCTGTCAGCAGCTCCTTGTGCAATTCTCTCCTTTATTGAGTACATTGACAATGGCGTCAGACCCAGATGTCAGCAAACCATTAGGGGATTTTTTTTCTTGTAGTAATAAGGAGGCACTTGCCTGAGTACGGCCATGGCCCTGGTGGGTTCCTACTGTCATCCTCACCACGTACAGTCATCTCCTGATTCCTCTCGTTTGTTCACCATGTTGACAATGCGAGACGGCGGCGCCACGGCGAGCGCAACAAGGCGAAGGAGGATGGAGAGGGCCTCACAGGCCCTAGGGATGGTCTGGTACAGTGCCCGCTGCTCATCCAGGAAGCCAGGATCATCGGCCCCTATGTCCGCGATGGCATTGTCGTTCGCCTGTTCACCGGTGATTTGTCCCTCCTCAAGACGATGCTTGTTGAGGAGACGGAGGTTGTAGCACTGGTCCCTCCTGCGCTTGCCGGAACGCCGACACCGGCGGCATTGGTAGCTCTTCTGCCATTAGGGCGTCGAAGTGCGGCCGCACCTGCTCTATGGTGAACACGGCATGAACCGGCGCAGGCGGTAGCGCCGGCTCCTGGTCGGAAGCCTCGTCCATCGTCTGGTCATCGTCGCAGAGCTCGGTGAGTTCGCTGGCGAGCCAGCATGTCCGGCTGCTACACCAGACCGCTGCCAAGCCCGCGTCTGAACGCCCTGGCTCACCCAAACGCCCTCCCTCGCCCGCACGCGCTTCTCGCCCGAAACAGTCAGCGCTGCCCGTGCCGCTTCCCGGAGCAGGCGACTGCTCCGCGTTCAAATGACACAACTGCCGTCCGTCCGTCCGTCTGCCGCCCACATTAATGACACCCGGTTGCCGAGGCGGCTACTCCGGCGCCACCCGTCCGTCCCTCTACCGCCCACCATTGCTATATAAACTGCTTCCCCGGCCATAGCCGCAGTCATCCCCCTCCGTTCCCTTTCTCCTCTCCACACCATTTCCACCATGGCTTCCTCGCGCTCCACCGCTCTCCGGGACGGGCGGACGGCGGACCAAAAGAAGGAGATGACCGCCATTGCTGCCGACTGGCTGGCCGGCAGGCAGCCGGAGGACGACGACGTCCCAATGGAGGATGTGGTCGTCGACGAGCCGGCGCCACCCTCCTCCACGCCATCCTCGCCGGTGCATTGCACCATGACCATCGACGAGGCCCGTGCCCAATACATGGACATGGTGCGGGAGCAGCGGGAGGAGCAGTTCCGGAAGGCGCAGGCCGATGATGTCTACTACACAACTTATTCTTGTAGACTCGTGTTGGGCCTCCAAGCGCAGAGTTTTGTGGGACAGTAGCAATTTTCCCTCAAGTGGATGACCTAAGGTTTATCAATCCGTGGGAGGCATAGGATGAAGATGGTCTCTCTCAAACAACCCTGCAGCCAAATACAAGAAATCTCTTGTGTCCCCAACACACCCAATACAATGGTAAATTGTATAGGTGCACTAGTTCGGCGAAGAGATGGTGATACAAGTGTAGTATGGATAGTAGATATAGGTTTTTGTCATCTGAAAATAAAAAAACAGCAAGGTAGCAAGTGATAAAATGGAGCACAAACAGTATTGCAATGCTTAGAAACAAGGCCTAGGGTTCATACTTTCACTAGTGCAATCTCTCAACAGTGCTAACATAATTGGATCATATAACAATCCCTCAACGTGCGACAAAGAATCACTCCAAAGTTCCTATTAGCAGAGAACATAAGATAGAAATTGTTGTAGGGTACGAAACCACCTCAAAGTTATCCTTTCCGATCAATCTATCGAGCCATCCCTATAAGTGTCACAAACGGCCCTAGAGTCCGTACTAAAATAACACCATATGATACGCATCAAACAACTCTAATGTCACCTAGATACTCCAATGTCACCACAAGTATCCGTGAGTTGATTATTCGATATGCATCAAACAACTTCAGATCATAGTATTCAATCCACACAAAGAACTTCAAAGAGTGTCCCAAGATTTCTACCGGAGAAAGTAGGATGAAAACGTGCATCAACCCCTATGCATAGATTACCCCAATGTCACCTCAGGAATCCGCGAGTTGAGTGCCAAAACATACATCAAGTGAATCAATATAATACCCCATTGTCACCACGGGTATTCATATGCAAAACATACATCAAGTGTTCTCAAATCCATAAAAATATTCAATCCAATAATAGTGAAACCTCAAAGGTAAAAACTCAATTCATCACAACAAGATAGAGAGGGAGAAACACTATATGATCCAACTATATTAACAAAGCTGGCGGTACATCAAGATCGTGCCAAATCAAGAACACGAGAGAGAGAGATCAAACACATAGCTACTAGTACATACCCTCAGCCTCGAGGGTGAACTACTCCCTACTTGTCATGGAGACCGCCGGGATGATGAAGATGGCCTCCGGTGATGATTCCCCCCTCTGGCAGGGTGCCGGAAAAGGGCTCCAGATGGGATCTCCATCGTACAGAGGCTTGCGGTGGCGTAAAAACTCATCTAGGTTAACTTTCGGGGGTTTCTGAATATATATGATTTTTTAGCGTTGGAATCACGCAAAGAGGTGCCACAGGGGGCCCACGAGGCACCAGGGCGCGCCTGGGGGGGTGGCGCGCCCTGGTGGCTTGTGGGGCCCCTGTGGGTCTTCTGCTGCTCCCCCGAAGCTTCCTGGGTCTGTTTCCTTCCAGAAAAAATCGTCAAAAAGTTTCACTGTATTTGGGCTTCATTTGATATGGATTTTCTGGAAAACCAAAAACAAGCAGAAAACAGCAACTAGCACTGGGCACTAGGTCAATATGTTAGTCCATAAAAATCATATAAAAGCCATATAAAAGTGCACCAAAATCATACAAAACTATAATAAACATGGCATGAATACTTCATAAATTATAGATACGTTGGAGACGTATCAGCATCCCCAAGCTTAATTCCTGCTCGTCCTCGAGTAGGTAAATGATAAAAGAAATAATTTATGAAGTGTGAATGCTAGCATAGTGCATAAGTTTGATCAATGATAATTTCAATCACTTTTTCTAGCATCAATATATATCATAATCAGTAGCTCATCTCATAAAACTTCTCATGGTCAAGTAGCAAGCTATTCACATGTTTAAAGTATAGGCCATAAACTTTCTTGAAAACTAACAAACTATGTTCTCAGTCATCAAACAATTGCAATTCATTTATTTTCAGGAAGGGTCTATGTAAGAGCTTTGATCTAGCAAATTCCACATACTCGACCATCATTTAGTCTTCCATGATTGCTGATACTCAAAGCATATTTTTAGAACAAACCGTTTTAGTCAAACACATAGGAAGATAGGGGCTTAATGTTTCGCCTCCCAACTTATTTATCTCAGGGATAATGTCAACAATAATAACTCATGATCACCTATATTCAACTGGATATATGTGCCTTGATCTTTCCCTACCACATAATGCTTGCCAACTAAAGAATAAATAGAGCGGAATAGGGATGAACATTAATGACTCTTGCATAAAAGTAAATACAGAAAAGTAAAAGATAGGCCCTTCGCAGAGGGAAGCAGAGGTTGTCATGCGCTTTTTGTTGTTGGATGCACAAGCCCTTAATGCAAAGGAACATCACATTATATTGCCCCTTGTGATAGCAACCTTTATTATGCAGTCCGTCGCTTTTATTTCATTACCATCACAAGTTCATACAACGCTTATTTTCCCTTGCAATAAAATATCATACATATTTTAAGAGCAATTTTTATTGCTTTTTGCACCGATGACAACTTACTTGAAGGATCTTATTCAATCCATAGGTAGATATAGTGAACTCTCGTGGCAAGAAACTGGGTTTAAGGGTTTTTGGATGCACAAGTAGTATCTCTACTTAGTACGAATTTTTGGCTAGCAAAGGATCCTAAGCAAGCACCACATGTTAGAGGATCCATGACAATATAACTTCTATGTGAATATAAACAAACATAACTCATTATGTTGTCTTCCTTGTCCAACGTCAACTACTTGATCAAGCTTGAAAATAATTAATGGGGGCTCACAATCATAGAAGATGTCCAAGATAGTATATTTATATGTGAAATTTCTCTTCCTTCAAAATTCTTTCATGAATTGTTCAACTGACCAATGCTATGTTTGTTAACTTTCAATAAATTTTACCACTTATACTTCTTGTATGTGAAGTCACTACTCCCCATGGGACAAGCAAATGAAGCATATAAATTTCAACTTTCTGATATTCAATTCATTTGAACAATTTACTCGTAGGATATAAGTGAAGAACAAGAGTAAATGACAAACTACTCCAAAAAGATATAAGTGAAGACCAAATGAGTAGTTAAGTAAATAGGTAGCTATGTGAGGACTCTCTCTCATTTAAAAATTTCAGATCTTAAGTATTTTATTCAAACAGCAAAGAAAACAAAATAAAATGACATTCCCAGAATAGCACATCTCATGTGAAGAAGCAAAAACTTAGGCTAACCGATAGGTGTTGATGAAGAAAGGTGGGATGCCAACCGGGGCATCCCCAAGCTTAGTTGCTTGAGACTTCTTGAAATATTAACTTGGGATGCCTTGGGCATCCCCAAGCTTGAGCTCTTGTGTCTCCTTAATTCCTCTCATATCATGGCTTCTCCTAAATCTTAAAAACTTCATGCACGCAAAACTCAACAAGAAATCGTGAGATAAGTTAGTATAAATCAACTCAAAACCCTAACATTCTCTACTGTAGCAAATCACTAAAATTATAATTTAACATTGCATACTAAATGTCTCTGCATATTTAATACTCCTATCCTCAAATAGAATCATTAAACAAGCAAACATATGCAAACAATGCAACTATAACAGCAATCTGCCAAAACAGAACAGTCTGTAAAGGGGGATTTAAAATTCATACTTCCCTAACTCCAAAAATTCTAAAAAATTACCACGTGACAGAGAACTCATGCATTCTTACTGTGTAAAAATTTCAGATTTTTATCATGTTCTGACTATTCAGGAATATTTTGGACATAACAGAAAACTTTCTGTTTTCAAACAGCAACACATGAACTTGCAAACTGAGCATGATAAAGGCTATAATTGGCATTTTATATTGAACTAAAAGACACAAAACATGATTATTGATAACAGCAAGCAAATCTCAACAAAATAAAATGACGCTCCAAGCAAAACTCATATTATGTGATGAATAAAAATATAGCTCCGAGTGAGGTTACTGATAATTTTGAAGACGAAAGAGGGGATGCCTTCCGGGGCATCCCCAAGCTTATACGCTTGAGTCTTCCTTGAGTATTACCTTGGGGTGCCTTGGGCATACTCAAGCTTAGGGTCTTGCCACTCCTTATTCTCCTCATATCGATATCTCACCCAAAACTTGAAAACTTCAATCACATAAAACTTAACGGATCTTGTGAGATAGGTTAGTATGATAGAAATAAATCATCCACTTAGGTACTGTCAAGACAAGTTTCATAATTGTTCTCACATAATGCCTACTGTATTATATCATTTCCACAATTTATATTACTCAATATAAGCTATGGAAACACGAAAACAAGCAAACTATGCACCGAAAACAGAATCTGTCAAAAACAGAACAGCATGTAGTGAGCGATTTAAAAACCATAGTTCTGTACCTCCAAAAATTCTGAAAAATTAGGACAACGTAAAATATTTGTAACCCAATGCTCTGTAAAATTTCAAAAATTTCTCACGCTCCAGTACAGAATAGAAATTCCAGCACCGGACTCAAAAGTTTCTGTTTTTGCACAGAATCGAATCAACAAGTATCCACACTATCCCAAAGGCTTTACTTGGCACATTATTGAAAGAAAACATATAAAACATGATTACTACAGTAACTTAATCATGTGGACACACAAAAAAAGTAGGTACAAATATTGGGTTGTCTCCCAACAAGCGCTTTTCTTTAGTGCCTTTTAGCTAGGCATGATGATTTTAACGATGCTCACATAAAAAATAAAGAATTGGAACATAAAGAGAGCATCATGAATCATATGTTCCTCTCTCATAATAATTTTTAGTAGAATCATGAATGGATTCATCAATGTAGCTATTACGTAAAGCATTCTTTTCATGATCCATAAGCATAGAATTTTTATTACTCTCCGCATAAGCAAATTTCTTCTCATCAAACATAGCATCCCCATGCTTGGGGCTTTGCATATCATAAGCATAATAACTTTCATCATTAATAGTATGAATAGCACCGATAGTATAATAATTATCATCATAATTTTCTAAGTTGGTGCCAAAAAGATTCTCAAGATTATAAGAAGTACTCCCTCCATTCCTTTATGTAAGGTGTATTATTTCCGGCACAGTGACCAATGCAATTAATTATAGACAATCCAGTACGAAATTACCCTTGGCTAATTAGTTGATTATCGGAAAGTAAATCATTTAGCCTAGGAAAGAAAGAGATACACGGAATTCTGAGAGAGATACTTTCCTTCTTTTTCTCTACAAGGAGATATACATGCAATCAGGGGAGAGATACTTTCCTTTTCCTGGAGGGCTAAAAAGGGGATTACGAGGAATTAGAAGAAATACACCTTACATTGTGGAATTTTATCAAAAAACAAATACACCTTATATAAAGGAACAGAGGGAGTATCATTATCTTCCCAATCATAATTATCACAACAAGTAATAGGTATAATAAAATCATCATCAAGTGCATCATCTTCCACAAGTATTTTTGATTCATTCTCATGAGGCACAACAATAATAGGAGCAACATTATATGGGAGAGATACCTCTTTACCTCTACTTTTCCTTCTTTTCTTTACCACATTGTGTGTGGGTTTATTTAATTCTTCCGAGCTTCTTATTGAAGAGATTGGTTGGATAGGAAGCTCCTCCTCGTTACCTGTTTCATCATGAGAGAAAATAGGAGGGAAAGGGGGGATCTTTACCCTTCCATTAGTATTTCTTTTATATTCTATTTGTTTTCCCATTTTTCTATAGTTGGCAATATAAGCATTCTCATTGCAATTTACCATACAAAACATATAGATTTATTTTAGTTTAGTTTCAATGTCATCCGTGAGAATGAATACTTCAAACCAACTATTTTTATGTGACAATTCCTCACACCCCAAAAATAGATAAAGCTCATTATATAGTTCAAGGGCGGTCAAGTCATTACAATATTTAGCCATGATTCGATCATGAAAAAGTATGCATTGAAAATTAAGGTGACCAACTTTATTGCAAAGTTCACAAGTAATAGGATAGAGAGAACATAATTTTGTAGCAAATTCATCTATCACTTTGAGAAAAAAATTGGTTCTATCATGTTTATGCTTCTTACAAAATCTATCATCCCTATAAGGCATGTCTTCACAAACTTTATGCACTCCACAAAAACTGACATGCTTATAAGAAACATTTTTGTCATGACTAGTGCAATCATCATTAGTATTTTGGATATTCATAGAATTCATACTAACAACATTGCAATCATGCTCATCATTCATGGATTTTATGCCAAACATTTTATTGAATTCTTCTTCTATCAATTGAGCACAATTTTCCGATCCATCATTTTCAAGAAAGACATTATAAAGACGAATAATATGAGGCAACCTCAATTCCATTTTCTATAGTTTTCTTTTATAAACCAAACTAGTGATAAAACAAGAAACTAAAAGATTTAATTGCAAGATCTAAAGATATACCTTCAAGCACTCACCTCCCCGGCAACGGCGCCAGAAAAGAGCTTGATGTCTACTACACAACTTATTCTTGTAGACTCGTGTTGGGCCTCCAAGCACAGAGTTTTGTAGGACAGTAGCAATTTTCCCTCAAGTGGATGACCTAAGGTTTATCAATCCGTGGGAGGCGTAGGATGAAGATGGTCTCTCTCAAACAACCCTGCAACCAAATACAAAAAATCTCTTGTGTCCCCAACACACCCAATACAATGGTAAATTATATAGGTGCACTAGTTCGGCGAAGAGATGGTGATACAAGTGTAGCATGGATAGTAGATATAGGTTTTTGTAATCTGAAAATAAAAAAACAGCAAGGTAGCAAGTGATAAAATGGAGCACAAACAGTATTGCAATGCTTAGAAACAAGGCCTAGTGTTCATACTTTCACTAGTGCAATCTCTCAACAGTGCTAACATAATTAGATCATATAACCATCCCTCAACGTGCGACAAAGAATCACTACAAAGTTCCTATTAGCGGAGAACATAAGATAGAAATTGTTGTAGGGTATGAAACCACCTCAAAGTTATCCTTTCCGATCAATCTATCGAGCCATCCCTATAAGTGTCACAAACGGCCCTAGAGTTCGTACTAAAATAACACCCTATGATACGCATCAACCAACTCTAATGTCACCTAGATACTCCAATGTCACCACAAGTATCCGTGAGTTGATTATTTGATATGCATCAAACAACTTCAGATCATAATATTCAATCCACACAAAGAACTTCAAAGAGTGCCCCAAGATTTCTACCGGAGAAAGTAGGACGAAAACGTGCATCAACCCCTATGCATAGATTACCCCAATGTCACCTCAGGAATCCGCGAGTTGAGTGCCAAAACATACATCAAGTGAATCAATATAATACCCCATTGTCACCACAGGTATTCATATGCAAGACATACATCAAATGTTCTCAAATTCATAAAAATATTCAATCCGATAACAGTGAAACCTCAAAGGTAAAAACTCAATTCATCACAACGAGATAGAGAGGGAGAAACACTATATGACCCAACTATATTAACAAAGCTCGCGGTACATCAAGATCGTGCCAAATCAAGAACACGAGAGAGAGAGAGAGATCAAACACATAGCTACTAGTACATACCCTCAGCCCCGAGGGTGAACTACTCCCTCCTCGTCATGGAGACCGCCAGGATGATGAAGATGGCCTCCGGTGATGATTCCCCCCTCCGGCAGGGTGCCGGAAAAGTGCTCCAGATGGGATCTCCTTGGTATAGAGGCTTGCGGCGGCGTAAAAACTCATCTAGGTTAAATTTTGGGGGTTTCTGAATATATATGATTTTTCAGCGTTGGAATCACGCAAAGAGGTGCCACAGGGGGCCCACGAGGCACCAGGGCGTGCCTGGGGGGTGGTGTGCCCTGGTGGCTTGTGGGGCCCCTGTGGGTCTTCTGCTGCTCCCCCGAAGCTTCCTGGGTCTGTTTCCTTCTAGAAAAAAATCGTCAAAAAGTTTTGCTGTATTTGGGCTTCATTTGATATGGATTTTCTGGAAAACCAAAAACAAGCAGAAAACAGCAACTGGCACTGGGCACTAGGTCAATATGTTAGTCCATAAAAATCATATAAAAGCCATATAAAAGTGCACCAAAATCATACAAAACTATAATAAACATGACATGAATACTTCATAAATTATAGATACGTTGGAGACGTATCAGCCGACGCCACCTACAACCACCAGCTCCTCCAGGACCACATGTAGGCGGAGGAGCAGATCGCCGCGGACCTGGCGGAGCAGGCGGCACTGCTGGAGTCCTACCGCTCCACCCGCGAGAGCCGCCTCGAGCGCTGGCGGTACCACCAGCGGGTGGCGGAGGTTGCGGCCGCCTACAAGGAGGGCGACGAGGCGGGCGAGGCGCTGTTTAGTGAGACAGACGATGAGGCAGAGGAAATCGCCGGCTCCGCCGAGGCCCCGCCCTGCCGGCAACGAAGCGGAGGACTTCGCCGGCTCCGCCGAGACCCCGCCCCGCCGGCAACAAGGCGGAGGACATCGTCGGCCCCACCGAGGCCCCGCCCTGCCGGCAACGAAGCGGAGGACATCGCCGGCTCCACCGAGGCCCCGCCCCGCCAGCAACAAAGCGAAGGACTTCGCCGGCGCCGCCGGACATGGGAACGGGCGCCGGAGATCATAGATTAGGTTAATTAATTATACATCCAGAGCCAGAGGAGCACCGCTATTTAGTTGAAAAATGTCCAAAATGTAATGAGATCCGGGCATGTTTGAAATCCGGCCGTGTTTGAATGAATTTAGTCCGGTTAGTTCGAATTGTTGTATCAGAGGCATTAGACGAACATGCAAAACAATACGTACTACTCCCTCCGTCCTAAAATAAGTGTCTCAACTTTATACTCCCTCTGTCCAGGTGTATAAGTCATCTTAGATTGTGCACCGCGACCAAGGTAAGGGAAAAACGAGAGAACTTGATGTTTATTTGCTAATTAATGCGATTGCATCCAGAGAATTAACCACTGCATGTTGTGCTAAGTCGTCTCAAGTAATTGAATGCATACACGCCCCACATCTCCTATTGGCTAATTTCTGTTTTTTTGGCAAAAACAGAAAACGAGGTGGGTAGTTTTGGGATTATTTGGTTTTCGTAATGTGACTTATGCACCGGTACGGAGGGAGTACTAACTTTAGTACGAAGTTGTACTAAGCTTGAGACAATTATTTTGGGAAGGAGGGAGTAGGATTTTTTGTCAGGACGCACAGTGATCACTTTGTTTGCCGCAGTTTCACACGTACCATAAAGTTTTTTAGCGTGGTTGTACATTGCAATCAAAATCACAGGCCTGGCAATTCATAACATTCACAACAATCGATCAGAGCCAATATTTTTACTTCACAACTAAACACACAAATAAAAAAAAAATCGATCGATGCTGCTGACAGCAAAGGGCGTCCCATTCCAAAATATCAAATGTATGTATTTTTGCTAACCATCAATGAGCAAAATTTGACAAGGTTTCCCTTTCCAAAATATCAAATGCATGTCTTCTTGCGAACACCAATGAGCAAACTTTGAGAAGGTTTTCCCATTGCAAAATATCAAATGCCTACGATTGTGGAAAGGAAGGTGTTTGTCATCAGTTTGCACATTGACATGGAACCTCGTGCTGGATTAACCAGCTGATCTTTTTGTGTAGTTCCACTGAAATCGAGCAATGTCATGCGTAGCTTGGTGGATTTCGTATTTACATGTTGCAAGGCCTTGAACATGTTGGCAACTCCTTTCATGTAGCTAGTTTAGTGGCTCAAGGTGACAATGAATGATTAGAGAACCATTTGATGTATTGTGCATGATGAAGCATTATGGAGGGCACGAACCATCCGAACATTTTGTTCAGTTCCACTGAAATCAAGCTGAGCATCCCTGTCTGCATAAATATAGAAAAAGTGTGATTACTATAATAGTGGTACTAGTTGATGAAACATACGCTCACAAATATAATCATCTTCATTATCTTAACAGGAAAAGATAGCAATGCAATAGCTTCAATTAAACATTTATTCAAAACAGTACCACAATATAAGTAGCACAACATAACAAAGCACGATCATGTGGATGAAGGCCGATGCTGACCTCGTTTGTTACAGCTGCGTCCACGAGTGACTTGGTCATACCTTTCCTGGTTGTAGAATCTTGCACTTCACATGCTGTTGAGTTGCCACATGAGCTCTGCAGACTAGTCATGTCACCAGCGTATACTAATACTCTGTAAAGCTTCTCGATTATTCCTTCTGTAATGTACCGCAACCAGTGATTGCTTCTTTCTGCAAAGTGGAAGGATCAACTAGGCCCAAGAATGCAACAGTTTGCCTTAAATACATTGGCTCCTTTTGTGCAGTTCAACTGAAATCAAAATCAAAATAGCAACAAGCAGAAGTTTTGATATCCCTGTTTGCACAAAGAGGTATAAAGGAAACAATTACTTACCAATAATGGTTGATGACTTATACGCCCGTAAGAAAAAATATCTACCTTATTTTAGTGGGAAACAAAGCAGGACAGTAGCAATTCTCAAACAGTGTCATTGATTCATATACCTTGCTTAAAAATGTAGAAAGAATGACAAAGCAGGATTGTACCATTTCTCAAATAGTGTAACTGATTCATATTAATAGAGACATCATCTTAACAATACATTGGTTCAACATGTACTCCCGCCGATACGTAATAAGTGTTGCAGTTCTGAACTAAGGTTCAATAGTTACTTCTAAGACTGACATTGCTTTATTTTTCCAGTGGCATTAGAATAAAAAAAAGCTTAAACAGTTGCATGGCAGAGTGGGCGCAACAGCACCATGTGCTTCCATCAATGTATAAAGGGCTGATGCAGAGTTTGTTGCAACAAAGAAACAAGCAGCATATCTGGGTTGGTAGCATTTTTGTTCACTTAATGGGAGAAGACAGCAATACAATAGCTTCAATTCAACATTTATTCAAAACAGTACCAATACAAGTAGCACAGCATCTCAAAGCACACTGCACAATCATATGGATGAAGGCCGGTACTGACCTTTCATGAGGCAGACTTGAAAGACCTCAAGATTAAATACCAATCTGCCAACACGGATAGGAAATCCTATCTCCTTTTGTGTGAGTTCCACTAAATCTAGCAACGTTACCGGTGTGATATTTTAGTTGAACTGCACAAAACAGTCTTCAAACAAAAGTGTTTTGCGTAGTGCACCAAAAGGTCGCAATAGCAACGAGGTGAAAGAGATCCCTGTTTGCACAGAGGTAAAAAAGGAAACAATTACTGGCCAATAACGGAGGATGACACATACGGCCACAAAAAGAAGCATCTACCTTATCTTAATGGGAAACAAAGAAGGACAGTTGCATTTCTAAAATAGTGGCATTGATTCATATGAATAGAGACATTCTCTTAAAATTAACATTCGTTATACATGTAATTTACTTCTAACAGTGGCATTGCTTCAATTTTCCAGCGGCATTATGAGATTAACAACAGCTAAACAGTTGTATGGGACAGGGAACACACCAGCACCATGTGCCTCCACACGTATAAATGGGTGATGCAGAGCCTGTTGCAACAAAGAACCAAGCAGCATATCTGTGTTGGTCCCATATTTGTTCTCTTTCAACCTTTTTCCGATGTGAGGGCAGCAAATCTAGTCCTGCACAAACTCTACTGCCTTGTCCCCCACCCCCCGGTTGCTTTCCTTTTTCAACAAAGAGATCAGTTCCTTACAGATGTGTGTACTGCGATTTCCCTTTTTTTTCCTTTTTGACCAATAGAGCGGCTGGATAGCCAGTCTGTACTACTTTCCCCCCTTCCTTTCTGTAGGGTCACGCAGCAGAAAACAAAAAATTTCTGACCTACGCACCAACCCAGGACCACTATGAAGACTGCATACAAGGTTTTGATCTGATCGTTACCGACTCGTAGCGCAGCGGAAGTAGAGTCGATGTAGATCGTTGGTGCAGATCCCCACAGCTAGGATATACAACCTCCCAACCGCGAGGATGTACTCCCTCGACTGCCCCTCGAAAAGCCCTCCGGGAGGCGGTCGAACAGTCCCTCGGACGGTGTCGCGGATAGCCCTTCGGGAGGACCCTCAAAACTCGGACGGTCACTCGGACAGCCCTTCGGGAGGCACTCACAAACAGCCCCTCAGGCAAAAAGATTGAACCTACGACCTCTCTACGGGGTTGCACACATACGGTGTCATCTATCCGGCAGGGCTTCACCGTCCAGAACTAGTTCCCACCGGAACCCAGACAGCCTTTCGGCTCTACGAAACTCTTTTCGTGGGAGGGAGAGAAGAAGCCAGATCAATGCATGGCATTGTGTGAGAGAGTTGGAGTGAGTGTGGAGAGCCCCTCTCCACCTCTATTTATAGGGAAATGCAAGGGGTAGGGTGGCCCACAAAAACCCAAAATGCCCATGTAAAATGAATCACATAAAGGGCATAATGGGGAGGGAAGTGGAGCTCCATGGAGCTCCACCCATGTGGCCGGCCACCCCCATTGTGGGCCCCCCCAAAGGGGTTTCCTTAGCCCCCAAGTCCTTCTAAAAGCCTTTTGGAAAAAGCCCTAAAAGGTGGCTTTCCATAAAGTAGCCCAAAAAGCACTTTCACTATTCACAGAAACATTTTTCCGCGACCGTTAAATCTGAAAATATTTCTGTGGGTCTTAGAACAATTCCAGTACCCACTAAAATGATTTTGGATGCGTTCCGAAACAATTCTGGATTAGTGATTTTCATCTGCGAAAAGCAACCAAACCGGTTCCGGCAGCTCCGGAACATTTCCGGTTTTTATCCCGGAAAAATCCCAGAAGTTTCTAGAACAATTTTGGCACCCTCCAAGAATTTCCAGGCGTGTGCCAAAACCAATTTGACTTAACGGTATACTCCGAAACAACTTTTTGGTTTTACCGAAACTATTCTGGTGTTCTCTCTCCGGAACTTTTCCGTTGTCTCCAAAACTTTTCCGGTGACTTTCTCTCAGACTCCCTGTCTAGTATTCAGCAGATAGATGACCCTTAAGCGTGTGACCCTATAGGTTCGGTGAAGTATAGACATGAACGGAACTCTTTCCGATCAATGATCAACATCGGAGTCGTGGACACCCATGTTGACCCCTATACCCACACGAAGAAATATTCGAGTGAACCTCCTATTGCTGTGTGCTATTCCTGTTGCTTCACGATATGTTACAAATACCCGAGGTGAGACTTATCGGCATCCCCATGGATCAACAACTTGTCCACTATGCTAGTTACCTCGTTACCGGTTTTGTTCTCTTTTCTCGTTCCCGTGTTCCGGCATCCCTGTGATCAAATCACATTGTGTCTGGCCAGACGATGGTGGATACCGTAACACCGAGAGGGCCCAGAGATATCTCTCCATCGTCGGAGGAGCAAATCCCAATCTTGAGCTATCAAGTTATTTGACATACTTTCCCATGAACCCGTAAGCCGCCGTAATAGCAACCCAGTTACGGATGATGTTTAACAAACCCCAAAGTTCATGAATCAAGCATGAAGAAACTCGATACTCTCATGGTCTAAGGAATTATGCAAATGTAAACTTTCTCTATGTTATTGACCATTAACTTGTGATGAATGTATCTCATAGCATAACATCAATTTGGGTCGATTCAACCACAAGGTTCTACTAACATTGTGCCCTCAAAGTTGCCGGCATAGTCATGCCCATGATCAGGAAAACAGAACCATCATGCAACACTTGAGCTAGTCTTAGAGGCCAGACTAGAAATACATTTTACCGGCCATATTATTGTAGACTCGAGAACCATAGTAGTTATAGCACGGAATATAAACTTAATTACGAACATGGGGATAAATAATAACATTTATTATTGCCTCTAGGGCATATCTCCTACAGACTCCCACTTGCACTAGAGTCAATAATCTAGTCAATGCTAAAACACTTTACACCTATGGCATACCGGTGTAAAATATGCTTCGCTTGTGGTATAGCCTGATGTCCAACGGATCTGACAACTTTAGTTCCGTGTGTATCTTTGCATCTCCTCGCGTATTCACGCTTTCACAAAATTCATATTTTGTGTGGACTTCGCTTTGTATATATGTGAATCATAGGTCAAACCTTGATTCCTCAGACTGAGCTATGGAGCAACTATCCGCAATAGTGTCCCATTGACCAAAGCCTTCTTGGAACCATACTAAGTTCATGAATGAACTATACGATTCAACATCTTCTTTGTCGCTTCTAAAGCGTCAACATACTTAGCCTTTGTTATAGAAATCGCCACAGTAACTTGTTTGGAACAATTTTCAACTACTGTGCCACCATATCGTGTATTACACAAAACCCTTAACATAAATCGAAAATCGCATGGAGCATTGAAGACTGTATCAATGTAATTACTTACAACGAGCACTTCATAATCTCTGCTTGCGAGAAAACATGTCATCGGTGCTACTTTAGTACTTAATGACATTTTTCACTATTGTCCCATGATCAGTACTTTGATCACTTTGGTATCTATACTCGCAACAACTTTGGGAGTATCGGACATATTTGGTTGTTTTACATACCATGGAATACATGATTAATCCAAACACAAGAGTGTGTGGAATCTCCATCATGTATTTTGCGCATCAATGTTTTGGGACACCGAGTCTTGCAAAATCCCTTTCCATGTGACTTCGGCAAGAATCACTCCTTGGCGTTTTAATGCTAAACTGTTTTAGCATCTTGTCAATATGTATTTTTGGCTTTAGCTCTATCTGTGGGATCGAGGAGATAGGTCTAGAAGGGGGGTGAATAGACTCCTAACCAGCCAAAGTAGCAGTTTTTAATTTCTCTTGGAACTTAGGTAGATTTTGGCACAAGTTAAGATCACTCCAATACTTTCTACACATGCATATCTAGAGATTGAGCAGCGGAAATGATAAAACATGCAAGAGTACAGAAAGTAAAGGGTAGAGTATGGAAGATCAAACGCAATGAAGACACGGTGGTTTTTGGCGTGGTTCCGATAGGTGGTGCTATCGTACGTCCACGTTGATGGAGACTTCAACCCACGAAGGGTAACGGCTGCGCGAGTCCACGGAGGGCTCCACCCACGAAGGGTCCACGAAGAAGCAACCTTGTCTATTCCACCATGGCTTACGTCCACGAAGGACTAGCCTCACTCGGGGTAGATCTTCACGAAGTAGGCGATCTCCTTGCCCTTACAAACTGCTTGGTTCAACTTCACATCAGGTTGGAGGCTCCCAAGTGATACCTAACCAATCTAGGAGACACCACTCTCCAAAAGGTAATAGACGGTGTGTTGTTGATGAACTCCTTGCTCTTGTGCTTCAAATGATAGTCTTCCCAGCACTCAAACAACTCCTCACAGATTTGGCTATGGTGGAAGAGGGATTTGAGTGGAAAGCAACTTGGGATAGGCTAGAAATCAAGTTTCAAATGGTAGGAATGGAATAGCTTGATCTCAACACATGAGTAGGTGGTTCTCTCTCAGAAAATGTATGGTGGAAGTGTAGGCACGTTCTGATGGCTCTCCTTACAGAGAAGGAGGTGGTGGAGGGGTATATATAGCCTCCACAGAAAATCCAACCGTTACACACTTTTGACCCAACTCGGTGGTACCGAAACAATCATCTCGGTAGCACCGAACTATGTCAAAGATATGAACGTTAGGAATCTCGGTGGGATCGATACGAACAACTCGGATGGACCAAAGTGCAATGGCTAGGGCAAACCTCATCTCGGTGGCATCGATTGCATCTACTCGGTAGGACCGAAGTGAAGCAATAAGGCAACAGAGAGTTGGCAAGCCATCTCGGTGAGACCGATTTGCAAAACTCGGTGAGACCGAAGTAAGTGCAAATGATTACAGAGAGTTGGCAAAGCCATCTCGGTGAGACCGAGATCCATTTCGATGGATCCGATTTGTTAGGGTTTTGGCAGTGGCTAAGTCTTGGATTAACTCGGTGGGGCCGGATAGGAAATGTTGGTGGGGCCGAGTTGGAATGTAGGTTTTGGACATATTTGGGATTGAGAGAGTGGTTGAGGGTTTAGGAGTACTATCACTAAGCACTTGAGCAAAAATACCATTAAGCAACACCTCATCCCCTTTTAATAGTATTGGCTTTCCTATGGACTCAATGTGATCTTGGATCACTAAACCAAAAATGTAGAGTCTTGATCTTTTGCCAATCCTTGTCCTTAGCATTTTGAAGGGGTTCCACGTCCTCTTGTCCATGCCACGCCATTTGTTGAACTTGTCTGAAATTCACTAGATAAAAGCATTAGTCCAACAACATGTATGTTGGCATAAATTACCAAAGCCACCAAGGGAGCAAATGTGCTTTCAATCTCCCCCTTTTTGGTAATTGATGACAACATACATCAAAGCTTCAAATACAGATATGGCAGAGTTATGTATGAAAGCTTTGAAGGAAATATGTAACATATATGAGCTCCCCTGAACTCCCCCTAAAGAGGTGCATATAACATGGTGATACCATATGGGAGATATACATGCTACATGTATCTTGGCTATATGCATCAGAGCAAACATATATATCATATAGGGTCCACATGTCCATGATTGTCTCCTTACAAACATTATATACTAGCAAGAGGTCAATCATGTACATGAGTGTGATGCATATACTTACCTTGAAGTTCTTGATCAAGTACCTGAAGAAATACACTTGAGAAAACAGGGTTAGATAACACAAGATAATTTCTTCAAGAAAAGACACAAGATCAACAAGAAACCAAGATTGGGATGACATGTAGAATGGAGTATCACTAGGTGAATACTTCTTTGAAGCAGACATGTCCCCAAAAGAAATAGTTGTCTCCCCTTAAAGAACTTCCTCTCCCCCTGAATCTGACATTGGATATTGGGAGTAGGTAGGGTGAGAAAACTAGAGCAACCAGAGCATAAACTAATCATGTTTCTCCCCTCTTAGAAACAAGTAACATTCTCTCCTCTTGTAAGGTGCATCTCTTTTATAGTGATAAGCTTTGATGTGTATTCCTCTCTCCCCCTTTGACATCAATTTCCAAGAAGGAACTTCAAGGTTATTGATCAAGTGGGTTTGGTCCTCGAGAAACACACTTAGCCTTTGAGTGGCTCTAGATGCAAGTAGAGGATAAGAATCATTGAGTGGAGCTGGAGCAGAAAAACTCAGGAAAAATTTGACAGAAAATTCCTTAGAGCAGCAAAATCGGTGACACCGAGTTGATATAAATCGGTGGAACCGAGGTTGATGCAATAGAATTATCTGTCAACTCAGCTCACTAGACAAAGGAAATCTCACAAGGATTTGCAAGGAATTAGCTGCGAAACTAACTAAAAGAAAAGAAACACAGAAAAGAAGCAAGGTCTAGATGAAGTTTTTTTTTTGAAAAAGAAACACTCTAGCAAGAAGAGACCAAACAGAAGAAAACACTAGAGAACTTCATCTAGATGGGTCGGTGACTAGGTCACCTATGTTAGAGTATATTGACTTAGGAGTCAAGTGAGAGCACTTGATCATAGGTCATACTCTTCGTTTAAGCTCAAAATGGGGTTGCCATTTTTTTCTTTTAAGCATTTCAATGTATTCACATCTTGTTGAGTTGCTCTAGCCCATGTCTTTGAGTAAAGCTTCTCTAGGATGTGAGAATTTACATTGGGATTTTGGTGATGTCCATCATGTAGTTGAACTTGAAGTGGATGCTCATGAGTTGACGTTTGGAGCTATCCTAACATTTGTAGTTCATCTTCCTACATGGGTTAGCTTTGCAAGGAACAACATGTATATCCAATATGACAAGAATGAAGCATATCTCAAGAATTTGTCAAAGGATATGTTTAGGCTGTCTTGTTCCTTGTTCCTCCATCAATTGTTGATACTTGGGTCATATAAGATTGCTTATGATAAGAGTGTGACGCAATCTTGTGGCATGAAGCTTGTCCAAGTACCTACAAAAGGTTAGATACAATACAAGGGAGCAAGATGTCCAAGATATAAGATGATCATGAAAGATATCATGGGTTAGTCAAGAATGCTCAAGCCCTTGTACGCATTCACATGAACCTCTAGTTCACGTTTGAAGCATCTATGATGTTCAACTCACTTCTTAAGTGACAAAACACTTTCTCATCAAGGGGTTTGGTAAAGATGTCCGCCAATTATTTGTCGGTACGAACATGTTTAAGGTCAATGTCACCTTTCTCAACATGATCTCGAATAAAATGGTGACGAACCTCAATATACTTAGTTCGAGAATGTTGCACGGGATTGTGTGCAATCTTAATAGCACTCTCATTGTCACATAGTAATGGTACATGTTTCACATGCACACCATAGTCTTTAAGAGTTTGTGTCATCCATAGTAATTGAGCACAACATGATCCCACGGCAATGTATTCCGCTTCGGCGGTAGATAGAGATACGAAATTTTGTTTCTTGGATGACAAAGACACAAGAGATCTACCAAGAAATTGACATGTACCCGAAGTGGATTTTCTGTCAACCTTGCCTCCGGCATAGTCCGAATCGGAGTAGCCAACAAGATTGAAAGACGATCCTTTGGGATACCATATGCCAAAGTTTGGTGTATGTAATAAGTATCTCACAATTCTTTTCACCATTTTAAGATGACACTCTTTTGGTGCCGCTTGGTATCGTGCACACATGCACACACTTAGCATAATGTCGGGACGGGAGACACATAGATATAGCAACGAACCAATCATAGATCGATAAACCTTTTGATCAACCAGTTTGCCATCCTTGGTCAAGTCAAGATGTCCACTCGTGGGCATGGGAGTTTTCATACCTTTACTCTCTTGCATGTTGAACTTCTTGAATAAGTCCTTGGTATACTTTGTTTGAGAAACAAAGGTACCTTCCCTAGTTTGCTTGATTTGCAAGCCAAGAAAGAATTTGAGTTCACACATCATAGACATCTCGAACTTCTCCGACATCAGCCTTCCAAACTTTTCACTAAAAGAGGGGTTAGTAGATCCAAAGATAATATCATCAACATAAATTTGGCATACAAATAATTCTCCATTAACCCTCTTAGTGAACAAAGTTGAATCAATCTTCCCAATCTCAAAACCCTTTTCAAGAAGAAACTTTGTCAAGCATTTGTACCAAGCTCTAGGGGCTTGTTTAAGACCATAAAGAGCTTTACGAAGTTTGTACACATGATTAGGTTTCTTGAGATTTTCAAAGCCGGGAGGTTGTTTAACATACACTTCCTCCTCAATTTCACCATTTAAGAAAGCACTTTTAATATCCATTTGGTAAAGAGTGATATCATGGTGATTGGCATAGCAAGTAAAATACGAATAGACTCAAGTCTTGCAATGGGGGCATAGGTCTCACCATAGTCCATACCTTCGACTTGTGTGTACCCTTGTGCTACGAGACGAGCCTTGTTACGTACAACTTGTCCATCTTCATCTTGCTTATTCCGAAACACCCATTTGGTTCCAATGATGTTTTGCTCTTCCTTAGGCTTCTCAACCAATGTCCAAACTTGGTTCCTCTCAAAGTTGTGTAGCTCTTCGTGCATTGCATTCACCCAATCGGGGTCCTTGAGAGCATCTTCTACCTTCAGGGGTTCAACACTAGAGATAAATGAGTAATGCTCACAAAAGTTAGCTAAACGAGTTTTAGAGCGAGTGATTCTCCCGGTTTGGATATCTCCAAGTATTTGTTCGACTGGATGATTCTTGTTGATTCTTGCTCTGACTCGAGATAGCTTTTGCTTGGGTTGTGGTGAGGCTTCCTCATCATCATCATCTTCTTCTTCTTCGTTGATGTTGTCGTTGTTGGCTTGTGGAGGTGGAGAAGGAGGTTGAGGTGGATCATCTTGTTGCACTTCCTCATTCCCATCGTCTTGACGTGTCCCACTTGTGGATGCCTCCGTATCAACTTGTCGTTCACCTTGATGCAAAGTTGGGGCTTCCACTTGAATAGACGAGGTACTCTCCTTCACTTCCACGGGGCGAATCTTGCCAATGGGCAAGTCTTGGATTGCTTCCGATGGTTATTTATCTCGTACATCAAGTGGCAATTGCTCGACTTGCGAGCCGTTAGTCTCATCAAACTTCACATCTACCGTCTCTTCAACTTTTCGAGTGAAGTTGTTGTAGACACGGTAAGTGTGAGAGTTCGATCCATAACCGAGTAGGAAACCTTCATGAGATTTAGGAGCAAATTTTGAACGACAATGCTTATCAAGAATGTAACATTTTGAGCCAAATACTCGAAAGTATCCAACTTGTGGATTGTTACCGGTGAGCAGTTCATATGCCGTTTTACCAAGAAGCTTGTGAAGGTAAAGTCGATTTGTTGCATGACAAGCTGTTTCAACCGCTTCTGCCCAAAAATGTCTTGGCGTCTTGTATTCATCAATCATCGTTCTTGCCATCTCAATAAGTGTTCGGTTCTTCCTCTCAACAACTACATTTTGTTGAGGTGTGTACGTAGCTGAGAACTCATGTGAAATACCCTCCTCATCAAGAAAGGTCTCCACATTGGTGTTCTTGAACTCCGTTCCGTTGTCACTCCGAACCTTCTTGATCTTCCCTTCAAATTGATTTTGAGCCTTTCTTGCGAAGTTCTTGAAGATCTTTTGTACCTGCAATTTGTCATCAAGAAAGAACACCCACGTAAATCTGGAAAAATCATCAACAATGACCAAACCGAAAGAGTTACCACCAAGACTTTTATAGGAGTTGGGACCAAAAAGATCCATATGAAGTAGCTCGAGTGGTCTCCTCGTGGTCATAATGTTCTTTACGGGATGGCTTCCTCCAACCTGTTTTCCTGCTTGGCAAGCACTACAAAGTCGATCTTTGTCAAATATAACATATTTTACCCCAAGAATGTGATCTCCTTTAACAAGTTTATCAAGGTTACGCATACCAACATGTCCAAGTCTTCTATGCCATAACCAACCTTTAAAAGATTTTGCAATTAAACATGTATGAGGTTGGGATCTTTTAGTGAAATCAACAATGTATAGATCACCTCTACGAATGCCGGTAAATACCATATTATGATTATCTTAGCGAAACACTTGGCAATCTACTTTGGTAAATAGAACATTAAAACCAAAATCGGCTAGTCTAGATACGGAAAGAAGATTGTAACCAAGAGATTCAACAAGCATAACATTTTGTCTGGAGCTATCATTGGATATGGCCACCTTACCAAGGCCAAGTACCTTACCCTTGGAGTTGTCTCCAAAAGTCACATACTTACGTGGACCATCATTTTTTGCAAGCTCACGAAACATGTCTCTATCTCCGGTCATGTGATCGGTACAGCCGCTATCAAGAATCCACTCTTTTCCTCCGGCCATGTAATCTCGAAGATTTGCCATAAGACTAAGATTTCTCATGGTCTTCTCGAATTCAATATAAAACTCTTCATCTTCATCATAGTAGCCATGCTCAATATCCTCTTCATTATGCGTGTGATCATTACCTAGGGTAATAGATTCATTAGTTTCATGATCATGACAATGTTCAAGTTTATGGATTCTAATGGCTTCCATGATAATGTTGCTAATAGTTGTAACATCTCCTTTGGCACGCATAAGATCACGAAGCTCAAACAAGCAATCATCAAACTTAGGATCATTAGGACTCATCTTGTGTAAAGCAACAGTCTTATGAAGAATCTTATCAATACTCTTTAAGGAGTAATCAGGATATCGCTTTTCTAAATCATGCCATAGAGTATAAGCACATGCAAAGTTTTGCATACAACGAAGCACAACCTTAGGTAATCCTCTAATGATAAGATTGACGGTTCTAAGATTACGAAGCATGTCAATTTCCTCTTCATGAGTAGGATGGAAGGGATCAATAGGGGGCACATAAGGATTATGAATATACTTGCTCAAGTTAAATTCATCAAAGATATCAAGCATTTCATCCCTCCAAAAATTGTAATACTCCCCATCGAGAATAGGCACTCTACGTTTAAGACTCCCCAACGTAGACACTTCCATCTCCCTCCAATGGTGATGAAACCAAGGCAATGGAAACCAAAGCTCTGATACCAATTGTGGGATTGAGGAGATAGGTCTAGAGGGGGGTGAATAGACTCCTAACCAGCCAAAGTAGCAGTTTTTAATTTCTCTTAGAACATAGGCAGATTTTGTCACAAGTTAAGATCACTCCAATACTTTCTACACATGCATATCTAGAGATTGAGCAGCGGAA
Source organism: Elymus sibiricus (assembly GCA_039707655.1). NCBI lineage: Eukaryota > Viridiplantae > Streptophyta > Magnoliopsida > Poales > Poaceae > Elymus > Elymus sibiricus. The sequence goes on along the minus strand of CM077664.1, from coordinate 247,665,561 downwards.
ATGATAAAGCATGCAAGAGTACGGAAAGTAAAGGGTAGAGTATGGAAGATCAAACGTAATGAAGACACGGTGGTTTTTGGCGTGGTTTCGATAGGTGGTGCTATCGTACGTCCACGTTGATGGAGACTTCAACCCACGAAGGGTAACGGCTGCGTGAGTCCACGGAGGGTTCCACCCACGAAGGGTCCACGAAGAAGCAACCTTGTCTATTCCACCATGGCTTACGTCCACGAAGGACTAGCCTCACTCGGGGTAGATCTTCACGAAGTAGGCGATCTCCTTGCCCTTACAAACTGCTTGGTTCAACTCCACATCAGGTTGGAGGCTCCCAAGTGACACCTAACCAATCTAGGAGACACCACTCTCCAAAAGGTAATAGACGGTGTGTTGTTGATGAACTCCTTGCTCTTGTGCTTCAAATGATAGTCTTCCCAGCACTCAAACAACTCCTCACAGATTTGGCTATGGTGGAAGAGGGATTTGAGTGGAAAGCAACTTGGGATAGGCTAGAAATCAAGTTTCAAATGGTAGGAATGGAATAGCTTGATCTCAACACATGAGTAGGTGGTTCTCTCTCAGAAAATGTATGGTGGAAGTGTAGGCACGTTCTGATGGCTCTCCTTACAGAGAAGGAGGTGGTGGAGGGGTATATATAGCCTCCACACAAAATCCAACCATTACACACTTTTGACCCAACTCGGTGGCACCGAAACAATCATCTTGGTAGCACCGAACTGTGTAAAAGATATGAACGTTAGGAATCTCGGTGGGACCGATACGAACAACTCGGATGGACCGAAGTGCAATGGCTAGGGCAAACCTCATCTCGGTGGCATCGATTGCATCAACTCGGTAGGACCGAAGTGAAGCAATAAGGCAACAGAGAGTTGGCAAGCCATCTCGGTGAGACCGATTTGCAAAACTCGGTGAGACCGAAGTAAGTGCAAACGATTACAGAGAGTTGGCAAGGCCATCTCGGTGAGACCGAGATCCATTTCGGTGGATCCGATTTGTTAGGGTTTTGGCAGTGGCTAAGTCTTGGATGAACTCGGTGGGGCCGGATAGGAAATGTCGGTGGGGCCGAGTTGGAATGTAGGTTTTGGACATATTTGGGATTGAGAGAGTGGTTGAGGGTTTAGGAGTACTATCACTAAGCACTTGAGCAAAAATACCATTAAGCAACACCTCATCCCCTTTTAATAGTATTGGCTTTCCTATGGACTCAATGTGATCTTGGATCACTAAACCAAAAATGTAGAGTCTTGATCTTTTGCCAATCCTTGTCCTTAGCATTTTGAAGGGGTTCCACGTCCTCTTGTCCATGCCACGCCATTTGTTGAACTTGTCTGAAATTCACTAGATAAAAGCATTAGTCCAACAACATGTATGTTGGCATAAATTACCAAAACCACCAAGGGAGCAAATGTGCTTTCACTATCAGGCAATTTTATCTCATAGATAATTATGCCTAATACCGAGGCTACCTAGCCTAAGCACTTCATCGAAAACTATTTTCAATGAAGTCCTAATTCGTGTCAAGAAATTTATATTATTTCCAATCAACAATGTGTCAAGCACACAAGGTTTTTAGAAATATTATTATGCTCCCACTTACTTTCTTGAAACCACAAGCATCTTCTTTATCCATTGATGAAAACAAACTCTTTTGACTATTTCATCAAAAACGAAGATTCCAACTCCATTTTGCTCTCTTCTGTCCATTGCTGGAACTCTGAAGTTTGCATACTTACTAGCATCCTCTGGATCGACAAAACACTTCGGACTGTATCACATACAAGTCCTAGTTTGTATTTCCATTTCATGGAAATCCTTTTGGCATCCATGTATCATATCTCAAGATTGAAATATGTATTAATTGCTAGTTTAACCCGATCTGACTTTAAGCATTGCTACGGTGAGACAATCTCATCGTAGTCAACTCCTTGAATTTGTTATTGCAACAAGTCGAGCTTTATGGATAAAACATTTTTATTCACATCAGTTTATAGTTCCATTAATGTTCGTTAGACTCTAAGTCTTCCAAAGGGTTTATCAAGATATAATCTTGAATCATTTATATGGAAACTATCTCGGATTATATTGGCATTTAGCCAATTCCGGAGTCAGGGCCCATCAACGCTTCCTTGTGTATCGTAGGTATACTGTTGTCTAACAACAATATCTCGCTTGTGCACCTGAGAGATTTGCACGAGTTTTGCCTACGTGGTTCAGTTGCAAGTTCGACCGAAGTCCATACATCTCATGTAGAGGCTTCCGTATAAGTCGCAGTAGGAAATTCTAGAATTACTTCCAAGGTTTCTTTTCTTTGAACTGATGACGAAGATACTGTTATCTCGTCGAGTTGCACTGTCCTCCCACTCACCTTTTTGTAAGAACCCTTTTCTACAAAATCATACCGTTCTTTGTGGCAAACCTTTTTGCCTCGGTATAGTGAGGGAGGAATACCCAATAATTTGGGACAACCTACAAAGTAGCACTTGTCTGATTTGGAATAGGTTTGTAAATATTTTACACAAGCCCCATATTCCAAATGTTAAGAAAGACATAACATGGTTGGGGTTACCATACCATGGCGTCATTTCAACAGATCTGATGGTGCTCTTTTCAGTGTAAAAGCCGTAGTCTCTAAAGCATTACTTTTAAAAGGGATAATGGCAAATTGATTTATGTCATCTTTAATATTACCATGTCATAAATGGTTTGATTACATCTTCATGGATATTCCACTCACAGTGGTGCTCTGTGAGGTGTAAGTTATGAAACTCTTTTCACAACTCATCAGACATTCGCTAAACTTGTAACTCAAATATTCCTTTCCGCAATCAAATTGCAGAAACATAATTTTCTTGTTACAATAATTTCTACTTCATATTGAAAACATTTCGAATGATTTCAAAAGATCCAGACTTATGTCTCATCAAGCAAATATCCATATATCTACTTGAGTCATTTTTGAAGATAGACAAATCAACTGCTAGCAATAACCTTTATCGGACTACATACATCAAAATGTATGATCACCAATAAGTTCGTTGCTCGTTCCTTATGGCCTATGAACGGCATTTCAGTCACTTCACTTTTCAGAGGAAAGTTGCAAGTGTCACATGATTCATAATGAAATGACTTCAAAATCCATCATAATGGAATTTCTCCATGCGGGTTTCTCCAATGTGACCAAATGCAGTGCCACACATATGTGGTATTCTTTTAGCCTTGCGACATTTAGCGTCAGTGTTATGGATGTATCATATTACCATCAATATTCATAACATACATCCCATCCATGATGGAAGCATGGCCCTTATGTTATTCATGATATTGAACAACAATTGTTCTTTTATGAACAACACTCTTGCAACAAACATTATGCAAATGGGCTAGAGTGTATAAAACTCTAAAATGAATTATGAAAGTAAATATAGAGGTAATGTATTATTATCAATATTCATAACATACATCCCATCCATGATGGAAGCATGGCCCTTATGTTATTCATAACACCGAACATCAAAAGTTCTCTTATGAACAACCTTCTTGCAAGATAGTTTATGCAATGTGCTAGAGTGTATAAAAACTCTAAAATGAATTATGAAAATAAATACATAGGTAATACATCGATGGAAGGTATAGTAACATTTACTATGTTCACAACGCATATCTAAACCTCACTCCGGCAAGCCTTTTAGGCCGTAGTAGTTCTTGCATCGAGACGCAACAGAATGCAATCGAGCGGGTATCTTTGTGATCAACTCACAATACCCAAGAACTACAGACTAACAGTTTAATCACAATTCCCAAGAACTATTTCTTTGACCAGCCTTCTATACATCATTAACTTGTATGACATTCATACATGAGCTGGATATTCCAGTCTTCCCTCTTTTTGCCTTTATACTTATAACAGTTTAACTTTTAGTATTTCTCCTACTCTCAGAAGAAGCACCCAACTTAAGAGTGGCGTTAGCCCCGGACTTCCTAGGTGTGTAAGTCACACTGACACCCTTTGGACATTTCCTTTCTCTTTAAGTTGTTTGTTTTATTCACCTTTCATCATATGACAGGCGTTCTTCTGGATCCCTCTCTTATCAGTCAAATGCATAGTAAACACTTTACTAATAATTTGCAAAACAAACATTGCTTTGGATATCTCATATCTTCTAGCCTTTATTTGTATCTGAAACTAATTTTCAGTTCCATGAATATCACATAGCTATCCCAAACTTTTGAAGTTCGGGTCTCATGGAAGCAAACATATTGCACTTGACCGTAACGGAATTCTAGCTTTTGGATCGAAGGACGAGATTCACATCATCCATAGCATTAGCGGGAGAATACCAAAAGCATGCGATAGGACAAAAACCTTCTCGGCACTCTTGAGGACAATCCTCACATTACGTTACCAACTGTAAAGTTTTAACCAGATAAATAATAGCTTATTCAATTTTAATAGGGAAGGTGGAAACGCGAGCCATTATTCTACAACTATTATGCAAATTTCACTTAGACAAAGTTCATAATTAATTGCACAAAGAATTAAACAAGTTAATTCTACAGTGTGCTCCCACTCAAATCAATATCTCTCATAATTGATTGTGAGTGATACAAGACCCGCATTTCAATTCAACGCCATTGATGTGGACATCACTGATGACGACAATTTCAATCGGTAGGCAAACTTGCCGATCACATCTCTATGTGACTCTTGTTCATCTTTCGATGCGTGTGTTCCGAGCTCAGGACAATCCCGCCACGAACGTCAAGACAACCAAGTGATCTCGCTGTGAGGTCTGACCTCACCTGCCTTACACCCGTACAATCGTTTGTACCCATGTGGACATGGCGCACCCCGAAAGGAAAGATGCTGTGACGGTGCTACACTTGGGAGAACACTAACTACTTGATATTTTAAGTGAGAGATCACCCTAATAAAAAGCGACTACCGCACAATCAAGAAGGGTGCAACAAAAGGGATAAACATCTCAGGCAATTCATAATAGCATGATATGGTATAGCCCTTTCTGACGGAGAAGTCTTGTATTTCTTCATCTTCGGCATTCGCGTCGGTGTTCACCTTTGCGAAGATTGCCACCACCTTGTCGATGCACCAGATAATATTCCTATCTCTATAGCTAATAAAATAAGTGCATTACTTAAGGTTGACACGCAGGTCATTAAAGTGACAATCATATGGCTCCAGCCATCATGCCGAATCATGACACGCAGGTCATGTTAATTTTACATCATATAGTCATCTCATACATAATCAAATTAATATGAGAACTGCTATACCACATCACATGCACATCTTATGTCATCCTGCAACACCAAGTTAGACGCCTCTAATCGGTTTATGCAAAATTTGTTTTACGTGGCTTCTAAGGTTTCGAAGCAAACCGAAGCTACCAACGTCCATCATCAAGTATGATTATTCAAGTCGCTAGATTAACTTTGCGGGGTGTATGAAACACGAGATAATAAAATCTCGAGCCCCATACTGAACTTCATCATACGCATGACCCCCGTGCAGATCATATCTGCATTGCCCTTTCGTCTGCGAAATTTCATCTTTCTTTTTAACTATGGTGGAATTCAATGAACTGTTAGCACTTCGTTGATCAATCAGGATCACGTATTGCCAGAACTTTGAAACTCCACCATGCCATTATCAAGATCAGAAATATGCAAATTCCAGGGAAGCAACAAGAACATCGGGTAACAGATTTCATCTGCTTCCCGCACAAATATTTTTCAGCAATAGAACTCATCTACTACAAATTATATTGTGCAACACCCATACATCTCTATGTATTCTAGATCGTAACCTGCATCTATGCATAGCACGGCTCATGATGCCACTGTAGGGTCACGCAGCAGAAAACAAAAAAATTCCGACCTACGCACCAGCCCAGGACCACTATGAAGACTGCATACAAGGTTTTGATCTGATCGTTACCGACTCGTACCGCAGCGGAAGTAGAGTCGATGTAGATCGTTGGTGCAGATCCCCGCAGCTAGGATTTACAACCTCCCAACCGCGAGGATGTACTCCCTTGACTGCCCCTCGGACAGCCCTCCGGGAGGCGGTCGGACAGTCCCTCGGACGGTGTCGCGGACAGCCCTTCGGGAGGCACTCACGAATAGCCCCTCGGGCAAAAAGATCGAACCTACGACCTCTCTATGGGGTTGCACACATACGGTGTCAGCTATCCCCGTGAACCAGGCGTGTGCCGAAACCAATTTGACTTAACGGTATATTCCGAAACAACTTTTCGGTTTTACCGAAACTATTCCGGTGTTCTCTCTCCGGAACTTTTCCGTTGTCTCTGAAACTTTTCTCGTGACTTTCTCTCAGACTCCCTGTCTAGTATTCAGCAGATAGATGACCCTTAAGCGTGTGACCCTATAGGTTCGGTGAAGTATAGACATGACCGGAACTCTTTCCGATCAATGATCAACATCGGAGCCGTGGACACCCATATTGACCCTTATACCCACACGAATAAATATTCGAGTGAACCTCCTGTTGCCTGTGCTATTCCTGTTGCTTCGCGATATGTTACAAATACCCGAGGTGAGACTTATCGGCATCCCCGTGGATCAACAACTTGTCTGTTGGGGAACGTTGCATGGGAAACAAAAAATTTCCTACGCTCACCAAGATCGATCTAGGAGATGAACATCTACGAGAGGAGAGATTGCATCTACATACCCTTGTAGATCGCTAAGCGGAAGCGTTAAGAAACACGGTTAATGTAGTCGAACGTCTTCGCGATCCAATCACGATCCGTCCCGCGAACTCCCGATCAAGTGCCGAACGGACGGCACCTCCGCGTTCAACACACGTATGGCTTGATGACGCCTTCACCTCCTCGATCCAGCGAGCGATGGTGAAGTAGTAGCTCGAGTCCTCCGGCAGCACGACGGCGTGGCGGCGGTGGTGGTGGAGCAATCTCAGCAGAGCTTCGCTAAGCTACGCGGAGAGAGAGAGAGGAACTACGAAGGAGAGGGAGGGCAGCGCCGTGGCATAGATGGGGTGCGGCTGCCCTCTCTCTACCCCTCTATATATAGGGGAAAGGGAGGAGGAGGAGGCGCCCTAGGGTTTCCCCTAGGGGGGCCGGCGGCCACAACAGATGGGGGCGCCCCTAGGGAAACCCTAGGGTGACTTGCCCCCCAAGCCAGGTGGAGGCAGCCCTAGGGGGGGCGCCCCACCCCCTCTGGTGATCAGGGGTTGGGGTGAGGGGGGCGCACAGCCCCTTAGTGGGCTGGTGTGCTTCCTCCCCTTGGCCCATGAGGCCCCCCAACACTTGTCGGGGCCCCCCGAAACCCCTTTCGGTTCTCCTGGTCACAACCCGGTACCCCCGGAACACTTCCGGATTCCGATTACCTTCGTCCTATATATCGATCTTCACCTCCGGACCATTCCGGAGTTCCTCGTCATGTCCGGGATATCATCCGGGACTCCGAACAACCTTCGGTCACCAACATAATAACTCGACTATACTTATATCGTCACCAAACGTTAAGTGTGTAGACCCTGCGGGTTCGAGAACTATGCAGACATGACCGAGACACCTCCACGGTCAATAACCAATAGCGGGACCTGGATGCCCATATTGGTTCCTACATATTCTACGAAGATCTTTATCGGTCGAACCTCGATGTCAAGGATTCAGTCAATCCCGTATGCAGTTCCCTTTGTCCATCGGTATGTTACTTGCCCGAGATTCGATCGTCGGTATCTCCATACCTAGTTCACTCTCGTTACCGGCAAGTCTCTTTACTCGTCCCGTAATACAAGATCCCGTGGCTAACTCTTTAGTCACATTGCTTGCAAGCTTATTGTGATGCTGTATTACCGAGTGGGCCCTGAGATACCTTTCCGTCATACGGACTGACAAATTCCGAGTCTTGATCCATGCCAACTCAACAGACACCCTCGGAGATACCTGTAGAGCATCTTTATAGTCACCCAGTTACGTTGCGATGTTTGTTACACACAAGGTACTCCTCCGGTGTCAGTGAGTTGCATGATCTCATGGTCATAGGAACAGATACTTGACATGCGAAAACGATAGCAATAAACTTGACACGATCATATATGCTATGTTCATAGTTTCGGTCTTGTCCATCACATCATTCTCCTAATGTTGTGATCTCATTATCAAATGACAACTCATGTCTATGACCAGGAAACCATGGCCATCTTTGATCAACGAGCTAGTCCGGTAGAGGCTCACTAGGGACATGTTGTTGTCTACGTATCCACACATGTATTTGTGTTTCCAACCAATACAATTATAGCATGGATAATAAACGATTATCATGAACAAGGAAATATAATAATAACCATTTTATTATTACCTCTAGGGCATATTTCCAACATTGTCCACTATGCCAGTTACCTCGTTACCAGTTTTGTTCTCTTTTCTCGTTCCCGTGTTCCGGCATCCCTGTGATCAAATCACATTGTGTCTGGCCAGACGATGGTGGATACCGTAACACCGAGAGGGCCCAGAGATATCTCTCCATCGTCGGAGGAGCAAATCCCAATCTTGAGCTATCAAGTTACTTGACATACTTTCCCATGAACCCGTAAGCCGCCGTAATAGCCACTCAGTTACGGATGACGTTTAACAAACCCCAAAGTTCATGAATCAAGCATGAAGAAACTCGATACTCTCATGGTCTAAGGAATTATGCAAACGTAAACTTTCTTTGTGTTATTGACCATTAACTTGTGATGAATGTATCTCATAGCAAAACATCAAACTGGGTCGATTCAACCACAAGGTTCTACTAACATTGTGCCCTCAAAGTTGCCGGCATAGTCATGCCCATGATCAGGAAAACAGAACCATCATGCAACACTTGAGCTAGTCTTAGAGGCCAGACTAGGAATACATTTTACCGTTTATTATTCCACACGTGCATATGAGTCTTCCTCCGAGCCTCGTGGTTATTGTAGACTCGAGAACCATAGCAGTTATAGCACGGAATATAAACTTAATTACGAACATGGGGATAAATAATAACATTTATTATTGCCTCTAGGGCATATCTCCTACACTTTCCTCTTTGAACCACGTCCTAGATTCATGCTATAAAACTCACCCCCCCCCTTCTTTCCTGTTTGAACCAGACCTAGATTAGACTGCAGAAGCGAAAAAGATCCACATGAAGCTAGAGCAATGCCAGTTTCAAAGTAAAGTTATACTTTAGGGTCGTCGGGATGTGGCTAGGTGGGCGGCGGGAGGCCGGATCTGCCCACACTACGTACGGCAGCAGTGAAGACGGGGTCGGAGGCCCTCCCACACAGGCATGGGTGAAAGAGAACAGCGCCGCCGGCAGTGGATTCCCTCCCTCGCCGATGGTAACAGAGTCAACGCTGCACCTCCTCACCCTCCCCGGCCGACGAGATCCGAACGGCTCTTTGACCAGCGGTGAGGGGAGAGAGAGAGAGAGAGGCCACCGCAGTCTTGTTTAGATCTGGAGAGGGTGAGAGAGTGTGAACAGAGCAAACCCTAGCAAACAAACGTTGAGGCTCCAGCGTGAATATATATAGTGGAGAGACAGAGTGTGAAGAGAGCAAACCCTAGCAAACAAAGGCTGAGGCTCCCGCTTATATAGTATTATATGGTGGAGCGGTTTTATTTTTCTCTCCATAACAATCGTTTAAAATTGTGTACGAAACAAAACTCTTTATTTAACGTACCAGTGAAGAAAACTATGATCAAACTAACGCTCCACGCGTCCTGGTCACACTTTCTATCGTTGACGTGTAGTACCTCCGTCCGAGTTTTTACTACACATCATATTTTTTTATCAAAGTTTGACCACATATTTAACTAGCAAACAGCTAATACATGCCAACAATTGACTTCATATTTCTTATGTAGTTATATGAGTAATATATTTTATCAAAGTTTGGCAACATAATTAACTAGTCGGAAAAATTCAGAACCAACTCATAAATAAAATGTTTATATACAACTCAATGATTGAAAGATCATAGCCAACATTTAGAAACCTATACAGGGGAGCTGAAGACAAAGTTGTGAGAAGGCTTAGAAACCAATACAAATCTTTTGCTCTTAGTACCAACATCGATGCTTCTCCGAGGAAACATTTGGTTCATAGCGAAAGACAAATTTGCACCAAGGTGGAAGACGGCTGCGTCTCCAACGCAACCAAGGTGCACTGATGAATGATATCTTTGTCTTCGTGGCAACCCAGCAAAGAGCACTGATGGAAGACAGCTCATTTTTCATCAAGCATTGATCAGCTTCACCAGCCGATGCAACCATGATACTCAACCATGAGCATCGATAGGTCATCGTGGTGATGCATCATCCATTTGGCATCAAGTTTGGGTGCGGCACCACTGAGGTTTGATAAATCCTCATTGTGGTCTGTTTCTTCTCGGTAATCAAGCTTGAGAAAGGTAGAACCATGTGGCAGAGGACAATGAGGCGGAGCAACAGTGGCCATCCAATTTTGTGTAGTTCCACTAAAATTGAGGAAGACATGCCCTCGTGTGGAGATATGCATCCCTGTTTGAAAAAATATAAAAAAGGGATATTTAAGTAGTGTATTTACATTGTTTTGGCAGTGGTACAAGATTAACAGCAGCATCTGAATTGTCAGTAAGAATTAATGAAATGTACCCCACAAATAGAAACATCATGATTATCTTCATGCGGACTAAAGCAGGACATAAGCATTTCTTAAAACGGTGTCATTGATTCTATTTATCGACGCCTCTACATTGACAACAGCATTGCTTAAAAGGGACGTCACTTTAACACGGGCATTGATTCATTTTACCAGTGATATTAGAATAGCTGCAGCAATAGGGGCATATGGACAGTGAGCGCAGAACCATCATGTACCACCACCGAGGCATAAACTAGGACAACTTTTTTTTTGACGGAAAAACCAGGACAACTTTTGGAGTGGCCTTTCCTGTAACCAAAAAATTTAGGTGATGTTGGACCAGCAGACGAAGCCTAGCTACTGTACATGGCGAGTTGGGCAGTACTAGTACATACAAAACCCGCATGCAGTGACGTGGGGAGCTGGACCAGTAGAACAAAGCATGAAATCCAAAAGAAGTTATACCTCAGATGGGCGAGATGTGGCTTAGGCGGGCGGCGGGATTTGCCCACACGATGGCAGCAAACAAGGGCGCGCAGGACCTTCGTCTGCGCCGGCACCGGCTCAGAGAGGACGGTGCGTGTCGGCTTCCTCCCTCGCCGACGGCAACCGCGTCAACGCTGCACTTCCTCCCATCCCGCAGCGGACGGGATCCGACCAGATCTGTGACCACCGGTGAGGAGAGATATCAGAGTGGACACTGTCGTCTTGTTTCGATTTGGAGAGGGTGAGAGAGTGAGACGCGAGAAACCGTATCAACCAAGCCCTCTCAAGCCTACATGTACAATGGAGTAAAAAAATCTCTCCATAGCAATGGTTTCAAACAGAATACGCGCGTTCCCGGAAACAAAAACGAAAACTCGCGGAGGAATCTCTTTTTAACATACGAGGAAAGAAAACTCGATCAATAACATGCCACCGCTTCCAAGAGCATCGCTCACGTGTGGTCCCCGGCCCTCCATTATTAAGTGACCAAATTAAAGGGTCAAATTATCACGTAAGCTTCCTCTTCGTGTACAAACGCGCTCCATCGTGTACTCACGGGTGTGTCAGAGGCAAAGTGCGTGCGTTGACCTCTTCTCTTCTTGTACGTAGTACTACTCCATTTTGTTTTATTTTGAACTGATAGTACTACTCCTTTTGTCTCACTTCCTATTGTTTTTCCCACTCCTATGATATTCCTATCCTAGGAACAAAATGAGGCCGAACTATGTGTGTGTGTGCGCGCGCGCGCGCGCGCGTGTGTGTGTGTGTGTGCGCGCGTGTGTGTGTTAGAGAGAAAGAGACATCGACCTACAGAGAGATGGTGTGTACGAGTAGTCACGAGAGTCATGACTATGTGTGTGTGCGCGCGCACGCATACACATACACATACATATTCGTGTTTACGTAAAATTCCTACTTTCATCTCCAACCCCCCACTTCCCGGTGCACGCGACTGCTCCGCGTTCAAACGACACCACGGCCGGCCACAACATGCATGCAAAAAAGTTCTTGGGAGTCCGTGCTACAGGTCGCTGTCCTCTCCCCCCTCGTCTATCTCTTCCAGTAGTAGTACTACATGACACGATCCATCGACACGCGGGCAGGGAAGTTTGCGTATACTCGCTTTGCGATGAGCGGCGTGCCAAGCAACCATGTGGGGTGAGACGCGAACGCGACAGACGTGATTTATATAAACGTTAGTTTTGCTCCATGGTGCGATCCATCGACAAGAAACGTTGGTTTTCGAAAGAACACTGTAGTATACTGTACCACATGAGGGAGAAGCGGATTCAACGAAGAGTGATGGTTGCTTCGTCCGTCCAACTTCCTGCCGGGTCTATGTGATTTGACGGCTCATTGGTCATTATTACTGCAGCGGTACGACCGTCATGATTGTCAGTTGTAGTACTACACTCTACTTTGGTGCATGGCACGTGGACCCGAATGCTGGATGTCCCACGTTTCGGCAAAAGGAGGTAGAATGATTTTGGAGCCAGGAATCGCACCGTAGAGCGTGTGCACTCTTTTTTTTATTCTGTGATAAAACTAAATTTATCCACTCTTACACCGGAGGAGTGTGAAACACGGCAGCCCAGTGAGTAGTACATGGCCCACCTCACACTATCACCATATTCCTTGGACACCGTGCGACACCTAGCTCTCTAGTAATAGTAGTAGGAGTAGTACATACTACTATAATTTCTCGGCGAGATAAAATTGTACTTACAATGCTATGAAGCTTTCAGCTTTTGTTTCATGTATCTTGCCTCCAAGGTTGCCCCGTTACAACATTCCATCATCAAATACAAAGGAAACTAACATGCATGCTGATGCATCTCAATGATTCACAGATCATAGCCAATATTTACTTCACAACTAAAGACAAACGTTGTGAGAAGGTGTACAAATAAAGAACAAAACGATCGATGCAGTCCCTAGGCCTTGAACCCTAAACCCTAATCAGGCTTTAATTTCCTGGCGAGGTTGAAACTTCCGAAGGAAAGAAGTCTGGAACCCATGGACCATCCGATGATTTTGTGCACTTCCACTAAAATCGAGCTGAGCATCCCTGTTGGCAAAGATATTGAAGAAGTGTGATTAGAATAATAGTAGTGGCACTAGTTGATGAGACATAAACTCATCACAAATAGAAGCCGGTAGAGCAACGTGCGGGGCAAAGAAGTAGAGAAAGATCCGCATGGAGCGACGTGGGGAGCTGGGGCAGTGGAGGAAGCCGGCTCGAAAGGAAGTTGTACCTAAGGGACGTCGGGATGTAGTTAGGAGGGCGGTGGGAGGCGGCATCAGCCCATACCGCGCGCGGCAGTGAGCAAGGGGCGAAGGCTACCACGCCGGAGCTTTGTGAGAGAGAACAGCCGGGACCCCTGATCAAGACGCGCCCACAGTGGGTTTTCTCCCTCACCGCTGGCGATCGCGTCTACGCAAAACATCCACCACTTCCCCCGGTGGACGGGATCTGGCCGGATATCTGAACTGTAGGAGATATACCCTAGAGGCAGTAATAACAGTTATTTTGTATCTCCGAGTTTGGAATGAATGTTTATGTTCCATGCTATAACTGCAATGATTCTCGAGTCTGCAATATCCACAAGGCTCGGAGGGAAACTCATGTGCACGTGTGGTATAATAAACGGTAAAATGTATTCCTGGTCATGCCTCTAAGACTGGCTCAAGTATTGCATGATGATCCTGTTTTCCTGATCATGGGCATGTCTATGCCGGCAATTTTGAGGGCACATGTTAGTAGAACACTTGTGTTGAATCGACCCGAATTGATGTTATGCTATGAGATACATTCATCACAAGTTAATGGTAAATAACACAGAGATAGTTAATGTTTGCATAATTCCTTAGACCATGAGAGTATCGAGTTCCTTCGTACTTGCTTCGTGAACGTTGGGGTTTGTTAAACGTCATCCCTAACTGGGTGGCTATTACGGCGGCTTACGGGTTCACGAAAAAGTATGACAAGAAACGAGATAGCTCAAGATTGGGATTTGCTCCTCCGACGATGGAGAGATATTCTCGGGCCCTCTCGGTGTTACGTTATCCATCATCGTCTGGCCAGACACATTGTGATTTGATCACTGGGATGCCGGAACACGGAAACGAGAAAAGAGAACAAAACCGGTAACGAGGTAACTGGCATAGTGGACAAGTTGTTGATCCGCGGGGATGCCAATAAATCTCACCTCGGGTGTTTGTAATATATCGTGAAGCAACAGGAATAGCACACGACAACTGGAGGTTCACTCGAATATTCATTCATGTGGGTATAGGGGTCAATATGGGTGTCCACGGCTCCGATGTTGATCATTGATCGGAAAATGTTCCGGGTCATGTCTATACTTCACCGAACCTATAGGGTCACATGCTTAAGGGTCATCTATCTGCTAATTACTAGACAAGGAGTCTGAGAGAAAATCACCGGAAAAGTTTCGGACGAAACGGAAACATTCCGGAGAGAACACCGGAATAGTTTTGGTGAAACTGAAAAGTTGTTTCAGGGTATTCCATTAAGTCAAATTGGTTTCGGCACACGCCTGGAAATTCTTGGAGGATGCCAGAAGTGTTCTGGAAACTTCTGGGAATTTTCCGGGATAAAAACCGGAAATGTTCCGGAGCTGCCGGAACCGATTTGGTTGCTTTTCGCAGATGAAAATCACTAATCCGAAATTGTTTTGGAACGCGTCCAAAATCATTTGTGTGGGTACTGTAATTATTCTAAGACCCACAGAAATATTTTCGGATTTGACGGTCGTGGAAAATTGGTTCTGTGAATAGTGAAAATCACTTTATGGATATTTTTTTGGAAAGCCACCTTTTGGGATATTTCCCAAAAGGCTTCTAGAAGGGATTGGGGAGCAAGGAACCCCCATGTGGGGGGCCCCCTAGAGGTGGCCGGCCAAGGTGGGGCTTCTCCATGGAGCTCCAGATGCCACCCCTTTTCACCTTTTATTCTTTTATGTGAGACATAAAGTGGGGGTACTTTTGGTATTTTTGTATGCCAACTTTACCCCTTGGCTTTCCTATAAATAGAGGTGGAGGGGTGCTCTCCAAATATCATCCTTTCTCTCATACACATGCCATGCTCGTCTGGCTCTCTCTCTCTCCCTCCCACGAAATAGTTTCGTAGAGCCGAAAGGCTGTCTGGGTTCCGGTAGGAACTAGTTCTGGACGGCGAAGCCCTGCCGGATAGCTGACACCGTATGTGTGCAACCCCGTAGAGAGTTCGTAGTTTCGATCTTTTTGCCTGAGGGGCTGTTCGAGTGTCCTTATGAAGGGCTGTCCGAGTTACCGTTCGGTTTTTGAGGGTCCTCCCGAAGGGCTATCCGAGTTACCGTTCGGGTTTCGAGGGTCCTCCCGAAGGGTTGTCCGTGACATCATCCGAGGGACTGTCCGACCGCCTCCCGAAGGGCTGTCCGACGAGGGAGTACATCCTCGCGGTTGGGAGGTTGTAAATCCTAGCTGTGGGGATCTACACCGACTCTTCTTCCGCTACGCTACGAGTCGGTACGGATCAGATCAAACCCTGTATGACATCTCCATAGTGATCCTGGGCGTGCTCGCTGTACCGAATTTTTTTGTTTTCTGTCACGTTCCCCTAAAGTGGCATCATGAGCCGTGCTATGCGTAGATGTAGGTTACGATCTAGAATACATGGAGATGTGTGGGTATTGCATAATATAATTTTGGAGTAGATGAGATCTATTGCTGAAAATTATTTATGCGGGTAGCAGATGAAATCTGTTACCCGATGTTCTTGTTGCTTCCCTAGAATTTGCGTATTTCTGATCTCGAGATAGCATGGTGGAATTTCACAAAATTCTGGCAATCCGCGATCCTGATTGATCAACGAAGTGCTATCAGTTCTTTGGGTTCCGCCATAGTCAAAAGAAAGATGAAATTCGCAGACGAAAGGGCAATGCAGATATGATCTGCACAGGGGTCATGCGTATGACGAAGTTTAGTATGGGGCTTGAGATTTTATTATCTCGTGTTTCATACACCCTGAAAAGTTAATCTAGCGACTTGAATAATCATACTTGATGATAAAACGTTGGTAGCTGCGGTTTAAGTCAAAACCTTAGAAGACACGTAAAATAAAATTTTGCATAAACCGATTAGAGGCGTCTAACTTGGTTTTGCAGGATGTGCATGTGATGTGGTATAGCAATGCTCATATTAATTCAATTATGTATGAGATGACTATATGATGTAAATTTATTAACATGACCTGCGTGTCATGATTCGGCATGATGGATGGAGCCATATGATTGTCACTTTAATGACCCGCGTGTCAACCTTAAGTAATGCACTTATTTTATTAGCTATAGAGATAGCAATATTATCTGGTGCATCGACAAGGTGGTGGCAATCTTCCTCCCGTCCCACAGCGGACGGGATCCGGCCGGATCTGTGACCACCGGTGAGGAGAGATATCAGAGTGGACACTATCGTCTTGTTTCGATTTGGAGAGGGTGAGAGAGTGAGACGCGAGAAACCGTATCAACCAAGCCCTCTCAAGCCTACATGTACAATGGAGTAAAAAAATCTCTCCATAGCAATGGTTTCAAACAGAATACGCGCGTTCCCGGAAACAAAAACGAAAACTCGCGGAGGAATCTCTTTTTAACGTACGAGGAAAGAAAACTCGATCAATAACATGCCACCGCTTCCAGGAGCATCGCTCACGTGTGGTCCCCGGCCCTCCATTATTAAGTGACCGTATTAAAGGGTCAAATTATCACGTAAGCTTCCTCTTCGTGTACAAATGCGCTCCATCGTGTACTCACGGGTGTGTCAGAGGCAAAGTGCGTGCGTGTACCTCTTCTCTTCTTGTACGTAGTACTACTCCATTTTATTTTATTTTGAACTGATAGTACTACTCCTTTTATCTCACTTCCTATTGTTTTTCCCACTCCTATGATATTCCTATCCTAGGAACAAAATGAGGCCGAACTATGTGTGTGTGTGTGCGCGCGTGTGTGTGTGTGCGTGTGTGTGTGTTAGAGAGAAAGAGACATCGACCTACAGAGAGATGGTGTGTACGAGTAGTCGCGAGAGTCGTGACTATGTGTGTGTGCGTGCACGCACGCATACACATACACATACATATTCGTGTTTACGTAAAATTCCTACTTTCATCTCCAACCCCCCACTTCCCGGTGCACGCGACTGCTCCGCGTTCAAACGACACCACGGTCGGCCACAACATGCATGCAAAAAAGTTCTTGGGAGTCCGTGCTACAGCTCGCTGTCCTCTCCCCCCTCGTCTATCTCTTCCAGTAGTAGTACTCCATGACGCGATCCATCGACACGCGGGCGGGGAAGTTTGCGTATACTCGCTTTGTGATGAGTGGCGTGCCAAGCAACCATGTGGGGTGAGACGCGAATGCGACATACGTGATTTATATAAACATTAGTTTTGCTCCATGGTGCGATCCATCGACAAGAAATGTTGGTTTTCGAAAGAACACTGTAGTATACTGTACTACATGAGGGAGAAGCGGATTCAACGAAGAGTGATGGTTGCTTCGTCCGTCCAACTTCCTGCCGGGTCTATGTGATTTGACGGCTCATTGGTCATTATTACTGTAGCGGTACGACCGTCATGATTGTCAGTTGTAGTACTACACTCTACTTTGGTGCATGGCACGTGGACCCGGATGTTGGATGTCCCACGTTTCGGCAAAAGGAGGTAGAATGATTTTGGAGCCAGGAACCGCACCGTAGAGCGTGTGCACTCTTTTTTTATTCTGTGATAAAACTAAATTTATCCACTCTTACACCGGAGGAGTGCGAAACACGGCAGCCCAGTGAGTAGTACATGGCCCACCTCACACTATCACCATATTCCTTGGACACCGTGCGACACCTAGCTCTCTAGTAATAGTAGTAGGAGTAGTACATACTACTATAATTTCTCGGCGAGATAAAATTGTACTTACAATGCTATGAAGCTTTCAGCTTTTGTTTCATGTATCTTGCCTCCAAGGTTGCCCCGTTACAACATTCCATCATCAAATACAAAGGAAACTAACATGCATGCTGATGCATCTCAATGATTCACAGATCATAGCCAATATTTACTTCACAACTAAAGACAAACGTTGTGAGAAGGTGTACAAATAAAGAAAAAAACGATCGATGCAGTCCCTAGGCCTTGAACCCTAAACCCTAAACAGGCTTTAATTTCCTGGCGAGGTTGAAACTTCCGAAGGAAAGAAGTCTGGAACCCATGGACCATCCGATGATTTTGTGCACTTCCACTAAAATCGAGCTGAGCATCCCTGTTGGCAAAGATATTGAAGAAGTATGATTAGAATAATAGTAGTGGCACTAGTTGATGAGACATAAACTCATCACAAATAGAAGCCGGTAGAGCAACGTGCGGGGCAAAGAAGTAGAGAAAGATCCGCATGGAGCGACGTGGGGAGCTGGGGCAGTGGAGGAAGCCGGCTCGAAAGGAAGTTGTACCTAAGGGACGTCGGGATGTAGCTAGGAGGGCGGTGGGAGGCGGCATCAGCCCATACCACGCGCGGCAGTGAGCAAGGGGCGAAGGCTACCACGCCGGAGCTTTGTGAGAGAGAACAGTCGAGACCCCTGATTGGGACGCGCCCACAGTGGGTTTTCTCCCTCGCCACTAGCGACCGCGTCTACGCAAAACATCCACCACTTCCCCCGGCGGACGGGATCCGGGCGGATATCTGAACAGCGGTGTGGCCACCGTCGTTTTGTGCGAGAGTGTGTGAAGAGAGCAACCCCAGCAAGCAAGCGTGTAGCTTAGGCTCCTGGCTATATTATGTATATATAGTGGAGCGGTTTTCCTTTTCTATCCATATCAACCTTTTTATATTGTGTACGTGCCATTGAAGAGAGAAATGATTGTTGCTTCGTCCGAGCAACTTACTGTGTGATTTGACTGCTCATTAGGCATTATTACTGCGTCCCCTGCTGGTACTCCACCTACGTGTGTGACCGTTCCTGACTCTCACTTGTACTCCCAATTACTTATCTCTAATTTCTTGCATGACACGTGGATCAGGATTCTGGATGTCCCACCTGTCGGCGAAAGGAAGAAGAACGAGTTCCGACGATCGAGAAGTAGTATTTCCATGCAAACGAATCTTACGATGCATGAGCTGTTTGTTATGCTATCGACCAAAATACCCCTGCATGCAGGTTTGTCTCACTCCCATGTGCCCTACCTGCTCTAACATCCATCATTTCAGCAAGGGGTAATGCCGTCTAAAACTCCGTCCACGCAGTACATTATGAAATATGAACATGTGAAGACTACAACCCTCATGCATGCATGCAGTAGTCACACGTACACATGCACACAAAAATGCATGCGACGCCCTAATGCATGCATGCAGAAGTCACACGTACACATGCACGCACGCATGCATGTGTACAGCACACGACATAACACACACGCTCACGCTCAAGTGCTCAGCCTACACGTGCATGCGCACAAATACACAGCCAGGGTGGTTCCCGCGCAAGGGTTGAACTCCTGCCGCACCTGTGTAAAATTTTGTTTAACTTATTTCTTTCCTCTGCCAACTGACAGGTGGGACCCATAGTCCACGTGTCAATTTAACCAGTCAACAAAGTGCTACGTAGACTATTTGGCCGGTCAACAGAGTGCAATACGGTGCTCTACGGTGAGCTAGTGATCGTATAAACACCGCAAAATGTATATATTGACCGTAATGAGCGTATTATGAAGTCCAGTGACTGCCATTAAGCCATATTAACCGGAAAGGAGGTAGTATGGACTAGTAGTGGACTAGTAGTAGTACTAATACTACACTATGCCCTCTCCCTCTCCCACACGCGCGGTGGCTCGCAGGACGAGGAGAACGAGGAGAAGCTTGCTTACTACGCCCTCTCCCTCTCCCACACGCGTGGTGGCTCGCAGGACGAGGAGAACGAGGAGAAGCTTGCTTACTACGCCCTCTCCCTCTCCCACATGCGCGGTGGCTCGCAGGACGAGGAGAACAAGGAGAAGCTTGCTTACTACGCCCTCTCCCTGTCCCACACGCGCGGTGGCTCGCAGGACAAGGAGAAGCTTTTGACTACTACGCACTCTCCTCGCCCACGTGGTGGACGTGCAGTAGTTCATTCGGTGTCAGATTGCCAGAAGCATACACTGTAGTACTACCATAATTGTTCGACTTCACGAAGAGGCGAAGAGCCAAGCGCAAGGTTTAATCGTACGAGTAGTACAGAATACAGGTACACTAGGAACCGCACGGTGGAGTGTCTGCACTCTTATTTTATTTTAATCTGTGATAAAGCAATCTTCTACCACTACTAGTACGCATTTACTCTGGAGCCCAGTGAAGTATTTACTCCTCAGATCACACTATCACCATATGGCCTCCGTGCGACACCTAGCCCGTCTGTGTTCTCCTTAGTAGAGTATTTACAGTTGCTCCTAGTAGTAGGAGTGGATTCAAAGAAGATTGAATTCATGGTTGCTTCCTCCGAGCAACTTACTGTGGGAAAGGTAGGGCTTGTGATTTGACTGCTCATAACTACTAGTATATTACTGCGGCGAAATGACCGGGCTGGAGTCTCCCGTGCGGTTGTGCACTCTAATTTGGTGCATGGCACGTGGACTCGGATGCTGGAGTAGTAGAATTGCTTCTGGCAATGCTATCAAGCTTTCAGCATTTGTTTACATAATATATGTACACATAAATTTTGAGCGACATGAAATTGTACAACGCTATGAAGCTTTCAGCTTTTGTTTCATGTGTCTTGCCAGCTGGAAGGTTGTCTCGTTACAACATTCCATCAAATACAAAGGAAACTAACATCCATGCTCTTTCGAAAAAGAAAAAAAAACTAACTAACTTGCTAATGCATCTCAATGATTCGCAGATCAGAGCCAATATTTACATCACAACTGAAGACAAAGTTGTGAGAAGGTGTACAAATAAAGAAAAAATAAAAAGTGATCGATGCTCTCCATAGGAATGCTTTCATTTCCTGGCCACGATATTCATTGGTTGGCAGCTACTTTCCCGCAGCTCTGTCAAAATCAACACGACATGTTGGCAAAGAAAGGAGCTGTCAGAAGCATGGAACATTCCGATCATTTTGTGCAGTTCCACTAAAATAGAGCTGAGCGTCCCTGTTAGCAAAGATATTGAGTAAGTGTGATTACAATAATAGTGGCACTGTTGATGAAACAATAAACACACAAATAGAAGCCAGTCACCTTTGCAGTCTCTCTTGAGACTAACTACTTGTTGGAGAAGATTAGGCTGATAGTTGGATGAGGAGGATAGGAACTCCAAACTCCCTTTGTGCAGTCACATTGAAATGTAGAAACGTTGCCAGTGAGACATTTTAGTAGAACTGCACAAAACACTCTTAAGAAAAAAGTGCTTTGTGCAGTTCACCAAAAGGTCACAATAGCAACGAGGTGAAATGGATATCCCTGTTTGCAAAAAGAGGTAGAAAGGAAACAATTACTGGCCAATGACAGTTGATGACACATACGCCGCCAAAAAGAAGCATATTCATTGTCTTAAGGGAAAGATAACAGCACAGTGCTTTCTCTCAAACGGTGTGAGGACGAGATTGCAAAATGGAAAGTACGCCAGCCGAGCTAGTACATTTTAGGCAAAGAACTAGAGAAGATCCACATGCAGCGACGTGGGAAGTTGGGCAGTGGAGCAAGGCCGGTTCCAGAGGAAGCTGTACCTGAGGGGCGTTGGGATGTAAGTAGGAGGGCGGCGGCGGGCGGGATCTGCTGCGGCAGTGAGCAAGGGTTGAAGCCCTACCGCACCGGAGCTTGGTCGGAGAGAACGGCGGGTACCGCAGATCGGGATGCGCCGGCAGAGGGTTTCCTGTCTCGACGTCGGCGACCGGAGCAATGCTGCACATCCTCCCTTTCCGCCGGCGGACGGGATCCGGCCGGATCAGTGACCAGCAGTTAGAGAGAGAGAGAGATTGGCCACCGCCGTCTTGTGTGAGAGAGTGTGAAGAGACGAACCCTAGCAAGCAAGCATTGAGGCTCCTGCCTATATTTGTATAGTGGAGCGGTTTTCGTTTTTCTCTCCATACAATCATTTTATATTCTGTACGTGCCATTGAGGAATAAAACTTTATTTAAAAATAACGCGCTAACGCGTCAAGTCGCACTTTGTTTCGTTCATGCATGATACACGACCCTCCATCAAGTGAACAACCGACACGCATCAAATTATCACGTGGGCTGCCTTTTCGTACAGAAATGAGCTCCACCTTGTACCCGCACGGGTGTGGTTGGGAACGAGATGTGAGTACGTGTATCGTGCGTGCACCTCTTCTCTTCGTGCACGTACCCCACCTACGTGGGTGTGTGTGAGAGAGATACAAACCTAGAGACAGATGGTGAGTGCGTTCGTGAGTGTTTTTTTTGGGGGGGGTGATTTTGTAAGTGTATTTGTGTGCGTGCTACTTGTGATCTGCGTTGGTAATTCCCTGAAGAGGAAGGGAGATACAGTACAGTAGAGATAAGTATTTCTCTCAGTTATGAAACCAAGGTTATCAATCCAGTAGGAGAATCACGCAACACCTCGTTAGCAGCACCTGCACACAAAACAACAAATCCTTGCACCCAACGCAATCAAGGGGTTGTCAATCCCTCGGCGGTAAGTTGCAAGATTAAATTATATGTGATAGATAGATAGATTGAAACAAAAATACAAAATAAAATAAATAAAGAAAAAGTGCAGCAAGTATTTTTAGGGTTTTAGTATATGATTTAGATAGACCCGGGAGCCATAGTTTTCACTAGAGGCTTCTCTCAAGAAAATAGCATACGGTGGGTAGACAAATTACTGTTGGGCAATTGATAGAAAAGCAAATAATCATGACGATATCCAAGGCAATGATCATGTATATAGGCATCACGTCCGAGACAAGTAGACCGACTCCTGCCTGCATCTACTACTATTACTCCACACATCGACCGTTATCCAGCATGCATCTAGTGTATTAAGTCCATAAAGAACGGAGTAATGCCTTAAGAACGATGACATGATGTAGACAAGATAAACTCACGTATGAATAAACCCCATCTTTTTACCCTTAATAGCAACGATACATATGTGGCATGTCCCTTTCTGTCACTGGGATTGAGCACCGCAAGATCGAACCCATTACAAAGCACCTCTTCCCATGGCAAGATAAATCAATCTAGTTGGCCAAACCAAATCAATAGATTGGAGAAGAAATACGAAGCTATAGTAATCATGCATAAAAGAGATCAGAGAAGACTCACATAATATTCATGGATAATCTGATCATAAACTCACAATTCATCGGATCCCAACAAACACACCGCAAAAAGTGATTACGTCGGATAGAACTCCAAGAACATCGAGGAGAACATTGTATTGAAGATCAAAAAGAGAGAAGAAGCCATCTAGCTACTAACTATAGACCCGAAGGTCTATGGTAAACTACTCACGCATCATCGGAAGGGCAGCAAGGTTGATGTAGAGCCCCTCCGTGATCGATTCCCTCTCCGGTGGAGTACCGGAAAAGGCCTCCAGATGGGATCTCTCAAGAACAGAAACTTGCGGCAGCGGAAAAAGTATTTCGTGGACTCCCTTGTTGGTTTCCTGATTTTTGGGAATTTATAGTGGTGGAATTAGGTCAAACGGAGCTGAGGTGGGCCCATGAGGCACCAGGGCGCGCCTGCCCCCCCCCCCCCCAGGCGTGCCCTGGTGGCTCGTGGCCACCTCCTCTGGCGTCTGGTCTTCTCCCAAAGCTTCTAGTGTTGGTATTGTCCAGAAAAAAAATCTCCAAAAAGTTTTGTGGCATTTGGACTTCGTTTGGTATTGATATTCTGTAAAACAAAAAACAGGCAAAAAAACAGCAACTGGCACTGGGCACTAAGTTAATAGGTTAGTCCCAAAAAATGATATATAATTGCTATAAATGCATATAAAAAACATCCAAGATTGATAATATAACAGCATGGAACAATCAAAAATTATAGATACGTTGGAGACGTATCAGTGCGTGAGAGATAGACAGGGAATATGAGTCGATGATATCTCAAAAAAATGTAACATATGCAATGCGTGTGAAACGGAGGCCTAGATATATCATATATAGAGGGGGCGATCCACGAGAAGAGAGGGGAGGGATCATCGGCGTGAGATATCGATAGAATCGAAGAGAGGGATGAAGGTGTATGGGTGCGAGATCGATAAAGAGAGCCAGCGAAATTGTGTGTGCGCACGTCAAAGATATAGGGTGGCTGGCCTACTGGAACGTGAAAGGGGATAGGTGCAGTTTGTGTGTGGCAGGGAGACCTAACTAGAGCGTTCGACTATCGGTGTGTGTGGAGGGGGCAGAGACCTAACTAGAGAGGTAGATCGACAGGTAGACGTGTGGAGAAGGAGAGACCTGGCTATGTATTGAGGGAGATCGATCGGCATCCATGCATATGTGTAGGAGAGGAATAATTAAGGTTGGGAGAGAGACAGAGCTAGAGTGCCGGAGGGGTGGTGGTGGAGTTGCTTCTCGGAGATGGTGGGAGAGGCCTACTAGACAAACGGAGGGTACAACTGCAATATCAATAAGAGAGGCGATGTGTGTCTGTGTGCGCGTGTGTGTGAGAGACGAGTCGGGAGGCATGCATGGATGATGGGGGGGGCGATATGTCTCTGGTAAGCAGACCTAACTAGATAGGTAGAGCAATCGTCGTGTGTCGGGTAAAGGGAGAGACTTATCTAGTGAGGTAGATCGATCAGTGTGTGGGGAAAAAGAGTTATAGTCGACCTAGCTATATGTACAGAGGGAGATCGATTCATATACATGCATGTGTTAGAGATAAATAAGGCCCGGAGAGACGGATAGAGAGACAGGGATGCAGCTACGAGTTGGTGCGATAGGCCTACTATATAGAGATGGAGGAGTGTGCGAGTGCGAGGTCGATGAAAAGAGCGGCGAGAGTGTGCATATGTGTGTGACCGTATGAGAGATAGAGGGCATGGACGGTGAGATAGAGGAGAAGAGGGAAAGTGTATGTATGTGGTAGGCAGACCTAGTTAGAGAGGTATATCGATCGGTGTGTGCCGGAAAGAAGGAGCTGGGGAGACCTATAGAGACCGTGGGTGAACGACCTAAAGAAAAATAACGAATGTGCGCGACGGAGAGAATGCTGGGGGAGGGGGAGGGCGAGGAGGGCGTGTGCATGCACCAGAGAAAGTTAGTGCTAGCTACATAGAGAACATGATTGTGTGGGTGTAAAGTCTAACAGAGATCATAATTCATTACAAAAGTGGATTCAGATATTTTAATAAGAGATCATAGTGATTTAAACCCATGCATGCATGAATATAATGGTGATACACATGGTGTCGTTATGAACATGTTAAACTATATATATATTATATATATATCGAACAATCTCACATTTATTTGAATTTGTGATAATGTGTGGCTTTTGCAGCTCACAGCTAAGTACTTGTAGGCGTAGGGGGCGGGGCAGTATACATTGTGCGATAAACACATTATACATATGAAACATGGTTTAGATTATGAAGATCTAGATAGAGCTTGAAATGTATTATTATTTGAAATCGGCATAAAGTGGATTCAAAAAATTGAATTCGAGTTCATATAGTACACACAGTTCATATCTAGCTTGACATCAATCATGTGGTGTGTTGTGAAGATAATATACAGATGATGGTTTAACTTGACAACAATCATGATTGTAGATTCTTATTCAAATAGTGAAACAATTTCAAATTTAGTTCATATTGCAGCGGTAGTATATACATTTGGAATGCACTAAAATGTTCATTTGATTAGGTTACATGAATTATACACCTAGCGAAATATTTTAATTGAACATAACATGGATTCAAAGTTTTGAATGACATTTGTAGTAATTCATATAGTAAAACGGGATAAGACCCTCTCTTGTGTGGTGCGAATTCTTTTTTTGTTTTTTGTTTTTTTGGTTGAGGGAAGTGCGAATTGATATGGTACCGTACACGTTAGCCTTGTCCCAAAATTTCAACCCGTGCCTTATTATGCCGAAATTTCAAGATATCTCTTTGTCTGTTTGTGCCCCAAAAACTCCCTCCTTCTCAACCCGCGCCTTGCTATCCTGAAATTACAACGCGCGCGAAAACTCCCTCCTCCTGCGAAATCCCGACACGCGAAATCCCCGTTCTACCCCTGATCGGAAAGAGCCGCTAGTTCAAATTGGTGGGGGTACTTTTGTAACTTACCTTACATTTCGGACAAGCGCGTCCCTAAGTCATGGTTCCCCCCTCCCATCCCCTTCTTTTCCCCATTCGAAAACCGAGGCCGCCAAAACCTCTCTCCACCAGCCGCGAAACCCCACCCTCCTTCGTCCACCCCCCATCGCCGCCCAGCCAGAGCCTCTTCCCCGACGACATCGTCCACCGCAACAGCTCGACGTCCCTCATCCACCGCACCGGATGAGGATCCATCGTCGATCTCATCATCCCGCCGGTTCAGCCGCCCCGTCCTCCACCTCCAAGGAGCTGCTCCGACGATCGCCTCGTCTATCGCAGCTGCTCCATTCCCACAGCGCCGCCTTAACCTGCCCCACCGGAACCACATCATCCTCACCGACTCCTCGGATTAAGCCGAGGCCTACTCGACGCCACCAAAGAGGTTGTACACTCATCGCATCTTCTCCTTCACTCGACCTCACGGTGCCACCGGTGCTCGATCCCGCTCCGCCATGGCGCGGCTCCCTCGACGCCGGCGCCGCCAGTGACATCCTCCACAGCGGATCTCTCCCATTGCGAGGCTCCCTCGACGGCGGCGTCCATACCAGCCAGAGCTGCTGCTGCTGCTCTGGCTCTCGCTCGCGCTGCTGCTTGATAACCCACAAGTATAGGGGATCAGTTGTAACCTTTCTCGATAAATAAGAGTGTCGAACCCAACGAGGAGCTAAAGGTAGAATCAATATTCCATTCAAGTTCTATCGACCATCGATACAACTCTACACACACCAATGTTTGCTTTACCTAGAAACAAGTAATAAAACTAGAAGTACTTTGTAGGTGTAATGCTAGAACTACTTTGCAAGAATAAAACTAGGAGTACTTTGCGAGAATAAAACTACGAGTAATTTGCAAGATAATAAAAGCTAGTTGTTTAGTAGAGAGCTTTTTGTAACACAAGAAAAGGATTTGTCCCTAGGCAATCGATAACTAGACCGGTAATCATTATTGCAATTTTATATGAGGGAGAGGCATGAGCTAACATACTTTCCGTACTTGGATCATATGCACTTATGATTGGAACTCTAGCAAGCATCCACAACTGTCGGAGCTGAGACTCTGGGGATCCGAAGGAGTTCGAACACTGGGGGGCGAGCTAGCTCTCTCCAACCTACGGTGACCACGGCGAGGCTACGGCGAGAGCGCTACGCGGGAGCCCGGCAGAGGACACGATAGTTACCCAGGTTCGGGCCACCTTGCGGTGCAAAACCCTACTCCTGCTTGTGTTGGGATTGTTGTGGGCAAGAAGATGTTCTCGCGTACAAGGTAGGAGATGAAGGAATCGACCCAAAGTTCTCTCTACAATGGCAGCTCTGCCCCCTTTATAGCCGCCTTGGTCCTCTTCCCCCAAAAACTAGGTGGGAAGGGTTGCCACACTTGGCGGGTTTTGAAAGGGGACAGGCGCTCAGTCTTATCCTGACTAAAGGCGGTCTTCGCCTGCCAAAGCATGATCTATGACGCGCCGGTGGGCTCGGTGGTGACCTCCGCCCTGCGCGCCTGGCTATCTCGGCCTTCTATCACCAAACGGGCAGTCCTTGGGACTTGCTTTGGGGTGGGCAGCTGGGGTTGCCCCTTTATCACCAAAGAGGAAAGCTTCTCCATCCGCGCTCGTTGGTGCGGCCTCTGCCGCCCTTCGTCGCCACGCGCGTCACCCACGTGGTGGGCACAGGACCGCGCAGTTGACGTCAGGCGAGATGGCCTCGGGCGCCTGGCTCAGGAGGCGCCTCGGGAGGCAGCCTCGCGAGGCTCCTGCTCCTGCCGCGGCTAAGTGCCGGCAGGTCGTGTCTTGAGGAGGGGTCTTCGGGAGGCTACAGCCTCGGGAGATGTCTTCACTTCGCGGGGCCCTTGGATGGGCCACGCCTTGGGCCTTCGTCACGCGTCGTTTGCTAGGCCGCAGGCAGACGGGTCGGGGTACCCTGGTTCCCAATGGCCTGACAGTAGCCCCCGGGCCTGTGGCGCGCACGTTCCCGCCCGTTGGGAGTGAAACGCCGCGGGCCCTAACAGACTGCGAGGCCCAGGCTCGACGCATGGCGCACGACGGGACGTGGGATGCCCCCACTTCCCCACTACGCCTCGGTAACCGCCCGCGCCTACAATAAAGCCTGCCCGCGCGGGGCGCAGGCCATCATTGCTTCCTTGCCGCTGCTTCGATTCCCGATGTTGAATAAGGCGGAGCGACGGGGAGAGCACCCCTATCGGGCATAAAAGGGGAACGGGGAGCCGAGGTCCTTCGCCCATCTTTTTCCTCCGCTCCTTCCTTCCTTTTGTTTCTCGTCTTCTCAGCACCACCACTGCGATGGCGAGGGGCAGAGGGCGAGCTCGCGCGTCCGCCGCCGCCACAAGGGTTCCGCCCCGGGGCCGCGGGCGCCCCTCGGAGGCCATCGAAGCTGGTCCAAGCGCTCGTGGGAGGGCCGGCGCCCATGGTCGTGGAGGGCGCGGTGCCCGCGGCCGAGGCGGGCGCGGCGGAGCTGTCGCCCGTCCTCCCCAGGCGGGGTTTCATTCGGCAGATGCGACGTATGAGTTCATCGTGGGGATGCATCGCCGGCCTTGCAGCTGGCTCCGGCTCCCCGATTCCTTCGCAAGGGCGATGGAGGGCAAGGAGCCCTTGGGGCTGTGGGTGCAGGCGGACGGCTGCTGCAACGGGCCCTCCTGGGTGGCGACGGAGTTCACCCCCTGCGGCTTCATGTTCTTGAAGCAGGGATGGAAGTCCTTCGCCCTTGTCCGCGGCCTGAAGCGGGGGCATCTCCTCCAATTCAAGTTCGATGGAGCTGCCACCCTCTTCATGAAGATCTTCAGGGCCTCTGGTACCCGCCTCGGGTGCTGCGCGATGAGCGAGGATGACAGCGGCTCCGAATCCTCCGACGGGAGCGGTAGCGACAACAGTGGGGGCTCCAGCAGCGGGGGCGAGAGCGGCGAAGGCTCTCCGCGCATCAAGAGCGAAGACGGAGACTCCGACTAGGCGCAGACGGCGCCCGTGTTGGATCTTGAAGGCGCGCCGTGTCCCCCCTTAGGCCCTCTTTCTTTGTTCCTGTAATAGGTTGATGCAGCCCCCGATGGTGTGAAAACAATGTCTTTTGTTTCAAGTACTTATGATTAGTCATGATGCATGTTTCCTCATGAGGCTCTCTCGTGAGGCCTGTTCCTCTTTCGTTGTTCGCCTTAGTGCTCTACGTCGTCAGGACCCAGCCCCCGAGCGGGCTACAACCATCACTGGTATGTCAGGTCGCGTTGCCTGGACAAGGCTAGGAGGTGTAGGGCACTGAGAGGCGGTAAGGACTCCTGAGGCGCGATGCTCAGGAAGTCCCCCTTTGATGTGCAAGCGGCTTGCGTGGAGGAGAAAACACCAGCACTCAGTGAAGTTGTGAGGAGAGGAAACTTGAGAGGCGCCGAGAGCGGCTCGTGAGATATTTTGTACTTAGCTCTTGCGAGTGTCGATTGCCGTGTCATGGCCGCGAGGCTCCTGCTCATGAGGCCTCCTGCTAGCACTTGGTGGAGATGGTCACCGCAGGCTGGCTCGCGAGGTAGTGCTCGCGAGGCCCCCTGGGGGTTTAGGAAGGCATCTTGTCGTGAGTCGTCTCGCGAGGCAGCGCTCGCGAGGCCTTTTGAGTGCCTTGTTCCTATGACAACTTTACATCGATTTCATAAAGCGGGGGGAGCGGTGCGCGCTTGCTAGCTTGCTCGTGGGTATCACGCGAGGAGACAAGACACCAAGGACCTTGGTGAGGTGGCGTGTGCGGGAGCGGGTCCGCAAGCCAGAGCTCGATCACTTGGGTTTTTGCAGCGCTGCTGGGACTGACCCAAGCACAGGCACCGTGTCCAGCCCCCGCTCGCGAGATGTGCAGGAGGAAGGTCGCGAGCGTGCACAGCTCCTGAGGCAAGCAACTTAGCAACACATAAAATAACTTAGAAAATAGAGCGTTACTGAGACATAGCAATAAGTTCATTACACAACCAAAAAGAGATATGATTGCCATGTTTGGCATGGATCACATGAGGTTGGTGCAGCCCGTGGGGTGCCCTCAAGTGATTGTTCCGCCAGCGCGGAGCATGGGGCTTCCACTAGGCGTGGGCATGATCACGGTTCGATCGTTCCGCCAGCGCGGAGCATGGGGCTTCCACTAAGACGTGGGCGGGAGCTCTCGTGGGCCCATCAGGCGAACGCAATGAGAGGCTCCGGGGCGTGTACACCCCCACTTCGTTCGTACGCGTGAGGGTCACGGGTAGAACTTGCGGAGGTGTTGGATGTTCCAGGCATTAGGCACAGGAACTCCGTCCTCCGTCTCTAGCCGGGCGGTGCCGGGCCTGGAGACATGAGCAACCCTGAAAGGGCCTTCCCACATGGGTGAGAGCTTGTGGAGTCCCTCTCTAGAGAGGATCCGTCTCAGGACGAGGTCACCGACCTCGAGGGTGTGCGGTTGTATGTTGCGGCTATGATAGCGACGCAAAGCCTGCTGGTATCTGGCGGCGCAGAGCGTGGCTTGGCGACGCGCTTCTTCGAGGAGCAGCAGGTCGGCCTCTCACGAGGTGTCCTGACGAGCCTTGTCGAAGGCAAGGACTCGCGGAGAGCCGTGCCGGAGCTCAGACGGGAGGACTGCTTCGGCTTCGTAGACGAGGAAGAAGGGAGTCTCGCCGGTAGGCTTGGTTGCCGTTGTGCGGATGGACCACAACACAGACTGCAGCTCGTCAAGCCAGCCCTTGCGCAGGCCTCGAGCTTTTTCTTGAAGCTTCTTGTCTTGAGGCCCTTGAGGACCTCGGCGTTGGCACGCTCGGCCTGGCCATTGCTTCGTGGGTGCGCCACAGAGGCGTAGCAAATGTACGTGCCGAGGCTGGCGCAGTATGACTTGAAGAGGCCGCTTGTGAACTGGGAGCCATTGTCAGTGATGATGCGGTTGGGGACGCTAAATTGGCTCACGAGGCCCTTGATGAACTTGACGGCAGAGACTGCTGGGATGGTGCGCACATGCTCGACCTCCGCCCACTTGGTGAACTTGTCGATGGCGACGTGGAGGTAGCGGTAGCCGCCAGCTACGCGAGGGAAGGGTCCCAAGATATCCAGCCCCCAGACCGCGAAGCGCCACGAGAGGGGAATCGTCTGGAGGCCTTGCGCCGGCTGGTGGATTTGCTTGGCGTGGAATTGACAAGCTTCGCAGGATTGGACCAGCTCGGTGGCGTCGTGGAGCGCGGTGGGCCAATAGAAGCCGCTGCAAAACACCTTGCCGACAAGGGTGCACGACGAGGAGTGGTGGCCGCAGTCTCCTCCATGAATGTCGGCGAGCAGCTCGCAACCTTGTTCTTCAGAGATGCACCGCAGCGAGACGCCATTGGGGCGCCTGCGGTACAGCTCGCCGTCTTGCAAGCAGTAAGCGGTGGCCTGCCAAGCCACGTGCTCTGCTTCTGAGTCCTTCTCCGGGAGGGTGCCGTGAAGCAGGTAGGCCTTGAACTCGGCGGCCCAGCTATCTGCTTGACGTTCCAGCGCCAGCAGCAGGCAGGCTCCTGAGGCTGGGCCGCAGTCTGGTGCGCCCGTGGGCAGTGCGGGTGGGAGTTCTTCGAGTAGCAGCGCGGTGTCCGCGTCAGGTGGTGTAGCTGATGGCTTGAGGAGCCTTTCCTCGAAGATGCCAGGGCTTTGATGCTCGCGACGGGATGCTCGCTTGGCGATGTCGTCGGCCTCCTTGTTGCCGCCGCGAGGGACGTGCTGCAACTCCAGGCCAAGGAAACGCTTCTCAAGTTTACGTACCTCTTCTAAGTAGGCGGCCATGTGCTCGTCCTTGGGCTTGTAGCTTTTGTTGGAGAAGTTGACGAGGAGCTGTGAATCACCCTTGATGGTGAGGTGCTTGATGCCCAGGGCAGAGGCGGCCTTGAGGCCGACGATGAGGCCCTCGTATTCTGCGATGTTGTTGGAGACCTTATCGCCGCGCTTGAAGTACAGCTAGACGGCATAGTAGAGCTTGTCTCCCGTTGGCGAGGTGAGCACGACGCCAGCCCCCGCGCCCTACCGGGAGAAGGCGCCATCAAAGTGCATGGACCATCCGCCAGGCGCTTCGTCCCCAGGCAAGAGGGATTCAGCCTCGCGAGGTTCCTCCTGGGGTGGGTCCATCCATTCTGCTATGAAGTCGGCCAGAGCTGCGCCCTTGATCACCCTTGTGGTGCAGAACTCCAGCTCGAAGGCCTGCAGCTCGATGTTCCACTCGGCGACGTGGCCGGCGGCGTTAGGGCTGCGTAGGACTTGCTCCAGGGGGTAAGACAAGATCACCTTGATGGGATGGCCCTGGAAGTAGTGGTGCAGCTTGCGGGAGGCGACGAGGAGCGCCAGGAGGAGCTTCTGCTGTATGGGGTAACACTCGCGCGCATCTCGCAGCACCGTGCTAACGAAGTACACGGGGTGCTCAACGAAGCAGGTAGTTGTTGCAGCAGCTTGGTCTGTAGGGGGGCCGAGGGGCTCATGAGGCTCAGGAGGTTCGAGAGGCGGCTCGCGAGGTGGCTCCCAGGAGGCCTCCTGAGGCGAGGCCTCGGCAGGCGACGGCGCGGCCTCAGGAGGTGGCGCACCAAGGGCCTCTTGAGGCGGGATCTCAGTAAGCGACGTCGTGACTTCGTGCGACGCCGGCATGGCGGGCTTCTTTTGTGCGCAGACGCGCTCTTCTCGAACTACCACCAGGGCCGTGCTGGCCGTCTAGGGAGTAGCCGCCAAGTGTAGGAGCAAGGGCTCACGAGAGCGCGACGCGACCATGATGGGCGGGCTCGTGAGGTACCTCTTGAGGTCTTCAAAGGCAGCGTCGGCCTCGGGAGTCCACTTGAAGGGGCCAGATCTCTTCATGAGCTTGAAGAATGGCAGGGCTCGCTCGTCGAACATGGAGATGAATCGCCCAAGGGAGGCCATGCATCCCGCCAGGCGCTGCATCTCCTTGAGGCTCTGGGCAGGGTGCATTTTCTCGATGGCCTTGATCTTCTTGGGGTTGGCCTCGATACCGCAGTGGGAGACCAGGAAGCCGAGGAGCTTGCCAGAGGGGACTCCGAAGATGCACTTGTCCGGGTTGAGCTTGAGGTTGACCTTGCGCAGGTTGTCGAACGTCTCTTGGAGGTCCGTGAGGAGGGACCAGGCCTTGCGGGTCTTGACAACGATGTCATCGACGTAGGCCTCGGCGTTCCTTCCCATCTAGGGCCCCAAGGCGATGCGCATCAGCCTTTGGAAGGTGGCTCCGGCGCTCCGGAGGCCGAACGACATGCAGATGTAGCAGAATATGCCGCAGGGGGTGATGAAGGCTGTTTTCTCCACATCTTCAGCTGCCATCTTGATCTGGTGGTAGCCCGAGAAGGCATCTAGGAAGCATAGCAACTCGCACCCGGCGGTGGAGTCCACGATCTGGTCGATGTGGGGCAGCGGGAAGGGGTCTTGAGGGCAGAACTTGTTGAGGCTCGTGAAGTCGACGCACATGCGCTCCTTGCCGTACTTTTTGGGCACCACGACGGGGTTGGCGAGCCATTCAAGGTGGCGTACCTCACGGATGACTCCAGCTTCTTGGAGCTTCTGAACTTCCTTGACGATGAAATCTTGCTTCTCTGGCGCCTGGCGCCGTGCCTTCTATTTCACAGGGCATGCATTGGAGCACACCACTAAGTGGTGCTCGATCACCTCCCTCGGCACACCGGACAAATCAGATGCCGTCCAGGCGAACACATCCGAGTTGGCCCGAAGGAAGGTGACAAGCACATCTTCCTATGCGGGAGAGAGGCCTGTGCCGATGGTGAAGGCAGGGTCTGAGCCGCTGCCGTCCACCGACACCTTCTTCGTCTCGGCGCGGTCCTGAGAGAACAGTTGCTTCTTCTTCGCGGGTGTGGCCTCGTGAGCCTCGGCGGCGTCCTCGTCAGCAGGGTAGGCGATGGCGGCAGCCTTGTAGGTGCTCTCGAGGGAGCGGACTGCGTCCTTCTCGTCACAGCTGACGGTGATGATGCCGCTGCAGCCTGGCATCTTGAGGACGTTGTAGGCATGGTGTGTTGCCACCATGAACTTGGCGAGAGCCGGGTAGCCCAAGATGGCGTTGTACGGCAGGCCGATGTTCGCCACGTCAAAGTCAATGAGCTTGGTATGGTAGTTCTTGCGGGTGCCGAAGGTGACGGGGAGGCACACTTGGCCTAGGGGAATGGTGGAGCCATCGGTCACTCCGGAGAAGGGCCTAGTTGGCAGTAGCTGGTCGTAAGGCACCTGGAGCTGCTCGAAGGTCTCGATGGAGATCACGTTGAGGCCGGCGCCTCCATCAATGAGCATCTTGGTGATGGTGACGTTGCTAATGGTGGGGGTGCACAGCATGGGAACCGTGCCAGCAGCGTTTGAGGACTTGGGGTGATCGTTGGAGTCGAAGGTGATTGGGTACTGCGACCACTTGAGGGGGCGAGAAGCTTCAGGCCTCGGGAGGGCAGCGTTCACCTCGCAAGAGAATAGCTTGAAGTGGCGGTTGGACGCAGGAGCCTGAGCTCCGCCTAGGATGCATGCCACCCCACGAGGCTCTTGATAGCCCCTGGCGTCTTGGTCGGGCTGGTTGCCATCATTCTGCCGAGGTGGCAGCGGCAGAGGTGGAAGGGCAGCATTGGCCTGAGGGTTGGCCTCGCGAGGCTGGTCGCGCCAGGCGGCCTCGCGGGGCTGGTCGCGCCAGCCCTGGCGAAAGTTGCCATTGCGGTCACCCCAGCGGCCGCCATTGCGGCCACCTCCACGGCCGGTGCCGCGGTCGTTGCGGTCGCTGCGACAGCCAAGGCGCTCGTCGCGAAGCAGCTTGAGCTCGTGGCAGTCTTCAGTGCTGTGGGAGTGCGAGTTGTGGTAGGCACAGAGAGAGCGGTTGTCTCTTTTGGGCTCGTCACGCTCACGGCCGCGCTTCTGCTCGGGCTCCGCCGCGAGCGCGGCGGGGCCCTTGCACTTGACATCCTTGTTCTTGGCCTTGGCAGCGTCCGGTGCCGCGTCGGGGTCGTTGTGGACGAAGAGGCGGCCTTCCTCGGCCTTGGCGCACTTGTCGGCAAGGTCGAACAGCTCAAGCACGGAGTTGAGCTCGTCATTGATGGCGAGCTTCTCGCGCATCCGGACATCCATGACGCCGTTAGAGAACACGGAGACGATGGCAGCCTCGGAGGCACGCGGGATCTTGTTGCGCACTTGGCTGAAGCGCTGGATGTACTTGCGAAGGGTCTCATTAGGGCGCTGGCGCACAGCGCGCAAGTCGTTTAGCGTGAGGAAGCGCTCGCGCGTGCCCTTGAAGTTGGCGACGAACTGCCGGCAGAATTTCCCCACGAAGAGATGGACGCCTCGGGGAGGTTCATGAGCCAAGAGCACGGGCCATCCTTGAGGGCCATGGGGAACCAGTTTGCCATGACCTTGTCGTCGCCGTTCGTCGCCTCGATGCTCAGGGCATGGAGCTGCAGGAACTCCGCAGGGTTGGGGGTGCCGTTGTAGCACTAAGGGAGGTCCGGCTTGAACTTGGCGGGCCACACCACGCGACGCAGCTCGCGGGTGAAGGCATGGCAGCCCACGCAGCTGGAGGGGACGCCGCCGGCGAGGGCGGCGCGGTTCTGACGGCCGGCGGCTGCGACTTCTTGGACAGTCCTGTCATGGCGCTGGCACTGTTGCTCGAGGAGGACGCGTGCGTCGGGGGCGTGCGCCGGACGATTTGGTAGCTGGGCTCGCCATGGTCCGGTGAAGACGCGCCGCGGGAGTGCTCATGCGCCCGCGCGTCGTGATGGCGCCGGGCGCCCTCGTCATGTAGAGGAGGCAGAGGAGGTGCGTCGTGCGCCACGTCCCCGGCGCGGGACTGCGGTGGGCGGAGCGAGTGAGAGGGCACCGGGGTGTCGCCTGCGGCGTTGACGAGCTCGGTGATGCGGCCGAGCCAGGCGTCGTAGCCGGCGTCGGTGGGGCGGTAGCGCAGGAGCTCGTGCGCCATGAGCAGCGCGGCCTACGGAGCCGGCGCATCACGGTGAGCAAGCGACGAGGCCGTGACAGTGTGGCCATCCGCCTGCACGGACGGGTGGAGGGAGGACGCCTGCTGCTCCCTTGCAGCGGGGTCAGTAGCGGCACCGGCGGCGCGGCGTCGACGGTCGTTGCGGGCGACGGGCTCTGTCTGGGCCACCCTGGCAGCTCGGCGCGCGTAGCGCTCGCGGTGAGCGTTGGCCATGGCAGCGAGGAGGAGGAAAGAACCGGAGTCGCCCCCCTACCTGGCGCGCCAAATGTTAGAGCTGAGACTCCGGGGATCCGAAGGGGTTCGAACACTAGGGGGCGAGCTAGCTCTCTCCAACCTACGGTGACCACGGCGAGGCTACGGCGAGAGCGCTACGCGGGAGCACGGCAGAGGACACGACAGTTACCCAGGTTTGGGCCACCTTGCGGTGTAACACCCTACTCCTGCTTGTGTTGGGATTGCTGTGGGCAAGAAGATGTTCTCGCGTACAAGGTAGGAGATGAAGGAATCGACCCAAAGTTCTCTCTACAATGGCAGCTCTGCCCCCTTTATAGCCGCCTTGGTCCTCTTCCCCCAAAAACTAGGTGGGAAGGGTTGCCACACTTGGCGGGTTTTGAAAGGGGACAGGCGCTCAATCTTATCCTGACTAAAGGCGGTCTTCGCCTGCAAAAGCATGATCTGTGACGCGCCGGTGGGCTCGGTGGTGACCTCCGCCTTGCGCGCCTGGCTGTCTCGGTCTTCTATCACCAAACGGGCAGTCCTTGGGACTTGCTTTGGGGGTGGGCAGCTGGGGCTGCCCCTTTATCACCAAAGAGGAAAGCTTCTCCATCCACGCCCGCTGGCACGGCCTCTGCCGCCCTTCGTCGCCACGCATGTCACCCACGTGGTGGGCACGGGACCACGCAGTTGACGTCAGGCGAGATGGCCTCGGGCACCTGGCTCGGGAGGCACCTCGGGAGGCAGCCTCGCGAGGCTCCTGCTCCTACCACGACTAAATGCCGGCAGGTCGTGTCTTGAGGAGGGGTCTTCGGGAGGCTACAGCCTCAGGAGATGTCTTCACTTCGCGAGGCCCTTGGATGGGCCGCGCCTTGGGCCTTTGTCAGGCGTCGTTTGCTGGGCCGCAGGCAGACGGGCCGGGATACCCTGGTTCCCAATGGCCCGATAGCAACTACCAAAGATCATTAAGGTAAAACCCAACCATAGCATTAAGTAACAAGTCCTCTTTACTCCCATACGCAACAACCCCCTTACTCGGGTGTAAGCTTCTGTCACTCTAGCCACCCACTATAAGAGAATTAAGAACGTATTGCAAACCCTACAGCGGGGATCCCTCACGCTTGCGCGACATGGAGGGCACCATAGGACAGCACCAAAATAAAACATACAACTCAAATCAATCACGATCATCAATCAACCCATAGGACAAAAGAAATCTACTCAAACATCATAGGATTGCCATACATCATTTGATAATAGTATATAGCGTTAAGCACCATGTTTAAGTAGAGATTACAGCAGGGAGAAGAGGTGTTACACCGCTGCATAGAGGGGGAGAGAGTTGGTGTTGATGGCGGCGAAGTTGTTGGTGTAGATCACTGTCACGATGGTTGCCCCGGCGGCGTTCCGGCGCCACCAGGAGAGAAGGGGAGAGAGCCCTCCTCCTTCTTCTTCTCCTTCCTCTTCTCCTTCCTTGCCCCCCCCCCTAGATGGGAGGAGAGTTTCCCCTCTGGTCCATGGCCGCCATGGCTCCCGGAGGGCAGGAGCCCCTCCGAGATTGGATCTCTCTCTCTCTCTGTTCTCTTCTGTTTCGCGTTCCTGTTTTCTGGCCTTTCACCGTTTCTTAAATTCCTGGAGATCCGTAACTCCGATTGGGCTGAAATTTTGAGGAGATTTTCTTCCGGATATTATCTTTCTTGTGGCAGAAGAAGGGCCCCAACCACCTTAGGGGGTAACCACAAGCCTGCTGGGCGCGCCCAGGGTAGGGGGCGCGCCCTCAGAGCTTGTGGCCCCCTCGGGCATCGTCTCGCATTGATTATTTTTCCCAAAAATCACATATATTCCAAAATAAATCTCTGTAAATTTTTATCGCGTTTGGACTTCGTTTGATATGAATTTTCTGCAAAACAAAAAACATGCAACAAACATGAACTGGCACTGGGCACTAGATCAATATGTTAGTCCAAGAAAGCATATAAAATGTTGCCAAAAGTATGTGGAAATTGTAGGATAATGGCATGAAACAATCAAAAATTATAGATACGACGGAGACGTATCACTGCTCTGCTCTTGCTCTCGCTCGTGCTGCTGCTCTGCTCTTGCTCTCGCTCGTGCTGCTGATGCTAGTACACGGGCTGCTGCAGCTACACGAGTTGCTACTCTGGCTCTCGTTTGCGCTGCTGCTCTGGCTGCTATCTGCTAGTGCATTCCCTGTTGAGCGGCTGCTGATTTAGATCACTCCTTCTCTGCTACCACTAGTGCTCGAGCGGCCTAAACTACCAATGAAGTGCTTCTCCGCTACTAGTGCGTTCAGTTTCGACAGTAAAATTTAATTTCGACAGTAACAGTCAGTTTTGACAGTAAAATTCAGTTTCGACAGTTAAGTTCAGAGTCAACAGTTTTTACATCTTCTGTTGGAGTTGGTTGTTTTTTGGTGATGTAAATTTTACAGCTAGCACTTTTTCGTGATGTATTTTACATCATCTATTGGAGATGGTATTATAATCCCACTTCAGATTAACGATGTCCGTCTTGTACTGCTTCAGCCTCGACGTCGCACAGCTCGCTGGAGCTGCTCCAACGACGGAACCATCCATCACAACAGATCAGTACCCTCGACGCCGTCTACAGATGCCTCAGATCTTCTTCCCCAGCTCCGACAGCCACCTCCGCCGCAACATCTTCAGCGACCGACCCAATGATGTTGAGGTCGAGACGGCTACGCCAAAGAGGTTGTACACTTGTCGCATCACTTTTTACTCTACATTCATGTCGACCCCTTAGGGCTATTTTGGTTCAAAGGAATTAGTGAAGGAAAAACATAGCAATAGGAACTTTTCCTATGGTACTCTACTATTCAATTATTCATGCATTTGGTTGAAAGGAATGGAGCAAAACAAAACTCAAGGATTTTTTCCTTTCATGTCTGTTTCAAAGAAAAACACAGAAATTTTAACATCCACCTGGACCTACTTATCAAAATCCTATGCATGAAAAGAAGACTAAGTGCATTAGTGGCATAATAACATTCTAACTTTACACATTTGCAGGTGGTTTGACTTTAATTTGGCCATGTTTCTTTGCATTCCTGTGCTCTTCCTGCAAGCTAAAGGAGCCCTTACAGAATTACTTCAGTTACAGATAGGTGTCGAAGAAAACTTTGTGTGGTTTGTCCTGCTCCTGCCGCGCCGTCGTCCACCCCACCTGAGCTGCTCCATCGACAGAAGCATCCACCATACCAGACATCACGACTCCTTACCGTGTTTCGCCGCCTCAGATCTCCTTCCCCGCCACCAGTAGCCACCGCAACTGCATCACCATCATCGACTCAGCAGATGAACCTGAGGAGTACACAGGTCCGCAAGAGAGGTCGCACTCTTTTGTTTCTGCTTACTTTATGCATTGCTTAATATTACCTGCTAGTTTATCATCCTGTTCATCTCTTAGACACTAAGTCAGGTCCAAATTAATGTTCAAACTTGAGTTTTAAAATGCTTGTGGGGCACATATCGAGGCAGCAATGAATAGTATATCGATCTACTATCTGTTTCATCTAGGGTATCTACTATGTCGTTCATCTTGGGTGGGAAACAAACAGTAAAGCAGCCATCATCTTTTTTTTTATTAAATTAAGCTATCATTTGCCTGCTATCATTATTTTTGGATCTATCCACTGGTTGTTACCATCACTCTAGATTTTTGCATGCTCTCCTTACTTAATCTCACTATATATTTTTCGTATGCATGTCAGTTATTGTACACAGTCATGCTGAACATGTAGAGAAAAAGAGAAGAGTCTTGCGCGGAAATACAATGTCATGCAGACATCGCTCCATGGTGGGTGCAATGGCAACCCCACCCCCCTCCTCCAGATTGTAATCCAGAGGAAGATAGCTGTTCAGAGGTGGAGTCAGAGGGAGCTGACTACTCCTATTTACCACCCGAGGTGTTTGCTCTAACTTGGCATGATGATGTTGGTCATATCATGCATATGGTGCCTTGCTTTGCTTACTTTCAACATCATATATGTCATCTGCTTAGTTTAGACATGTTCTCTAATGCTGTTTAGTTTCTATATCATATATGTGAATTATGCAATGCCATCTTTCTTAGACAACCATAATATATGTGAAATATGCAATGCCATCCTGTTTAGCCAGACATCATATATTTGAATTATATCTTGCCATTCCTTTTTTTCATTACATTTCCATTTGTCGACAATGTTTGTACATTCAACTACTCTTCCTGTGAATCCGCCATTTGAGTGGGTGATGAAAAAATCTAGAGTGAAAACAAGTTCTTCAGAGCAGACAATGCTACCTGTCGAAGCAGATCTCTTGCTGGGTCCAGATAGCTCCTCAGAGGAGGATTCAGAGACAGATGACCAGTCCTATTCCCCCCCCAAGGTGTATGCTCTAACTTGGCAGGGTTATACTGCTCGTATCATGCATATGGTGTCTTGCATTGAATAGTTTAGACATCATATACACAATATTCAACACCATCTGCTTAGTTTAGACATCATATATGCGAATGCCATCTGCTTAGTATATAAATCACATATGTGAATTATATCATGCCATCCTGTTTACTTAGATAACATGTATGTGAATTATGTCATGCGAACCTGTTTACTAAACACATCATATAATTATCTCATGCCATCCTTTTTAGTTAGTCATCATATCTTTGAATTACGTCAAGCTATACTGTTTAGATAGACATCATATATGTGAAATTATGTCATGCTATCCTGTTTAGTTAAACAACATATATGTCAACTATTTCATGCCCTCTTTTTTCCTCACTATCTATTGCATCTATCTCATACAAGGTCTATACATTCAACTACTTTTCTTGTTTATCAACCATTTGAATTGGAGGGTGTGATGGCAGTATCTAGCAGAGTAAAAACACGATCTTCAAAT
Organism: Elymus sibiricus; assembly: GCA_039707655.1. Lineage (NCBI taxonomy): Eukaryota > Viridiplantae > Streptophyta > Magnoliopsida > Poales > Poaceae > Elymus > Elymus sibiricus. The sequence continues at coordinate 247,624,014 of CM077664.1, read as the reverse complement.
AAAACAATGCTACCTGTCGATGGAGATAGCACCCCAGTTGCACTTGCACAAGAACCAGCCCTACCACACATAACCCAAACTATCGTAGATTGTACCCCTACTCCGATGGACAGAGAACCAGCTTCACCCAATCTAACCCCAACCCCAGCAGATAGTAACCCAGTTCCAGTTGACACAGCACCATCTCCACGACAGAGCTCCCAAACAAGAGCAGTTAGTAAGGCAGCTCCAGTGCCCAAAGCGCCAGGAGTACCACGGCGAACCCCAACTCCACCAGTTAGTACACCTATTCCTGTGGACGAAGCAGAACCAGTCATCCGTAGTTTAGCGTCTATCGCATTTGATGTTGTTAAATCCTATGTGCGTATCTTCCCATTATGGAAATATTATACTGAAGATGAAGGAAAAAAGCCAGTTGCAGGTGTTCCTCCATGAGTTATGTGTAAGTATTCATGGCAATTACTTTGCTTTGTCCCATACTTTCTACCTCCCTGCTGGTTATAACACAGCAAATATTCCCATTTTTCTGTGTAGAGAACGACCAATTTGGAAACTCAGGATGAGGTAACCTGTGCTAATACCTCTGCTATCTTCAAGAATGCTTTGCGGCAGTATCGGAATTACCTGAAGAAAACGTATTTCACTGGCAAGGAAACTCATCAAATTCCCTTACTTTCTTCGGAGACACATCTACGAGACGATGACTGGGAACGCCTTGTTCTGTATTGGTCTAGTCCCATGAATCTGGTAGGGTCTATGAGATCATATTTCATTTTGAAGTACTATATGGCTGCGTCTTACTGTACTCTCTTCTTGTAGAACAAGTGCTTAAACCTGCAGAACAACTGTTCTCAGGTAAGATTCCATAGCTGTGGTGCATACTGCTTTGCTCTTGTATCACTGTATTTACTCATACCAACTAATTTTTAAATAGAAGGATCCAATCGAAACTCCAATGGCACAATAGGTATGTTTAAACATGTTTCTTTAACTGGTTTGCTCTTCTAAATTGCTCTATGTTGATTTCAATTTCAATTGTGTAGACAGTTGTCTTCTCATATCATGCACATTGCTGGCATCAAAATAGAGCCAATAATGTTGTTAGTTGTACATGTATACCCGTGGTACCCATCTGAAATATTGTGGTGCCGTGTAGTTTCCCACACTTATATTCTTTCAATGCTATTTTGTCTTGAACTAATATGATTTGAACTGTGTCTCTATTTTGATTTGGCAAGACAATGCAGTGACAGCAGCACATAGATATATGTTTGTTTGATGCTTTTATAATGTACTACTTTGCAATAGAAGACTTGATAGTTTAATCCTGTCCACCTTACTACTGAACTGGTTCACCAAAATGAGTTTCATATACTACATGCTAAACCTGTTATGTGTCTGCTTGTTTCTTCTTTTAGAATGCTGACAGAATATTGGAGAAGAGTACCACATTAAGCAATGGTAAAGGAAGTAATGCAGATAAGGTTCAAGATAGTGAGACAACCCTGTTGGTCTCCAAGAAAGCTGATAAAAACTATCTTCAAGGCAGTGAGACAACCCCAAAGTCCTGTCTTGATGTAGTGTTTGAGTTACTGGCCACTACAGCTTGCACAAGCTCTTCAAACTCGCTATCTGAATCAATTCGGTTTCTTGAGTCTGAACTACAAGCTGAAAGACATCGGTCAGCTGTGCTGCGGCAAGAAGCCGAAGGACTGAGGAAGTCCCTGGAGAATTCAGATGCATACTTTCTGGTGCAACAACAAGCGTTGGAGGATTTTAGTGCCAAACAAGAAAAAGCTAATAAGCTTGCTAAGCTTATTGCCAGCATGGTGGATACCCAGGATAACGTTTCTTGAGCTCTGCTGAAGTTGTTTCAGTTCTGGACTTGTTTTGCTGCCGCGTTTATCTACACTGGTGGCCAATTTAGACGCCCAGTGTATGTAATATGGTGCTTTGTTGTTCCCTTTATTTGCACTGGTGGCGAACTTTGATGCCCAGTGGATGCAATGTCTGTAATCGCCGTAATAGCCTAGCGTTAGTTGCTTGCTTATTTATTTACTTATAGTCTTGTTTATTTGTTTCCTTATAGTCACTGCAGTTCTTTTTCCTCGGTTTGCTAGTGGCCGCAATAACCATGGGCCACATACGGACCGTGGTAACGATGGGCCTCCTATGGGCCTCGTACGCGCCGTAGGATCCATGGACCATACTGTTCGTGGGCCAAAACCGGACCGCAAAATGGACTGTAAACTGGCCAAAATTGGAACCGTCCGTTTATGGGCCCAGACCATAATGGGCTGTTAACACGCCGGAAGACAGCACAGGCTTAATTCTATCAACAGGTATGATGGGTCGTTAATGGGCCAGATTACAGGAGAGGATGAAAACGGCCCAACGGGTTAACGGGCCACAAACAGACCGATTGTTACAACGGGCTGAATTTGGCCCATTATCATAACAGGCCAGTAACGGACCGTAAGTAATCGAGGGCCGGAAATGAGCCCAAGAATTTATGGGCCCTTAGAAGGCCGAAAGAAAACACGGGCTGGAAACGGCCCAACTGAATCATGGGCTGTTAATGGGCTCAAAGCAGTTTATTGTTCATGATGGGCCTGATTCATCACGGGCCGTTAATGGGACCAGAGATGCAAAAGGCCTCATATGGGCCGAAAGACTTCACGGGCCATAGATGGGCCGAAAGTGACAACGGGCTGGAATCATATGGGACGGCCCACATGACGCTACTGGGTCGAATTTTGAAAGGCCATAACGGGCCGTGAGTACCCGGGCCGTAAATGGGCTGTATGCGAACAGGTCGGTAACAGGCTTTCCATGGGCTGGCCTGCTAACTTTTGACCAAGTCAATCGGGCCGGCCTTTTTAACCTAAATGGGCCACTGTTGGGCCGTGCCATGTGTCGACGTATCATAGGCGTCTCTCGTCCAATGAATGGATGACATCTGTCGCAACGCCGAGCTAACACGTGGATCCACCGGCGAATGAGAATTTTGCACGTGGAAAATCCCCATTGGTCTGAGCTGTTAACGGGTTATCGGATCCAAACCGGAACCCGATAGCTTAACGGCGACCCGTTACGGTGGATGCCACGTGTCGGTCACCCTTGACGAAAACACTTTCATGATGCGACATTTATCGTCATGGAAGTGGACACTTCCGTGATGATAATTTCAGTATTGTCATGGAACACTTCTACGACAGCACAGGTATGACTATCTTGATTCTGTCATAAAATTGTCACGGATGTACATGCATGACACAAAACTTGACCTACTGTGACAAAGACGTATCATCACGGAAGTGTTTTTTTTGTAGTGCTAGCTACTAGCTATGGACCCGTAGGTCTGTGGTAAACTACTCACACATCATCGGAGGGGCAGCAAGGTTGATGTAGAAGCCCTCCGTGATCGATTCCCCCTCCGGCAGAGTACCGGAAAAGGCCTCCAGATGGGATCACGGAAGAACAGAGGCTTGCAGCTGCGTAGAAGTTATTTTGTGGGGCTCTCTGTTGGTTTCCCAATATTTGAGAATTTATAGAAGTGGAATTAGGTCAAAAGGAGCCACGAGGGGCCCACAAGGCATCAGGGCGCGCCCCCTGGGGTCGCGCCCTGTTGCCTTGTGGCCTCCTCGTGAGGCTTCTGGCTTCCTCCCGAAGCTTTCAGGGTCTCTTTTTTCCAGAAAAAAATCGTCAAAAAGTTTCGTGGCATTTGGACTTCGTTTGGTACTGATTTCCTGAAAAAACAAAAACAAGCAGAAAACAGCAATTGGCACTGGGCACTAGGTTAATAGGTTAGTCCCAAAAAATGATATATAATTGCATATAATTGCATAATAAACATCCAAGATTGATACTATAATAGCATGGAACAATCAAAAATTATAGATACGTTGGAGACGTATCATAGATCGCAAAGGGGAGGACAACCCAGTAGCAGACCACCTATCACGCATGGAAAGAATACCTTATGATCTAGTGCCTATAAATGAATCCTTTCTAGGTGAGAGTTTGGCTATGATTAAAAATATAGAACCTTGGTTTGTAGATTATGCTAACTTTCTTGTAGGAAAGTACATGCCGCCCGACATGAGTTATCATCAATGGAAAAAGTTCTTCAGTGATCTGAAGTATTATTTCTGGGATGACCCATTTCTCTATCGGCATGGACCAGATGACATGATAAGGCATCGTGTCCCAGAACATGAAATGAATGCTATACCGGAAGGGTGCCATAGTAGCCCTTATGCAGGACACCATGCTGGAGATAGGACCGCCGCCAAGGTGCTTCAGTCAGGATTTTACTGGCCTACACTCTTCAGAGATGCTCACAGGTTTGTTAAAAATTGTGACGCATGTTAACGCACAGGTAACATTGGAAGGAGACAAGAAATGCCTATGAACTACATTCTAGTTTGTGAACCTTTTGATGTTTGGGGATTGGACTATTTAGGACCTTTTCCTGTCTCAGATGGGTACACTCATATTCTTGTGGCTGTAGATTATGTTACAAAATGGGTTGAAGCTCTGCCAACCAAGCATGCCGATGCGGCTACTTCGTTGAAAATGATAAAGGACATTATACTGCCCAGGTTTGGAGTTCCTAAAATTCTTATCACTGATGGTGGATCTCATTTTATACAGGGAATATTCGGAAGAGTACTTCATAAGTACGGGGTGACTCACCGAATAGCTTCACCATATCATCCACAATCTAGTGGGCAGGTGGAACTCTCTAACAGGGAAATAAAGACAATACTGCAAAAGACGGTGCAGAAGTCCAGGAAAGATTGGGCAGCAAAGCTGAATGAAACACTCTGGGCTTACCGCACCGCTTACAAGAATCCCATGGGGATGTCACCATACAAAATGGTGTACGGTAAGGCTTGTCATCTACCCTTAGAATTAGAGCATAAAGCTTTCTGGGCAATCAAAAATATAAATCTTAATCTTAAAGAAGCTAGAGAAAAGAGCATGCTCTAGGTGAACTTCGCAACAGTGCTTACGAGAGTGCCAGGTTGTTCAAAGAAAAGGTTAAAATGTGGCAAGATCGTAAGATACTGAAACAAACTTTCACTGCGGGGGACAAGGTCCTCCTATTTAACTCTCGTCTCAAGTTGTTTCCAGGGAAGCTTAGGTCTCGCTGGGAAGGGCCCTATGAGATAGAAGAGGTGTACAATTCCGAAGCTATTCGTCTTAAAGGAGGGAAGAATGGTCCCTGGATCGTGAATGGACAACGCTTAAAGATATACCTTGCGGATGAACAAAAGGAAGAGCGGGATATAGAAGAGGTAAGTTTCCTCACGATCGAGCAAGCCGAAGCCCTCCGTAAGGAACAACGAGTATAAATCAGCACTCCGGTAAGATAGATGTGAATATCTAGATAAAAGTTATATTGTTTTGATAGACTTGTTAAATCTCATGTCTCAGAGCTTGGAATTTTCGTCTATAGTTGGGAGCTTTGCCACTAATCTTTCAGGGATGATTTTTTTTCTGAAGGAACAAACTGGCACAGCTGCCAACAGAACCAAAGACGGCGTTCCAAACGACTGCGGGCGCCCGTTTGGGCGGTCGTATGAAAAAGAGACGGAGGAGCCGCGGGAGACAAAGATGAAGACGGCGTACCATACGGACGTAGGCGCTCACTCGAGCGGTTGTCTGGAATGCCCTCGGCGAACGCTGCGAGAACAGAGTCAAAGATGGTGTTCCCGATGACCGGACGCGCCCGTATGAGCGGTCGTTCGGTCCATTCTCTGCGACAGGTAAAAAAAGAGAGAAGAAAGATCCAGCAGCGGGTCAAACGACCGGCCATACGGGCGCAATCGCCCGCATGGAAGGCCGTCGTTGATCCGGTTGGCGCGATTCTTTCCCGATTTCGTTTTGATTTCTTTCTAACTAACTTTTTATCTCATATCTCGTGATTACCTACAGGATTAGCCTTTATAAAAAGGAGGAAGGGACGTCCATAAACCTAAAACCATCTAATCTCTCATCTTCTTTGCTTCCCATCTCCTCCAAAAAGCTTTTAGTTGCAGGTAACAAGCACGATCGCCGCCATGAGCAACAAGACCTCGTCCACCTGTGCTCACATCATCCCCTTCCGCAACTTGGATGATGTTGTGCCCTCAGGATGGGAAGACCTGAGGAAGCTTAGCATCAAGGAAGAGCCTCGTGAGGAGAAGAAGGTTGAGGTGGTGGAGATCAAGGAGGAAGAACAAGCAAAAGAGGAAGATGATGACACTATTCCAGATGGGTATCCTCCTAATCCCTATCAATTCAATATCCGCGGATCTATTCTGTTATTTCCTCTGGGGCCTCTTCAATCTGAGTGGGGAAATGAGCCACCAACCCCAGAGGAGATGAAAGAAAAGATTCGGGAGTTGGAGAAAGTTTCTAAGACTTGTGTTAATGTGATCGGAGATGGGATTGATTTTTACTGGTTGATGAGCAAGGATTTGGAAGCAAGAGTAGATGGTCTTTTCCATAAAATCAGGCTTATGATTGATACTCTTAACAACAACACTGCACAACTTGAGTTTTTGACCCAGATTGTAGATGATCAGCAAGCCGTGATCGAGGAACTGAAGAACAAGCTTAAGAGCATCTGCGCTGCCTTCTAGGGATTCCAGGAGTGAGCATGAAACGCTTAGTGCCTGGATCTCCCTGGCTTGATTGTAAGCTTGGGGGAGATTCATGTGCACTTTGTATCTTTACCCTTTCTGTATTTACTTTTCCGTGAGATTAGAGAATAAGCTTTATTTTCAATAAGGTTGAACTATCAATTTTTCCTCTTGAATAAGGAATGATCCCTTCCAATGAGTTTAGGGATATCTTGATGTGTGAGATCATTACTTTTGTTTGAAGAACGTGCTTGATAGTTGTTGTGATCTAAATAGTAGTGCATATTTACTTACATGATGATTATAAGTCCCCCACATCTTAGTTGTATAAATTTTTGAAGGGATATAAAACAACTATATATGCTAGCTCATTGAAGGGTTCAACTTACTTAAGGGCAAGCAAACAAATTAATCCTCTGCTAAAATACCTTTGGAAATGAAGTCTCTCTAAGAATAAGGCTGGCTTACACTTAACGTTTCATTGAGCCTAACCCTTTGTGATAAAAACTTTTTACAAGAAAAATGAGGGGAAAAGAAACTACTTGCCCGGTTGAAACAATAATGAACTAGGATATGAAGTTGTTACTTGTCCTCAGTAAATTAAATGGCAAGATGTGGATGCCTACATGATCATTACCAGAGAGTAAGTATGGGCTATTGTTTGCCACATATACGCATCAACAAACGTTCCTCTTGAGAGTAATGGACTTATACCTTTTGATATTCGTATCTTATAAACACAAGGGTGACCTCGTTCTTTACAAGCCACGGTACTTGCTCAGGGACGAGCAAGACTTAAGCTTGGGGGAGTTGATGAGTCCAATTTACGTGACGTTTTTCCTATATATTTTGTGCCTACAAGGTGGGCTTTGTGGAATTTTACCGCGTTCGCGCACTTCTTTTTGTTGATAATCCCTTAGGTAACGTCTTTTGGAGAAATATTCATTTAATGGAGAAAATCCTAAAAAATGGCAGTGGAATCACACATTAAAGGTGATAAACACTTTCCATAAAAAAAATCAAGCAAGAAGGCCAAAGAAACAACCGTCGTCGCGCTTCCAGAGCAAACGACGGCGTTCCATGCGATCGCGCGCGCTCGCATGAGCGGTCGTTTGGCACGCCGCCGCCCCTGGGGGATCATCTATTTTCACCTCGTCGAAGCGGATCATGAAGGGGACGAACAGAGACTCCAGAAACTCATCCAGAAGGCAGAACCCTAGCCTCCAGAGCCCATCCGGAGGGAGGATCGACCGAGAGAAGAAGGGGATTCCTCTCACTGCGCGAGGAATGGCATTATCATCAACATCTACATCATCACCACCTTCATCATCATCATCATCATCATCATCATCCGCATCCTTATCATCTGCAACATCAAGAACCCTAGTGGATCCTTCGGTGTATCGGTTGAATCATTCACCCATGTATTCCATTACCATTACCTTGATGATTTTTGTTCTTATGTGTGAGTAGACCCCTAGTTCTCGGGGATATGGATGAACCTTGGTATGTGTAGGATCTGAAACGTTTATTTTGGATATGAGATCCTCTGTTGAATGCTTAGTTTAATAACTTCATGAATGTTGTGAAGGCGCCCCACTCAGCATTTGTGCCTATATTGGCCACGAAGTATATCACTATCTTTGCATAGGTTTAGGATGTGGAGGTAATTCGAGGTGACAGTAAAAGCCTACTGCTCCTAACCTTTACAAGTGACCGGGGATTTACGGAGAACCCTTAGTGAGGCCGCGTCCACGGGGAAACCCTTAATTATCATGAGTTGTAACCCACAGGGGGGACTATGATGGTGGCGTGCGTGGCACGAAGTCTACCACGAGTAGAACATGTTTTGTACTCGGCTCCGCCCAGCATAAACATCAACAGTGGCTCAAGCATCCTTTCCATGCTATGCTTATGCATAGTAGTACTAGAAACATACCGATGGGGATTCCAGACTCCCTGAGAACGCCTTTTTAATTCTGTTGTTTCACTGTTATTTACCATCCTTATCTTTCATTTACTTTTATGTTATTCAGTTACAAGTCACCATTTTACTCAATCCTTATTTAAATCCGCCCTCACTCTACTTCAAGTCTACAATTATCTGTAGGCACAAAGTTACATAATTCTCTACAAGGGGCAAAAGCCTGATTCCTGTGCTCCCTGTGGGATCGATACTCTTACTTCGAAAAGGCTACAACTAAACCCTGTGCACTTGCAGGCTATCAGATACTTGAGGCGATCTCCATAACCTTCATGACTTTGTCTTCGTGAACCACAATAACTCTTGGTTAATGAAGAACTTGACACCTAACCGTCTAGAGAGTTGGCAGCTCTCAAGAGTAAAAGGTGCAGCGTACTAAACTTAGATTTCTGTGATGCTAACCACTAGCTAATTTTTGGCTCTGGGTTTTTTCTCTCGGTGGATTTTAAACTCAAATCTTACCGAGAGTGGGTGCTTAGACAAACTTGTCAGAATCACACGGAGCAGCCAACGATTCACGTTGGAACGAGGTGGCTACTTATAGCCGCAGCCTTCTCGAGGGGGAAATGACCATTTTGGACATGATGTCCAGGCAATGGCCAACCGACACGTTTCCAACGGCCGGATTTCAAACGCACCCGACAACTTTACTTGAGGAACAAGTAAGGCTGATTCTTTGGTCCGAAGCGCGCATATCTCCCGCAGCCCAGAAGATCAACGTCTCTGGCTGGCAAGTAATGTTTCGGAACACAAAGAGATTTCTCTCAAATCTCATAGGTTTCGGTCTAGCATCAGAGAAACAAAAGTTTCGAACACTATACCCCTCTTTGTAGTAAGATGGTTCTATGACTCAAAAAAGAGAAAATGAACTACGAAAGAAAATACTACGTCTTTTCTCCGTCTTCATTCTTCTCGGCTGCAGTCAAAATGCTCGGACCAGGTACCAAAGCAATTGCTTCACTTTAGCAATTTTTAGGGGTCTAGTTCATGACGCATAATATTCGATGATAATCTTCACTGCAGCGCAGATGTAATCATCGGAGTTTGTACCCAACTCCTCTTAAATCCAGGGACATATAATCTTTGTGTGCACCAGCACACATTAGTTCCTCACTGTTTCTGACAACGATCTCCAAAACACAAGGAGGCAAATTACTGCACCAACAACAACCACCACCAGGCTTACTGGTGTGACCGTGGTTTCCAGAGCGGTACAACCGCTTGGTCGCTCGGTTGTACCGGTTATTGTGCAAATAACCGGAACAACCGCTAGGGCACCACCCGTGCATCGCTGCCAACCTAAGGGAATCACCCCTCGGGCGGTAGTTGGAGAGGTACTTGGTCCGGTAGTACCGCTCCAAGAGGGAGCGGTACAACCGCCTGGTAGTGCACGTAGTTGCCCACTCCACAGAGGAGCGGTACAACCGCTTGCACCAACGGTACGACCGCCTGGTTGTTTTCCTGCACAAGTAAAAATAGGAGTCTCTCCTCAAAACGGATAGGAAGGCTAAAGTGGGTGCGATATAGATTTTGTGTACGTCATTTGATTCCACCTGTACCTTTCTATGCGGTCCCCTCTTAATGATACAGATTTCCTATGACCAAAGAAATAAACGCGTCAAAAATGTCGTCTTCGATTTCCTACCAGAGGGGGTACATAACCTTCCATATAGATATACATGAGTAGCTCAAGCACATGGTTAGTCCGCAAATTGCGTTGTCATCAACATCAAAACACACAAGATTGGAAATGCCCTTTTAGTAATGACCTAGCAAATAGCACTAATTGACGGCTTAGCCCATTTCAGTGACAAATCTGACAGGTGGTCCCACTCTTCAGGAGCCGACTTGGCAGAAAAGCGCCACATGAGAGCGTTGACTAGGCCGTTGCTCCTGCCACTCGCAGTACCTTCGTTGCCCTCGCCTGTCGCCGTCGTCGCCGCTCGACCCTCAACCATCTCCTCTTCCATCCTCCATCCCTAGTTCGTTACCATCGCTCCCCACCCCCTGAGGAGGCGTCTGCCACCGCTGCCACCACCACTAGCATCAAAACGCACAACTCCATGGTCGCCGACATGTACGTCGGGGCAGGGATGGATGTGAGGTTTATGTGGAGCTCCAGTCCGGCGGTGCCCTTTCCCCATAGCTGCAACGAGGCAACAACCAAGCCGTGCTCACGGGCTAAGGCGGAGCCGATGTGGCACGCCACCACGTGGCGCGTGCTAAGAGACAACACAATCGCCGTAGTGCGAGCAAGGGTGGCTGGCGGTGTGAGGCCTGCACGGCAGCGCAAGGTCCGTCGCTTCCCTCCGGCACGAGCGGCAGCACACACTGCTCCGGCGAGCACTCCCGCGGAAGTTGTTGCTTTGGCGTGAGGAATAGAGGCGGGTGGACGACGACGAGGAGGGCGGCGGGCAAGACGAAGAGGACACGAGGAAGGCGCTAGCAGAGTAAGGTGGCGCGAGATATCACCGTCGGGCGTCACCATCTTGCCGCCGGTGTGCTGCAGCAGCCGCCGCGCACGCCGGTTTACCGTATGCGAGCTGCTTGACGGAATGTGCTTCCTCTAGCTGACACAGGAGGAGCTCTTTCGTGGGCCTCCATGGTGCCCCACGTATGCACGCTGGATCCAGGTCCTCGCCACCGCTGCCACTCTCCGGCTCCCTTCATCGCCGGCAACGGCCAAAGCGTCGGCATGCGGGTGACATGCCGCTGCGGCTCGGTGGATGAGCGGCCGTGGAACGTCGATGTGGCCCAGCGACATTAGAGAGAGAAGAAGAAGGGGCAATAGACTAGTCAACGCGCCATGTGGCATTTTGTTTGTCACGTGTGTCCAGCGGACTCTTGTTGTCGAAAAAATCATCAAAACGCGCTAATCCGCTGATAAGTGGTTTATATGAAAAAAACATGTAGACGTAATGTTTTTTGCCACAAAATCATATAGAATCGTATTTCGTGCAAACACAACCTTCAATGTTACTATTATGGTTTTGCGCAATTAACTCAACTGAATTGGATCGCTTGCCCATATCTATCTCGTGGATCCCACATTTCCGCCCCCATTCCCGAGTCATTTCGGCGGGTAAATGCGCCAGCCCAGAGGCGGGATTGCGAAAACCCTCCCGCCACCCGCCGCACCGCCGGCTCTGGAGGAACCGCCGACATGGAACCCTCGCGGCTCTCCCCGGAGGCCGCGCTGAAGCCTGAAGGTCTTTCCTCACATCCCGTCTCCCTCGCGGCTCGCGCTTCTGGCTTGTTTCCCCGCCGATTTCACCCGGGATTTGTCTTCTGGTCGTGGCTAACATATCGATTTGTTTTGTCGCGCAGATTTGGTCGCCAAGGACCGCTGGTTCAACATCTTCGCCTACATCTCCTCCGGAGCGGTTCGTGTCTCGCCTTCTCTTGGTCATATTGTGAGATCTCATCGTCGTCGCTGTGGTGCGGTTAGGATGGAGTTCGATTCCGGGCGGGGTTCGGTTTGTGCGGCGGATTCTGATTTGGCTGGCTTTCTGTCCGAGCTTAGGCTAATCAGCTGAGAGGATGTGTTAAACCTAGCCGGTTGTTTCCAGTCAGGGCACTGCATCAATGCTGGGCCAGTTTGGAATGGATGGATGGGCATGAATCTGTGCGTTTCAGGTCTGAAGTAATGAAGTTCTGTAGCTTCGCGCGCACTATATGTTTGGTTGCAGATTTAAGGTACTCTTGGGGTCCATGAAGTTGTTGGCCCGTCAGATAGCGTTAATGTCAATGAACAAATGCTGATCTCATGCAGCTGTTGGGGAATACTAATGTGAACTTGTGAAGTGGATAGTTCACATGTGTGTCTTCTGTGTTGATAGTGCAGAATAAATGGCATTCATAAATTTAGTACCTTTGCGGTTTTTTGGGAGGTTTAGCTTCCTGGGATGCTAACCCCCAGACTTTTTATGTTGCACTTGTGTTTATGTTGAATATATCACTTTCTTGTTTTGTTTTTTTTGAGGGAATATCACTTTCTTGGTTGATATATGTTGTTGTTGTCTATAATAGGATGTTATTGCTGCTGCCCTGAGGAAGCTTGTTGAGGAGGAAACTCAGGGTCTCAGCGGTGAAGATCTTCCTAGTGTTACGGATCTGCTCTATGAGCAGATATCTAGTTTATTGCAAAGCAATGATGCTACTGAAAACTTACTGGCTCTTCATGCTATTGATGCTTTGATTGATTTACCCTTGGGAGGTGCTTCAAAGGTTTCTAAGCTTGCTAGTGTCTTAAAAAATGTGTTTGAAGTCAAGCATGACCCTGAAATTCTAGTTCCAGCTAGCACAGTACTTGGTCATTTAGCAAATGCTGGGGCAGCATTAACTGCACATGAAGTTGAGCGTCAGGTAATTTATAATTGGTTCCAGTTTTCATGAACATATGCTTTCTAGTTTTGTAACAAGCATTTCTTTCTAGATTATTACAACTGCGTTAGGTTGGCTTGGTGGGGATCGAGTGGAATATCGTCGCTTTGCAGCTGTCCTTATTCTCAAAGTAAGTTGAACCAATCAGCTTCTATAGTGTTTATCAACAATCAAGATCATGATGGTACTGTGCTGGCTGGCTGGCTGACACCTGATGACTTGAATCGAGTGTATGACTTAAATAATATTGGTCAGCGCTGGCTGCCTTATTGGACCATGTGTACCATTTCTTGTAAATCAAGGTGCCCTGAAAAGAACCCTATGTACAACTAGCATCCTGAGCTGCTGCAGTTTACAATTAGTTTATTATGATAGTAGTTTAACTATATGCCAACATTTTTTCCAGATGAACTATACTATGATTTGAATTAAGTTTCTCATTTTCTTGCTGTAGGAGATGGCTGAAAATGCATTCACAGTTTTCAAGAATTATATCCCTGAATTTGTTGATGCCATACTGATAGCTTTGAGCGACCCCAAACTGGTTATTCGTGAACGAGCAGCTGAAGCTGTGCGTGCTCTTGCACATTCCAACATGGAGGCGGCGGCAGACACTGCAGTGAAGAAGGCAAAACTGGAGGGAATCGATCTGATCAGCCACCTCCCGGATGAGACGCTCAGCACCATCATCTCCTTCCTCCGCACCAATGATGCTGTGCGCACTTCTGCCCTCTCTCGCCGCTGGCGTCACCTGTGGCGCTCTGCTCCGCTCAACCTTGACACTGCCCATATCCCTGGGTATTGTCCCGAGAGAATTGAGGTTGTAACCGAGATCCTTTCAGTACACCAGGGCCCTATACACCGCCTCCACCTCCACAGTCTCTACTCTGCTGACCTTGATGGTTGGTTCAGGTCCCCAACCCTTGATAATCTTCAGGAGTTCGACATCTGGGTCCCTAAATTCGATGATCCGCTGCCACTGTCTGTGCTCCGCTTCGCGCCGACCCTCCGTGTGGCCCGCATTGCCCATTGCAGCTTATTTGAGGATGAGGCCCCAGTATTTAGTTTCCCACAGCTGAAAACACTCGTTCTGGGCTCCCTTTCTGTATATGATGACACTCTCCACAGCATTCTCTCTGGCTGCCCTGTCCTCGAGAACTTGCTTGTTGACAATTGCTGTGGCTTCAGCCGCTTGGTGATCAACTCGCCGACACTTCGGAGCATTGGTGTCTGTGATGATCACTACATGGAGGAAATAGTACTCGAGGATGCCCCTTGCCTGGAAAGATTCATCAGATCAAATTTATATCGTACAAAACCAGTCATACGGGTAATCAGGGCACCGAAACTGGAGATATTGGGCTCACTGACAGACAACTTTGATCAATTCAAGCTTGGAACCACAATTTCCCAGGTAGCTGTGGCTGTCTATCTCAGATTTGACATTCCGTGCTGCATGCACTGATTTTTCAATGCCTTTTCTGTCAGCAGGAAATGGTAATGTTGATGCACAGTGTGAAGGTTTTACATATCACGTCTAGTGGCCCTAATCTTGATGCGGTTGTTGCCTTCCTCAAAGTCTTTCCTTGCTTGGAGAAGCTATACATCATGGTGAGTTGATGAATATCTTCTTCAGTAGTGTTAAAATCTATTCAACTTCTTTCATATATTATCCAATCACTCATTGTTTTACTAGCCATTGCCAGGTAGGAAAAATTCATTTTCTGGCTTGGTAGTAACTGTTTCTGAATTCTTTATACTCTTTTCAGTCATCTCTGCAGATGGATATGCAAAATGTGCATCATCATGAGCCAACAGATCTGATTGAGTCTCTTGACCATATCAGATATGTAGAGTTGAAGTGTTACATGGGCAAGAAGCCAGATGTTGACTTTGCCAAGTTCTTTGTTCTGAATGCTAAGGTGCTTGAGTTGATGAAATTTGTTGTCGAAGGCAGATGCACTCAGCAATGGAGAACTAATCAATACAAGTGCCTACAGTTTGACGGTAGAGCTTCTCGAAATGCTCTATTTGATTTTAGATCTTACTCTGGTAGTGCACATCCTACCGGATGTATCCAAAGGGACAATAGCCATAATGATCATGTTCTGTCCATGGCTGATCCTTTCGATAGCTCTTCTTGTAGACACTGCAGAGAAGCCTGACCAGGTTGATGCCCTTACGAGAGTTCTCTTTTCCTGGTTTCTCTGTGCAAACATTGCAATATGTCGCGCATATGAATGTTTCTGAAGACCTCAACACCTGTTCATGACTAATGTTAAATGTTTTGGGTCAATATTGATGTGCAATCAAAATACATTAGCCAGTTTGGCGTCAGGTTTAACGCTATTGCCTTTTTGCTATAGTTGACAACTATGCTTCCTACGTGTATGATGTTGTGTTAGGGAAGACACAAAACGGTTGGTTGGAGGATGCAGAAATTGCATATGCAAGGCGTCGCGGCTCTTGTTGTCTCGTTCTAAAACATGTTGAAATACTCCTACTCTTGTTTGATTTTATAGCATTTTCTGTGGAATTACCTCAAAACGACAAAGAATCCAATTCTCCTAGCTTTTAACTTCCATAGATTGTTCGTGTTTTTTTATTATACCATCTATACATACTTATCAATTCAGTATGAGCATATTAATACCATGCCAACAATCTATTGCTATCAACTCTCTAAAACGATATAAGTGAAGCATAGAGAGCTTAATTGTTTTCTACGTAGAATGCATGCTCCAAAAGATATAAGTGCGACAATATAGGAATTCTCTAAATACATGACCATGAATAAGCTCTCCGAAATCACAGTGATCAGATGTGATGATTGTAATGATTAACAAGCAAAAATAAATAGACGTTCCAAAAGTAACACATAATATGTGAATCAACAAAAACATAGGTCCAAACAAGACAAATTGATAATTGTTGAGGAAGAAGAGGGGTGCATTGGACGTCCCCAAGCTTAGAAGCTTGCGATCTCTTGAAATGTTTCTTGGGCGTGCCTTGGGTATCTCCAAGCTTGGACGCTTGCATATCATTAATCTTCTCATATCATTGTCTCCTCTGTGTCTTAAAAACGTTATCCACAGGAAACTTACACATAACTCAAGAGGTAAGTTAGTATAAATAGCATTTGATTCTAATCATGCATTGCTGTGAACTACTTTTAAAGTTGTAATTCATAATTATCTAATGTATGCTAACACAATTTTAAAATTCCTACACCCCTATAGAAACAATAAACATAACCAATTAAAGACAACTATAACAATAATCTGTCTAAATAGAGTGGTATGTAAAGATATGAATGCAATCAATACTTTTGTAAATCAAATTTTTTTGAAAAATTAACATGTGACAGATAACTCATATAGGTGTATTGTGTAAAACTTTTCATGATTTTATCATATCCTTTTAATTTTCTATAAATTAAACAGTAAGATCAAAAAAATACGTTTCAGCACAACAACACATACACTTGCAATCTTAACATGACGAAGACAATTCTTGATACTTTATTTAAGAAAATCAAGGAGAACATTGTTTCTACATAAGGCAACGACTTTATTGACACAAAAATAAAATAAAGATAAATTGTCGGTTGTCTCCCATAAGCGCTTTTTAATGCCTTTTAACTAGGCATAATGTTTTGGGGATTTCAGGTTTACTCATCATTGTTTTCCAAGAATATGTTGATCTCATAATAGATTCATAGGGCAATTTGATTTTTTTTCCTTGGAAAGTGTTCCATTCCCTTCCGCATACGGAATTGAAACTTTATGTTCCCTTCTTTCATATCAATTACAACCCCAATTGTTCTCAAGAACAGTCTTCCTAGTATAATGGGGCATGCATGATTGCATCCAATACCCATCATTATAAAGTCCATGGGAAAATAATTCTTATTTGCTATAATGGGGACATTATCTACTCTCCCCAATGGCTTCTTGATAGTTGAATCTGCTAGGTGTAAACTCAAAGAGTATTCAGACATAGACTTTAAACCAAAAACATCATACAAAGTCTTTGGCATGATGGAAAGACTAGCACCTAAATCACACAAAACATTAAAATCAAAGTTATTGGTTGTGATCTTAATGGTAGATTCACATCCATCTTCTAATCTCCTAGGAATAGAGATTTCTTGTTCGACTTTTTCTTTCAGCTTCTACAATGTGCTGTGTAAAGGCTTTAATTTTTCTCCCAAAATTTGAACAAATTTGGACAGAAATTTGAAATTTTGTTTTCTCTTTGGTCCTTGACCAGAATCGCTGAAATTTGAACAATACACTACTATGATTATTCTTGTTTTTCTGTAGTTTATTCAGATTTTTCTGGGCATGTTAGTTGTTGGACCAATTTTGAATTATTTTCGACATTCATACAAAGATTGCATGAGCTATTAACATCTTGTTTTTTGTTCGAGGTTATTTTGGTCTTGTCCAACAACATTTCTGTCATCTGGCAAAGATACACCATCAAATGAAATGTGTGGCATTTTGTCTACAAGCAGAGCAGAGATGGGGCATATGATCAATTGCAATATAAGGTGGGGCGTTTTTGCCCACGCACAACAAAGGTGGGACAAATGATCAATTGGTCCCCATGCCAACAGGCAAAGCCACCTGATCTGACTCCATTCCTTTGTCAAAAACTCCACCAAAGCGCTAGCAACAACACTTCCTTACACAAACATAACCTCAACCACATCAGCAAGGGGCTCAGACGAGCAACCAGCCAGACTGGTCTCCAAGCTATCCTCACCACCAGCATCGCTCTCGACAACCCTTCCAACAGGACACTCATGAGATCGAAGCATGTCCGACTTAGAAGTTAAACTGTCAGCGACATCTTCCATCTGCTCCAAGAAACCCTCGACCCGAGCCTTTGTAACAACCCGGATGTAATGCATGACATTATCTACCATATTTATAAAACTATGTTTCATGCCATGATCATGTTGAGTGCCATTGTCATATTTTTGCTTCTTGCATCATGTCCATCATTGATTATATTGTGCCATACTTCTTGTTGCCATGATCATCTCACTTTGGGATATGTCATATGATTTTGATGTTGCCTCTTGTCATGTTGTTTGCACCATGCATAGCATCACCATTGCATATTCCATTTTGTTGTGTGTGCTCTTCTTCTTGTCATGATCATCTTGTTTCCACAAGTTTCAATAACCCAAGACCAACTCCCATCTTCATCTCTTTATTCCATTTCAAATTTTAGGTGACAATTTTCTGTCCCGGAAAAATGTTCACTATATTTCCTAAATCTCTAAACCATGCCAATAACCACCTCCTCCAAATTTTAGCTCAGTTGGAAATGTTCTGGACAGATCCAAAATTCATTCAAGTTTGAAGTAAATTCAAACTTGTTTAAAATTTCAGTCTTTAAAAATTGGCAGAACATTTTATTTTAATTGGGCATATTCCAAGGACCCCAGAGTTATGTTTGTCTTTCCACATTTCAACTCCTACTCCTCTGTGCTTTTCTCTCTATTTCTATTTATTTTATAAATAGGAAATCGCAGAGAATTAAGCAGAGAGAGAGAGAGAGAGAGAGCCCAGCGCGCCTCAGCCTACTTGCCTCTCCACAGCAGCCAGCCCACTTTGCTCTTTCGGCCCAAACTAGTCCACGTACATAGGAGCTTCTCCTACCTCCTGTACGGCACCTCATCCACAGTAGCCACATCGACGGCTCGCTTGATTTGACGGCCGGAGCCCTCCCTAGCCTCCTATTTAACATGCCCTACACGTCGCCCCAACCCTAGCCTCTCCATTCCCCTTCTCCCTCCGCCGCCGCCTCCACAGGTAAGGGCAACCCACGCCATCGCCCTGGCCACCATGACCCGGCCGAGCAAGAGCTCGAGCTCGGGGTAGCCCCAGCCGCGCCTCCGACCTCTCGGCCGCCGTGGAAAGGACCGCCGAATACCTCTACGTCTCCTACCGCGACGCACGCGACGCCACAACCTCTGCACCGACCTCCTCGACCCGTCTTCTTCCACTCCTTCCCGGACCCGAAGATCGCCAAGTCCCACGCCGTCCTCTACTTCCCCTGCTTCCTCTGCTCCGCGCGCCACCGCCACGACTCCTCTGCTTCCCCGACGAGTCCGTCGTCACCAGCAAACCCACGGTGACGCTCTGCTCCTCCTCATGCCCTTCTCCTCGTCGTACGCTTCCTCTAGGTGCCGATCTCCGCAAGCACAGCTCCATGCCACCATGGCCACGCGCGCGAGCACTTACACTCAATGAAAAAAATAGCGTGCTATAAGATTTAGCGCCACCCTTCCCCAAATGCTATACAGGTTATAGCGTGCTAATTACGTGCTATATTTAAAAATAACGTTTTGCATAAAAATGTCATATATATCACAAAATTTAAGGCTTCCATAATTTGCAAGGAAAAAAACACTCTAAATTAAGATGAGAAACACACGAGAGCTAGGCTCAGGGCATGTACACTCCTAATTTGGAAGGAAAGGGAACACTCCTATTTAACATAGGAAACATCGGTGACTACTTGCCGACGCCGGCAGCGTGATTGACATCGGCGTTGTCTTGCTAGATCGCCGCTACTTGAAAAGGGGATGGAGAGAAGCTGCTGCCATTCACGAACTGCCACCACCGGCTTTGCTCATGAGTCATGAACGCCTCCATCGTCGTGTCCTCGATCAGGAACTAGTGGCAAATTGGTGACAAGTTAGCAAGGTTAGGTTGTATGCATTGTGTTTGTCTCTGGGAGAGAGTGAGGTGAGTTGGGCGATGTTATGCGGCGATGCCTGATGGGTTGTTGTGTGCTACACGCTAAAACGCCATAACGCTATTTCGTTTAGCGTCAAAATAGCGCGCTATAGCGTGAATAGCGGCATAGCGAGCAAATTACCTAAAACATAACGTGGCCCTTTCAGATATGCTATTGTTGGAAATATGCCCTAGAGGCAATAATAAATTGGTTATTATTATATTTCCTTGTTAATGATAATCGTTTATTATCCATGCTATAATTGTATTGATTGGAAACTCAAATACATGTGTGGGTACATAGACAACACTGTGTCCCTAGTAAGCCTCTAGTTGACTAGCTCGTTGATCAAAGATGGTTAAGGTTTCCTAGCCATGGACATGAGATGTCATTTGATAACGGGATCACATCATTAGGAGAATGATGTGATGGACAAGACCCAAACTACAAACGTAGCATATGATCGTGTCAGTTTATTGCTATTGTTTTCTGCATGTCAAGTATCTGTTCCTTTGACCATGAGATCATGCAACTCACTGACACCGGAGGAATACCTTGTGTGTATCAAACGTCGCAACGTAACTGGGTGACTATAAAGGTACTCTACAGGTATCTCCGAGGGTGTCTGTTGGGTTGGCATGGATCAAGACTGGGATTTGTTACTCCGTGTGACGGAGAGGTATCTCAGGGCCCACTCGGTAATACAACATCACATTGAGCCTTGCAAGCAAAGTGACTAAAGAGTTAGCCACAGGATCTTGTATTACGGAACGAGTAAAGAGACTTGCCGGTAACGAGATTGAACTAGGTATAGTGATACCGACGATCGAATCTCGGGCAAGTAACATACCGAAGAACAAAGGGAACAGCATACGGGATTAACTGAATCCTTGACATAGAGGTTCGACCGATAAAGATCTTCGTAGAATATATAGGAGCCAATATGGGCATCCAGGTCCCGCTATTGGTTATTGATCGTAGAGGTGTCTCGGTCATGTCTACATAGTTCTCGAACCCGCAGGGTCTACACACTTAACGTTTGGTGACGATTAGTATAATTGAGTTATTATGTTGGTGACCGAAAGTTGTTCGGAAGTCTCGGATAAGATCCCGGACATGACGAGGATCTCCGGAAGAGTCCGGAGGTAAAGATTGATATATGTGATAATAGTGTTTCGATCTCCGGAAGAGTTCCAGAGTTCACCGGAATGGGTTCCGGATGTTTACCGAAGTGTTCGGGTGCAGCAACACTTTATATGAGCCAAAGGGATAAAGCCCACAAGGTATTGGAAAGTGCAAAAAGTAGTTTTGCTGCCGCGTAAGCGGTACTACCGCTTGTGTGAAGCGGTACTACCGCCCGAGCGGTACTACCGCTTGTGTGAAGCGGTACTACCGCCCAAGCGGTACTACCGCTTGTGAGCGGTACTACCGCTTGTGTGCGGCTGTGCACGGTTCGGCAGGGATCCGAGTTGGACTCTTTTCCTGCGGGCCAAACCGACCTTGTACGGGCTAAACCGACTTGGAAGAGGCTTTTACTCCAAGTTTAGACCTCAAGGCTCAACATATAAATAGAGGGGCAGGGCTAGCACACGGGATACATCAAGATTTCCCCAAGCCGTGTGCGGCAACCCTAACCCTCTAGTTCCTCCGTCATAATCTCCGTAGCGCTTGGCGAAGCCCTGCAGAGATTGTTCCTCACCACCATCACCACGCCGTCGTGCTGCTGGAACTCAACCACTACTTCACCATCGCTCGCTGGATCGAGGAGGTGAAGGCGTCATCAAGCCGTACGTGTGTTGAACGCGGAGGTGCCGTCCGTTCGGCACTAGATCGGAAGGATCGTGATTGGATCGCGGGACGCTCGGCGATTTGGATCGCGAAGACGTTCGACTACATCAACCGCGTTTATTAACGCTTCCGCTTAGCGATCTACAAGGGTATGTAGATTCACTCTCCCTCTCGTAGATGCTCATCACCATGGATAGATCTTGTGTGTGCGTAGGAAAATTTTTGTTTCCCATGCAACGTTCCCCAACAGTGGCATCATGAGTCAGGTCTATGCGTAGATGAGATCTCGAGTAGAACACAAACGAGTTGTGGGCGTGGGTGTATACATATTGCTTGCCGTTACTAGTTGATATTTGATTCGGCGGTATTGTGAGATGAAGCGGCCCGGACCGACATTACGCGTACACTTACGCGAGACAGGTTCCTTCAACTGACATGTAATTTTGTTGCATAAAGATGGCTAGCGGGTGTCTGTCTCTCTCACTTTAGTTGAATCGATTTCAATGAAGAGGGTTCTTTTAGAAGATCAAAAAGCAATCACTACACCACGTTGTGGTTTTGCGTAGGTAAGAACGGTTCTTGCAAACCCGTAGCAGCCACGTAAAATTTGCAACAACAATTAGAGGACGTCTAACTTGTTTTTGCAGGGTATGTTGTGATGTGATATGGCCAATTACATGATGAGATATATGTGATGTATGAGATGATCATGTGATGTATAGAATATCACGACTTGCATGTCGATGAGTACGGCAACTGGCAGGAGCCATAGAGTTGTCTTTAATTATTGTATGACCTGCGTGTCAATCATTAAGCGCTATGTAATGCTTTACTTTATCGCTAAACGTTAGCTATAGTCGTGGAAGCAACAGTCAGCGCGACAACCTTATGGCGACACGTTGATGGAGATCAAGATGATGGAGATCATGGTGTCATGCCGGTGACGATGGAGATCATGCCGGTGCTTTGGAGATGGAGATCAAAAGCACAAGTTCATGGCCATATCATGTCACTTATGATTTGCATGTGATGTTAATCCTTTTATGCATCTTATTTTGCTTAGGACGACGGTAGCATTATAAGGTGATCCCTCACTTAAATTTCAAGATAAATTGTGTTCTCCCCAAGTGTGCACCGTTGCGAAAGTTCGTCGTTTCGAGACACGCCGTGATGATCGGGTGTGATAGACTCTACGTTCGCATACAACGGGTGTAAGCCATGTTGCACGTGCGGAACACTCGGGTTAAACTTGACGAGCCTAGCATGTACAGACATGGCCTCGGAACACAAGAGACCGAAAGGTCGAACATGAGTCATATAGTAGATATGATCAACATGAAGATGTTCACCGTTGAAACCACCTCAACTCACGTGATGATCGGACTTGAGTTGGTGGATTTGGATCATGTTACACTCGAATGATCGGAGGGATATCAATTTGAGTGGGAGTTTTTTAAATAATATGATTAACTAAACTCATTATCTAGAACAATAGTCTAAGTTGTCTTTGCTATATTTATGTTGTAGATCATGGCTCGCGCAGTAGCACCCCTGAATTTTAATGCGTTCCTAGAGAAAGCTAAGTTGAAAGATGATGGAAGTAACTTTGTGGACTGGGCCCGTAATCTAAGGATTATCCTTACGGCTTCCCAGAAGGCTTATGTCCTTGATGCACCGCTTGGTGATCCACCCGCTCCAGTTGAGTCTCTAGACGTTGTGAACGCCTGGCAGGCTCGTTCTGATGATTACTCAATAGTTCAATGTGCAATGTTGTATGGCTTAGAACCGGGACTTCAAAGACGTTTTGAACGTCATGGAGCATATGAGATGTTCCAGGAATTGAAGTTTATCTTTCAGAAGAATGCCCGGATCGAGAGATATGAGATCTCCGATAAGTTCTATGCTTGCAAGATGGAGGAGAACGGGTCTATCAGTGATCACGTGCTCAGAATGTCTGGGTACTCCACCCGTCTGGCTGAGTTAGGGATGCCCCTTCCGCCAGAGGCTATCACTGACAGAGTTCTTCAATCATTGCCACCTAGCTACAAGAGCTTCGTGTTGAACTATAACATGCACGGGATGAACAAGTCAGTCGCCGAGCTGTTTGCGATGCTGAAAGCCGCTGAGTCTGAAATTCAGAAGGAGCATCAAGTGTTGATGGTCAATAAAACCACTAGTTTCAAGAAAAATGGCAAGGGTAAGAAGGGTAACTCCAAGCAGAGTGGCAAAGCAGTTGCTCCTCTCGTGAAGAAACCCAAGGCTGGACCCAAACCAGAAACTGTGTGTTTTCATTGCAAGGGAACTGGACACTGGAAGCGGAATTGCCCCAAGTATTTGGCTGACAAGAAGGCGGCCAACAACAAACAAGGTATATATGATATACATGTTATTGATGTGTACCTTACCAACTCTCGTTGTAGTGCCTGGGTATTTGATACCGGTGCGGTTGCTCATATTTGCAACTCAAAACAGGAACTGCGGAATAGACGGAGGCTGGCAAAGGACGAAGTGACGATGCGCGTGGGAAATGGTTCCAAGGTTGATGTGATCGCCGTCGGCACGCTCGCTCTTCGATTACCGTCGGGATTAGTGATGAACCTAAATAAGTGTTATTTGGTGCCTGCGTTAAGCATGAACATTATATCTGGATCTTGTTTATTGCGAGACGGTTACTCATTTAAATCAGAGAATAATGGTTGTTCTATTTATATGAGTAATATCTTTTATGGTCATGCACCCGATGTGAGGGGTTTATTCTTATTGAATCTCGATAGTAATGATACACATGTTCATAACATTGATGCCAAAAGATGTAGAATTGATAATGATAATACCACTTTCTTGTGGCACTGCCGTTTAGGTCATATTGGCGTAAAACGCATGAAGAAGCTCCATGCTGATGGACTTTTGGAGTCACTTGATTTTGAATCACTTGACACATGTGAGCCATGCCTCATGGGCAAGATGACTAAAACGCCGTTCTCTGGAACAATGGAACGGGCAAGTGACTTATTGGAAATCATACATACTGATGTGTGCGGTCCGATGAGTATTGAGGCGCGCGGTGGTTATCGTTACTTTCTCACCTTCACTGATGACTTAAGTAGATATGGGTATATTTACTTAATGAAACATAAGTCTGAAACATTTGAAAAGTTCAAACAATTTCAGAGTGAAGTTGAGAATCATCGTAACAAGAAGATTAAATTCCTACGATCTGATCGAGGAGGAGAATATCTGAGTTATGAGTTTGGCAGTCACTTAAGACAATGTGGAATTGTTTCACAACTGACACCGCCTGGAACACCACAGCGTAATGGAGTGTCCGAACGTCGTAATCGAACCTTATTAGATATGGTGCGATCTATGATGTCTCTTGCCGATTTGCCGCTATCGTTTTGGGGTTATGCATTAGAGACAGCTGCATTCACTTTAAATAGGGCACCATCGAAATCCGTTGAGACGACGCCATATGAACTTTGGTTTGGCAAGAAGCCAAAGCTGTCGTTTCTTAAAGTTTGGGGATGTGATGCTTATGTCAAAAAGCTTCAGCCTGAAAAGCTGGAACCCAAAGTGGAGAAATGCGTCTTCATAGGATACCCAAAAGAGACAGTTGGGTATACCTTCTACCTCAGATCCGAAGGCAAAGTGTTTGTCGCTAAAAACGGAACATTTCTTGAGAAAGAGTTTCTCTCGAAAGAATTGAGTGGGAGGAAGATAGAACTTGATGAGGTTGTTGAACCTTTACTTCAACCTGAGAGTAGCGCAACGCAGAAAGTTGTTTCTGTGGAGCCTACATTAGCTGAAGAGGAAGTTAATGATGATGATCATGAAGCTTTGGATCAAGTTGCTATCGAACCTCGTAGGTCGACAAGGACGCGTACTGCTCCCGAGTGGTACGGCAACCCTGTCTTAGAGGTCATGTTGTTAGACAACGATGAACCTACGAGCTATGGAGAAGCGATGATGGGCCCAGATTCCGAGAAGTGGTTAGAGGCCATGAAATCCGAGATGGGATCCATGTATGAAAACAAAGTATGGACTTTGGAAGTATTACCTGAAGGGCGTAAAGCCATTCAGAACAAATGGATCTTTAAGAGGAAGACGGACGCGGACGGTAATGTCACCGTCTATAAAGCTCGACTTGTGGCAAAGGGTTTTTCACAAGTTCAAGGAGTTGACTACGATGAGACCTTCTCACCCGTAGCGATGCTTAAGTCCGTCAGAATCATGTTAGCAATAGCTGCCTTTTTCGATTATGAAATTTGGCAGATGGATGTCAAAACAGCGTTCCTTAACGGTTACCTTAAGGAAGAGTTGTATATGATGCAACCAAAAGGTTTTGTCGATCCAGAGAATGCTGACAAAGTTTGCAAACTCCAGCGATCCATTTATGGACTGGTGCAAGCATCTCGGAGTTGGAATCTTCGTTTTGATGAGGTGATCAAAGCGTTCGAGTTTATACAAGTTTACGGAGAAGCTTGTATTTACAAGAAAGTGAGTGGGAGCTCTATAGCGTTTCTAATATTATATGTGGATGACATATTGCTGATTGGAAACAATATAGAAATGCTGGAAAGCGTAAAGGAATATTTGAACAAGAGTTTTTCAATGAAGGACCTAGGAGAAGCTGCTTTCATATTAGGCATCAAGATCTATAGAGATAGATCAAGACGCTTAATAGGACTTTCACAAAGCACATACCTTGATAAGATTTTGAAGAAGTTCAAAATGGATCAGTCCAAGAAGGGGTTCTTGCCTGTTTTGCAAGGTGTGAAGTTGAGTAAGACTCAATGCCCAGTGACTGCAGAAGATAGAGAAAAGATGAGTGTCATCCCCTATGCTTCGGCCATAGGCTCTATCATGTATGCAATGCTGTGCACAAGACCCGATGTCAGCCTTGCCATAAGTATGGTCGGAAGGTTTCAAAGTGATCCAGGAATGGAACACTGGACGGCGGTCAAGAATATCCTGAAGTACCTGAAAAGGACTAAGGACATGTTTCTCGTTTATGGAGGTGATCAAGAACTCGTCGTAAAGGGTTACGTCGATGCAAGCTTTGACACTGATCCGGATGACTCTAAGTCGCAAACCGGATACGTATTTATTCTTAATGGGGGTGCGGTTAGCTGGTGCAGTTCCAAGCAAAGCGTGGTAGCATATTCTACATGCGAAGCGGAGTACATCGCTGCCTCGGAGGCGGCGAAGGAAGGTGTCTGGATGAAGGAGTTCATGACAGATCTTGGAGTAGTGCCTAGTGCACTTAACCCAATGACTCTGTTTTGTGATAATACTGGTGCCATTGCTCTAGCCAAGGAACCAAGATTTCACAAGAGGACCAGACACATAAAGCGACGTTTCAATTCCATCCGCGATTACATCAAGGAGGACGACATAAATATTTGCAAAGTACACACGGATCTAAATGTTGCAGATCCGATGACTAAACCTCTTCCAAGGGCTAAACATGAACAACACCAGAACTGCATGGGTGTTCGATTCATTACAATGTAAATCACATAGTGATGTGAACTAGATTATTGACTCTAGTGCAAGTGGGAGACTGTTGGAAATATGCCCTAGAGGCAATAATAAATTGGTTATTATTATATTTCCTTGTTAATGATAATCGTTTATTATCCATGCTATAATTGTATTGATTGGAAACTCAAATACATGTGTGGGTACATAGACAACACTGTGTCCCTAGTAAGCCTCTAGTTGACTAGCTCGTTGATCAAAGATGGTTAAGGTTTCCTAGCCATGGACATGAGATGTCATTTGATAACGGGATCACATCATTAGGAGAATGATGTGATGGACAAGACCCAAACTACAAACGTAGCATATGATCGTGTCAGTTTATTGCTATTGTTTTCTGCATGTCAAGTATCTGTTCCTTTGACCATGAGATCATGCAACTCACTGACACCGGAGGAATACCTTGTGTGTATCAAACGTCGCAACGTAACTGGGTGACTATAAAGGTACTCTACAGGTATCTCCGAGGGTGTCTGTTGGGTTGGCATGGATCAAGACTGGGATTTGTTACTCCATGTGACGGAGAGGTATCTCAGGGCCCACTCGGTAATACAACATCACATTGAGCCTTGCAAGCAAAGTGACTAAAGAGTTAGCCATAGGATCTTGTATTACGGAACGAGTAAAGAGACTTGCCGGTAACGAGATTGAACTAGGTATAGTGATACCGACGATCGAATCTCGGGCAAGTAACATACCGAAGAACAAAGGGAACAGCATACGGGATTAACTGAATCCTTGACATAGAGGTTCGACCGATAAAGATCTTCGTAGAATATGTAGGAGCCAATATGGGCATCCAGGTCCCGCTATTGGTTATTGATCGTAGAGGTGTCTCGGTCATGTCTACATAGTTCTCGAACCCGCAGGGTCTACACACTTAACGTTTGGTGACGATTAGTATAATTGAGTTATTATGTTGGTGACCGAAAGTTGTTCGGAAGTCTCGGATAAGATCCCGGACATGACGAGGATCTCCGGAAGAGTCCGGAGGTAAAGATTGATATATGTGATAATAGTGTTTCGATCTCCGGAAGAGTTCCAGAGTTCACCGGAATGGGTTCCGGATGTTTACCGAAGTGTTCGGGTGCAGCAACACTTTATATGAGCCAAAGGGATAAAGCCCACAAGGTATTGGAAAGTGCAAAAAGTAGTTTTGCTGCCGCGTAAGCGGTACTACCGCTTGTGTGAAGCGGTACTACCGCTTGTGAGCGGTACTACCGCTTGTGTGCGGCTGTGCACGGTTCGGCAGGGATCCGAGTTGGACTCTTTTCCTGCGGGCCAAACCGACCTTGTACGGGCTAAACCGACTTGGAAGAGGCTTTTACTCCAAGTTTAGACCTCAAGGCTCAACATATAAATAGAGGGGCAGGGCTAGCACACGGGATACATCAAGATTTCCCCAAGCCGTGTGCGGCAACCCTAACCCTCTAGTTCCTCCGTCATAATCTCCGTAGCGCTTGGCGAAGCCCTGCAGAGATTGTTCCTCACCACCATCACCACGCCGTCGTGCTGCTGGAACTCAACCACTACTTCACCATCGCTCGCTGGATCGAGGAGGTGAAGGCGTCATCAAGCCGTACGTGTGTTGAACGCGGAGGTGCCGTCCGTTCGGCACTAGATCGGAAGGATCGTGATTGGATCGCGGGACGCTCGGCGATTTGGATCGCGAAGACGTTCGACTACATCAACCGCGTTTATTAACGCTTCCGCTTAGCGATCTACAAGGGTATGTAGATTCACTCTCCCTCTCGTAGATGCTCATCACCATGGATAGATCTTGTGTGTGCGTAGGAAAATTTTTGTTTCCCATGCAATGTTCCCCAACAGCTATAGCGACGCTATAACGTCGAAATAGCGTGCTATTTTTTTCGTTGCTTACACTCAGCGCCTCCACACATGCACGCTGCACTCCCGCGAGACACCAACATGACGCCCACGTCTCCCTGTTCCATGCAGCACATCACTCACGCGCACGCACCTCCGCACGGCCGCGCTCGAACGCGAGGTCCGGCGGCCTCGCCCAGCCCTTGCCGTCGCCGTGCCCGAGACGAGCTCGCGCTCATGCTCGAGCGTTTGCACACGCGCGACCGCACCCGCACTCCTCTGCAAAATCCGCACCCCCGCCGCCAGTTTCTAGCCACAGCTGCCGCTGGAACTGCCCGCTAGTATCACCGGAGTTTTTAGCTTCCGTCGTGCTTTCATGGTCAATGCAGGACCTTTCATGTGATTTGTTGAGACAAAGCCTTCCTATGCCACAACCACAGCAGCAGCGCAGTGGCCTAGGCCACCCTATCCTACTAGGGAGCCCAGAGTTCGAATCCACATGGCTGCAAATTGTTTTTGCTGCAATTTTGCGCCTCCAGAGCATCCGCTCTTGCTCTGTGTCATTTATGGCCAAGCCCCACTTTGATCACCAGCACCCAGCCAACTCAGCTGGTCATCCCATTGCAGCGACACCAGGAGGTCCTGGGTTAGAGTCCCAGGCGCCCCAGTTTTTGTTTTGCCCCGTTTTTCTTTTCTTTTCCACACACGCAGCCGCTTGGGCCAATTCCACTTCTGGGCCTTGTGCAGTGAGCTGCTTCCGGCCCGTAACCTTTTCTTTTTCTGCTCTGCGATTTTAGCATTTTTCCAGTGCATTCAAAATTACAGAAACTGCCTTTATTTTGCATAAATACTTATCCATGCATTCAAATAAAACATGCCATATATGTAACTTGGGTGGAATTTCATGTAGTTTCACAATATGCAACTTTCATCCATGATAAAATGTTTAAACTTGCTATTTGCATTAATTTGTATAAGTGACATGCTAATATGGTTTATTTCATAACTAAATAACCGTAGCTTTGAATTAAATAAACTCTATATGTAAATGGGGTGGAAGAATGTGTAGATTAACATGGTGCACTTACTTTTGCTGTTTAACAACATTAAAATTGTGTTTGGGCAGAACAGTACCAATTTTAAAATTCACATATGGGGAGTTTCCGGAATTGTTTAGTCTTGTTTTCGGCCTCTTTAAATTGCCTAGGTGGGTAGATTAAATATGCTTCATTTCTTGCCATGATTGTCAACATTTAATATTGACGAGTAGCATAAACGGAAGCGAACTAAATAATCGTTGTGAAGTTTCGTCAACATGCAACCCGTTGCATATTGAGCTTCACTTAATGTGTAGTATTTGGTTGTTGCACCTTGCCATGCCATGCGTCTTTAAATGATCATGCATCATCTTCGTTGTGCATTTATGCCATGGTTGTTTGTTTATTTCGATGCTTATTCTTTCTTTTGGGTAGTACCGGGAGACGAGTCCGAGTTCGAGGATCCTGTTGAGAACGTGTTCGAGGAGCAGTATTACTATCCTACCGAAGAGACTTCAGGCAAGATGATCATTACCCTTGATAACACTACTATCTTTGCTTGCTAGTTGTCTCGTTGCTATCGCTATGTCACGCTTCCTATCACATACTGTAGGGGAACGCAGCAGAAAACAAAAAATTTCCGACCTACGCACCAGCCCAGGACCGCTATGGAGACTGCATACAAGGTTTGATCATTTTCGTTACCGACTCGTAGCGCAGCGGAAGTAGAGTCGATGACGAACGGCGGTGCAGATCCCCGCAGCTAGGATTTTACAACCTCCCAACCGCGAGGATGTATACCCTCATCTGCCCCGCGGACAGCCCTCCGGGAGGCGGTCGCACAGTCCCCCGGACGGTGTCGCGGACAGCCCTTCGGGAGGACCTCCGAAACTCGGACTGTCACTCGGACAGCCCTTCGGGAGGACCTCCAAAACTCGGACGGTCACACGGACAGCCCTTCGGGAGGCACTCTCGAACTAAGACCGAAACTACGATCTCTCTACAGAGTTGCACACATACGGTATCATCTATCCGGCAGGGCTTCGCCGTCCAGAACTAGTTCCCACCGGAACCCAGACAGCCTTTCGGCTCTACGAAACTATTTCGTGGGAGGGAGAGAAGAAAGGCAGATCATGCATGCCATGTGTGTGAGAGTTGGAGTGAGGATGGAGAGCTCCTCTCCACCTCCTTATATAGTGGTGGAAGGGGTGAGGGGGGGGGCTGAAATTTCAGCCCACAAAACAAGCACCCACCAAACAAGGAAACATGTTCCCACCAAACATGGAGAAAACATGTTCCCTTGTCCATGGTGTTCCCCCATGGGGCCCCACCTTCCTCCCAACACTCTCCACCATTTGTGGGGGCTGCCCCCCACCATGGGGGGGCCCCCCAACACTTTGTCCAGCCACAAGGGGGCTGTCCCCTAAAGGGGGCGCCCCCAAAAACAGCTCAAAAACAGCCCCCACGATCCGTGGGATCTTGTCCCCTCTCGCTGGGACAAGATGTTTTCCGAAACTATTTCTTCTGAAAAATTCCGGAAGGTCCCAGAACATTTCCGGCACCCTCTAAAATTATCTGGACGCGCTCCGGAACATTTCCGGTATGGTGGTTTAATTTAAAACCATCTTCGTTTACCCGGTAAACAATTCCGGCAGCTCCGAAAACCTTTTTCGGTTTTTTCTCCGGAAAAATTCCAGAAATTACCAGACCAATCTGGCAACCTCCAAAACTTTCCCGGTGCTTGCCGAAACCTTTTTGGATCAATGGTTTTATCCGAAACAACTTTTCGGTTTTACCGAAACTTTTCCGGTGTTCTCTCCGGAACTTTTCCGTTGTCTCCGAAACTTTTCCAGTGACTTTCTCTCGGACTCCTTGTCTAGTATTCAGCAGATAGATGACCCTTAAGCGTGTGACCCTATAGGTTCGGTGAAGCATAGACATGACCCGGAACCCCTTCCGATCAATGATCAACATCGGAGCCGTGGACACCCATATTGACCCCTATACCCACACGAATGAATATTCGAGTGAACCTCCAGTTGCCGTGTGCTATTCCTGTTGCTTCGCGATATGTTACAAATACCCGAGGTGAGACATGTTGGCATCCCCGTGGATCAACACCTTGTCCACTATGCCAGTTACCTCGTTGCCGGTATTGTTCTCTTTTCTCGTTCTCGTGTTCCGGCATCCCTGTGATCAAATCACCCTGTGTCTGGCCAGACGATGATGGATACCGTAACACCGAGAGGGCCCAGAGATATCTCTCCATCGTCGGAGGAGCAAATCCCAATCTTGAGCTATCAAGTTACTTGACATACTTTTCCATGAACCCGTAAGCCACCGTAATAGCCACCCATTTACGGATGACGTTTAACAAACCCCAAAGTTCATGAAGCAAGCATGAAGAAACTCGATACTCTCATGGTCTAAGGAATTATGCAAACATTAACTTCCTGTGTTATTAACCATTAACTTATGACGAATGTATCTCATAGCATAACATCAATATTGGGTCGATTCAACACAAGTGTTCTACCAACAATTGTGCCCTCAAAATTGCCGGCATAGCCATGCCCATGATCAGGAAAACAGGATCATCATGCAATACTTGAGCCAGTCATAGAGGCTTGACTAGGAATACATTTTACCGTTTATTATCCCACACGTGCAAATGAGTCTTCCTCCGAGCCTCGTTTTATTTGTAGACTCGAGAATCATTGCAGTTATAGCATGGAACATAAACATAATTATGAACAGGGAGATAATCAATAACATTTATTATTGCCTCTAGGGCATATCTCCTACAGACTCCCACTTGCACTAGAGTCAATAATCTAGTCAATGCTAATGCACTTTACACCTATGGCATACTGGTGTAAAATATGCTTCGCATGTGGTATAGCCTGATGTCCAACAGATCTGACAACTTCAGCTCCGTGTGTAACTTTGCATATCCTCGCGTTTTCACGCTTTCACAAAATTCATATTTTGTGTGGACTTGGCTTTGCATATGTGTGAATCATTGGTCGAAACCTGATTCCTCAGACTGAGCTATGGAGCAACTATCTGCTATAGTGTCCCATAGACCAAAGCCTTCTTGGAACCATACTAAGTTCATGAATGAACTATATGATTCAACAACTTCTTTGTCGCTTCTCAAGCGTCAACATACTTAGCCTTTGTTATAGAATTCGCCACAGTATCTTGTTTGGAACAATTTCCAACTACCGTGCCACCATATTGTGTATTACACAAAACCCTTAACTTAAATCGAAAATCGCATGGAGCATTGATGAAGAATGTATCGATGTAATTACTTACAACGAGCACTTCATAATCTCTGCTTGCGAGAAAGCATGTCATCAGTACTGCTCTAGTACTCAATGACATCTTTCACTGTTGTCCCATGATCAGTACTTTGATCACTTTGGTATCTATACTCGCAACAACTTTGGAGTATTGGACATATCTGGTTGTTTTTACATACCACGGAATACATGATTAATCCAAACACAAGAGTGTGTGGAACCTCTATCATGTATTTCACTCATCAGTGTTTTGGGACACTGAGTCTTGCAAAAACTCTTTCCATGTGACTTCGGCAAGAATCACTCCTTGGCGTTTTAAATGCTAAAAAGTTTTAGCATCTTGTCAATATGTATTCATTGCTTAGCCCCATTTAGGTAAATCTATCTCCATAGATCATCATGCCTAATATTGAGGCCATTTTAGCCTAAGTACTTCATCGAAAAACTATTTTAAATGAAGTCCTAATTCGTGTCAAGAAATTTATTTCCAATTAACAATGTGTCAAGTACACAAGGTTTTTAGAAATATTATTATGCTCCCACTTACTTTCTTGAATCACAAGCATCTTCGATACCCATTTGATGAAGTCAAACCCCTTTGACCATTCCATCAAAAAACGAAGATTCCAACTCCACTTTGCTCTCTTCTGTTCATCGCTGGAACTCTGAAGTTTGCATACTTACTAGCATCCTCTGGATCGACAAATTACTATGGACTGTATCACATACAAGTCCTAGGTTTTATTTCCATCAGATGGAAATCCTTTTGTCATCCATGTTTCATATCTCATGATTGAAATATGTATTAATTGTTAGTTCAACCCGAACCGACTTCAAGCATCGCTACGGTGAAACAACCTCATCGTAGTCAACTCCTTGAACTTGTTATTTCAACAAGTCGAGCTTTATGGATAAAATATTTTATCCACATCAGTTTATAGTTTCATAAATATTCGTTAGACTCTAAGTCTTCCGAAAGGTGTATCAAGATTTTAATCTCGAACCACTTATATGGAAACTATCTCGGATTGTATTGGCATTTAGCCAATTCCGGAGTCAGGGCCCATCAACGCTTCCTTGTGTATCGTAGGTATACTGTTGTCTAACAACAATATCTCGTATGCGCACCTGAGAGGTTTGCACGAGTTTTTCCTACGCGGTTCAGCTGCAAGTTCGACCGAAGTCCATACATTTTATTGTAGAGACTTCCGTATCAGTCGCAGTAGGAAACTCCGGAATCACTTCCAAGGTTCCTTTCCTTTGACCTGATGACGAAGATACTGGTTATCTCGTCGAGTTGCACTGTCCTCCCACTCACCTTTTGTAAGAACTATTCTCTTTAAAAGTATACCGTTTTGTGGCAAAAATCCTTTGCCTCGGTATAGTGGTGGGGGAATACCCAATGACTTGGGATAACCTAACAAAGTAGCACTTGTCTGATTTGGAATAGGTTTGTAACCTTTTACACAAGCCCCATATTCCAAATGTTAAGAAAAGATATAACATGGTTTGGGCGTACCATACCATGACGTTATTTCAACAGACCCGATGAAGCTCTTTTCAGTGTAAAAGCCGCAGTCTCTAAAGCATCACTCTATAAAAAGGGATAATGGCAAATTTATTTATGTCATCTTTGATCTTACCATGTCATAAATGGTTTGATTACATCTTCACGGACTTTTCACTTGCAGTGGTGTTCCGGGAGGTGCAAGTTATGAAACTCTTTTCACAACTCATCAGACATTCGCTAAACTTGTAACTCAAATATTCCTTTCTGCAATCGAATTGTAGAAACATAATTTTCTTGTTACAACAACTTCTACTTCATTTTTGAAAACCTTATGAATGAATTCAAAAGATCCAGACTTACGTCTCAACAAGTAAATATCCATATATCTACTTGAGTCATTTCTGAAGATAGATAAATCCACTACTTGCAACAACATTTGTTGGACTTTCACACATCATAATGTATGATCACCAATATGTTCTTTGCTCGTTCCTTATGGCCTGTGAACGGTATTTCAGTCACTTCACTTTTCAGAGGAAAGTTGCAAGTGTCAGATGATTCGAAAATCAAATGACTTCAAAAATCCATCATAATGGAATTTTCCATGCGGGTTTCTCCAATGTGACCAAATGCAGTGCCACACTTGTGTGGTATTCTTTTAGTCTTGCGAAATTTAGCGTCAGTGTTATGGATGTATCATATTACCATCAATATTCATAGCATACATCCCATCCTGTATGGAAGCATGGCCCTTCATGTTATTCATAACACCGAACATCAAAAGTTCTCTTATGAATAACCTTCTTGCAAAATACCTTATGCAAAGGGCTAGAGTGTATGAAACTCTAAATGAATTATGAAAGTAAATACAGAGGCAATGTATTAATATCAATATTCATAACATACGTCTCATTCATAATGAAAGTATGGCCCTTATGTTATTCATAACACCGAACATTAAAAGTTCTCTTATGAACAACCTTCTTGCAAGATACCTTATGCAAAGGGCTAGAGTGTGAAACTCTAAAATGAATTATGAAAGTAAATACATAGGGAATATACCTATGGAAGGCATAGTAACATTTACTATGTTCCCTGCGTGTATCTAACCTCATTCCTGGCTAGTCTTTCAGGCCATAGTAGTTCTTACATCGAGTTGCAACAGAATGCAATCGAGCGGGTATCTTTGTGATTAACTCACAATACCCAAGAATTAGTGATTAACATGTTTAACCATAATTCCCAAGAACTATATCTTTGACCAGCCTTCTATACATCAAAAACCTGTATGACATTCATACATGAGCTGGATATTCCAGTCTTCTTTCCTTTTGCCATTATACTTGTAACAGTTTCACTTTCAGTATTTCTCCTACTCTCAGAAGAAGCACCCAACTTAAGAGTGGCGATAGCCCCGGACTTCCTAGGCGTGAAAGTTTCACTAACACCCTTCGGACACTTCCTTTCTCTTTAAGTTGTTGTTTTATTCACCTTTCATCATATGACAGGCGCTCTCCTGGATCCCTCTCTTATCAGTCTAATGCATAGTAAACTCCTTTACTAATAGTTTGCAAACAAACATTGCTTTGGATATCTCATATCTTTTAGCCTTTGTCTGTCTCTGAAAATGATTTTCAGATTCCATGAATATCACATAACTATCCAAACTTTCGAAGTTCGGGTATCATGGAAGCAAACATATTGCACTTTGACTGAAAAGGAATTCTAGCTTTTGGATCGAAGGACGAGAGTCACATGATCCATAGCTTTAGCGGGAGAATACCGAAAACATGCGATAGGACAAAGTCCTTCTCGGCACTCTTGAGGACATTCCTCACATTACGTTACCAACCGTAAAGTTTTAACCAGATATTTAACAGCTATTCAATTTTAATAGGGAAGGTGGAAACGCGAGCCATTATTCTACAACTATTATGCAAACCACACTTAGACAGTGTTCAAAATTAATTGCACTGAGAATTAAACAAGTTAATTCTATAGTGCGCTCCCACTCAAATCAATATCTCTCATAATTGATTGTGAGTGATTCAAGACCCGCATATCCATTCAACGTCACGGTTCGAGATGAACACCCATGGCGTGAACTTCAATCGGTAGGCAAACTTGCCGATCACATCTCTATGCGATTCTTGTTCATCTTTCGATGCGTGTGTTCCGAGCTCATGACTTTCATGCCTGAACGTCAAGACAACCAAGTGATCTCGCTGCGAGGTCTCAACTCACCCGCCTCACACATCCCTAATCGTTCGCACCCATGGAGATCATGCAATGCCCCGAAAAGTTAGGTGCCGTGACGGTGCTACACTTGGGAGAACACTAACTACTTGATATTTCAGTGAGAGATCACCCTAATAAAAAGCGACTACTGCGCAATCAAGAAGGGTGCATCATAAGGGATAAACATCTCAGGCAATTCAAAATAGCAAGATATGGTATAGCCCTTTGTGACGGAGAAGTCTTTCATTTCTTCGTCTTCGGCATTCGCGTCGGTGTTCACCTTCGCGAAGATTGCCACCACCTTGTCGATGCACAAGATAATATTGCTATCTCTATAGCTAATAAAATAAGTGCATTACATAAGGTTGACACGCAGGTCATTAAAGTGCAATCATATGGCTCCAGCCATCATGCCGAATCATGACACGCAGGTCATGTAAATCAATTTACATCATATAGCCATCTCATACATAATCAAATTATTATGAACACTGCTATACCACATCACATGCACATGCAAACCATCCTGCAAAACCAAGTTAGACGCCTCTAATCGGTTCATGCGAAATTTTATTTTACGTGGCTTCTAAGGTTTCGAAACAAACCGAAGCTACCAACGTCCATCATCAAGCATGATAATCCAAGTCGCTAGATTAACATTCCAGGGTGTATGAAACACGAGATAATAAAATCTCGAGCCCCATACTAAACTTCGTCATACGCGTGACCCCCGTGCAGATCACATCTGCATTGCCCTTTCGTCTGCGAAATTTCATCTTTCTCTTTAACTACGGTGGAATTCAATGAACTGTTAGCACTTCGTTGATCAATCAGGATCGCGGATTGCCAGAACATTGAAACTCCACCATACTGTTATCAAGATCAGAAATATGCAAATTCTAGGGAAGCAACAGGAACATCGGCTAACAGATTTCATCTGCTACCCGCACAAATAATTTTCAGCAATAGATCTCATCTACTACCTAATTATATTGTGCAACACCCATACATCTCTATGTATTCTAGATCGCAACCTGCATCTACGCATAGCACGGCTCTTGATGCCACTGTAGGGGAACGCAGCAGAAAACAAAAAATTTCTGACCTACGCACCAGCCCAGGACCGCTATGGAGACTGCATACAAGGTTTGATCATTTTCGTTACCGACTCGTAGCGCAGCGGAAGTAGAGTCGATGACGAACGGCGGTGCAGATCCCCGCAGCTAGGATTTTACAACCTCCCAACCGCGAGGATGTATACCCTCATCTGCCCCGCGGACAGCCCTCCGGGAGGCGGTCGCACAGTCCCCCGGACGGTGTCGCGGACAGCCCTTCGGGAGGACCTCCGAAACTCGGACTGTCACTCGGACAGCCCTTCGGGAGGACCTCCAAAACTTGGACGGTCACACGGACAGCCCTTCGGGAGGCACTCTCAAACTAAGACCGAAACTACGATCTCTCTACAGAGTTGCACACATACGGTATCATCTATCCGGCAGGGCTTCGCCGTCCAGAACTAGTTCCCACCGGAACCCAGACAGCCTTTCGGCTCTACGAAACTATTTCGTGGGAGGGAGAGAAGAAAGGCAGATCATGCATGCCATGTGTGTGAGAGTTGGAGTGAGGATGGAGAGCTCCTCTCCACCTCCTTATATAGTGGTGGAAGGGGTGAGGGGGGGGCTGAAATTTCAGCCCACAAAACAAGCACCCACCAAACAAGGAAACATGTTCCCACCAAACATGGAGAAAACATGTTCCCTTGTCCATGGTGTTCCCCCATGGGGCCCCACCTTCCTCCCAACACTCTCCACCATTTGTGGGGGCTGCCCCCCACCATGGGGGGGCCCCCCAACACTTTGTCCAGCCACAAGGGGGCTGTCCCCTAAAGGGGGCGCCCCCAAAAACAGCCCAAAAACAGCCCCCACGATCCGTGGGATCTTGTCCCCTCTCGCTGGGACAAGATGTTTTCCGAAACTATTTCTTCTGAAAAATTCCGGAAGGTCCCAGAACATTTCCGGCACCCTCTAAAATTATCTGGACGCGCTTCGGAACATTTCCGGTATGGTGGTTTAATTTAAAACCATCTTCGTTTACCCGGTAAACAATTCCGGCAGCTCCGAAAACCTTTTTCGGTTTTTTCTCCGGAAAAATTCCAGAAATTACCTGACCAATCTGGCAACCTCCAAAACTTTCCCGGTGCTTGCCGAAACCTTTTTGGATCAATGGTTTTATCCGAAACAACTTTTCGGTTTTACCGAAACTTTTCCGGTGTTCTCTCCGGAACTTTTCCGTTGTCTCCGAAACTTTTCCAGTGACTTTCTCTCGGACTCCTTGTCTAGTATTCAGCAGATAGATGACCCTTAAGCGTGTGACCCTATAGGTTCGGTGAAGCATAGACATGACCCGGAACCCCTTCCGATCAATGATCAACATCGGAGCCGTGGACACCCATATTGACCCCTATACCCACACGAATGAATATTCGAGTGAACCTCCAGTTGCCGTGTGCTATTCCTGTTGCTTCGCGATATGTTACAAATACCCGAGGTGAGACATGTTGGCATCCCCGTGGATCAACACCTTGTCCACTATGCCAGTTACCTCGTTGCCGGTATTGTTCTCTTTTCTCGTTCTCGTGTTCCGGCATCCCTGTGATCAAATCACCCTGTGTCTGGCCAGACGATGATGGATACCGTAACACCGAGAGGGCCCAGAGATATCTCTCCATCGTCGGAGGAGCAAATCCCAATCTTGAGCTATCAAGTTACTTGACATACTTTTCCATGAACCCGTAAGCCACCGTAATAGCCACCCATTTACGGATGACGTTTAACAAACCCCAAAGTTCATGAAGCAAGCATGAAGAAACTCGATACTCTCATGGTCTAAGGAATTATGCAAACATTAACTTCCTGTGTTATTAACCATTAACTTATGACGAATGTATCTCATAGCATAACATCAATATTGGGTCGATTCAACACAAGTGTTCTACCAACAATTGTGCCCTCAAAATTGCCGGCATAGCCATGCCCATGATCAGGAAAACAGGATCATCATGCAATACTTGAGCCAGTCATAGAGGCTTGACTAGGAATACATTTTACCGTTTATTATCCCACACGTGCAAATGAGTCTTCCTCCGAGCCTCGTTTTATTTGTAGACTCAAGAATCATTGCAGTTATAGCATGGAACATAAACATAATTATGAACAGGGAGATAATCAATAACATTTATTATTGCCTCTAGGGCATATCTCCTACACATACATGTCAGCCTCTCATATGCCATGATACAGCCTCTAACCACCCTACCCAGCAAACCGTTGTTTGGCTATGTTACCGCTTGCTTAGTCCCTCTTATAGCGTTTTAGTTGCAGGTGCAGTGCAGGATGTTCCATGTTGGGACATGTATTTGTTGGGATATCACAATATCTCTTATTTAATTAATGCATCTATATACTTGGTTATGGGTGAAAGGCTTGGCCTTTTGCCTAGTATTTTGTTCCACTCATGCTGCCTTAGTTTCCGTAATACCGGTGTTATGATCCTTGATTAGCGTTCCTAACATGCTCAGGGGTATGGGACCCTCTTGATAGTTTGCTTTGAATAACCGCTTCCAGCAAGGCCCAACTTTGGTGTTAACATTTGACAACATAATAATATTGAACTTAATTAAAATTGCATAGAGGCTGGCCCCCTCGGGGTCTTTTAATTCCACATAATACAGGTGGGCCAGTGCTGATGGTGCTGGTCCAAACTAGAGCACCTTGTGGCGCCCCCTTGGCAACTTGGGTCTCAGCTAACCGTAAGCTTCGCTTATCCGTCGTGGCCTGATTTCGATATATGCGCGGCTCCAGTCGGGGTGTCGGCACGTCGGGAGGTCTTGCTGAACTTGTGTTACCATTGTCGAAATGTCTTGTGCACCGGGATTCCGAGGATACTTCGGGCTATCTCGAGGTTGAGGTATTTCCACCACAGCTTGGTTTGTGATTGACCAGGTTGAAACACCCCTGCAGGGTTAAATCTTTCAGAGAGCCGTGCCCACGGTTATGTGGCGACTTGGATATTTTAACCTCTGGTTGTAGAGAACTTGACACTAATTCTAATAAAATACACCAATCATGTGCGTAACCGTGATGGTCTCTTTTCGAGTAAGTTCGGGAAGAGAACACGGTGGGGTTATAATTGAATCGTAAGTAGGTGTTCAGGATCACTTCTTGATCGTATTAAACTTGCGACCGTTATGCGTAGTATGCTCATCTTAATTCTTATACTCGTAAGTTAACCACTTAAACATGCTTAGTGCTTGCTGCAACCTCACCACATTACCCTTTCCATTCCTATAAGCTTAAATAGTTTTGTTACCTTGGGTGGTGAGATTGCTGAGTCCCTGTGGCTCACAGATTACTATAAACACTAGTTGCAGGCACGCTTGAGACATACACAGGTGAGCCCGAGATGCTCCATTGGGAGTATGACGATGAGCGTGGACGTATGTACGTCACGATGCCAGATGATCCGTAGTGGGCCCTAGTCGGTTGATCCGGGGATGATAGCAGGGTGGTGTTTTCTCGTTTGATTTCGTCCGTAGTCGGACCCTGTCTTTCTTTTGGATGATTGTATGATGATTTATGATATTATGCTGTAGCATGTGGCGAGTGTAAGCCTTTATCTGGTACACTCATCTATTAATTCGGTTGTATGTATTTGAGAATCACCTTGCTATGCGATCCAAAATGGGGTTCTGTCACGATCTCGACTGCATCACGAGATTGCGATAGAGCTTCATATTGGGCATTACAGCCTTCCAACCCTGTGATGCGGCTACCATGTCACGAAGGGGATGGAGTTGGAGCTGAACAATCTCCGCCAAACGAGAGGCGGTGAAGGCTTGCAGCTCAGCTCTCCAAAATGGAAATCAACCTTCAAAATAAAATTGAGCGCTCTAAAAGCACTACTATCCAGGCCTACGCTAATTAGCTTCCATTTCTCGGTGAATGTGTCATCCGGAACACCAATTTCCATTCAAAACAAAGAACTGGGGAAAGAACATCCGACTGTTTGCCTTCGTAACCCTTCAGGACTATACTTCTCTAAAACCGAGGTCAAAATATCCAATGCGATATTTTTTAGTGATAAAACATCCAATGCGATCTTACGGGTTAAGACGACGCACATTATCTTTTTTCATATCAATTTCCAGATATGCTTGCCTATTCAAAATTTTAATTTACCTGCAAATGTGGTGCCCGATAGTGCGGAAAAAGGACATACCATGGCTGGAGAAGGCAAATCTGCTGAACCGATCACTTCATACATCATCAAGTGATCTCATTGATGCCCAATCTTCTTTATTTTGGGCCGCGTCATGGATTTGCTTTTTTGTTTGTCAGGGTCGTATCCATTGGGAACCTATGTTGTATCGTCACTTATGTTGGTACCGCTTATGCATTGAG
Organism: Elymus sibiricus; assembly: GCA_039707655.1. Lineage (NCBI taxonomy): Eukaryota > Viridiplantae > Streptophyta > Magnoliopsida > Poales > Poaceae > Elymus > Elymus sibiricus. Next base: position 247,581,548 of record CM077664.1, on the reverse strand, counting down.
TTTGCATCTTTGTAAGGGCATGTATGGTGGTCTGCTGCTTTATTATTTATATAGGACAATGCCCTGGCATTGCAACGGGTATAAATATTCTAGAATATTAACTTGTGATTTACCTACGCATATTAATGCGATTATGTAAATAAATATTTACTAAATTTTGCCCGTGATTTATCTTATATTTTGATGAGAAGTTTGATAAGTGAATTAAAGTAGAATTGGCTCGGAAGGTAAGTAAATTAAGTTGATTGATTGTCCTACGGGGAAGGTTGGACGAAGGGATGATGGGAATAAAAGTGAAACATGGAACATTACATTCTCTTTAAGTAAATAAAGTAGAGAAGTAGAGATAGAGATAAAGCCATTCTATATGCCTTTCATCTAAAAATACATGTTCCAGGACAAGATTATTTATATAAAGCCATTCTATATGCCTTTCATCTAAAATACATGTTCCAAGACAAGACAAGAACCGCAACGTCTTGCATACGCAATTTCTACATCCAACAGCTCCAACCAATCGTTTTGTGTCTTGCGTAACAGAACATCAATACACAATATAAGAAAGAAGCTTAGTTGCCAACTACCCCCTCCGTAAAGAAATATAAGAGCGTTTAGATCACTACGCCGTAGTGATCTAAACGCTCTTATATTTCTTTACGGAGGGGGTACTTAACTAGAAAAAGGCAATATAGCATTAAACCTGATGCCAAACTGGCTAGTGTATTTTGATTGCACATAACACAAGTATTGACTCAAAACATTTAACATAGTCATGAACATGTGTTAAAGGCCTTCCAAAACATTCACATGAGAGACTTATTGCAAAGTTTGCACATAAAGGTAAGGGGGCAGCCATGGACAAAACATGAAGAGCTATCAACCTGCTCAGGCATCTCTGCAGTGACTACAAGAAGAGCTATCGAAGGGATTAGCCATGGACAGGACATGCTCATTATGGTGATAGCCCCTGCGGATACATCAAGTAGGATCTGCATGACCAGAGTAAGATCTAAAATCACATAGAGCATTTGGAGAAGCCCTACTATCAAACTGTAGGCACTTGTATTGATCAGTTCTCCATTTCTGAGTGCATCTGCCTTCGACAACAAATTTCATTAACTCAAGCACCTTAGCATTCAGAACAAAGAACTTGGCAAAGTCAACATCTGGCTTCTTGCCTGTGTAACACTTCAACTCTACATATCTGATATGGTCAAGAGACTCAATCACATCTGTTGGCTCATGATGATGCACATTTTGCATATCCATCTGCAGAGATGACTGAAAAGAGTATAAACAATTCAGAAACAGTTATTAACAAGCTAGAAAATAAATTTTCTACGTGGCAGTGGCAAGTAAAACAATGACTGATTGGATATAATATATAAAAGAAGTGAAATAGATTTTAACACAACTGAAGAAGAGATTCATCAACTAACCATGATGTATAGCTTCTCCAATAAAGGAAAGACTCTGAGGAAGCGAAGAACTGCATCAAGATTAGGGCCACTAGACGTGATATGTAAAACCTTAACACTGCGCATCAACATTTCCAAGTTACCAGCGACCATTTCCTGCTAACAGAAAAAACAAAGTTATCTGTCAGTGAGCCCAAGATCTCCAGTTTGGGTGCCCTGATTACCCGGATGACTGGTGTTGTGCGAAATGAATCTGATCTGACGAATCTTTCCAGGCAAGGGGCATTCTCGATGACTATTTCACTATCGTCGTACTGATCATTACAGACACCGATGCTCCTAAGTGTCGGTGATTTGATCACCAAGCGGCTGAAGCCACTACAACTGTCAAGCAGCAGATCCTCGAGAACAGGGCAGCCAGAGAGAATGCTGTGGAGAGTGTCTTCATATACATAAAGGAAGCCCAGAACAAGTGTTTTCAGGTGTGGGAAATTAAATACTGGGACCTCCTCATCCTCAAAGAAGCTGCAGTGTGCAATGCGGGCCACGCGGAGAGTCGGTGCAAAGCGGAGCACAGACAGCGGCAGCGGATCATCGAATTTAGCGACATAGATGTCAAACTCCTGAAGATTACCTAGGGCTGGGGACCTGAACCAGCCATCGAGATCGGCAAAGTAGAGGCTGTTGAGGTGAAGGCGGCGTATGGGGCCCTGGTGTTCTGAAAGGATCTGGGTTACAACCTCAATTTTCTCAGGACAGTACCCAGGGATATGGGCAGTGTCAAGGTTGATTGGAGCGGAGCGCCACAGGTGACGCCAGCGGCGAGAGAGGGCAGAAGTGCGCACAGCATCATCTGTGCGAAGGAAGGAGATGATGGTGCAGAGCGTCTCATCCGGGAGGTCACTGATCATATCGATTCCCTCCAGTTTCGCCTTCTTCGCAGCACAGTCTGCCACCGCCTCCATGTTGGAATGTGCAAGCGCACGCACGGCTTCAGCTGCTCGTTCACGAATAACCAGTTTGGGGTCGTTCAAAGCTATCAGTATAACATCAACAAACTCAGGGATATAATTCTTGAAAACTGTGAATGCATTTTCAGCCATCTCCTACAAAAGAAAAGGAGGTACTTTATACATATCATAATGTAGTTCATCTGGAAAAAATATTGGCATAAAGTTAAACTACTATCATCATATACTACTACCTCTGTTCCTAAATATAAAACGTTTATGCAGTTCAATTTGAACTGCAAAAACGTCTTATATTTAGGAACAGAGGTAGTAATTTGCAAACTGCAACAACTCAGGATGCTAGTTGTGCTGTGCATAGGGTTCTTTTCAGGGCATCTTGGAGTGAAAGAAATGGTACAAATGGTTTAATAAGACAGCTAGCACGAACCAATATTATTTAAGTTGTACACTCAACTTAATATTATTTGTGACTTGCAGATCAGTCACGACTAGTCATAATTAGTTGTCCACTAGTTGTTGTTGATCATGCACATACACATACTACAAATCAGTGGTACACAACTATGCATCCTAAGAATCAGGGGTGCCCTCATGATCTTGATTGTTGATTAAACACCACAGAAGCAGCTGATCGGTTCAACTTACTTTGAGAATAAGGAGAGCTGCAAAGCGATGATATTCCACTTGATCCCCACCAAGCCACCCTAACGCAGTCGTAATAATCTAAAAGAAGTGCTTCTTAGAGAACTGGAAAAGTATGTTCATGGAAACTGGAAGCAGTAATAAGTTATAACTTACCTGTCGCTCAACTTCGTGTCCAGTTAATGCTCCCCCAACATTTGCCAAATGACCAAGCACTGTGCTAGCTGGAACTAGGATTTCAGGGTCACGCTTGACTTCAAACACATTTTTTAAGACATTAGCGAGCTTAGAAACCTTTGAAGGGCCTCCAACGGGTAAATCAACCAAAGCATCGATAGCATGAAGAGCCAGTAAATTTTCAATAGCAGCGGTGCTTTGCAATAAGCTAGATATTTGCTCATAGAGCTGATCCATAACCCTTAGAAGATCTTCACCGCTGAGATCTCGAGCTTCCTCTTCAACATGTTTCCGCAGGGCAGCGGCAATAACACCCTATTATAGATGATAACAAACTATATCAACCTAGAAAATATCATTGTTTGACATAAACGAAGTACAGTTAACATAGAGAGTCTGTGGGTTAAACATCCCAGGAAGCTAAACCTCCCAATGAACAGCAAAGGTACCAAATTTACGAATGCATTTATTCTGCATTACCATGAACACACAAGGCATACATGTCATGTGAACTACACACTTCACGTTATCCCCCACAACAAATCCGTAATATCATCATTTGTTCATAAATAATGTTATCTGACAGGCCAGCACATTCATAGAACCCAACAGTACCTCAACAGTCAAGTCCTCAACAAAATGTATATATAGTGCGAGAATCTACATAATTACAGTACTCCAGAGTAGACACCAAAAGCACTAACTTTTATGTACTGCTACTAAGCATTGACACAAGAAAAACAGCATCACAAAGATCGGAAGCCCCTCCGTTTCAAAAAAAAAAAAAGATCGGAAGCCCCAATTACCAATACCCACAACCACAAAAGGCACCAACTCAAGAAATTAACTTGGCAATTGATCGTCCCATGCCCATCCATCCATTCCACACTGGCCCAGCACCGATGCAGTGCCCTAACAAGAAACAATCAACTAGGTTCAATTCACACCCTCGGCTGATTAGCCTGTACACGCACAGAACCCCGCACGCAAACCCAACAACGGCCAAAACCGAACTCTACCATAACCGCTGACCGCACCACATCGAGGACGCCGATATCTCACAGCATGACGAAGAGAAGGCGAGCGAGACACGAACCTCCCCAGATGAGGTGTAGGCGGCGATGCTGAACCAGCGGTCCTTGGCGATCAAACCTGCGCGCGAGGCAAATCGGTGTTTTAGCCTCGACCACAAGAGAAATCACGGGCGAGATCGGCGGGGGGAAATCCGGAAGCGCGAGCCGCGGGGGAGACGGCGGCGCCGGGGTTTGAGGAAGGGATGCGTACCTTCAGGCCTCTTCGCGGCCACCGGGGAGAGCCGCGAGGGTTCCATGTCGGCGGCTCCTCCGTTCCGGAACCGGCGGTGCCAAGGGAGGCGGAAGGTTTTAGGCCTGGAGCAGTTACACGTCAAAATATCTCGGGATTGGGGTGGAAAGGCGGTGGAATGGGGGATACCGGCTTCGCACGGGCTTGGACCGTGACATCACTCGTGCGCCAGATCGCTCCACCAAAACTGGCCTTTTTTTCTTTTTGAAAATGATATTGGGCGAACGTCAGATTTCTAGCATGTTCCAGCGAACACCCTGCCTGCCTCGGATTACATGCACGGATCTTGGCGCAAAGGGCCTTGCCACGTCAAAAACTCGTTGGCTAGAGACAAAAGCGGCACGAACGCTGTCCTAAGGCCTTATACAATGCAAGGTGTTTAGGAGAGGTGCTTAGAGAAAAAAAACCAGCTTTTTCTTAAGCATCGGTGCTTATTTGTACAGGGTAGACGCTTAGTTAGGCGTCTCTCCTGTAGAAATAGACATCAGTGCTTTAGCAAAACCCGGTTTATTTTTCTAAGCACCTCCCTAAGCACCTAGCATTGTACAAGGCCTAAGAGCATCTGAAGATATAAATTTGGAGATGTAAAACAAGAGATGTAAAAATTTATATCTCTAAAAAGTGCCTTTTGCATCTCCAAAAAAGTGTCAATTCCAACAGATGATGTATATTGAAGATGTAAAACAGCAACTCCAATAAATAATGCAAATGGAGATGTAAAATCTAAAATCTTCCAACTACTACTTCATTTCAACATAGTTCAAACATAAAATTCATACATAGTTCAAACATAGAAAACATAAATTGACTAGCACAATTAATCTAAACTACTCGTCGTCCGAGGGCATCCAATACTCCTCCTCGTCGTCATCCGAGAGCCCCGAGAACTCCTCGTCGTCATCCTCCAAGGACTCGATGGGGATCACCGTCGAGGGGCCGGCCTCGTCCTCCTTCTTCTTCTTCTGCTCGGTGTCGCGCTTCCAGAAGAACTCTTGCTCGACCTGCACATACTCGGGATGCTCACGCCCGAACCTCGCCATCGCCGCCTCGTCGCTATCGCCGGGACTAACGACAATGGCGGGCCTCTTCTTCGTCTTCTTCGTCTTCTTCGGCGTCATCTCCTCCATATCGATGCCCCCTGGCATGAGCAACTCCGCATCCGCCTGGGTCTCGATCTCCGGGAAGTTGAGGTCCTTCTTCGGCCTCCTGGCACGCCACACCGCCATGTCGTAGGCATGCGTGGCCTCGTGGATGGTGGGGTAAGTGCCGAGCCAAAAGCGGCGGCCGGCATCGCAGAACTCCACCCCGAAATTGCCGGAGGGCTTCTCCCTCACGCCGAAGACCCCCGTCTTGCTCTTCGGGGTCTTCTTCGGCAGCATCGGGACCACTGGGGGCAGCTCTGTGGGTTGGCGACGGCGGGGCGGCGACGCGGTGGTGGTTGGCGACCGGGGGGGGGGGGGCGGGTGCTGTGGGTTGGCGACGACGGGGGGCGGCGCTGTGGGTTGGCGACGGCGGGGAGGCGACGCGGTGGTGGTTGGCGACGGGGGGCGGGGAGGGGGGGTGGGCGGCGCTGCGGTTGTGGCTACGGTGTGGCGACGGTGGAGGCGGCGGCGATGGTAGAGAAGGCCGCGGACTCGAAACGACCGGCGGGCGGCGTCCGAATCGCGGGGCAGCGGCGGATGGAAAAAAGCCCGATTCGCGGAGGGGGACGGCGGGCGGCGGCCGAATCGCGGCGGGATCGGCGGCGGGGGTGGAGGAGACTGCGGATCTGCGGCGGGGCGACGGCGGCGCGCTGCGGTGGGCGGCGGCCGAATGGCGGGGCGGCGGGAGGAAGTTGAACGAGGGGGGGAAGTGAAATGAATGGCAGTTGGTGGGTTGGCGGGCGGTTGCGTTTTTACATCTCCATATGGTGGAGATGCAAATTTGCACCGCGAGGTGTTGTATTTTACATCTCCGAAAGGAGGAGATGTAATTTTTTTTTGCATCTACACCATCTGTTGAAGCAGTGTTTTTGAGCCTCGAAGATGCAAAAGTAGTTATTTTTGCATCTACATCTTCTATTGAAGATGCTCTAACCAAATAAAGCGCCCAGCGGATTGGCTAGTGTGTAAAACTTCCACCTGAGAGTCCGGTGATTGAATCCTAGTTGCTCCTTTATTTTTTTATTTTTTACTTGGTGGCAAAAATCTGTAATTATTTGTTTTAGGTACGTAGCAATTTTTTTGAAAGAAATGTACATGTCAGTTTTTTTTTTAACTTGTTACATGGCAATTTTTAAACAATTTTTGTGATGTTTTCACATGTCAAGTTTGTTTTGTGCACATGGCAATTTTTAGAATTTTTTCTCATGATCCCATGAAAAATTCAGAATATTTTGGTCTTCCGAACATGGCAATTTTAGATCTTTTTTATCAACTATTTCATGGTAATTTTATTATTAAGAGAGCACCATTTTTTTTATTAAGAGCATGGCAATTTTATTTGTTGGCATGGCATTTTTTTTTACCATGGCAATTATAAATGTATGTTTCTTGTCTTTTCTGCATTAGAAACTATTCTATTATGTGATGACAATTTTTATGCAGAAAAAGAAATTAACTGGGCCTAGTTTTTTCTGCGCGCCTCCCTAATTTTCTGGGCCATCTGGGCCGGCTTGGGTTCGCTTGAAAACACAACTACAACGAACGTGGAACGGGAACGAGGAGGGTTTGCTTGATCCTCCATCCCCTAGTGAACGAATCGTTCGCTCGGGGGTAACTCCCCGGCTACGATCGCCAAGTATTGGCGTCCTTTTTTCAGTTAAAAAAACTAGCATTTTTCTTAGAGAGGGAGAGAGAAAGAGAGAGAAAGCAAGATGACACTTTATTGATTAATGAACATCATTATATAGTTCATCCCGGATGCAATCCAAAATAACACCACGGTAAAAAAGATTTACATTAAGCCCACAGCTACGGGCTAACTCGTGTGCCACTACATTCAAATCATGAGAAACATGAAGGAAAGTGCAGTCGTCAAACCCACCCGCCAGAGACTTTTTTTTTTAAACGAAGGCAAAAGATTTGCCTCATCCATTAATTAAGAGGAGAAAGAGTTTGACAGTTTACAAATGACCGTGCAAAGACGACATGACAATTACTCACGTACAACAATACGCCCTCCAGAGACTTGATGTCGGAAACAACAGCCCCAACACTTGATCGATACTGGACCCCAGACTTGAGCTTTTCACCAAAGCGAGGCAATCTAACGCTAGAGAGACACTCATTATCCTTCAGCTCAGCAGGCATCCAAAGCATGTCGAATGGCAAGAGCCTCGGCAAGTTGAGGCTCAGTAATACCCTAGTATTGCTCATTGCAAGCAACAAGACAATCCCCATTGTGGTTCCTGATCACAAACCCAATGCCCATTAGACAAATTAAGGGAAACTGGCCTTTTGTGCCACTGCTTATCCACCTTGTCTCATCCTATAGAAAACTATCAATTCAAGGTTATTTTTTGGGCGGAAATCCTGTTGACCCTTGAGAAATTTTTCTACAGTTTAAAATAAATAAATCGGATGAGCATCTCGCGCTAGTTGTGGCCCAGTGGTTGCAAATGCAGGCGTGCTCCATGCACTATGTGCCCCTCTTTGTTGTGGTCGTGGTCGGAGTTGGAGCGTGAAACGGAGGCTCCCTCAATGTCAAGCTTAGGAAAGGATGAATCTAGGTTTCTCGATTTGGCCTGAATGGGGCTACATTGAGCCTAAATCGAGGAAGGCAACATTTCCAACTTTGATGCTGAGAGGTTAGTGAATTTAGTACTCCCTCTGATCCGTATAATGTTATGCTAAAGCTGCGACAAGTAATATGGATCGGAGGGAATATGTATTTATTGCGCAGGTTGTTCCTATGTGTTGCAAGCAAGTACATGTCCTTATTGCATTGTGTTGCAATAATTCGGATGTGCTGCAAAATACTCGTTAAACTGCAAATATTTTGGCGTCATTGCACATCTTATATTTATATATAGTACCAGTGGAAAGAGAAGCTTCACATGTTATTCAACGATTGATGAGCTGAGCCACACTCCTTCACAGTGTCGAAGGAGTTGCTTCACAAACCTTTATATCCAATGGCTCACGCAGTTCAACGGAATTTTGCAAAAGGAATAATCCTTCTGTACCCTTAAGAATATTTGGATTGCAAAGGGACAAATCCTGATCCATTATGTTAGCAAAGCTCACGAGGTCAGTCCTAAGGTTGAGTGACAACATCAACATCTCTACTATGGAAGTCTTTCACATCATAATAAAGAAATTTACATTTCATTGAATGGTTACAATAACTTTGGTTACACGACCTGGCATCGATCATATTCTCCCAGTACATAAATATCCGATGCATTTGTTCTAAAGCCTGAATGATGAAACATGTTTACATTTTGCACACATCTCTACTGATAAAAGCACCGAGGACTGGAGGGGTTTTATTACACTTCACTACTAGAACAAACAGCCCGAACTGTTTCAGCAAACCATATTATCTAGCGCATCCTCCTGTAGGAACTGCTGGCTTCTTCAGGTAAAAAGAAAAAAGAAAGAAAATAAATTGCTGAAGCAGAACCACATTCAACTGAACAGTCCCCACATGATTTCCAAAAACCAACGACCTATTTCCAAAAATATGAGCAGTTCAGGGTGTATTGCCAAATTAAAGTAGCCTGACGAGGTTGTCCTCAGGCCTTTTGCAGTTCTAAATAGAAAACAAGTGCTGGTCATAGTACACGATAGGTAACATAGTTGCATACAGAGAAACTTTGAACTCCACGTGAAGGGCGATATCATCAATCAGTGTGCCCACAGACTCCACAAGAGGCACCAACAGGGTCAGCCATGGTCAAAACATGAGCGTGATTGCTGCATGCAAATGTAGTAAACGGATAAGCATCTCCAAACTCAAACCGAGCATTTCTGGAAGCCCTGCTATCCAGTTGTAGCCGCCTACGCTGATTACTTTCCCATCTCTTGGTGAATGTGTTATCCTGGACACGGAGTTCCATTACCTCAAGCACCTTAGCATTCAGAACAAAGAACTTGGCAAAGTTAACGTCCGACCGCTTGCCGACGTAACCCTTCAGCACTACTTCTCTGAGACTGAGGTCAAGACATTCAATGCGATCTTGTGGGTCAAGATGGCGTACATTTTTCTTTTTCATATCAACCTCCAGGTATAACTGAAAAGAGTAGAAGTTAGACTTATATGTTTGTTATACAAGGACTAGTTTCTACCTGGATTGATGGATGACATATGAACTGAATGGACTTTATTCGGCGCTACAAGCTACCAAAAAATGAAGAGAATTACCGTGATGACGAGCTTCTCCAACAAGGAAAGTATTTGATGAAGTTTAGAACTGCATCAAGATCAGGACCAACAGTATCAAGAATGAAAATCTTCACGCTTTGCAGTGACGTTGCCAAGTTTCCACCAGAAATTCCCTGCGAAAAAGAAGGACCGAGCATGAAACACAAGATTATTATTTCCTGAGAAATGAATGTGACTGTTCAGTGAAGGCAGTAGTTACCCGAGAAGCCATGGTTCCAACCTGGAGTGTAGTCTTGTGGCTATCCAGAAAGCACACCATCTGCAGTCTAGGCGCTCTGATCACCTGGATGTCGAAATTATCAAATGCAATCAATCTCTCCAGGCGAGGGGCATAGTGTATGACCAGCTCGCCCACGTAGCTGTCTGCGACAATGCCGAAGCTCTGGAGAGTCGGCGAGTCGATGACCACTCGGTCGAAGCCGCTGCACCAATCCAGCTGGAGCACCCTGAGCGCGGAACAGGCGGCGAGCAGGGCGTGGAGGGCATCCTCGGAGACCTCCACTTCAGTGAGCGTGAGCCGCGTCAGATGCGGGAATGCGAGGGTCGGGGAAAGGTCCTCGGGGAAACGGCAGCTGGCGAAGCTGGCGACACGGAGGGTCGGCGCAAAGCGGAGGGCGCACGGCGGCAGCAGAAGATCGTAGCGGTAAGAGATACGTATGACCTCGAGGTTGTCGAGGGCGGGAGATCTGATCCACTCTGCGAGATCGGCGATGCTGCCCTGGCGGCTGAGGTGGCGGAGGCAGAGGCGGCGGCCGGGGCCGCTGTGCTCGGCGAGGATCTTGGAGATGCATTCCCAGGACCATCTGCGGAGGCGGGCGTCGTCGAGGTTGAGCGGGGAGGTGCGCCAAAGGGGGCACCACCGGCGGGCGAGGGCGGTGGTGCGCACGGCGTCCTTGATAGGGAGGCGGGTGATGACCTCGGAGAGAATGTCGTCGGGGAGGAGGCTGATAAGGTCCGCCCCTTCGGCTTTCGCCTGCTTGGATGGGTGAACCGCCGCATCCTCCATTGCCGGCGCGCCGCGCGACGGCGTAGGGTCGCCGCTGGAGTTTTGGGGGAGGTGCGGTTGCTTTTTTTTTTTTTTTTTGAGGGCTAGGTGCGGTTGCTAGGTTCCGAGGAATCCACTCCTTTTTCCCTCTCTTTCTGCGAGTGCGTTTCCGGAGAATGAGAATCTGGCTCGGCCGAACGCCGCAGCTCCACCCACACTGCTGGGTCACAACTCCAAGGCCCAGATTTTTTTTTGAGGGGACTCCAAGGCCCAGATACGCTTGTGCTTGTGCAACGCTCTGGCTTACTGATACGAAGGATTCAGGCCCAGATTGTAAGTGAATGCAGATGCAGCGACAATAGGGTGGGCTGTGGGCCGGAGTTATAGAACAGAAGGGTGTTTCTTTTTAGATGAGAGAAGGGTGCTCTTCGAAGTGCATACTTTTTTTTGGGAGCGTCTAATACACTGGAGGTTGGGATGAGAGATTAGTCAGGGACACCTTCTGCCCTGAGGATGCTCGACATATCCTGCAGATCCTGCTAAGGGACGGTGTGGACGATTTTGTTGCTTGGCACTATGATGGAAGGGGAACACATTCAGTCAGAAGTGCTTACAAACTGCAATCCCAGCTAGTGAAACAGGCGCGTAACGGAGTGCCGAATAGTAGTTCAGAAGTGGCTGGCCAGTTTGATAGAAATGAGGATGATAGGTGGAGACGGATATGGAAATTGCCCTGCCCAAAGAAGTTGCAGATGTTTGTTTGGCGGATGAAACATGAGTCCTTGGCACTATGTACGAACCTGGAGAAGAGAGGAATGAGCCTAGATAACAACAAGTGTTTTTACTGCAGCCGTGCAACAGAGGACGGTGGACACTTGTTTATCAAGTGCAAAGCAGTGAAGGAGGTTTGGCGTGCGCTGAACCTGGAAAAGGAACGAGCGGAGATGGAGAACTTTACGAATGTGCATGCGATGCTGGATAACTTGTGGGGGCTGGACGAAAGGAAAAGGCTGCTGATCATAACCTTTTGGTGGCACTGGTGGAGTAATAGAAACAAAATCCGAGAGGGAGAATTACCAGTGCATGCCTCAGAAGTGGTGCGGCGTACGCAATGCAATGTTATGGAATATTTAGAGTACTTCACCAGCAAAGGGAAGACATCAAGTAAAGCAAGATGGCAGCCGCCCGAGGAGGATACGTTGAAGGTCAACTTTGATGGCTCGTTAATCCCAGGGCAATCCTTTGGAGGATGGGGAGTTGTAGTCCGGGATGCTACTGGTGAGGTGGTAGCTGCACATGCGGGAAGCAAAGAACACGTGTATGATGCGTTCGGTGCAGAGGTGAGTGCCATGGCAGCAGCAGTGGAGGTAGTAACTGAACTTGGAGCTATCAGAGTTATTTTTGAAACAGATTGCCAGCTGCTTGCGGAAGCCCTGGACCTCCGGAAAGTGGACTCATCACCATATGCCGCTGCCATTGAGGATATCAAGCTCCAGCTCAAAATGGGGTTCTCCAGGCAAAGAGTCTATCATTGCAGAAGAGAAGCCAACTCTGTAGCTCATGAACTAGCATCTATAGGTCGTTTGTGTTTACCCAATAACAGCATTAGCTGGAACTCTGATGTACCGCCCCAAGTGGCTGTTTGTGTCTCGGGCGATTTGCCCGAGCACCGTTGATTTATAAAGCTGTGCTTTACCTCAAAAAAAAAAAAAACGAGCGCTCCTTCGGAACCCTCTCAAGGGTCATCTGGGACGGGCTGAGAGTGCACCAAGTGGCGCGCTCTCAGCCGCCGCCAGGTGTCGCGCTTCCTCTGATTTTTATGTTATTTTCCCGCACATGTTTTCGGCTTTTTAGATGATTTTTTTTTCTTTTTTCTGGCTTTTCCCCTGGTTTTCTTAGGTTTTGGACAATAAAAAAATTCAGAAAAAAAATTGCGCGAAAAAAAGATTTTTTTTCTTCCGCAAGAGGCACGGTTGTGCCTCTCAGAAATGGAAAAAAACGCATTTTTTCCCTTCTGCGAGAGGCACGGATTTGCCTTCGTGCCTCTCGGAAACGGAAAAAAGAAACGCGTTTTCTTTTTTTTTTCTTTCGTGAGAGGCACGGATTTGCTTCCGCGAGAGGTACAGTCGTTCCTCTCGGAAATGACAAAGAAACGTGTTTTTTCCCCTTCCGCGAGAGGCACGGATTTGTTTCCGCGAGAGGCACGGTCGTGCCTCTTGGAAACGAAAAAAAAACGCGTTTTTTTTTTCCGTCCGCGAGAGGCACGGCCGTGCCACTCGGAAACGAAAAAAACGCGTTTTCTTTTTTTTCCTTCCGCGAGAGGCACATATTTACTTCTCGTGGAGGCGCGGATTTTCTTCCGCGAGAGGCACAGTCGTGCCTCTTTCGGAAAGGGAAAAAAAGTCCTCCCGGTTCGGTTTTTTCGTCCCTTTTTTCGTGATTTTTTTTTTGTCAAAACCTATCAACATGAGATCTAGTTTTGAAGATCTCGACGCGAGGAGTCCAACGGTGAAAATGGTTCAAGATTTGGACGCCGATCTAAGAGATAAAACATTTTGTATAAACGGATATACGAAAAAGGGAAAACTCACAGGTTGCACGCCACTTGTCGCAACCTGGGGAGGTGAGAGTGACCTTTGCAAAGAGTGCTCCTTAATTAGTTATTTCGCTTTTTGTTTGAGAGCGCCTATGTCTGGCGCTTCCGACTAAAGCGACTCCCAGTGCGCGCGAGCATATGGGCCGGTCCAGTGCGCAGTAGGACACTGCCTCGTTTTTTTCTTCTATTTTTCTTTAAGGTTTTTTGTTTGTTTTTTGATTCTATTTTTTACTTCTGTTTACACTTTCAAATATTCTAAACATATATACAAAAATATTCTTTACATAATGTTTTGAAAAATGTTAATCATGCATTTGAAAAATGTTAAATGTGTATACAAAAATGTTGACCATGTAGTAACAAAATGATGAAATCTTTTGATCATGTATATAAAAAGTTTTAATGAAGAATTTTAAAAAATGTAGAACAAGTATTTCAAAAATGTTAACCAAGCATTGGGAAAATGTTAAATGTGTATAGATTTTTTTTGACCATGCAGTAAAAGAATAATTATTTTTTTATCATTGTATATAGAAATGTTAATCAAGCATTTGGAAAATGTTGAACAAGATTTCAAAAATGTTAATCAATCATTTGGAAAATGTTAAATGCCTATAGAAAAAATGTTGACCATGCATTCAAAAAATGTTAATCTTGCATTTGAAAAAATGTTGAGAAAGCATTTGAAAGATCTTAAATGTGCATAGAAAAATGTTGATCATGTATTAGAAAAATGCTAATCTTGTATTTATAAAAATGTTAATCAAGCATTTGAAAAAAGTTTAAAATGTGTATAAGAAAAATGTTGACCATGTATTTAATTTTTTTAATATTGTATTTGAAATTTTTTAATCAAGCACTTGAAAAATGTTTAAAGCATGTATAGATTCTTTTTACTATCTCTACTACCTAAAAGAAACGTAAGGTTCCCTTTCCCCTCTTACGTTCCCCTCGCTTCGTCCAACCTCTCGTACTATCCCCTCTCCCCTCAATCGATTTTCTTTTCTCCCTCCACCGGTTTTCTCCCTGCCGGTTTTATCCTTGGTTTTCTATTCCTTTCTTCTCCCGTCTTACGTCAAGTTTTCGTCCCTCACTCCCCGGATCGATCCACATCCTGGTTTTTTCTCCCACATCGCATGGTCAAAAAAATCTCTCCTGAAATATCGTGACTCAATCCCCTCCGCCACCTACGAGATTCGATTCCTTTTTTTTACCTCGTCCGCTGCACGGGTGTAACTGAGAGATAGAGACTTTCATGGGAAAGAGAGATTTTCACGGGGAGAATTTTGGGAAAGGGAGATTTTCATTGAAGAGACAGATTTTCACGGGAATAATTTATATATATATATATAGAGAGAGAGGTTTCATGGAAGAGAAAGATTTTCACATGAGGAATTTAGGGAACTTCTCCTTTCTCCCGTAGTTTTTTCGAAGGACGTCCATTGGTCGAATCCAAGCTACAATATGGATGTTCCGTGACCTCTCCTTTCTCCCGTGGCTTTCCTCCGTTGCTCCGTTCTTAGTAGTCCTGAACTTTTAGATCCACTAATCGTCTCCCACCTCCAGCCGCATGCCGCAGCGCGACGAGCTTTGAAGGCGCTGCCCTCGGCGACGGCGACGACCACAACGAATAGAGGGCGGGGCCATGGCGCGGCTGCGGGAGGAGGACGACCTCGAGGTCCCACACAACGGTGAGTCCGTCGCGGCCACCGTCGTCTGCATGGCCAGCGTCTGCGACTCTCCTCGGCTGTTCAACGTGCTCGCGGGTCGCGGCGACCATCGTCTTGCATGGGAGATGACCATATTGTCCTTTTTGGCCCAATAGATTAGTTCTTCTAATTCGTACTACCACTGATCTGGATTGAGATCTGTGCAACTTTTTAAGGGGTGTACCCAAGCATTTCCTATTTTGATTTTTAACTTAATGTGATTGCGATTTAGTTTTGCTCATTTCTTGAAAAAGGTTTAAGAAGTATACAATGAGATGGTGTGTACTATTTCTACGCTCAATAGAGAAGTTAAAGATGTAGATTTTTGCATCACGTAATCTAATTGCAGAAAAACTGAATTATTTATGCACAAAAATGGTTGTTGTAATTATATTTATCTTGGATTTTTTATAGCCATATATGCAGGGACATTTTGATATGATAATTTACTAATCCCTCTGTCAACAAATACAAGATGTTTCTCGCGAAAAAAACAAATATAAGATGCTTTAGATTACTAAAATAATTTTGTTTTGTATATTTAGACTATATTTAGATATATATGATATTTTAAAGAAGGGGCAATGAACATATATGGAACTAAATGAATATGGCCGAGAACTAATAACTTTCTGCCGACCCGTTCACACTGCTATGGTAGTGGTTTCTTCCGCGATAGTCCAGTTTTATTGCCATGGGAGCGTTTATTCCCGTTGCAATGCACGGGCAGATAAATAGTGTATTAAAAAAAATTGTTAAATTTTTAGTGGAAAAATGTTAAGTTTTTAATGGAAATGTTAAGTTTTTAATGGAAAAATGTTAAACGTGTATTAGGAAAATGTTGTTGACATATACAGAAAATATAGAATGAAAAACCAAATGAAACAAAGAAAACCAAAAAAGAAACAAAATGTGACGCCCCTGCTCGATCGTGCACTAATCATACACGCAAATGCAAACGATCAAGCCTAAGGACTCACGGGAAGATATCAGAACACAACTCTAAACACAAATAAAAGTCATACAAGCTTTATATTACAAGACAGGGGCCTCGAGGGCTCGAATACATAAGCTCGCGATCAAGCGTTAGCGGAAGCAAACATAATTTCTGAGTACAGACATAAAGTTAAACAAGTTTGCCTTAAGAAGGCTGAGCAAAACAACGACATCTGATCGAAAAGGCGCAGGCCTCCTGCCTGGGAGCCTCCTATCTACTCCTGCCCGTCGGCGGTCTCCACGTAGTAGTAGGCTCCGCCGGAGGTGTAGTAGTAGTCGTCGACAGGGGCAGCTGGCTCCGGGGCTTCGTCATCTGATCGCAGTAATCGGGTATGGGGAAAGAGGTAGCAAAGCAACCGTGAGTACTCATCCAAAGTACTCGCAAGACTGACATCAGAACTATGCTAGTTATGCATTAGTATCAAAGGAAGGGGCTGTATCTATGGACTATACTGCAGAAATGCCAGAATAGAGGGGAAGGCCTAGCCTATCGAAGACTAGCATCTTCAGCGTCTTGCAGCATTAGAAGAGTGCAGATTAGCATATATAAAGTATCAAGCATGTAATAGCAAAGCCCAAAGATCCTTCCTCGACTCCCTGCGAGAAAGCGATCCCGGAGCTTACAGTTAAAGTAACATGTATTCAGTTCAAGTTGTAGTAGATCGGGATACAACACTGAGCGTCCTGTTACCGTGGACACGGCTATTCGAATAGATAACTTCCCTGCAGGGGTGCACTACTGTTACCCAGCACGCTCGATTACATCTGGCCGGACACACTTGCTGGGTAATGCCCGGCCTAGGGTAATCGACACGCCGTAGACCAACCTAGACTCTCCAGAGAGGTCAACACGCCGGTCTAAATCCTAAATGCGAAGGGGTCTTGGCCCATCGCCCTCTGCACTCCTGCACGTTGTGTGGCTGGCCGGGGCCCAAGCGCGACTGTGGAAACACCACAGACGTAACCAGCTCACCCCAACAATCAGCCCGCATCTCTGAATTGTGACATCTGGATCGCTTTCGGAAGGAACGTACGACGTAGAGGGTCCCATAACCATTATGCCATGTGGTGGTAGTGCGTATAGGCCAGCGGCCAACTCAGATCAAATACCCAAATCCGTTAGTGTGTTGGGAGCTCGCGGTGACGATCAGTACTCCTGTCGTCCCGTCTCGAGGAAGTGCAACAAGGGTCAGGCCCATCCCTCTCTAGGGCAGTCTCTGCCTGCCCGGCCGTGCCTCGTAATTATCTCACGGGTACCCTCCAGGTCAACCCGACTCCACATTTCCCCGTGGGTACCCCTCGGGGTCGACCCGCCTCCAACAAGGTCTGAGGTAAAAGCCATGGTAACCGTGTGTCCATAACATCAAGGGGAACCCGAGGAATCACCCTCGATGGATTTCTACTCGATGTAATCCATCAAGGAGAACCAGGAGGAATCACCCTCGTTGGTCCACGCTTGAGGGGTTGCACGACAGAGTCATCGTCGGGAAGGGGAGAGCGAGGAATCACCCTCTACAATCGCCACCGATGTGCTATACTACAGCGATATCATCAGGAGTGCAGTACGAGGTATCACCCTCGGCACTCGATAGTAGCCCTGCAGAGTCGTACAACTAAGGGGTGTGCGGTGCTGTGTCGGTCTCTGTACATCGATCACGTTGATCGAGTCTTCTGGTAGTAAAGCAGGGCAACACAGACAAAGGTGTGGGGCCACTGATGGATCACTAACCAACCTATGCTAAGCAGTTTAGGATGACAGGTAAAGTAACAACAGCAGGTTACAAAAGCAGGCTATGCATCAGAATAGGAGCAATCAATTACAGTAGCAAATTCTAATGCAAGCACGGGGAAGAAGGAATAGGTGATATAGGAATGATCAAGGGGTTTTGCTTGCCTGGAAGCTCTGCTGAAAAGGTCTGGTCGTCGACGACGTAGTCATTCTCAGTAGTGTCGACGGCGGTCTCGGGGTCTATCGGGAGAGAAGGAGGGGGAAGAAACAATAAATATACGGCAACAATGCAACACAAATGCATGTCATGGCAGTATGTTATTCGAGGGGTGCCCTAATGCAGTACTACGCAAGTTAGTCGGAGCGGGAAAACATCTGGAGGTGTTTTACCAGCTCCGGGCAATTATCGGTCAGATGAATCGGAGGGGAAGGTTCCATGTTCATCATGTTAGAGAGGGCTGACATGTATGTGGGTAGCACATTCGGATTCGTCATATTTTTCTGATCGTTTTTCATATATAAATTATTTTCATCCGAGTTACGGTTTATTTTATATGATTTTTCAAAGTTTTATTGAATTTCTAGAATTGTTTTAATTATTAAATCCGAATTATCCAAAACAGTGAGCTGTGACGTCAGCATGACGTCAGTGTGACATCATCGGTCAAACCCATCTGGCTAGGGTCAAACCTGACCAGTGGGTCCCACTGGTCAGTGACTGTTTTAACTAACAGAGGTTTAATTTAGCTAATTGGTTAATTAACAGGTGGGACCCCACCTGTCAGTGACACAGACTAATTAACAGATTAATTAACATTTTATTATTTATAAAAATGTTTAATTTGCGCGGGGTCCACCTGTCAGTGACTGGTCAAACCCAGTCAGCAGGGTTGACTTGGTCAACCAGTCAACGTGGCCGTGGGGCCCAGCAGTCAGTGGCCCAGGGGAGGCCACGTGGCTGCCGCGTCAGCGTCACGTCGGCGCCGGCGACCGGAACAGCTCCGGCGAGCCCCAAACACGGCGGCGAACTCCGGCGAGGCTCGGGATTTGCGTACTGGGCACCAAATCGCGCGCGGTTTCTTGCGTTCGATCGGGCACTTCGACCCGCGTCGAATGGCAGTGGTGGTGTGGCCGGAGACGGCGTGTAGCGACGGCGGCGAGCACGGAGGCGGACGGCGGCGCTCGGGCGATGGTGGAACAGCCGCTGCAGCACGCAAACGGGCGAAGCAAGGAGCTAGCGAGGTCCTACGCGTCGCAGCAAAGCTAACGAACACGCGTGCGTGGCCATTTGGTCACCGGAGCTTGCCGGCCACGAGCTCGCACGGTGGCGGGCTCGGCCACGTCGGGGACGGCGTCTACGGCCACGGAGACGGACAGAGGAGAGGGGGAGAAGAAGGGGAGCTCACTAGGCGCCTGTAGAGGAGCAAAGCGAGCTCGGGGAGGGCTTGGGGTGGACGGAGCGGCGTCGGAGATCTCCGGCGATCGGAGACGAAGACGAGGACGTTGGGCTCAGTGTAGAGGCAACGAGCTCGGGGCAGGGGTCGGAGGGGACGAAGCGGAGCACGGCGGTCCTCCTGGACACGGACGCGGCGCTCGGGGACGTCGGTGGCCGCGACTACGGCACGCCCATGGCTACGGTGGCGCTCGGCCGCTCGGGGGAGGAGGGGGACGAGCGAGGGAGAGGGAGAGGAGTGGCTGGGGGTTGTCCTGGACTCGAGGGCGTTGCCCATATCCACCAGAAGCCGGCGCAGCGACGCGCTGTCGAGCGCGAGGAGGGGGGCCAGGCTCGGGCGCGCGCGCGGGTGCGGCAGAAGGCGACAGCGAGGAGGGAGGTGGGGGACGACGCTGCGCGGGCTGGGCCTGCACTGTTTGACTTAGGCCCAGGTACGGTGGGCCTTTTCCTTTTTCTCCTTTTCATTTTTCTGTTTTCTGTTTTTGTTTCTATTTTGTAATTCTTTTAGCACTAATTCAGCTTTGTTAAATATGAGTCTTGTCCAATTAAATACTACGCAATATATGTCACTGCCAGAAAAAGGTTTGGAGGCAAATTGATTTCATTTGATTTTTAATTAATTGAAAATGGATTAAATGCTACTCTCTTAGTACTGTTTTAATTAGGTTAGGGGCAATTTTAGAATCCAAATAATGTTGGCTTTATTTTTATAATTGCTTTGGAAATATTTGCAATATTATGAACTGTTTAGTTCCTGGATTTGCACAACTTTTATGTTCACTTTAAATTTGAATTCCATTTCAAAGTGGAATTTGAAATGAGATATGAGATCAAAGGTGATCAAGCACTGTTAAGCATGGTGACTTGGCATTGATCATGGGGGATTACTGTAGCTAATACATGGGGGTGTTACACAAAATAAACCAAAAGAAAAAAATGAAAAATAAAACCAAAGAAAGAAATGAAAAAATAAAAAAAAGGAGAGAAAATGAAAAGAAACAAAAGAAAATGAAAAAAGGAAAAAAACACGAAGAAAACCGAATAAAATAGAATAAAATGGAGAAAGAAAAGAAAATACAGAAAACCAGTGTAAAAACCAGATATTTTCCTTCTAGTAGGTTGCACCCGACTTATTTAACACAAACTCGATGTTGGCTCAGTGACTCACAGTGCTATAAAGCAACAACGAGATCCTCGGTTCGATCCCCTGCGTGCTGCCTTTTTTACTCTATTTTTTTTCAAATATATGCGCTAGTGGGCTGGCCCGATTAGTCGAGATGCTTCAGCGAGAGAACCTTTGGTCTCGCTGAATGCGAGATATAGCGCTCGCGTTTTTGTTTGGTTTCTCTCGACCGAGATAGGAGCTCATATTGAGTTCACCAAGGCCGTCACGAGGAATTTGAGACCACTATGCAAAATAGAAACAATGCCCAAAAATTTAAAACTTAATATAACTAAGGAACCAATATAACTAGAGCATATATCCAGGTCGGGCCGTTAGGCGGGTACAAGTGCGGAGTGCTTCCTGCCCCAATACCCCGACTTCATGTCGATAACGATTAATTGCGTAGGACATTTGTCAAGCGGTGATCAACTGTCCGACGTGATTGTTGATTGCAATCCTGTGATTGATCAGAGTTTTGACTGTCAATTTCTATAGAATACAAGATTTTTTTTCATACAAGCATTCTCACAAACACCCTGCAAACAAACTCCATTCCATGGTATAAACTCACAATATATACTCCAAAGTAAGTAATCATCATAATTCACAAACACAGCATGCGTCGAAAGCATATAATCTCACTATATACAACAAATTGCACAATTATAGAGAGAAAAATCAGAAGAAGAAAAAAAGAAATAACATAACGGAAAAAAGGACATGAGGGAGGGAGAAGCGCAGAGAGATTACCTGGCCGGGGCAACGAGAAGTTGGTGTGGTAGCTACCACTTCGAATGATTAGACATAGGAGAACGAGGCTAGTGCAAAGAAGAAGGGGATAGGCCAATATGGGGCACAGACGACTGGCACGGGGTGCGGCTGGCTGGGACGAGTTGCTTGCAATAACAACATCTACACCCGGGCGCCCCAAACCTGCCTCAAATGCCCGGACGGCCCGCTCGGTCACGGAAATGTGACCCAGACGGGCGCCTCAAACTGGCCTCAAACGCCCGGGCTGACCGGCACCCCTCATATCTAGCCTAAATATGGTGCGGGTATGTGGGCGTTCGGGCGCGTCTGCAACGTCGGACCCGGCCCCCGCTGGCCCACCCGACCCCACATATATTCCTCCCCATCCGCTCGCCAGACCAAACCCTAGCCACTTCACTCCACTCCACTCCGCCACCCAAGCTCACCTCCATCGATCTCCGGCCGTCTCCGGCATGGCGGGCAGCGGATCCGAGTCCCTCACCTCCAGATCCGTCGACCCCGAGCTCATCCCATGCGGCCTCGAGGAGGAGATGGCCGTCCGGCTTGCGCTCCACCGCTTGATACGTCTCCAACGTATCTATAATTTATGAAGTATTCATGCCATGTTTATTATAGTTTTGTATGATTTTGGTGCACTTTTATATGGATTTTATATGATTTTCATGGACTAACATATTGACCTAGTGCCCAGTGCCAGTTGCTGTTTTCTGCTTGTTTTTGGTTTTCCAGAAAATCCATATCAAATGAAGTCCAAATGCAGCGAAACTTTTTGACGATTTTTTCTGGAAGGAAGCAGACCCAGGAAGCTTCGGGGGGGCAGTAGAAGACCCACAGGGGCGCCACAAGCCACCTGGGCGCGCCACCCCCCTGGCGTGCCCTGGTGCCTCGTGGGCCCCCTGTGGCCCCTCTTCGCATGATTCCAATGCCAAAAATTCTTATAAATACCAAAACCCCCAGAAATAACCCTAGAACTTCGACTCCGCCGCCGAAAGCCTCTGTACCTTCGAAATACCATCTGGAGCCCTGTTCCGGCACCCTGCCGGAGGGGGAAATCATCACCGGAGTTCATCTTCATCATTCCACGGTCTCCATGACGAGGAGGGAGTAGTTCACCCTCGGGGCCGAGGGTATGTACTAGTAGCTATGTGTTTGATCTCTCTCTCTCTCTCTCGTGTTCTTGATTTGGCACGATCTTGATGTACCGCGAGCTTTGTTAATATAGTTGGATCATATGGTGTTTCTCCCCGGAAAATGCCAACGAAGGCCGAGCTCCAGTGAGCTCGTTCTCAAAATTTATTTTTTCGGAGCCCAAAAAATTCCAAATTTATTTGTGAACACAAGTGCACATGTATACTATGTATGTGCAAAATTTCACGGCATTATACTTTTACATGTGGCGTACAGAAAAAAGACAAATACGCATTTTTAAACGAGCCTTTTATTTTTGTTATTGGGCTGAAATTTTGTTTTTTTGTACATCCTACAAATCACAACATTTTTCGACGAAATTCAACACGTTCCTACGGAATACATATATGTTTCCATGGATTTTTTTTTTCAGAATTTTTTGAAACTTTTAAATATGCTTTTTGATATTTTCAAAATAAAGAGCTCACTGGAGCTCGGCCTCCAAAAATCCGCGTCCGTTTCTCCCTCTCTATCTTGTTATGATGAATTGAGTTTTTACCTTTGAGGTTTCACTATTATCGGATTGAATTCTTTTTTGGATTTGAGAACACTTGATGTATGTCTTGCATATGAATACCCGTGGTGACAATGGGGTATTATATTGATTCACTTGATGTATGTTTTGGCACTCAACTCACGGATTCCCGAGGTGACATTGGGGTAATCTATGCATAGGGGTTGATGCACGTTTTCATCCTACTTTCTCCGGTAGAAATCTTGGGGCACTTTTTGAAGTTCTTTGTGTTGGATTGAATATTATGAATCTGAAGTTGTTTGATGCGTATCGTATAATTGACTCACGGATACTTGTGGTGACATTGGAGTATCTAGGTGACATTAGAGTTGGTTGATGCGTATCATATGGTGTTATTCTAGTACGAACTCTAGGGCTGTTTGTGACACTTATAGGAATAGCTCAATAGATTGATCAGAAAGGATAACTTTGAGGTGGTTTCGTACCCTACAAACAATTTCATCTTATGTTCTCCGCTAGATAAGAACTTTGGAGTGATTCTTTGTCGCACGTTGAGGAATTGTTATATGATTCAACTATGTTAGTACTGTTGAGAGATTGCACTAGTGAAAGTATGAACCCTAGGCCTTGTTTCTAAGCATTGCAATACCGTTTGTGCTCCGTTTTATCACTTCCTACCTTGCTATTTTTTTATTTTCAGATTACAAAAACCTATATCTACTATCCATACTACACTTGTATCACCATCTCTTCGCCGAACTAGTGCACCTATACAATTTACCATTGTATTGGGTGTGTTGGGGACACAAGAGATTTCTTGTATTTGATTGCAAGGTTGTTTGAGAGATACCATCTTCATCCTACGCCTCCCACGGATTGATAAACCTTAGGTCATCCACTTGAGGGAAAATTGCTATTGTCCTACAAAACTCTTCGCTTGGAGGCCCAACACGAGTCTACAAGAATAAGTTGTGTAGTAGACATTAAGCTCTTTTCTGGCGCCGTTGCCGGGGAGGTGAGTGCGTTAAGGTATATATTTAGATCTTGCAATTGAATCTTTTAGTTTCTTGTTTATCACTAGTTTGGTTTATAAAAGAAAACTACAAAAAAATGGAATTGAGGCTGCCTCATATTATTCATCTTTATAATGTTTTTCTTGAAAATGATGGAGCGGAAAATTGTGCTCAATTGATAGAAGAAGAATTCAATAAAATGTTTGGCATAAAATCTTTGAATGATGAGCATGATTGCAATGTTGTTAGTATGCTTTGTATGAATATCCATGATGCTAATGATATGCAAAACTACAGGCTTGGGGATGCTATGTTTGATGAAGATGATATTTTTAGTCCCCCAAGTTTTGATGAGAAAATTTATTATGATGATTGCATGCCTCCTATTTATGATGATTATATTGATGAAAGTGGATTTGGAGAGGCCATGACTTTATTTAATGATGATTCCACTATTTTGGAAGAGGTTTCAATTGATTATGACAACCAAGTTGCTATCTATGATGATTATTGTGATGACATGTATGCTATAAAGAATACTGATAACTATGAAACTTGTCATCATAATTTTAATTTTCAATTGGATTATGCCAATCAAGTATCTCATGATAGTTATTTTATTGAATTTTCTCCCACTATTATCGATGAGAAGAAATTTGCTTATGTGGAGAGTAATAAATTTTCTATGCTTGTGGATCATGAAAAGAATGCTTTATGTGATACCTATATTGTTGAATTCATTCATGATGCTACTGAAAATTATTTTGATAGAGTAATATATGCTTCTACATATCTCAATAATATCAAGTTTCCTCTCTATGTGTTGAAAGTTTTGAAATTATACTTGTTTTGCCTTCATATGCTAGTTGATTCTTGCTCCCATAAATTGTTTACTTGCAAAATCCCTATGCATAGGAAGTGGGTTAGACTTAAATTTGCTTGTCATATGATTCATGATGCTCTCTTTGTGTTTCAATTCTTTACTTTTATGCGAGCATCATTGAAATCATCATGCCTAGCTAAAAGGCATTAAAGAAAAGCGCTTGTTGGGAGACAACCCAATGTTTATACCTACTGTTTTTGTGTGTTCACATGATTAAGCTACTGTAGTAATCATGTTTTATATGTTTTCTGTCAATAATGTGCCAAGTAAAGCCTTTGGGATAGTGTGGAAGCTTGTTGATTTGATTCTGTGCAAAAACAGAAACTTTTGCGTCCAGTGCTGGAATTTCTATTCTGTACTGGAGAGTGAGAAAATTCTGAAATTTTCACAGTGCATTAGGTTACAAATTGTTTACATTTACCAAAGTTTTCAGAATTTTTGGAGGTACAGAAGTATGCTTTTTAAATCGCTCACTACATGTTGTTCTGTTTTTGACAGATTCTATTTTCGGTGCATAGTTTGCTTGTTTTAGTGTTTCCATAGCTTATATTGAGAAATATAAATTGTGGAAATGATAGACTACAGTAGTCATTATGTGAGAACAATTATGAATCTTGTCTTGACACTACCTAAATGGATGATTTATTTTTATCATACTAACCTATCTCACAAATTCCGTTAAGTTTTGTGTGATTGAAGTTTTCAAGTTTTGAGCGAGATATCGATATGAGGAGAATAAGGAGTGGCAAGACCCTAAGCTTGGGTATTCCCAAGGCACCCCAAGGTAATACTCAAGGAAGACTCAAGCGTCTAAGCTTGGGGATGCCCCGTAAGGCATCCCCTCTTTCGTCTTCAACATTATCGGTAACCTTACTTGGAGCTATATTTTTATTCGTCACATGATATGTGTTTTGCTTGGAGCGTCATTTTCATTTTGTTGATATTTTATTTATGTTATCAATAATTATGTTTTGTATCTTTTAGTTCAATAACATGCTAATTATAGCCTTTACCATGCTCAGTTTGCAAGTTTATGTGTTGCTGTTTGAAAACAGAAAGATTTCTGTTATGTCCTGAATTTTTGTGAATTGTCAGAAGATTATAAAAATCTGAAATTATTACACAGTAATAATGCATGAGTTCTCTGTCACGTGGTAATTTTTCAGAATTTTTTGAGTTAGGGAAGTATGAATTTTAAATCCCCCTTTACAGACTGTTCTGTTTTGGCAGATTTCGGTCATAGTTGCATTGTTTGCATATGTTGCTTGTTTAATGTTTCTATTTGTGGATAGGAGTATTAAATATGCAGAGGCATTTAGTATGCAATGTTTAATTATAATTTTAGTGATTTTTTACAGTAGAGAATGTCAAGGTTTTGAGTTGATTTATACTAACTTATCTCACGAGTTCTTGTTGAGTTTTGTGTGGATGAAGTTTTTAAGATTTAGGAAAAGCCTTGATATGAGAGGAATTAAGGAGACACAAGAGCTCGAGCTTGGGGATGCCCAAGGCACCCCAAGATAACATTCCAAGAAGTCTCAAGAAACTAAGCTTGGGGATGCCCCGTTAGGCATCCCACCTTTCTTCATCAACACCTATCGGTTAGCCTAAGTTTTTACTTGTTCACATGATATGTGTAATTCTTGGAGTGTCCTTTTATTTTCATTTTTTTTGTTTTTTGAATAAAATTATCAAGATCTGAAATTTTAAATGAGAGAGAGTCCTCACATAGCTACCTATTTTCTTAACTACTCATTTGGTCTTCACTTATATCTTTTTGGAGTAGTTTGTCATTTACTCTTGTTCTTCACTTATATCCTATGAGTAAATTGTTGAATGAATTGAATATCATAAAGTTGAAATTATACGTGCTTCATATGCTTGTATCATGTCTAGTAGTAGTTTCACATTTGGGTTAGAAAGTGAAATCTATTGAAGCTTGATAATCACAATATTGGTCATACAAGCAATTCATAAATGATTAGTATAAGGAATAGAACTTTCACATATAAATATATTATCTTGGACATATTTTATGATTGTGAATACTGCTACTTGTGAGCTATGTTGGTAATTCCCTGAAGAGGAAGGGAGATGCAGTACAGTAGAGATAAGTATTTCCCTCAGTTAAGAACCAAGGTTATCAATCCAGTAGGAGAACCAAGCAAAATTCCGTTAAAGCGCACCTGCACACACAAGAGCAAACACTTGCACCCAACAAGAATAAGAGGGTTGTCAATCCTCTTAGCGGTTATTTTCAAGGATTAAATCTTATCAAGGTAAATAGATAAACTAAACTAGTAATTAAAATAAAAGTAAATAAATTGCAGCAAGGTATTTTTAGGTTTTTTATATGATAAAGATAGACCCGGGGATCATAGTTTTCACTAGAGGCTTCTCTCTTGAGCACATAAGCATACGGTGGGTAAACAAATTACTATTGGGCAATTGATAGAAAAGCAAATAATTATGACGGATTCATGCAATGATCATGTGTATAGGCATCACGTCCGAGACAAGTAGACCGACTCCTGCCTGCATCTACTACTATTACTCCACCCATCGACCGCTATCCAGCATGCATCTAGGGTATTAAGTATGAAACAGAGTAACGCCTTAAGCAAGATGACATGATGTAGAGAAGCAAGTTCAAGCAATATGAATAAACCCCATCTTTTTATCCTTAATGGCAACAATACAAATACGTTTCATGTCCCTTTCTGTAACTGGGATTGAGCACCGCAAGACTGAACCCATCACAAAGCACCTCTCCCATTGCAAGATAAATCAATCTAGTGGGCCAAACTAAACCAATAGATCGGAGAGAAATACAAAGCTATAACGATCATGCATAAAAGAGTTTAGAGAAGACTCAAATATTTCTCATGAATAATCTGATCATAAACTCGCAATTCATCGGATCCCAACAAACACACCGCAAAAGAAGATTACATCGGATAGAACTCCAAAAACATCGAGGAGAACATTGTATTGAAGATCAAAGAGAGAGAAGAAGCCATCTAGCTACTAGCTATGGACCCGTAGGTCTGTGGTAAACTACTCACACATCATCGGAAGGGCAGCAAGGTTGATGTAGAAGCCCTCCGTGATCGATTCCCCCTCCGGCAGAGTACCGAAAAAGGCCTCCAGATGGGATCGCGGAAGAACAGAGGCTTGCGGCAGTGGAAAGGTTTTCTCTTCTGGCTCTCTGGGGGTTTCTGAATATTTGTGAATTTATAGAAGTGGAATTAGGTCAAAAGGAGTCACGTGGGCCCCACAAGGCAGTACGGAGCCCCCCCTGGGGCGCGCCCTAGTGCCTTGTGAAGCCCATGTGGGGCTTCTGGCCTCCTCCCGAAGCTTCCCAGGTTTCTTTTGTCCAGAAAATAATCTCCAAAAAGTTTCGTGGCATTTGGACTTCATTTGGTATTGTTTCTCTAAAAAGCCAAAAACAAGCAGAAAACAGCAACTGGCACTAGGCACTAAGTTAATAGGTTAGTCCCAAAAAATGATATATAATTCCTTGTAAATGTATATAAAACATCCAAGATTGATACTATAACAGCATGGAACAATCAAAATTTATAGATACGTTGGAGACGTATCAAGCATCCCCAAGCTTAATTCCTGCTCGTCCTCGAGTAGGTAAATGATAAAAACAGAATTTTTGATGTGGAATGCTGCCTATCATATTCATCATATACACTTTTCTTTGTAGCATGGACATTTGGACTTGGATGATTCAAAACAATAGTCTATAGTTTGACATGAAGACATAAATAATCAAGCATACTAACAAGCAACCATGTCTTTCAAAATATCAATGCTAAAGAAAGTTATCCCTGGCCCATTATGCTCAATCATTGATCCATTCATGAAACACACTCAATATTAGCTACACACAATGCACAAGTATGAAAATAGTGCTCCCTAGTTGGTGCTTTTATAAGAGAAGATGGAGACTCAAAATAAAAATAAAAATTGCATAAAAGTAAATAGATAGGCCCTTCGCAGAGGGAAGCAGAGATTTGCAGATGTGCGAGAGCTCAAGGCTTAAATTAGAGAGATAAAATTATTTTGAGAGGCATGCTTTTCCTGTCAATGAAAACGATCGAGAATTCCCAATATCTTCCATGCTAGACACATCATAGGCGGTTCCCAAACAGAAAATAAAGTTTATTTCCTTTCCACCATTCTTTCATAATCCATGGCTAGCCGTATCCACGGGTGCCCTCCATACCATCACTTTCCAAGGAATTTTTTATTATTATTTTTGATTCATTGTGGGACTGGGCATCCCTATAACCAGCCACTCTCTCGTGCAATGACAAGTGAATAAACACTCATCGTGAGAATAACACACCTAGCATGAAAAATATTGGCCACCCCCTGCCGCTTCATGAGCGGTACGGGCACACAAAACGGAAAATTATTTTGAAAATTTAGAGTTGGCACATGCAAATTTACTTGGCACGGCATGGAAATACCTCATATAGGTAGATATGGTGGACTCATTTGGCACAACTTGAGTTTAAGGAGTTGGATGCACAAGCAGTATTCCCGCTTAGTACAAATTACGGCTAGCAAATAGATTGAGAAGCAACCAACCAAAAAGCGAAAACGGTCATAAACATGCATTGAACATAACTAACACCGAATAATGCACCATAAGTAGGATATAACTTCGTTGCATAACTATTGACTTTATGTGCATGCATAGGGAATTACAAACCTTAACACCAATATTTTTACTAAATCACAATTACTCACTAACATGACTCACATATTATTATCTCCATATCGCAAAACTATTGCAAGGAATCAAACTTATCATATCCAATGATCTTTCATGAAAGTTTTTATTATATCCTTCTTGAATATTCATCACTTTGGGACCAAATTCATATCTTGTGCAAATTACCATTACTATTATCAACTCTCAAAAAGATATAAGTGAAGCATGAGAGTGCAAATATTTCTTCAAAATTTTAATCTTATCAACTCTCAAAATAATATAAGTGAAGCATGAGAGTTCAAATATTTCTTCAAAATATAGCCACCGCCGTGCTCAAAAAGATTTAAGTGAAGCACTAGAGCAACTGCCTCAAAAGGTATAAGTGAAGCACATAGAGTATTCTAACAAATCACGAATAATGTGTGTCCCTCTCAAAAAGGTGTGTCCAGAAAATATGATTGTGACAAACTAAAAAGCAAACAAAGTAGACTCATATAATACATGACGCTCCAAGTAAAACACATATCATGTGATGAATAAAAATATAGCTCCAAGTGAGTTACCGATAGATTGTAGACGAAAGAGGGGATGCCTTCCGGGGCATCCCCAAGCTTAGACACTTGAGTCTTCCTTGAATATTACCTTGGGGTGCCTTGGGCATCCCCAAGATTAGGCTCTTGCCACTCCTTATTCCTTTGTCCATCGCATTCTCACCCAAAACTTGAAAACTTCAATCACACAAAACTCAACAAAACCTTTGTGAGATCCGTTAGTATAACAAACAAATCTTAAACTTTAGGTACTGTTGTAAATTGATTCATATTTAATATTGGCATAATTCTACTGTACTCCAACTTCTCCATGACTCATACCCCCCGATACGATCCATAGATTCATCAAAATAAGCAAACTATGCAACAAAAATAGAATCTGTCTAAAACAGAACAGTCTGTAAAGATCTATTTAAAAGCCATACTTTTATAACTCCAAAAATTCTGAAAAATTAGGAAAACGTGTAAAATTCATATACCAATACTGTGTAAAAATTTCAGATTTTTCTGACGCTACAGTACAGAACTAAAATTCCTGTACTGGACGCAAAACTTTCTGTTTTCCAAACAGCATCAATTATACTATCTTCCAAATCATCCCAAAGGCATTACTTGGCACAAACACTAATTAAAACAGAAAAACTTACTCATAATAGAATCTAAAATTGTGTAAACACACAAGAACAGAAACAAAAAGCAAAAATTTATTTTATTCATTGGGTTGCCTCCCAACAAGCGCTATTGTTTTATGCCCCTAGCTAGGCATAATGCATAGTTTCAAGTGTTGTCATCCTTCAAATTAATTCCATAGGTGGCCCTCATAATGGATTCATATGGTGCTTTAATTCTCTTCCTAGGGAAGTTTTCCATCCCTTTGTTTAGTGGAAATTGAAATCTTATATTACCTTCTTTCATATCAATAATAGCACCAATAGTTCGAAGAAAAGGCCTACCAAGTATTATGGGGCAAGAAGGATTGCATTCAATGTCAAGAACAATAAAATCCACAGGCACATAATTTCTATTTGCAAGAACAAGCACATCATTTATTCTACCCAATGGCTTTTTAATAGTAGAATCCGCAAGATGCAAATTAAGGGAACAAGGATCCAAGTCGGTGAGACCTAGCACATCACACAAAGACTTTGGTATAGTGGAAACGCTGGCACCAAGATCACAAAGAGCATTACATTCATAATCTTTAATTTTTACTTTAATAGTGGGTTCCCATTCATCTTGTAATTTTCTAGGAATTGATACTTCTAACTCAAGTTTTTCTTCATGTGCTTTCATCATGGCTTCTACAATATTTTTAGTGAAAGCTTTATTTTGTTCATATGCATTTGGTGAATTAATCATGGATTGCAATAAGGAAATACAATCAATTAAAGAACAAATATCATAATTAAAGTCCTTGTAATCCAAAGTAGTGTGTGCATTACTATTTAAAGTTTTAACCTCTCCAAACCCACTTTTTTCATTTTTATGATCAAAATTATCACCCTCCAAGCAAATGGGACTCCTTCTTTCTAAAGTTGACTCTTCTTCAGTCCCTTTTTCATCAAGTTTTATATTATTAAACAAAGATTCAATAGGTGTAACACCAATCATTTTAATATCTTCATCATTACTACGATAAAAACCGGGTGGAATCGCTTTTTCTAGAAATTCTCGCTTAGCTCTCAACCTAGCGGTCCTTTCTTTACTTTCATTAATGGAGACATAGATAGCTTTAATAGACTCATTTATATCATTCTTAGATAGCAAAATTTTAGTTTTGAGATTTTCCACATCATGAGCAATTTTATCCATGTTCCTAGCCAATTCATCAACTCTATTCAATTTTTCTTCTATCATAGCATTGCAATTTTTTTGCGAACTAATAAATTCTTTAATATTTCCTTCAAGATCAGAGGGAATCCTATTATTATTATAAGAATTACCATAAGGATTGCCATAATTATTAGAGGAATTTCCAGGAAACGGTCTAGCATTGAAATTACCCCTATAGGCATTGTTGTTGAAATTATTTCTAGAGACAAAATTCACATCAATAGCATCATTATTTTGCTCAATCAAAGTGCACAATGGCACATCATTAGGATCAATATGAGTATTTTTTACTAGCAACCCATTTCAATAAAGCAACCATCTTATCACTCAAAGTTTTAATTTCTTCAACAGAATTTACCTTCTTACCAGTTGGAGTTCGCTCAGTGTGCCATTGAGAATAATTTGCCATAATATTATCAAGAAGTTTTGTAGTTTCTCCCAATGTAATTTCCATAAAGGTGCCACCTGCGGCAGAGTCTAGCAAATTTCTAGAGACAAAGTTTAGTCCCGCATAAATTTTTTGTATGATCATCCATAAATTCAAACCATGAGCTGGGCAATTTCTTATCATTAGTTTCATTATCTCCCAAGATTGGGCAACATGTTCATGCTCAAGTTGCTTAAAATTCATAATTTTATTTCTTAAAGAAATAATCTTAGCGGGAGGAAAATATTTAGTAATAAAAGCGTCCTTACACTTATCCCAAGAATCAATACTATTTCTAGGCAAGGATGAAAACCAAGTTTTAGCACGATCTCGTAGTGAGAACGGAAACAATTTTAATTTGACAATATCATTATCCACATCTTACTTCTTTTGCATATCACTAAGTTCAACGAAAGTATTTAGATGGGATGCAGCATCTTCATTAGGACTACCAGAAAATTGTTCTTTCATAACAAGATTAAGCAAGGAAACATTAATGTCACATGACTCCGCACTAGTGGTGGGAAGAGCAATAGGAGTACTAATAAAATCATTATTATTGGTATTGGAAAATTCACATAATTTTGTATTTTCTTGAGACATCGCGAGAAAGCAAGCAAACTAGCAAACAAGCAAACAAAATATTTTTGTGTTTTTGTAAAAAAAATTAGAAGTGGGGGAGATGAAAACGAGAGGCAAATGCAAATAAAAGATAAATAAAGTAAATGCAAGTGAATGAAAATTTGTGCGAAGGTACTTGGTAATTTTGATGATGTCTCCCCGGCAACGGTGCCAGAAATTCTTCCTGCTACTTGTGAGCTGCGTTGGTAATTCCCTGAAGAGGAAGGGAGATGCAGTACAGTAGAGATAAGTATTTCCCTCAGTTAAGAACCAAGGTTATCAATCCAGTAGGAGAACCAAGCAAATTTCCATTAAAGCGCACCTGCACACACAAGAGCAAACACTTGCACCCAACGCAAATAAGAGGGTTGTCAATCCTCTTAGCGGTTATTTGCAAGGATTAAATCTTATCGAGGTAAATACATAAACTAAACTACAAATTAAAATAAAAGTAAATAAATTGCAGCAAGGTATTTTTAGGTTTTTTATATGATAAAGATAGACCCGGGGACCATAGTTTTCACTAGAGACTTATCTCTTGAGCCCATAAGCATACGGTGGGTAAACAAATTACTGTTGGGCAATTGATAGAAAAGCAAATAATTATGACGGATTCATGGCAATGATCATGCATATAGGCATCACGTTCGAGACAAGTAGACCGACTCCTGCCAGCATCTACTACTATTACTCCACCCATCGACCGCTATCCAGCATGCATCTAGGGTATTAAGTACGAAACAGAGTAACGCCTTAAGCAAGATGACATGATGTAGAGAAGAAAATTCAAGCAATATGAATAAACCCCATCTTTTTATCCTTAATGGCAACAATACAAATACGTGTCATGTCCCTTTCTGTCACTGGGATTGAGAACCGCAAGATTGAACCCATCACAAAGCACCTCTCCCATTGCAAGATAAATCAATCTAGTGGGCCAAACTAAACCGATAGATCGGAGAGAAATACAAAGCTATAACGATCGTGCATAAAATAGTTCAGAGAAGACTCAAATATTTCTCATGAATAATCTGATCATAAACTCACAATTCATCGGATCCCAACAAACACACCGCAAAAGAAGATTACATCAGATAGAACTTCAAGAACATCAAGGAGAACATTGTATTGAAGATCAAAGAGAGAGAAGAAGCCATCTAGCTACTAGCTATGGACCCGTAGGTCTGTGGTAAACTACTCACACATCATCGGAAGGGCAGCAAGGTTGATGTAGAAGCCCTCCGTGATCGATTCCCCCTCCGGCAGAGTACCGGAAAAGGCCTCCAGATGGGATCGCGGAAGAACAGAGGCTTGAGGCGGCAGAAAGGTTTTCTCTTCTGGCTCTTTGGGGGTTTCCAAATATTTGTGAATTTATAGAAGTGGAATTAGGTCAAAAGGAGTCACGTGGGCGCCACAAGGCAGTACGGCACGCCCCCCTGGGGCACGCCCTAGTGCCTTGTGAAGACCCTGTGGGGCTTCTGGTCTCCTCCCGATGCTTCCCAGGTTTCTTTTGTCCAAAAAAAATCTCCAAAAAGTTTCGTGGCATTTGGACTTCATTTGGTACTGTTTCTCTGAAAAGCCAAAAACAAGCAGAAAACAGCAACTGGCACTAGGCACTAAGTTAATAGGTTAGTCCCAAAAAATGATATATAATTTCTTGTAAATGTATATAAAACATCCAAGATTGATACTATAACAACATGGAACAATCAAAAATTAAAGATACGTTGGAGACGTATCAAATACCCATTAATTATTTTCAAACTTGAGCAAATTAGTTGAAGTTGGACAAGGAAGACAACGTAATGAGTTATGTTTGGGTATATTTGCATAGAATTTATATTGTTATGGATCCTCCAACATGTGGTGCATGCTTCGGATCTTTTGCTAGCCAAAAATTTGTACTAACTAGAGATAGTACTTGTGCATCCAAAAACCCTTAAACCCAGTTTCTTCCCATGAGTGTCCACCATATCTACCTATGGATTGAATAAGATCCTTCAAGTAAGTTGTCATCGGTGCAAAAAGCAATAAAAATTGTTCCTAAAATATGTATGATCTTTTATTGCAAGGGAAAATAACCGTTGTACGAACTTGTGATGGTAAAGAAATAAAAGCGACGGACTGCATAATAAAGGTGGCTATCACAAGGGCAATTGATACGTCTCCAACGTATCTATAATTTTTTATTGTTCCATGCTGTTATATTATCAATCTTGGATGTTTTTATATACATTTACAGCAATTATATATCATTTTTTGGGACTAACCTATTAACTTAGTGCCCAGTGCCAGTTGCTGTTTTCTGCCTGTTTTTTGTTTTACAGAAAATCAATACCAAACGAAGTCCAAATGCCACGAAACTTTTTGGAGATTTTTTTCTGGATAATACCATCACTAGAAGCTTTGGAAGAAGACCAGACACCAGAGGAGGTGGCCACGAGCCACCAGGGCGCGCCTGGGGGGGAGAGGCGTGCCCTGGTGCCTCGTGGGCCCACCCCAGCTCCGTTTGACCTAATTCCACCACTATAAATTCCCAAAAAATCAGAAACCCTCAGGGGAGTCGACGAAATACTTTTTCTGCCGCCGCAAGTTTCTGTTCTCGAGAGATCCCATCTGGAGGCCTTTTTCGGCACTCCGCCGGAGGGGGAATCGATCACGGAGGGGCTCTACATCAACCTTGCTGCCCTTCCGATGATGCGTGAGTAGTTTACCACAGACCTTCGGGTCCATAGTTAGTAGCTAGATGGCTTCTTATCTCTTTTTGATCTTCAATACAATGTTCTCCTCGATGTTCTTGGAGTTCTATCCGATGTAATCACTTTTTGCGGTGTGTTTGTTGGGATCCGATGAATTGTGAGTTTATGATCAGATTATCCATGAATATTATTTGAGTCTTCTCTGATCTCTTTTATGCATGATTATTATAGCTTCGTATTTCTTCTCCGATCTATTGATTTGGTTTGGCCAACTAGATTGATTTATCTTGCCATGGGAAGAGCTGCTTTGTAATGGGTTCGATCTTGCGGTGCTCAATCCCAGTGATAGAAAGGGACATGACACGTATGTATCGTTGCTATTAAGGGTAAAAAGATGGGGTTTATTCATACGTGAGTTTATCTTGTCTACACCATGTCATCGTTCTTAAGGCGTTACTCCGTTCTTTATGGACTTAATACACTAGATGCATGCTGGATAGCGGTCGATGTGTGGAGTAATAGTAGTAGATGCAGGCAGGAGTCGGTCTACTTGTCTCGGACGTGATTCCTATATACATGATCATTGCCTTGGATATCATCATGATTATTTGCTTTTCTATCAATTGCCCAACAGTAATATGTCTACCCACCGTGTGCTATTTTCTTGAGAGAAGCCTCTAGTGAAAACTATGGCCCCCGGGTCTATCTAAATCATATACTAAAACCCTAAAAATACTTGCTGCACTTTTTCTTTCTTTATTTTATTTTTGTATTTTTGTTTCAATCTATCTATCTATCACATACAATTTAATCTTGCAACTTACCGCCGTGGGATTGACAGCCCCTTGATTGCGTTGGGTGCAAGGATTTGTTGTTTTGTGTGCAGGTGCTGCTAACGAGGTGTTGCGTGATTCTCCTACTGGATTGATAACCTGGGTTTCATAACTGAGGGAAATACTTATCTCTACTGTACTGCATCTCCCTTCCTCTTCAGGGAATTACCAACGCAAGCTACATGTAGCAGGAAGAATTTCTGGTGCCGTTGCCGGGGAGACATCATCAACATCTATCAAGTACCTACGCATAAAACTTTCATCTCCTTGCATTTATTTTATTTGCCTCTCGTTTTCATCCCCCCCACTTCTAAAAAGTTTTTACAAAAATACAAAAATATTTTCCGTTTGCCTTTTTCTTGTTTGCTTGTTTGCTTGCTTGTTATCTTGTTTGCGTAGCCACGATGTCTCAAGAAAATACAAAATTGTGTGATTTTTCCAATATTAATAATAATGATTTTATTAGTACTCCAATTGCTCCTCCCACCGCTAGAGCGGAGACTTGTGATATTAATGCCGCTTTGCTTAATCTTGTGATGAAAGATCAATTTTCTGGTAGTCCTAATGAAGATGCTGCATCCCATCTTAACACTTTCGTAGAATTGTGTGATATGCAAAAGAAAAAAGATGTGGATAATGATATTGTGAAATTAAAATTATTCCCATTCTCATTACGGGATCGTGCAAATATTTGGTTTTCATCTTTACCACGAAATAGTATCGATTCTTGGGATAGGTGTAAAGATGCTTTTATTACTAAGTATTTGCCTCCCGCGAAAATTATTTCCCTTAGAAATCAAATTATGAATTTTAAGCAACTTGATCATGAACATGTTGCCCAATCTTGGGAGAGGATGAAATTAATGATAAGAAATTGCCCTACTCATGGTTTAAATTTATGGATGATGCTACTTGTAGCTTGCGTTGGTATTTCCCCGAAGAGGAAGGGAGATGCAGTACAGTAGAGATAAGTATTTCCCTCAGTTATGAAACCAAGGTTATCGAACCAGTAGGAGAATCACGCAACACCTCGTTAGCAGCATCTGCACACAAACAACAAATCCTTGCACCCAACGCAAACGAGGGGTTGTCAATCCCTCGGCGGTAAGTTGCAAGATTAAATTGTAGGTGATAGATAGATAGATAGATAGATAGAAACAAAAATACAAAATAAAATAAATAAAAGAAAATGGCAGCAAATATGATTTAGATAGACCTGGGGCCTTAGTTTTCACTAGAGGCTTCTCTCAAGAAAATAGCATACGGTGGGTAGACAAATTACTGTTGGGCAATTGATAGTAAAGCAAATAATCATGACGATATCCAAGGCAATGATCATGTATATAGGCATCACATCCAAGATAAGTAGACCGACTCCTGCCTACATCTACTACTATTACTCCACACATCGACCGCTATCCAGCATGCATCTAGTGTATTAAGTCCATAAAGAACGGAGTAATGCCTTAAGAACGATGACATGATGTAGACAAGATAAACTCACGTATGA
The DNA here is from genome assembly GCA_039707655.1 of Elymus sibiricus. Lineage (NCBI taxonomy): Eukaryota > Viridiplantae > Streptophyta > Magnoliopsida > Poales > Poaceae > Elymus > Elymus sibiricus. Next base: position 247,543,481 of record CM077664.1, on the reverse strand, counting down.
ATAAACCCCATCTTTTTACCCTTAATAGCAACGATACATACGTGTCATTTCCCTTTCTGTCACCAGGATTGAGCACCGCAAGATCGAACCCATTACAAAGCACCTCTTCCCATGGCAAGATAAATCAATCTAGTTGGCCAAACCAAATCAATAGATCGGAGAAGAAATACGAGGCTATAATAATCATGCATAAAAGAGTGCAGCAAAGACTCAAATATATTCATGGATAATCTGATCATAAACTCACAATTCATCGGATTCCAACAAACACACCGCAAAAAGTGATTACATCGGATAGAACTCTAAGAACATCGAGGAGAACATTGTATTGAAGATCAAAAAGAGAGAAGAAGCCATCTAGCTACTGCCTATGGACCTGAAGGTCTATGGTAAACTACTCTCGCATCATCAGAAGGGCAGCAAGGTTGATGTAGAGCCCCTCCGTGATCGATTCCCCCTTTGGCAGATTACCGGAGAAGGACCCCATGTGGGATCTCTCGAGAACAGAAACTTGCGGCGGCGGAAAAAGTATTTCGTGGACTCCCTTGAGGGTTTCTGATTTTTTGGGAATTTATAGTGCTGGAATTAGGTCAAACGGAGCTGGGGTGGGCCCACGAGGCACCAGGGCGCGCCTGCCCCCCCAGGCGCGCCCTGGTGGCTCGTGGCCACCTCCTCTGGCGTCTGGTCCTCTCCCGAAGCTTCTAGTGTTGGTATTGTCCAGAAAAAAATCTCCAAAAAGTTTCGCGGCATTTGGATTTCGTTTGGTATTGATATTCTGTAAAACAAAAACAGGGCAGAAAATAGCAACTGGCACTGGGCACTAAGTTAATAGGTTAGTCTCCAAAAATGATATATAATTGTTGTAAATGCATACAAAAACATCCAAGATTGATAATATAACAGCATGGAACAATAAAAAAATTATAGATACGTTGGAGACGTATCAGCATACCCAAGCTTAATTCCTGCTCGTCCTCGAGTAGGTAAATGATAAAAACAGAATTTTTGATGTGGAATGATGCCTATCATATTCATCACATATTCTTTTGTTTTGTAGCATGGACATTGGACTTGAATGATTCAAAGCAATAGTCTGTAATTTGACATGAAGATATAAATACTCAAGCATGCTAACAAGCAACCATGTCTTTCAAAATATCAATGCTAAAGAAAGTTATTCCTAGCCCATTATGCTCAATCATCGATCCATTCATGAAACACACTCAAATATTAGCTACATCCAATGCACAAGTATGACAATAGTGCTCTCTAGTTGGTGCTTTTGTAAGAGAAGATGGAGACTCAAATAAAAATAAAAATTGCATAAAAGTAAATAGATAGGCCCTTCGCAGAGGGAAGCAGAGATTTGTCAAATTTGCCAGAGCTCAAAGCTGAAATTAAAGAGATAAAATATTTTGAGAGGCATGCTTTTCCCAATATCTTCCATGCTAGATACATTATAGGTGGTTCCCAAACAGAAAGTAAAGTTTATTTCCTTTCCACCATTTCTTTCACAATCCATGGCTAGCCGTATCCACGGGTGCCCTCCATACCATCACTTTCTAAGGAATTTTGTTGTTATTAATTTTCGATTTCATTGTGGGACTGGGCATCCCTATTACCAACCATACTCTCATGCAATGACAAGTGAATAAAGACTCATCATGAGAATAACCCACCTAGCATGGAAAATATTGGCCACCCCCTTCCGCTTCATGAGCGGTACGGGCACACAAAACAAAAAAAATATTTTGAAATTTAGAGTTGGCACACGCAAATTTACTTAGAACGGCATTGAAATACCACATATAGGTAGATATAGTGGACTCATTTGGCACAACTTGGGTTTAAGGATTTTGGATGCACAAGCAGTATTTCCGCTTAGTACAAATGAAGGCTAGCAAAAGATTGAGAAGCAACCAACCAAAAAGCGAAAACGGTCATAAACATGCATTGAACATAACTAACACCGAATAATGCACCATAAGTAGGATATGATTTCTTTGCATAACTATTGACTTAACGTGCATGCATAGGGAATCACAAACCTTAACACGAATATTCTTACTAAATCACAATTACTCACTAACATGCCACACATATTATCATCTCCATATCGCAAAACTATTGCAAGGAATCACACTTATCATATCCAATGATCTATATGAAAGTTTTTATTATATCCCTCTTGGATATTCATCACTTTGGGACCAAATTCACATCTTGTGCAAATTACCGTTACTATCATTAACTCTCAAAAAGATTTAAGTGAAGCATGAGAGTGCAAATATTTCTTCAAAATTTCAATTCTCAAAATAATATAAGTGAAGCATGAGAATTCATTTCTTAAAAATTTTAATCTTGTCAATTCTCAAAATAATATAAGTGAAGTATGAGAATTTATTTCTTCAAAATTTAGCCACCGCCGTGCTCAAAAAGATTTAAGTGAAGCACTAGAGCAACTGCCTAGCTCAAAAAATTTAAGTGAAGCACATAGAGTATTCTAACAAATTATGATAAATGTGTGGCTCTCTCAAGATAGGTGTGTTCAGAAAAGATGATTGTGACAAACTAAAAAGCAAACAAAGCAAAGATTCATATAATACAAAACGCTCCAAGCAAAACACATATCATGTGACGAATAAAAATATAGCTCCAAGTAAAATTACCGATGTTTGGTAGAAGAAAGAGGGGATGCCTTCCGGGGCATCCCCAAGTTTAGACGCTTGAGTATTCCTTGAATATTACCTTGGGGTGCCTCGGGCATCCCCAACCTTAGGCTCTTACTACTCCTTACTCCTTCATCCATCGTGATCTCACCCAAAACTTGAAAACTTCAATCACACAAAACTCAACAAAACCTTCGTGAGATCCGTTAGTATAACAAAATAAATCACTACTCTAAGTACTGTTGCAAACCCATTCATAATTTATTTTTGCATTATACCTACTTTACTCTAACTTCACCATGGCTTATACCCCCCGATACAATCCATAGATTCATCAAAACAAGCAAGTAGTGAATCAAAAACAGAATCTGTCAAAAACAGAACAGTCTGTAGCAACCTATTTAAAATCCATACTTATGTAACTCTAAAAATTCTTAAAAATTAGGAGAACGTGGGAAATTCATATACCAATACTGTGTAAAAAATTCATATTTTTCTGACGCTCCAGTACAGAAACAAAATTCGGGCACTGGACGCAACACTTTCTGTTTTCCAAACAGCATCAATTATACTATCTTCGAAATCATCCTAAAGGCTTTACTTGGCACAAACACTAATTAAAAACACAAAAACTTAATCATAACAGTAGCATAATTGTGAAAACACACAATAACAGAAATAATTTATTCTCCCAACAAGCGCTTTCTTTATAGCCATTAAGATAGGCTTGAGATTTCAATGATGCTCACATGAAAGATAAGAATTGAACCACAAAGAGAGCATCATAATACATGTGACAAACACATTTAAGTCTAACATACTTCCTATGCATAGGCATTTTATATGCAAACAAGTTATCAAGACAAGCAACACCTAGCATATGCAAATAGGAAGAATGAAGCATTAAAATTTTCAATATAACGAGAGGTAATTTAGTAACATGAAGATTTCTACAACCACATTTTCCTCTCTCATAATAATTACATGTAGGATCATAATCAAATTCAAAAATATAGCTATCATATAAAATCTTCTCTCCATGATCCACATGCATAAAATTCTTATAATTTTCCAAAATAGTGGGATTATTATTACCTAAAGTTGACGCTCTTCCAAACCCACTCTTAATAGTATTGCAAATTTTATTATCAATTACATATTCATCATGAGGCTTAAATAAATTTTCAAGATCATAAGAAGCATTATCACCCCAATCATGATCATTGCAATAAGTAGTGGACATGACAAAATTATCATCCCCAAGCTTGTAGTTTTGCATATTATTAACACAATTGATATTAATAGAATTTATAACAACATCATTGCAATCATGCTTTTCATTCAAGGAGCTATCATGAATCACTTTATAAATTTCTTCTTTCAACACTTCATCAAAATTTTCAGATTCATGATTTTCAAGCAAAACTTCATAGAGATAATCAAGTGCACTCAAATCACTAGCAATTGGTTCATTATAATTGGATCTTTTAAAAAGATTAGCAAGTGGATGAGGATCCATATCAATAGATTTTTAGCAAGTGAAGATGCAAGCAAATAGAAGGCACATGGCAACACAAGCAAAGAAAGCAAACAAGCAAACAATTTTTTTTTGTGTTTTTGTAAAAACTTTTTAGAAGTGGGGGAGATGAAATCGAGAGGCAAATAAAATAAATGCAAGGAGATGAGAGTTTATGCGAAGGTACTTGATAGATGTTGATGATGTCTCCCCGGCAACGGCGCCAGAAATTGGCAAGTTGACGGGAGACTGTGTTGACGAGACTTCTCCCCGGCAACGGCGCCAGAAATTCTTCCTGCTACTTGTAGCTTGCGTTGGTATTTTCCCCGAAGAGGAAGGGATGATGCAGCACAGTAGAGATAAGTATTTCCCTTAGTTATGAAACCAAGGTTATCGAACCAGTAGGAGAATCTCACAACACCTCGTTAGCAGCACCTGCACACAAACAACAAATCCTTGCACCCAACGCAAACGAGGGGTTGTCAATCCCTCGGCGGTAAGTTGCAAGATTAAATTGTATGTGATAGATAGATAGATTGAAACAAAAATACAAAATAAAATAAATAAAAGAAAATGGCAGCAATATTTTTAGAGTTTTAGTAATATGATTTAGATAGACCTGGGGGCCATAGTTTTCACTAGAGGCTTCTCTCAAGAAAATAGCATACGGTGGGTAGACAAATTACTGTTGGGCAATTGATAGAAAAGAAAATAATCAATTGATTCTTTGTTTCGCAAAATTAAACTTGATGAAAAGGGGACTGAAGAAGAGTCAACTTTAGCTAAAGAGCGTCCCCATAATTCGGAGGGTGAAAATCTTGATAAGAAAATTGCTAAAAGTGGGTTTGGAGAGGTAAAAACTTTAACTAGCGATGTGCCCACTCTTTTGGATTACAAAGATTTTAATTATGATAGTTGTTCTTTGATTGAATGCATTTCTTTGTTACAATCCATGTTAAATTCACCCAACGCTTATGAGCAAAACAAGGCTTTTACTAAACACATCGTAGAAGCTATGATGAAAGCGTTAGAAGAAAAGCTAGAACTAGAAATTTCAATTCCTAGAAAATTATATGATGAATGGGAACCCACCATTAAAGTTAAAATTAAAAATTATGAGTGCAATGCTTTATGTGATTTGGGTGCTAGCGTTTCCACAATTCCAAAATCTCTATGTGATGTGCTAGGTTTTACCAATAAAGATGAATGTTCTCTTAATTTGCATCTTGCGGATTCTACTATTAAAAAGCCTTTGGGTAGAATTAATGATGTTCTTATTCTTTCAAATAGGAACTATGTGCCCATTGATTTTATTGTACTTGACATTGAATGCAATCCTTCATGCCCCATAATACTTGGTAGACCGTTCTTACGAACCATAGGTGCCGTTATTGATATGAAAGAAGGGAATATAAAATTTCAGTTTCCACTAAAGAAGGGTATGGAACATTTCACTAGGAAGAAAATTAAAGCACCATATGAATCCATTATGAGGGCCACTTATGGAATCAAATTGAAAGATGACAATACTTCAAACTATGCATTATGCCTAGCTAGGGGCATAAAACAATAGCGTTTATTGGGAGGCAACCCAATGAATAAAATAATTTTTTATTATTTGTTTCTGTTATTGTGTGTTTTAACTTTCATGCTACTGTTATGATTGTGTTTTTATGTTTTTAATTAGTGTTTATGCCAAATAAAACCTTTGGGATGATTTGGAAGATAGTATAATTGATGTTGTTTGGAAAACAGAAAGTTTTGCGTCCAGTGCTGGAATTTTGGTTCTGTACTGGAGTGTCAGAAAATCTGAAATTTTTACACAGTATTTTTATATGAATTTCCCACATTGTCCTAAGTTTTCAGAATTTTTGGAGTTACAGAACTATGGCTTTTAAATAGATTGCTACAGACTGTTCTGTTTTTGACAGATTCTATTTTTGATGTGTTGCTTGCTTGTTTTGATGAAACTATGGATTGTATCGGGGGGTATAAGCCATGGAGAAGTTAGAATACAGTAGGTATAATGCAAAAATAAAATATGAATGGGTTTGCAACAGTACTTAAAGTAGTGATTTATTTTGTTATACTAACGGATCTCACGAAGGTTTTGTTGAGTTTTGTGTGATTGAAGTTTTCAAGTTTTGGGTGAGATCACGATGGATGAAGGAATAAGGAGTGGCAAGAGCCTAAGATTGGGGATGCCCATGGCACCCCAAGGTAATATTCAAGGAAGACTCAAGCGTCTAAGCTTGGGGATGCCCCGGAAGGCATCCCCTCTTTCTCCTACCAACCATCGGTAATTTTACTTGGAGCTATATTTTTATTCGTCACATGATATGTGTTTTGCTTGGAGCGTCTTGTATTATATGAGTCTTTGCTTTATTTGCTTTTTAGTTTATCACAATCATCCTCGCTGAACACACCTATTTTGAGAGAGCCACACGATCATCATAATTTGTTAGAATACTCTATGTGCTTCACTTAAATTTTTTGAGCTAGGCAGTTGCTCTAGTGCTTCACTTAAATCTTTTTTAGCACGGTGGTGGCTATATTTTGAAGAAATAAACTCTCATGCTTCACTTATATTATTTTGAGAGTTGACAAGATTAAAATTTTGAAGAAATAAACTCTCATGCTTCACTTATATTATTTTGAGAGTTGATAAGATTGAAATTTTGAAGAAATATTTGCACTCTCATGCTTCACTTAAATATTTTTGAGAGTTGATGATAGCAATGGTAATTTGCACAAGATATGAATTTGGTCCCAAAGTGATGAATATTCAAGAGGGATATAATAAAAACTTTCATATAGATCATTGGATATGATAAGTGTGATTCCTTGCAATAGTTTTGCGATATGGAAATGATAATATGTGAGTCATGTTAGTGAGTAATTGTGATTTAGTAAGAATATTAGTGTTAAGGTTTGTGATTCCCTATGCATGCACATTAAGTCAATAGTTATGCAAAGAAATTATATCCTACTTATGGTGCATTATTTTATGTTCAATGCTTGTTTATGACCGTTTTCGTTTTTTTGGTTGGTTGCTTCTCAATCTTTTGCTAGCCTTCATTTGTACTAAGCGCAAAAACTGCTTGTGCATCCAAACTCCTTAAACCCAAGTTGTGCCAAATGAGTCCACTATTTCTACCTATATGTGGTATTTCAATGCCGTTCCAAGTAAATTTGCGTGTACCAACTCTAATTTTCAAAATAATTTTTCTGTTTTGTGTGCCCGTACCGCTCATGAAGCGGCAGGAGGTGGCCAATGTTTTTCATGCTAGGTGTGTTATTCTCATGATGAGTGTTTATTCACTTGTCGTTGCACGAGAGAGTGGCTGGTAATAGGGATGCCCAGTCCCACAATGAAATCAAAATTAATAACAACAAATTTCCTTGGAAAGTGATGGTATGGAGGGCACCCGTGGATACGGCTAGCCATGGATTGTGAAAGAATGGTGGAAAGGAAATAAACTTTACTTTCTGTTTGGGAACCGCCTATGATGTGTCTAGCATGGAAGATATTGGGAATTCTCGGTCGTTTTCGTTGACAGGAAAAGCATGCCTCTCAAAATATTTTTATCTCTCTAATTTAAGCTTTGAGCTCTGGCACATTTGACAAATCTCTGCTTCCCTCTGCGAAGGGCCTATCTATTTACTTTTATGCAATTTTTTATTTTCTTGAGTCTCCATCTTCTCTTATAAAGCACCAACTAGAGAGCACTATTGTCATACTTGTGCATTGGATGTAGCTAATATTTGAGTGTGTTTCATGAATGGATCAATGATTGAGCATAATGGGCTAGGGATAACTTTCTTTAGCGTTGATATTTTGAAAGACATGATTACTTGTTAGCATGCTTGAGTATTTATATCTTCATGTCAAATTATAGACTGTTGCTTTGAATCATTCAAGTCCAATGTCCATGCTACAAAAGAAAAGAATATATGATGAAAATGATAGGCAGCATTCCACATTAAAAATTCTATTTTTATCATTTACCTACTCGAGGACGAGCAGGAATTAAGCTTGGGGATGCTGATACGTCTCCAACGTATCTATAATTTTTGATTGTTCCATGCTGTTATATTATAAATCTTGGATGTTTTTATATACATTTACAACAATTATATATCATTTTTTGGGACTAACCTATTAACTTAGTGCCCAGTGCCAGTTGCTGTTTTTTGTTTTACAGAAACTCAATACCAAACGAAGTCCAAATGCCACGAAACTTTTTGGAGATTTTTTCTGGACAATACCAACACTAGAAGCTTCGGGAGAAGACCAGACGCCAGAGGAGGTGGCCACGAGCTCCGTTTGACCTAATTCCACCACTATAAATTCCCAAAAAATCAGAAACCCTCAGGGGAGTCCACAAAATACTTTTTCCGCCGCCGCAAGTTTCTGTTCTCGAGAGATCCCATCTGGAGGCCTTTTCCGGCACTCCGCCGGAGGGGGAATCGATCATGGAGGGGCTCTACATCAACCTTGCTGCCCTTCCGATGATGCGTGAGTAGTTTACCACAGACCTTCGGGTCCATAGTTAGTAGCTAGATGGCTTCTTCTCTCTTTTTGATCTTCAATACAATGTTCTCCTCGATGTTCTTGGGGTTCTATCCGATGTAATCACTTTTTGCGGTGTGTTTGTTGGGATCCGATGAATTGTGAGTTTATGATCAGATTATCCATGAATATTATTTGAGTCTTCTCTGATCTCTTTTATGCATGATTATAATAGCTTCGTATTTCTTCTCCGATCTATTGATTTGGTTTGGCCAACTAGATTGATTTATCTTGCCATGGGAAGAGGTGCTTTGTAATGGGTTCGATCTTGCGGTGCTCAATCCCAGTGACAGAAAGGGACATGACACGTATGTATCATTGCTATTAAGGGTAAAAAGATGTGGTTTATTCATACGTGAGTTTATCTTGTCAACATCATGTCATCGTTCTTAAGGCGTTACTCCGTTATTTATGGACTTAATACACTAGATGCATGCTGGATAGCGGTCGATGTGTGGAGTAATAGTAGTAGATGCAGGTAGGAGTCGGTCTACTTGTCTCGGACGTGATGCCTATATACATGATCATTGCCTTGGATATCGTCATGATTATTTGCTTTTCTATCAATTGCCCAACGGTAATTTGTCTACCCACCGTATGCTATTTTCTTGAGAGAAGCCTCTAGTGAAAACTATGGCCCCCGGGTCTATCTAAATCATATGCTAAAACCCTAAAAATACTTGCTGCACTTTTTCTTTCTTTATTTTATTTTTGTATTTTTGTTTCAATCTATCTATCTATCACATACAATTTAATCTTGCAACTTACCGCCGAGGGATTGACAACCCCTTGATTGCGTTGGGTGCAAGGATTTGTTGTTTTGTGTGCAGGTGCTGCTAACGAGGTGTTGCGTGATTCTCCTACTGGATTGATAACCTTGGTTTCATAACTGAGGGAAATACTTATCTCTACTGTACTGCATCTCCCTTCCTCTTCAGGGAATTACCAACGCAAGCTACAAGTAGTAGCAATATAACGTGACGTTCCTTTGCATTAAGGGCTTGTGCATCCAAAAATAAAAAAGCGCATGACAACCTCTGCTTTCCTCTGCGAAGGGCCTATCTTTTACTTTATGTATTTACTTTTATGCAAGAGTTAATAGTATTACTTCTCATTTCAACCTTAATTATTCTCTAGTTGGCAAGCATCATGTGGTGGGGAAAGATCCAGGCACATATGGCCAGTCAAATATATTTGATCATGAATTATTATTGTTGACAATTATCTCTATGATAAATAAGTTGGGAGGCGAAACATTAAGCCCCTATCTTTCTCTGTGTTCGATGGATGCCATTTGTTCTAAAAATATGCTTTGAGTACTAGCAACCATAGAAGACTATATGATAATTGAGTATGTGGAGCTCTTACTTAGACTTTGTTGAAGATAAGTTGAATTGCAATTGTTTGGTGACTAAGAATATAGGTTGTTAAGTTTCAAGAGAATGCATTGTTTGAACCATAACATGTGAATTGATTGCTACTTTATCATGTTGAGTTTTATGAGAAAAAGTTGTTGTTATGATGCTAGAAAAAGTGATTGAAATTATCATTGATCAAACTTATGCACTATGCTAGCATTCACACTTCATAAATTATTTTCTTTTATCATTTACCTACTCGAGGACGAGCAGGAATTAAGCTTGGGGATGCTGATACGTCTCCGACGTATTTATAATTTATGAAGTATTCATGCCATGTTTATTATAGTTTTGTATGATTTTGGTGCACTTTTATATGGATTTTATATGATTTTCAGGGACAAACATATTGACCTAGTGCCCAGTGCCAGTTGTTGTTTTCTGCTTGTTTTTGGTTTTTCAGAAAATCCATATCAAATGAAGTTCAAATGCAGCGAAACTTTTTGACGATTTTTTCTGGAAGGAAGCAGACCCAGGAAGCTTCGGGGGAGCAGTAGAAGACCCACAGGGGCCCCACAAGCCACCAGGGCACGCCAGGGTGGCGCGCCCTGGTGCCTCGTGGGCCCCCTGTGGGCCCTCTTCGCGTGATTCCAACGCCAAAAATTCTTATAAATACCAAAACCCCCAGAAATAACTCTAGAACTTCGACTCCGCCGCCGCAAGCCTCTGTACCTTCGAAATACCATCTGGAGCCCTGTTCCGGCACCCTGCCGGAGGGGGAAATCATCACCGAGGCCATCTTCATCATACCGGCGGTCTCCATGACAAGGAGGGAGTAGTTCACCCTCGGGGATGAGGATATGTACTAGTAGCTATGTGTTTGATCTCTCTCTCTCTCTCGCGCGTGTTCTTGATTTGGCACGATCTTGATGTACCGCGAGATTTGTTAATATAGTTGGATCATATGGTGTTTCTCCCTCTCTATCTTGTTGTGATGAATTGAATTTTTACCTTTGAGGTTTCACTATTATCGGATTGAATTCTTTTATGGATTTGAGAACACTTGATGTATGTCTTGCATATGAATACCCGTGGTGACAATGGGGTATTATATTGATTCACTTGATGTATGTTTTGGCACTCAACTCGCGGATTCCTGAGGTGACATTGGGGTAATCTATGCATAGGGGTTGATGCACGTTTTCGTCCTACTTTCTCCGGTAAAAATCTTTGGGCACTCTTTGGAGTTCTTTGTGTTGGATTGAATATTATGAATATGAAGTTGTTTGATGCGTATCATATAATTGACTCACGGATACTTGTGGTGACATTGGAGTATCTAGGTGACATTAGAGTTGGTTGATGCGTATCATATGGTGTTATTCTAGTACGAACTCTAGGGCTGTTTGTGACACTTATAGGAATAGCTCAATAGATTGATCGGAAAGGATAACTTTGAGGTGGTTTCGTACCCTACAAACAATTTCATCTTATGTTCTCCGCTAGATAAGAACTTTGGAGTGATTATTTGTCGCACGTTGAGGAATTGTTATATGATTCAACTATGTTAGCACTGTTGAGAGATTGCACTAGTGAAAGTATGAACCCTAGGCCTTGTTTCTAAGCATTGCAATACCGTTTGTGCTCCGTTTTATCACTTGCTACCTTGCTGTTTTTTTATTTTCAGATTACAAAAACCTATATCTACTATCCATATTACACTTGTATCACCATCTCTTCGCCGAACTAGTGCACCTATACAATTTATCATTGTATTGGGTGTGTTGGGGACACAAGAGATTTCTTGTATTTGATTGCAGGGTTGTTTGAGAGATACCATCTTCATCCTACGTCTCCCACGGATTGATAAACCTTAGGTCATCCACTTGAGAGAAAATTACTACTGTCCTACAAAACTCTGCGCTTGGAGGCACAACACGAGTCTACAAGAATAAGTTGTGTAGTAGACATCACCGCTCCCGAGACGAGGCCCGTGTGAGGCAGCGCGCGGACTCCTTCCGTCCGGAATCCAATGTACCGGAGGTGGTGCAGTCCTCCTGGCGTCCGAACGTGGTGGCGGACGCGCAACCCCTCCGTTGGCGCGTGGAGCAGCAGTACGCGCCATGGTTGTCGTCCGACGCAAACATGGCGCGGCGTGCCCGCCGTGCGAGGCAACGGGAGCAGGAGGCGGCGACAGTCCTCGCGGCGGTGGACGTCGGCGAGGCGGAGTCGCATTCTCCGGCGTCCCGTATGGTGCACCAGTCCGGGCGCCATAAATGCGTCGTGGTGGAAGTCGCCGGCTCATCCTAGGACTGATCCATCATAAACCTGACGTCCACCGGCACCGTCCAGGTTCCGGGCTTAGACGAGGAAGAGTATGACATGGGATACGGCGACGCCTTTTGAGTCCCGTGAGCCGGCTCGTGTCCCATGCCCTACTCTACCTTGCCGGCAACCGGACTAACACTCTGGGGAGCGCAGCTGGCCGCCGGACATGGCCACGGCGGAAGCGGGCGAGCTCCGATTAGATTAGGTTTCATGTTGCATGTAATAATATGGATTTGAGGTTTCTAATTTAAAGTATCCGGATATGAAATGCATTATTTGAGACGTGACCGGTCAGTGTCCGCGAACGCGTCCGGGCTCGTCCGCGGAGGTTTGAGAGGCCAGATTTGCAAAGTCCAGCTGTATATGCTCTAACAGCAGGGGAGCCGGAATCCTATGCACCCATTTTCTTCTGATGTCATAGTGAAAGGGAGACGGAGACGACCTTGGAGATATAAAAACGAAATGATGCACTACTGGTCTCCTTGGTTTTCTTTCAATACGAGCTGTTTTCATGGTTTTGTCTCGCGGATCGGTGGACTGCGATTTTTGGGGCCCTATGGTCTCACTGCTTGCATATGCTCGTCGACGCATCGACGGGCTTCGAGATCACGTTACAAGTGTAGTATATGCACTATGTTATATTCTTAGAGCATCTACAGCCGCATATGACAAATATGACCCCTCAAATGCCTGCGGACGCGTCCGGACGCGTCCGCGGGCAGTGACCGGGCACTTCTCAAATTCTGTCGTCCACATCCATGTATCTCATATCCGGTACCTCATATCCATACTAAGCATGCAACGTATAAACTAAACAACGTAGATCATGAAACAGACATGGAATCGGATATAGAAATGCACATTCCGATCATCAAAAGATCACCAACGGATGTCCAAAAGATAGCTAAAGTTCACATAATTCACATAAACGACGGACAAGTTTAAACCAGATTACTAAAAACTTGAAATTAAAGACGGAGACGGCGGAGCTTCACCACTTCCTCGCCGGCCCTTTGCCCTTCCGGTCGCCGGCGCAGCTGTAGGCGTCGGCGGCTGGTGGCGGATCGTCCGAGCCGTCGGACGAGGAGCCATGGTCATCGTCGTCGTCGGAGGTGTCGGAGAGGATGATTAGCCCTTTCAACCGCCGGACGGCCCTGTCCTGCTGCCGCTTGAGCTTCGCGAGCCGAGCCGCCTCCGCCGCCTCGCGCTCGGACTGCTCAATGGCAATCCGGAGTGCCTTGGCGTTCTTCCGGCGGAGCCGCCGCCGCGCGTCCGTCTCCGCGGTCGTAAGCGACCGGCGGTAGACCCAATCGAGGAGCCGCGCGTCATCGTCGGGCTCCGCCTGCATCCCGCGGCGGCGGCGCACGGACTGCTCCGCCTCCTTCCTCTCCCTTTCCCGCTGCCTCTCGCGGCAGGCGGCGCGCCTCTGATTCCGGCGTGCGCGTCCGGGCCGGCTGAGCGGGCACAAGCACCCACTGCTGCCCACGTGGGTGATCAGCAGCCGGCGCGGGCAGGGGACGGCGTAGGGAAGCCGCGGATTGCGCAGGCCTGCCGGAGCTGTGCACGGGCCGGGAGGGGCCAGCGCCGGCGTCCGAGCTGCGCCGACGGGGGAGCTGCGTCTGCGGCGACGCTGCAGATGCGGAGCTGCCCCCGGTCTCCACCTTGGACCGCTCCAAGGCGATGCGGAGGGCCAGCTCATAGTCTGGATCCAGGTCGGAGTCGGAGCGACTGCCGGAGCTCGACATTGCGCCGGATTCGATCGGAATCGGTGTGGGAAGAGGAGAGGACGGAGCGAGAGAGGAGAGTGTGAGTGAGCTAGGGTTTCGAGCGATGAGCCGGATGGTTTTTTTTATGGGACAACCATGGGGTCGGTGGTGGGCCGGGCTTATCAGGCGGACGTGCCCGGGCGTGCCCGGGCCGCCCCATATCCGCCCTAGATTTGGGCTAGATATGAGGGGTGTTGGTCGGTCTGGGCGTTTGAGGCCCGTATGAGGCGCCCGGCTGGGTCGATTTTGTATGATCGGTCAGCCCGCCCGGGCGTTTGAGACGGATTTAGGGCGCCCGGCTGTAGATGCTCTTAGTATTTGAAAATTAGGGGAAATACGAAACATGTGTACTATCAAAAGGGGTGCACAATGGTGACGCAGAAAGACGGTGATATGTGATCTGGCATACACGTACACCATATCTTTGTAAATAGTTAGATTTAATTAATTTTCACCCCAGAAAGTCAATTTGGCTCCCAGGAGCATATGCTCCCGGGGCCAAAAAAAACATTTTGAAATGAAAAAAAAAAATCAAGACAAAATTTTTATGTGTACTTAGTCACATTCAAATGCTATCCGCAAATTTTGAGGCAAAAAGGTTAAGCATTTTGGCTTGTGCAAAAAAACAAATTGAACACGAAAAGTTACACCAAAATGTCACCCCAAATTTGTTTTTTTTGCGGACGAAACACCGCCACTCCGTTTCGCATGAAAATTGTCATGCATGCTTGCGACACTAACACAAACATCTACAAAAAAATTCGGAATTTTTCGGAAACATTTAATATATTTTTGCGTTACTGTTCATCCGGGTGCAAATGCACCCGGGAACCAAAACGCCAGCCCCTTTTCACCCTCTCTTTTGTTATTTTTGAACGGATTGCCTCATTTAAGCAAACTTTTGCCATATTTTACCCTTTAAAAAAAATTATGCACATTTTGTCAAGCTGGCACCGCATGTCAACGCACACATGATGCGCCATTGTGACGGGTTTTTCTTTCAACAACCAGTTTCTCCAAGCGATCAAACAAGAACATCTCAGGCTTTTCTGACGGTGTTCGTTCAGTGGGAGAAGATGTTCCCGTCGCCTACGAGACGCCTGTGGTGACTTCATCAATCTCGAGATGTTGTGCCGACATAGTATCTCGAAGATGCTCATAGGGGTACGGTGTATGCGTATGTTCATATGGGTGATTGTATGTGCGTGTATATAAACATCTGCGTGATTGTATACTGTGCTTAAAAAAACTAGCGAATAATAAAAGAAACTGTAATTTGTGCCTAATTTCTCCCGGTCGATTTCCACGTCGTTCTCGTTTTCTATATTCGGGTAAATACAAGCCACTATCAGTACCTCAAAAGAAAAAGAAGATGCTCGAGATCGAGATCTCCGGGAGCCGAGTCATGGCTGTTACATGAGCCCATCATCCAGCTGTATGTCCATCACGGTGCCCAATCCAAGCACGGAGCAGAGTAGTGGCTTAAACTTGACTTTTCCCGTCTCCAGGCCCTACTACGCACCAGCACACACCACTGAGCAGACCACATCCAACTTCCGACGCGGCGTGTGCACGCACGCACGGATGGTATCGCGTGGCAACGTACCGAGCCCTCCATGTCCATGCCCATCCCACGATCCCATCGTGTGCCGACGCGACTGGTGGTAGCTGGATCGCGTGCGCGAGTGAATGAAGGAATGAATGAACACCATCACACTCGCCACAGTGAAACAAAACACATGGGCTGGCGTAAAAGCGCAGGTGCCGCTCGCAGGCGCGCAGCGCATTGATGGCGGTCTGATCTGATCTGATCGCCGGTGGCGGTGGGTGTGGTGCCAAACCGGGACCGGGCATCACCCCGCCAGGATCCATTGGCGGGCTCCGGCGTGTGGTCGCTATCCGGCAAGAACAGGAGCACCACCTACGTACGCCATATTTATGCCGCCGCTTACAGGCACGGTCAGTAACGAGATGCCCAGTTTGTCTTCCTACAAGTGCTTTTGTTCTCGTCTGCCATTCTACTGTTCTGTCCATGACCACCATCTTTGTTTGTCCCGTTGATATACAAACTTATTATGTTTCAAATTATCAAATTAGGCCATGACCCGTGAGGTGGCCATGCGGAGTCATGGCCGGGGACGGAACGGCGGATGGTACTGCTGGTAGTGGACTGCCCCTGGAAAATCATAGCGTCGATATGATCTGAAATGATATCATATCATATCCTATTCAGTTCTATCATTCGCGCGTCCTAGTGCTTTGGCAAAGTGACGTTCCCCAGTGCGGGCAATCGAGCTATATTCAGACAAAAGTTTGACTTTGGCCACTAGCGTGTTTAGTATACAAGTACTCTATTTTTTAATGGGGTTACCGGAATAAAATGTTTGTATACAGAATTTCCTATATCACTTCCCATCCATACGACCGAAGAACTACAAAAGACGAGTAGAGTTAGCACATGCGTGCTAAAAGACACACTGATGCATGCGTACGCTACAAGGTACTGTACTTAACTAGCATCCATGCACAGTGCCACCAAACGCCCTAGTCTCAACACGTCAGCTCAGGATTGGATATAGGGCGCATCATGAATGACGTGCTAACGGAATAAGTGGCCTAGTTAATTATGATGGCGACCACCATTACATTTTGTAAGCCACTTCTACCATAGCAGCCTAGCAGCATGGCCCGTCATTCTTTTGCCCCGCCCGTAGTCTCGATGACCTACGCACAGGTTCAATGCATTCCATGAACATTTTACTGCAAGATGCTAGTGAAAAACGTACTGGAGTAGAAAATTTGGGTAACTTGGATGAAAAACTGCATGCATCTGGAATGGCCATCTACACACAACCCCGTTAATTCCACCATGCCGGGCAACCGGGATGACCTCTGCGAGGTGCTTGGAGCGCCTTGAATTATCCAGGAACAGAAAATTGGTTTGCAGGTAAAGCAGGCAACACAGAAATGCCTAATTCTGTACTGAAACTGTGGTTGATAGCTTGATGTTAACGGGCGCCATGCATGACGTATAACAAAATTGTCCGGCTGATTAATTGTGACGGCGACCACGACACTTAACGGAGTCAAGCAAGCTTGCGGTCATGTTCATTTTCTGCCCAAATTTTGTGAGAGATGAAGGTTACTTGTGAGATAACAAACTTTGCCCGCACTCTTAGCCACCGGAAATCAGAACTCAGATTTCAGGTCTTGAGTGACCCCTTTATCAAAAACGGACCTTTCATATATTTTAACTCTCTGCAACTTCATTTTGAAGTAGATACGGTGGAAGTGCATTCTACTTGGTGTTTCCAAAAAAAAAATATTCGTGTATAGAATACATTTTCATTTTGCACGAGATGGTGATTTTCCGTGAAACAGTAATAGAAATAAAATGATGTACTGGCCTTAAAAAAAATGATGTACTGAACGCCGTAAGTTAGTACAATCTGAGATAAGGTTAAATCCCATTGATCTAGAATCTACAAAGGCATCGTGAGTACTTTAGTACACAAAGAAAAAAAAACACTCTGTGATAACACACGTATAATCACCCGCAAAAAAAAAAAAAGATGACACAGGTATAAGTGCAGGGCAGCTAGCTGGTGCTACTAGCAGAACATACATACACCCCTCCTGCCTGCCATTACAAACCACCCACCATTTTCGTACACCACGCGAGATCAGGGCACCCAGGCCGGCCAGCCTTCCGCGGCTCCACGGAACCAAGAAGCTCGAGAGCAGCCATGGCCGGCGCCTCCGCCACCAGCACCCGCAAGGGCGGCATTAAGGCCTACTGGAAGCACCGCGGGTACGACCGCCTGGACGCGGCCGCCGCGCAGCGCCGCCCGCCCCTCGCCACGGCCGAGCTCGGCGCCGGGGGCGGGGCGCCGGCGACTGCGGGCCGGCGGCGCGGGTGGCGCGTCCGTCGCCGCGGGCTCGGGAGGCGGCTCCTGCGCGCGCTCTCGCCGCGGCGGCTGCTGGCGCGGCTCCGGGACGCGTACGTGAACGCGATGCTCCGGCTCGCGTCCTCCGCCGCCGTGGGCTACGGCGCCGCCCCCTTCTGCGCCGGCTCCGAGCCCTTCGCGCGGCCGCAGCCGCTCAAGGAGTACGACGAGAAGGTGCTCGTGGAGATGTACCGGTCCATCCTGGCGCGCGGCGGCGTCATCCCTCTCTCCGGCGACGCCTCGCTAGTGGTCGGCCCCGCCCCGCTGCCGGCCACGGCCGCGGTGGCCTGACCGCGCACACCGGTCGACTGGCGCGGCGCGGACGCTAGCTTGTCACGCCATTTGCACCTCTGTTCCGCCGCGCAGAACTTGCGAAGTGTACTATCTAGCGTGTATGCTCAAGGCTACTATGAAAAATATATTTTGCATCTATACAAAGGCTATACAAAGGCACGAACAGAAATCGAGGTAAAAATTAATGATGTTTTTTTGTACTAGCTACTTGTTTAATACATGCATTTATGTAGGCATAACAAGACTCAGCTAGCGTATTAATGCTCCAGGTTAACAAAAAGAAAAGTTGGCTTGAAAAGTAGTCATTAAATTTTACCTTGGTACCTATAATCTGAGTTTGCGGCTTTGTATAAGGGAACGGAGAAAGTACTACGTCTTGCTGCAATTCGCAAAATGGTCTACCTACAGGATTGCTCAAGTTCTCTTCAGTTTCTTCTTCTTCTTCCGCATTTTAATCCGTAAAACTGGCGCAGAAGCCCGGGAAGCTGGCTGTGCTGTCGGCGATTTTTTACTGGAATTCGCAGGATTTTGTGGGAATAAGTTTGGTTCCGTAGAAACATGGCGTTTCAAGCTGTGGCTTATTATGGTTAGTCGCATATAATTAAGCGTGGATGGTAACAGAATTAGTGTGCAAGAATCAGGAAGCGGAGAATGCGCAACTTTTAGCTTTATAGAATTGTTGCTGTTGACGATACTAGCCATACAGGCTGGCAGGGCTGCCGGTATTTAAGTCAGTCAGTAGCAGCACAACAACTTACGTGGGTTGAGATCAGATGGGATGGGCCGGCGCGCTAGCCGCCCCCTCACGCTTTTCTCGAGCTGAGTCAGCGGGCTATAAGAAATAAACTAGTATATTTTTGTTTAGTTGGAGGAAAGAGAAGAGGAGAGAGAAGGTAAGCGGACTCTTGGTGAAGAGCCAGCTCTAGCACGTGCTCCTAGGCATTTTGTGAGAGTGAAAGGTGTGTCATATACTCCCTCCGTTCCTCTATATAAGGTGTATTTATTTTTTGATAAAATTCTAGAATGTAAGGTGCATTTCTTCTAATTCCTCATAATTACCTTGTTAGCCCTCCAGAAAAAAGGAAAGTATCTCTCTCCTGATTGTCTGTATCTCTCCTTGTAGCAAAAGAAGGAAAGTATATCTCTGTCGATTGTATGTATCTCTTACTTTCCTGGACTAACTGATTTACTTGCCACTAACCAACAAATTTGTCAAGGGTAATTTCGTCCTCACATGTCTATAATCATGTGCCTTGGTCACCGTGCCGAAAATAATACACCTTACATAAAGGAACGGAGGGAGTAATAAATAATTAGTACACTCTTCTAATCAACTATTGTACATGTTGGCTATAAGATGGGCTATAGATGACATGGCAATACTATTAACCATGCTCTTAGTTAATTGTTTATGTCCGTATTACGTGCATGTGCATGGCTGAAGGTTTCTCGTGTGATTATAAAGTTGGAGATTCTGAGAACACGATCTTCAAGATTTTCAGTCCATAGTGATGCTGTACCGCCTTCAGTTGAATTTCACCACTCGGTACTCTTGCGCGGGCTATGAATACCTTCGGAGGGGATCATCTTAATATTCGTCTTAAAAATCCTCTTCTTTTAAAACGAAAACTATGCAGCGGGATCGGCGTCGCCGGCCAACTCAAGGCAGTAGTACGGGGCTGTTTGGTTTGGGACTAAGTTTGTCTTAGGTTGCCACACCGTGTAGTCGTCGCTAGGTGGTCACCAGATCTGAATGTATTTTTTATTATTTCTGGGTTTGTTGTATTGCCATGATTGAGGATGAATAGATCGGTGGTTTTCATGCAAAAAAAAAGAAGGTTGCCACACCTATGTTTAGGGAAGTTTGACCAACTTAGCTGGTTGTTTGGTTCAAGCCACACTAGGATCCCACATCACATACACTCAAAAAGTGTGGCAAGATTTTCTTAGACTTGCCAATTTGTGGGTCTCATTTTAAAGAATTAACCTTAGGCAAATTTGGCAATATTGTAGGGCAAAGTGTGGCAATGATCTATTAATCAAACCAACATTAACGAGGTATTACAACACTCCCACATCAACGAGGCTAGTGGAGGAGGAAGGGGGCACAAACTACCGGCGGAGGAAAAGTGGCGGCAAAAATCACCTCTTGAGAATTCACACATAACCTTAATTGATGGCGTCTTTTCCCAAAAGAAAGCTGAAAACGCCTCTCCAAAACTTGTCATCCTCGGGCAAAAAAAAACCCCTCCCTCTCGCGACCGCGTCGCCCCCGCGGCGCCCGGCCGCGCGTCGGCCTCCCCTTCCACCAGCCCCCCCCTCCCCTCCCTCCCCAACGCCGTCGCCGGCGCCCGCGGCCGGCCTGGCCCCGGGGACGCTGGTGGCGGCGGCCCCTGACCTTTCCCTCCCGGTGGCTCTCTGGAGCAGGGCGGAGCTGCACCGGGGGGTGCTCCTAGGCGGCGACGATCCGGGTGGTGGCGGGGTTCCCCGGAGCGGCGCGGGCGGGCGGTTGGGCGGCGGTGTCGTCATTGGCGGCGGGGTGGCGCGGCGGCGCGACCTGGCGGCGGCCGCTCGGCCCAGATCTGGGCCCTTCGGGCCCCATCTGGGCCGGGGCGGGTCTGCGGCGTGACTTCCGGGAGGCGGGGGAGCGGCGATGAGCGGCTGGGTACTGGCGGCGCCGACGCCGGCCTGCTGCAGCGTGGCCGGCGGGGCTTAGCGAGCCCGTTTCGGGCCTGGCCGGGCCAGGGGTGGCCTGGTATGCCCTGCTGCCGTGTCCGAACGGCGACCGCGACAGTGCCGGAGGCGCGGGCCTCTCGCACGACGGCGGTGGAGGTGGTTCCCTCCCGCTCGGCTTCGGTGCTGTTGCTCCGTCGCTTGGCACTTCTCTCCGGTCTTCTTGGCCTCGTGTTGGTGTTCGCAGTGAGACAGCGTGGGTGGCGGCGCAACTGCGATGGCGCATGGTGTTGGGCGGTGGTTTGGCTGGTCGGCTCCGGTTGGGCGGTGGGGTTTGGAGTGCGGGAGAAATCCTTGCCGGTTCGTCCGGCTCCGATGTGGTGACACCGGCGGGTGCCACCATTCCTTCCTGGAGGGTGTCGGTGATACCCATCCCCCACTTCCCTCCACGTGCCGGGGGAAACCCTAGGACACGTCCGGGCAGCAGCGTCGTCGGCGTCGCATCCCTTCTTGGAGGTGCTGCTTGGTACGCGGCGGATCGGAGCCTCGGGCTATGGTGGTTTGTTTCTGGAGGGCGCAGCGGTGGCGGGTCATCAGCGCTTTGTCGAGCTGCCGTTGTTGGCATTTGTTTCTTCTTTTTCTTTTGGGCTTGATGTGCTGCTCGCCCAGCAATGCTATGTGTTCGGTGTTGGTTGCTTTGGAATACAAAGCGGGGGAAAACCCTTTTTTGGTAAACGCCTCTCCAAAATTAGAATCCAAAATTGGGCGGAGGAAAGTGGCGACAAAGAATTTTTCTGTTTTAAATTAGAATCCAAAATTACATACATGTTGCAACCACCTTGCGTAGCTTATTTAAAGTTGCTGCCCTGCTATAGCAGGACACATCTCCCTTGCGTGCATGGCAAGAATTGCGGTCGGTTGATAATGGAAAACAAAAGATGCCTGGTGCCTCTACCAGTAGTTGCAGGTCAACTAGATTAGCACCGCAGAATAATACAAGCAGGAGAACTGAGAGCTGAACCGATGTGCTCGTACGTACGTAGGGCGTGATGTCTTCTCATCGCCATGTGTTTGCATAGTTTAAGTCGGGCGAGGGAGAGTAGAAGTTGATCACGATGTGGCGCGTATGCGTATGCACAGCATAGACGAAAAAAGAAAAGCGTAGCTGCCTGCTGGTTCCCCTTTTAAAAAAGGTGTGCCTTCTAGTAGGTCATGAGAATCAAATCCACATCCACTGATTTTATTTTCAATATCCGCTGCACTAATCACGAATGCGTTGGTCTCGAGGAAAGCAAGAAGAGGAAACGATCTGCGTGCTGCGTTCGGGCAGCTACTGCATGTTACTCCAGTCCGTTGAGGTGAAGTAGCTCCCCACGGCACTTAATCACGAATCATGTTCCTTGATTCTGTTCAAAATAATAATAATATTCATGTCCCTGGATGAAAAATTACTCTCTAGTGACCTAAACGTTCTTATATTTATTTACGAAGGGAGTACTAATGAAGATTCAAGTTTTCATTCCCCCCTGGATGACACGAGATGGGAAAAATAAGAACCAACAGAAGATGCAGAGATGCCATGTTCCTCGAGGCAACTGCGTGCGTCCAAGGTTGGCTCCGGGGCTTGACCTGAACGCAAACAAGCTATCGGGAGCTGCAATTTGAGGGTGTATTTTTTTTTTCCAATGAAGAACATGTTCATTCAATCATTATATCAAGCTTACACAGCCGCACTAAGACAATGCCCAACCTCTTCATATAAGAAGATGCACGCAACCAACAAAAATTAGTATGCACCCAAGCGTAAAGTTTCTAAGTCTGTGTATTCCTTAAATACCTATGGGTCGCCATGTATAGCTCATTTCTGCTTCGGGAGATTGCTTTTATAGAAATTTTTTGAGGATAAAGCAGCCGGCAGGGTTCTAAAACAAGTGCAATTATTACTACATAACAAATCAACAAATGGACAATTCGAATATGATATTTTGCGCTCGATCGCCACGATCGAACAAATAACTGGCTTCTTTGATTAGCAGAATCATAAAACACATAAATGAGTAAAATATAGAAATACAAGTGTAAAACCGATGATTGAAAACTAGAATAAAAAATTAACATGGGTATCAAATAAGTTTTTCCCGAGACATACATGATTTAGTTGTGGATGTTGGACTTCACTAACTAAAGTTATATGAATCTTTCCTCAAACCATATTATTATTGTTGTTGTTGTTGTTGTTGTTGTTGTTGTTGTTGTTGTTGTTGTTGTTGTTGTTGTTGTTGTTGTTGTTGTGATGGAAATTGGACTTCACTCGCTAAAGATGGTTTTTGCTCTTTCTTTTCAATAGATCGATCAAACTTAGAATTTGGAATTCGCAAAAAAAAAAAAAAAACTTAGAATTTGGCAGCAACCATGTGGACAAAAATATATACATTTTGTTATTATTCTGATTGGTCACATGGTGGTGGCTACTACTTGTAAGAAAAAAAAATTAAGCTCTCATGACTATCTATCACGTGACACATGTGGTAAGCAATCCAAACAATTCAAAAAGAAAGAAAAAAAGCTCTCACGGCTATCTTGCTCCGTCGATCGGGACCTGGCTATGTTGAACACATGTGTCTTTGTGCTCGGTGTGCCTTCATCTGGCACTTGAACAAATGTGTCTTGACGAACGACGACAGTAAACATTCTGTTGAGTAATGCAATCCTCCTATTTGGAAAAAAGAGTTGTACATGAAATAGTGACGGTTTAATGATCTAAACGCTCTTATATTTTTTTTTACAGAGAGAGTATATGACATGGTGCCAGATAGTGGCAAAGTGGAAATGTCAATTAACCTGGTAAGCACAGAGTATCGTGTGCAGGGTTAGAGCATCTACAACCGTACTTGGCAAATCCAGCCCACTATACGCCCGTGGGCGCGTCCAGGCGCGTCCGCGGACAGCGCGTGCCGGCTCCTTATATGTTGCGCCGCACATCCACATATCTCAAATACCGATTCTTAAATCCATGCAATCCATGCACGTCGATCATACGATACAAATTATCCGAATTCAACAGTTCGAAACAAAGCAAAGCAAATCATAGTTCAACAAACCAGACAAGCCAAAACGAAATCAATGTCCGAGCGTGATGGATGGGTTCGGATCAGCAGAATGCGTCCTGCTCCACGCGGAATGCGTCCTGCTCGTCCTGCTCTGCCTGCATCCGGGCCGCATGATCCGCTGCCGCTGCCGCTGCCGCCCTCGCCGCCTCGTACTCTCTACGGTCGTTGATCTCTTTCTTCTTGTCCGCAAGCCACTTCTGTGCATGCTCATCCAAGATGGTTTCGTCCGCCAACATGATCTTCGCATCCTCTGCGTCCCGTGCAAGTTGCAACCTCTCCTTTTGAAGCTCCATCTCGCCAAATGTCTTGGCCTTCTCGAGTTCCCATTTGATCGCCGCCTCTTGCTTCTCCAACTCGATCTTCTCCCTCTCAATTTGGAGCTTCTTCTCCGTCCTATTCCGGTCCCACTCCATCCTCTCCTTTTGCGCATCCAACATGAGCTTGTACCTCTCCTCTTTCTTGTTCTCCCTTGCCGAAAAAATGCTCGGCCATGTGGACGACATTTTTGTAGCCGCAGCGTCACGGGAGGCCCTTGCCTTCTCCCACTTGTTTCCCATGACTTGTCGGTTATCCTTTGGCACGGTGGCTCTTCCATTCACGACGACAACATCGTCCAACCCAATGGATTGGTGGGAGCTTGAGCCATCGTTCCTCTTCTTGCCGGACTTGAGATCGGCCACAAGTTGGTTCCACTTCGGCTTGCCATTCAATAGGATCCAACAATGGCTGAAAGCAAACAGCTTCTTCTCCACCTCGTGATACAAAGTGGCCATTACCGCCGTCTAGCAAACAATGTATGTATGAGCACGAGAATGCAAACACAAGAAGCATATGCAAATGACTAGAAGATGAAGCAATTGAGCTTACGTGAGTTGCCACCCCCATCCCACTTTGAGGGTGTTTGGTCACTTGTGAATTGTAGCCGACGTACTTGTTCACTTTCCCTTGAATGATCCCCCATCGATGTTGTAGAGATGCCACATTGCAGGTGGTCACGATAGGATGCGGCTCCACATATTTCTTTTGTTCGTGATACTCCTTCCAAATCTTCTCCCAATACGTGTTCCCTTTTTGCTCGGTGCCGCATATTGGATCCATTGTTGTGGCCAACCAAGCTTTGACCAACAAGATGTCCTCATATCTTGAGAATGCCGGACCTCTTGCCTTCGCCGTCTTGGCCTTCTTCTTCTTCTTCTTCTTGCTCGGATTGGGATCGGATGTTGTCCCAACTTCAAATGCGGTGGTGTCCTCCAATTCATACTCTAATTCAGTCGGATCTTCATTGTCATTGATCATGTTCGACAAGAACACCTCCTACATGGTTTGCAAGCGTGCGAAATGAACTTGTGGTTGTGTACGCATATAATTGATCGGACAGGAGCAAAGAAAACATACCGACTCTTGTTCTGTCATTCCGTCGAGCATGTCGAGGGCAGCCCGGGCGCCGCCGCTGACCGTGCTCATCCGCAGCCGAACGAGCTGCGGCGAGTCACATACGTCAACAGCGGGCATCTGCGTCGGCGGAAAGCTGTCCGGAATGGCCCAGCCGGCTGTTGAATCCTCCTCTGTCCCAACGGGGTCAGACGGCGTAATCCGTGTCGGCGCACGGATGGATGGGGTGCGGGGGTCCGGGCGCGCCGGGGAAGACAGCTGGTCGACCATGTCCGAACCTCCCTGCGCCGCCGCCGCCGCCGCCTCCCTCTCTCGCTGCTGGCGTCGCCGCAACTTCCGGGCGACGTTCTCCGCCTTGCAAGACGGAGCCGAAGAAGGGACGCCGACGGACGAGGCGGACCGCGTCTCCGTCGCGGCGGTCGGGGACGGGCTGGACGACATCTCCGGCGGTGGATCGGGACCGATGGTGAGGATGGGGAGCAAGGGTGGACGACGAAGATGGCTCGGGCACGGAAAAGGTTGGAGGGAGGCGGGAGGAGGAGGAAAGGTTTGGTGGATTTGGTGCAATTTGGGGTAGGGTCAGGCTGTCGGTACGACGTGGCGGGCGTGCCCGGACGCTCCATATCCGCCTCATATTTGGGTTAGATATGAGGGGTGCCGGTCAGTCCGGACGTTTGAGACCCGTTTAAGGAGCCCGTCTAGGTCGAAATTTCGTGACTGGACAGTGACCGGGCAGCCCGCCCGGACGTATAAGGCGTGTTTGAGGCGCCCGGCTGTAGATGCTCTTAGATCGGTATATGCACCAAACACATGCATTAGGCCATCCTCGAAATCACGTCACATTAACTAACGAAACTTGCGAAATACGACTGGATAATGGTACTCCGGAGTAAGCTAGCCTGGCTTGCAACAATAAGTGTCTCGAATTTTCTATGGCCGTCACGTCCATGTCCGGTTCGGGTTCAAGGTCGGAGAAGTGAAGTGCGGTGCATGCCCAACCGCCAACGACCCTCATGCCCGTCGTAATTAGTGCCAGCCTCCACAATCGATCACGATCGTCCCTCTCCGCCGCGCCATCATGCATGACGTGACGCCTAATCAATCAAGATCGACCTCCCTAGAATATTTCTTTCTTCTCTGCGAGGGAAACTCCATTTTTTTCGGCGAAAACACTGCACGTACGGCGCTTTCTGGGGGTTTTCATTCCTCCTGGTCTAGTCGATCCCGTGAAGCGTGTCGGCCATCGCCGGCTGCCACGTTCGCGTACGCGACGTCGAACGGCGACAACGGTGCAGGCCAGCTTCCGCGGCCGAACGCGAGGAGTAGACCAGGTGCGCATCTTTCACCAGAGCGATGCGAACTGAGGGTTGTGATCTGGTTCGCTGGCAGACGAGACGGAACAGGACGATCGGAGAGTAGTCAACGAAGAGCGCTGGTTTGGCACTTCGAAAAAAAAAGAAGAAAACTCTATATTTCGAAATTTTAGAAGAAAACTGAAACAGTTCCTATGTGTATCAAGATATGCGCTATCCCTGTAAATTTTTACGAATAAATATACATTTGTGCTTTGCCGTGGATCCATATAAACAGATACTAGTAAATTCATTGGTTGCATAATCACATGATAAAGAGGCACCCGCAAAAAAAAATGATAAAGAGACCGGTGGTATTTTTCTTCTCGAATTATTTTAAAGTTGAACAGGACATCATCAGCCAAGAAATGAAAGTGTCCACACCCGCAAAAAAAGAAAAGAATTGAAAGTGTCCAGGGCCCAATTAATCGGTCAGAGACAGTGGTGTCATGTGATTTTGATTCCGGTTGAATGTACAGAGGGAGCTCCTATTCGGCGCGAACGCTGGTGGGCCGGCCCATGTAGATTTTGCATTTTATTTCCCCATGGTTCACTCGATCGCATTTGAACAAAAAATCACAAAAATGAAAAATTTCATGAATTGAAAAATGTTCACGGATTTTGAAAAAAGCTCATCGATTTGTAAAAAGGACATCGAATTTGAAAAAAAAATCATCAAATTGAATAAAAAACCCATCAATTTAAAAAAAAAATCATCGATTTGAATAAAAAGTTCATGAATTTGAAAGAAAAAAATCAAACCAGGAAGAAGAAAAAACAGAAAAAGGAAAAAGTAAAAAGGAAAGAAGAAAGAAAAAAAAGATGGAAAAAGAGGTTAGTTATCAGATCAGGCAAGGTGGTGTGGTGGTTACTGCCGTGTACCTTGATGCTGTAGGTCGCTCGTTTGAATCACCAAGGTGTTGTGTGCGTCCGTTTGCAAAGTGTATACTAACGGGGCGTGAAGCGCCAAATAGAAAACGCCATGTACAGAAGTACCAACATTTGGAAAGAATGCCTTGCACCTGGAAGCATCTATGTAGGCCCGTCTAATGCCATCCCAGGCTTGTTGCATACCGACAGGCCCAACTCTAATTAGGGCTTTATGCTTGGGCAGAAGGGCGTGACTTTGTCTCGCCTATTACGAGACGAAGCAACACCTCACCTCTGGTGCCCTTTAAATGGGCCGGCCCACACTGTGTTCTGCATGTTTTTCCTTTTTTGGTTTTACTGCTCCCTCTAATTCAAATTAATTGACGCTCGTCTAGTCTGAAATGAAAATTATTATATTGAAATATCTATAAAAAATTCAGGAAACTAAAAATGTCAACATATTCCAAAACTTTCAAAAATGCGAACAATTGTTCAATAATTATATTCCAAAACTTAAATTTTATTAAAGTTTCAAAAAAAACATGATTATGAAAAATGTTTACACAGTGTACAAATTTGTTAGTGTAGTTTAGAAAAATGTTGTTAGCATTAAAAATAAAGTTTATAACAAAAAAAGGTTCACGTGTTTCAAAACAATGTTCTTGATATGATAAAAAATGTTAATCATGTATTTAGAAAATGTTAAACATGTATAAAAACATGTTCCAGATGTATATGCCAAAATATAAAACGTGTATGGAAAAAAGTAGATATTAAAATGTATATTAAAAAATGTAAATTTAATTATTTAAAATATTAAATGTGTACAAAAAAATGTTACTGGTGAATACGAAAAATGTAAAACATACATGAAAAATAGAATTTAAAACATATATTTGAAAAAAATGGTAATCATGTAGTTGTAAAATGTGTTAAACGTGTATAAATAAAATGTTCCTCATGTATATTAAATATGTACAACGTTCATAAAAAAAAGTTAGACATTAAAAACATATATTAAAAACCTTAATGGAATTTTAAAAAAATGTTAAACATGTATAAAAAAAGTCACGGATGTGTAAAAGAATGTACATTGTGTGTGAAAAAATAAATGAAAAACACTTTTTTTTAAAACAAATCCAAAGAAAATCAGAAATAAGAAAAAGAAAACAAAAAAAGATCAAAGAAACCAGAAGAAAAATAGAAGGAAAACAGAAAAAAAACCCGACAAATAACCTAAATGCTATAGTGGTGGGCCGGTTCGCTAGCTCCCTCCTGTAGGCGACTCCTAATAGGAATCGGTACGAGCGAGACATAGTCTTTGCGTAGGCAGAAAGACACAGCAAAGCACTTCATGTTATGATTAAAAAAAAAACACTTCATATTAAACACATAGTTTAAGGCGCCCCTGGTGGCCTTTGTATCAATCTAAACATTTCTGAATAATATAGAAAGTTGTTCTCAAAAGAAAACTTCAGCGATTTCCTCAAAAAAGAAAAAAATCGCCCAATCCCATCATCGGAGGTGAGGCAAACCCTATGCTCCGAAGAAAAGAATATATGACTGCTCATGTGCTTTCGTTTGTGCTTCTCTGTTCTAGAGGTACATTTAGTGCCTAGGCGGGAGAAACACCAAATCAGTGCTTATCGTTCAGACTAAGTTTGTCAGAGTCAGCTTGATTATGAAAACAATGTCGTACATGATAGAAGTGCTTTGACCCTGGATGCCATGGTTTCGCCGTCAGATTAATATAGCCAACGCTAGGGAACCTTTGATGTTTGGCCTCCTGGATCATCGGTCCTAAATCCGACTAATCGTCGTCTGGTGTAATGCCATATCTCGGCGACGGTGATGTTGATTGCGATGTGAAGTTTGACTTTGATAAATGACTCTTGTTTTATGTTGTTGTGCTTCTAATCTTGTTACTCGGCTGTACAGTAACAAAGTAGCAACATGCCTTGTATTGTAATGAGTACCACCTTCGTCTGGGTTTATTAGTCTTTATCGTATTTTGGTTCAAAGTTTGACCACATATTTGACTAGCAAAATGTTAATGCATCTTACCAAAAGTTATATTATTGGATTCGTATTTGAATGTAGTTTTCAATGATGTATAACTTATATTTTATTAGTTAAAATCATCGTCAAAATATGACTCAAAATACAAGGGGGGCTATTAACCAGGATAAAGGTAGTATATTGGTGTTGGCCGCAAAAGGTTTGGAGATCTTAGGACTCAACTATTAGAGTTAGTACGTTATACAGCTCTTCGAAATCATTAAAATTAGTCAAATTTATGTAGATTTAATATTGTGATGTTTATGCACTGACGTTTGGAGAAAAGTGGGATGAAATAAATAAATGGAGCTATAGAAGACAACTTAGAATGACCCTTTCTTAAGTGCAAAGTAACATTTACTAACTCGAACTAGTTACATCATGTGTCGACCTTGATGTAACTACAGGTTTTATCACAAATCTCTATTATTCACACGTGTTTCAGTTTCTTCTATCCGGTCTATTTAATTTAATTTATTATTTAGTTAAAAATCAGTCTCCGCTAATAAAGGGAGAAAATGTCCCTATTTTCTCTGGTAAAACCAAAAAGAAACACCAATTTCTCAGGACTCACAGTCGACGAGGAATTCCCCTGCGAACCAGCCAATGAGAAGGATAGAAAATATGGACGGGGATGATGACTTCAGGGTTCGGATTCGGTCACACCCGCTCGGACTCATGAATCCACACCTGCTCCGATATTTTTTTTGAACACAGTACGGACGCAAGCGCTCATATATACGCGCATACACTCACCCCTATGAACGCGCATGACTTGAACCCGTGGGCTGGGGATAATACTGTCCTCCTAATAACCATTCAATTGAACCCTGGTGTACTGGGGATAACACTACCCTCCTAACCATTCAAACACAGGTTGGTTCGCCACACCTGCTCCAATTGATGAGTACTTTTTGAAGCATCTTATGTTTTGATATGGAGGGAGTATTTTTTTTATTTTACTAATAATGTGAGGTTGACATGTCTAGGTCAATGCCAACATATTTTCATTGATGGGTTATTATCAATGGCCACGCTGCAGTTTATGGGAATATGAGATGCTGATACAGTGATACTAGAAACAGTCGTATTGCATGATCGGGGAGGACGGCGTTGAGGAGGAATTCATGACCCCTTCCCGGTCTCCGTGTGAACTGGACCGATTCTTTCTTTGCAAGAAAGACGAGATCGAGCTGGATAACAGCAGGAGCGACAAGTTGGTAATGAGAAGAAAATTGCTGGCATCCACGAAAAAGAGATGCAGGGCGACACGTCTCGTGGTTTCAGGCACAACTTGTGTTCGCGCTATAGCTGGATACATGGCTGTGTTTTGTGTGTGCCTCCCTGCTGTCGGAACAGTTGGGCAACCCTCCTTCACTCCTTCCATGATCCGGCCACAACAGACTCCGGGCAAGAAAGCTAACTGACATATAAAAGACCTACACTATACAGAGGAAGCAAGACAGGCACATGATTTTGGGTTGGGCAAGCAAAACGGAATAGCTCATAGGGAAACAATGCCGTCCATCCACCGGGAGATTTCACGATGCTGGCACGACGTGACGAGTCGCACTCAACAGAGTGGACACCGGGAATCATAGTATTCAAGTGCTCATTCTCTCGACGGAACAGCTGGGAGCCAGAATTATTCGGTTCCACTCGTTTCTTCAGACGTGCACAGCTGTAAGTTCAGTAATCAAATAACATGGAAGACAAGCAGTTGGATGAGCATAAATTATATACTCCTACCATATCGCTGGGAAGAAGGTAGGTTGATTGGATCAAGATGACAGAGTGGACGGTGCTCTACAGCTGCAAGTGAACAGCTGACCGCCTCAGCATCAACTACTACTTGTCAGCTGGACGCCGCAAAATGAAGTTTGTAATTTAACACAAGACGACATGCAACACAGCATCTGCATGAGCATGACTGGTAACAATCAACATCAACACAACATGGATGATCCCGTCCCGTGTCAATCAACGGGATTCGGAAAGGAGCATGACATGAAGGCAAAAAACAGGAAAAGGCCGTGCACATCACTTTCTCATACAGTATTTACTTGTTGGGTCAATAACACATAAGCAGCGGCGGCAATTACACATGCTAATAAGGATAGAGTCATCGCAACGCTGAAGAAGAAAAAAACAAGGCAAGGCAGAAATGTCTAATAAGTAGTATGAAACAATTCTCTGACCCCCAATCCATAACTTGCAAGATAGCAAGAGCACAAACTCATGAAAATAGACTGAATGAATAAATTAGGCCTCAAGGGCGACAAGCAGGCCCGGATTTTTACCTCACCGCCCCTTGGGGTTCATGATCTGTGAGAAGACCGCGCTCGGCGTCAGCCCGTCCGAGTCGATGCTCGCGACACTTTGGTCGCCCATGCTTATGGAAGTTGTCGTGGTCGTGGTGGTGCTTGAATCGATCGATGGGTCATTGGGATCCTTCTTTCCAGCCATCACGAGCGGAGTGCCCTCATCCGACATCCCACAGCCAAAGCTTCCGCTCTCCTCCGCGCTTTCCTGCATCTGAAGAGCAAACTCCAGGTTCCAAAGCACATCTCCCATCGAAGGGCGCTCGATGCCATTGTCGGCAACGCACTTCTCAGCTGTCTCAGCAAACTTCTTGAAGCACTGCGGAACAATCTTTCCCTTTAGGTAGGGATCAACAATCTGATCCAGAATTCCCTTCTTCTGGCAGTGCAATGCCCATTCTGCCAGGCTAACTTCTTCCTTTGCAAGAGTGGGGTTCAAGGCAGGCCGAGCACAGAGGACCTCGAACAGCACCACACCAAATGAATAGACATCAGATTTCTCGGTGAGCTGCTGCCTGCGGAAATATTCAGGATCTAGGTAACCAAA
The DNA here is from genome assembly GCA_039707655.1 of Elymus sibiricus. Lineage (NCBI taxonomy): Eukaryota > Viridiplantae > Streptophyta > Magnoliopsida > Poales > Poaceae > Elymus > Elymus sibiricus. The sequence goes on along the minus strand of CM077664.1, from coordinate 247,510,707 downwards.
ACTGCCCTTGACAACTGTGCTCACATGTGTGTGATCCATTGACGGCCCAGTCTTGGACAGACCAAAATCTGAAACCTTGGCGACCCATTTCTCATCCAGGAGGATGTTTGTCGTCTTCACATCACGGTGGATAATGGTGTGCTTTGCACCGGTGTGAAGGTAGTGCAGCCCACGAGCTGCACCAATGCAGATCTCCAAACGCTGCCTCCAGCTAAGCGGTGCATTCTGGGTTTTGTATAGGTGCTCACGCAGAGTTCCATGAGCCATGTGGTCATAGACCAGGATCATCTCATTCTTGTCCTCGCAGTAACCAATCAGCGACACAAGATGGCGGTGGCGGAGCTTTGACAGCATTTCAATTTCAGTCTGGAACTCATGTATACCCTGCTCGGACAAGGGGTTGCCACGCTTGATAGCCACCTTAGTTGTGCCCCCATCGATCTCTCCCTGGTAAACTTTACCAAACCCACCAACACCAAGGATCCGTGACTCGTCAAAGTTTTTCGTTGCAGCCTTGATCTCTGCAAAGGAGAAATGGCGACACAGGTTCGATGGCAAAGATGAAGCAATACTCCCTGTAGCATGCGACTTGGCTGAGCTTGAAGTGTGTGAATTGCCATACAGCGACAACGGCAGCCAACCAGAATGGCCATCACTCATGCCGGTATCCTTCGCCGCTTTCCTCCGCCTCTTGCAAATGAAGCAGCAATATCCAAGTGCAAGAACTGCCAAACCTCCAATTACTCCACCAACAATAGGCCCGACTAGTGAATTCTTCTTTCCTGACCCGGTATGCGCCGGTGGATCAGCACTTGGGACAGGGTTGGGCCCCGCGAGGCTCCCATTACTAAGTTGCAGCTTGAACACCTCCATCCCATTGAGAATAGCATCATAGTACTGTGGCTTGCTCGCTGTATTCGGATGTAGAGCCACCCAGAAATCCATAATCCCTGAACCCACAGTGCTGACCACATAATCCTTATACAATGGGGTACCAATACTAAGCGGATCCACCCACTGGATCACATCAGCACCTTCCACGGCAGTCTGGTTGTTGAGGTAAATGTTGAACACCCGCTGATTCGGCAGCGTCATTGGGGATTGTATCTCACAGAAATGGAGCCTCACAAGGTATGTGAACCCAGCATCCACCTGCACTATCCAGGTGAGATTGTAGGCCAAGTTCACATCCTTGTCTGGCCCCATTGATCGCGCCGTGGCATAGACATCCAGAGGCGCCACATATCCCGGCACATTGTCAGGGTAGATGATTGTGACATTGGGATCGTTTGGGTACGACACCCCAGCCCCTGCACCATAAATGTAAGGCGTGTCGTCGTCCCATGACCGAGCACCGCCGGAGTCCTTGGAAGGGGAGATCGCTTGGCCTCCGACGTTGAGCCGGTACATGGTCTGTAGAGCAGCACCAGGATCCATCGGGAATGGCTGGTTGTTGCCGTCACCGGTGACGAAGAGCGGTGTGGCGAGGTCAAAGAGATCTGGGGAGGAGACGACCTCGATGCCATTGATGAAGGCGTAGGCGTTGGGGTGGGCCTTCTCCGGGGTGAAGGTGAGGTCGAGGGTCGGGCCGGTGACGTTGACGGAGAACTCACGTACGAGGTAGGCGAAGTTGAGCGCCGTGGTGGTCTGGTAGGCGCTGAAGTTGGAGAGGAGCGTGACCTTGGCGGCCGGGACGGAGACGGAGAAGAAGGCGTCGGCGGCGTCGCGGCCGGAGTAGTTGGCCGGGTAGAAGTGCAGCCGGAGGAACTTGCGGCCGGGGCCGAGCGGGAAGGAGTAGGTGAAGGCCGCCGCGGAGACCCGCGCGGTGAGGTAGGGCACCTGCGGCACCGAGGGGTCCTGCGCCCCCGCGTCGGCCGAGGCGAGGTTCGGCGGCGCGTACTTGGAGCCGGCGTCGCCGCCCCACTCCCGGCCGTCCGTGTCGTTCCCCTTCCCCGTGGCGCCGCAGTCGAGCAGGATGTCGTCCCGCGGCACGAACGGGGGCCCCGAGGGCGCGGGCGCGGTCGAGCCCTGCGCCCACGCCGCGGGGAGAAGCGCGGCGGCGGCCGCGAGGAGCAGGAGCGCGCATCTCGGGCCTCCTCCCATGGTGCGAGCTGTATGTAGCTCGGCGTTTCCTGGCGGCTCACAGATCGCCCATCAAACAGCTCTCCCGGCGCCGATCTGGGGCAGTTTTGCGGGCGGGTGGGAGCTGCGCGCGGCGGCTGAGGTGGGATTTGAGGGGGAAGTGGCGGCCGCGGTGGTGGTGGCGTCGAGGAAGAAGGGGGGGAGACCGGGAGAGGTTTCGGGGACTACGGGCGCGGCATTAAGCGGGGGGTCAGTGGTAGAGGCTGCTGCTGTTGCCAAATGCAAGCTGTGAGCCAGCCGAGCCAGGGACGGGGCAACGGGGTAAAGGGACCCACCAATGACGGGGTCGGCGCAATCAGTGCCGTGCCGTCTGAGAGCGAGAGGCCGACGCGGCGGGAGGAGGAAGGCGAGCGTAGGCCCCGCTAACATGGGCTCGGGGTCGTGACGTGCACCGTCTCGTCGAGAGGGAGAAAGGATCCGCTGGAAACCACTTGAACGGAAACATGGAAACTCCAATATTTTTTTTTAACGGTCACGGGAGGAGGGAATCCCCACCTGAATATATTGCTCAAAGAGTTGCCAAGCCAAGAGTCATCACTTAAGTTTTGGCTGATCCAGTTTATAAGGGAAACTGGATCGAAAACCTAGGTGACGGTGTCCTGAACTAGGGGGTACCAACCTAGTCAGCCCATATTCATCGGACTGGGCCAGTGGGCCCTCATTCTTATCAAGATGGACTCCGGAATATGCATGCGAGAAAAAAGAATAAGATTACATCTGCCGAAGACTTGACGTATACTCCAAGACTTTCCCTGCTGCCTCCTCGCCTGGATACCGACCTTGTAACCTTAGATACCCTATCCGGCGTGTATATAAGCCGAAGGGTTCCTTAGAGGGGATCTCAACACAATCCCATTCACCTAGCCTTAGGACTAGATCATACGATCTCGAGGTAGATCAACTTTGTACTTGATACTTCCCCATCAATATAAATAAGAGCAGGACGTAGGGTTTTACCTCCAGCAAGAGGGCCCGAACCTGGGTAAACATCGTCTCCCTGTTCTTATTACCATATGTCCGAGATCCACAGCTCGGGACCCCCTACCCCGAGGTCTGCCGGTTTTTACACCGACACTGGTACTTTCATTGAGAGTTCCGCTGTGTGATCACAAGGGATTGATGACTCATCTGCAGATCAACTGCGGCAATGGCTGTGGGGGCACCTATGTCCCCGGCCAGCTTTTTGTATTCGGCAGCATGATCTTTTGCGCCGACTCGACAGGCCACCTGGCCACCGTTGAGAACTACGCTCCCGATCAGATCGTTACCTTCGGAGGACTAGAGTACACCGCGGACTCCCGCGGCGAGCTCGTCTTATCAGGCTGGACCCCCGACCGGATTCCGGGTCTGGCAAACACCAGAGGTTCGACCTCGGAACGGATCTCCTCTGAAGACCACGAATCGTGCCTCCCAACACCGCCGGGGGCTACTGAGGAACTTCCTTCCCCCTCTTCGGATAACCCTGTCGCAGTGCCTGACTCCGGCGTGGATCAGAGTTTGGCCTGGGACACCAAATCGGGCTTAGAACCGATCCCGGCGGCGGATCTCGAATCCACCCCGCTTCCTTGTACGGCAGAAGACGCATCAGGCGTGCCACTGCGAGTCGACCCGGCTTATGGCCAGACCATGAACCCTGAGGAGCTATCTCACCTTAATGAGATGCTTGACCGGATCCAAAGTTTGTCAATCTCGAACTCCTCGGTTTATGATAAAATCGGACTTAAGGCCGACGATCGGGAAATTTACATCCCACCCACCACCCATCTAGTCGCCACTGTCGACGATTTAACCGATGTGCTAGACTACGACGAGGCGACTGACATGGATGAAGATGTCGGCAGCCCAACAGACAACACCTTGCCGCTCACTAACACCGGCAGGTGGAAAGCAACATCTATGTACGATGTGTACATGGTCAACACTCATAACTCCCCTCCAAGGCGTAGGCGAAGACGCAGAAGGGGCACTAACGGGGAGCCCAGCGGGAACAACCCTACCGCCGATACGGCGGCCAACGACTCTGAAGACCAAGTGGAGAACCTTCAAGCCTCCCCAGAACGCCCTGTCGACCCCGAAGGCATCCTTAGGGACTCGGATCCCGACGACCTCTTTGAAGGGGCCGATGATAATTACATGCCGGAATCCGAGGAGGACGTAAGCCTCGGCACCGAGGACTTCATAGTCCCCGAAGACCCTGCTGAGCAGGAACGCTTTCGGCGGCGCCTACTTGCTACCGCCCGAAGCATGAAGCGCACGCAGCAATAGCTGTAGGCTAACGAGGATGCACTAAACGACAAGTGGGTCGAAATACTTTCGGCCGAGCAAGACCTCGAAGAACGGCACCGCAGTGCGCCTAAATCTTACCCACACAGGCGTTTACTGCCTGAATTTGACGATGAACTAACCGCCGAGGCACCTGACCGCCCCCCTCGAGAGCGCGACAGGCCCGCGCGGGAGGACTTCCACACCCAACCAGCCCCACGCCGTCATGGCAAGGACCCTGTGGATTATCTTGAACCTCAAGACGTTCGATGTCGGATAGAGGCAAACCGGGCGCCACCTCGGTCCATTTATGGATCAAGAGGACGCGCTCCGGCCGGGCATGACGGCTACGACGCTTGGTTGGACAGGAACGGCCGCGCCCGAGATCAAATTCATACTCGGTTCTCTCTCGACGCACGGTACGACACCGCTCGGTTCCGAGGACCAGCCCACCCGATCTGTTTTACAGATAGGGTAATGGAACACCAGTTCCCCGATGGGTTTAAACCCATCAACATAGAATCTTACGATGGCAACAAGGACCCAGCTGTATGGATTGAAGACTTTCTTCTCCATATACACATGGCCAATGGAGATGACCTCCATGCCATCAAGTACTTGCCGCTCAAGCTAAAGGGGTCGTCAAGGCACTGGCTGAATAGCCTACCGCCCCACTCCATTGGAAGCTAGGAAGCTCTTGAAGACGCCTTCAGGGAAAATTTCCAAGGAACCTACGTCCGACCTCCGGACGCCGATGACCTCAGCCGTGTCACTCAGCAGCCAGGCGAATCAGCTCGGAAAATCTGGAATCGGTTTCTTACTAAAAAGAACAAGATCATAGACTGCTCAGACGCCGAGGCCATCGCTGCATTCAAAAACAACATCCAAGATGAATGGCTCGCCCGCCAGCTTGGCCAGGATAAACCGAGGACCATGGCAGCCCTCACCTCGCTCATGACCCGCTTTTGCGCAAGAGAGGATAGTTGGCTGGCCCGCGGCACTCACGATGGAGAGGCGGGGACCTCGGAGACTCGCGACACCAACGACAAGCCTAAGCGCAACAAAAATAAGCGCGGGCATAGAAACGGCGGAAGCGACACAAAAGACGCAGCAGTCAATGCAGGCTTCACCGGACCTCGATCCTGACAGAAAAGAAAGCCCTTCAAAGGGAACAAAGATGGACCGAGCCAGCTTGACAAGATCCTGGATCGACCATGCCAAATTCATGGCACTCAAGAGAAACCAGCAACCCACACCAACAGGAATTGCTGGGTCTTTAAGCAGGCTGACAAGATAGCAACAGAGAGTCAACATAAAACCCAAAATCACAGCGAAGACGAGGATGAACCTCGGCGGCCAAACAATGGAGGCCAGAAAAAGTTTCCTAATGAGGTAACAGAGGTAAACATGATTTACGTTACCCACATCCCCAAAAGGGAGAGGAAACGCGTACTTTGGGACATCTACGCGTTAGAGCCTGTAGCCCCGAAGTACAATCCGTGGTCGGCTTACCCGATCACATTCGACAAACACAACCATCCGACAAGCATCAGGCATGGCGGATTGGCCGCACTCGTCCTGGACCCGATCGTCGATGGTTTTCACCTGACGCGTGTCCTTATGGACGGAGGGAGCAACCTCAACTTGATCTACAAGGACACGGTAAGGAAGATGGGGATCGACTCATCTCGGATTAAACCTAGCAGCACCACCTTCAAAGGTGTAATACCAGGAGTCGAGGCTCGCTGCACCGGAACCGTGTCCCTGGAAGTAGTGTTCGGATCACCCGAGAACTTCAGGAGCGAGGAGTTAATCTTCGACATCGTACCTTTTCGCAGTGGATACCATGCGCTCCTAGGACGCACCGCATTCGCCCGCTTTAATGCAGTCCCGCATTACGCCTATCTCAAGCTCAAAATGCCGGGACCCAACGGTGTTATTACAGTAAATGGCAACACCGAATGCTCTCTCCGGACGGAGGAGCAGACCACGGCTTTCGCAGCCGAGGTGCAGGCATCCGAGGAGGCCGTCCGTGGCGGTACACGCACCCCCAGCTCTTCGAAGCGTACGCGGGCTGCGCCAGTTGACCTCGGGCAAGCGCCTCCCCACCCTAAATAGGGGTACGGGCTCCTCGCGTGCTTCCCTTGGAAGGGGCACTACGTCCCCAGGGTGCACAACTTCGCACTAAAAATTCCCTGGGTCGCCGGGGAGCCAAGACCATGGAAACGTCGGGTCGGCTAGACCGAGCAGCGACGAAACCTCGGGCTCGCATGTCGGCAGGGTTCTGTCAAAGAGCTAGCCAATATTAGCATGCCCATGTGGCTTTAACCACACAACTAACAGCTGCAGACCTCTTCGAAGGGATTAACCAACGAACGCATCAAGCGCATACTTGGCCGAAGCTGCATGTTACCAACATCAACCCCCGCTATCAACGAGGACGAGCTGGTCAACAGCACGGAGACGCAGACGTGCGGCAGGAAGCGGCCCGGGCTCATAGACCCGATGACAAGATCCGCCCTGTTTTCTTTTAGTTTCTCCCTCATTATCTTTACACGCATTGTATCTTGCTCAGTTCCTTTCATCAAAAGTTCGGCATGTAAAGCTTGGCTACTTGAAATAAAGAAATCGTGCCCATAAAAGGTCTTTAAACGTATTTTCTTACAAGAACTGCCCACATCTTTAAGGTACAATTGCTAAAGGGTTTCGATTTTACACCCTGAAACAAAAGTCCGAAGTACTCGGCGTCTCGGATGTTGCACTATATGCATCAGTTTCGAACCTAGATTTTGGTCAATAGTTGGGTTGCCCGGCTCCTATGTGTACCCCTTACGTTCCTAACAAATTTGGCTAAGGGTGTAACGGGAGAACCACTGCGATAGTGCCGCTAGTTTAACTGGCAGAGCGCCTCAGTGGAGAAAGCCGAAGACTGACTATCTGGGTAAGCGAAAACTAGTCGGCCATCCGAAGACCGCGTCAAGCGACGTGTCGTTAGAGATCACCCGTGTTAAACGAAGGGCTTCTTCCTCGAATTGGCCAAAGTGGGCATGGGCATAGACCTCGGCTGACCAAGCCGACCACTTTACTCACCAGGGGCTCGTCATCGGTCCCCACCGTCAAACTCCTACGACTAAGTGAAAGTTATAAAGCCACCATAGTCCGATTGCCTAGTCCCTATGTGCGCAGACCTCCCCCGGGAACCGAGACGTCGGCTAAGGGTCATGAACACCTAAAAGGGGCACCCTTCGTATATTGTACAAAGGGGTCGAAGCCGACGACTGGCCACTTTCAATTTAACACGGTCAAACAGGGGGAATATTAAAAACAAAACATACACACATGAGAGGAACTTAAGCCGTACTCATTAAAACAACTGATAATTTTTGTACATCACACGCACTTCGGCATTCCGAAGTGCTGCCTAAAAATACAACTTGTCCTTAGGACACATGGTCTCGGTAACACAGGCACCCTCCTCCACTTCGGCAAAAAACTGCTCCGCGGTGCGCGCCTTCCCTTCTGGGGGCCCCGTAGCAACAACCTCCGCCTCCACCTTCCGGAAGTGCCTCTTCACGCAGGCATACGCCTGTCGCGCTCCTTCTAGACACGCGGATCGCTTCCAGCGTTGGACTTGCGGGACGGCTTCTTGCAGTCGCACCAGGAGCCCGAAGAAGCTGGTTGGCAACACCTCCGTGGGCCACAGATTGATGCAGAGGTCTTGGAGCGCCAGCCTCGCCATCCGAAGAAGCTCCGCCAGTTGCTTCATCCGATGATTGAGCAACTGCGGCTGCGACGATTCCAGGAACTGCTTCCAGAACGCCTTCTCCGCCTCATGTCCCTCCAGTTGGCCGAAATGCAGGCCGGCGTTAGCCGCACTCTTCGGGAGATCGGCAATGACCTCTGCGGATCGCCACAGCTGGGTGAGCTCGACGAACCCTTTGCTGCCAAATACACATTGAAGTAAATATGGCTTACCCGCGACTACCCGCTCCACTTGCTGGATCACCTGGTGATCGGCCTGGCCCCGGGTCTGGAGCTCAGCATTAGACAGGCGCAGCCTTCGCAGCTCCTCACCCGTCTCTTTCTCCTTTTTCTCAAGGGAATCGCGTTCAAGATACACGCCCTTGAGAGTCTCCTCGACCTCCAGGACCCGCGCCTGGTCTTTCCCCCTAGCCACCTTCTCGGCGGCTAGGTCCTTTTCTGCTTGGGCCGCGGCATCTTTCTACTGCTTGACCTCTGGCCGAGGCGTCAAGAGCTCGGCCTTGAGCCCCTCAAGCTCGGCCAAAACCGTTGTCATTAAACCAGTTCGGCATCAATTTTTCAAACAACAAGTTATCCTTGTTCAAAATTAACTTCAAGAAAAAAACACGACGCATCGGTCGCTTACCTTGAGACTGCTCGACCTGCTTGTTCATCAGGTCGAGGTCCTTTTCGGACCTATCAAGCTTCCGGCTCATCTCCGCAATCTCCTCGGAGGCGGAGCCCGGAGCCGAGGTTGAAACCTGCATAAACAATTTCTAATGAGCCCCATAATCAATTTAATGACACTTCGGACACACATCCCGTTTCATCAGTCCTTGATGCGGAGCATCCTATGGACATCACCATGTCAAGAGTCCGTTTGGCAAGTGACACGTGCGACATCTACTTCACATACCTAAAGGCGAATCATCTCCTTTACACGTGTTCACTTGACCCCTTCGTGGATGGTATACTACTTGACACTCCTCTCGTATGCATGCATAGGTATTACCGGAGCTTCACCATCGACGAGGAGGAGTGCGAGCGCCTGTGTACGTGTACACCATCCATGAGGGAAGCATGGAAGAGAAGACAGAAGAAAGGACAAGAAACGGAGCAAGGCAGGACTTGCCCGGATCATCCGGACCCCCACCCGGACGATCCGGACCCCCACCCGGACGATCCGGACGTGCGCACCAAGAGGACAGCAAGCCTCTGGACGAAGCCGGATCATCCGGACCCCCGCCCGGATCATCCAGACCCACCCGGACATCCGGACGATGACCCGGACATCCGGACCAACTACGGCTGCGACGACACAGCCGGACGATGCCCGAATCATCCGGCCGACCACCCGGATCATCCGGCCCTACCTGTGTGCATGACGGGCCTTGGGCCTTGTATCCCCACCTCACTTACCCCTTCGTGGACTAGCACTATATATACTCCTCCTCCTCCTCCTCCATTTAGGGTTAGCTAAGATTATATCTAGACATTAGAGCTTAGCTCATGTATCTTCCCTTTGTGGGATTCCTCTTGAGAGAGAAGACTCCGTGTGAGTACAAGACCCCTTCATGGGAAGATTCCTCCATGTAATTCAAGACCCATCTCTCCTAGAGATTTGGATGAACTACCCTTGTATCTTTATTTCCATTGTTGTTCTTGGATCTTGATGCATCTCTTGTATTGCTTGTGATTTGAGGAGTACTTGGAGTGGATCTTGTCCAATAGAGTGTTTTCCCCTTTGATTTCTCCACGTTTTTCCCTCGTGTTCTTCGTGTTCTTCGCGTTTCTCCTCGAATCCACCTCCAATTCGTGAACATCGGGACAAATCTCAATGATTAGGGTTCTACCCTACATCATCTTGGGTCAGAGCCAGCTTGCTCTTGATACATCTTGGTATCATGAGCCACGTTGCCACGAATTTGGAGCCCTACCCCCCATGTTCTAGCCATTAGTTCGAATTTTTCTCCCCAATTTCGAAAATTTCCCACAAAAAGAGCCCCAAAAAATTTCTTGCATTTTGTTGCTTCTTGTGAGTTTTTGTTGATTTTGATCCGTGGATCTAGTGTTTGGCAAGTGGATCTACGTCCCTTGGCGTTCCCTAGCCCCAATTTTTCTTTTTCCCCTTCAAATTTGACCCCGAACATTGAAAATTCCGCCCAAAAATTCGTCCCCGAGAGGAAATCCCGAGCAGTTTGACCTGCCCGGATCATCCGGACCTGCTCCCGGATCATCCGGGCATCACCCGGATCAGCTGGGCGCCCTCCCGGACGTCCGGACCACCCATGCACCCCCACAACAGTACCGGAGCAGACGAACCCGGATCATCCGGACCTACTCCCGGATGTCTGGGCAACCCTGAAACTAACACAGTTGAATTTTTGTTTCGGCCATAACTAATTCATACGAACTCCGATTTCGACATTCTTTATCTCGTTTTGTAGCTATTGACATCCCCCATGCCACAAAAATACTTCCACCATCATTTGACTCCATCAAAATTTTCAACATTTGGCATGTTTGCCTAGGCCTTCCACCATAACTTCCGCACCACCACCCAAAACTTCCGCAACCTAACCCATTTTGGTTCCCATTGCATTTGTGGTTGTTTGAGTTGTGATTTGAGTCTCCTACGGTGTTTCGGCTACTTAGGGACGGTTACTTCTTCATCATCCACCGGATGACGTGTATCATGCCATCATCTCCATCGACCACCGAGCTTCCGCATCGACGACGGCCATCCATCCTTTGAGACCATCTTCAACCGGAAGCAAGGCCGGTTACCCCCGACTTCGTGAAAGGTTAAGTGTGAAGAAGGTATACATTCCGTCATACACTTTTCCTTCCTTGCCATTACATCTTGATAGCCCCACCATCTTTGCAAATACCTTCATACCTATTGAGACTAGCTATCCGAGTATTGCCGGGCTTCGCGAAAACTTGAGCACCATAGTGATACGATATCATATTGTTGCATCATTTGATATATCATATAGTGCAATTGCTTGCTTCCGTGCATATCTTGTGATACTTGTCCCATATATTTGGTTGAGGCTCAATAAAAATAGTGGAAAGGAAGAAAAAAAAGACAAAAAAACTTTTAAGCAAGAAAGAGATCATAAGCTTATAAGCAAAGAGTGGAGCATAGAAAGATATACTTGTGCATGAGGATTCATGGAATAGGAAATGTTTTGCTTGCATGAATAGGATTGGTGCCAAGTGGTGAATCGTGTCCAAACATGCAATCAAGCTAGCGTCTCTCCTTGTGTTTGTGCAACACGAGCATAGTCTTCGTTAGCAAATTTTGTGTTGCTCATCCCTATAGTTGCACAAGCCCCATTATCCCACCGCGTGTGTTTCTTTATTGCCTTCCTCTATATTTGTGATCACTTGCTTTGCATTTTGAGTCCTTTGGATTGATTTCAACATTTACATATCTTGGACTTCAATTTGCTTGATATTTTGTGCCACTAACCCCACCGAGCTCCACTATAAGCCATTTGTGTAGGTTGTGAGGTTTGGACAAGGTTTTTCACCAAGTGCACTCTTTTCCTTGCATACATTGTGGTATTTTGAGATCCATCTACAACTTCGGAAAGAGGTAACTTTGGTATGTTCATTTCATCTCTTTCTCACACCTCCTCGAGTGCTTCTATGGATAGGGACGTCACATCTCCTTTGGTCTACAACAACAACGACGAGTTTGATGCCATGAAGAACCACTTGGACGCCAAGATGGATGCTCAAATGGAGTAGCTCAAAGCCCTCATCAAGACCGGCAAGAGGTCTTCCTCATCTTCGAGAAGACGCTCAAGTGCACATGCTTCCGAGCTACCATCTCCGACAAGATGACATCGGCATTGACACCATCATCGACAAGAACGTGATGGTCAAGATCTCAACACCAACCACCGCTCTACGACTTCACCATCTACCTTGGCATCTTCGCCAAGCGACTTCAAGGCATCTTCGCCTTTGGATATGTGGCATCTTCGCCAACAAGTACCTCAAAAGAAGCTCCCCAAGCTCAAGTCCGCGACTTCCACGAGCTACTACGACCTCGACACCGACCACGAGATTCCTTTCTATGGGACTCAAGACCCCGAGGTGTATCTCGAGTGGGAGCGCAGGATGGACGACTACCTCAAGCTACATCAAGTCCCATCCGAAGATCAAGTGAAGTGCGCCACAAGTAACTTCCATGACTACGCGTCGACATGGTGGCTTCACACACCTTCGAAGAGCTCCAACATGAGTTGGCCAAAGACGAAGAAAGCGATGCGGCGAGAATTTGTGCCTTCCACCTACACGGAACATCTTCAACGCCAATTGGAGAACACCATACAAGGATCCAAGTCCCTCGACGAGTACTTCATGGAGATGAAGAAAGCCTTGCGACGAGCCGGTGTGGACGACCCCATTTGGATGAAGTTCTACTTCATGATGGGATTGAACAACGACATCTCCAAGACTATCTTCCTCGACAACTATGAGTCCCTCGACGACATCTACTTTGGTGCTCTCAAGGCGGAACAAGAACTTATGAAGGCCAAGGCTTCTCCACCCCAAGCACACTTCGCGACGACCAAGCTCCAAGACGGCGAGCATGAGGATAGTACCACCAAGATGTCCAAGCCCGACGAGCTCCAAGACGACGCTCCCAAGTTCGACTTCACCGCCATCCCTCTTTGTGGCATTGACGATGCCAAGTCTACCATGGCTCTTTTTGAAGACGGTGTGGTGACGATTACGACTACAGAGCCTCTCAAGGAACATGCTTTGGAGGTGAGCGACAAGGTGGTGAGCAAGGATGATGCTTCCATCTTTGGGGCAAGAGTGACATGATCGAGCATGGGATTTTCCCTTCGGTCATGGAGGCGAGTGATGATGTGCCATCTTCGGCCTTCATCCACGGCGACGGTGACGAGATGGTTGAGCATGGGATTTTCCCTTCGACCACGGCGGTGTTTGGAGATGACTTGAGTGACATGAGCACCCATATTGAGAGTGAGAGCGAGTTCACCACTAGCCCCATATATGATGAGATGCTTCAATTCCCATGTGAGGAGAGCTACAACCCACACCACTTGAGTGAGATGAGTGACTCCACCATATGTGAGTTTGAGTGGACCTATTTTGAGGGAGTGTGTGAGCCACCACATAGAGAGAGTGAGATAGTTGATAGGTCTTGTGAGGCCATTTGCATTTCTAACAACTTGACCTCTACCTCTATTGTGTCTTCTCATTTGGTGCTAGGTCCCATATACGATGATGCCCGATCCTTGATGACTTCGCCCTTCCTATGGATAAGACGATGGCCATGATGGAATATGATGCTCCCCCCACATGGTTCCATCACGATGATGATGACCACGACTTGGTCTTTGCCACCTCACCTACACCACATGAGTGGAATGACAAAGATAACATAGGTGAAGGTGATGTGTGGCGCCCCGCCTGATTACCACTGTAGCCAGACGGTCGCCGCACACACCAGCCCAGGAAATCACTCTGGCATGCGCGTTTACAACAAGTATCATGAACATAGGCACAACTGTGATAAGAATATATTTATTTGCCATTGTGGCTGGGATAAATACATCATGGTTACAAAGCTGGGGCAGCGTAAAAATACTAACTAAGGCAGCACGGACTTGGAGAGGCTCCAATCCACAGGGATCTGACTGGGTTACTCTTCTAGCTCGCGAACGCTCCCGCTCCTCAACGGATCCTTAGGTGAACCTGGCCACATTGAAGGCCACTGAGTACTTTTGAATGTACTCGCAAGCAAACCAAACAAACATATACACCAAGCAAAGCAATCCATGGCATTCAAGCATGCATTTGTTATCTTAACAATATTAGCTATCATGTTATGGCAGGATTATGTAGCAATATTAATCATCAAGGGTAAATACAGAAAGGTAAAGCATAACGGTAAATGCAAGTGATCAAGTTCATTTACATGATCCCTCCGGATCCAAGTTCTTCTCATAGCCATTCCTTGGCTACATTCCAACTTTGGACATCATTCGATGTCCGGGCACATGCACCGCAGGTCTGACAACTCTTACCTTATCTGGTTCGTTCTTAACAGTCATTCGGTTAACTCCTCTAGACTCGACACAGACCAAATAGTGTGACCTAGTATGAACCGTGTCCCATGACCGAGGGCGCGGCTATTCGAATAGATTTACACTCTACAGAGGTCGCGCACTTTACCCACACTATGGAGCTCCCGGCCTCGTACATCAGTACATGCTCCCATTCGGGTGGACCGGTGCTGCTCCAACAGAACTAGTCAATTGCCTGGCACTCTTATGGTCCCACCGACAATCATACCCTTTCCGGGTCTTGTCCTGGGTGGCCCCTGTGTCACTCCTGACACCTGCCACCATCGTGGCCAAACTAAACTGTCCCAAACGGGGACCCTGGTACCATATAACTTGGGCTCACAAGGTTATCGCCGCCTACCGGGCCAGGGTAGCACACACGCATAACCTTCCCTCTTTGGAGGTACCAATAAGAGGCAAGACAATAGACCAAGTTAGGGCCTTCCCATAAAGGCAAGTGTGGCTGCACTGATAAGCTCGGTTCAGTGGCACTATGACTCGATCCAGCCGACGGAAGAGGTTGTCATTATTAAGTCGCATTCCTTAGCATTGCAATAACGGTAACAATGCATGATGTAACAACTATGGAAACATAACAATCTATCTCCATATAATATCACAATGAGTCATTAGTGAAACAATGTTTAAATGGCAAGTTTTATCACTTTACAAGTTTTAGTTGTAGGTTACGACCATCCGAACCCTTGCATGAAACCGGAAAATAAACCAGTAGCCACCAGAATGGTCTTTACAACTTAGATCTAGGACGTTACTGGAATAACTCAACCACTGCCCAAGACGGCTGAAAAGCAGCTCAGAGCATGAGATAGTATTGATAAAAATAATGTAGCGGTTCCCTAAGACGGCCGAAGAACAGCTCAGAGCATGGGGTCACCGCTACAAAAAGAAACTCAACAGCTGCCCGGGACGGCCGAAAAGCAGCTCAGAACCCGGGACAGTTGTTGAAAAGAGAAATATAAAGTTGGCATCCACCCCGGACAGCTGAAAGCAGCTCAGTACACAGGCGTGGTGCCGTCACCAGAGAAGAGTGAGCAAGGGTTCATCCGAATCATATACCGCCTACTATTGTGCACTCGAATATAAGCATATTCATTAATTAAACACACAAGAATAACATAGAAGCAATGCTTTAGGGCACATATCAGATGGTCGGCTTGCCTGGGGGGTCGATGGATTCACTGGAGAGAAGTGCTATCATCTCGCGGAAAGATTCGCTGGAGAAGATTCCCTCTCGGAGGGGCTGAATATAGGACAGGGGCAAAATGGTCATTTTAAGAATGTATCAACATCATGAAAATGATATCATCAGAACGGGCTCGATGAATAGAGGACGTGGGATTTGGAATCACCTGAATCGGAGTCACGAGTGAAAATTTATGGCTGTTCGTTCTTTAGGGAGAAAAATAAACAGAACCTGTTCATTTTTGCCCTTAGCCGACGAACGTCCACTATTTAAGGGTTTCGGTGCCGGTGGCTGAAAACAGATGGCGCACTTCAGGAAATACGCTTTCGGTCAATTGAAAGCGTATTTTTCCCTGAGATTGCGGCCGGCTACGCTTTCACAAAAGAGAAAGCGCATTTCGGTGAGGGGCGCCTCCACTTGTCCGCGTGGGCAGCGGCTGCTGTCACTGATATGTGGGGCCCGCCGGTGCTCTCTCTCTCTCTCCTGCGCTCCTTCTTCTTCCTCCCGTCGAACGAAGCAGAGGAGCGCCGGCGCCGATCATTGCTGCCGCTCCGGGGCACCCGAGGGATGGGCGAGGGTTGGGATGGATCTGGCGCTGCTCGCCGCGCCCGTGGGTAGTGGTTGCGGCGGCGGGGACACAGTGTGGTGGGCGGGTGGTGGTAGTGGCAGACCGCGGCGAGGTGGCGCTCGGGGTCGAGGCCCTGGTTGTTCCCGGGTTAGGAGAGTGCTCGGGAGAGCCTCAGGATGGTGGTGGTGGTGTCCTGATGCGGCTAGAGCAGTAATGGGGGCCAGAGATGAGCGAATTTAGGCGAGTGAGGGCGGCGGCCATGGTGGTGATGGAGGCAAATTGGAGAGCTAGAGCTCGAGCGCTTCGGCTAGGAGGGATCCAGAGAGGGAGAGGGAGCGGCTGGGAGTGTGATGGACGCTCGGGGAGGGCTCGGGCCGCGGCTTTTATAGCCGGCAGAGGCAATGAGTACGACCGCCATGGCATCCTTAGCCATGTACTGGTGCTCGCGGCGAGCTGGCAAATGAAGAGAGGTGCCGACCTGACGAGCTTCAGGGGGAGGGGATGGCTCGAGGAGGAAGAAGCCAACGGAGGAAACGGACAACGGCGGATCACGGGCGGAAAGTGGCCATGGCGGAGCTACCGTGGCGCAAGGAGGGAGAAGGAGGAGGGGGAAGGTGCTGGAGAGGGGGCACGCAGACGGTGCGGAGCCGTCGGACATGTTTGGACAAGCCGGAGCTGGCCGGAGTTGGCCTGGCAGACGCGGCGGCCGCGTAGAGCTCAGTCTCCGCGTGCTGTTCGCACGGTCACTGCATGCACCGCGTGCTCTGGCACACGTCTGGGCATCAGGCCTTGTCGAACACGGTAGTCAGTGCCTCTAGAGGTGACCTCAATGGCTGGAATCCACTGGGAGGCAGAGAGGTGAGAAACTTGACACGAAATTATTTCTGGACAGAAACTTGGATGGAGGTTTCTAGAGAAATGGTTAGAGGGAAGGAGCTGGGCCTTTGTCACCATGAACTGTGGTAGAAAGGTGTAGCTGCTGGCCAAATTGGAAGTCATTTGGACCTTATTTGCATATACTTCCTTTGTAATGCAGAATTTGGTCCAGAAGCTAGGTTTTGAAGCTGTGCTCAACTGGCTCGATAAAATGAGCTGAATTTTGGTGTAGGGAGGTGATTTGGAAGTATGGAGGCACTGGTAAAATTTCATACCATTTGGGTATACCAAAGTAGTACTTCCTTCATAATGCCTCTTTCTGGACAGAAACAAGATGGAATTACTGGGAAATATTGGCTAGGCAAAATGATGTGTATTTTGGCATGGTCTCATAATATGAGGAGAGTGAGGTCTTGGATTAATTTCAAGAATCATGGAGCCATATAAAATATAGTTGCTTCACAATCTCAAAATGGGTCCAGAACCAAGAACTAGATGATGCTCTCAAACTTTGAACTGTGGAACTTGGGTTCTTGATGGAAATGGTGAAGACATGGATAGGAGAAGCTCAACAAATTATTTGGGATTTTTCCTGGCTACCAAAATGGTAGTTCCTTTGGAAAGTGCCCAAAATGCAATACTGGCTTTAAATAAGAAAATGCAATTTCCCTTATTTAATTATGGCCAATATTTTTATGAGAGCTCAATATGATCATAAAGAATGTGTCCACAAGTTTTCATGAACTTTGGAGATGGATAGATATTTTCCTGGATTTAATTCCTTAAACTGGCAGAAAAAGGAATTAATTTTAAATGAAAAATATTGCAAATGACTTGGCAATCTTTTTTTGCATATCCAGGGTTTACAAAGATGGGATGATCACCGGGAAAAGTTTGGGAGGAAACAGATCAAAGGAAATTGGGGTTCCTTTGTAACTGCAGGAATTAGGGTTTCCCTTCCGGTAACTCGGATGGTAGGGTTTCGGCGGCAAAATCCTGAGAATATATCTTGGGTGGCAAGGTTGGACTGGAGAGAATCTCTGGTTGGATAGGAAAGGCAAGGCTAAATGACCATCTTCATATACCCAAGAGCGAGAGAAAATCCAATAATACCGAAAGAAAAAGACGGGAGTCCAATCCCACGAAGGAAAAATCGAGGAGCGAAAACCAGGGTGTCACAAACCTACCCCCCTTAAGAAAATCTCGTCCTCGAGATTTCTGGGCTTACCTCCCGGCTAAGGGGGACATACCTGTGTGTGACTTGGATCCATCAGCTGTCTCGTCTTCGTCGGTTCACTGGCCTTTTAACTGCCTCTTCTGATGGCTTAGGTGTTGCCTTCTCAAACGGCTGCATTGAATCCTTCTCTTTCCTGTCAGGCAAACCCTTTGTCCTGGTAGTTTGTTGCCTAGGCTTGCTGGGTAGCTCATAGTACCAACAAGTAGTTTGGTTTCCAAGACCTGGCGCTAGCTGCTTCGAGTTTTCTAGCGATACTCCGTATCCTGACTGCCACACCTTGTCAATCACTGAGGTGGCTCTGCCATATATATCCTCTGTAGTCCTTGGTATGACCACTGAGCTGAACATAGTATGGCTATCATTCGGTGCACCTTTCAGAGCATAGCCTCTTATCTTGGTTGACGGGCCCATATTCAGGACGAGTGCGGCAAGCTCACTTGTAACCGTAAATAGTGCATTGTTGTAGCCGCATATGCAAGAGTCTGACAAGGGTTGGTAATATCACCTTGTCTGTGAGACTTTACTTAACTATCGTGGATGTGGTTTGTCTGAAACTTTTTTTCCTTGGGGGTTCCTTTTGGGGAAACTTGTCGTGACATGGCTCCTTGGTCATATCCAAGCTTGTCGGGCTTGTATTCACAACTTACTCTTGCATATCTCATAGGGGTTGCTGTATTCATATCCTTCTTTGAAATATGGGGCCAATGTTTCTCTGAACAGAGTCATTCTCATGTACGGGTGGCTCACATGAACTGGACTGCATGGTCACAACATATGCAGAGGTAGGATAAATCCTTTCATAATCAACTGAGCTCTGAGGTGGACGTGTATCCGGACTAATTCGTACTTCTGACAAGACTGTTGTGGGCATGATGGCGTGCTGCAGAAGGCTGAATACCTTATGTTCAAAGCTTCTGCCAAGGTAGTGTGCCGAAGAAGGCTGAGTGTCGTACCTCAGAAGCTTCCCCTCATGTTACTTACTGACGAAGGTTGAGTGCCTTACGCCGGAAGCTTTTCGCGGTAGCAGGCTGAGGATGGTGGGAGTGTTGTACCCCAGAAGATCTTCCCCCTAGTGGCGTAGCGAGGAAGATTGGGAGTCTTCCATCGCAAGTTCCTCTTGATAGCTTGCGGAGGAAGGCTGGGTTTCTTATACCAGAAGTCTTTTCACTGTGATATGCGGTCTGAAGGTCATGTATACCTTTAGGACTTCTGTTGCTGGTTACTTGTTCGAAAAAGTTGTTCGTCCATCCGTCCTACTGATTACTGGATCTATGGCCAATTCTGGCTTCCTTCCGGAGTACCAAAATTTACCCATAGCGGAGTCAAAACTTGGTGTAGGCCATACCTTGATTGAAGGTATTCTGTTGGTCATGCACACCGCTCGTCCTTCTGCTGGTCTGATCATTTTTGCTGTAAGGGTTGCACAACTAACGCAGACTTCATGTTGGTAATTAATTTGGGAAACCAGATGTTGCTGGTAGTAAGTAGTTGGCGGATAATTCTACTTGGCTTGGCTGAACTTCCAAGTATTTGAAATTCTTATTGATTCCAGACAGTTGTGAACTTATCCATATTTCTTGCAAACCTTGTTCACCATGCCCAGAATTTTATATATGCACCGGTAAATTCCAGAATATGCTTTGAAATGTGTATCCACATACCAGAGTGTTGTTGTTGCTCTCGGCACCTTCACATTCTCGAAATATGTCTTCTGTGGGTAATAAATGATTCTTGAGTCCAGTGAGAAAAGACTCAAGGTTCACCCCACTGGTTGAAATAATCCTTGTGTTGAGGACCGAATAATTTGCTCTTGCTGGTGTCCATTCCCGATAGCTCATCTGGTTGTTCCTTAGGTGTGATTTGTTCTGAGGCAAACTTTCTCAGGTATATTCTGGCCTTGTCTGTAGCACGCAGAGTCTGATTCTGACCCATTCTTCATTCTTGACAGATCCGGTGATAATGTTCTGAATATCGGGCAGTTGGCTTGGCTTGACTCTTACTAAATTTGGATTATTGGGTATTATCCAAGTTGTGTGTTGGTCTTCTTTGGTAGCTCTTGCAGATGGATCCAGTCGGAGCGACAGAACGAAATCGACAAAAAAAAAAACAAGAACCGCGAAAAACCCAAAAAGAATACTACAAAGCAAATAAAGCTCAAGTTTTTTGGACCTTACACATGTGGCCGAAGATTCACTAGTATAACTATTATAGCGCACTAGGTGCACCTCTAAGGGTTTAGAAGCAAAACCACACAACGCTCCTGGTAGCAATTGGTGTCAAGCTCCTACTGCTTCCTTAGGGAACATCAAACTCGACGCATGACCATAGCCAAAGTGGCTTAGTCAACGATCCCAGGGTTGTCGGTGAAAGAGGGAATTTATAGGCGTTTCCCAAAGGAAACTAGAGTTAAGGAGAGAAATGCCATGGTTAGCAAGCAAGGTAGGGATATCTGGTTTACCTAGGGGTTAAGGGCTCATGGGTCGTTGCCTGGTGCGGACATCTCCCACCGGAGGCAATGGCCACGAGAGTTGGGGTCTGGTGTGGAGAAAAACCTATGGGATTTCCTTATGATCAATAGTAGCCGTGCCAGTTTGGCAAAGATGGCTGAAATCCATCTAGGCTTTCTACTGAGCAAGAGGCAATGAAGTCTGGCTAGGGTAACCTACAGTCAGCCTGGCTGCTCTGATAACATCTGTTGTGGCGCCCCGCCTGATTACCACTGTAGCCAGACGGTCGCCGCACACACCAGCCCAGGAAATCACTCTGGCATGCGCGTTTACAACAAGTATCATGAACATAGGCACAACTGTGATAAGAATATATTTATTTGCCATTGTGGCTGGGATAAATACATCATGGTTACAAAGCTGGGGCAGTGTAAAAATACTAACTAAGGCAGCACGGACTTGGAGTGGCTCCAATCCACAGGGATCTGACTGGGTTACTCTTCTAGCTCGCGAACGCTCCCGCTCCTCGACGGATCCTTAGGTGAACCTGGCGACATTGAAGGCCACTGAGTACTTTTGAATGTACTCGCAAGCAAACCAAACAAACATATACACCAAGCAAAGCAATCCATGGCATTCAAGCATGCATTTGTTATCTTAACAATATTAGCTATCATGTTATGGCAGGATTATGTAGCAATATTAATCATCAAGGGTAAATACAGAAAGGTAAAGCATAACGGTAAATGCAAGTGATCAAGTTCATTTACATGATCCCTCCGGATCCAAGTTCTTCTCATAGCCATTCCTTGGCTACATTCCAACTTTGGACATCATTCGATGTCCGGGCACGTGCACCGCAGGTCTGACAACTCTTACCTTATCTGGTTCGTTCTTAACAGTCATTCGGTTAACTCCTCCAGACTCGACACAGACCAAATAGTGTGACCTAGTACGAACTGTGTCCCATGACCGAGGGCGTGGCTATTCGAATAGATTTACACTCTGCAGAGGTCGCGCACTTTACCTACACTATGGAGCTCCCGGCCTCGTACATCAGTACATGCTCCCATTCGGGTGGACCGGTGCTACTCCAACAGAACTTGTCTATTGCCTGGCACTCTTATGGTCCCACCGACAATCATACCCTTTCCGGGTCCTGTCCTGGGTGGCCCCTGTGTCACTCCTGACACCTGCCACCGTCGTGGCCAAACTAAACTATCCCAAACGGGGACCCTAGTACCATATAACTTGGGCTCACAAGGTTATCGCCGCCTACCGAGCCAGGGTAGCACGCACGCATAACCTTCCCTCTTTGGAGGTACCAATAAGAGGCAAGACAATAGACCAAGTTAGGGCCTTCCCATAAAGGCAAGTGTGGCTGCACTGATAAGCTCGGTTCAGTGGCACTATGACTCGATCCATCCGACGGAGGAGGTTGTCATTATTAAGTCGCATTCCTTATCATTGCAATAACGGTAATAATGCATGATGCAACAACTATGGAAACATAACGACCTATCTCCATATAATATCACAATGAGTCATTAGTGAAACAATGTTTAAATGGCAAGTTTTATCACTTTACAAGTATTAGTTGTAGGTTACGACCATCCGAACCCTTGCATGAAACCGGCAAATAAACCAGTAGCCACCAGAATGGTCTTTACAACTCAGATCTGGGACGTTACTGGAATAACTCAACCACTGCCCAAGACGGCTGAAAAGCAGCTCAGAGCATGAGACAGTGTTGATAAAAAGAATGTAGTGGTTCCCTAAGACGGCCGAAGAATAGCTCAGAGCCTGGGGTCACCGCTACAAAAAGAAACTCAACAGCTGCCCGAGACGGCCGAAAAGCAGCTCAGAACTCGGGACAGTTGTTGAAAAGAGAAATATAAAGTTGGCATCCACCCCGGATGGCTGAAAGCAGCTGAGAACACAGGCGTGGTGCCGTCACTAGAGAAGAGTGAGCAAGGGTTCATCCGAATCATATACCGCCTACTATTGTGCACTCGAATATAAGCATATTCATTAATTAAACACACAAGAATAACATAGAAGCAATGCTTTAGGGAATATATCAGATGGTCGGCTTGCCTGGGGGGTCGATGGATTCCCCGAAGAGAAGTGCGATCATCTTGCGGAAAGATTCGCTGGAGAAGATTCCCTCTCGGAGGGGCTGAATATAGGGCAAGGGAAAAATTGTCATTTTCAGAATGTGTCAACATCATGAAAATGATACCATTTGAATGGGCTCGACGAATAGAGGACGTGGGCTTTGGAATCACCTGAATCGGAGTCACGAGTGAAAAGTTGTGGCTGTTCGTTCTTTAGGCAGAAAAATAAACAGAACCTGTTCATTTTTGCCCTTAGCCGACGAACGTCCACTATTTAAGGGTTTCGGCGCCGGCGGCTGAAAACAGATGACGTACTTCTGGAAATACGCTTTCGGTGAAGTGAAAGCGTATTTTTCCCTGAGGTTGCGGCCGGCTACGCTTTCACAAAAGAGAAAGCGCATTTCGGTGAGGGGCGCCTCCACTTGTCCATGTGGGCAGCGACTGCTGTCACTGATACGTGGGGCCCGCCGGTGCTCTCTCTCTCTCTCTCTCCGGCGCTCCTTCTTCTTCCTCCCATCGAACGAAGCAGAGGAGCGCCGGTGCCGATCATTGCTGCTGCTCCGGGCGCCTGAGCGATGGGCGAGGGTTGGGATGGATCTTGCGCTGCTCGCCGTGCCCGTGGGTAGTGATTGCGGTGGCGGGGACACAATGTGGTGGGCAGGCGGTGGTAGTGGCAGGCCGCGGCGAGGTGGCGCTCGGGGTCGAGGCCCTGGTTGTTCCCGGGTTAGGAGAGTGCTCGGGAGAGCCTCGGGATGGTGGTGCTGCTGTCCTGGTGCGGCTAGAGCAGTAATGGGGGCCAAAGATGAGCGAATTTAGGCGAGGGAGGGCGGCGGCCATGGTGGTGGTGGAGGCAAATTGGAGAGCTAGAGCTCGAGCACTTCGGCTAGGAGGGATCCAGAGAGGGAGAGGGGGTGGCTGGGAGTGTGATGGACGCTCGGGGAGGGCTCGGGCCGTGGCTTTTATAGCCGGCCGAGGTGAGGCGATGAGGACGGCCGCGGTGGCATGCTTAGCCATGTACTGGTGCTCGCGGCGAGCAGGCAAACGAAGAGAGGTGCCGACCTGACGAGCTTCAGGGGGAGGGGGCGGCTCGAGGAGGAAGAAGCCAACGGAGGAAACGGACAACGGCGGATCACGGGCGGACAGTGGCCATGGCGGAGCTGCCGTGGCGCAACGAGGGAGAAGGAGGAGGGGCAAGGTGCTGGAGAGGGGGCACGCGGACGGTGCGGAGCCATCGGACTTGTTTGGACAAGCCAGAGCTGGCCGGAGTTGGCCTGACAGACGCGACGGCCGCGTAGAGCACAGTCTCCGCGTGCTGTTCATGCGGTCACCGCATGCACCGCGTGCTCTGGCACACGTCTGGGCATCAGGCCTTGTCAAACGCGGTAGTCAATGCATCTAGAGGTGACCTCAATGGCTGGAATCTACTGGGAGGCTGAGAGGTGAGAAACTTGACACGCAATTGTTTCTGGACAGAAACTTGGATGGAGGTTTCTGGAGAAATGGCTGGAGGGAAGGAGCTGGGCCTTTGTCACCATGAACTGTGGTAGAAAGGTGTAGCTGCTGGCCAAATTGGAAGTCATTTGGACCTTATTTGCATATACTTCCTTTGTAATGCAGAATTTGGTCCAGAAGCTAGGTTTTGAAGCTGTGCTCAACTGGCTCGATAAAATGAGCTGAATTTTGTTGTAGGGAGGTGATTTGGAAGTATGGAGGCACTGGTAAAATTTCATACCATTTGGGTATACCAAAGTAGTACTTCCTTCACAATGCCTCTTTCTGGACAGAAACTAGATGGAATTATTGGGAAATATTGGTTAGGCAAAATGATGTGGATTTTGGCATGGTCTCATAATATGAGGAGAGTGAGGTCCTGGATTAATTTCAAGAATCATGGAGCCATATAAAATATAGTTGCTTCACAATCTCAAAATGGGTCCAGAACCAAAAACTGGATGATGCTCTCAAACTTTGAACTTGAATTTGGGTTCTTGATGGAAATGGTGAAGACATGGATAGGAGAAGCTCCACAAATTATTTGGGATTTTTCCTGGCTACCAAAATGGTAGTTCCTTTGGAAAGTGCCCAAAATGCAATATTGGCTTTAAATAGGAAAATGCAATTTCCCTTATTTAATTATGACCAATATTTTTATGAGAGCTCAATATGATCACAAAGAATGTCTCCACAAGTTTTCGTGAACTTTGGAGATGGATAGATATTTTCCTGGATTTAATTCCTTAAACTGGCAGAAAAAGGAATTAATTTTAAATGAAAAATATTGCAAATGACTTGGCAATATTTTTGCATATCCAGGGTTTACAAAGATAGGATGATCACTGGGAAAAGTTTGGGAGGCAACAGATCAAAGGAAATTGGGGTTCCTTTGTAACTGGAGGAATTAGGGTTTCCCTTCCGGTAACTCGGAAGGTAGGGTTTCGGCAGCAAAATCCTAAGAATATATCTTGGGTGGCAAGGTTGGACTGGAGAGAATCTCTGGTTGGATAGGACAGGCAAGGCTAAATGACCATCTTCAGATACCCAAGAGCGAGAGAAAATCCAATAACACCGAAAGAAAAAGACGGGAGTCCAATCCCGCGAAGGAAAAATCGAGGAGCGAAAACCAGGGTGTCACATGATGCTCTTGTCCCACTAGTGGATATTGATTGCTTGCATGATGTCGATCGTCCTATTGCCATGCTTCATGCTAGTATGATTTCCCCATGCGATGATTTACCCATTTATGATGAGTTTTATGATTGCCATGTGGAGTCTATTAGTTGTGATGCCATCTTGCATAGGATTTCTTGTGATAATTCTCTCGGTCACATCATGTTTGACAATCCGCTTGACTTGTCATATGCTATGCATGAGATCAACCATATTGCATCTTTGCAATCTCATCGCAGTAAATATGCATATGCCATTAAAATAAACCCAATTTACACATATGGCATAGATGACAAGCCCATGGTTATTGGCATTTATTTTTCTTGTGATGATATTGATATGCTTCCTTTGCATCATTGCCATCATATGCCATGCCATGACCACCTTGATTCGGACATGCATTGTTTGCCATGTGATCCATATTCTCCATATTATGATTCCGCTATTGCTCATGAGGAGACCCCCATAGTTTCCTCATACATGTTAGGAGATTTTGATCAATCCCATCCATTGCATGATCCCAATACTTGTGTGCACAACATGCTCCCCATGAATAAAAATGCTATTGATGTGTCATATACTTGCATGCTCAATTTGTGTCCCCATTGTCTAATACATAATAACTATTCCTTCATGATGGATGACATGTTCATATACCATGCATCAAATTTCTTTGAGCATTACTTGTTTTGTGCTAACTCTCACGTGCACATACACATCATGATGGATGATGTGTACATTTACCATGCACACACATTGTTCCATTTGTGTCTATCTTGTGCAGGTCATCACACATACTCGTCAACCTCGCAAGCGCACGAGTTGACGAAACGAGCTCTAGAGAGCAATGACGATTTGGGATACCGTGGATTGTCTTTCCCACCGCTCCCTTCTCGCATCTCTTCTACATGGCCCTCACATGGTTATGGGTTATGGTCCATTATATATCATTTGCCCATATTGCCATGTTCACTTTGCATGATATGCTCATTTCCATTTGGATGACATGCTTTGGTGACCCATGCTTTGCATTACACATGATCCATGATTCTACTACTTGTATGTGTGTTTGCATGCTTGGTGGAAATATCACTTGTTATTGCAATGTTTGCTTTGTGCCCCATGCCTATGATGATGATTTTGCCATGCTTTGTGTTCGTGTTTGCGCTATGTCATGTGCATTGCCTATATCTACTATTTGCTCACATGACATGATTGCCATGATTTCCTCTAGTATGTTGCATCTTCGCACTACTAGTTTGCATGACATGATTACTATGCTTGCTTGTGTTGCATCGAACATGATTGTACCATGCTATTCCCATGTGTTTGATTGCACCAATGTCATCTCTTCACATATGCCATGTCCCATTGATTGCTACATGCTTGACATGATTGCCTCGAACATGATGAACAATTGCTCTTTCCATTGTGTTGAGTGCCACAGTACCTTCACTACACCATATGCACATTATGCTTGGATTGTCTTGCACTTGACCCATGTGTTTAGACATCTCATCTTCTTTGGTGTTGTGAATGATTCTTATGCATACCATCGACCGTTTATTGAGCGCTTTGTGCATACTTGCTATGACCGTGAGGTAGATGCTTGTTCTCTTGTCACACATATTTACATCTCTACCTCCAATTTGCATGCTTGTTTCCATGATGCCTTTGATTGTGCTCAATTTATATGCTTACATGCCACGCCACAATCCCTTGTCACACCATATGCTATGCTTGATGACAACACTTGTTGGATGAGTCACCACTTGAATGATTGGTTTTGCACTAACGCTAACCACATTTGCTTTTCCAAGTGTTTGTTGTTTTTGCTCCTTTTGAAGGAATCACGACACAGTGCGACATTGGAGAGTGACCATTTCGAGCTTCCAGATGACGAGTACTTGGTGATCGTCCAATTCTACACAGCGACGCCATCTCTTTCCCATGGTGATTTGGTTTCGATCCGATGACGGATCTTTCCCAAGGGGGAGGGGATGATGCGGAGCATCCTACAGACATCACCATGTCAAGAGTCCGTTTGGCAAGTGACACATGCGACATCTACTTCACATACCTAAAGGTGAATCATCTCCTTTACACGTGTTCACTTAACCCCTTCGAGGATGGTATACTACTTGACACTCCTCTCGTATGAATGCATAGGTATTACCGGAGCTTCACCATCGACGAGGAGGAATGCGAGCGCCTGTGTACGTCTACACCATCCGCGAGGGAAGCATGGAAGAGAAGATGGAAGAAAGGAGAAGAAACGGAGCAAGGCAGGACTTGCCCGGATCATCCGAACCCCCACCCGGACGATCCGGACCAAGCCCGGACGATCTGGACCCCCAGCCGGACGATCCGGACGTGCGCACCAAGAGGACAGCAAGCCTCCGGACGAAGCCAGATCATCCGGACCCCCGCCCGGATCATCCGGACCCACCCGGACATCCGGGCCAATGACGGCTGCGACGACACAGCCGAACGATCCGGACGGACGCCCGGATCATCCGGACGATGCCCGGATCATCCGGCCGACCACCCGGATCATCCGGCCCTACCTGTGTGCATGACGGGCCTTGGGCCTTGTATCCTCACCTCACTTACCCCTTCGCGGACTAGCACTATATATACTCCTCCTCCATTTAGGGTTAGCTAAGATTAGATCTAGACATTAGAGCTTAGCTCATGTATCTTCCCTTTGTGGGATTCCTCTTGAGAGAGAAGACTCCGTGTGAGTACAAGACCCCTTCATGGGAAGATTCCTCCATGGAATTCAAGACCCATCTCTCCTAGAGATTTGGATGAACTACCCTTGTATCTTTATTTCCATTGTTGTTCTTGGATCTTGATGCATCTCTTGTATTGCTTGTGATTTGAGGAGTACTTGGAGTGGATCTTGTCCAATAGAGTGTTTTCCCCTTTGATTTCTCCACGTTTTTCCCTCGTGTTCTTCATGTTCTTCGCGTTTCTCCTCGAATCCACCTCCAATTCGTGAACATCAGGACAAATCTCAACGATTAGGGTTCTACCCTACATCAGTCCTGGGGGCTACTCTTTCCTCTGAACCTATATTTTGACCCCAACACCAGTTTTTCAAACTGGCCCTGGGCTCGGGGGCTACTCACTGGGTAGGCCGTCTAAATGATGGGTAACATATGCCTTCGGACAGTTACAAAGATTGATAAATCTAAGCAGAAGAGGCCCCTTTTTTTCTCAAGGACTGAGGATTACCTCGAAGCTCGTGATGAGGCCCTTGAAGACCTCATGCATTCCGGCCTCTGCGGACCGGAATCCCTGCAGTGCTGCGCCAATCAACGCACGGCGCTCTTCCTTGAGGGAGGAGCCCGTCAGGGCTGCCTCCATCTCTTCAGTCCACCCCGTGCTAACCCGCTCTGGAGTGGGAGGTGAGGGTGGAAAGACCTCGGGCCCCAGCACCTGGGTGCTGGGTACGTGGGTCTCCGACTGCGGCGGTGGAGCCGGAGCAGACTCCGGCTGGGCCACTGATTGCCCCAGCCCTTCCTGGACGACCTCGGGGACCTCGTCCCCT
Source organism: Elymus sibiricus (assembly GCA_039707655.1). Taxonomy (NCBI): domain Eukaryota; kingdom Viridiplantae; phylum Streptophyta; class Magnoliopsida; order Poales; family Poaceae; genus Elymus; species Elymus sibiricus. The sequence continues at coordinate 247,481,774 of CM077664.1, read as the reverse complement.
TGGCCTTGAGGGACCGAGGTGTGAACCTCGGCCATAACGACCGCCTTTTCGACCCCCGCTGCATCAACCTGAGGGGCCGGAGTCGACGTCACCTCGCGCTGCCCTTCTGGAGCCGGGGCAGCACGGTTCGGCGTCCCGCTAGTGGGCGGCAACCCGCTGGAGGAGTCACTAAGGCGTGCCCTAGGCGGGCTGTGGAAAAATATTCACGTGGCATTAGTCCTACCGAAAAAACTTAATATAAAGATAAATACAAAGGACAGCGGCGTACCTTCGAGGCGCCGGCTTCTTCCTCCCCAATGCGAGGGGGTCGTCTTTGGACTCGTCAGAGAGCACGTTCTTCTCTGACGGCTGGGGCTTGTCATCTGCCCCAGCCGAGGTTTCTTTCAACCTCTTTTGGCCTGTAGGCCGGGCTTCGGCCTCGGCGTCTTCCGACGCCGCCATCTTCCCCTTTGGGGGAAGGTTCTCCTCGTCCTCCCCCCCATCGCTTTCATGGGTGGAGGAGGTGTGGGTCTCCTCAGACCGGGTGACTGAGGTCTCCTGCCTCCGAAGACCCGTCCTGGCCGTCTGGGGCTTCGGCACCCTAGGGATCACCACGTGCGGCTCCTCGGTGAGGAGCGCAGTAAGCAGAGGGGACCTCTCCCCCTCCGGAAGTGGTGCCAAGCACAGCATCTGCTGCACATTGTTCACCCAGTTCTGCAAACACGGAATGGGTCGATTCATCAAGGCCTGTCCCACTTAGCAGGGGAGGAATATGAACGTGTATATTGAACACTTACCGGTGTGGCGGTGTAGCCGACCTCGAAGCCGAGGTCCCTCCCCTCCTCAGGGATCTTGTCCTTGGGCAGCTTGAAGAGCCGCGTCCACATCCCGGCCAGGGAGGAGCGGAAGAAGTTGAGGACGGGTCCCACATCTCCGGATTTGTGCTCCCACATCAGGGTGGCCCGGAGTTGGAGCGGGAGGATGCGGCGATGGAGCATGATGTTGACCACGTCGAGCAGTTGGAGTTTCTTCTTGAGGGACCACCACTAGATCTTCTTGATCAGTGTCTCCACCTCCTCTGGGTTTCCCCAGAGGACGCCCTTCTCCTTCCAGGACTTGAGCTTCCTTGGAGGCCCAGCCGAAAAGGCTGGGACCTCGGTCTGGCCAGCGGCAAGCGGCTCAGTGATGTAGAACCACTCACGTTGCCACTCCTTGACGGTCTCGATGAAGGTGCCCTGGAACCAGTCGACACCCTGGTTGTTGCTGACCATGGCGCCTCCACACTCCGCCAGATCGGAGCCGCTGAACTTCGGCTTAACGCCGAAGATCTTCAGCCATAGGCCGAAGTGCGGCTCGATGCGGAGGAAGGCCTCACACACCGTGATGAAGGAGGCGAGGTGGAGAATGGAGTTCGGGGCCATGTGATGGAAGTCGAGCCCGTAGTAGAACATCACCCCGCGCACGAATGGGTGTAGCGGGAACCCTAAGCCTCTGATGAGGTGAGGGATGAAGACTACCCGCTCCCCTGGGTTGGGAGCAGGCACCTGCTGGTCGGCATCTGGAGCACAGGCGGCGACGTTGGCAGGGATATACCCCGCACTTCGCAGCTCTTGAAGCATGCCCTCCGTCACAATGGAGCCCCCCCAGTGCCCTTTGAGGGTGTCGGCCATGGCTCGGCGGGAAAGCTCGGATGCGCAGAGGTGGGAAGAGGCGAGATTGGATCTGGGCGCTAGAGCTCGAGGCGGCAGAAGGCAGGGGAAATGGGAGCGTAACTACTGGCTCTGTTAGCTTTTTACTCTTATAGGCTGCTGAAAGGCCAAGAGTCCCCCTTGCCACGCCGATAAAAATGCCACTCTCCCCCTCCGAAGATGCCGTTATACGCATGGGGGGAAACAAAATCTTGATGATATCCCTAAGAATACGAGCACGATCCCCACCTCGATGGGACGTGCCAGTAAAAAGGCAGTCTCGAACAGCGATTTGAGATAGGCAGTAACTGCCTGACCCATCGTGTGTAGCGCCGCTTCGATAAAGTTGTCAGGCTATGGGGAACTGTTCACACCTAGGTGCCTAGCCTTCAAGGTTAAGTAAACTCACAACCCTGGATGGGGAGAGAACTCGGTTGAACCTCGTTTACAAACACCATTCCTTGGAAGGGCGGCTAAGAGATCCGGAATTTCGAAGGGGAACTCGTCTGTCAAGCCAAGGACTTCGGATCCGAAGTTACCTCCGTTGAAGAGATCGTCCTCGACGTAAAAGACCAGTTCGGGGGCTACTGACGGTGTCCTGGACTAGGGGGTACCAACCTAGTCGGCCCATATTCCTTGGGCTGGGCCAGTGGGCCCTCATTCTTATCAAGATGGACTCCGGAAGATGCATGCGAGAAGAAAGAACAAGATTACATCTGCCGAAGACTTGACGTATACTCCAAGACTTCCCCTGCTGCCTCCTCGCCTGGATACCGACCTTGTAACCCTAGATACCCTATCCGGCGTGTATATAAGCCGAAGGGTTTAGCCCTTAGAGGGGATCTCAACACAATCCCATTCACCTAGCCTTAGGACTAGATCATACGATCTCGAGGTAGATCAACTCTGTACTTGATACTTCCCCATCAATATAAACAAGAGCAGGACGTAGGGTTTTACCTCCATCAAGAGGGCCCGAACCTGGGTAAACATCATCTCCCTGTTCCTGTTACCATCTGTCTGAGATCCACAGCTCAGGACCCCCTACCCCGAGGTCTGCTGGTTTTTACACCAACACTAGGAAACTCCAATATGAACCGTTGCCTGTTCAAAAAATAATGAACCGTTGTACTGTACGACTTAAAGCATCTCCAATAGAAGATGTAAATTTGAAGATTTAAAACAGGAGATGTAAAAATTTACATCTTTAAAAAATGCATTTTACATCTCAAAAAAGAGGCAAGTCCAACAAATGATGTATATTGAAGATGTAAAACTGCAACTCCAATAGATGATGTATAGTGAAGATGTAAAACCGGCGACTACGGGGGACAACACTGTCGAAACATCCCCAATCCCCAATGGCTAAAACGCTATTGTCGGATTTCACAAGCTAGCTGCTACGTAGGGATGCAAGCGGCGTCCCGCATATCCCACTAAACCAACAAGCTAGTTCATTTCTGGCCGGAAGATTAACACTAAAGTAGAGATGGATTTGTATTAGTCTGCAGCCCGTGAACCCGTCCGCTCTGCATCCCTAGTGCTACGTGAATAGATCCCAAATCCCCAATGGCCGTTCTAGCTAGCTAGCTACTCCAGCTTTACATCACATCACGAGCAGAAGAACGGCAACAGGACAACAACAACAACAACAACAACAAGTTCAGAGATTCAATCGGACAGCAGCAGCAAGTTCAGCCGGACAGCAGTAGCATGTTCAGAGATTCAACCGAACAGCAGCAATATGTTCAGCTGAACAGAGCTTCAACTGGACTGCAGCAGCAAGCTCGATTTACTCGGCGGCCGGCAGCGGAGAGCGACCAAATGGCCTGTTGCTGCCGCTCGAGCCTGTGGCTACGGCTGAAGATGTGTGATGTCTACTACACAATTTTATTCTTGTAGACTCGGTTGGGCCTCCAAGCGTAGAGTTTTGTAGGACATCAACAAATTTCCCGCAAGTGGATGGCCTAAGGTTTACCAATCCGTGGGAGGTGTAGGATGAAGATGGTCTCTCTCAAACAACCCTGCAATCAAATACAAACAATCTCTTGTGTCCCCAACACACCCAATACAATGGTAAATTGTATAGGTGCACTAGTTCGGCGAAGAGATGGTGATACAAGTGTAGTATGGATAGTAGATATAGGTTTTTGTAATCTGAAATTAAAAAAACAGCAAGGTAGCAAGTGATAAAAGTGAGCACAAACGGTATTGCAATGCTTAAAAACAAGGCCTAGGGTTCATACTTTCACTAGCGCAATCTCTCAACAGTGCTAACATAATTGAATCATATAAGCATCCCTCAACGTGCGACAAAGAATCACTACAAAGTTCCTATCAATAGCGGAGAACATAAGATGAAATTGTTGTAGGTAGCAAAACCACCTCAAAGTTATCCTTTCCGATCAATCTATTGAGCCATTCCTATAAGTGTCACCGACAGCCCTAGAGTTCGTACTAAAATAACACCATATGATACGCATCAATCAACTCTAATGTCACCTAGATACTCCAATGTCACCACAAGTATCCGTGAGTTAATTATTCGATATGCATCATGTAGGAGATATGCCCTAGAGGCAATAATAAATGTTATTATTTATCTCCATGCTCATAATTATGTTTATATTCCGTGCTATAACTGCTATGGTTCTCGAGTCTGTAATAACCACGAGGCTCGGAGGGAAACTCATATGCACGTGTGGAATAATAAACAGTAAAATGCATTCCTAGTCTGGCCTCTAAGACTAGCACAAGTGTTGCATGATGGTTCTGTTTTCCTGATCATGGGCATGACTATGCCGACAACTTTGAGGACACATTGTTAGGAGAACACTTGTGTTGAATCGACCCGAATTGATGTTATGCTATGAGATACATTCGTCACAAGTTAATGGTTAATAACACAGAGAAAGTTAACGTTTGCATAATTCCTTAGATCATGAGAGTATCGAGTTTCTTCATGCTTGCTTCATGAACTTTGGGGTTTGTTAAATGTCATCCGTAACTGGGTGGCTATTACGGCGGCTTACGGGTTCATGGGAAAGTATGTTAAGGGACTTGATAGCTCAAGATTGGGATTTGCTCCTCCGACGATGGAGAGATATTCTTTGGGCCCTCTCGGTGTTACGGTATCCATCATCGTCTGGCCAGACACATTGTGATTTGATCACAGGGATGCCGGAACACGGGAACGAGAAAAGAGAACAAAAACGGTAATGAGGTAACTGGCATTGTGGACAAGTGTTGATCCACGGGGATGCCGATAAATCTCACCTCGGGTGTTTGTAACATATCGCGAAGCAACAGGAATAGCACAGGGCAACTGGAGGTTCACTCGAATATTTATTCGTGTGGGTATAGGGATCAATATGGGTGTCCACGGTTCCGCTATTGATCATTGATCAGAAAGTGTTCCGGTCATGTCTATACTTCACCGAACCTATAGGGTCACATGCTTAAGGGTCATCTTTCTGCTGAATTCTAGACAGGGAGTCTGAGAGAAAGTCACCGGAAAAGTTTCAGAGACGACGGAAGAGTTCCGGAGAGAGAACACCGGAATAGTTTCGGTAAAACCAAAAAGTTGTTTCGGAGTATACCATTAAGTCAAAATGGTTTCAGCACACACGTGGAAATTCTTGGAGGGTGCCAGAATTGTTCTGGGAACTTCTGGGATTTTTCCGGGGAAAAAACCGGAAATGTTCCGGAGCTGCCGGAACCGCTTTGGTTGCTTTTCGCTGATGAAAATCACTGATCAGGAATTGTTTCGGAACGCGTCCAAAATTATTTTAGTGGGTACTGGAAATGTTCTAAGACCTACAGAAATATTTTTGGATTTATCAGTCGCGGAAAAATGTTTTCGTGAATAGTGAAAAGCAGTTTTTGGTTACTTTTTGGAAAGCCACCTTTTTGGGCTTTGCTCAAAAGATCTAGGGGATGACATGGATGGATGGGAACCCCTTTGGGGGGGCCCACATGAGGGGTGGCCGGCCATGGAGGGGCTCCTCCATGGAGCCCCACTTGCCCCACTTGCCTTCTCATTTATGCCCTTGTGAAGGACATTTTTTGGGGGCATTTTGGTATTTCCAAGTGTGCCCTACCCCTCGGCTTTTCCTATAAATAGAGGTGGAGAGGAGCTCTCCACACTCACTCAAGCTCTCATACACAATGCCATGCAATGATCTGGCTTCTTCTCTCCCTCCCATGAAAAGAGTTTCGTAGAGCCGATAGGCTGTCTGGGTTCCGGTGGGAACTAGTTCTGGACGGCGAAGCCCTGCCGGATAGATGACACCGTATGTGTGCAACCCCATAGAGAGGTCGTAGGTTCGATCTTTTTGCCCGAGGGGCTGTTCGAGAGTGCCTCCTGAAGGGCTATCCGAGTGACCGTCCGAGTTTCTGTGAGTGCCTCCCGAAGGGCTGTCTGTGACACTGTCCGGGGGACTGTCCGACCGCCTCCCGAAGGGCTGTCCGAGGGACTGTCCGAGGGGCAGACAAGGGAGTACTTCCTCGTGGTTGGGAGGTTGTAAATCCTAGCTGCGGGGATATGCACCGACGATCTACATCGACTCTACTTCCACTGCGCCACGAGTCGGTAATGATTAGATCAAACCTTGTATGCATCTCCATAGTGATCCTGGGCATGTTCGTAGTGCGGAATTTTTTTGTTTTCTGCTGCGTTCCCTTACAGTGGCATCATGAGCCATGCTATGCATAGATGTAGGTTACGGTCTAGAATACATAGAGATGTATGGGTATTGCATAATATAATTTTGTAGTAGATGAGATCTATTGCTGAAAATTATTTATGCGGATAGCAGATGAGATCTGTTACCCGATGTTCTTGTTGCTCCCCTTAAATTTGCGTATTTCTGATGTTGATAACGGCATGGTGGAGTTTCAAAGTTCTGGCAATCCGTGATCCCGATTGATCAACGAAGTGCTAACAGTTCGTTGAATTCCACCATAGTTAAAAGAAAGATGAAATTTCGTAGACAAAAGGGCAATGCAGATATGATTGCTACTTGTAGCTTGCGTTGGTATTATCCCCGAAGAGGAAGGGATGATGCAACATAGTAGAGATAAGTATTTCCCTCAGTTATGAAACCAAGGTTATCGAACCAGTAGGAGAATCATGCAACACCTCGTTAGCAACACCTGCACACAAACAACAAATCCTTGCACCCAACGCAAACGAGGGGTTGTCAATCCCTCGGCGGTTAATTGCAAGATTAAATTGTATGTGATAGATAGATAGATTGAAACAAAAATACAAAATAAAATAAATAAAAGAAAATGGCAGCAATATTTTTAGGGTTTTAGTAATATGATTTAGATAGACCCGGGGGCCATAGTTTTCACTAGAGGCTTCTCTCAAGAAAATAGCATACGGTGGGTAGACAAATTACTGTTGGGCAATTGATAGAAAAGCAAATAATCATGACGATATCCAAGGCAATGATCATGTATATAGGCATCACGTCCAAGATAAGTAGACCGACTCCTGCCTGCATCTACTACTATTACTCCACACATCGACCGCTATCCAGCATGCATCTAGTGTATTAAGTCCATAAAGAACGGAGTAATGCCTTAAGAACGATGACATGATGTAGACAAGATAAACTCACGTATGAATAAACCCCATCATTTTACCCTTAATAGCAATGATACATATGTGTCATGTCCCTTTCTGTCACTGGGATTGAGCACCGCAAGGTCGAACCCATTACAAAGCACCTCTTCCCATGGCAAGATAAATCAATCTAGTTGGCCAAACCAAATCAATAGATCGGAGAAGAAATACGAGGCTATAATAATCATGCATAAAAGAGTGCAGCAAAGACTCAAATATATTCATGGATAATCTGATGATAAACTCACAATTCATCGGATCCCAACAAACACACCGCAAAAAGTGATTACATCCGATAGAACTCCAAGAACATCGAGGAGAACATTGTATTGAAGATCAAAAAGACAGAAGCCATCTAGCTACTAACTATGGACCCGAAGGTCTGTGGTAAACTACTCACGCATCATCGGAAGGGCAGCAAGGTTGATGTAGATCCCCTCCGTGATCGATTCCCCCTCCGGCGGAGTACCGGAGAAGGCCTCCAGATGGGATCTCTCGAGAACAGAAGCTTGCGGCAGCGGAAAAAGTACTTCGTGGTCTCCCCTGAGGGTTTCTTATTTTTTTCTGAATTTATAGTTTAGGAATAAGGTCAAACGGAGCTCTGTGGGCCCCACGAGGTACCAGGGCGCGCCACCCCCTGGGGCGCGCCCTAGTGCCTCGTGGCCCACTGCTTCATCTTCTGGCCCTCTCCCGAAGCTTCCAGTACTTATCTTGTCCAATAAAAAATCTCCAAAACGTTTCGTGGCATTTGGACTTCGTTTGGTATTGATTTTCTGTAAAACAAAAACAGGGCAGAAAACAGCAACTGGCGCTGGGCACTAAGTTAATAGGTTAGTCTCCAAAAATGATATATAATTGCTGTAAATGTATATAAAAACATCCAAGATTGATAATATAACAGCATGGAACAATAAAAAATTATAGATACGTTGGAGACATATCAGCATCCCCAAGCTTAATTCCTGCTTGTCCTCGAGTAGGTAAATGATAAAAACAGAATTTTTGATGTGGAATGCTGCCTATCATATTCATCACATATTCTTTTCTTTTATAGCATGGACATTGGACTTGAATGATTCAAAACAATAGTCTATAATTTGACATGAAGATATAAATACTCAAGCATGCTAACAAGCAACATGTCTTTCAAAATATCAACGCTAAAGAAAGTTATCCCTAGCCCATTATGCTCAATCATTGATCCATTCATGAAACACACTCAAATATTAGCTACATCCAATGCACAAGTATGACAATAGTGCTCTCTAGTTGGTGCTTTTGTAAGAGAAGATGGAGACTCAAGTAAAAATAAAAATTGCATAAAAGTAAATAGATAGGCCCTTCGCAGAGGGAAGCAGAGATTTGTCAAATGTGCCAGAGCTCAAAGCTGAAATTAAAGAGATTAAAATATTTTGAGAGGCATGCTTTTCCTGTCAACGAAAACGACCGAGAATTCCCAATATTTTCCATGCTAGACACATCATAGGTGGTTCCCAGACAGAAAGTAAAGTTTATTTCCTTTCCACCATTCTTTCGCAATCCATGGCTAGCCGTATCCACGGGTGCCCTCCATACCAACACTTTCCAAGGAATTTTGTTGTTATTAATTTTGATTTCATTGTGGGACTGGGCATCCCTATTACCAACCATTCTCTCGTGCAATGACAAGTGAATAAACACTCATCGTGAGAATAACACACCTAGCATGGAAAATAATGGCCACCCCCTGCCGCTTCATGAGCAGTACGGGCACACAAAACGGAAAAATTATTTTGAAAATTAGAGTTGGCACACGCAAATTTACTTAGAACGGCATTGAAATACCGCATATATGTAGATATAGTGGCCTCATTTGGCACAACTTGGGTTTAAGGATTTTGGATGCACAAGCAGTATTTCCGTTTAGTACAAATGAAGGCTAGCAAAATATTGAGAAGCAACCAACCAAAAAACGAAAACGGTCATAAACATGCATTGAACATAACTAACACCGAATAATGCACCATAAGTAGGATATAATTTCTTTGCATAACTATTGACTTGATGTGCATGCATAGGGAATCAGAAACCTTAACGCTAATATTCTTACTAAACCACAATTACTCACTAACATGACTCACATATTATCATTTCCATATCGCAAAACTATTGCAAGGACTCACACTTGTCATATCCAATGATCTATATGAAAGTTTTTATTATATCCCTCTTGAATATTCTTCACTTTGGGACCAAATTCATATCTTGTGCAAATTACTATTACTATTGTTAACTCTCAAAAAGATTTAAGTGAAGCATGAGAGTGCAAATATTTCTTCAAAATTTCAATCTTATCAATTCTCAAAATAATATAAGTGAAGCATGAGTATTCATTTCTTCAAAATTTTAATCTTGTCAATTCTCAAAATAATATAAGTGAAGCATGAGAATTCATTTCTTTAAAATTTTAATCAACTCTCAAAATAATATAAGTGAAGCATGAGAGTTTATTTCTTCAAAATATAGCCACCACCGTGCTCAAAAAGATTTAAGTGAAGCACTAGAGCAACTGCCTAGCTCAAAAAATTTAAGTGAAGCACATAGAGTATTCTAATAAATTATGTTGAACGTGTGGCTCTCTCAAGATAGGTGTGTTCAGCAAGGATGATTGTGACAAACTAAAAAGCAAACAAAGCAAAGACTCATATAATACAAGACGCTCCAAGCAAAACACATATCATGTGACGAATAAAAATATAGCTCCAAGTAAAATTACCGATGGTTGGTAGAAGAAAGAGGGGATGCCTTCCGGAGAATCCACAAGCTTAGATGCTTGAGTCTTCCTGGAATATTACCTTGGGGTGCCTCAGGCATCCCCAAGCTTAGACTCTTACTACTCCTTATTCCTTCATCCATCGTGATCTCACCCAAAACTTGAAAACTTCAATCACACAAAACTTAACAAAACCTTCGTGAGATCCGTTAGTATAACAAAATAAATCACTACTCTAGGTACTGTTGCAAACCCATTCATATTTTATTTTTGCATTGTACCTACTGTACTCTAACTTCACCATGGCTTATACCTGAAGGGTAACGCAGCAGAAAACAAAAAAATTCTGACCTACGAGCACGCCCAGGACCACTATGAAGACTGCATACAAGGTTTCGATCCGATCGTTACCGACTCGTAGCGCAGCGGAAGTTGAGTCAATGTAGATCGTCGGTGCAAATCCCCGCAGCTAGGATTTACAACCTCCCAACCGCGAGGATGTACTCCCTCGACTGCCCCTCGGACAGCCCTCCAAGAGGCGGTCGGACAGTCCCTCGGACGGTGTCGCGGACAGCCCTTCGGGAGGACCCTCAAAACTCGGACGGTCACTCGGACATCCCTTCGGGAGGCACTCTCGAATAGCCCCTCGGGCAAAAAGATCGAACCTACGACCTCTCTACGGGTTGCACACATACGGTGTCATCTATCCGGCAGGGCTTCGCCGTCCAGAACTAGTTCCCACCGGAACCCAGACAGCCTTTCGGCTCTACGAAACTCTTTTCGTGGGAGGGAGAGAAGAAGCCAGATCATTGCATGGCATTGTGTGAGAGAGTTGGAGTGAGTGTGGAGAGCTCCTCTCCACCTCTATTTATAGGAAAAACCAAGGGGTAGGGTGACACTTTGAATTACCAAAATGCCCATGAAAGGTGTCCTTCACAAGGGCATACATGGAAAGCCTCCAAATAGTGTTGCCTGCATCACCATGCCTGCATCATCCCCTAATAGTGTTTCCACTATTTACAATAGTGTTTCCACTATATGCATATAGTGTTTTCACTATTCAGAATAGTGTTTCCACTATTCATGAAACATTTTTCCGCGACCGATTAATCCGAAAATATTTCTGTAGGTCTTATAACATTTCCAGTACCCACTAAAATAATTTTGGACGCGTTCTGAAACAATTCCGGATCAGTGATTTTCATCAGTGAAAAGCAACCAAAGCGGTTCTGGCAGCTCCGGAACATTTCCGGGTTTTTTCTCCAGAAAAATTTCAGAAGTTCCCACAACAATTCTGGCACCCTCCAAGAATTTCCAGGCGTGTGCCGAAACCATTTTTACTTAATGGTATACTCCGAAACAACTTTTCGGTTTTATCGAAACCCTTCCGGTGTTCTCTCTCCGTAACTCTTCTGGTATCTCCGAAACCTTTTCGGTGACTTTCTCTCAGACTCCCTGTCTAGTATTCAGCAGATAGATAACCCTTAAGCGTGTGACCCTATAGGTTCGGTGAAGTATAGACATGACCGGAACACTTTCTGATCAATGATCAACATCGGAGCCGTGGACACCCATATTGATCCCTATACCCACACGAATAAATATTCGAGTGAACCTCCAGTTGCTGTGTGCTATTCATGTTGCTTCGCGATATGTTACAAATACCCGAGGTGAGATTTATCGGCATCCCCGTGGATCAATAACTTGTCCACTATGCCAGTTACCTCGTTACCGGTTTTGTTCTCTTTTCTCGTTCCCGTGTTCCGGCATCCCTGTGATCAAATCACATTGTGTCTGGCCAGACGATGATGGATACCGTAACACCGAGAGGGCCCAGAGATATCTCTCCATCGTCGGAGGAGCAAATCCCAATCTTGAGCTATCAAGTCCCTTGACATACTTTCCCATGAACCCGTAAGCCGTCGTAATAGCCACCCATTTACGGATGACGTTTAACAAACCCCAAAGTTCATGAATCAAGCATGAAGGAACTCGATACTCTCATGGTCTAAGGAATTATGCAAACATTAACTTCTCTGTGTTATTAACCATTAACTTGTGACGAATGTATCTCATAGCATAACATCAATTCGGGTCGATTCAACCACAAGTGTTCTTCTAACATTGTGTCCCCAAAGTTGCCGGCATAATCATGCCCATGATCAGGAAAACAGAACCATCATGCAACACTTGAGCTAGTCTTAGAGGCTAGACTAGGAATACATTTTACCGTTTATTATTCCACACGTGCATATGAGTCTTCCTTCGAGCCTCGTGGTTATTGTAGACTCGAGAACCATAGCAGTTATAGCATGGACCATAAACATAATTATGAACATGGAGATAAACAATAACATTTCTTATTTCCTCCAGGGCATATCTCCTACAGACTCCCACTTGCACTAGAGTCAATAATCTAGTCAATGCTAATGCACTTTACACCTATGGCATACCGGTGTAAAATATGCTTCGCTTGTGGTATAGCCTGATGTCCAATGGATCTGACAACTTCAGCTCCGTGTGTATCTTTGCATATCCTCGCGTTTTCAGGCTTTCACAAAACTCATATTTTGTGTGGACTTGGCTTTGTATATATGTGAATCACTGGTCGAACCCTGATTCCTCAGACTGAGCTATGGAGCAACTATCTACAATAGTGTCCCATTGACCAAAGCCTTATTGGAACCATACTAAGTTCATGAATGAACTATATGATTCAACATCTTCTTTGTCGCTTCCAAAGCGTCAACATACTTAGCCTTTGTTATAGAATTCTCCACAATAACCTGTTTGGAACAATTCCAACTTGCCGTGCCACCATATTGTGCGTTACACAAAACCCTTAACTCAAATCGAAAATCGCATGGAGCATTGATGAAGACTGTATCGATGTAACTACTTACAACGAGTACTTCATAATCTCTGCTTGCGAGAAAACATGTCATTAGTGCTACCTTAGTACTCAACGACATTTTTCACTGTTGTCCCATGATCAGTACTTTGATCACTTTGGTATCTATACTCGCAACAGCTTGGGAGTATCAGACATATCTGGTTGTTTTACATACCATTGAATACACGATTAATCCAAACACGAAAGTGTGTGGAATCTCCATCATGTTTTTTGCTCATCAGTGTTTTAGGACACCGAGTCTTGCAAAACTCTTTCCATGTGACTTCGGCAAGAATCACTCCTTGGCGTTTTAATGCTAAACTGTTTTAGCATCTTGCCAATATGTATTTTTGGCTTCAGCCTATTAGGCAATTCTATCTCAGTAGATAATCATGCCTAATATCAAGGCTACTTTGCCCAAGCACTTTATTGAAAAACTATTTTCAATGAAGTCCTAATTTGTGTCAAGAAATTTATATTATTTCCAATCAACAATGTGTCAAGCACACAAGGTTTTCAGAAATATTAATATGCTCCCACTTACTTTCTTGTAACCACAAGCATCTTTGTTATCCATTGATGAAATCAAACTTTTTTGACTATTTCATCAAAAACGAAGATTCCAACTCCATTTTGCTCTCTTCTTGTCCATTGCTGGAACTCTGAAGTTTGCATACTCACTAGCATCCTCTGGATCGACAAAACACTTTGGACTGTATCACATACAAGTCCTAGTTTGTATTTCCATTTCATGGAAATCCTTTTGGCATCCATGTTTCATATCTCATGATTGAAATATTTATTAATTGCTAGTTTAACCCGATCTGACTTTAAGCATCGCCATGGTGAGACAATCTCATCGTAGTCAACTCCTTGAATTTGTTATTGCAACAAGTCGAGCTTTATGGATAAAACATTTTATCCGTATCAGTTTCTAGTTCCATTAATATTCGTTAGACTCTAAGTCTTCCGAAGCGTTCATCAAGATATAATCTTGAATTACTTATATGGAAACTATCTCGGACTGTATTGGCATTTAGCCAATTCCGGAGTCAGGGCCCATCAACGCTTCCTTGTGTATCATAGGTATACTGTTGTCTAACAACAATATCTCGTTTGCGCACCTGAGAGGTTTGCACGAGTTCTGCCTACGTGGTTCAGCTGCAAGTTCGACCGAAGTCCATACATCTCATGTAGAGGCTTCCGTATTAGTCGTGGTAGGAAACTTTGGAATTACTTCCAAGGTCTCTTTCCTTTGACCTGATGACGAAGATACTGTTATCTTGTCGAGTTGCACTGTCCTCCCACTCACCTTTTTGAAAGAACCATTTTCTTCAAAATCACACCGTTCTTTGTGGCAAACATTTTTGCCTCGGTACAGTGAGGGAGGAATACCCAATAAATTAGGATAACCTACAAAGTAGCACTTGTCTGATTTGGAATAGGTTTGTAAATATTTACACAAGCCCCATATTCCAAATGTTAAGAAAAGATATAACATGGTGTAACATCCCATGTATTAAGCTACAGTGATCACCTCTTAATCATGCCAAGTCACCATGCTTAACAGTGCTTGATCACCTTTGATCTCATATCTCATTTCAAATTCCAATTCAAATTGAGAATTCAAATTTAAAGTGAATTTAAAAGTTGTTCAAATCCAGGAACTAAATAGTTCATAATATTGCAAATATTGCCAAAGTAATTATTAAAATAAAATCAACATTAATTGAATTATTTAAACGACTCTAACATCATGAAGCAGTATCACAACAGCTCCATTTAATCCATTTTTATTTAAATAAAAATTCAAATGAAAACATCTGGACTCCAAACCTTTTTATGGCAGTGCAGTATATTGCCTAGTATTTATGTGGCCAAGTCACATATTTTACAAAATCCATTTGGGCAGCTCAAAATATTTCAACCCTTCTCTGTAAAAAGAAAAACAGAAAAATGAAAAGAGAAAAAGAGAAAGGCAACTATGCCTGGGCCTAAGTCAAACAGGCAGGCCCAACCCACCACCTGTCCTCTCCCACCTCCCGCGCTCTCTCTCTTCCCCGCTGTCGCCTCTGCCGCACGCGGCGCGCGCCCGTGCCTAGCCCTTCTCCCTCTGGTCGACAGCGCGACGCGCCTGGCCGGTTAAGGGCAGCG
Organism: Elymus sibiricus; assembly: GCA_039707655.1. Classification (NCBI taxonomy): domain Eukaryota; kingdom Viridiplantae; phylum Streptophyta; class Magnoliopsida; order Poales; family Poaceae; genus Elymus; species Elymus sibiricus. Next base: position 247,466,676 of record CM077664.1, on the reverse strand, counting down.
CCCTACCCTCCCCTGGCTCCTCCCCCGCCTCATTCTCTCCCTCTATCCCTCTCTGCCTCCTCTCCCGAGCGCCGCCATGACCGGCCTCGGCTAGAGCTCGCGGCCACCGTCCCCCTCTCGTCGCCGCAGTCTGTCCCGCCGCTCCGCCGTGCTCGACTACTTCCCCTGCGCAGACGGACGCGACCCGGAGAGCCCTGCCTCGACGCCCTCGGCCTTCTCCTTCCTCTATGGCCGCCATGATCGCCGTCGCTGCGCCACCCTCTCCGACGCCTCCCCGAGCACGCTGCCATCCCCTACCGCCTCCCAGTGAGCTTCTTCCCGTTTCCTCTGTCCTCTCGCCGTCGATTTCGACCCCTAGCACCGATCCCCAACATGGCCATACCTGTCGCCGCTCGAACTCGTCACCGGCGAGCTTCCGGCGGCCAAATGGCCTCGCACCTGTGCCCGTTGAGCTCACCGCACCGCGTAGGCCCTCCCTAGCCGCTTCGTTTGCTCATTAGCGCGCTGCATCACCAATCCCGAGCTCCGCCCGAGAACGCCGCCGTCCGCTATCGTCGTTGCGCACCATTCCGGCCACCCCCGCCCCTGAGACCGCCACCGTTGGACGCGGCGCTCGACGCCCGTTCGAACGGCACCGGCCGCGTCCATTTTGGCCCCCCATAGGCGAATCTCGAGCGTCGCCGGCGCGCTCCGCCGCGTTCGGGCTCGCCGGAGTAACTCCGGCAGCCAGCACTGACGTGGACGCCTGGGGCCCACCCCCTGTGCCACTGACTGTGGGCCCGTGGAGCCCAGTTGACTGGGTTGACCCAGTCAACTCTGCTGACTGGGCAGCCCGTGTCACTGACATGCGGGCCCCACCTGTTTAAAACATTTTTAAAAATAAATAAAAAGATAATTAATCTGTTAATTAATCTAATTACTAATTAAGTCACTGACAAATGGGGCCCACCCCTCTAATTAATCTTTAATTAGTTTAATTAACCCCTAATTACCTCTCTGTGTATGACAGGTGGGTCCCACTGGTCAGGTTTGACCCTGGCTAGCTGGGTTTGACCGATGACGTCACCTTGACATCATGATGACGTCACATATTACTGTTACGGATAATTCGAATTTAAATAATTAAAACAATTCCAGAAATTTCATAAAACTTTGAAAAATCATAGAAAATAAACCGTAACTCGGATGAAAATAATTTATATAAGAAAAACGATCAGGAAAATATGATGACTCCGAATATGCCACCCACATACCTGGCACACCTCTCTAACATGATGAACATGGAACTTTCCCCTCCGATTCATCTGTCCGATAATTGCCCGGAGCTGGTAAAACACCCGCAGATGTTTCCCGCCCCGACTAACTTGCGTAGTACTGCATTAGGGCACCCCTCGAAGAACGTGCTGCCATGCCATGCATCTGTGTTGCATTTGTCTACTTTTATTTTTTGTTTCTCCCCCTCTTCTCTCCGGTAGACCCCGAGACCGACGCTGCTGCCGATAATGACTACGCCCCTGACGATCAGCCCCTTTCAGCAGAGCTTCCAGGCAAGCAAACCCCCTTGATCATTCCTATATCGCCTATTCCTTCTCCCTCATGCTTGCATTAGATTTTGCTACTGTAATTGCTTGCTCCTATTCTGATGCATAGCCTATTTTTGTAACCTGCTGTTGTTACTTTACCTGTCATCCTAAACTGCTTAGAATAGGTTGATTAGTGATCCATCAGTGACCCCTCACCCTTGTCCCTGTTGCCCCGCTTTGTTACCAAGTGCCTCGATCTTTGTGATCGCTGTGTAGAGACCGTCACATCATCGCACACCCCCTTAGTCGTACGGCTCTGCAGGGCTACTATCGAGTGCCGGGGGTGATACCTCGTACTGCACTCCTGATGATATCCCTGTAGTATAGCACATCGGCGGTGATTGCAGAGGGTCATTCCTCGCTCTCCCCTTCCCGATGATGACTCGGTCGTGCAACCCCTCAAGTGAGGACCATCGAGGGTGATTCCTCCTGGTTCTCCTTAATGGATTACATCGAGTAGGAATCCTTCGAGGGTGATTCCTCGGGTTCCCTTTGATGTTTTGAACACACGGTTACCATGACTTTTACCTCAGACCTTTGTTGCTGGCGGGTCGACCCCGAGGGGTACCCGCGGGGAAATGTGGAGTCAGGTTGACCTGGAGGGTACCCGAGAGATAATTATGAGGCGCGGCAGGGGAGGCAGAGACCGCCCTAGAGAGGGATGGGCCTGACCCTTGTTGCACTTCCTCGAGACGGGACGACAGGAGTACTGATCGCCACCGCGAGCTCCCAACACACTAAAGGATTTGGGTATTTGATCTGAGTTGGCCGCTGGCCTATACGCACTACCACCACGTGGGATAATAGTTATGGGACCCTCTACGTCGTATGTATCAGCCAAAAGCTCTTCAGATGTCACAGCTCAGAGATGCAGGCTCATTGTTGGGGTGGGCTGGTTACGTCACTTGTGTATACAGTGTCGCGCCTGGGCCCCGACCACCCACGCAATGTGCAGGAGTGCAAAGGGCGATGGCCCAAGACCCCTTCACACTTAGGATTTAGACCGGCGTGCTGACCTCTCTGCTGAGCCTAGGTAGGACTGCGTCATGTCGATTACCCGAGGCCGAGTATTACCCAGCAAGTGTGTCCGGCCAGATGTAATCGAGCATGTTGGGTAACAGTAGTGCACCCCTGCAGGGAAGTTATCTATTCGAATAGCCGTGTCCACGTTAACAGGATGCTCAGTGTTGTATCCCGATCTACTACAACTTGAACTGAATACATGTTACTTTAACTGTAAGCTCCGGGATCGCTTTCTCACAGGGAGTCGAGGAAGGATCTCTGGGCTTTGCTTCTATATGCCTGATACTTTATGTTATGCTACTAATCTGCACTCTTCTACTGCTGCAAGACGCTGAAGATGCTAGTCTTCGATAGGCTAGGCTTTTCCCCCTCTGTTCCGGCATTTCTGCAGTTTAGTCCAAAGATATAGCCCCATTCCTTTGATACCGATGCATACTTAGTATAGTTTTGATGTAAGTCTTGCGAGTACTTTGGATGATTACTCACGGTTGCTTTGCTACCTCTTTTTCCCCATACCCGATTGCTGCGATCAGATGACGGAGCCCCGGAGTCAGCTGCTACCGCCGACGACTACTACTACCCCTCTGGTGGAGCCTACTACTACGTGGAGACCGACGACCAGGAGTAGATTCGGAGGTTCCCAGGTAGGAGGCCCGCGCCTTTTCGATCAGTGTCGTTGTTATGCCAGCCTTCTTAAGGCAAACTTGTTTCCCTTTTATGTCTGTACTCAGATATTGTGTTTGCTTCCGCTAACGCTTGATCGCGAGCTTATGTATTCGAGCCCTCGAGGCCCCTGGCTTGTATTATAAAGCTTGTATGACTTTTTTGTGTTTAGAGTTGTGTTGTGATATCTTCAAGTGAGTCCTTAGGCTTGATCGTGTGCATTTGCGTGTATGATTAGTGCACGGTCGAGTCGGGGGCATAACACATGGTTGGGGTTACCATACCATGGCGTCATTTCAACAGATCTGATGGCGCTCTTTTCAGTGTAAAAGCCGTAGTCTCTAAAGCATTACTTTAAAAGGGATAATGTCAAATTGATTTATGTCATCTTTGATCTTACCATGTCATAAATGGTTTGATTACATCTTCACGGACATTCCACTCACAGTGGTGCTCCGGGAGGTGTAAGTTATGAAACTCTTTTCACAACTCATCAGACATTCGCTAAACTTGTAACTCAAAATATTCCTTTCCACAATCTAATTGTAGAAACATAATTTTCTTGTTACAATAATTTCTACTTCATTTTGAAAACCTTTTGAATGATTTCAAAAGATCCAGACTTGCATCTCATCAAGTAAATATCCATATATCTACTTGAGTCATTTCTGAAGATAGATAAATCCACTACTAGCAACAACATTTATCGGACTACACACATCATAATGTATGATCACCAATAAGTTTGTTGCTCGTTCCTCATGGCCTGTGAACGGTATTTCAGTCACTTCACTTTTCAGACGAAAGTTGCAAGTGTCAGATGATTCATAATCAAATGACTTAAAAAATCCATCATTATGGAATTTCTTCATGCGGGTTTCTCCAACGTGACCAAATGTAGTGCCACACATATGTGGTATTCTTTTAGTCTTGCGACATTTAGCGTCAGTGTCACGGATGTATTATATTATTATCAATATTCATAACATACATCTCATTCATAATGAAAGTATGGCCCTTATGTTATTCATAACACCGAACTTCAAAAGTTCTCTTATGAACAACCTTCTTGCAAGATACTTTATGCAATGGGCTAGAGTGTATAAAACTCTAAATGAATTATAAAAATAAATACAGACGGTAATACACCGATGGAAGGTATAGTAACATTTACTATGTTCCCAGCGCGTATCTAAACCTCACTCCGGCAAGTCTTTTAGGCCGTAGTAGTTCTTGCATCGAGTCGCAACAGAATGCAATCGAGTGGGTATCTTTGTGATCAACTCACAATACCCAAGAATTACGGACTAACAATTTAATCACAATTCTCAAGAACTATTTCTTTTGACCAGCCTTCCATACATCAATAACTTGTATGACTTTCATACATGAGCTGGACATTCCAGTGTTCATTCTTTTTGCCTTTATACTTCTAAGAGTTTAACTTTCAGTATTTCTCCTACTCTCAGAAAAAGCACCCAACTTTAAGTGTGGCGTCAGCCCTGGACTTCCTAGGCGTGTGAGTCACACTAACACCCTTTGGACATTTCCTTTCTCTTTGAGTTGTTGTTTTATTCACCATCATCATATGACCGGCGTTCTTCTGGATCCCTCTCTTATCATTCAAATGCATAGTAAAAATTTACTAATAATTTGCAAAACAAACATTGCTTTGGATATCCCATATCTTCTAGCCTTTGTTTGTATCTGAAACTAATTTTCAGTTCCATGAATATCACATAGCTATCCCAAACTTTTGAAGTTCGGGTCTCATGGAAGCAAACATATTGCACTTGACCGTAACGGAATTCTAGCTTTTGGATCGAAGGACGAGAGTCTCATCATCCATAGCATTATCGGGAGAATATCAAAAGCATGTGATAGGACAAACTCCTTCTCGGCACTCTAGAGGACAATCCTCACATTACGTTACCAACCGTAAAGTTTTAACCAGATAAGTAATAGCTTATTCAAAATTAATAGGGAAGGTGGAAACGCGAGCCATTATTCTACAACTATTATGCAAATCACACTTAGACAATGTTCATAACTAATTGCACTGATAATTAAACAAGTTAATTCTACAGTGCGCTCCCACTCAAATCAATATCTCTCATAACTGATTGTGAGTGATACAAGACCCGCATTTCAATTGTTCGGCATTGGTGTAACACCACTGATGACGAAAATTTCAACCGGTAGGCCAACTTGCCAATCACATCTCTATGCGATTCTTGTTCATCTTTCGATGGGCGTGTTCCGAGCTCATGACGGTCATGCCTGAACGTCAAGACAACCAAGTGATCTCGCTGCGAGGTCTCAACTCACCCGCCTCACACTTCTCTAATCGTTCGTACCCGTGTGACACGACGTACCCCGAAAAGATAGGTGCCGTGACGGTGCTACACTTGGGAGAACACTAACTACTTGATATTTTAAGTGAGAGATTACCCTAATAAAAAGCGACTACCGCACAATCAAAAAGGGTGCATCATAAGGGATAAACATCTCAGGCAATTCATAATAGCATGATATGGTATAGCCCTTTCTGACGGAGAAATCTTTTATTTCTTCATCTTCGGCATTCGCGTCGGTGTTCACCTTCGCGGAGATTGCCACCACCTTGTCGACGCACCAAATAATATTGCTATCTCTATAGCTAATAAAATAAGTGCATTACATAAGGTTGACACGCAGGTCATTAAAGTGACAATCATATGGCTCCAGCCATCAAGCCGAATCATGACACGCATGTCATGTTAATTTTACATCATATAGTCATCTCATACATAATCAAATTATTATGAGCACTGCTATACCACATCACATGCACATCTTATGCCATCCTGCAAAACCAAGTTAGACGCCTCTAATTGGTTTATGCAAAATTTCATTTTACGTGGCTTCTAAGGTTTTGAAACAAATCGAAGCTACCAACGTCCATCATCAAGCATGATTATTCAAGTCGCTAGATTAACTTTGCGGGGTGTATGAAACACGAGATAATAAAATCTCGAGCCCCATACTGAACTTCGTCATACGCATGACCCCCGTGCAGATCATATCTGCATTGCCTTTCGTCTGCGAAATTTCATCTTTCTGTTAACTATGGTGGAATTCAATGAACTGTTAGCACTTCGTTGATCAATCAGGATCGCGGATTGCCAGAACTTTGAAACTCCACCATGCCGTTATCAAGATCAGAAATACGCAAATTTCAGGGAAGCAACAAGAACATCGGGTAACAGATTTCATCTGCTACCCGCACAAATAATTATCAGCAGTAAAACTCATCTACTACAAATTATATTGTGCAACACCCATACATCTCTATGTATTCTAGATCGCAACCTGCATCTACGCATAGCACGGCTCATGATGCCACTGAAGGGTAACGCAGCAGAAAACAAAAAAATTCTGACCTACGAGCACGCCCAGGACCACTATGAAGACTGCATACAAGGTTTCGATCCAATCGTTACCGACTCGTAGAGCAACGGAAGTAGAGTCGATGTAGATCGTCGGTGCAGATCCCCGCAGCTAGGATTTACAACCTCCCAACCACGAGGATGTACTCCCTCGACTGCCCCTCGGACAGCCCTCCGGGAGGCGGTCGGACAGTCCCTCGGACGGTGTCGCGGACAGCACTTCGGGAGGACCCTCAAAACTAGGACGATCACTCGGACAGCCCTTCGGGAGGCACTCTCGAACAGCCCCTCGGGCAAAAAGATCGAACCTACGACCTCTCTACGGGGTTGCACACATACGGTGTCATCTATCCGGCAGGGCTTCGCCGTCCAGAACTAGTTCCCACCAAAACCCAGACAACCTTTCGGCTCTACGAAACTCTTTTCGTGGGAGGGAGAGAAGAAGCCAGATCATTGCATGGCATTGTGTGAGAGAGTTGGAGTGAGTGTGGAGAGCTCCTCTGCACCTCTATTTATAGGAAAAACCAAGGGGTAGGGTGACACTTTGAATTACCAAAATGCCCATGAAAGGTGTCCTTCACAAGGGCATAAATGGAAAGCCTCCAAATAGTGTTGCCTGCATCACCATGCCTGCATCATCCCCTAATAGTGTTTCCACTATTTACAATAGTGTTTTCACTATATGCATATAGTGTTTTCACTATTCAGAATAGTGTTTCCACTATTCATGAAAAAAAATCCGCGACCGATTAATCCAAAATTTTTTCTGTAGGTCTTAGAACATTTCTAGTACCCACTAAAATAATTTTGGACGCGTTCCGAAACAATTCCGGATCAGTGATTTTCATCAGTGAAAAGCAACCAAAGCAGTTCTGGCAGCTCCGGAACATTTTCGGGTTTTTTCTCCAGAAAAATTTCAGAAGTTCCCAGAACAATTCTGGCACCCTCCAAGAATTTCCAGGCGTGTGCTGAAACCATTTTGACTTAATTGTATACTCCGAAACAACTTTTTGGTTTTACCGAAACCCTTCCGGTGTTCTCTCTCCGGAACTCTTCCGTTGTCTCCAAAACCTTTTCGGCGACTTTCTCTCAGACTCCCTGTCTAGTATTCAGCAGATAGATGACCCTTAAGCGTGTGACCCTATAGGTTCGGTGAAGTATAGACATGACCGGATAACTTTCTGATCAATGATCAACATCGGAGCCGTGGACACCCATATTGACCCCTATACCCACACGAATAAATATTCGAGTGAACCTCCAGTTGCGGTGTGCTATTACTGTTGCTTCGCGATATGTTACAAATACCCGAGGTGAGATTTATCGGCATCCCCGTGGATCAACAACTTGTCCACTATGCCAGTTACCTCGTTACCGGTTTTGTTCTCTTTTCTCGTTCCCGTGTTCCGGCATCCCTGTGATCAAATCACATTGTGTCTGGCCAGACGATGATGGATACCGTAACACCGAGAGGGCCCAGAGATATCTCTCCATCGTCGGAGGAGCAAATCCCAATCTTGAGCTATCAAGTCCCTTGACATACTTTCCCACGAACCCATAAGCCGCCGTAATAGCCACCCATTTACGGATGACGTTTAACAAACCCCAAAGTTCATGAATCAAGCATGGAGGAACTCGATACTCTCATGGTCTAAGGAATTATGCAAACCTTAACTTCTCTGTGTTATTAACCATTAACTTGTGACGAATGTATCTCATAGCATAACATCAATTCGGGTCGATTCAACCACAAGTGTTCTTCTAACATTGTGTCCCCAAAGTTGCCGGCATAGTCATGCCCATGATCAGGAAAATAGAACCATCATGCAACACTTTAGCTAGTCTTAGAGGCCAGACTAGGAATACATTTTACCGTTTATTGTTCCACACGTGCATATGAGTCTTCCTTCGAGCCTCGTGGTTATTGTAGACTCGAGAACCATAGCAGTTATAGCATGGAACATAAACATACTTATGAACATGGAGATAAACAATAACATTTATTATTTCCTCTAGGGCATATCTCCTACAATACCCCCCGATACAATCCATAGATTCATCAAAATAAGCAAGTAGTGCATCAAAAACAGAATCTGTCAAAAACAGAATAGTCTGTAGAAATCTATTTAAAAGCCATACTTTTGTAACTCAAAAAATTATAAAAATTTAGGACAACGTGGGAAATTCATATACCAATACTGTGTAAAAATTTCAGATTTTTTTGATATTCCAGTACAGAAAGAAAATTCGGGCACTGGACGCAAAACTTTCTGTTTTCCAAACAGCATCAATTATACTATCTTCCAAATCATCCTAAAGGCTTTACTTGGTACAAACACTAATTAAAAACACGAAAACTTAATCATACCAGTAGCATAAACATGAAAACACACAATAACATAAAAAATTATTTTATTCATTGGGTTGCCTCCCAACAAGCGCTATTGTTTTATGGCCATTAAGACAGGCTTTGAGATTTCAATGATGCTCACATGAAAGATAAGAATTGAAGCACAAAGAGAGCATCATAATACATGTGACAAACACTTTTAAGTCTAACATACTTCCTATGCATAGGCATTTTATATGCAAACAAATTATCAAGACGAGAAATATCTAGCATATGCAAAGGAGAGGAATAAAACATTGACAATCTCAACATAACGAGAGGTAATTTAGTAACATGAAAATTTCTACAACCATATTTTCCTCTCTCATAATAATTACATGTAGGATCATAATCAAATTCAACAATATAGCTATCATATAAATTTTTCTCTCCATGATCCACATGCATAAAATTCTTATAATCTTTCAAAATAGTGGGATTATTATTACCTAAAGTTGACGCTCTTCCAAACCCACTTTTAATAGTATTGCAAATTTTATTATTAATTACATATTCATCATGAGGCTTAAATAAATTTTCAAGATCATAAGAAGCATTATCACCCCAATCATGATCATTGCAATAAGTAGTGGACATAACAAAATTATCATCCCCAAGCTTGTAGCTTTGCATATCATTAGCATAATTGACATTAATAGAATTTATAATAATATTATTGCAATCATGCTTTTCATTGAAGGAGCTATCATGAATCACTTTATAAATTTCTTCTTTCAACACTTCATCACAATTTTCCGGTTCATGATTTTCAAGCAAAACTTCATAGAGATAATCAATTGTGCTCAACTCACTAGCAATTGGTTCATCATAATTGGATCTTTTGAAAAGATTAGCAACTGGATGAGGATCCATATCAATAGATTTTTAGCAAGCAAAGATGCAAGCAAATAGAAGACACATGGCACACAAGCAAAGATAGCAAACGAACAAAAAGGCAAACCGAAAAATATTTTTGTATTTTTGTAAAAACTTTTTAGAAGTGGGGGAGATGAAAACGAGAGGCAAATAAAATAAATGCAAGGTGATGAGAGTTTATGCAAAGGTACTTGATAGATGTTGATGATGTCTCCCCGGCAAACGATGCCAGAAATTCTTCCTGCTACTTGTAGCTTGCGTTGGTATTATCCCCGAAGAGGAAGGGATGATGCAGCACAGTAGAGATAAGTATTTCCCTCAGTTATGAAACCAAGGTTATCAAACCAGTAGGAGAATCACGCAACACCTCGTTAGCAGCACCTGCACACAAACAACAAATCCTTGCACCCAACGCAAATGAGGGGTTGTCAATCCCTCGGCGGTTAATTGCAAGATTAAACTGTATGTGATAGATATATAGATTAAAACAAAAATACAAAATAAAATAAATAAAAAAAAATGGCAGCAATATTTTTAGGGTTTTAGTAATATGATTTAGATAGACCCGGGGGCCATAGTTTTCACTAGAGGCTTCTCTCAAGAAAATAGCATACGGTGGGTAGACAAATTACTGTTGGGCAATTGATAGAAAAGAAAAATAATCATGACAATATCCAAGGCAATGATCATGTATATAGGCATCACGTCTAAGATAAGTAGACCGACTCCTGCCTGCATCTACTACTATTACTCCACACATCGACCGCTATCCAGCATGCATCTAGTGTATTAAGTCCATAAAGAACGGAGTAATGCCTTAAGAACGATGACATGATGTAGACAAGATAAACTCACGTATGAATAAACCCCATCTTTTTACCCTTAATAGCAATGATACATACGTGTCATGTCCCTTTCTGTCACTGCGATTGAGCACCGCAAGATCGAACCCATTACAAAGCACCTCTTCCCATGGCAAGATAAATCAATCTAGTTGGCCAAACCAAATCAATAGATCGGAGAAGAAATACGAGGCTATAATAATCATGCATAAAAGAGTGCAGCAAAGACTCAAATATATTCATGGATAATCTGATCATAAACTCACAATTCATCGGATCCCAACAAACACACCGCAAAAAGTGATTACATCGGATAGAACTCCAAGAACATCGAGGAGAACATTGTATTGAAGATCAAAAAGAGAGAAGAAGCCATATAGCTACTAACTATGGACCCGAAGGTCTGTGGTAAACTACTCACGCAACATCGAAAGGGCAGCAAGGTTGATGTAGAGCCCCTCCGTGATCGATTTCCCCTCCGGCGGAGTACCGGAGAAGGCCTCCATATGGGATCTCTCGAGAACAGAAACTTGTGGTGGCGGAAAAAGTATTTCGTGGACTCCCCGGAGGGTTTCTGATTTTTTCTGAATTTATAGTGGAGGAATTAGGTCAAACGGAGCTTTGTGGGCCCCATGAGGTACCAGGGTGCGCCACCCCCCCTGGGGTGTGCCCTGGTGCCTCGTGGCCCACTGCTTCATCATCTGGCCCTCTCCCGAAGCTTCCAGTACTTATCTTGTCCAATATAAAATCTCCAAAAAGTTTCGTGGCATTTGGACTTCGTTTGGTATTGATTTTCTGTAAAACAAAAACATGGCAGAAAACAGCAACTGGCACTGGGCACTAAGTTAGTAGGTTAGTCTCCAAAAATGATATATAATTGCTGTAAATGTATATAAAAACATCCAAGATTGATAATATAACAGCATGGAACAATCAAAAATTATAGATACGTTGGAGACGTATCAATGATCTGCACGGGGGTCATGCGTATGACGAAGTTCAGTATGGGGCTCGAGATTTTATTATCTCGTGTTTCATACACCCTACAAAGTTAATCTAGCGACTTGAATAATCATACTTGATGATGAACGTTGGTAGCTTCGGTTTGTTTTGAAACCTTAGAAGCCACGTAAAATAATTTTTTGCATAAACCGATTAGAGGCGTCTAACTTGGTTTTGCAGGATATGCATGTGATGTGGTATAGCACTTCTCATATTAATTTGATTATGTATGAGATGACTATATAATGTAAATTAACATGACCTGCGTGTCATGATTCAGCATGATGGCGGGAGCCATATGATTGTCACTTTAATGACCTGCATGTCAACCTTGTTATAATGCATTATTTTATTAGCTATAGATATAGCAGTATTATTTATTGCATCGACAAGGTGGTGGCAATCTTCACGAAGGTGAACACCGACGTGAATGCCGATGACGAAGAAATGAAAGACTTCTCCGTCAGAAAGGGCTATATCGTATCATGCTATTATGAATTGCCTGAGATGTTTGTCCCTTTGATGCACCCTTCTTGATTGCGCGGTAGTCACTTTTTATTAGGGTGATCTCTCACTAAAAATATCAAGTAGTTAGTGTTCTCCCAAGTGTAGCACCGTCACGACACCTATCTCTTCGGGGTATCACATGGATGCAAGGGTATGAACGATTAGAGAAGTGTGAGGCAGGTGAGTTGAGACCTCGCAGCAAGATCACTTGGTTGTCTTGACGTTCCGGAGGATCGTCCTGAGATCGGAACATGCCCATCGAAAGATGAACAAGAGTCACATAGAGATGTGATTGGCAAGTTGGCCTACCAAATGAAATTCTCGTCACTTGAGATGGATGCATCCTTGGTGTTGAATTGAAATTTGGGTCTTGTATCACTCACAATCTATTATGAGAGATATTGATTTGAGTGGGAGCGCACTGTAGAATTAACTTGTTTAATTCTCTGTGAAATTAATTATGAACATTGTCTAAGTGTTATATGCATAATAGTTATAGAAGAATGGCTCGCGTTTCCACCTTCCCTGTTGAAATTGAATAAGCTGTTAAATATCTGGTTAAAACTTTACGGTTGGTAACGTAATGTGAGGATTGTCCTCAAGAGTGCCGAGAAGGACTTTGTCCTATCGCATGCTTTCGGTATTCTCCCGCTAATGCTATGGATGATGTGACTCTCGTCCTTCGATCCAAAAGCTAGAATTCCGTTACGGCCAAGTGCAATATGTTTGCTTCCATGAGACCCGAACTTCAAAAGTTTGGGATAGTTATATGATATTCATGGAACTGAAAATTATTTTCAGATGCAGACAAAGACTAAAAGATATGAGATATCCAAAGCAATGTTTGTTTGCAAACTATTAGTAAAGGTGTTTACTATGCATTAGACTAATACCAGAGGGATCCAGAAGAACGCCTGTCATGAAATGAAGGTGAATAAAACAACAACTTAAAGAGAAAGGGAGTGTCCGAAGGGTGTTAGTGAAACTTATGCACCTAGGAAGTCCAAGGCTGACGCCACTCTCAAAGTTGGGTGCTTCTTCTGAGAGTAGGAGAAATATTGGAAGTAAAACTGTTAGAAGTATAATGGCAAAAAGAGAGAAGACTGTAATATCCAGCTCATGTATGAAAGTCATACAAGCTATTGATGTATAGAAGGCTGGTCAAAGAAATAGTTCTTGGGAATTATGATTAAACATGTTAATCACTGATTCTTGGGTATTGTGAGTTAATCACAGAGATACCCGCTCGATTGCATTCTATTGCGACTCGATACAAGAACTACTATGGCCTAAAAGACTTGCCGGGAATGAGGTTTAGATACGCGTTGGGAACATAGTAAATGTTACTATACCTTCCATCGGTGTATTACCTATGTATTTATTTTCATAATTCATTTTTGGAGTTTCATACACTCTAGCCCATTGCATAAAGTATCTTACAAGAAGGTTGTTCATAAGAGAACTTTTGATGTTCGGTGTTATGAATAACATAAGGGCCATACTTTCGTTATGAATGAGATGTATGTTATGAATATTGATAATAATACATTACCTCTTTATTTACTTTCATAATTCAGTTTAGAGTTTTATACACTCTAGCCCATTTGCATAATGTTTGTTGCAAGAGTGTTGTTCATAAAAGAACAATTGTTGTTTAGTATTATGAATAACATAAGGGCCATACTTCCATCATGGATGGGATGTATGTTATGAATATTGATGGTAATATGATACATCCATAACACTGACGCTAAATGTCGCAAGACTAAAAGAATACCACACATGTGTGGCACTGCATTTGGTCACATTGGAGAAACCCGCATGGAGAAATTCCATAATGATGGATTTTGAAGTCGTTTGATTATGAATCATCTGACACTTGCAACTTTCCTCCGAAAAGTGAAGTGACTGAAATACCGTTCACAGGCCATAAGGAACGAGCAGTGAATTTATTGGTGATCATACATGATGATGTGTGTAGTCCGATAAATGTTGTTGCTGGCAGTGGATTTGTCTATCTTCTGAAATGACTCAAGTAGATATATGGATATTTACTTGATGAGACGTAAGTCTGGATCTTTTGAAATCATTCAAAAGGTTATCAAAATGAAGAAGAAATTATTGCAACAAGATAACTATGTTTCTGCAATTAGATTGCGAAAAGGAATGTTTGAGTTACAAGTTTAGCGAATGTCTGACGAGTTGTGAAAGGAGTTTCATAACTTACACCTCTAGGAACACCACTGTGAGTGGAATGTCCGTGAAGATGTAATCAAACCATTTATGACATGGTAAGATCAAAGATGACATAAATCAATTTGCCATTATCCCTTTTAAAGTAATGCTTTAGAGACTGCGGCTTTTACACTGAAAAGAGCGCCATCAGATCTGTTGAAATGATGCCATGGTATGGTACACCCAACCATGATATCTTTTCTTAACATTTAGAATATGGGGCTTGTGTAAAATGTTTACAAACCTATTCCAAATCAGAAAAGTGCTACTTTGTAGGTTATCCCAAGTTATTGGGAATTCCTCCACCACTATACCGAGGCAAAAGGTTTTGCCACAAAGAGCGGTATGATTTTGAAGAAAATGGTTCTTGCAAAAAGGTGAGTGGGAGGACAGTGCAACTCAACGAGAAAACAATATCTTTGTTATCATGACAAAGGAAAGAAACCGCGGAAGCAATTCCAGAGTTTCCTCCTGCGACTGATACGGAAGCCTCTATAATAAAATGTATGGACTTCGGTCGAACTTGCAGCTGAACCACGTAGGCAAAACTCGTGCAAACCTATCAGGTGCGCAAACGAGATATTGTTGTTAGACAACAGTATACCTATGATAATCAAGGAAGCGTTGATGGGCCCTGACTCCGGAATTGGCTAAATGCCAATACAATCCGAGATAGTTTCCATATAAATGATTCAAGATTAAATCTTGATGAACCCTTCGGAAGACTTAGAGTCTAACGAACATTAATGGAACTATAAACCGATGTGGATAATTTTTTTTATCCATAAAGCTCGACTTGTTGCAATAAACAAGTTCAAGGAGTTGACTACGATGAGGTTGTCTCACCGCAGCGATGCTTAAAGTCGGTTCGGGTTAAACTAGCAATTAATACATATTTCAATCATGAGATATGAAACATGAATGACGAAAGAATTTCCATGAAATGGGAATACAAACTAGGACTTGTATGTGATACAGTCCAAAGTGTTTTGTCGATCAGAGGATGCTAGTGAGTGTGCAAACTTCAAAGTTCCAGCAATAGACAGAAGAGAGCAAAAAGGAGTTGGAATCTTCGTTTTGATGAAATAGTTAAAAGAGTTTGATTTCATCAATGGATAGCGAAGATGCTTGTTGTTACAAGAAAGTAAGTGGGAGCATAATAATATTTCTAAAACTTGTGTGCTTGACACATTGTTGATTGGAAATAATATAAATTTCTTGACACGAATTAGGACTTCATTGAAAAATAGTTTTTCGATGAAGTGCTTGGGCTAGGTAGCCTCAATATTAGGCATATTTATCTATGGAGATAAATATGGGCTAATAGGCTAAAGCCAAAAATACATATTGACAAGATGTTAAAACGTTTTAACATTAAAATGCCAAGGAGTGATTCTTGCCGAAGTCACATGGAAAGAGTTTTGCAAGACTCGGTGTCCCAAAACACTGATGGGCAAAATAAATGATGGAGATTCCACACACTTTCGTGTTTGGATTAATCATGTATTCCATGGTATGTAAAACAACTAGATATGTCCGGTACTCCCAAGCAGTTGCCAGTATAGATACCAAAGTGATCAAAGTACTGATCGTGGGACAACAGTGAAAGATGTCATTGAGTACTAGAATAGCACTGATGACATGTTTTCTCGCAAGCGGAGATTATGAAGAGTTCGTTGTAAAACGTTACATCGATGCAGTCTTCATCAATGCTCCATGCGATTTTTGATTTAAGTTAAGGGTGTTGTGTAATACACAATATGGTGGCACGGTAGTTGGAAATTGTTCCAAACAGGTTACTGTGGCGAATTCTATAACAAAGGCTAAGTATGTTGACGCTTTGGAAGCGACAAAGAAGATGTTGAATCATATAGTTCATTCATGAACTTAGTATGGTTCCAAGATGGCTTTGGTCAATGGGACACTATTGTAGATAGTTGCTCCATAGCTCAGTCTGAGGAATAAAGGCTCGACCAGTGATTCACATATATACAAAGCCAAGTCCACACAAAATATGAATTTTGTGAAAGCGTGAAAACGCGAGGAGATGCAAAGATACACACGGAACTGAAGTTGTTAGATCCGTTGGACATCAGGCTATACCACAAGCGAAGCATATTTTACACCGGTATGCCATAGGTGTAAAGTGTTTTAGCATTGACTAGATTATTGACTCTAGTGCAAGTGGGAGTCTGTAGGATATATGCCCTAGAGGCAATAATAAATGTTATTATTTATCCCCATGTTCGTAATTAAGTTTATATTCCGTGCTATAACTGCTATGGTTCTCGAGTCTACAATAACCACGAGGCTCGGAGGGAAACTCATATGCACGTGTGGAATAATAAACGGTAAAATGCATTCCTAGTCTGGCCTCTAAGACTAGCTCAAGTGTTGCATGATGGTACTATTTTCCTGATCATGGGCATGACTATGCCGGCAACGTTGAGGACACATTGTTAGGACAACACTTGTGTTGAATCGACCCAAATTGATGTTATGCTATGAGATACATTCGTCACAAGTTAATGGTTAATAATACAGAGAAAGTTAACATTTGCATAATTCCTTAGACCATGGGACTAGATAGCTCAAGATTGGGATTTGCTCCTCCAACGATGGAGAGATATTCTTTGGGCCCTCTCAGTGTTACTGTATCCATCATCGTCTGGCCAGACACATTGTGATTTGATCACAGGGATGCCGGAACACGGGAACGAGAAAAGAGAACAAAACCGGTAATGAGGTAACTGGCATTGTGGACAAGTGTTGATCCACGGGGATGCCGCTAAATCTCACCTCGGGTGTTTGTAACATATCGTGAAGCAACAGGAATAGCACACGGCAACTGGAGGTTCACTCGAATATTTATTCGTGTGGGTATAGGGATCAATATGGGTGTCCACGGTTCCGCTATTGATCATTGATCGGAAAGTGTTCCGGTCATGTCTATACTTCGCCGAACCTATAGGGTCACATGCTTAAGGGTCATCTATCTGCTGAATTCTAGACAGGGAGTCTGAGAGAAAGTCACCGGAAAAGTTTCGGAGATGACGGAAGAGTTCCGGAGAGAGAACACCGGAATAGTTTTGGTAAAACTGAAAAGTTGTTTTAGAGTATACCATTAAGTCAAAATGGTTTCGACACATGCCTGGAAATTCTTGGAGGGTGCCAGAATTGTTCTAGGAACTTCTGGGATTTTTCCGAGGAAAAAACTGGAAATGTTCCGGAGCTGCCATAACCGCTTTGGTTGCTTTTCGCTGATGAAAATCACTGATCCAGAATTGTTTCGGAACGCGTCCAAAACTATTTTAGTGGGTACTAGAAATGTTCTAAGACCTACATAAATATTTTTGGATTTATCAGTCGCGGAAAAATGTTTCCATGAATAGTGTAAAGCACTTTTTGGTTACTTTTTGGAAAGCCACCTTTTTGGGCTTTGCTCAAAAGATCTAGGGGATGCCATGGATGGATGGGAACCCCTTTGGGGGGCCCACATGAGGGGTGCCCGGCCTTGGAGGGGCTACTCCATGGAGCCCCACTTGCCCAACTTGCCTTCTCATTTATGCCCTTGTGATGGACATTTTTTGGGGGCATTTTGGTATTTCCAAGTGTGCCCTACCCCTTGGCTTTTCCTATAAATAGAGGTGGAGAGGAGCTCTCCACACTCACTCAAGCTCTCATACACAATGCCATGCAATGATCTGGCTTCTTCTCTCCCTCCCATGAAAAGAGTTTCGTAGAGCCGGTAGGCTGTCTGGGTTCCGGTGGGAACTACTTCTGGACGGCGAAGCCCTGCCGGATAGATGACACCGTATGTGTGCAATCCCATAGAGAGGTTGTAGGTTCGATCTTTTTGCCCGAGGGGCTGTTCGAGGTTGCCTCCTGAAGGGCTGTCTGAGTGACTGTCCGAGTTTCTATGAGTGCCTCCCGACGGGCTGTCCGTGACACCGTCCGGGGGACTGTCCGACCGCCTCCCGAAGGGCTATCCGAGGGACTGTTCGAGGGGCAGACGAGGGAGTACATCCTCGTGGTTGGGAGGTTGTAAATCCTAGCTGCGGGGATCTGCACCGACAATCTACATCGACTCTACTTCCGCTGCGCCACGAGTCGGTAATGATCAGATAAAACCTTGTATGCATCTCCATAGTGATCCTGGGCATGTTGGTAGTGCGGAAATTTTTTGTTTTCTGCTGCGTTCCCTTACACATCAAACAATTTCAGATTCATAATATTCAATCCAACACAAAGAACTTCAAAGAGTACCCCAAAGTTTCTATCGGAGAAAGTAGGACGAAAACGTGCATCAACCTCTATGCCTAGATTACCCCAATGTCACCACAGGAATCCGCAAGTTGATTACCAAAACATATATCAAGTGACTCAATAGATTACCTCATTGTCACCACAGGTATCCACATGCAAGACATACATCAAGTGATCTCAAATCCAAATATTCAATCTAATAATAATGAAACCTCAAAGGGAAAGACTCAATTCATCACACCAAGATAGAGAGGGAAGAACACCATATGATCCAACTATATTAATAAAGCTCGTGGTACATCATGATCGTGTCAAATCAAGAACACAAGAGAGAGAGAGAGAGAGAGAGAGAGAGAGAGAGAGAGAGAGAGATCTAACACATAGCTATTGGTACATACCCTCGTCCCCGAGGGTGAACTACTCCCTCCTTGTCATGGTGGCCGCCGGGATGATGAAGATGGCCTCCGGTGATGATTTCCCCCTCTGGCAGGGTGCTGGAAAAGGCCTCCTGCTGAGATCACTTCAGAACAGAGGCTTGCGGCGGTGGCGTGGGAGTTCCAGGTTTCTTTCTGGGGGTTTCTATATTTATAGGATTTTTCAGCGTTGATTTCACGTCAGGGGGAGTCCCGAGGGACCCACGAGCTCAGGTGGTGCGCCCTAGGGGGGCGCCACCCAGGCTCGTGACTCCCCTGGAACTCTTTTGGTACTTCTCCGAAGCTTCGTGTGTCTCTTCTTGTCCATAAAATATTACCGTAATTTTTTTCGCGTTTGGACTTCGTTTGGTATGCGTTTTCTACGAAACAAAAAATAGCCAAAAAACAGAAACTGGCACTGGGCACTAGGTCAATAGGTTAGTTCCCAAAAATTATATAAAAGTGCACCAAAACCATATAAAATTGTTGTAAACATGGCATGAATACTTCATAAATTATAGATACGTTGGAGACGTATCAATGCGTGCCCAACCCTCTGGTCGCCTTCTTCAGGATCTGCAGCCGCAGCGTCAGTAGCGTGAGCTTCGGCTCAGGCCCCGCCGCCGCCGCCCCATCGCCATCAGCTTGCTGAATGAGGCCGCCGCATGGTGGCTGGCCGATCCGCCGCCTTCGAGGCTCGAGCACGGCCGCGAGTCAAACGGCGTGGCGGAGAAGAAGTGCACGGATTGAGCGCCACCGGATAGAAGCTCGCACGCTCCCGCTGTAGCTCGCCAAGGCCGGCGGGAATGGCCGGAATCGGTTGGCGGTGGAGGGGAATGGGTAAGGGAGGTCGAGAGGAAGCCAGACAGGTGAGCGGCAGCACGGGGCGGCGCCGAAGCTGGCTGAAATCGGTCGGTGATGGCGGCGGCGGAAAGGGGATCGGGCAATTGGGAACTTTCTGGCTGGCGGTTGGCGTTCGCGTGCGGCCGTTGGTTTACATCTTCTGGGGCTGGAGATGTATATTTGCATCTCCAGGTGTTGTATTTTACATCTTCTGGGCCAGAAGATGTAAACAAATTTGCATCTACATCATCTGTTGGAGGTGGATTTTTGGGCCTCGGCGATGCAAAAGTTAGTTATTTTTGCAGCTACATCATCTATTGAAGATGCTCTTATAGATGAATCGCACCGCTTGGCATAAGCGGTTCGCTATCTCAAAAAACAATCAACGACTTGGATGAATCACACGTCTATCAATACGTTTCTGCAAAGAAACTTGCAGAAACGCCCGCTTGGCTTTGCTTCATGTTTTTTTGAGAACATTCAGACTTTATTCCTCAAAAATAGTAGCCATGTCAATTTTTTTGTGCGGAACAGCCATGTCTTTTACAGAATGGGAGAGAATAAAAGTCAGGGGTGTTGGAATCGTCTGAAGATCTAGTGCTTTAAGAATGCTTAGCTACACTATTAGCTACCTCATTAGCTTCTCTAAAACAATGGACAAATCTAACACTAGCAAAGTCTAGGCCGTGCTTGCATTCAGCAATCACTGAAGCATCTGGACCCAAGTAAGCCTCGGTTTGGTTAACAACTTCAACCGCAAAAGTACTATCAAACTCGATCACCAAGCGATTACATCCAATATTTGCTGCTAGGAAAAGGCCATTTCGAATAACATTCATTCCTGCTGATTCAACATTGGAAACCTAAGGAAATACCCATGTAGTTGTTGCTAAGAAATTTTTATGATCGTCACGTGTCACGACACCAGTTGCTCCAGACATAGTTTCGACATGAAATGATGTGTCAACGTTCACTTTAATGATGCCCGCAAGCGACTTCTTCCACATGTGACCATACTTGTGAATAGACTAGTTAGACGTTGATGCTCTAATAAAGTTCATTGCCAGAACCCTAATTGAGATAGTTGTGCGGTCCGATGGCTGGATCGTTTCCCCCTTAGCACTTTGTCTCCTTTGCCACCATATATACCACGAAGCAATGAGAACTAGCTCAACCTTTGCCGACCATCAAACACCTGATGTTGCCGCACCAGAATTTCCATTGTGATTGATCCTAACCTAACTTCACTCACCGCTTTCTGGAATACGTCGGTTAGGCCAAGAGCTGACTACGCCTCCATAGCATGTGAGCACAAGAATAAGCAATGTTGTATGTCATCGAATCCAACTTTGCACATCGGGCATTGGGCAACAATTGGAATGTGGCGTCCTGCCGGCATGCCATAACAAGGGAGAACAACCCTTAACACCTTCACCCAAAACTGCTTGATTTTTCCTGGAGCCCGAAGCTGCCACATATTCTTCCAGACCTGGTTTGGATGAATGCTTCCCTGACCGCCCACCCGACTCATTTGATGCCAAAATTAGTGACAGAATTTTGCGTGGTAAGCTGAACCTACATAGAAAGTGCCTGATCTAGTAACATGCCATGCTACAAAATTATCGATGATTTCCACTCCTAAGGGAATTTGCATATTTCCCATAGCATCAACCATTTTCACGTATGTGGTTCAATGATCTCATCCACATTTGCTAACATAAATGATCCTTTGGATTTATAACTCTCCTAGACTCACTCGAAGGAATCCATGGATTGTGCCAAATATTAATATGCTCACCGGTGCCAACAAGCCCTATACGTCCTCTTTTAAAAAGTTTGAATTCCCATGACAATGCTTTGCCAAGTAAACCGCGATCCTTTCTTTGGACCAGCCTTTAGAATGTCTCATCGGGATAATACTTAGCATTCAATACACATGCGCAAAGAGATTCTAGATCTTGGAGTAGTGGACAATATTGTTTTGCTAACATAGCAAGGTTGAAGCAATGAAGGTCCCTAAACCCTAATTTCCCCCTCTTCTTTGCGACGCACAATTTCCACCACACAAACCAGTGCATCTTCTTCTTTTCTTTTCCGTCTCCCCACCAGAACCCCGATATTTCATCGGTGATAGCCTTACATATTAATTTTGGTAGCTTAAAAATAGACATAGCATATGAAGGAATTGCATGTGCTACAGATTTCAACATTATCTCATTTCCTTGCATAGAAAGTGCCTTCTCCTTCCACCCTTTGAGCCTCTGACATATTTTGTCAATGAGATGTTGGAAGCAGTCACTCATATCCAATCCAACCAAAGTAGGGAGGCCTAAATATTTATCTATCGATACTTCTGTAATAATATTCAGGTCACTGCAAACATCTTCCCTGACTCTGACATATGGTTAAAGAAAATACTAGACTTTGCAGTACTCACAAGCTGGCCAGAACTACCACAATAAGTATCTAGTACCCTTTTAATGTATTTGAATTGTGAGTATTTTCCTTCATCAGTATCAAAGAGTCATCTGCAAAAACAAGGTGAGAAATAGATGGTGCATTTCTACACACTTGGATACCCTCAATTCCACCGGTTGATGAGTGATATTTTTGCACTCATTCCACCATTGTTGAAACCGGATTATCCAACAATATCTGAGAGAATCACTTCGATACTGCCACTAATGGCTAATGAGTGCAAGAAATTGTGAAATCCTTCATTTAATGTGTTTCCACAGGAAATGGACCCAAACATGGAAGAAAATTATCACATGAAATGAAACACTAAGTGTGGTAGCCAAACCAATCCAAATGGGGTCACCAAGAAGGCAAAAGATGGCGCTCGGTACGAGCGCACCCACTCATACGAGTGGTTGTACTCGTCGGATGAGTTTCGGGGCGTCCAACCAAGAACACTTTATAAAAGGGCCCTAGTTTGTTTCACAACAGAGGCGTTGGAAACATCAGATAACACCACCAGGAGCCATTCACTAACCCTAGCCACTGCCATTTCCCATCTCATCTCCATAGCCATCACCACCATAGCCATTATCTCGAGTTAGCCATACTTGTAATCGGTGCATCACAATCGGCAAACTTTGTAAGACTGTTTATCAATCAATCATTCATCTTTATGTCATCTTCCATGATTTCTTCTAGCGGTCTGATAAAAATAGAATTTTTGAAGTGGAATGCTGCCTATCATATTCATCATATATTCTTTTCTTTTGTAGCATGGACATTGGACTTGAATGATTCAAAGCAATATTCTCTAATTTGACATGAAGATATAAATACTCAAGCATGCTAACAAGCAATCATGTCTTTCAAAATATCAATGCTAAAGAAAGTTATCTCTAGCCCATTATGCTCAATCATTGATCCATTCATGAAACACACTCAAATATTATCTACATCCAATGCACAAGTATGACAATAGTGCTCTCTAGTTGGTGCTTTATAAGAGAAGATGGAGACTCAAAAAAAAAATTGCATAAACTAAATAGATAGGCCCTTCACAGAGGGAAGCAGAGATTTGTCAAATGTGCCAGAGCTCAAAGCTTAAATTAGAGAGATAAAAATATTTTGAGAGGCATGCTTTTCCTGTCAATGAAAACGACGGAGAATTCCCAATATCTTCCATGCTAGACACATCATAGGCGGTTCTCAAACAGAAAGTAAAGTTTATTTCCTTTCCACCATTCTTTCACAATCCATGGCTAGCCGTATCCACGGGTGCCCTCCATACCATCACTTTCCAAGGAATTTTGTTGTTATTAATTTTGATTTCATTGTGGGACTAGGCATCCCTATTACCAGCCACTCTCTCGTGCAATGACAAGTGAATATACACTCATCATGAGAATAACACACCTAGCATGGAAAATATTGGCCACCCCCTGCCGCTTCATGAGCGGTACGGGCACACAAAACAGAAAAATTATTTTGAAAATTAGAGTTGGCACACGCAAATTTACTTGGAATGGCATTGAAATACCGCATATAGGTAGATATAGTGGACTCATTTGGCACAACTTGGGTTTAAGGAGTTTGGATGCACAAGCAGTATTTCCGTTTAGTACAAATGAAGGCTAGCAAAAGATTGAGAAGCAACTAACCAAAAAACGAAAACGGTCATAAACATGCATTGAACATAACTAACACCGAATAATGCACCATAAGTAGGATATAATTTCTTTGCATAACTATTGACTTAACGTGCATGCATAGGGAATCACAAACCTTAACACTAATATTCTTACTAAATCACAATTACTCACTAACATGACTCACATATTATCATTTCCATATCGCAAAACTATTGCAAGGAATCACACTTATCATATCCAATGATCTATATGAAAGTTTTTATTATATCGCTCTTGAATATTCATCACTTTGGGACCAAATTCATATCTTGTGCAAATTACCGTTACTATTATCAACTCTCAAAAAGATATAAGTGAAGCATGAGAGTGCAAATATTTCTTCAAAATTTTAATCTTATCAACTCTCAAAATAATATAAGTGAAGCATGAGAGTTTATTTCTTCAAAATTTAGCCACCGCCGTGCTAAAAAAGATTTAAGTGAAGCACTAGAGCAACTGCCTAGCTCAAAAAATTTAAGTGAAGCACATAGAGTATTCTAACAAATTATGATGATCGTGTGGCTCTCTCAAAATAGGTGTGTTCAGCAAGGATGATTGTGACAAACTAAAAAGAAAACAAAGCAAAGACTCATATAATACACGACACTCCAAGCAAAACACATATCATGTGACGAATAAAAATATAGCTCCAAGTAAAATTACCGATGGTTGGTAGAAGAAAGAGGGGATGCCTTCCGTGGCATCCCCAAGCTTAGACGCTTGAGTCTTCCTGGAATATTACCTTGGGGTGCCATGGGCATCCCCAAGCTTAGGCTCTTGCCACTCCTTATTCCTTCATACATCGTGATCTCACCCAAAACATGAAAACTTCAATCACACAAAACTCAACAAAACCTTCGTGAGATCCGTTAGTATAACAAAATAAATCACTACTTTAAGTACTGTTGCAAACCCATTCATATTTTATTTTTGCATTATACCTACTGTATTCTAACTTCTCCATGGCTTATACCCCCCGATACAATCCATAGTTTCATCAAAACAAGCAAGCAACTCATCAAAAACAGAATCTGTCAAAAACAGAACAGTCTGTAGCAATCTATTTAAAAGCCATACTTCTATAACTCCAAAAATTCTGAAAAATTAGGACATGTGGAAAATTCATATACCAATACTGTGTAAAAATTTCAGATTTTTCTGGCGCTCTAGTATAGAAACAAAATTCCAGCACTGGACGCAAAACTTTCTGTTTTCCAAACAGCATCAATTATACTATCTTCCAAATCATCCCAAAGGTTTTACTTGGCACAAACACTAATTAAAAACATAAAAACACAATCATAACAGTAGCATGAAAGTGAAAACTCACAATAATAGAAACAAATAATGAAAATTTATTTTATTTATTGGGTTGCCTCCCAACAAGCGCTATTGTTTTATGCCCCTAGCTAGGCATAATGCATAGTTTCAAGTGTTGTCATCTTTGGTTTTAGGGAACCTAGCAATATCTATTTCAACTTCTTTGCAATTGTCAATAATATGAACCAAGTGATCAAGCTTGGTGCTAAGAATTTTTATTTCCTTCAAAACACAAAAGGCATCCACCTTTTGCTCCAAAGTATCAAACCTTCTATTATGCGACACCACATTGCAATTTACTTTGGAAACAAGATTAAATATCCCTCCAAAATTGGACTCCATGCTAGCCTTAGTTTCTTTTACTAACTCAGTTTGACGATAGCTTACTAGCATGGTAGGCTCAATTGTTTCTATCTTTGGTTGTCCAAAAATACTTTTCATCATTTCATAGGTGTCAAATGCATTATTTCCAAGAAAATCATTTTCAAACATAGAATCTAGGACACGCCTATAAGCAAGAGGTAGACCAACATAAAAGCTTCTAAGAAGTAATTTAATGTGGCTCTTGGGCCTAGCTTTCATTTGGATTTCCAGCAATATGTCCCAAGCTTCTTCTAAAGATTCATCACTGAAATACTTAAAATTCAAAATTCCCAAACCTTCTCCAAGATAAGGAGGGAGAGGCAAATCGGGAGGAGAACTAGCCATAGCGATAAAACGAGCAAGCAAGAAAAAGAGAAACGGAAAATATTTTTGTATTTTTGTAAAAACTTTTTAGAAGTGGGGGAGATGAAAACGAGAGGCAAATGCAAATAAAGTAAATAAAGTAAATGCAAGGAGATGAGAGCTTTATGCGTAGGTACTTGATAGATGTTGATGATGTCTCCCCGGCAACGGCACCAGAAATTCTTCCTACTACTTGTGAGCTGCGTTGGTAATTCCCTGAAGAGGAAGGGAGATGCAGTACAGTAGAGATAAGTATTTCCCTCAGTTATGAAACCAAGGTTATCAATCCAGTTGGAGAATCACGCAACACCTCGTTAGCAGCACCTGCACACAAAACAACAAATCCTTGCACCCAACGCAATCAAGGGGTTGTCAATCCCTCGGCGGTAAGTTGCAAGATTAAATTGTATGTGATAGATAGATAGATTGAAACAAAAATACAAAATAAAATAAATAAAGAAAAAATGCAGCAAGTATTTTTAGGGTTTTAGTATATGATTTAGATAGACCCGGGGGCCATAGTTTTCACTAGAGGCTTCTCTCAAGAAAATAGCATACAGTGGGTAGACAAATTACTGTTGGGCAATTGATAGAAAAGAAAATAATCATGACGATATCCAAGGCAATGATCATGTATATAGGCATCACATCCGAGACAAGTAGACCGACTCCTACCTGCATCTACTACTATTACTCCACACATCGACCGCTATCCAGCATGCATCTAGTGTATTAAGTCCATAAAGAACGGAGTAACGCCTTAAGAACGATGACATGATGTAGACAAGATAAACTCATGTATGAATAAACCCCATCTTTTTTGCCTTAATAGCAACGATACATACGTGTCATGTCCCTTTCTGTCACTGGGATTGAGCACCGCAAGATCGAACCCATTACAAAGCACCTCTTCCCATGGCAAGATAAATCAATCTAGTTGGCCAAACCAAATCAATAGATCGGAGAAGAAATACGAAGCTATAATAATCATGCATAAAAGAGATCAGAAAAGACTCAAATAATATTCATGGAAAATCTGATCATAAACTCACAATTCATCGGATCCCAACAAACACACCGCAAAAAGTCATTACATCGGATAGAACTCCAAGAACATCGAGGAGAACATTGTATTGAAGATCAAAAAGAGAGAAGAAGCCAGCTAGCTGCTAACTATGGACCCGAAGGTCTGTGGTAAACTACTCACGCATCATCGGAAGGGCAGCAAGGTTGATGTAGAGCCCCTCCGTGATCGATCCCCCCTCCGGCGGAGTGCCGGAAAAGGCCTCCAGATGGGATCTCTCGAGAACAAAAACTTGCGGCGGCGGAAAAAGTATTTTGTGGACTCCCCTGAGGGTTTCTAATTTTTTGGAAATTTATAGTGGTGCAATTAGGTCAAACGGAGCTGGGGTGGGCCCACGAGGCACCAGGGCGCACCTGGGTGGCTCGTGGCCACCTCCTCTGGCGTTTGGTCTTCTCCTGAAGCTTCTAGTGTTGGTATTGTCCAGAAAAAAATCTCCAAAAAGTTTCGTGGCATTTGGACTTCATTTGGTATTGATATTATGTAAAACAAAAAATAGGCAGAAAACAGCAACTGGCACTGGGCACTAAGTTAATAGGTTAGTCCCAAAAAATGATATATAATTGCTGTAAGTGCATATAAAAACATCCAAGATTGATAATATAACAGCACGGAACAATAAAAAATTATAGATACGTTGGAGACGTATCATGGTCCGATCATGATGTGTGAGTAATTCACTAAGGCAATGGGTTGAGGCAAGGCCTTGCAACCCTATGTGTTTGTGCACGAGATCGTTGGATGACTTTGCTTAATTGATGTTATTTTTATATATAATTTGCAATAGAGTTGTCTTTGTCTTCTTCTTGTTTTAAGGCCCCGCAGGTACCCGGGATCTCGTAGATTGATCAATGAGGAGGTAAGCAGTGAGGATACGTGGAACGCTGTTCTCAAAACAAGTGACAGAAAGGATTAGTATGGTAGCAAAAAGCAATTCCTCGGGGACAAATGAGGTGTAGTAACAAAACGCCCATTGTTCTTGTCTGGATAAATCGTTAATAACCGAGGTAACCTTGCGCGACGGTAAGGGCTAGCAGTTGGACAACTGACTCTCGATGCGGGCCGTGACTGGTTGTGATGTACTTTCGACCCCACTTCATTGCGCTGTGAGCACATCATAACGGGTGTCTACCAAGACCATGTTTATAAGACGAGATCCCAAGCACAAGTACAAGGTTGTGAGTGTAAATTCTCATACCCATGCATATTTCCATATCATTGTTTACACCCAAAAGGTAGATAAAAGGTCCGGTTAAAAACTGAAACATTTCACGAGAACAATAATTTGTTTGAATCTTTGTCATAGAACACATCCTCCCGTGGGTTTGCCCAGGGTCACTTGCTACTTGTGAACTGCGTTGGGATTTCCCGAAAGAGGAGAGGATGATGCAGTACAGTAGAGATAAGTATTTCCCTCAGTTAAGAACCAAGGTTATCAATCCAGTAGGAGAACCACACAGAACCTCGTTAGCAGCACCTACACACACAAAAGCAAACACTTGCACCCAACGCAAATAAGAGGGTTGTCAATCCCCTTAGCGGTCACTTGCAAGGATTAATTCTGATAGTGATAGATAGACAAGTAAATTGCAAAAGAAAATAAAAGTAAATAAATTGCAGCAAGGTATTTTTGGATTTTAATATATGATAAAACTAGACCCGAGGGCCATAGTTTTCACTAGAGGCTTCTCTCTCGAACACATAGCATACGGTGGGTAAAGAAATTACTGTTGGGCAATTGATAGAAAAGCGCATAGTTATGACGATATTCAAGGCAATGATCATGTATATAGGCATCACGTCCAAGACAAGTAGACCGACTCCTGCCTGCATCTACTACTATTACTCCACCCATCGACCGCTATCCAACATGCATCTAGGGTATTAAGTATAAAACAGAGTAACGCCTTAAGCAAGATGACATGTTGTAGACAAAGTAAACTCAAGCAATATGATTAAACCCCATATTTTTATCCTTAATGGCAACAATACAAATATGTGTCATGTCCCTTTCTGTCACTGGGCCATCAGCAACCCCAACCATTCATTTTCACGATATAGCAATTTCTGACCGTCTGATCATCATTAGCGTGCTGTCTCCCTTGCTTTCCAGCAAGTGGGCCGGCTGTCCTATGGGGACGCTACTCCCGTAGCCAAATTGAAGGGCGCTGGTTGATTGGGCCATCCGGCTGATTCAGCCTCACCAGGAAGAGCCCATCTCAGCGAACAAACGACGTCTCTTCCTTCTCGATTCCTTTCCCCGGGTGACCTAGGTGACCCTTAGGTGAGATGCCACTGCCAGATCCCTTCGCTCTGGATCGCAGTTCCTCTGAGCGCTTTCATGATTTTATCCATCCACGTGACTCTCGCAAGGCGGTCGTTCCGACGCCAACCGATCTCCCTGTTCTGTGGCGTAAATTTGGGTTGTTGCGCGTGTTCCTGTGGCGGCGGCTTGTTTGGCCTATGATTTTCGCGGGCGATCCAACGCGTCCCTATGACGCAGCGATGCGTATGTGGGTCTTAGTCCCAGCCTCCCAAGTTTTGATCATTCTGGTGAGGGGAATTTGTGTAAGGAGATTGGGATAGGATTTGGGAATGAGGACTGTTGGGGAACAAATGTTGTTGAATCTCATGTTGCAGTTCGCGGTGTCAGATTTGCAGCTGGAGAAGAAACACGGCCGTGAACTTGTGCAAATATTCTGGATGGCCATGGAATAGAAAGGAAAACCGCTTTTCTACAGGCTTATAAATATTTTTTATCATAGATGTGAGACTTCATGTTTTAAGCAGCAATTTATGTTTGACTACTCGCTGGTAGATTATGGGATTTCATGTGATATTCATAGTATACAATGTGCTGGTACAAATACAATGTGGAGCAGTTTATGTTTTGTACTAACCCATGATGTTGTTGATTTCGACTGGCAGATAAGTATGTGTTAGGAAGTATATGGGGAGAAAGGATGTCAGAGTTGCATAGTGGAGTCCGACAATCTTGGTTGAAGCAAGGAAAATGGAAGTGACTAGCACAATTAGACATCATATCCAGCGGCGACGACACAAGAATCAGCATCCATGTGTGTGATACCGTCCTAGACATCATCACCCTTTTACACTACGTCCACGCCGGTCGTGCCTTCCTTACAGGTACAACTCGCATCTCCCTTATGCAATATGACTAGGCTTGAGTTAGGGGTCATGGCTTCAGATCAACAAGACATGGCTTAGCTCTAACGTGATACAAGGCACTGACAAAGACTGTAGATACACTCTGAAAATGACAAAATGTTGAATCATGTGAGATTCATAGTATATGTAATTATGTACATTGTATTTGTATGTATGTGAAGGTTTTTGCAAAATGGAGCAGAAAGAAAATAAAAGAGCTTTTTGTTTAGCTTAACAGAGAAAGACTAAAAGACATTTCGTTTCTATCACAAGAATGGATGCAAGTGTCTTGTGCATTGGATTCCGAGGGGAAATCACATCCAGAAATTAACAAGAATCAATTGTAATAACACATTCGTACAAGGTGAGCAATCAAAGTATACTTCTGTGGTTGTGCAAAGTCAATAACAGAGAAACAAAGTATGCTAAATGTTTGCTCTGGTTTATATGATGCCATTGCTTCTTGAAAAGATCACTTTGTAATGTTTTGAACAAGTTTTACCCAAGTGCAGTATTGTTTGTCTTAGCGTACCCAGCTTTTCTGGTGGACCAAATGCCTAGCAACACCATGTAATATAAGAGGGAAAGAAAAGTGAGTATAAGGCATAATGTTAGAATCATTCGTATGGTGAAGTTATCTCTTTTAATTATTTCAATACTCAAATTTAAATAGGTTAATATTAGTGTTATGTTTTACTTTGTTGGTAACCTGTCTATTTGTAAGCATCTTGTCCTTCTCAATTTCAGTGGAACTTAATAATATCATCTCTCATTATTTTTGTCCCTCATTATTTTATATCATATGAAAGTTGCTTTACACATCAGTATCTTTTTGCAGAAAGGACTGCATACACTAGACACTTGACTGGAGGTTTAATTCCTCTGATATTGTCCTAACTAAATGTACGTGAGTTTACATTAATCTGTCATTACAAAATGCTTTCTTCTATTTTTTCCAGTCTGCATGCTTTGTGACTTTACCACTTCTCCAAGATGGCAAGATATCTTCCTATGACTATTCCAATTGCACTCATGGTTGCTTTCCCTTTTGACGACTCATATGCATGATATGTCTTATCATTCTCAAACTTCTTATGTCATTTTTTTTACTTGGCCATTGCATCTCGAATTTTTTTGTGTAAACAGATCTACCATTGACATATACTCCCTCCATTCCTTTATGTAAGGTGTATTTGTTTTTTCAAAAGTCAAACGAGTGCATGTTTGACCGAGTTTTTAGAAAAATATATAAATATCCACAATACGAAATTTATACCATTTGATCCATCATGAAAAGCGGTTTCATATTTTATCTATTAGGTATTACATATGTGGTTATTTTATTCTATAATCTTGGTCAAACATTGAAATGGTTGACTTGCACGGAAATCAATACACGTTATATTCTGGAATGGAGGGAGTATGTTACAATAGTTACTTTAAGCCTCCCTGCAAAACAAAACAACAGTTATTTTAAACCATATGCAAGCCCTTTTTACATGAATTTTTCTGGTTTTATCACTTTCTATTGTCCATCGATAAATTGAACCATGCACATGTCTTGAGATTGTTTCATGGGTGAGCCCAGGTTTATCACTAAGATTTTGTCCCACTAGCACATCATGAGCCCATTCATTAGAAAATATTAAGCCTTTGTGATAAATACCGGGAGCACATATTATTACAAGTGAACTACTTGTAGCTCTTCACTTTGTTGGTCAAGTAATTATCAAATGAAGCAACTCTGTTTGTTCTGCCACTCTTATCCACACAAACTATTCCGGCCATGCGTAGGATTACAGGTAAGAGTAGGGGCACAATAGTTCTTTTTTATTTTAGTATAGCTCATATGAGGTGAGCTAAGATCATCATCTTCTTTTTGAAAGATCTAAGATTATTTTCATTACTCCCTCCGTTCCTAAATATAAGTCTTTGTAGAGATTCTACTATGGACCACATACATATGTATATAGATGCATTTTGGAGTATAGATTCACTCATTTTGCTCCGTATGTAGTCCATAGTGGAATCTCTACAAAGACTTATATTTAGGAACGGAGGGAGTAGTAAATTTGCATGTCTTTTCAGATGAGATTGCTAGATGGTATATAATTTTTACTATCTTATTGTAGAATGCATCCATGCTTCCATCAAAAGAACCATCTTGGGTAGACACATTTCCAAGTGACAAGCACAATTCATGGAAACGAACAAAAGATCAAGGCTGGAAGGCATGTTTCGAAGGTACAAGCTAAACTCATGGAAGTATTGCTATTGGTGATTGCAAAAATCCATGTATCTGGATGTGATGTTGATGAAAGATGTTAAATCTGCTTCCTCTATATGTCTAATCTTATGATGTCGAATTGACGAATGTTGGCTAGATTAACATTTCCTTGTGTTGCCTTACTTGTGTATGTCAAAAAATGCAAGGGTCCACTTGGATTGTTAGTTGGGTCCTAAATACCGGTGTAATCGATACAGACCTTGAGCTATTGTTTTTATCCCGGGTGGAAATCACACTAGGGTCGGTAATATACACCTATAAATTAAATCCGGGTGTATAAGTTTACACCGATTCCAAGCGAGCCCTAATGTGGAAATGTAAGAACATGAGTTTCTGGCGTAATGTTCTTTACTTTTTTTTGTTGCACAAGCTTGAGGTAATCATTTCTCATATAACTCTACCTTGTTTTCTTCACGGCTTTGTACTATAGGTCACTTATGCGAATATTTATTGTTTAAGCATTGTGTTCATGTTGACATGTGCTACGTGATAAATGATGCCTCTTTTTCATCTTTGAATTATTAATGTCCAGTGCTGAATTGATACAAAAAAAAGAGATGACAAATGGTGGCACTCATAAAGTTAACATTACCTTTGAATTTATGGATCAAGTAATATGTATATTGACAAAACTTCCAATCATTATATTGTCAAAATGGACGGGCGCGGCAACACGCGCCATCAACAATCTAGTAACTCACTAAAGAAACACACTCCATGATCAAATCCACCCATTGAGCATGGAACCCCAATCTTATCATCATTTGTTTCAAAAATCCCCATTCCACTCTATCACAAGCACTACTGCAGGATGGTCCTAACGTGACACATGTATACGAGACCAATCGACCAAACTATGTGCGATGCATTAATCGCAAACGGGATCGTAATAAAACCGTCACCAATAAAACAAACTGTGTGCGATGGCGGATCCATCAAGCATGATTCAGAAAAGAGTTGCGTGTGCAAACCGTGGCATACAGTTGATCCATATGAATTGTTTGCGATGAGCCAAAACAACAGAAATGGTCGGTCAAATCAAGGTGTGTGCGACAGACGGCATACAGTTCACTCGGATGAACCGTTTGCGATGAGCCAAAACAACAGAAATGATTAGCCAAATCAAGGTGTGTGCGATAGACGGCATACAGGTCACTCGGATGAACTGTTTGCGATGAGCCAAAACAACATAAACAGTTAGTCAGATCATGGTGTGTGCGATAGACGGCATACACGTCACTCGGATGAAGTATTTGCGATAAGCCAAAATAAACACAAACGATTCAGCTTAACATGATGTGTGTGATAACTGGCAAACAGGTCAGTAATCGGAATTGTGTGGGAAGAACGATAATAACATAGATGATTCCTCCTAATAAGTTGTGTGTGTTGTGTGCAAACGGTTGATGGTAAATAATTGTCAGCGATTTATGACGGGTTTCGTAGTTTATTCCGTATGCGATGTGATTTGCTCAGTCTGCAGAACATGTACGCTCTTCTGTGTACAGAATGATATATTCTTTAGTGAAATGTGTGCTTTATTGGGTAAGCAACATGCGCGCACGCGTCAGGCTAGCTCGCGCTTCCTTCTTTGCTAAGTTTGCCACTAAATGATGGCGTTTATGAACACGCCACCGTTTCCCGCCACTTCCCCATCTGTTTTCCGCCGCCAGCGATTGCGCATAAGCCTAGGTGGCGCACGACACATGAAGGCACAAGCGCAGCCTATAGCCCCTCTATCTTTTCCAAGTATGCCAACCCACCGAAGCATCGCCTCTGCCCTCAACCTCCTTGACAAGGAAAACGAGCCAGTGCAGCCGCCACGGCCCGTCGAGGCTGAGGGCGTCCCCGACAACACGATGGACGATGCCGTGCTGCGCGTCATCTCCAGGGTTGAGCGGACCCTTGGCGCGTCATCGCCAGGATCAAGATAGGCACGTCAGTGCCAAGAGACTGCAGCTCGCCACACAACATGATTGGTGGTGCGCTGATACGTCTCCAACGTATCTATAATTTTTGATTGTTTCATGCTATTATATTATCAATCTTGAATACTTTATATGCTTTATATGCAATTTTATATCATTTTTGGGAACTAACCTATTAACTCAGTGCCCCATGCCAGTTGCTGTTTTTTTGCCTGTTTTTGGTTTTTTAGGAAATCAGTACAAAACGAAGTCCAAACGGAATAAAACTTTATGATGATTTTTTCTGGACCAGAAGGGACCCTAGAAGGTTCGGAAGGAGGCCAGTAGCCCTACGGGAGAGTGATACATCTTCATCGTATCTACTTTTCCAAACACTTTTGCTCTTGTTTTGGACTCTAATTTGCAAGATTTGAATGAAACTAACCCGGACTGACGTTGTTTTCAGCAGAACTACCATGGTGTTGTTTTTTGTGCAGAAATAATAGTTCTTGGAATTGGACGAAACTTTTTGGAGATTTTTTATGGAATATATAAAAAATACTGGAGCCAAGACCTACTGGAGGGGGGTCACTGGGTGCCCACGAGGCACCAGGGCGCGCCACCCCCCAGGCGTGCCCTGGTGGCTCGTGGGGCCCACGTGGCTCCGCTGACCCTAATCTCAGGCCTATAAATTCACAATTCCAGAGAAAAAAATAGGAGAGGAAGTTTTATTGCGTTTCACGGTACGGAGCCGCCGCCACCTCCTGTTCTTCACCGGGAGGCCAGATCTGGAGTCCGTTTCGGGCTCCGGAGAGGGGGATCTTCCGGCATCGTCATCATCAACCATCCTTCATCACCAATTTCATGATGCTCACCACCGGGAGTGAGTAATTCCTTCGTAGGCTTGCTGGACGGTGATGAGTTGGATGAGATTTATCATGTAATCGAGTTAGTTTTGTTAGGGCTTGATCCCTAGTATCCACTATGTTCTGAGATTGATGTTGCTATGGCTTTGCTATGCTTAATGCTTGTCACTAGGGCCCGAGTGCCATGATTTCAGATCTGAACCCTTTATTTTTTCATGAATATATTTGTGTTCTTGATTCGATCTTGCAAGTTGTATGCACCTGCTACGTGTTATGATCCGCATACCCCAAGGTGACAATAATTGGGATTCTTTCCAATGATTGCCGTAGTTTGAGGAGTTCATGTATTCACTAAGTGCTAATGCTTTGTTTCGGTTCTCTATTAAAAGGAGGCCTTAATATCCCTTAGTTTCCTTATGGACCCCGCTGCCACGGGAGGGTAGGACAAAAGATGTCATGCAAGTTCTTATCGCAAGCACGTATGACTATATACGGAATACATGCCTACATTACATTGATGAATTGGAGTTAGTGCTGTGTCGCCCTAGGTTATGACTGTTACATGATGAATGTTATCCAACATAGTCGCCGATCCAATGCCTACGAGCTTTTCACATATTGTTCTTTGCTAAGTTACTACTGTTGCTACTACTGTTACAATTGCTACTACTATTGCTGCTGCTATCAAACTATCATACTACTGTGCTACTGATCACTCCGCTACAGATATTTAGTCTCCAGGTGTGGTTGAATTGACAACTCAGCTGCTAATACTTGCAAATATTCTTTGGCTCCCCTTGTGTCGAATCAATAAATTTGGGTTGAATACTCTACCCTCGAAAACTATTGCGATCCCCTGTACTTGTGGGTTATCAAGACCTTTTTCTGGCGCCGTTGCCGGGGAGCATAGCTTCATTTGTCGAGTCACTTGGGATTTATATCTGTTGATCACTATGAAGAATTTGAAAGACGCTAAGACCAAGATCGTTCCCTCTAAGACGAGGGGAGGTAAGGAACAACCATCTAGCTCTGCACTTGATTCACCTTCTGTTTTGAGTAAACTTGCAACACCACCACCTGCTATTAATTCTGATATGTCGCAAGTTATTGATGATACCACTTCTGCTATGAATGATACTCATGATGATGCTAGTACTATGATTGATAATGCTGTGCCACTTGGAGAATTTCTTAGTGAACAACTTGCTAAAGCTAAAGAAATCAAAAATGTTGAAACTCTTGAGAATTATGATTCACCTATTATGTCTAGCTCTCCTACTAGAGTTGAAACACCTGATGAACATTGCTTTGATAGGGAGACGGCTAGAGCCATCCTTGCTTGTAATGATAGAAATGAAGTTATAAAATTGCTTGCTGAAATGAAAGAAAAATCTATGAGGGAGAGAATGAAATATCATCCTAAGTTTGCTACCTCTCCCATATTTGTTACTGATAAGGATTATGAATTCTCTGTCGATCCTGAGTTAATTACTTTGGTTGAATCTGATCCTTTCCATGACTATGAAATTGAAACCGTTGTGGCACATCTCACTAAATTAAATGATATAGCCACCCTATTTGCTCATGAGGAAAAAATTGGCTATTACTATATTCTTAAGTTGTTTCCTTTCTCATTAAAGGGTGATGCTAAGGAATGGTATAATACTCTTTCTCCTGGATGTGTGCGTAGTCCCCAGGATATGATTTATTACTTCTCCAAAAAATATTTTCCTGCTCATAAGAAACAAGCTGCCTTACAGGAAATATTTAACTTTGTGCAAATTAAAGAAGAGAATCTCCCTCAAGCTTGGGGGAGGCTTCTCCAATTATTTAATGCTTTGCCTGATCATCCTCTTAAGAAAAATGAAATACTTGATATCTTCTATAATGGACTAACCGATGCTTCTAGGGACTACCTAGATAGTTGTGCGAGTTGTGTTTTCAGGGAACGGACTATTGAACAAGCTGAGGAACTATTGAATAATATATTGAAGAATGATAATGATTGGACACTTCCTGAACCACCACCTAAACCCATTCCAAAGAAGAGGGGTATTTTATATCCCAGTCCTGAAGATATGGAAGAAGCAAAGAAATGTATGAAGGAAAAAGGTATTAAAGCTGAAGATGTTAAAAATTTGCCACCTATTGAAGAAATACATGGTCTTGACACACCGCCACAGGTAGTAGAGGTAAATTCTCTTATAAAATTTGATGCAAGTGATATTCCTTATAACAAACCTCCTAGTCAATGCTTGTATGAATTTGACAATTATATTATTAAGCAAGATCACTTCAATGCAAATGTTATGAAACAATTGAAACGAAATGCCTACATGATTGATCGCTTGAGTGACTTGTTATTTAGAATTGCTAATGATGTCAAAGGTGTAAGTAAACATGCATCTATGGTTCAAACCCAATTAGAACAAGTTGCCAAATCTCAAAGTGAATTTCTCAATGAAATGAATAACAATATGAATGATCATGCTGTTAGAGTAATGACTAGAGGAGGTAGAATGACTCGGGAGCCACTTTATCCTGAAGGTCACCCTAAAAGAATTGAACAAGATTCTCAAAGAATTAATGTTGATGCACCTAGTCCATCTAAAAAGAAAAATGATAGGACTTTGCATATATAATTCTAGTGAGCCCGAGGTAGAAAACCCCTTGGAGGATAGTAATGATGTTTCTATTTCTGATGCTGAAACACAATCTGGTAATGAACATTCACCTGATGATAATAATAATGATGATGCTCATGTGGACACCCAACCAGATAATGATAAAGAACCGGATAATGATGTTGAAATAGAACCTGCTATTGATCTTGATAACCCACCTTCTATAAATAAACGCTATGATAAAAGAGACTTCGTTGCTAGAAAACATGGTAAAGAAAGAGAACCATGGGTTCAAAAACCCATGCCCTTTCCTCCTAAACCATCTAAGAAAAAGGATGAGGAAGAATTTGAACACTTTGCTGAAATGCTTAGGCCAGTCTTTTTGCGTACTCGTTTGACTGATATTTTAAAGATGGCCCCTTATGCTAAATATATGAAAGACATTGTCACAAATAAAAGAAAGATACCTGAAGCTGAAATTTCCCCCATGCTTGCAAATTATTCTTTTAAGGATGGAGTACCTAAGAAACTAGGAGATCTAGGAATACCAACTATACCATGCTCCATTAAACGAAATTATGTCAAAACTGCTTTGTGTGATTTAGGAGCCGGTGTTAGTGTTATGCCTTTCTCTTTATACAAAAGACTTGATTTGAATAAACTCACTCCCACTGAAATATCATTGCAAATGGCTGACAAATCAACTGCCATACCTATCGGTGTTTGTGAGGATGTGCCCGTTGTAGTTGCAAATGTTACTATTCTAACAAACTTTGTTATACTTGATATGCCCCAGGATGACAACATGTCGATTATCCTTGATAGACCCTTTTTGAATACTGCAGGGGCTGTTATTGATTGCAACAAAAGCAAGGTAACTTTTCATATAAATGGTAATGAACATACGGTGCACTTTCCGAAGAAACAATTTCAAGTAAATGGTATTCGTGTTATTGGAAAGACTCCGACAATTACTATTGGAAGTTTTCAAATCCCTCTTCCTACTGTTAAAAGGAAATATGAAACTCTTATTATCGGGGAGATGCATATCCCCGTTGAGGTAACCTAGTGTTTTACGAAGA
Source organism: Elymus sibiricus (assembly GCA_039707655.1). NCBI lineage: Eukaryota > Viridiplantae > Streptophyta > Magnoliopsida > Poales > Poaceae > Elymus > Elymus sibiricus. The sequence continues at coordinate 247,427,397 of CM077664.1, read as the reverse complement.
TTCTTCGGTTTCATGTTACTCGGAAATGGTTTGTTAATAAGACTTGATCAACCTTATTAATGGATTCTTTTTGAGGGGCATGTGGTCGACGAATTTAGTAAGCACAACCTTCTGTACTCACCTTTTGTTTTCTGTTATTTTTAGTTAAATGCAATAAAATGCCATGATTACCCTGTTTTCTGAATTATCCGTGCAATAAAAAAAATGCTTAGAAATGAAAGTGCTCAGAATGCAATAAAATTTTGATATGAATTTTTATATAATATTTAAGAATTTTTGGCACTGGAATCATACCAGGGGGGTGCCCCAGGTGTCCACGAGGCACCAGGGCGTGCCACCCCCCTGGCGCACCCAGGTGGCTCGTGGGCCCCACAGGTACCCCCTCACTTATCCCTTCAGCCCACTTCGTCTCTTACCTCTAGAAAAAAATTCCTGGTAGCTCTCTCCCTCGTGTTCTTGCTCACAAACCTGAAATTTTTGATCTCTTTGCTCGGAGCTCCGTTTCTGAAACTGTTTTGGGAGATTGTTGCTTGGTATGTGACTCCTCCATTGCTCCAATTAGTTTTTGTTTTAGTGGATTATATTTTGCATAATTAGCTGCTCTTGGTGCTACTGAAAATGAGCTTGCATGTTGAATTCTTTGAGTTCCAAGTAGTTTGAATGCTTGATATAGCCTCTAGACATCCATATGAGTAGTTGCTATTAATCTTGTGAAGTTTTATTGATATCATTTTGTGGCCCAAAATTTTTCAGAAATTTGTTCTTAGGAAAATGAATATCTTCCGGAGGAGTTCTTCGAGGAGGAGGTCCTCTGAAGCGTCATCAACTGAAAGCTCAGCACACCAATCATATGAGGAACAGAGGGCAAGTTCGGTGCGGGGTGCCGAAGCAAAATCAAGTTGATGGCCTTGCAACGAGTTCATGCTAGGTGCAGGCATCAAGGAAGAATTCGACCAATATATTCACAACACCGAGCTCTCCGCCTTCATCGCAGATAAGCCACCACAACATTACTACCTCACTCATTCATTCACTCAAAACTTTCAATATCATCCACGCACTTCTAGAGTTCTATTTCACCTCTATGACAAATCCTACAGTATGTCTCTAGAAGAATTCTGTGTTGCATGCAAAATTCCATATTGGGGTTCGTTAGATGAACCACAAAAATCTGATTATGAGTCATTCCTTAATAGCCTTTGCAACGGTGAGGATAGGGGAGTCACGCAGGCCAGAATAGTTAGCATCCACTTTCCTGCTATTTCATATTTTGCACTCTTTAACGGTAAATGCATTGTTGGTAAGCAAGACTGCAGTACGCTTTGCGCCCCTGATCTAAGTCTTATCCATACGGCTTTGACTGGCAGCAAGTATTATAATCTTGGGGCTATCGTCGCACGTAGGCTGCAGCGTAACGCGGGTAATGGTGATTTGTATGGAGGAATTTATGCCTCCCGCGTAGCTGCAAAGTTAGGGATCTCGCCCAATTCCAATGATCCCTTCCTACCTTATAAATATTTAAATTTCAAAACAATGCGAGAACAAAAGTTTTTAAAACGCAATGCACAGGGATACGAATATAACTTAGTTTTTGATAAATGTCGTTCTCTGTATGTTGTTTTGCCTGCTCCTGCCCTCTTTGATTTTCAGAACAAGCAGAGATATTATCTATTGGAGAGCGAGGTGCACGAGTACAAGGCGGCGGTCGAGGCTGCCCGTCTGGCTGAGGAGGCGGCTCAGAACTCCTCTACGAGCTACCACTTTGATTATTACCCAGACCAGGGATGGTGATGACCAAGCTAGGCCAAAAGCCTAAGTTTGGGGGAGTACGTATCTCTCACCGACACTTCATTCATGTCCACACATTTCATTCCAATTGTCGGTGTTCATACTTTGTCATTGTATAATCCATGTTAGTTTTATTTTCTCGCTTTCTTTTTGTGCGTTTGAAAAACTTTGAGAAAATCCAAAAACATTTCTCGTTTCTTTTTGGTTTTTCTTTCTAGCTTAATTAGTTGTAGAATTAAAAGAAAACCCAAAAAGATTTCTAGTTTCTTCTTTTGCTTGTTGGGAGTTCTCCCGTGTAAATAGTTTTTCTCCTTTTTTTGCCTTCTTTAATTTGCTTTCTTCAGAAAAACTAAAAACTCCAAAAATATTTCAGTGTGTTTCTCTGAAATTCTTTTCTTTTGTTGAGTCATTGTAAGGAGAAGACCACGATGAAAATGCTGCGTGGCTCTCATATACATTATTGTTGATCTAACAAAGAGCCCATATTACCTTGTCTTCTCCTTTGAATAAAATGCTTGCATATTCCAGCTTAGTCCACGGCATGCTTGCACTATTTTTATTTTCATATCATTCGGTCGTGCAAGTGAAAGGCAATAATGACGATGATTTGATGAAGTGACTGTGGCAAGGAAAATCGGGTATGAACTCAACTTGTTCTTTGTTTTTGTAAATATGTTTAACTCAGTATCCATGATTCAGCATGTTATGATTAAACATGTTTATGATGACAATTAGAGATTATAGTTGCTCATGCCATGCTTAAGTAGCTAGGAGTGGATAATGATTTATCTCGAGTGTCAACATGCATTAAAATGTTCATGATGTAGTATGATGATATGGTATCCTCCTCTGAATGTTTCAAGTGGCTTGACTTGGCACATGTTCACGCATGTAGTTGATTCAAAACCAACATAGCATTCACGATATTTATGTTCATGGTGCTTATATCCTACTCATGCTTGTATTCAATGTTGATTATTCATAATGCATGATTATGACCGTTTTCGCTCTCTAGCTGGTCACTTCTCAACCTATTTGCTAGCCTTCGCTAGTACTAAGCGGGAATACTGCTTGTGCATCAAAATCCTTAAACCAAAGTTATTCCAGACGAGTCCACTATATCTACCTATATGCGGTATTACTCTGCCGTTCTAAGTAAATTTGCATGTGCCACCTCTAAATATTCAAACGAACATATGTTTTTTGTGCCCGTACCGCTCATGGAGCGACAAGGGGCGGTCAGTATCTTCCATGCTAAGCGGGTTATTCTCATGATGAGTGTTTATTCACTTGTCCTTGCATGAGAGGGGCTGGTAATCGGGATGCCCAGTCCCATTATTAAAATTGTAAAATAAAAAAAAAACTTCCCCGGAAAGTTGTTGGTATGGAGGGCACCCGAGGATTCGGCTAGCCATGGCTTGTGTTTGTTGGTGGAGGGGGAGTAAACTTTACTTTACCGCTTGGGAACCGCCGCTAATGTGTTTAGCATGGAAGATATTGAAAACTCTTGGTCGTGACGTTGACAGGAAAGGCATACCTCCCAAAGTTTTATTTATCTCTGATTTAAGCGTCGAGCTCTCGCACCTCTACAAATCTATGCTTCCCTCTGCGAAGGGCCTGTCTATTTACTTTTATGTTATTTTACTTTTATTGTTGAGTCATCACCTTCTCAAACAAGCACCAGCCTTAGAGCACTATTGTCATTCTCATGCATTGTGTATAGTTAACGTTGTGTGCATCATGATTGGATCTCTTCTACCATGAATTACAATGTTTAGTCGCTGCTTGAACCTTGGAGGTGCTCTGCATTTATGTTTTGCGGTCTCAGAAAGGGCTAGCGAGATACCATGTTGCCATATTATATCATGATTGTTTTGACAAAGTGTTGGCATTTGAGATATCTTATTATTGCTCGCTAGTTGATTATGCCATTGATATGGGTGAATATAATTTCTAAGAGTTATCATTTGCATGGTTAGTTATAATCTTTGCTGAAAACTTGGGTACTATTTAAGCATATATATAGATACAAGAACAAAAGAGTTCGTAAAAGTTTTTCTTTATCACTTTCAGTTTGTCAACTGAATTGCTTGAGGACAAGCAATGAGTTAAGCTTGGGGGAGTTTATACGTCTCCGTTGTATCTAATTTTCCAAACACTTTTGCTCTTGTTTTGGACTCTAATTTGCATGATTTGAATGAAACTAACCCGGACTGACGCTGTTTTCAGCGGAACTACCATGGTGTTGTTTTTTGTGCAGAAATAAAAGTTCTTGGAATTGGATGAAATTTTTTGGAGATTTTTTATGGAATATATAAAAAATACTGGAGCCAAGACCTACTGGAGGGAGGTCACTGGCTGCCCACGAGGCACCAAGGCGCGCCACCCCCCCAGGCGCGCCCTGGTGGCTCGTGGGGCCCATGTGGCTCCACTGACCCTAATCTCAAGCCTATAAATTCACAATTCCAGAGAAAAAAATAGGAGAGGAAGTTTTATTGCGTTTCACGATACGGAGCCACCGCCACCTCCTGTTCTTCATCGGGAGGCTAGATCTGGAGTCCGTTTGGGGCTCCGGAGAGGGGGATCTTCCGGCATCGTCATCATCAACCATCCTTCATCACCAATTTCATGATGATCACCGCCGGGAGTGAGTAATTCCTTCATAGGCTTGCTGGACGGTGATGAGTTGGATGAGATTTATCTTGTAATCGAGTTAGTTTTGTTAGGGCTTGATCCCTAGTATCCACTATGTTCTGAGATTGATGTTACTATGACTTTGCTATGCTTAATGCTTGTCACTAGGGCCCGAATGCCATGATTTTAGATGTGAACCCTTTATGTTTTCATGAATATATTTGTGTTCATGATCCGATCTTGCAAGTTGTATGCACCTGCTACGTGTTATGATCCGCATACCCCAAGGTGACAATAATTGGGATTCTTTCCGGTGATTGCCGTAGTTTGAGGAGTTCATGTATTCACTAAGTGCTAATGCTTTGTTCCGGTTCTCTATTAAAAGGAGGCCTTAAGATCCCTTAGTTTCCTTATGGACCCCGCTGCCACGGGAGGGTAGGACAAAAGATTTCATGCAAGTTCTTATCGCAAGCACGTATGACTATATACGGAATACATGCCTACATTACATTGATGAATTGGAGCTAGTGCTGTGTCGCCCTAGGTTATGACTGTTACATGATGAATGTTATCCAACATAGTCACTGATCCAATGCCTACGAGCTTTTCACATATTGTTCTTTGCTAAGTTATTACTGCTGGTACTACTGTTACAATTGCTACTACTATTGCTGCTGCTATCAAACTATCATACTACTGTGCTACTGATCACTCCGCTACAGATATTTAGTCTCCAGGTGTGGTTGAATTGATAACTCAGCTACTAATACTTGCAAATATTCTTTGGCTCCCCTTGTGCCGAATCAATAAATTTGGGTTGAATACTCTACCCTCGAAAACTGTTGCGATCCCCTATACTTGTGGGTTATCAGAGAGCCATAAGCTCACCTGGCGTGCCCCTGGGGGGCGCACCACCTGAGCTCATGGGTCCCACGCAGCTCCGTTTGACCTAATTCCACTTCTATAAATTCCCATAAATCCCAAAACCAATAGAGAGCCACCCAAAAAATAACTTTTCCGCCGCCGGAAGCTTCTGTTCTTCCGTGATCCCATCTGGAGGCCTTTTCTGGCGATCTGCTGGAGGGGGAATCGATCACAGAGGGCTTCTACATCAACCTTGCCGCCCTTCCAATGATGTGTGAGTAGTTTACCACAAACCTATGGGTCCATAGCTAGTACCTAGATGGCTTCTTCTCTCTCTTTGATCTTCAATACAAAGTTCTCCATGATCTCCATGGAGTTCTATCCGATGTAATCTTCTTTTGCGGTGTGTTTATTGGGATCCGATGAATTGTGGGTTTATGATCAGATTATTCATTGAAAGTAATTGAGTCTTTTCTTAACTTTATTAGGCATGATTGTTATAGCTTTGTATTTCTCTCCGATCTATCCGTTTGGTTTGGCCAACTAGATTGATTTATCTTCAGCGGGAGAGGTGCTTTGTGATGGGTTCAATCTTGCGGTGTCCTCACCCAGTGACAGTAGGGGTAGTGAGGCACGTATTTGTATTATTGCCATTAAGGGTAAAACGATGGGGTCTATTCATATTGCTTGAGTTTATTCTGTCTACATCTTGTCATCTTGCTTAAAGTGTTACTTTGTTTGTTATGAACTTAATACCATAGATGCATGCTGGATAGCGGTCAATTGGTGGAGTAATAGTAGTAGATGTAGGCAGGAGTCGGTCTACTTGTCACGGACGTGATGCCTATATACATGATCATTGTCATGAATAACATCATAACTATGTGCTTTTCTGTCAATTGCCCAACAGTAATTTGTTTACCCACCGTATGCTATGTTTCGAGAGAAAAGCCTCTAGTGAAAACTATGGCCCCTGGGTCTACTTTTATTATATTAGAAAACCCTAAATTACTTTGCTGCAATTATTTTACTTTTCAATTTATGTATCTATCACTATCAGATTTAATCCTTGCAAGCAACGAGTTCAAGTGGATTGACAACCCTCTTGCCCGCGTTGGGTGCAAGTATTTGCTCTCTTGTGTGTAGGTACTGCTTGACTAGGATTTGCTTGGTTCTCTTATTGGTTCGATAACCTTGGTTCTCACTGAGGGAAATACTATCCGCTACTATATTGCTTCACCCTTCCTCTTCGGGGAAAATCCAACGCAGCTCACAAGTAGCATGTGCCGCAGAGCAAGATAGGCGCGTCTGCGCCGCACAGCGAGAGGCGCGGCGCGTCGCACAGCAAGAGCCGTTCCATCGGCGCTTGCCTGCTGTCGACAAGGTGTTCCAGCTGGGTATATGGCTCTTCAGTAGCCCCATTCTTCGCCAGGAGTGGGCAGAGGCCGTCTATGCCATACATGCACCAGAGGCCGGCCATGCCGTACTTGCACCAGACGCCGGCTGCGCCGTTCGCATGGGTCGCGCCGTTCGCCTTGTCCGCGGCCCGCTCGATGCCAACGCGCTGGTCGCTAGGCTCGAGCGCCTCCTTGGCCCAGGTGTCCACCTAGGCGCAGTAGAGGAACATGGCCGTCGCATCCTGGAGCTGGTGATCTCCGATGAAATAGCCAACTTGGAGCTCGAGATCGCGCTCCAGATGTATGATGTCTACTACGCAACTTTTATTCTTGTAGACGTTGTTGGGCCTCCAAGTGCGGAGTTTTGTAGGACAGTAGCAAATTTCCCTCAAGTGGATGACCTAAGGTTTATCAATCCATGGGAGGCGTAGGATGAAGATGGTCTCTCTCAAACAACCCTGCAATCAAATACAAGAAATCTCTTGTGTCCCCAACACACCCAATACAATGGTAAATTGTATAGGTGCACTAGCTCGGCAAAGAGATGGTGATACAAGTGTAGTATGGATAGTAGATATAGGTTTTGTAATCTGAAAATAAAAAAACAGCAAGGTAGCAAGTGATAAAACGGAGCACAAACGGTATTGCAATGCTTGAAAGCAAGGCCTAGGGTTCATACTTTCACTAGTGCAATCTCTCAACAATGCTAACATAATTGAATCATATAACAATCCCTCAACATGCGACAAAGAATCACTCCAAAGTTTCTATTGGAGAACGTAGGATGAAAACGTATATCAACCTATGTGCCTAGATTGCCCCAATGTCACCACGGGAACCCGCAAGTTGAATACCAAAACATACATCAATTAACTCAATAGAATACCCCATTGTCACCATGGGTATCCACATGCAAGACATACATCAAGTGATCTCAAATCCAATATTCAATCCAACATAACGAAACCTCAAAGAGCAAGACTCAATTCATCACAACAAGATAGAGAGAGGGAAGAAACACCATATGATCCAACTATATTAACAAAGCTCACGGTACATCAAGATCGTGCCAAATCAAGAACACAAGAGAGAGAGATCAAACACATAGCTACTGGTACATACCCTCATCCCCGAGGGTGAACTACTCCCTCCTCGTCATGGAGAACGCCGGGATGATGAAGATGGCCTCCTGTGTTGATTCCCCCCTCCGGCAGAGTGCCAGAATAGGGCTCCGGATGAGATTGCTTCTGTACAGAGGCTTGAGGCGGCAGCGTGGAAGTTCTAGGTTTCTTTTCAGGGTTTTCTATATTTATAGGATTTTCAGCGTTGGATTCACGCTAGGGGGCCCACGAGGGAGCGACAAGCTCGGTACGCGCGCCCTGGGTGGGCATGCCCTCCAGGCTTGTCGCTTCCTCGTGGGGCTTCTGGTCCTTCCTCGAAGCTTCGGGGGGTCTCTTTTGGTCCAGAAAAAATCACCGTAAATTTTCAGCCCAATCCGAGAACTTTTATTTCTGCACAAAAAGCAACACCACGGTAGTTCTGCTAAAAACAGTATCAGTCCGGGTTAGTTCAAATCAAATCATACCAAAACCATATAAAATTGTTATAAACATGGCATGAATACTTCATAAATTATACATATGTTGGAGACGTATCAGCATCCCCAAGCTTAATTCCTGCTCGTCCTCGAGTAGGTAAATGATAAAAGAAATAATTTATGAAGTGTGAATGCTAGCATAGTGCACAAGTTTGATCAAAGATAATTTCAATCCCTTTTTCTAGCATCATTATATATCATAAATAGTAGCTCATCTCATAAAACTTCTCATGATCAAGTAGCAAGCTATTCACATGCTAAAGTATAGACCATAAACTTTCTTGAAAACTAACAAACTATGTTCTCAGTCATCAAACAATTGCAATTCATCTTATTTTCATGAAGGGTCAACGTCAGAGCTTTGATTTAGCAAATTCCACATACTCAACTATCATATAGTCTTCCATGATTACTGACACTCAAAGCATATTTTTAGAACAAACCATTTCAATCAAACACATAGGAAGATAGGGGCTTAATGTTTTGCCTCCCAACTTATTTATCTCAGGGATAATGTCAACAATAATAACTCATGATCACCTATATTCAACTGGATATATGTGCCTGGATCTTTCCCCACCACATGATGCTTGCCAAGAGAGAAAATAAAAATGGAATAGAGAAGAACACTATTGACTCTTGCATAAAAGTAAATACATAAAGTAAAAGATAGGCCCTTCGCAGAGGGAAGCAGAGGTTGTCATGCGCTTTTTATTTTTGGATGTGCAAACTCTTAATGCAAAGGAATGTCACTTTATATTGCCCCTTGTGATAGCAACCTTTATTATGCAGTCCATCGCTTTTATTTCTTCACCATCACAAGTTCGTACAAAGCTTATTTTCCCTTACAATAAAAGATCATACATATTTAGGAGCAATTTTTATTGCTTTTGCACCGATAACAACTTACTTGAAGGATCTTATTCAATCCATAGGTAGATATAGTGGACTCTCATGGCAAGAAACTGGGTTTAAGGGTTTTTGGATGTACAAGTAATATTTCTACTTAGTACGAATTTTTGGCTAGCAAAAGATTATGAGCAAGTGATAACCCACAAGTATAGGGGATCACAACAGTTTTCGCGGGTAGTATTTCACCCAGATTTATTGATTCGACTCAAGGGGAGCCAAAGAATATTTGAGAGTATTAGCAGTTGAGTTGTCAATTCAATCACACCTGGAGAACTAAATACTGCAGTAAATTGTTTAGTAGCACAGTAATATGATAGTTTTGATAGCAGTTGTAACAGTAGCAGTTTTGTAGTGATTGTAACAACAACAGTAGCAAAGTAACTTAGCAAAGATCAATATGCGAAAAGCATAGGCATTGGATCGGTGATGGATAATTATGTTGGATGACATTCATCATATAACAGTCACAACCTAGGGTGATACACACTAGCTCCAATTCATCAATGTAATGTAGGCATGTATTCCGTATATAGTCATACGTGCTTATAGTAAGAACTTGCATGACATCTTTTGTCCTACCCTCCTGTGGCAGCGGGGTCCATAAGGAAATCTAAGGGATATTAAGGCCTCCTTTTAATAGAGCACCAGAACAAAGCATTAGCACTTAGTGAATACATGAACTCCTCAAACTACGGTAATCACTGGAAAGAATCCCAATTATTGTCACCTTGGGGTATGCGGATCATAACACGTAATAGGTGCATATAACTTGCAAGATAGGATCAAGACCACAAATATATTCATGAAAACATAAAGGGTTCAGATCTGAAATCATGGCACTCGGGCCCTAGTGACAAGCATTAAGCATAGCAAAGTCATAGCAACATCAATCTCAAAACATAGTGGATACTAGGGATCAAAGCCCTAACAAATTGACTCGATTACATGATAAATCTCATCCAACCCATCACCGTCCAGCAAACCTACGAAGAAATTACTCACACACAGTGGTGATAATCATGAAATTGGAGATGGAGGATGGTTGATGATGACGATGGCGACGAATCCCCCTCTCCGGAGCCCCGAACGGACTCCAGATCAGCCCTCCTGATGAAGAACAGGAGGCGGCGGTGGCTCCGTATCGTAAAACGTGATGAATTTTCTTCTTCTATTTTTTTCTAGGGGGTCGCGCCCTGTTGCCTTGTGGGCAACAGGTGGCCCCTCTTCTGTTGATTCTCGCGCTAGTAATTTCTATTTATTCCATAAAAAATCTGCAAAGAGTTTCGTCCAATTCCGAGAACTTTAATTTCTGCACAAAAACAACACCATGGTAGTTCTGCTGAAAACAACGTCAGTCCGGGTTAGTTTCATTCAAATCATGCAAATTAGAGTCCAAAACAAGAGCAAAAGTGTTTGGAAAAGTAGATACGACGGATACGTATCAACTCTCCCAAGCTTAACTCATTGCTTGTCCTCAAGCAATTCAGTTGACAAACTGAAAGTGATAAAGAAAAACTTTTATGAACTCTTTTGTTCTTGTATCCGTATATAAGCTTAAATAGTACCCAAGTTTTCAGCAAAGATCATGAACTAACCATGCTCATAATAACACTTAGAAATTATGTTTACTCATATCAATGGCATAATCAACTAGCGAGCAATAATAACATATCTCAAATGCCAACAATTTGTCAAAACAATCATGATATAATATGATAACATGGTATCTCGCTAGCCCTTTCTGAGACCGCAAAACATAAATGCAGAGCACCTCCAAAGTTCAAGCAACGACTAAACATTGTAATTCAGGGTAGAAGAGATCCAGTGATGATTTACCCAACATTAACTATACTCAATGCATAAGGATGACAATAGTGCTCTCAGGCTTGGTGCTTATAATGAGAAGGTGAGACTCAACAATAAAAGTAAAATAATATAAAAGTAAATAGATAGGCCCTTCGCAGAGGGAAGCATGGATTTGCAGAGATGCCAGAGCTCGAAGCTTAAATCAAAGATGGAAAATAATTTTGGGAGGTGTACTTTTCCTGTCAATGTCACGACCGAGAATTTTCAATATCTTCCATGCTAAACACATTATAGGCGGTTCCCAAGCAGAAAGGTAAAGTTTACTCCCCCTCCACCATACCAACACAAGCCATGGCTAGCCGAATCCTCGGGTGACCTCCATACCAACAACTTTCCGGGGGAGTTTGTTTGCATTATGTATTTTTGTTTTGAACATAGGACTGGGCATCCCAAATACCAGCCTCTCTCGTGCAATGATAAGTGAATAAACACTCATCTCGAGAATAACCCGCTTAGCATGGAAGATACTGACTGCCCCCTGTCGCTGCATGAGTGGTACGGGCACACAAAATGGATGTTTATTTGAATGATTAGAGGTGGCACATGCAAATTTACTTGGAACGGCAGAGTAATACCGCATATAGGTAGATATAGTGGACTCATCTGGAACAACTTTGGTTTAAGGATTTTGGATGCATGATGACCCACAAGTATAGGGGATCAATCGTAGTCCTTTAGATAGGTAAGAGTGTCGAACCCAACGAGGAGCAGTAGGAAATGACGAGCGGTTTTCAGCAAGGTATTTTCTGCAAGCACTGAAATTATCGGTAACGAGTAGTTTGATAGCAAGATAATTTGTAACAAGTGACAATTAGCAATAGTAACAAAGAGTGCAGCAAGGTGGCCCAATCCTTTTTGTAGAAAAGGACAAGCCAGAACGTTCTCTTATAATAAGTAAAGCGTTCTCGAGGACACATGGGAATTTCATCTAGTCACTTTCATCATGTTGGTTTGATTCGCGTTCGCTACTTTGATAATTTGATATGTGGGTGGATCGGTGCTTGGGTGCTATTCTTACTGAACAAACCTCCCACTTATGATTACCCATCTTCGCAAGCATCCGCAACTACGAAAGAAGAATTAAGATAACTCTAACCATAGCATTAAACATATGGATCCAACTCAGCCCCTTACGGAATAGCGCATAAACTAGGGTTTAAGCTTCTATCACTCTAGCAACCCATCATCTAATTACTACTCCACAATGCATTCCCTTAGGCCCAAAGATGGTGAAGTGTCATGTAGTCGACGTTCACGTGACACCACTAAGAGAATCAACAACATACATATCATCAAAATATCGAACGAATACCAAATTCACATGATTACTTATGACAAGACTTCTCCCATGTCCTCAAGAACAAAAGTAACTACTCACAAATCATCTTCATGTCCAAGATTAGAGGGGTATTAAATAGCATAATAGATCTGAACATATAATCTTCCACCAAATAAACCAACTAGCATCAACTACAAGATGTAATCAACACTACTAGCAACCCACAGGTACCAATCTGAGGTTTTGAGACAAAGATTGAATACAAGAGATGAACTAGGGTTTGAGATGAGATGGTGCTGGTGAAGATGTTGATGAAGATTGGTCCTCACACAATGAGAGGGTCATTGGTGATGTCGATGGCGACGATTTCCCCCTCCGGATTGAAGTATCCCCGGCAGAATCTCTTCACCAGAGAGCAAAAGTGCTCCTGCCCAAGTTCCGCCTCGAGACGGCGGCGCATCGTCCCACAAGTCTTCTATATATTTTTTAGGGCAAATGGACTTATATACCAGAAGATGGGGGCTAGAGGCTGGCCAGGGGCCCCACGAGCCACCACGGCGCGCCTGGGGGGGTGGCGCGCCCTGGTGCCTCGTGGGCACCTGGGTGGCCCCCTCTGGTACTTCTTGGCTCCAGTATTTTTATTTATTCCAAAATAAATCTCCGTGAAATTTCAATTCATTTGGAGATGTGCAGAATAGGTATCTCTGACATAGCTTTTTCAGGTCTAGAATTCCAGCTGCCGGCAATCTCCCTCCTTGTGTAAATCTTGCATATTAAGAAAGAAAAGGCATTAGAATTGCTCCACAAAGTGTTATATTGATTAAAAACACTATAAATAACTGTAGGAAAACATGATGCAAAATGGACGTATGAACTCCCCCAAGCTTAGACCTCGCTTGTCCTCAAGCGAAAGCCGATATCGATAATCATGCCCACATGTTTAGAGAGAGAGAGGTGTCGATGAAAACAAAATACGAACATAGTAGCATCATGATCATTATTATAACAACAATATTTATCATCATAGAACTTCTCATGAGCAAGTAACAATTCATCACAACAATGAAGTATAAGGCATAAACTTTCTTGAAAACTAACAAACTATGTTCTCAGTCAACAATGCAATTGCAATTCATAATATTTTCAGGAAGGGTCTCATGTAGGAGCTTCAAAGCAAGTCCACATACTCAACCATCATATAGTCTTCCATGATTGCTAACACTCATAACATATATATGGAGCAAAAAGTTTCAGCCAGACACATAGAAAGACAGGGGCTTATAATTTCGCCTCCCAACTCATTCACCTCAAGGGTGACGTCAACAATAATAACTCATGATCACTCATATCCAACTGGATATATATGCCTAGATCTTTCCCCACCACATGATGCTTGCAAAAGAGAAAAATAAAAAGGAATAGGGGAGAACACTATTGACTCTTGCATAAAAAGTAAATACATAAAAATAAAAGATAGGCCCTTCGCAGAGGGAAGCAGAGGTTGTCATGCGCTTTTTGTTGTTGGATGCACAAGCTCCTAATGCAAAGGAACATCACTTTATATTGCCCCTTATGATAGCAACCTTTATTATGCAGTCCGTCGCTTTTATTTCTTTACCATCACAAGTTCGTACAAAGCTTATTTTCCCTTACAATAAAAGTTCAGACATATTTAGGGGCAATTTTTATTGCTTTTTGCACAAATGACAACTTACTTGAAGGATCTTATTCAATCTATAGGTAGATATAGTGGACTCTCATGACATGAAACTAGGTTAAAGGGTTTTGGATGCACAAGTAGTATCTCTACTTGGTGCAGATTTTTGGCTAGCAAAGATATTGGGCAAGCACCACATGTTGGAGGATCTATAACAATATTACTTCTATGTGAATATAAGCAAACATAACTCATTACATTGTCTTCCTTTTCCAACGTCAACAATTTGACATAAAATACTTAATGGGGGCTCACAATCATAAAAGATGTCCAAGATAGTATATTTGCATTTGAATCTTCTCTTCCCTTATTAATTCTTTCATGAATTGCTTCATTGACTATTGCTATGTTTGTTAACTTCCAATAAATTTTACCACTTATACTTTTCTTTATGTAATGTCATTACTTTCCATATGATTAGCATATGATCTTTTTCATTATTTTCATTGCTAAGATTGAAACATGAAAGTAAAGAAGCAAAAACTCAAACTACTCTTTATTATATAACTCTCAACTCGATTACATAGATAGATAGATCAAGAAACTAGCACTCGAAAATAGATCATACTAAACTTTTATTCAACTAAATCATGAAATAACTAAGGATCGAACTAAAAGTAGGTAAAGATAATAAAAGTGATGGTGATACGATACCGGGGCACCTCCCCCAAGCTTGGCACAAGCCAAGGGGAGTGCCCATACCCATGTACTCAAGTTTCCTTCTTCGGTGATGGTGGTGATGGTGAAGTGGCGAGCTTGTCCTTCAGCTCAAGCAAATACATCAATCTGCGGTTGATGCTCCGAAGGGCGATGTTTTGCTCTTCCAACAAAATAACTTCACGAGTGAGAGATATATTCTGAGCACTAACTATTTCAAAGACTCTTAGGGCTTCAATTACGGATGGGGAGAGATGATCATATAAAGGTTGAAGGATATCTCCCTTCTCCGCGGTCTCCTCCATGGGGATGGCTTGCCCTCCTTCCGGAGCCTGGGCTCCTGCAATTTCCTAGACCTTGTCCTCCTTGCCATTGTCTTCTTCTCCCGACGACAACTCGTAGTAAACCTCGCTGTAGGGGCATTTGCCTGGCGATGGTTGCACAATGCGGTGCTTAGCACGGAGCTTTTGGGGAGCCATGGCGATCTAGATCTGTCAGAAAAATAGTACGAAAAACGAACATAGGAAATTTCTGCGATACGGTGGTCAAAACGTCCTGGAGTATATATAAAGAATTTTTATCTTGCAAAACAAGTAATCCAGAAGAAAAACGGAGTCGAGAAGGCTCACGTGGGGCCCACGAGCCACCAGGGCGCGCCTGGGGGGGGGGGTGGCGCGCCCTGGTGCCTCGTGGGCACCAGGTGGGTCCCCTCGGCTGTTTCTTATTTTTGTATTTTTTCTAATATTCGAAAACTGACAGAAAGTATTTCTATGGAATGTTTGGAGTCGGTTTACTTACCGTATCACGTACCTCTTCCTTTTCAGGGTTCTGGAGTGTTTCGGAAGGTCTCTCTTATGTATTCTTCCGGTGTAATTGTTTCAATAATATTAGTTTCAACATTAATGGGGGTACCTGAAATATAGTGCTTAATTCTTTGCCCATTCACCACTCTCGGATTGGTGCCTTCGGAGTTGTTTATTTTGATGGCTCCAGAGCGATAAACTTCTTCGATGATATACGGTCCTTCCCATTTAGAGAGAAGTTTTCCTGCAAAGAATCTCAAACGAGAATTGTACAATAGAACTTGCTTACCCACTTTGAATTCCCATTTTTGAATTCTTCTATCATGCCATATTTTAACTTTTTCTTTAAACAATTTGGCATTTTCATACGCTTGGGTTCTCCATTCATCTAGTGAGCTAATATCAAATAACCTCTTTTCACCGACAAGTTTAAAATCATAATTGAGTTCTTTAATTGCCCAATATGCTTTATGTTCTAACTCAAGAGGTAAATGACATGCTTTTCCATAAACCATTTTATAAGGAGACATACCCATAGGATTTTTATAAGTAGTTCTATAAGCCCATAATGCATCGTCAAGTTTCTTAGACCAATTCTTTCTAGATCTATTGATGGTTTTTTGCAAAATTAGTTTTATTTATCTATTGCTCAATTCTACTTGACCACTAGTTTGAGGGTGATAGGGAGATGCAATTCTATGGTTGACATCATATTTAGCAAGCAATTTACGGAATGCACCATGAATAAAATGTGAACCACCATCAGTCATTAAATATCTAGGGACTCCAAACCTCGGGAAAATAACTTCTTTAAGCATTTTAATAGAAGTGTTATGATCAGCACTAGTAGTTGGAATAGCTTCTACCCACTTAGTAACATAATCAACAGCAACTAAAATATGAGTATACCCATTGGATTTAGGAAAAGGTCACATATAATCATATCCCCAAACATGAAATGGTTCAATAGCAAGTGAATAATTCATAGGCATTTCCTGACATCTACCAACATTACCAACTCTTTGACATTCCTCACAAGATAAGACAAACTTACGAGCATCCTTGAAAAGAGTAGGCCAATAAAAACCATATTGTAATACCTTATGTGCAGTTCTGTCTCCCGCATGGTGTCCTCCGTAAGCCTCGGAATGACACTTCCGTAGGATTTGTTCCTGTTCATGGTCAGGTATACAACGTCTAATAATACCATCTACTCCTATATAAAGATGTGGGTCATCCCAAAAATAATGTCTTAAATCATAGAAGAACTTTTTTTTGTTGGTATGTGAAACTAGGTGGTATAAATTTAGCAGCAATATAATTAGCATAGTCCGCATACCATGGAGTATTACGAGTAGCATTTATGACAGCTAATTGTTCATCAGGAAAATCACCATTAATAGGTAGTGGGTCATCAAGAATATTTTCCATTCTAGACAAATTATCAGCTACGGGATTCTCAGCTCCCTTTCTATCAATAATATGCCAGTCAAATTCTTGTAGCAATAAAACCCACCTAATAAGTCTAGGTTTAGCGTCTTTCTTTTCCATAAGATATTTAATAGCAGCATGACCGGTTTGATTCGCGTTCGCTACTTTGATAATTTGATATGTGGGTGGACCGGTGCTTGGGTGCTGTTCTTACTTGAACAAGCCTCCCACTTATGATTACCCCCTCTCGCAAGCATCCACAACTACGAAAGAAGAATTAAGATAAATCTAACCATAGCATGAAACATATGGATCCAAATCAGCCCCTTACGGAATAGCGCATAAACTAGGGTTTAAGCTTCTGTCACTCTAGCAATCCATCATCTAATTACTACTCCACAATGCCTTCCCTTACGCCCAAAGATGGTGAAGTGTCATGTAGTCAATGTTCACACGACACCACTAAAGGAAGCAACAACATACATATCATCAAAATATCGAACGAATACCAAATTCACATGATTACTTATGACAAGACTTCTCCCATGTCCTCAAGAACAAAAGTAACTACTCACAAATCATATTCATGTTCAAGATCAGAGGGGTATTGAATAGCATTAAGGATCTGAACATATAATCTTCCACGAAATAAACCAACTAGCATCAACTACAGAGAGTAATCAACACTACTAGCAACCCACAGGTACCAATCTGAGGTTTTGAGGCAAAGATTGAATACAAGAGATGAACTAGGGTTTGAGATGAGATGGTGTTGGTGAAGATGTTGATGAAGATTGGTCCTCCCACGATGAGAGGATCGTTGGTGAAGTCGATGGCTTCAATTTCCCCCTCCCGGAGGGAAGTATCCCCGGTGGAATCGCTCCGCCGGAGAGCAAAATTGCTCCTACCCAGGTTCCGCCTCGAGACGGCGGTGCTTCGTCCCGAACGTCTTCTCTATAATTTTTTTAGGGAAAATGAGCCTATATAGCAAAAGGGGGGCCGGAGGCCAGCCAGGGCCCCCACAAGGCATCAGGGCACGCCTAGGGGGGCGCGCCCTGTTGCCTTGTGGGCAACTGGTGGGTCCACTCTGGTATTTCTTTTCTTCGATATTTTATATATATTCAATAAAAAATCTCTGTGAAGTTTCAAGTCAATTGGAGCTCTGTAGAATAGGTATCTCTGCTATAGCTATTTCAGGTCCAGAATTCCAGCTGCCAGTATTCTCCCTCTTCATATAAATCTTGCAAATTAAGAGATAAAAGGCATAAGAATTGCATCATAAAGTGAAATAATGATCAAATTCATTATAAATAACAGTAGGAAATCATGATGCAAATTGGGCGTATCAACTCCCCAAGCTTAGACCTCGCTTGTATTCAAGCGAAAGCCGAAATCGATAATCATGACCACATGTTTAGAGAGAGAGGTTTCGATAAAAATAAAATACGGACATGAAGGCATCATGATCTTTATTATAAAAGCAATATATCCTCATAAAACTTCTCATGAAAAAGTGACAATTCATTCACAAGTTAAAGTATGAACCATAAACCGTATTGAAAACTAACAAACTATGATCTCAGTCACTGAAGCAATTACAATTCATCATATTATCAGAAAGAGTCTATGTAAGAGCTTTGTTTAGCAAGTTCACATACTCAACCATCATTTAGTCTTCTATGATTGCTGACACTCATGGCATACTTATGGAGCAAAAGTTTCAGTCAGACACATAGAAAGATAGGGGCTTATAATTTCGCCTCCCACCGTATTTACCTCAAGGGTAATGCCAACAATAATAATTCATGATCACTTACATCCAACTGGATATATATGTCTGGATCTTTCCCCACCACATGACGCTTGCTAAGAGAGAAAATAAAAACGGAATAGAGGAGAATACTATTGACTCTTGCATAAAAGTAAATAAATAAAAGTAAAAGATAGGCCCTTCACAGACGGAAGCAGAGGTTTTCATGCGCTTTTATTTTTGGATGTGCAAACTCTTAATGCAAAGAATCGTCACTTTATATTGCCCCTTGTGATAGCGACCTTTATTATGCAGTCTGTCGCTTTTATTTCTCCACCATCACAAGATCGTACAAAGCTTATTTTTCCTTACAATAAAAGTTCATACAAATTTAGGAGCAATTTTTATTGCTTTTGCACCGATGAAAACTTACTTGAAGGATCTTATTCAATCCATAGGTAGATATAGTGGACTCTCATGACATGAAACTGGGTTTAAGGGTTTTTGGATGCACAAGTAGTATATCTACTTTGTACATAATTTTAGGCTAGCAAAAGATAGGGGGCAGGCACCACATGTTAGAGGATCCAAAACAATATAACTTCTATGTGAATATAAGAAAACATAACTCATTACATTGTCTTCCTTGTCCAACGTCGACTATTTGACATAGAATATTTAATGGGGGCTCAAAATCATAAAAGGTGTCCAAGATAGTATATCTATATGTGAGACCTCTCTTCTTTTTTTACTTTTCCATGAATTGCAACAATGACCAATGCTATGTTTGTAGCATTCCACATCAATTTTTTTGTTTTTATCATTTACCTACTCGAGGACGAGCAGGAATTAAGCTTGGGGATGCTTGATACGTCTCCAACGTATCTATAATTTTTGATTGTTCTATGCTATTATAGTATCAATCTTGGATGTTTTTATATGCAATTATATATCATTTTTTGGGACTAACCTATTAACCTAGTGCCCAGTGCCAGTTGCTGTTTTCTGCTTATTTTTGGTTTTTCAGGAAATCGGTCCCAAACGAAGTCCAAATGCCACGAAAATTTTTGGAGATTTTTTTCTGGACAAAAGAGACCCTGGAGACTTGGAGAGGAGGCCAGAAGGTTCACGAAGCCTCCACAAGGCAACAAGGCATGGCCCCAGGGGGGCGCCCTGATGCCTTGTGGGGCCCTTGTGGCTCTGTTTGACCTAATTTCACTTCTATAAGTTCTCAAATATTCGGTGAAAGCACATTTGCTCCCTTGGTGGTTTTGGTAATTCATAACAACATATATCTCATTGAACTATTGTCCATTCAAGATTAAGATTTCAGGATGTTCAATGATTGGCATGGCATGGACTAGAGAAGTGGACCCCTCAAAATGCTAAGGACAAGGATTGGCAAAAGATCAAGACTCTACATTTTTGGTTTAGTGATCCAAGATCACATTGAGTCCATAGGAAAGCCAATACTATTAAAAGGGGATGAGGTGTTGCTTAATGGTCTTTTTGCTCAAGTGCTTAGTGACAGTATTCCTAAACCCTCAGCCATTCTCTCTACCCAAATATGTCCTAAACTAAAGTCCAACTCGGCCCCACCGAAATTTCCAATCCGGCCCCACCGAGTTCATCCAAGACTTAGCCACTGCCAAAACCCTAACAAATCGGATCCACCGAAATGGATCTCGGTCCCACCGAGATGGCCTTGCCAACTCTCCGTAATCGGTTGCATTCACTTCGGTCTCACCGAGTTATGCATATCGGTCTCACCGAGATGGCTTGCCAACTCTCTGTTGCCTTATTGCTTCACTTCGGTCCTACCGAGTTGATACAATCGGTGCCACCGAGATGAGGATTGCCCTAAGCCATTGCACTTCGGTCCATCCGAGTTGTTCGTCTTGGTCCCACCGAGATTCCTAAAGTTCATATCTTTTACACAGTTCGGTGCCACCGAGATGATCGTTTCGGTGCCACCGAGTTGGGTCAAAAGTGTGTAACGGTTGGATTTTGTGTGGAGGCTATATATACCCCTCCAACCCATCCTTCTCAGTAAGGAGAGCCATCAAAACGTGCCTATACTTCCACCATTCATTTTCTGAGAGAGAACCACCTACTCATGTGTTGAGATCAAGATATTCCATTCCTACAATTTGAACCTTGATCTCTAGCCTTTCCCAAGTTGCTTTCCACTCAAATTCTTCTTCCACCATAGCCAAATCTGTGAGGAGTGTTTGAGTGCTGGGAAGCCTATCATTTGAAGCACAAGAGCAAGGAGTTCATGAACAACACACCGTCTATTACCTTTTGGAGAGTGGTGTCTCCTAGATTGGTTAGGTGTCACTTGGGAGCCTCCAACCAGATGTGGAGTTGAACCAAGAGTTTGTAAGGGCAAGGAGATCGCCTACTTCGTGAAGATCTACCCCGAGTGAGGCTAGTCCTTCGTGGACGTAAGCCATGGTGGAATAGACAAGGTTGCTTCTTCGTGGACCCTTCATGGGTGGAGCCCTCCGTGGACTCGCGCAGCCGTTACCCTTCGTGGGTTGAAGTCTCCATCAACGTGGACGTACGATAGCACCACCTATCGGAACCACGCCAAAAGCCACCGTGTCTTCATTACGTTTGAAATCTCCAATCCTTCCTTTACATACATATGCAATTGCTTACATTCCGCTGCTATACTCTTAGAATTGCATGTGTAGGGTGATGCTTGACATGTACTATTGCTAAAATCTGCCCACAACTAAAATTCGGGAAAGGTTAGGTTTTATTTGGTCAAGTAGTCTAATCACCCCCCCTCTAGACATACTTTCGATCCTACATTCGGAAACCAACAGAGAGCCACCCCGAATAACTTTTACGCCGCTGCAAGCCTCTGTTCTTCCGCGATCCCATCTGGAGGCCTTTTCCAGTACTCTACCGGAGGGGGAATCGATCACGGAGGGCTTCTACATCAACCTTGCTGCCCTTCCGATGATGTGTGAGTAGTTTACCACAGATCTTCTTTTGCGGTGTGTTTGTTGGGATCCGATGAATTGTGAGTTTATGATCAGATTATTCATGAGAAATATTTGAGTCTTCTCTGAACTCTTTTTTGCATGATTGTTATAGCTTTGTATTTCTCTCCGATCTATCGATTTGGTTTGGCCAACTAGATTGGTTTATCTTGCAATGGGAGAGGTGCTTTGTGATGGGTTCAATCTTGCGGTGCTCAATCCTAGTGACAGAAAGGGACATGACACGTATTTGTATTGTTGCCATTAAGGATAAAAAGATGGGGTTAAATCATATTGCTTGAGTTTACTTTGTCTACATCATGTCATCTTGCTTAAGGAGTTACTCTGTTTCATACTTAATACCCTAGATTCATGCTCGATAGCGGTCGATGGGTGGAGTAATAGTAGTAGATGCAGGCAGGAGTCGATCTACTTGTCTCAGACGTGATGCCTATATACATGATCATTGCCATGAATCCGTCATAATTATTTGCTTTTCTATCAATTGCCCAACAGTAATTTGTTTACCCACCGTATGTTCTGCGCTCGAAAGAGAAGCCTCTAGTGAAAACTATGGCCCCCGGGTTTACTTTTATCATATATTAAAACCAAAAAATACCTTGCTGCAATTTATTTACTTTTATTTTATTTAGTATTTTAGTTTATCTATCTATCACTATAAGAATTAATCCTTGCAAATAACCGCTAAGAGGATTGACAACCCTCTTATTTGCGTTGGGTGCAAGTGTTTGCTTTTGTGTGTGTAGGTGCTGCTAAAGGGATTTTGCGTGGTTCTCCTACTGGATTGATAACCTTGGTTCTTAACTTTGGGAAATACTTATCTCTACTATACTACATCATCCTCTCCTCTTCGGGGAAATACCAACGCAGTCTACAAGTAGCAGGAAGAATTTCTGGCGCCGTTGCCGGGGAAACATCACCAAAATTCATCAAGTACCTTCGCACAAACTATCATCCACTTGCATTTATTTTATTTGCCTTTTTATTTGCATTTGCATCTCGTTTTCATCTCCCCCACTTCTAAAACAATTTTACAAAAACACAAAAATATTTTCGTTTGCTTGTTCGCTAGTTTGCTTGTTCGCTAGTTTGCTTGCTTTGTCGCGATGTCTCAAGAAAACACAAAATTGTGTGACTTTTCCAATACTAATAATAATTATTTTATTAGTACTCCTATTGCTCCTCCCGCCACTAGTGCGGAGTCGTGTGACATTAATGCTGCTTTGCTCAATCTTGTTATGAAAGAACAATTTTCTGGTAGTCCTAATGAAGATGTTGCATCCCATCTAAATACTTTCGTTGAACTTTGTGATATGCAAAAGAAGAAAGATGTGGATAATGATATTGTCAAATTGAAGTTATTTCCGTTCTCACTACGAGATCATGCTAAAACTTGGTTTTCATCCTTGCCTAGAAATAGTATTGATTCTTGGGATAAGTGTAAGGATGCTTTTATTGCCAAGTATTTTCCTCCCGCTAAGATTATTTCTTTAAGAAATAAAATTATGAATTTTAAGCAACTTGAACATTAACATGTTGCACAATCTTGGGAGAGAATGAAATTAATGATAAGAAATTGCCCAACACATGGTTTAAGTTTATGGATGATCATACAAAAGTTTTATGCGGGACTAAACTTTGTTTCTTGAAATTTGCTAGACTATGCCGCATGTGGTACTTTTATGGAAATTACATTGGGAGAAGCTACAAAACTTCTTGACAATATTATGACAAATTATTCTCAATGGCACACTGAAAGAACTCCAACTGGTAAGAAGGTAAATTCTGTTGAAGAAATTAGTACTTTGAGTGATAAGATGGATGCTCTTATGAAATTGGTTGCTAGTAAAACTGCTCATATTGATCCTAATGATGTGCCATTATCTACTTTGATTGAGCAAAATAATGATGCTATTGATGTGAATTTTGTCTCTAGAAACAATTTCAACAACAATGATTATAGGGGTAATTTCAATCCTAGACCGTTTCCTGGAAATTCCTCTAATAATTATGGTAATTCCTATGGTAATCCAAATAATAATAATAATAATAGGATACCCTATGATCTTGAAAGCAATATTAAATAATTCATTAATTCTCAAAAGAATTTCAATGCTATGATAGAAGAAAAATTGAATAGAGTTTATGAATTGTCTAGGAACATGGATAGAGTTGCTCATGATGTGGAAAAATTCAAAATTAAAATTTTGCCACCCAAGCATGATATAAATGAGTCTGTTAAAGCTATCTATGTCTCCATTAATGAAAGTAAAGAAAGGACCGCTAGGTTGAGAGCTAAGCGAGAATTTCTAGAAAAAGCTATTCCACCCGGCTTCTATCGTAGTAACGATGAAGATATTAAAATGATTGGTGTCTCACCTATTGAATCTCTATTTAGTAATATAAAACTTTATGAAAAAGGGACTGAAGAATATTCAACTTTAGATAGAAGGCGTCCCAATCATTTGGAGGGTGATAATCTTAATGATAAAAATGAAAAAGTGGGTTTGGAGAGGTCAAAACTTTAAATAGTAATGCACCCACTACTTTGGATTACAAGGACTTTAATTATGATATTTGTTCTTTAATTGAGTGTATTTCCTTGTTGCAATCCATTATTAATTCACCAAATGCATATGAACAAAATAATGCTTTCACTAAACACATTGTAGACGCTATGATGAAAGCTCATGAAGAAAAACTCGAGTTGGAAGTTTCAATTCCTAGAAAATTACAAGATGAATGGAAACCTACTATTAAAGTCAAAATTAAAGATTATGAATGTAATACTCTATGTGATCTTGGTGCTACCGTTTCCACTATACCAAAATCTTTGTGTGATGTGCTAGGTCTCACCGATATGGATCCTTGTTCCCTTAATTTGCATCTAGCGGATTCCACTATTAAAAAGCCATTGGGTAGAATAAATGATGGGCTTATTATTGATAATAGAAATTTTGTGCCCGTGGATTTTATTGTTCTTGATATTGAATGCAATCCTTCTTGTCCTATAATACTTGGTAGGCCTTTCCTACGAACCGTAGGTGCTATTATTGATATGAAAGAAGGTAATATAAGATTTCAATTTCCATTAAAGAAAGGGATGGAACACTTCCCTAGAAATATAATTAAGCCACCTTATGAATCTATTATGAGGGCCACCTATGGAATTAATTTGAAGGATGACAACACTTGAAACTTTGCATTATGCCTAGCTAGGGGCATAAAACAATAGCGCTTGTTGGGAGGCAACCCAATGAATAAAATAATTTTTTGTTTTACCTTCTGTTTTTGTGTGTTTACACAATTATATCCTCTATTATGATTGTGTTTTTATATTTTAATTAGTGTTTGTGCCAATTAATGCCTTTGGGATGATTTGGAAGATAGTATACTTGATGCTGTTTGAAAACAGAAACTTTTGCGTCCAGTGCTATAATTTTGATTTTTCACTGGAGTGTCAGAACCTTCTGAATTTGTATAAAAATATTGATATATGAATTTCCCACATTTTCGTAATTTTTCAGAATTTTTGGAGTTTCAGAAGTATGACGTTAATTCAGATCTTTACAGACTGTTCTGTTTTAGACAGATTCTGTTTTTGTTGCATAGTTTGCTTATTTTGATGAATCTATGGATCGTATCGGGGGGTATGAGTCATGGAGAAGTTAGAGTACAGTAGAATTATGCCAATATTAAATATGAATCAATTTACAACAGTACCTAAAGTTTAAGATTTATTTGTTATACTAACGGATCTCACGAGGTTTCTGTTGAGTTTTGTGTGCTGATGTTTTCAAGTTTTGGGTGAGACTACGATGGATAAAGGAATAAGGAGCGGCAAGAGCCTAAGCTTGGGGATGACCAAGGCACCCCAAGGTAATATTCAAGGAAGACTCAAGCGTCTAAGCATGGGGATGCCCCGGAAGGCATCCCCTCTTTCGTCTACAATCTATCGGTAACTCATTTGGAGCTATATTTTTATTCATCACATGATATGTGTTTTACTTGGAGTGTCTTGTGATATAGTTTGTTTGCTTTTTAGTTTGTCACAATTATCTTTGCTGAGCACACCTTTTTGAGAGGGACACACATTATTCGTGATTTGTTAGAATACTCTATGTGCTTCACTTATATCTTTTGAGCTAGACAGTTGCTCTAGTGCTTCACTTATATCTTTTAGAGCACGGCGGTGGTTATATTTTAAAGAAATAGTTGCACTCTCATGCTTGACTTATATATTTTTGAGAGTCTAATGAATAGCAATGGTAATATGCACGGGTTATGAATTTGGTCCTAATATGATAGGTATTCAAGAGGGATATAATATAAACTTTCATGTACATCACTGAATATGATAAGTTTGATTCCTTGCAATAGTTTTGCGATATTAAGATGGTAATATGTGGGAGGTGCTAGTAGATAATTGTGGTTTACTAAGAATATTGGTGTTAAGGTTTGTGATTCCCGAAGCATGCATGTATGATCTGTCGTTATGCTAAGAATTTGGAGCATGATTTATTCTTGATTGTCTACCTTATGAGTGGCGGTCGGGGACGGATGATGGTCTTTTCCTACCAATCTATCCCCCTAGGGGCATGCGTAGCAGTACTTTGCTTCGAGGGCTAATAAACTTTCGCAGTAAGTATGTGAGTTCTTTATGACTAATGTAAGTCCATGGATTATACGCACTCTCACCTTTCCGCAATTTGCTAGCCTCTTCGGTACCGTGCATTGCCCTTTCTCGCATCAAGAGTTGGTGCAAACTTCGCCGCTGCATTCAAACCCCGTGATCTGATATGCTCTATCACACATAAGCCTCCTTATATCTTCCTCAAAACAGCCACCATACCTACCTATCATGGCATTTCCATAGCCATTCCGAGATATATTTCCATGCAACTTCCACCGTTCCATTTTTATGACACACATCGTCATTGTCATATTGCTTTGCATGATCATATACCTGACATAGTATTTGTGGCTCAGCCACCGTTCATCATTTTCATACATGTTACGCTAGTATCATTGCACATCCTGGTACACCGCCAGAGGCATTCATATAGAGTCATATTTTTATTCTAGTTTCGAGTTGTAATTTTCTTTTGAGTTGTAAGTAAATAGAAGTATGATGATCATCATTATTAGAGCATTGTCCCAGTGAGAAAAAATAATAATAAAATGAGAGAAAAAGAGAGAAGGGGCAGTGCTACTATCCTTTTCCATACTTGTGCTTCAAAGTAGCACCATGTTTTTCATATAGAGAGTCTCCTGTTGAGTCACTTTTATATACTAGTGGGAATTTTTCATTATAGAACTTGGCTTGTATATTCCGATGATGGGCTTCCTCAAATGCCCGAGGTCTTCATGAGCAAGCAAGTTGGATGCACACCCACTTAGTTTTCATGTTGAGCTTTCATACACTTATAGCTCTTAGTGCATCCGTTGCATGGCAATCCCTACTCCTCGCATTGACATCAATTGATGGGCATCTCCATAGCCCGTTGATTAGCCGCGTTGATGTGAGACTATCTTCTTATTTTTGACTTCCCCTTATTAATCTCTATCACCACATTCTATTCCACCCATAGTGTTATATCCATGGCTTGCACTCATGTATTGCGTGGGGGTTGAAAAAGCTGAAGCGCGTTAAAAAGTATGAACCAATTGCTCGGCTTGTCATCTGGGTAGTGCATGATAAATATTTTGTGTTAAGAAGATGGAGCATGACAGGATTGTATGATTTTGTCGGGATAACTTTCTTTAGCATTTTTATTTTGAAAGACATGATTGTTTATTAGTATGCCTGAGTATTGATGTCTTTATGTCAAACTATAGACTATTGCTTTGAATCATTCGGATCTTATTATTCATACCGTAAGAGAGAGATTACATGATGAAACATGTTAGGTAGAATTCCACATCAAAAATTTTGTTTTTATCATTTACCTACTCGAGGACGAGCAGGAATTAAGCTTGGGGATGCTTGATAAGTCTCCAACGTATCTATAATTTTTGATTGTTCCATGCTACTGTAATATCAATCTTGGATGTTTTTATATGCAATTATATATCATTTTTTGGGACTAACCTATTAACCTAGTGCCCAGTGCCAGTTGCTGTTTTCTGCTTGTTTTTGTTTTTCAGGAAATCAGTACCAAACGAAGTCCAAATGCCACGAAACTTTTTGGAGATTTTTTTTGGACAAAAGAGACCCTGGAGACTTGGAGAGGAGGCCAGAAGGTTCACGAAGCCTCCACTAGGCAACAGGGTGCGGCCCCAGGGGGGCGCGCCCTGATACCTTGTGGGGCCCTCATGGCTCCATTTGACCTAATTCCACTTCTATAAATTCTCAAATATTCGAAAACCAACAGAGAGCCACCCCGAATAACTTTTATGCCGCCGGAAGCCTCTGTTCTTCCGCGATCCCATCTGGAGGCCTTTTCTGGTACTCTGCCGGAGGGGGAATCGATCACGGAGGGCTTCTACATCAACCTTGCTGCCCTTCCGATGATGTGTGAGTAGTTTATCGCAGACCTATGGGTCCATAGCTAGTAGCTAGATGGCTTCTTCTCTCTCTTTGATCTTCAACGCCATGTTCTCCTCGATGTTCTTGGAGTTCTATCCGATGAATCTTCTTTTGCAGTGTGTTTGTTGGGATCCGATGAATTGTGAGTTTATGATCAAATTATTCATGAGAAATATTTGAGTCTTCTCTGAACTCTTTTATGCATGATTGTTATAGCTTTGTATTTCTCTCCGATCTATCGATTTGGTTTGGCCAACTAGATTGGTTTATCTTGCAATGGCAGAGGTGCTTTGTGATGGGTTCAATCTTGCGGTGCTCAATCCCAGTGACAGAAAGGGACATGACACATATTTGTATTGTTGCCATTAAGGATAAAAAGATGGGGTTTAATCATATTGCTTGAGTTTACTTTGTCTCCATCATGTCATCTTGCTTAAGGCGTTACTCTATTTCATACTTAATACCCTAGATGCATGCTGGATAGCGGTCGATGGGTGGAGTAATAGTAGTAGATGCAGGCAGGAGTTGGTCTACTTGTCTCGGACATGATGCCTATATACATGATCATTGCCATGAATCTGTCATAATTATTTGCTTTTCTATCAATTGCCCAACAGTAATTTGTTTACCCATCGTATGCTCTGCACTCGAGAGAGAAGCCTCTAGTGAAAACTATGGCCTCCGGGTCTACTTTTATCATATATTAAAACCCAAAAATACCTTGCTGCAATTTATTTACTTTTTTTATTTAGTATTTTAGTTTATCTATCTATCACTATAAGAATTAATCCTTGCAAATAACCGCTAAGAGGATTGACAACCCTCTTATTTGCATTGGGTGCAAGTGTTTGCTTTTGTGTGTGTAGGTGCTGCTAAAGGGATTTTGCGTGGTTCTCCTACTGGATTGATAACCTTGGTTCTTAACTGAGGAAAATACTTATCTCTACTATACTGCATCATCCTCTCCTCTTCGGGGAAATAGCAACGCAGTCTACAAGTAGCATGCTTCATCACCTCCGGTAGGTACGGGTTGATGACCTTCTCATAGAATGTGTCCTTGGACGAGCTTGGAGACGCCATGGTGATCTAGATCTATCAGAAAAACATCCCGAAACAATAACAGAGGAGAAACTTGCGATGCGGTGGTAAAAATACCCGCGAGTATATATAAAGAATTTTTATCTTGCAAAACATGCATACGAGAGGAAAACAGAGTCGGGAGGGCACACGAGGGGCCCACAAGGCAACACGGCACGCCCCAGGGGGGTCGCGCCCTGTTGCCTTGTGACCTCCTCGTGGGTCCTCTCGGCTGTTTCTTATTTTTGTATTTTTTTCTAATATTCCAAAACGGACAGAAATAATTTTTATGGATTTTTTGGAGTCGGTTTACTTACCGTATCACATACCTACCCCTTTTCAGGGTTCTGGAGCGTTCCGGAAGGACTCTTTGATGTGTTCCTCCAGTGTCATTGTCTGAATAATATTAGTTTCAACATTAATGGGCGTACCTGAAATATAATGCTTAATTTTTTGCCCATTCACCACTCTCGGGTTGGTGAATTCGGAGTTGTTGATCTTGATAGCTCCGGAGCGATAAACTTCTTTGATGATATATGTCCCTTCCCATTTAGAGAGGAGTTTTCCTGTAAAGAATCTGAAACAAGAGTTGTAAAATAGAACTTGCTCACCCACTTTAAATTCCCGTTTTTGGATTCTTTTATCATGCCATCTTTTAACTTTTTCTTTAAATAACTTGGCATTTTCATAGGCTTGGGTTCTCCATTCATCTAAAGAGCTAATATCAAATAAGCTCTTTTCACCGGCAAGTTTAAAATCATAATTAAGTTCTTTAATTGACCAATAAGCCTTATGTTCTAACTCAAGAGGTAAATGACATGCTTTTCCATAAACCATTTTATATGGAGACATACCCATAGGATTTTTATAAGCAGTTCTGTAAGCCCATAATGCATCATCAAGTTTCTTAGACCAATTCTTCCTGGATATATTAATTGTGGCACCCCGATCCGCATGGAGCGGGGGGCCTTCGCACGTCATCCCAGGATAACACCTGACGCACGACAGGTCCATGGTACAGCATTCCAAGCACAACATATATTTCATTTACATGAAATAGAGTATTATATCGCGGGTGAGTACAAGGGTTTGCATAGCTCTAAGGCTATCTAAATGGCGGCGGAAGTCTTGGTTTAGAGGCACGTCGTCTCTGGCTGGGCTCCACAACTCACAGGACTGGCGAGGTTTCGGTCTAGCACGACAAGTCTTCTCCTGCAATCTGGCCACGTGCAAGGCCAGGTGAGTACTTTGAATGTACTCGCAAGACAACCAAATACATAGCATCCAAACAAGCAGATGACAAAGCAAGACCTATGCTCAAACATAAATTTATCTCATGGCAAAGGATAAGCATGGCATGATACTAGCAAGAAACATGGATCAAGTACATCTATACCAAAGCATATCATAGCATATCATGGCAGGTTATGGCATAACATGGAATAACAAGGCATATCATGGCATGGCAAAGTTGTATCTACAAGACATGCATGATACTATGCTGGAAAGTAAATTACCATTACCTCCCGTGGCGAGTTAAAGCAATATGTTGTTCATTTACCAGTTTCACTGCCACTGCCCCTCTGGGCTAGCTCATGACTCACCGAGATCTCATCTCATAATCATGTCCGAAACAACTCCGTGACTTGTCGCGACTATCTCATAGTCCAAGTCACCACATTTACTTTATAGCACATTCTTTAACAGGTTTATTATATTAGGTTTATCCTCCATGTCGACACAGACCAGATAGTGTGACTAGTACGAACTGTGTCCATAACCGAGGACGCGGCTATCAATAGATTATACACTCTGCAGAGGTTAGTACACTGTACCCACACTACGGAACTCATGGCCTCGTGCTCCCATTCGGGTGGACCAACGACATTCCGACAAAACCAATCTATTGCATGACACTCTCCCGGCCACTCCCGACAAACTCCCCTTTGGGCTATGTCCTGGGTTGCCCCTGATGTCAACTCGTGACATCCGCCACCTTTGTGGCTGCCACCGCCGTGGCCAAACCGAATAAACCGTCCCAAACGGGGACAACCGCGCGCAAACAACTCAGGCACTCAAGGCTTATGGCCACCCACCGGGCCAGGGTAGCGTGCGCACATAACCTTCCCTAGTTGGAGGCACCGGCGAGAGGCATGACAATAGCCCGAATTAGGGCCCCCCATAAGGCAAGTGTGGCTGCACTGGTGAGCTCGATTCGGTAGCACTATGACACGATCCAGCCGATGGAGGTGGTTGTTGTTATTAACACATGTTCTTATCATCTCCATCATTTTACCATATCATCAAGATTATATGTATGAATATTATAAATGCATTAATGAACATATTCCTTGAATGACATATGAAACATGGCAGTAACATGCTACCGATATGGTATGACAGGATCACCATAGTGCTGACAAACATGGAACGAGATGCAGCTATAGTAATGACATGATATTACCAATAAAAACATTATTGCTAACATGGCAGAAGCTAGTATGAAATCTGGTGATAGCATGACATAGCAAGCAATACATATATCACATTTGCAGACAGAATCATCATATGAAAATACTGCAGCTACACACGCACAGGTTTCAAGCAAAGTCAACATGCAAGTCCGGTGCTCATGATAAGAGGTTGGCTTGCCTCGAGGTGGACGAATACTCTGGGTGGAAGTGTGACGTCCACTGGAAACGAGTCGGCGGAAACGGTGCTCTCGGGAGAGGCCTGGATTCGAGGAAGGGCAAAGATGGTATTTTCAATATGTGACAACATTATGAAAAGGACACCATCGGAACGGGCTCGACGAACTGAAAACGTGGGCGTTGGATTCACCTCAATCGGAGTTACGGTCGCGGAGAAATGCCCGTTCGTTCGTTAAGCGTCAAACGGACAAAAATCTATCCGGTTTAGTCCTTAACGGGCGAACGCCCGCAAAGTAACCAGTGCGGCCGGCGGCTGGGCGGAAAGCGTATTTTACAGAATAAGCTTGCGCGTGGAGAAAATGAATTTCGGCCGTAGGCCGCGGCAGAGTACGCTTCCCTTTGCAGAACACGTATTTCGCAAAATACGTATCCACTTATACCGGTCAACGGGCCCGCCCGGTCAGCGCCAGAGAGATTGACAGGCGGGGCCCACTGTGACTTTTCTCCTCTCCTCCCTGGCTTCTTCCTCGCCGCGACAGAGAGCAGGGGCGGGCTTCGGTCGTCGGCCTGGCCGTCGCCTCGTTGCTTCCCCGGGCCGGCCGTCGAGCGCGGGGGCACCGCCGCTCCACGCCCCGCTAGAGGGTGGCCACGGAGTCGGCTAGGATGGCCTGCAGCGCCGTTGCCCGAAGACCGGCCGCGGCGGCCGATGTGCTCTAGGGAAGTCGCGCCAGCGGGGCTCCTCCGTCGGAGTAGAGGAAGGCGGTGGCTCCGTGGGAACCAGAGGAGTCGGGGACGCCGAAGAAAATGGAGGGGAGGGCCTCGGGCATGGAATAGCCGATGGGAATCGGCGGCGGCCATCTCGGCCAGAGGAGGGGAGAAGAAACTCGGGGAGGGCTGTGGTGGTGAGGGAGGGCTGTGGTGGTGAGGGAGGGCTCGGGCACGCGCTATAAGGACCGCGGGGAAGGCTCGGGAAGGGAGGGGGGACTGTGGCGACGCGGGCAAGACGTGGCAGCACTCCGGCGACGGACGCGACGCCGTTGCTCGCGGCCACGAGCTACCGGACGAGGGGAATCGGGGCACAGGCGACGCGGGAGAGGGCGTGGCACTCGGGGACACGCCGGGCGACCGTGTGGACCTCCCCAAAGGGGTCCAGAGGCACTGTGCACGCGGTGCACAGGCGACGCACGCGCTCTCTGCGTGGTCACCGCGTGACAACAGTGCTCGCACACGCACCGGATGTTCCAGTTATGTCTGGCGAGTTACTCACTCCCCCAGAAGCTGTTCTACGCAAAGAGACGATTCCTATGGCCCACGATGCAATCACAGGATGCACAAATCCAGATTAGCAGCAAAGTTAGAGAGGTTGCTGGGGTTAAATGAAGGGGTTAAGGGGCAAACCAGTTTGTCAAAGAGACTAAGGGTAGGAAGGACTGCAACCCTGTGAAATTTGGAAAGATTTGGACCAAGATTTAACCTAGTTGCTGTACAACCGCAGAATCTGGTCCATAATCTAGATCATGAAGTAGCACTCACCTAGAGTGTTGGATTGAGCTGAAAATTGGTGGAAGATGATTATTTGGGCATATGAAGGCACTGTAAATTTTTCATACCATTTGGATAATTACAAATGGTACTTCCTTCACAATGCTTCCCACAGGGCAGAAACTTTGGGAATTTTCTGAGGAACAATTGCTAGGAAAATAGGGCTGAATTTTGTCATGTGGCAATTATTTGGATATGAAAGAGTGCTCAAAAATTTTGGGGGCAATCCAGCAAATATAAATAGCACTTCCTTCACACAGGTGAAATCTGGACAAAAACTTGAGAAAATCATAGAAAAAGATTGGATAAATTAATTGAGCTAATTTTTGGTTTGCAGTGTTAATATATCAATATTAACTACCCTGCAAAATTTCAGATCAATTGGAATAAGGAATCAAGCACTTCCTTCTCAAAGTTTCAGACAAGGCAGAAACTTGCATTGGATCATGTGCTCAAATTTTGAACTATAGAACATGGGGTTTGGATGAAAATGGTGAAGATATATCCAGGAGAAACTCCACAAATAATTTGGGAATTTTCCTGGCTACCAAAATGGTAGTTCCTTTAGAAAGTGGCAGAGAGGCAATATTGACCTTGTCAAAGAAAAAGGGAATTTTCCTTATTTAAATTTGGCCAATATTTTTACCAGAGCTTGGGATATTCACAAAGATCATCTCCACAAATTTTCATGAATTTCAGAGATGTCTAACTATCCTTCTGGATTTAATTCCTCCGAAAGGCAGGAAAAGATATTAATCCCAGATGAGAAATATTGCATATGACTTGGCAATATTTTTGCACATCCAGGGTTTATAAGTGTAGGAAGATCTCTGGGAATTTTTGGAGGATCAACAGAGCAAATAAAATGATGGTTCCTTTGTAATCACAAAGGCTTGGTTTTAAATTCCCAAATATGGAATTAGGGTTCAGATGGGGTTTTGGGTGATGCAGATATGTCTTGGCCAGCATCAAAGACATGGACAAGGTTCTAAAAAGTTGAAAATGGCCCGGATTCGTCTGATCATCCAGCAAACTCCGGAGAAAGATTTTGAAAAAGAAGGCTCGGAAAAGAATAACAGCACAAAAATTGATAACCCAATTTTTGGGGTGTTACATTAATGGTCTTTTACAAAATTAATTTTATTTCTCTATTACTCAATTCAACTTGACCACTAGACTGAGGATGATATGGAGATGCAATTCTATGATTAACATCATATTTAGGGAGCAATTTACGGAAAGCACCATGAATAAAGTGTGAACCACCATCAGTCATCAAATATCTAGGGACTCCAAACCTCGGAAATATAACTTCTTTAAGCATTTTAATAGAAGTGTTATGATCAGCACTACTAGTTGGAATAGCTTCTACCCAATTAGTAATGTAATCAACAGCAACTAAAATATGAGTATACCCATTAGAGGAAGGAAAATGTCCCATATAATCAAAACCCCAAACATCAAATGGTTCAATAACAAGTGAATAATTCATAGGCATTTCCTGACGTCTACCAACATTATCAATTCTTTGACATTCATCACAAGAAAGGACAAACTTACATGCATCTTTGAAGAGAGTAGGCCAATAAAAATCAGATTGTAATACCTTATGTGCAGTTCTATCTCCCGCATGGTGTCCTCCGTATGCCTCGGAGTGACACTTTCGTAGGATTTGTTCCTGTTCATGCTCAGGTACACAACGTCTAATAATACCGTCTACTCTTAATCTTTCCATAATAATAAAGCGCTTATTGCTTCTGGTCGTCCGTCGTTAGCATTTTTGCACAAAAGTCCCTGTGGTTTAGGGTATTCAACCCGCAGTCCACTGTTGCCCAACCGTAAGTGAAAAAAAACGTTTCATATGCAGCCCCCGTCATTGACATTGCTGCCACGCACGAGAAGACGAGGGTTCCCTCTGCCGCCGCCACCGCCGCACCCCCATCCTCCTCTCCCCGGTGTTCGTCGTCTCCTCTCTCCGCCGTCGACGAATCCGGACGAGATCGGCAGGATCCGCCGCATCTCGCACGACGCCTGGCCGCTATGCTCCACCTGTCGTCGGCCTCCTTCTGGTTCCCTTCGTCGCCGACGATGAGCACGCACCAAATCCCCATGCCTTTTACATCCGGGCATGCCGGGCGCCAAAAGGAGGCGCGACGGCGGCGTCGGATCCCCGCGTGGAGGGTGCGCCAGTACCGGTCCTTGGTGGCCAAGGCCATGGCGACGGCAAGGAGGGCCAGAATCCAGGTGGTGAGGAAGAGGACGACCGCTTGGAAGAGCGTCCAATGGCAACTCGCGCGTGCCACCCTGAGCTGCGACGGCCTGCACAGATGGAGCCCCGGCGGCGGAGGAGGAGCTGCTTATAGCAATAGTAAGATCCACTGGTAATTAAATCAGCTCAATCCTCATTCTAATTAGGGAATGGGATTAGCACCCTAGCATTTTGTTTTCCTACTCGATTAGACAGTGCTCCTTGATCCGAATGACAGGGGTGCTCAGCTCAATTAGGTTGGTCTTTTGTGATGTTATCCAATTGCGTGTAGAAATCCCATCTTTATGCTCTGAAAAACTT
Organism: Elymus sibiricus; assembly: GCA_039707655.1. Taxonomy (NCBI): domain Eukaryota; kingdom Viridiplantae; phylum Streptophyta; class Magnoliopsida; order Poales; family Poaceae; genus Elymus; species Elymus sibiricus. The sequence continues at coordinate 247,391,320 of CM077664.1, read as the reverse complement.
ACTACTGACACTTTGAAAGACAGCAGTATATATTAGTGTTCTAAGGTTATTGTGCACTTGAGCATTTGTGCTCTAAGTTGATTTACCAGATGACAACATCAGTCTCGGCTGATTTTGCAGCTTCATTCATGCCTTCCACATGGCACTGATCTGTCTCCAGTCTCCACTGCATTTCACTAGCAGCAGTTTTCGCCTTGTGAGATCTGAGCTATCAAATATTCGAATGCCTTAACTTTTCTGGCTAATCCAATAGCCTAGGAGTATCACCCTGTTCACACATTTATAAGATTTTTGCAGTTAGACGATTCCTGAGAGAGCAAAGAGTGAGTTGAGAGAGATGGAGAGAGAGCACGGGAGGGAAGGAGAAAGGAAGAGGGAGGCGCGGCGATGGTTGGTTCTCCGGCGGCACTGGATCGGGGCACGGGCGCAGAGCTCCTGCTCGGGGATGCGAAGATCCAGGGAGGCACTCTCCTGTTCAGTTACCCTTACTATCGTTTCCTAGGTGCAGCCCCGGCCGCCATCGCCTGAACGGTGCGGACGTGTGCTTCTCCCCAGGGAGGCTCATGCCGCCGCAGGTGGAAGTGAATCCCCTTCCGGGCCGGCGGACATGACATGGTAAGAACGCTGACGCAGAGATTCACTTTTGTTTGGTTAGGTAGGGTGGACGGCTGTTCTTATTTAGTCTCTATTTTCCTCTTGTGCCTTGGTCATCCAGGTTGGTTTTCACGAGATTGACTCGCATTGGTGGCGCAGTCAATGCTACCTACAGAAGTGCCACCAATCTGCACCAAGCTGTTGCGTCAAGGTGAGATGATCAATTCGCTTCTTGACCGCTGCCACCCTGTTTAGTACTCTTATTGATCTGATTCCTCTTATTTCTCTCTTGTTGATGCAAACGTGCTCACTTCACGTGAAGGCACGTAGGTTGATTCATATAATTCTTCAGCGGCAGCAAGTTTTTCATGTACATACCTTCCTATAAGTGACGGGCGCGACACGCACCTCCAACCAACGCTTTCCCGGGTGATCCCCGGCCACGAGCACGTCTATCCGCTACAAGCCGCTATGGGTGCTCCCTCTCCGCTGGATGTGGCAAGGTCGTGGGTCGATACGGATACGTAAATTCGCCATTTTGAAAAAAATGCCAATACGGGGATATGTTTTACTATTTTTTAATTCAAAAATAAAGTATAGAAGTGCATTCAGAATGTCAACTGTGACCTTTGTACATGCGTGGATTCCATGGCTCCCTGCCTTCTACAGCAAATGAGCAGAAACTCTAGAGTAGCTACTCAAAGCAACATGACCACAATAGTTAGATTTCTATTTAGTGTTGTCCTCTCCAGGTGATTTCTCTATAATTTTGACATGACTCCACAATGGTGCCCTTAGATTCGTAGGTACAGCACGAGGTTCAGCAGGAGGAGCCATCTGGAGGAGATGAATATGAGAATATGAGATCTTCAGACAAGAAAGAATTCGAGATGAGCTTGGCTAGGTAGGGAGGGGGCATTGGTGAGGAGGAGGAGCTCGTCGCCGGCTGGATGCGGCAAGGTCATGGGAGTGTTCATACTTCTTCATTACAACTGTCGGTTTCAACGCATTTTCTTTCTCTAATTCTGCAACTCAGTTTCGCTAACAAATGTTTTGCTCCTCATAAAACTAATTTTCTAGTAACTGAGTTCCGTATTTCCATTATAGTTTATTCATTACCATGGTCAAGGAATTATTAGCGTTTTTTCTGACTTGGTCAACTTACCCTCGCAGTAATCTGCCATAAAAGTTAGAATGTAAGAAAGGGTCTACTTTAGCAGTTGAGATCAAGATGCTACTCCAATCTATATATGAAACCAAATCAGGTGGGCTCGATGATCAACCAGCATGGCTGCACACTACCTATGGAAGGTACTATAATAACTCTTGCTGCTTAGTTACCTCTGCTCATAGCTAGCCAAACTATAACTGATACATGTATATGTAATTAGCATCTGTTGCTCCCCTTAAATATCTCAAGATATTTGAACTTGCCTTTTCATGCACATTATTAGATGGTGTTTTCATCTACTTGGAAAAGGAATCGTCAATTGTTATTTCGAAGTTGAGAATTTTTTTCATGCTATCCTGGCTGCAAGCTCAATGTAAGCACCTAGCAATAGATTGAAATTTATTTTCTTCTGTGAAAATGGGCCTTGTGTTTATTAGCTCATATGAGATGTTCTTTGTCTAGTCCTTGGTTTTGGTAAATTGGCATCAAAGTGCTATTACTTGCCAAGCCATCACTGGCTTTAAAATTACGGTTTTAACTTGTGTTTTGGTAATTTTAGAAGCTTTATAGTGGTGGCAGTAAGAGCTGATTGTGATTTTCTGACTGTCTGAACCTTTACTTGTACACACTTCATTTATAATTTTAGTGTACGACTAATAATTTGTCTGTTGGAACAAGTGGAAAGGCAAAATCATCTTCCAGCAGAAGATTTCCCCTTCGTTGAGCGCTTCAGAGATGCACTAGGTGGGTACAACATTGATAGTTTTGAGAGGTCAAGCCATATGTTCTACTATTATGTTGTATTAACAAATCTAGCATCAGTACAGATGATATAAGCAAAGTAAACAGAGATGCTGATGAGCTTAACTAGTTCAAAAAAATGTTCTTGAGTTTTGTTTCTAGATAAAATATTTGATTCATTGTTGTGGATTTTCTAGGATGGGACAGGTTCTGGTGGACAAAGAGGTGATTGCTACTTGTAGCTTGCGTTGGATTTCCCCAAAGAGGAAGGGATGATGCAGCACATTAGAGTAAGTATTTCCCTCAGTTATGAAACCAAGGTTATCAATCCAGTAGGAGAATCACGCAACATCTCGTTTGCAGCACCTGCACACAAACAACAAATCCTTGCACCCAACGCAATCAAGGGGTTGTCAATCCCTCGGCGGTAAGTTGCAAGATTAAATTGTATGTGATAGATAGATAGATAGAAACAAAAATACAAAATAAAATAAATAAGATAAAATTGCAGCAATTATTTTTAGGGTTTTAGTATATGATTTAGATAGACCCGGGGGCCATAGTTTTCACTAGAGGCTTCTCTCAAGAAAATAGCATACGGTGGGTAGACAAATTACTGTTGGGCAATTGATAGAAAAGCAAATAATCATGACGATATCCAAGGCATTGATCATGTATATAGGCATCACGTCCGAGACAAGTAGACCGACTCCTGCTTGCATCTACTACTATTACTCCACACATCGACCGCTATCCAGCATGCATCTAGTGTATTAAGTCCATAAAGAACGGAGTAACGCCTTAAGAACGATGACATGATGTAGACAAGATAAACTCACGTATGAATAAACCCCATCTTTTTACCCTTAATAGCAAGGATACATACGTGTCATGTCGCTTTCTGTCACTGGGATTGAGCACCGCAAGATCGAACCCATCACAAAGTACGTCTTCCCATGGTAAGATAAATCAATCTAGTTGGCCAAACCAAATCAATAGATCGGAGAAGAAATACGAATCGATAATAATCATGCATAAAAGAGATCAGAGAAGACTCAAATAATATTCATGGATAATCTGATCATAAACTCACAATTCATCGGATCCCAACAAACACACCGCAAAAAGTGATTACATCGGATAGAACTCCAAGAACATCGAGGAGAACATTGTATTGAAGATCAAAAAGAGAGAAGAAGCCATCTAGCTACTAACTATGGACCCGAAGGTCTGTGGTAAACTACTCACGCATCATCGGAAGGGCAGCAAGGTTGATGTAGAGCCCCTCCATGATCGATTCCCCCTCCGGCAGATTACCGGAGAAGGACCCCAGATGGGATCTCGCGAGAACAGAAGCTTGCGGCGGCAGAACAAGTATTTCGTGGACTCCTCTAAGGGTTTCTGATTTTTTGGGAATTTATAGTGGAGGAATTAGGTCAAACGGAGCTCTGTGGGCTCCACGAGGTACCAGAGCGCGCCTGGCCCCCCAGGCGCGCCCTGGTGCCTTGTGGGCAACCCCTGGGGCTTCTGGCCTCCTCCCGAAGCTTCTAGTGTTTATCTTGTCCAGAAAAAAATCTCCAAAAAGTTTCGTGGCATTTGGACTTCGTTTGGTATCGTTATTCTGTAAAACAAAAACAGGACAGAAAACAGCAACTGGCACTGGGCACTAAGTTAATAGGTTAGTCTCCAAAAATGATATATAATTGCTGTAAATGCATATAAAAACATCCAAGATTGATAATATAACAGCATGGAACAATAAAAAAATTATAGATACGTTGGAGACGTATCAGTGATAACTGATAAGCGATGAACTCTTCCAGTATAAAAAGTTTATAGTTCTAATTCATTTATAGTTTATTTCTTGATAACTTTAATTTATACGACATCTCCATGGCTTTTCATGTTTTGCCTTACAAGTTTGAACTCCATCACAATAATCTGATTAGTGTGTCACAAGTATGCTATTTCTAACTGTAGAAATTCTGCACTTATTTAGCATTTTACATAATGTGTAGATTTTTTAGAACAGAAATAAGCGAATCCATATAACCTGATTTTGCTATATAATTTAGTTCAAAATTACTTTGTAAATCCTAGTTTCTCTAGTATAGTAACTCTGTGTCAAATTAAACCGATATTTCTCTTGTGGACAACTTCAATTTGTAATATCACGATTTTGTTTTTCAGAAACCACTTCAACTAGCCGAGGGCTATGTCTTTTAGTCCTCTAGTATTTGTTGGAATGAGATAACACATGTTTCTTCAAGTGTCTACACACTACATGAAGTAAGTTTCTTATAGAAGTAGTCAAACCTGGATACCAATTTATTGGAACATTATATTTCTTATAGAAGTAGTCAAACAAGGATATCAATTTATTGGAACCATTAAGGAGGCGACACTCCTGGAGGGTCAGAAGTAATGCAATATATTCTCCCTCTTATGCCTATTTGAAACAGTTGTAGGGATGTACTTTGCCACTCATATTGCAGTACTCAAATGTAGCATGGATGGAGCAGGAAAGTGTGCTGAACCTTCTAACATGGACACTGCAATTGTACGAGCTACGGGCCACTATTGTTTGTCATATGGATTGTAGATGTAGTGGTAATGTACCACATTTTTCTTTTAGTAGTGATGATATGTTATACGGAGTATAAAAATCCGGTTGCCGTGACCTTGCTATTCTCTGTAGAGGCAGAAGAAAAATAGAATAAAAAATTTCATTAGAGAAATAATAGAATTGGCGATTGAATATCAAATGGCTGTAATTTTATATCTATGTGGGAGCTTGACGTAAGATCACATGCATAGTATACAAGTGAAAAACATTATTTAGATGCGTTATTACTATAGTTCTTTTAACAGAGGGAGGAATCCCGAAGCTTTATTATCATCGTAATAACATGATACAACACATATGACATCCAGGGCCTAAAGAAACAAGAAAAATACATAACAAGTCCTTGGACTTCTACAGAAAGAACCTCAAACTGAGTTAATAACATGATCAGGTCCTTGTGTCCGTGTAGGTTGCACCTCGCCGTCGTCGGGGACGAGCCATTTGGGGCAATGAGGTTGCTATGGCAGTATGGCTCTAGGCCATACATAGCCCCTAAATAGAAGAAACACTGCCTCCTTGTTGGCATAGCCCTAGGAGGAAGAAAAAAGGCAAACAGACATTTCCATCGGCACAGAATGTTGCACTTCAGCCCGAAGAGGCACCGGAGCGACGAAGATCGCCCATCCATTGCCAAAGACCAGCTTCAGCGAGGGCGTAGCTTCATAACAATTGCCGATGAAAATAAGCTCACATCCAATCATATATTATATTTTTGGCTGAAGTTAACACCAAAGCTTTGATGACCCACAAGTATAGGGGATCAATCATAGTCCTTTCGATAAGTAAGAGTGTCGAACCCAACGAGGAGCAGAAGGAAATGACAAGCGGTTTTCAGCAAGGTATTTTCTGCAAGCACTGAAATTATCGGTAACGAGTAGTTTGATAGCAAGATAATTTGTAACAAGTGACAAATAGCAATAGTAACAAAGAGTGCAGCAAGATGGCCCAATCCTTTTTATAGCATAGGACAAGCCGGAACAATCTCTTATAATAAGTAAAGCGTTCTCGAGGACACATGGGAATTTCATCTAGTCACTTTCATCATGTTGGTTTGATTCGCGTTCGCTACTTTGATAATTTGATATGTGGGTGGACCGGTGCTTGGGTGCTGTTCTTACTTGAACGAGCCTCCCACTTATGATTACCCCCTCTCCCAAGAATCCGCAACTACGAAAGAAGAATTAAGATAACTCTAACCATAGCATTAAACATATGGATCCAAATCAGCTCCTTACGGAATAGCGCATAAACTAGGGTTTAAGCTTCTGTCACTCTAGCAACCCATCATCTAATTACTACTCCACAATGCATTCCCTTAGGCCCAAAGATGGTGAAGTGTCATGTAGTCGACGTTCACATGACACCACTAAGAGAATCAACAACATACATATCATCAAAATATCGAACGAATACCAAATTCACATGATTACTTATGACAAGACTTCTCCCATGTCCTCAAGAACAAAAATAACTACTCACAAATCATCTTCATGTCCAAGATCAGAGGGGTATTGAATAGCATAATAGATTTGAACATATAACCTTCCACCAAATAAACCAACTAGCATCAACTATGAGATGTAATCAACACTACTAGCAACCCACAGGTACCAATCTGAGGTTTTGAGACAAAGATTAAATACAAGAGATGAACTAGGGTTTGAGATGAGATGGTGCTGGTGAAGATGTTGGTGAAGATTGGTCCTCCCACGATGAGAGGATCGTTCGTGATGTCGATGGCTTCGATTTCCCCCTCCCGGAGGGAAGTATCCCTGGCAGAATCGCTCCGCCGGAGAGCAAAATAGCTCCTGCCCATGTTCCGCCTCGAGACGGCGGCACACCATCCCGAAAGTCTTCTCTATATTTTTTTCTAGGGAAGATTGACTTATATACCAGAAAATGGGGGCCAGAGGCTGGCCAGGGGCCCCACGAGCCACCAGCGCGCGCCTGGGGGGGGGGGGGGGTGGCGCGCCCAGGTGCCTCGTGGGCACCTGGGTGGCCCCCTCTGGTACTTCTTGATTCCAGTATTTTTTATTTATTCCAAAATAATTCTTCGTTAAATTTCAGCTCATTAGGAGGTGTGCAGAATAGGTATCTCTGACATAGCTTTTTCAGGGCCCGAATTTCAGCTGCCGGCATTCTCCTTCCTTGTGTAAATCTTGCATATTAAGAGAGAAAAGGCATTAGAATTGCTCCACAAAGTGTTATATTGATTAAAAACACTATAAATAACAGTAGGAAAACATGATGCAAAATGGACGTATCAACTCCCCCAAGCTTAGACCTCGCTTGTCCTCAAGCGAAAACCAATATCGATAATCATGTCCACATGTTTAGAGTGAGAGGTGTCGATAAAAACAAAATACGGACATAGTAGCATCATGATCATTATTACAACAGCAATATTTATTATCATAGAACTTCTCATGAGCAAGTAACAATTCATCACAACAACGAAGTATAAGACATAAACTTTCTTGAAAACTAACAAACTATGTTCTTAGTCAACAATGCAATTGCAATTCATCATATTTTCAGGAAGGGTCTCATGTAGGAGCTTTTTAGCAAGTCCACATACTCAACCATCATTTAGTCTTCTATGATTGCTAACACTCTCAACATATATATGGAGCAAAAAGTTTCAGCCAGGCACATAGAAAGACAGGGGCTTATAATTTCGCCTCCCAACTTATTCACCTCAAGGGTGATGTCAACAATAATAACTCATGATCACTCATATCCAACTGGATATATATGCCTAGATCTTTCCCCACCACATGATGCTTGCAAAAGAGAAAAATAAAAAGGAAGTAGAGGAGAACACTATTGACTCTTGCATAAAAAGTAAATACATAAAAGTAAAGGATAGGCCCTTCGCAGAGGGAAGCAGAGGTTGTCATGCGCTTTTTGTTGTTGGATGCACAAACTCTTAATGCAAAGGAACGTCACTTTTTATTGCCCCTTGTGATAGCAACCTTTATTATGCAGTCCGTCGCTTTTATTTCTTTACTATCACAAGTTCGTACAAAGCTTATTTTCCCTTATAATAAAAATTCAGACATATTTAGAGGCAATTTTTATTGCTTTTTGCACCGATGACAACTTACTTGAAGGATCTTATTCAATCCATAGGTAGATATAGTAGACTCTCATGACATGAAACTGGGTTTAAGGGTTTTGGATGCACAAGTAGTATCTCTACTTGGTGCAGATTCTTGGCTAGCAAAGATGTTGAGCAAGCACCACATGTTGGAGGATCTATAACAATATAACTTCTATGTGAATATTAGCAAACATAATTCATTACGTTGTCTTCCTTGTCCAACGTCAACAATTTGACATAAAATACTTAATGGGGGCTCACAATCATAAAAGATGTCCAAGATAGTATATTTGCATGTGAATCTTCTCTTCCTTTATTAATTCTTTCATGAATTGCATCATTGACTAACGCTATGTTTGTTAACTTCCAACAAATTTTACCACTTATACTTTTCTTTATGTAATGTCATTACTTTCCATAAGATTAGCATATGACCTTTTTCATTATTTTCATTGCTAAGATTGAAACATGAGAGTAAAGAAGCAAAAACTCAAACTACTCTTTATTATATAACTCTCAACTCGATAACATAGATAGATAGATCATGAAACTAGTACTCGAAAATAGATCATACTAAACTTTTATTCAACTAGATCACGAAATAACTAAGGATCGAACTAAAAATAGGTAAAGATAGCAAAAGTGATGGTGATACGATACCGGGGCACCTCCCCCAAGCTTGGCACAAGCCAAGGGGAGTGGCCATACCCATGTACTCAAGTTTCCTTCTTCGGTGATGGTGGTGGTGACGAAGTGGTGGGCTTGTCCTTCAGTTTCCGCTTGAGAACATAGTTCTCTTCCTTCAACTTGCTAACTTCTTGCTCAAGCTCCACTATCTTCTCACACAATACGTTCTTGTTTTCCTGTAGAAGACGGAAAGGGATAAATTGGATCTTACATTTGTTTATTGTGTTTGGGAGACTCGATTTCTTGAACTCCACATGCATATCCCCCGGTTGAGGTAGAGGGGCATCTTCTTCATCCGAGCTCGCGTCTTCCGTTCCCTTCATGTTGGCGTCTGGCTCCTCCCCCGCGGAACATCCATAGGGGTCTATATCCCCATAGATCCTTGGATTTGTAACATAGTGCGATACGAAGCTTTCCCCATCCGAGTCTTGAGACGACATACTTTCGGATCTGTCAGAAAAATAGCACGAAACAAGAACATAGGAGATTTCTGCGATACGGTGGTCAAAACATCCGGGAGTATATATAAAGAATTTTTATCTCGCAAAACAAGTAATCCAGAAGAAAAACGGAGTCGGGTAGGCTCGCGTGGGGCCCACGAGCCACCAGGGCGCGCCTGGGGGGGGGGGGGGCGGCGCGCCCTGGTGCCTCGTGGGCACCAGGTGGGTCCCCTCGGCTGGTTCTTATTTTTGTATTTTTTCTATTATTCCAAAACTGACAGAAAGTATATTTATGGAATTTTGGAGTCGGTTTACTTACCGTATCACGTACCTCTTCCTTTTCAGGGTTCTGGAGCGTTCCAGAAGGTCTCTCTTATGTACTCTTCCGGTGTAATTGTTTCAATGATATTAGTTTCAACATTAATGGGGGTACCTGAAATATAGTGCTTAATTCTTTGCCCGTTCACCACTCTCAGGTTAGTGCCTTCGGAGTTGTTTATTTTGATGGCTCTAGAGCGGTAAACTTCTTCGATGATATACGGCCCTTCCCATTTAGAGAGGAGTTTTCCTGCAAAGAATCTCAAACGAGAATTGTACAATAGAACTTGCTCACCCACTTTGAATTCCCGTTTTTGAATTTTTCTATCATGCCATCTTTTAACTTTTTCTTTAAACAATTTGTCATTTTCATAAGCTTGGGTTCTCCATTCATCTAAGGAGCTAATATCAAATAACCTCTTTTCACCGGCAAGTTTAAAATCATAATTGAGTTCTTTAATTGCCCAATATGCTTTATGTTCTAACTCAAGAGGTAAATGACATGCTTTTCCATAAACCATTTTATAAGGAGACATACCCATAGGATTTTTATAAGCAGTTCTATAAGCCCATAATGCATCGTCAAGTTTCTTAGACCAATTCTTTCTAGATCTATTGACGGTTTTTTGCAAAATTAATTTTATTTCTCTATTGCTCAATTCTACTTGACCACTAGATTGAGGGTGATAGGGAGATGCAATTCTATGGTTGACATCATATTTAGCAAGCAATTTACGGAATGCACCATGAATAAAATGTGAACCACCATCAGTCATTAAATATCTAGGGACTCCAAAACTTGGGAAAATAACTTCTTTAAGCATTTTAATAGAAGTGTTATGATCAGCACTACTAGTTGGAATAGCTTCTACCCACTTAGTAACGTAATCAACAACAACTAAAATATGAGTATACCCATTGGATTTAGGAAAAGGTCCCATATAATCAAATCCCAAAACATCAAATGGTTCAATAGCAAGTGAGTAATTCATAGGCATTTCCTGACGTCTACCAACATTACCAATTCTTTGACATTCATCACAAGATAAGACAAACTTACGGGCATCCTTGAAAAGAGTAGGCCAATAAAAACCAGATTGTAATACCTTATGTGCAGTTCTGTCTCCCGCATGGTGTCCTCCGTAAGCCTCGGAATGACACTTTCATAGGATTTGTTCCTGTTCATGCTCAGGTATACAACGTCTAATAATACCATCTACTCCTTCTTTATAAAGATGTGGGTCATCCCAAAAGTAATGTCTTAAATCATAGAAGAACTTTTTCTTTTGTTGGTATGTGAAACTAGTTGGTATGTATTTAGCAACAATATAATTAGCATAGTCCTCATACCTTGGAGTATTACGAGAAGCATTTATGACAGCTAATTGTTCTTCAGGAAAATCATCATTAATAGGTAGTGGGTCATCAAGAACATTTTCCATTCTAGACAAATTATCTACTACGGGATTCTCAACTCCCTTTCTATCAATAATAGGCAAGTCAAATTCTTGTTGCAATAAAACCCACCTAATGAGTCAGGTTTAGCATCTTTCTTTTCCATAAGATATTTAATAGCAGCATGATCGGTGTGAACAGTAACTTTGGAATCAACTATGTAAGATCTGAATTTATCACATGCAAACACAACTGCTAGAAATTCTTTTTCAGTAGTAGCATAATTTCTTTGAGCACTGTCTAGAGTTTTACTAGCATAATGGATAACATTTAATTTCTTATCAACTCTCTGTCCTAGAACAGCACCAACAAAATAATCACTAGCATCACACATAATTTCAAAAGGCAAGTTCCAATCAGGTGGTTGAACAATATGTGCAGTGGTTAAGGCTTTCTTAAGTGTTTCAAAGGCTTCTAGACAATCATCATCAAAAACAAATGGAACATATTTTTTGCAAAAGATTGGTAAGAGGCCTAGAAATTTTGGAGAAGTCTTTAATAAACCTCCTATAGAAACCAGCATGACCTAGGAAACTTCTTATACCTTTAATATCTTTAGGACATGGCATTTTCTCAATAGCATCAACCTTAGCTTTATCAACTTCAATACCTCTTTTAGAAATTTTTATGCCCCAAGACAATACCTTCATTCACCATAAAGTGGCACTTCTCCCAATTCAATACAAGATTAGTGTCTTCACATCTCTGCAAAACTCGATCAAGGTTGCTTAAGCAATCATCAAAAGAAGTTCCGTAAACGGAAAAATCATCCATGAAAACCTCAACAATCTTTTCACAAAAGTCAGAGAATATAGCAGTCATACATCTTTGAAAAGTAGCAGGTGCATTACATAAACCAAAAGGCATACGTCTATAAGCATAAGTTCCAAAAGGACAAGTAAAGGTGGTTTTCTCTTGATCGGGTTGTGATACAGGTATTTGAGAAAAACCAGAATAACCATCAAGAAAATAAAAATGTTTATGCTTAGACAATCTTTCTAACATTTGATCAATAAAAGGTAAGGGGTAATGATCTTTTCTAGTAGCTTTGTTTAATTTTCTAAAATCAATTACCATCCTATAACCAGTTACAATTCTTTGTGGAATAAGTTCATTTTTTATCATTAGGAACAACGGTAATACCTCCTTTCTTAGGGACACAATGAACGGGACTTCCCCATCTACTACCAGCTATGGGATAGATTATACCTGCTTCCAGAAGCTTTAATATTTCAGTTCTTACCACCTCTTTCATCTTGGGATTTAATCGTCGTTGGTGGTCGACAACTGGTTTAGCATCATGTTCCATATTAATTTTGTGCTGACATAGAGTGGGACCAATGCCCTTAAGATCATCAAGAGTATATCCAATAGCAGCTTGGTGCTTTCTTAGAGTTTTAAGTAATCTCTTTTCTTCATGCGCTGAAAGGTTAGCACTAATAATAACAGGATATATCTTCTTTTCATCAAGATAAGCATATTTCAATGTATCAGGCAATTGCTTCAATTCAAAAACAGGATCACCCTTAGGTGGAGGAGGGCCTCCAAGAATTTCAACAGGCAAATTGTGTTTAAGAATAGATGGTTGATCAAAGAACATCTTATCTATTTCATTTCTTTCGTTCATATGCATATCATTTTCATGGTCTAGCAAATATTGTTCTAACGGATCAGTAGGAGGTACGGCAATAGAAACAAGACCAATAATTTCATCTTTACTAGGCAATTCTTTATCATGAGGTTGTCTACAAAACTTGGAGAAATTAAACTCATGAGATATATCACCAAACTTAACTCGAACCTTTTCTTTAACACAATCAATTTCAGCATTAACGGTATTCAAGAAATGTCTACCAAATATAATGGGACAAAAATTATCTTGTTGTGAACCAAGTACTAAGAAATCAGTAGGGTATTTGATTTTACCACACAAGACTTAAACATCTCTAATGATTCCAAGTGGTGTAATAGTATCTCTATTTGCAAGCTTAATAGTAACATCAATATCAACAGGTGCAATATCATGCATTACTTCTTGATATAAAGAAAATGGAATAGCACTCACACTAGCACCCATATCACACAAACCATGATAGAAATGATCTCCAATCTTAACAGAAACAACATGCATGCCAACTACGGGCTTGTTCTTGTCTAACATATCTCATTCATTTCTAACAGGTTTAGCAATTCTAGCAGCCTCATCACAAAAGTAAATGACATGCCCATCTATATTATCGACCAAGAGATCTTTAACCATAGCAACATCAGGTTCAACTTTAATTTGTTCAGAGGGTCTAGGTGCTCTAATATTAGTTTTGTTAACCACAGTTGAAACTTTAGCATGTTCCTTGATCCTAACAGGAAAAGGTGGTTTCTCAATATAAACAGTAGGCACAACTGGATCAGCATTGTAAACAATTGTTTCTTCTTTAACACTAACGGCTCCTCAATCTTTTCTTTAACAGGGGGATGATATTTAAACCACTTCTCCTTAGGGAGATCAACATGAGTAGCAAATGATTCACAAAAGGAAGCTACTATCTCAGAGTCAAGTCCATATTTAGAGCTAAACTTATGAAAAGCATCGGTAGCCATAAAAGATTTAACACAATCGAACTCAAGTATTATACCTGACTCATTACCTTTATTGAGTTCCCAATCTTCAGAGTTGCATTTAATTCTTTCCAGAAGATCCCATCTGAATTCAATAGTTTTCTTCATAAAGGAGCCAGTCGAAGAAGAATCGTGCATGGTTTGATTATCATGAGAAAGCCGAGCATAAAAATTCTGTAAGATAATTTCTCTTGAGAGCTCATGGTTGGGGCATGTGTACATCATGTACTTAAGCCTCCCCCAAGCTTGAGCGATGCTTTCTCCTTCACGAGGCCAAAAATTATATATATAATTCCGATCACGATGAACCAAATGCATAGGATAAAATTTCTGGTGGAATTCCAATTTCAATCGGTTCCAGTCCCATGTATCAGTATCATCACATAGCCTATACCATGTCAATGCCTTTCCCTCCAAAGATAAAGGGAATACTTTCTTCTTAAATCCATCTCCGGATAAACCTGCAAGCTTAAACAATCCACAAATTTTATCCACATAGATCAAGTGCATATATGGATGTACCGTTCCATCTCCAGCATAAGGATTAGCTAGCAGTTTCTCTATCATACCCGGAGGAATTTCATATGAAATATTTTCAGTAGGTTGAGGAGCAACTATTTGTGCTTCTGGTCGAGGTGAAGATACCCCGAACAAACCCCTCAAAGGATTACTTTCCATAGTGACAAGTGATAGTAAATTTCAGCACGTAATATAAATGTTTCCTTACAAAATTCCGCTTACCAAAGGCGCTTCACTCCCCGGCAACGGCGCCAGAAAAGAGTCTTGATGACCCACAAGTATAGGGGATCAATCATAGTCCTTTCGATAAGTAAGAGTGTCGAACCCAACAAGGAGCAGAAGGAAATGACAAGCGGTTTTCAGTAAGGTATTTTCTGCAAGCACTGAAATTATCGGTAACAAGTAGTTTGATAGCAAGATAATTTGTAACAAGTGACAAGTAGCAATAGTAACAAAGAGTGCAGCAAGATGGCCCAATCCTTTTTGTAGCAAAGGACAAGCCGGAACAATCTTTTATAATAAGTAAAGCGTTCTCGAGGACACATGGGAATTTCAACTAGTCACTTTCATCATGTTGGTTTGATTCGCGTTCGCTACTTTGATAATTTGATATGTGGGTGGACCGGTGCTTTGGTGCTGTTCTTACTTGAACGAGCCTCCCACTTATGATTACCCCCTCTCGCAAGCATCCGCAACTACGAAAGAATAATTAAGATAACTCTAACCATAGCATTAAACATATGGATCCTAATCAGCCCCTTACGGAATAGCGCATAAACTAGGGTTTAAGCTTCTGTCACTCTAGCAACCCATCATCTAATTACTACTCCACAATGCATTCCCTTAGGCCCAAAGATGGTGAAGTGTCATGTAGTCGATGTTCACATGACACCACTAAGAGAATCAACAACATACATATCTTCAAAATATCGAACGAATACCAAATTCACATGATTACTTATGACAAGACTTCTCCCATGTCCTCAAGAACAAAAGTAACTACTCACAAATCATCTTCATGTCCAAGATCAGAGGGGTATTGAATAGCATAATAGATTTGAACATATAATCTTCCACCAAATAAACCAAGTAGCATCAACTACGAGATGTAATCAACACTACTAGCAACCCACAGGTACCAATCTGAGGTTTTGAGACAAAGATTGAATACAAGAGATGAACTAGGGTTTGAGATGAGATGGTGCTGGTGAAGATGTTGATGAAGATTGGTCCTCCCACGATGAGAGGATCGTTGGTGATGTCGATGGCTTCGATTTCCCCCTCCCGGAGGGAAGTATCCCTGGCAGAATCACTCCGCCGGAGAGCAAAATAGCTCCTGCCCAAGTTCCGCCTCGAGACGGCGGCGCACCATCCCGAAAGTCTTCTCTATATTTTTTTCTAGGGCAAATGGACTTATATACCAGAAAATGGGGCCAGAGGCTGGCCAGGGGCCCCACGAGCCACCAGGGCGCGCCTGGGGGGGGGGGGGTGGCGCACCCTGGTGCCTCGTGGGCACCTGGGTGGCCCCCTCTGGTACTTCTTGATTCCAGTATTTTTTATTTATTCCAAAATAATTCTTCGTGAAATTTCAGCTCATTTGGAGGTGTGCGGAATAGGTATCTCTGGCATAGCTTTTTCAGGTCCAGAATTCCAGCTGCCGGCATTCTCCTTCCTTGTGTAAATCTTGCATATTAAGAGAGAAAAGGCATTAGAATTGCTCCACAAAGTGTTATATTGATTAAAAACACTATAAATAACAGTAGGAAAACATGATGCAAAATGGACGTATCAAGCTTCTACTGGTAAAAAACAATTAGGGCCATTTGGGAAGTGAAAATCCTAATGAAGTCTTATTGACCTCAAATATTGGCTTTACAAGAAGAGTTCCTTTTTTCGCAATAATGGATGAGCTAGAATTTTAGAAACCAATATTCCATTTTTGTTATCCATGTAACGTAATCATCTGTCAATTCATTTCCCGTGGGAACGCATGGGCATTTTACTAGTATTTATATAAATGTGGGTCATCCCAAAAGTAATGCCTTAAATCAAAGAAGAACTTTTTCTTTTGTTGGTATGTGAAACTAGGTGGTATATATTTAGTAACAATGTAATTAGCATAGTCTGCATACCACGGAGTGTTATGAGAAGCATTTATCACAGCTAATTGTTCATCAGGGAAATCATCATTAATAGGAAGTGGGTCATCAAGAACATTTTCCATTCTAGACAAATTATCTGCTACGGGATTCTCAGCTCCCTTTCTATAAACAATATGCAAATCAAATTCTTGTAGCAAAAGAACCCACCTAATAAGTCTAGGCTTAGCATCTTTCTTTTCCATAAGGTATTTAACAGCAGCATGATCAGTGTGAATAGTAACTTTGGAATCAACAATGTAAGATCTGAATTTATCACATGCAAACACAACTGCTAAAAATTCCTTCTCAGTAGTAGCATAATTTCTTTGAGCACTGTCTAGAGTTTTTCTAGCATAATGAATAACATTCAATTTCTTATCAACTCTTTGTCCTAAAACAAGACCAACAGGATAATCACTAGCACCACACATAATTTCAAAGGGTAGGTTCCAATCAGGTGGTTGAACAATAGGTGCAGAAATTAAGGCTTTCTTAAGGATTTCAAAGGCTTCTATGCAATCATCATCAAAAACAAATGGCACATCTTTTTGCAAGAGATTAGTAAGAAGCCTAGAAATTTTAGAGAAGTCTTTTATAAACCTTCTAAGAAACCAGCATGACCGAGGAAACTTCTTATACCATTGATATCTTTAGGACATGGCATTTTCTCAATTGCATCAACTTTAGCTTTATCAACTTCAATACCTCTTTCAGAAATTTTATGCTCGAGGACTATACCTTCATTTACCATAAAGTGACACTTCTCCCAATTCAAGACACGATTAGTTTCTTCACATCTCTACAAAACTCGATCAAGGTTGCTTAAGCAATCATCAAAAGAAGTTTCGTAAATGGAAAAATCATCCATGAAAACCTCAACAATCTTTTCACAAAAGTCAGAGAATATAGCAGTCATACATCTTTGAAAGGTAGCAGGTGCATTACATAAACCAAAAGGCATACAACGATAAGCATAAGTTCCAAAAGGACAAGTAAATGTGGTTTTCTCTTGATCTTCTGGTGATACAGGTATTTGAGAGAAACCAGAATAACCATCTAGAAAGCAAAAGTGTGTATGCTTAGATAATCTTTCTAGCATTTGATCAATAAAAGGTAAAGGGTAATGATCTTTCCTAGTAGCTTTATTTAATTTTCTGAAATCAATTACCATTCTATAACCGGTTACAATTCTTTGTGGGTTGAGTTCGTTTTTATCATTAGGAACAACAGTAATACCTCCTTTCTTAGGAACACAATGAACATGACTTACCCATCTACTATCAGCTATGTGATAAATTATACCTGCCTCCAGAAGCTTTAATATCTCAGTTCTTACCACATCCTTCATTTTAGGATTTAACCTTCTTTGATGATCAACAACTGGTTTAGCATCTGGCTCCATATGAATTTTATGCTGACATAAAGTGGGACTGATGCCCTTAAGATCATCGAGAGTATATCCAATAGCAGCACGGTGCTCCTTCAGAGTTTTAAGTAATCTCTTTTCTTCATGCTCTGAAAGGTTAGCACTAATAATAACAGGATATATCTTCTTTTCATCAAGATAAGCATATTTAACTGTATCAGTAATGGCTTTAATTCAAACACAGGATCACTCTTTGGTGGTAGAGGGTCTCCTAATGTTTCAACAGGCAAATTATGTTTAAGGATAGGTGCTTGCTTAAAGAACAACTCATCTATTTCATTTCTTTCATTCATATGCATATCATTTTCGTGGTCTAGCAAGTATTGTTCTAAAGGATCAGTAGGAGGCACAGCAATAGAAGCAAGACCAATAATTTCATCTTTATTGGGTATTTCTTTATCATGAGGTTGTCTACGAGACTTAGAGAAATTAAACTCATGGGATATATCACCAAAATTAACACTGACAGTTTCTTTATTGCAATCAATCTTAGCATTAACTGTATTCAAGAAGGGTCTACCAAATATAATGGGACAAAAATCATCTTGTGGTGATCCAAGAACAAGAAAATCAGTAGGATATTTGATCTTACCACACAAGACTTCAACATCTCTAACAATCCCAAGTGGTGTAATAGTATCTCTATTTGCAAGCTTAATGGTGACATCAATATCTTCAATCTCAACAGGTGCAATATCATTCATGACTTCTTGATAAAGAGTAAATGGAATAGCACTGACACTAGCACCAATATCACATAAACCATGATAGCAATGATCTCCAATTTTAACAGAAATAACAGGCATGCCAACTATGGGTTTATTTTTATCTTTAGTGTCTGGCTTAGCAATTCTAGTTGCTTCATCACAGAAATATATGACATGTACATCAACATTATCAACCAAAAAATCTTTAACCATTGCAATATTAGGTTCAACTTTAATTTGTTCAGAAGGTCTAGGTGCTCTAATATTACTTTTGTTAACCACAGATGAAGCTTTAGCATGATCCTTAATCCTATTAGGGAAAGGAGGTTTCTTGATATAAGCAGTAGGCACAACTGGATCAACATTGTAGACAATTGTTTCTTCTTTAACACCAGCAGGTTCTTCATTTAATTCAATAGGTGGATGAAACTTAAACCATTTCTCCTTAGGGAGATCAACATGACCAGCAAAAGATTCACAAAAAGTGGCTACTATCTCAAAGTCAAGTCCATATTTGGTACTAAACTTATGAAAAGCATCAGTTTCCATAAAAGATTTAACAGAATCAAATTCAAGATTTATACCTGACACTTTACCTTTGTCGATTTCCCAAGCTTCAGAGTTGCGTTTAATTCTTTCCAGAAGATCCCATCTGAATTCGATAGTTTTCTTCATAAAGGAACCAGTAGAAGAAGTATCGAGCATGGACCGATCATTATGAGAAAGCTGAGCATAAAAGTTTTGCATAATTATTTCTCTTGAGAGCTCATGATTGGGGCACGTGCGCAACATATACTTAAGCCTCCCCCAAGCTTGAGCGATACTTTCTCCTTCACGAGGCCAAAAATTATATATATAATTCCGATCACGATGAACCAAATGCATAGGATAAAATTTCTGGTGAAATTCCAGATTCAACCGGTACCAATCCCATGTTCCAGTATCATCCAATAGCCTATACCATGTCAATGCCTTTCCCTCCAAAGATAAAGGGAACACCTTCTTCTTAACTCCATCTCCAGATAAACCTGCAAGCTTAAACAATCCACAAATTTCATCTATATATATCAAGTGCATATCAGGATGCACCGTTCCATCTCCTGCATAAGGATTAACTAGCAGTTTCTCTATCATACCCGAAGGAATTTCATAATAAATATTTTCAGTAGGTTCAGTAGGTTGAGGAGCAACTCTTATTGCTTCCGGTCGAGGTGAAGATACCCCGAACAAGCCCCTCAAAGGATTACTTTCGATAGTGACAAGTGACAGTAAATTTCAGCATGAAATATAAATGTTTCCTTACCAAATTCCACTCACCAAAGGCGCTTCACTCCTCGGCAACGGTGCCAAAAAAGAGTCTTGATGACCCACAAGTATAGGGGATCAATCGTAGTACTTTCGATAAGTAAGAGTGTCGAACCCAACGAGGAGCAGAACGAAATGACAAGCGGTTTTCAGTAAGGTATTTTCTGCAAGCACTGAAAGTAGCGGTAACGAGTAGTTTGATAGCAAGATAATTCGTAACAAGTAACAAGTGTAACAAAAGTGCAACAAGGTGGCCCAATCCTTTTTATAGCAAAGGACAAGCCGGAACGAACTCGTATAATAAGCAAAGCGTTCTCGAGGACACATGGGAATTTCATCTAGTCACTTTCATCATGTTTGTTTGATTCGCGTTCGCTACTTTGATAATTTGATATGTTGGTGGACCGGTGCTTGAGTGTTGTTCTTACTTGAACAAGCCTCCCACTTATGATTACCCCCTCTCGCAAGCATCCACAACTATGAAAGAAGAATTAAGATAAATCTAACCATAGCATGAAACATATGGATCCAAAACAGCCCCTTACGAAATAGCGCATAAACTAGGGTTTAAGCTTCTGTCACTCTAGCAACCCATCATCTAATTACTACTCCACAATGCCTTCCCTTAGGCCCAAAGATGGTGAAGTGTCATGTAGTCGACGTTCACACGACACCACTAAAGGAAGCAACAACATACATATCATCAAAATATCGAACGAATACCAAATTCACATGATTACTGTCGGTGTATAAAACATGGGTATTTTATACCCTGACTTATGCACAGACAGTAGCAGCCTCCTTGCCAGCCAAGGCCTTGCCAGGAACTGCCAAGGCCAAGACTCCAAGTCCAGCCGAAGTAGCTACCAGAGAGAAGCTCAAGGCTCGGCACTCAACCAGTACCAAAGGTGAAGACACTCCTTGCCGGCAAGCATAAACCGGCAAGGTGAAAACCTGGCAAGCTCCATGCCGGCAAGCTCATGCCAGCCCCTCCAGCGCTCCACCTCGCCACACAGGTGTTCGCTGATGCGTGAGGTGTCGATCGCGCAGGTTGGTTGGTGAGGCTTGTCGGGCACGTGTCAGCTCGCTGGGACAAGATTTGCCTCTAATGACACCCGTCCAGGAGGCGTGTCAAGATAATACGAGGTAGCTGGGCAAGCGGTGCAGAAACCTTGCCGGGACTGCCTCTCCGCGCGACACCTAAGCGCTGCATTTAATGCCTTTGTCCTAAACTGGCAGAGTTAGGTATGATAGCACTGTTCACTATCTAGTCACGCTGTAATTACTGTTTTGCCACTGTGGTAACCCATTGGACTATAAAAGGAGGGCCAAGGCAACAGTTTAGAGGATTCGGACCCCTTTTCAAACACAAGCACCTCTCGCGTGGCTGCTCTCTCCGCACCTTGCCGGGAGAAGCGCTCCTTGTACTGTGCTTCCACACCACTAATACACCAAAAGCAGGAGTAGGGTTTTACGCTTCTCAGCGGCCCGAACCTGGGTAAAATCCCTCGCATTCCATTGTTCATGCTCTTTGTGCATGCCGATCGTCCCCGCCGAACCACAAAGGGGATGCATGGCCACACAGATGGTCGTACCCCGACATCTTTGGCGCGCCAGGTAGGGGCGGAGAGGCGTTTGTGCGAACCTTGATCAACGGGCTGCGCGTCTTCTTCATCTGCATCATCAACTTCATCACCGTCCTCCTCGCCATCGATGGCGCCCAAGAAGAAGGGCATCACGATGACGGCCACCTCGCACGCGTCTGCGGGCGGCGCGGGCGGCGCAGCCAATGCGGGCGGCACGGGCACTGCGGCCGGCACGACCAGCGCGGGCGGCGCGGTCATTACGCCTACCGCGACCGGCACAAGGGACGGGCACCACGGAGTCGGTCGACCTCCTCGGTCCTCTGGCGAACGAGGCCACGACAGCGCAGGCGGAGCAGGCGGACCCCTTCCTCCTCGTCCTCCTCGCCGTGACGATGAACGCAGCCACCGGAGCGGCAACGCCCGGGAGGGCGTGAGCCGGGACCCCGTTGCGGCGACGACCAAGGACGCTACTTCAGGACGAACGCCGCGCCCCACACACGACGGGCGCGGTACGACCCCGAGCGGCGCCAACGACTCTGGGCAGCGGCGACCTCACGGCAAGACGCCCGTGGACCAAGCCCCAGGCCCTCAGGCACCGCCTCCGCCACGGCGACCCGCTGCTGATCTTGTGCCACAGCAGCAGAGCCATGATGGCGCTCCTACTGGCTCTGCAAGGAGTAGAGCGACGTCGCGCTCTTCGCTCCCAGCCATGGCAGCCACAGCGATAGAAGCAATGGCGCGGGCTCAGATGTTACTGAACTTCCCTCCGGCAGCAGAGAAGATGGACGAGTGGAGAGCTACCATCCAGAGCTTGATTGGATTTGCCGAAGCCAGTAAATCACAGCAAGCAGAGCCTGCACGGTGTCCGCGACCGGCGCCGACATCTCCAGCTGGTGGCCGCGCTGACGGAACTACACTAACGGCTGCGGGGTGCATGTCTGGAATGTTGCGGTGCACACGGCTGAATCTCTGGATGTACTTGCGCAAGGTTTCACCGTCTCTTTGTGGGATCACCTGCAGTTCGCTGGGCTATCCAGGAGTCTTGTGGCCTCCGGTAAAGGCACCAACGAACTCGTTGCAGAGGTCTGACCACGAAGAGATGGAGTTCTCCGTCAAGTTCATCAGCCAAGACCTCACGTTGGGTTTCAGTGCCAACGGAAAGTAGTTTGCGAGGATTTTCTCATCTCTTCCTCCGGCAGCTTGTACGACAATCGTATAGATGCCCAGAAACTCTGCTGGGTTTAGCTTGCCGTCGTATTTTTTCGGTACTTCTGGCTTGAAGGCTCGAACGGACGGCCACCGGACTTGCCGCAGCTCACGA
The DNA here is from genome assembly GCA_039707655.1 of Elymus sibiricus. Lineage (NCBI taxonomy): Eukaryota > Viridiplantae > Streptophyta > Magnoliopsida > Poales > Poaceae > Elymus > Elymus sibiricus. Next base: position 247,368,564 of record CM077664.1, on the reverse strand, counting down.
GTGAAGGCAGGACACCCAACCTCGTAAGGTAGGTATCCGCCGACCTCTGGCGCAAGCTCATCAGCGACGGGGCCGTTACGCGCGTCGGATTGACGCCATGCCTCGCGGCGCCGTTCGATGGTGGTGCGGGTGTCCTCAGCTCGCCTGTCTTGCAGTACTTGTCGCTGATCTCGCCGCGCTCGTGGATCCGAAGACGTGATCGACATCTCGTCGGGCCCAAAAGAGAGGCGTTTGTAGCTTGCACCATTAGTGTAGTTCTGTCAGCGCGGCCACCAGCTGGAGATGTCGGCGCCGGTCGCGGACGCCGTGCAGGCTCTGCTTGCTGTGATTTACTGGTTTCTGCAAATCCAATCAAGCTCTGGATGGTGGCTCTCCACTCGTCCATCTTCTCTGCTGCCGGAGGGAAGTTCAGTAACATCTGAGCCCGCGCCATTGCTTCTGCCGCTGTGGCTGGCATGGCTGGGAGCAAAGAGCGCGACGTCGCTCTACTCCTGGCAGAGCCAGTAGGAGCGCCATCACAGCTCTGCTGCTACGGCACATGATCAGCAGCGGGTCGCCGTGGCAGAGGCGGTGCCTGAGGGCCTGGGGCTTTGTCCACAGGCGTCTTGCCATGAGGTCGCCGCTGCCCAGAGTCGTTGGCACCGCTCGGGGTCGTACCGCGCCCGTTGTGTGAGGGGCGTGGCGTTCGTCCTGAAGCAGCGTCCTTGGTCGTCGCCGCAGCGGGGTCCCGGCTCGTGCCAGCCCGGGCGTTGCCGCTCCGGTGGCTGCGTTCGTCGTCGCGGCGAGGAGGAGGAGGAGGAAGGGGTCCGCCTGCTCCACCTGCGCTGTTGTGGCCTCGTTCGCCAGAGGACCGAGGAGGTCGACCGGCTCCGTGGTGCCCGTCCCTTGTGCCGGTCGCGGTAGGCGTAATGACCGCGCCGACCGCAGTGCCCGCGCCACCCGCATTGGCTGCGCCGCCCACGCCGCCCGCGGACGCGTGCGAGGTGGCCGTCATCGTGATGCCCTTCTTCTTGGGCGCCATCGATGACGAGGAGGACGGTGATGAAGTTGATGATGCAGATGAAGAAGACGCGCAGTCCGTTGATCAAGGTTCGCACAAACGCCTCTCTTTTGGGCCCGACGAGATGTCGATCGCGTCTTCGGATCCACGAGCGCGGCGAGATCAGCGACAAGTACTGCAAGACAGGCGAGCTGAGGACGCCCGCACCACCATCGAACGGCACCGCGAGGCAAGGCGTCAATCCGACGCGCGTAACGGCCCCGTCGCTGATGAGCCTGCGCCAGGGGTCGGCGGATACCTACCTTACGAGGTTGGGTGTCCTGCCTTCACTCGTGAGCTGTGGCAAGTCCGGTGGCCGTCCGTTCGAGCCTTCAAGCCAGAAGTGCCAGAAAAATACGACGGCAAGCTAAACCCGGCAGAGTTTCTGGGCATCTATACGATTGCTGTACAAGCTGCCGGAGGAAGAGATGAGAAAATCCTCGCCAACTACTTTCCGTGGGCACTGAAACCCAACGTGAGGTCTTGGCTGATGAACTTGCCGGAGAACTCCATCTCTTCGTGGTCAGACCTCTGCAACGAGTTCGTTGGTGCCTTTACCGGAGCCCACAAGACTCCTGGATAGCCCAGCGACCTACAGGTGATCCCACAAAGAGACGGTGAAACCTTGCGCAAGTACATCCAGAGATTCAGCCTTGTGCACCGCAACATTCCAGACGTGCACCCCGCAGCCGTGATTGCCGCCTTTCACACGAATGTGCGCAATCGGAGGATGCGGGAGAAAATGAACGTCAAATTGCCCAAAACCGTCAACGAGCTCTACACGATGGCGGATAAGTGTGCGCGTGCCGAGGAAGGGAAAAGGCTTCCCAGGGAGGACGCTGACACCGAGGTAGATTCTGAGGACGATGATGCTGCCACCCCGGGGAAGAAGGGCCGAAAGCGCAACAGGAAGCGCAAGGGAAAAACTGTGATGGCCGTCGAGGGTTCCGGCAACTCTGAGCCCGCCAAGAAAGCCAAAACAGAGAGTCCCGGCAAGGAGGCAGCTGCATGCGCCGCTTGTCGGGAGGCAGCGGCAAATGAGAAGGCCGGCAGACGCGATGGACCGTACTACAAGATCCACCCCACCAAGGGCCATGATCTCCAAGAGTGCCGACAAGTCGAGCACCTTGTCGAGAAGCAGAAGGCTGAATACGAGAAGCGCGACAAAGAAAAGGGTCAAGATGGTGCTGATGGGTCCGGCAAGAAAGGCCGCGGTGGTCGAGAGGGCCGCCGCGGCAAGGCCAAGCAGCAGAAGGAGAAGCCTGCTAGGGGCCGTGAAAAGAAAGTGGGAGATGATGCAAGTGAAGAAGAAGAGGACGACGATGGGACCAGCGAGCAAGAATTCCAGAAGGCGACTGACGCCATGTGCGTTGACGGAGGCGCATCTTTGCACTCATCCCACCGCCAACTTAAGCGGTGGGCTCATGAAGTTAACGTGGCAGAGCCGGCAATGGGCTCTCAAAAACCACTCAAATAGTCGCACACGCCTATCATCTTTGATGCCGAGGACCACCCTGATCGCATAACCGCGGTCGGGTGCTTGCCATTGTTGGTCTCGCCAACAATTCACAACCTCCAGGTAACAAAGATGTTAGTTGACGGTGGGGCTGGCCTGAACCTGATCTCTCCGGAAGTTATCAAGAGGCTGCAGATCCCCGATGAGGAACTCGAGAAAACGGGCACGTTTCAGGGAGTAAACCCGGGAAGAAGCCAGCCCAAGGGAAAGATCACGTTGCCGGTGACGTTTGGCGGGGAACTGAATTACAGGACGGAAAAGATTGTCTTTGATGTCATCAAGACCCCCCTGCCGTATAATGGAATTCTTGGCCGCCCAGCCTTGGCAAAATTCATGGCGGCGTCTCACTACGCTTATAACTCACTAAAGATGCCAGGGCCGATGGGTGTCATTTCCATCAACTCCGACAAGAAAGATGCAGTCATTTGCGTCGACAAGATGTACAGGGACACGGTTGCAGCAGAGGCGGCCAAGGCGCCAGCTCCCGCCAAGAAGAAAGAAAAGAAGAACTCCGGCAAGACCTCTAGCAAGGATTCCGGGAAGCGCACCTCTTCGGAGTGCTACGCACCTGTTGAAGACTTGCCGGAATGCTCTGCTGGTAAGAGATCCAAAGCCACTACACCGGCAACCAAGAAGGTGCCGGCAAGGGAGGACGGCGCTGACGGTACCTTCACCATCAGCGCCACTCTTGACAGCAAATAGGAAAGCGCGCTCGTTGCCTTCCTGCGGGCGAATGTCGATGTGTTCGCATGGCGACCGTCTGACATCCCCGGCATTCCCAGGGAGGTAATTGAGCACCACCTTGCCGTTTGTCCCCACGCTCGGCCCGTCAAACAGAAATTCCGGAAGCAAGCTTTGGAGCGACAGCAATTCATTGCCGAAGAAATCAAGAAACTCGAAGCAGCAGGCCTGGTCAGAGGAGTGTTACATCCCACGTGGTTGGCGAATCCAGTGGTGGTGCGCAAGGCAAACGGGAAGTGGAGACTTTTTATAGACTACACTGATATCAACAAAGCTTGTCCAAAAGATCCTTTCCCTTTGCCGAGCATAGATCAAATTGTGGACTCCACCTCTGGCTGCGATCTGCTCTCCTTCCTTGATGCATATTCCAGATACCATCAGATATTCATGGCCAAGGAGGACGAGGAGAAAACCGCATTCATTACTCCATGTGGCACGTACTGCTTCGTGCGTATGCCTTTCGGATTAAAGAGTGCCGGTTCCACGTTTGCAAGAGCAGTCTAGATTGGTTTTGAGCCCCAGCTGCACAGGAATGTAGAAGCCTACATGGATGATTTAGTGGTCAAAACCAAGGACAAATCAACCCTCATTCAAGACTTGGAAGAGACGTTTGCAAACCTGTGCAAGATTAACCTGAAGCTCAACCCTGAGAAGTGTGTGTTCGGCGTCCCGTCCGGCAAACTTCTCGGATTCTTTGTATCTCAGCGGGGAATTGAGGCAAATCCCGACAAGAACAAGGCAATTGAGCAGATTCAAGCACCAAAAAGGGTCAAGGATGTGCGGCGTCTTGCCGGTTGTGTTGCTGCTTTGAGTAGGTTCATTTCAAAATCTGCCGAGCGCGCCTTGCCATTCTTCAAAATTTTGAAAAAGGCAGGTCCAATGAAATGGACTCCGGAAGCGGAGGCCGCGCTGCAAGACTTGAAGGGATACCTCTCCTCTGCGCCAACACTAGTTGTGCCTAGACCACAAGAGCCGTTGCTGCTATACATAGCGGCAACCAATCAAGTGGCCAGTGCTGCATTAGTGGCACAGAGGGAAATCAATGACGAAGGAGCAACTGAGGCAAGCCCATCCGGCGACAAGCCGGAATCTTCACCGGCAAGGTCTGACACCGACAAGGTAGATACAGCGCAAGTAGATGGAGCTGATCAGCAGGTGGTGCCGAAGAAGAAAACGGTGCAGCGACCGGTGTATTTCGTTAGTTCCCTCCTACAGGGGGCTAGATCGAGATACTCTGGAGTGCAGAAGTTGCTTTTCGGCCTCCTTATGGCCTCAAGGAAGCTGCGTCACTACTTCCAAGCACACGAGATCACCGTTGTCACTTGCTTCCCGCTGCAACGCATCTTGAGAAATCCAGAGGCAACCAGCAGGGTAGTGGAGTGGGCGTTGGAGTTATCAAGCTTTGCACTCAAGTTTGAAAGCACTTCAACAATCTAGAGCAGAGCCTTGGCAGAGTTCATTGCTGAATGGACACCAACGCAAGACGAAGAGATTCAAGAAACGGCTCTCCCCGGCAAGGAAACAGCGAAAGAATGGGTTATGTACTTCGATGGTGCCTTTTCGCTGCAAGGCGCCGGTGCCGGAGTGCTGCTTGTCGCACCCACCGGGGAGCACCTCAAGTACGTGGTCCAAATGCACTATCCCAGGGAGCAAGCTACAAACAACACTGCTGAGTACGAAGGGCTCCTTGCCGGTCTTCGGATCGCAGTGGACCTTGGAATCAAGAAATTGATCATCCGCGGTGACTCGCAGCTTGTTGTGAAGCAAGTGAATAAGGATTACCAAAGCCCATTGATGAGAGCATATGTGGATGAAGTGAGGAAATTGGAGGAACACTTTGACGGACTGCTAACAGAACACGTCCCTCGTGCGGAAAACAGCATTGCTGATAGCCTGTCAAAGTGTGCCGCGCGAAAGCTTCCCGTGGAACCGGGAACCTTTGTGCTCCATTTGAATCAACCCACAGTTACTCCATCAATGCAGGACAGTAAGAGAAGAAAGTTGAGTACGGCAAGTACTTTCCGGCGGAGCTCCCAGAAGCCACCGGCAACGACGCTGCCGGGAACAACGACACGGCTGGTGGTGAGCAGCGGCTTAGCGCGGGACCACAGGTTCTTGCCGCGGAAGCAAGCGCTCCCATGACCGAAGAGAAGCCTTTGGCCCTTGTCGTCGAGCCACAGGCTCCGGCATGGGCACAACAGATAGTCCGTTTCCTTCAAACAAGAGAACTTCCCGATGAGCAAGAGGAAGCTGAGAAAGTAGCCCGCCAGTCAAGTATGTATCAGTTTGTGGATAGCATCCTATACAGAAAATGACCAAACGGTGTGAAATTGAAGTGTATCTGCCGGGAAGACGGTCTAGAACTGTTGGCGGAGATACATGGAGGCATATGTGGCTCTCACATAGGATCAAGGGCACTTGCCGGCAAAGCTTTCCGGCAAGGCTTCTATTGGCCCACCGCCCTCCTGGATGCGACTGAGCTAGTAAAGAAGTGTGAAGCGTGCCAGTTCCATTCAAAGAATGTACATCAACCAGCTCAAGCTCTCCAAACGATCCCTCTCTCCTGGCCCTTTTCGGTCTGGGGGCTCGATATCTTGGGCTCTTTTCCCCGCGCTGCCGGGGGCTTCAAATACTTGTACGTCGTTGTCGACAAGTTCACGAAGTGGCCAGAAGTGGAGCCAGTGAGGAAGGTGACAACGCAATCAGCCGTCAAGTTCTTCAAAGGATTAGTTTGCCGTTTCGGGGTTCCTAACTGGATCATCACCGACAACGGCACGCAATTCACGACACGCACCTGCATGCAGTAAATTCAAGACCTTGGCAGCAAAATCTGTTTTGCATCTGTCGCTCACCCGAGAAGCAACGGCCAAGCAGAAAGGATGAATGCTGAAGTGCTGCGTGGTCTCAAGACAAGAACTTTCGACAAGCTGCGCAAGTGCGGAAAGCGCTGGGTTGATGAGTTGCCGGCGATTCTTTGGTCAGTCAGGACGACACCAAATCGAGCTACCGGCCAGACACCCTTCTCCCTAATCTATGGTGCAGAGGCGGTGCTTCCCACGGAACTCAAATACGGGTCACCTCAAGTACTTGCTTATGATGAAGCTGAGCAAGGGCAACTGTGGCAAGCCGACGCGTTGCTCCTTGAGGAAGATCGTCTTCGGGCGGCTGTGCGAGCTGCCCGCTACCAGCAAGCCTTGCGCCGCTACCATAGCCGCAAAGTGCGCGCCCGGAGCCTTGAGGAAGGCGACCTTGTTCTTCGGCGCGCCCAGTCCGCCAAAGGATCAAACAAGTTGACGCCGAAGTGGGAAGGCCCTTACCGGGTAGTACGAGTCACCAGGCCTGGCGCAGTCCGGCTGGAGACCGAAGATGGCACCCCAGTGCAAAACTCATGGAATATTGAGCATCTTTGCAAGTTCTACCCGTGAGGCGCAGTTGCCGGGACATCCCCCGGCAACCCCTTTTGTACAAGCCTTGTCGGCAAGACATGTAACCCTTCGTACAAAGCCAGGCGCAGAACCTGTGCATAATAAAGCTAAGTGCTTCGCGACTCCTCAGACATGTTCATTTACATATCGATGCATATGATGTTGTGATGTACACTTTGGTTTGTATGAAATAGCTAATGAGCCGTCAAGGTTCCCAAAACTCTCTTTTCTCTTCTGCCTTTTTCTTAAAAGGACAAGGGAATCCCTCGCGCGCAAGTTTTGCTTCTGCCTTTTTCTTAAAAAAATTCCTTAGTTACATTCGCGTTATCCCTTGAACGATTTTGCACTTTGTATGAGAAACCTGCACGCGAAAGGAACCTTGTCGCGATCGGTCTGCGCTATAGCTTGCCTCGAGTCCGTTCGGCAAGCCTAGCAGCTGCGTCCTTTCCCGGAAAGTCGCCTAGCCGGCAGCGGCACTTCCAGCAGGCTGCTAAAGACCTATTCCTCAAAGCGCTCGTGGTAAGTGTGCGCACCGGCAAGCTTCCAACAAACGTAGGGAACACGATCATGCAAATACAAACGAAACAAGAGAAAATGACGCACGCTTATTTAAACCTGGCAAACACCCGATGTTCATTAAGAAAGTACTCGATTACATGTTCGTCGGCCCTTTGCCAGGGTTTATCTCGAGTGCAATACAAGGGCAAAAGGGGCACCTAGGTGGATCGCTCCCGGAGAGCCAGATGATGGTGCTACCGGCGATCAATACGAGACGAAGGAGTCAGAGCTGTCGTCCTCGACCTGCACGGCTGGAGCGCCGCCATCGTCATCGCCGTCATCGTCATCGTCCTCAATCTTGCTGGAGGAAGCGGTGTCGGAGTCGCTCGAGCTTTCCGCGCAGCACTCCAGACGAGCGCCTGAAGCCCCGAAGAACTTCACGACGAGCGTGTCGGCCCCGTCCAGCCTGAAGTGGAGGAGATGCCCCTGCCCCAAGCAGCGAGCACGGACGAAGGACTTCGACCCTCGTGTGAAGTACAAGATGCCGTTGGCGGAAGCTTCGACGGCCACCCGGGCCGAGCCATTGCAGCAGCCGTCAACACGCAGCCACAAGCCGCGCAAATCGACGCCCTCCATCTCCCTGGCGAAAGGGCGAGGAAGCCGCAGCCGGCTCCATGGCCGGTCGCGCAGCTCCACGACGAACTCGCGCGCTGTGTCCTCCGTGTGGCCTTCTGCCAAGGACTGGTTGGCCGGAGGCGGAGTAACGAGCGCACCGCCACGGCCACCTCGTCCCCGGGCGACGCGTCTTCCACAACCACGGCCCGCGGTTCCACCCCGAGCGCTGGGGCCGGCCTCCGCGGCCGCAGCAGAAACGCCAGCACGATCCCGAAGAGAAGCCCGCGTGGCGATGGCAGGCCCACGAGCCCGGCCTTTCCCCCTTACCATGGTGCCAGGGAAGCGGGAGGAAGAGGAAGGAGGCGAGGGTAGCAGTCGCCGGAAGGATGGGGCGAAGGAAGTGGATGAGCATCGCATCCCGCAGCCCCCTTTTTATAGGGAGGATGCGGGGGCTGGCTCTTCACCGTCCTCGGGCGGCCGCCCAAACTCCCCAATCCTGCGCCCTGCATTCATGAGCAGGCGCACTACTCCGGCGACCGTCCAAGTTCGCCAATCCCGCGTTCTGCGCCCATTGACAGGCGGACCACTCCAACAACCGCCCCTCTTCGCCAATCCACTGCCTTGCATGTATGCAGACGCACGTGATGGAGGGGCACAGAAAAAGGAGGAGTAAAGACAGATATGGCAATTACCACTTGCCGCGCGCAGCCGCACGCCGGTTCACGACTAGCCCAACGGCAGGAGTTGCCGGAAGACGGCCGAGGACGCACCCAAGTCCAGATTAACGAGGAAGCAAAGAAGATCTCAGAGAATGGAGATCATCATGACCAAAATTGTAACAACAGTTTCCCGCGTGTCTGTGCATTACTTGGGCCTAGCCCAACGACGCTTCGGACGCGCGTATGGCCCAGTCCCGGGGGCTCCTGTCGGTGTATAAAACATGGTTATTTTATACCCTGACTTATGCACAGACAGTAGCAACCTCCTTGCCGGCTAAGGCCTTGCCAGGAACTGCCAAGGCCAAGACTCCAAGTCCAGCCGAAGGAGCTACCAGAGAGAAGCTGAAGGCTCGGCACTCAACCAGTACCAAAGGTGAAGACACTCCTTGCCGGCAAGCATAAACCGGCAAGCTCCATGCCGGCAAGCTCATGACAGCCCCTCCAGCGCTCCACCTCGCCGCACAGGTGTTCGCTGATGCGTGAGGTGTCGACCGCGCAGGTTGGTTGGTGAGGCTTGTCGGGCACGTGTCAGCTCGTTGGGACAAGATTTGTCTCTAATGACACCCGTCCAGGAGGCGTGTCAACATAATACGAGGTAGCTAGGCAAGCGGTGCAGAAACCTTGCCGGGACTGCCTCTCCGCGCGACACCTAAGCGCTGCATTTAATGCCTTTGTCCTAAACTGGCAGAGTTAGGTATGATAGCACTGTTCACTATCTAGTCACGCTATAATTACTGTTTTGCCACTGTGGTACCCCTTGGACTATAAAAGGAGGGCCAAGGCAACAGTTTAGAGGATTCGGACCCCTTTTCAAACACAAGCACCTATCGCGTGGCTGCTCTCTCCGCACCTTGCCGGGAGAAGCGCTCCTTGTACTGTGCTTCCACAGCACTAATACACCAAAAGCAGGAGTAGGGTTTTACGCTTCTCAGCGGCCCGAACCTGGGTAAAATCCCTCGCGTTCCAGTGTTCATGCTCTTTGTGCGCGCCGATCCTCCCCGCCGAACCACAAAGGGGCTGCATGGCCCCATAGATGGTCGTACCCCGACAATTACTTATAACAAGACTTCTCCCATGTCCTCAAGAACAAAAGTAACTACTCACAAATCATATTCATGTTCAAGATCAGAGGGGTATTAAATAGTATTAAGGATCTGAACATATAATCTTCCACCAAATAAACCAACTAGCATCAACTACAGAGAGTAATCAACACTACTAGCAACCCACAGGTACCAATCTGAGGTTTTGAGGCAAAGATTGAATACAAGAGATGAACTACGGTTTGAAATGAGATGGTGCTGGTGAAGATGTTGATGAAGATTGGTCCTCCCATGATGAGAGGATCGTTGGTGAAGTCGATGGCTTCGATTTCCCCCTCCCGGAGGGAAGTATCCCCGGCGGAATCGCTCCGCCAGAGAGCAAAATTGCTCCTGCCCAGGTTCCGCCTTGAGACGGCGGCGCTTCGTCCCGAAAGTCTTCTCTATAAATGTTTTAGGGCAAATTAGCCTATATAGCAGAAGGGGGGGCCGGAGGCCAGCCAGGGGCCCCACAAGGCATCAGTGCGCGCCCAGGGGGGCCGCGCCCTGTTGCCTTTTGGGCAACTGGTAGGTCCGCTCTGGTATTTCTTTTCTCCAGTATTTTTTATATATTTAATAAAAAATCTCCGTGAAGTTTCAAGTCAATTGGAGCTTTGTAGAATAGGTATCTCTGCTGTAGCTATTTCAGGTCCAGAATTCCAGCTGCCGGTATTCTCCCTCTTCATATAAATCTTGCAAATTAAGAGAGAAAAGGCATAAGAATTGCATCATAAAGTCAAATAATGATCAAATACATTATAAATAATAGTAGGAAATCATGATGCAAATTGGACGTATCAGTAGCACGCTCGAGCTTATCGGCCCACTTCCACGCAGCGATGAGGCGCCTAGCGCCTTTGGTCCTCCTGGCGAAGTACGGGCCATCTTCGTACACCTCCTCCACATGTCGACGTGCCCGCCGCCAAAGCTCCAGCTCCTCCTTTTCCCAGGCGGCTTCACGGGCAGCCTGGAACCTGGCGCGCTCCTCCGCCAACTCCTTCTTGAACGCCACTTGCATGGCTTTCTTAGCCGGCGGCAGCGTCTTCCACAGAGCCAGATTGTACTGGCCCCAAAACCACTCCAAAGTTGGGGGGTCCGGCGCAACCTCGTCTGGTGGTGCGTAGGGGTCCTCCTTGTCACTGCTCTGTGCCTTAACGTCCTCGCGGGGCGGCGCCTCCTCCTCGACGCGTGGTCAGATCGCCGGTGCTATGGCAGAGTTTGGTGAGAGAGAGGGGGGCGAGTGAGGAGAGAATGTCGGCGGGATGACGTGGGCAGGGTAGTATTTATTGGCGGTCGGAATCTAGATCGATGGGAGCCGTACACGCGCCAGTCACCGAAATTTATGAGTAGTGTAGCTTGAATTACACACGATTCCCAGAGCAAAAGCCGTGTGTGAATTACATCGCTGATGGTTCCCAATAGAGAACCGCATCTGATTAAAAACCCGCGCCATCACCTTCCAAACCTCGAGACGCGAAACAGAGTGCCAATCATGTGGGGCCCGGTTGTCTTGCCAGATATTTACATTTTCTTTCCAAATGTAAGGCACGAATGCTTATTTTGTGTTACTATGATATTATTGTAAAATGTAATACATAAATGATTTACCACAACATCTTGGTGCCATGCCATGACATCAAGCAAGGTTTCATGTATTTCTGATCATTTTTGAATTTTTTGGAATTTAAAAGCCATGGTAATCAATGTTTGTGTCCAAGCCGTGACACCAATTTGTTTGAAAATTCCTTTCAATTTACTGCATAGGACATTAACTTGCACACAAGGACACAAATATGATTTTTCAAACCATGATGGTTTGCTTTTGCTTGTAAATGTAGTTCAAATTTGAATTACGGCCATTATATGGCTAGAAACTCACTTAATGTCTTAAAAAGGTCAAATGAACCCTGAAAATTCCAAATTTTAACATGAAAGTTGTATTAGTGGATGTTTATGGTACAAAAAATTTCAAGGCCATACGAGGAAGAGACCGCCGGTTTGTCATCAAACATGCATTGGTCCCTCTTGGAACCACGAGTCTTCTCGTCAGATGCTCCGATTTGTGAGAGGTGTGTGTCAAAACTTTCGTCAAACAGGCCAATTTTTTTACCACGGCATCTTGGTGCCTTGCCATGACATCAAGCAAGGTTTCATGTATTTCTGATCATTTTTGAATATTTTGGAATTTAAAAGCCATGGTAATCAATGTTTGTGTCCAAGCCATGACACCAATATGTTTGAAAATTCCTTCCAATTTACTGCACATGACATTAAATTGCACACAAGGACACAAATATGATTTTTCAACCCATGATGGTTTGCTTTTGCATGTACATGTAGTTCAAATTTGAATTACAGCCATTATATGGCTAGAAACTCACTTAATGTCTTGAAAAGGTCAAATGAACCCTGAAAATTTTCAAATTTTAACATGACAGTTGTATTAGTGGTTGTTTACGGTACAAAAAATTTCAAGGCCATATGAGGAAGCGACCGCCGGTTCGTCATCAAACATGCATTGTTCCCTCTCGGAACCACGAGTATTATCGTCAGATGCTCCGATTTGTGAGAGGTGTGTGTCAAAACTTTCATCAAATAGGCCAATTTTTTTTACCATGGCATCTTGGTGCCATGCCATGGCATCAAGCAAGGTTTCATGTATTTCTGATCATTTTTGAATTTTTTGGAATTTAAAAGCCATGGTACTCAATGTTTGTGTCCAAGCTGTGACACCAATATGTTTGAAAATTCCTTCCAATTTACTGCACATGACATTAACTTGCACACAAGGATACAAATATGATTTTTCAACCCATGATGGTTTGCTTTTGCATGTACATGTAGTTCAAATTTGAATTACGACCATTATATGGCTAGAATCTCAGTTAATGTCTTAAAAAGGAGAAATGAACCCTAAAAATTTCGAAATTTTAACATGGCAGTTCTATTAGTGGATGTTTACGATGCAAAAAATTTCAAGTCCATACGAGGAAGCGACCGCTGGTTTGTCATCAAACATGCATTGTCCCCTCTCGGAACCACGAGTCTTCTCATCAGATGCTCCGATTTGTGAGAGGTGTGTGTCAAAACTTTCGTCAAATAGACCAATTTTTTTACCACGGTATCTTGGTGCCATGCCATGACATCAAGCAAGGTTTCATGTATTCCTGATCATTTTTGATTTTTTTTGGAATTTAAAAGCCATGGTACTCAATGTTTGTGTCCAAGCAATGACACCAATATGTTTGTGTCCAAGCAATGACATTAACTTGCACACAAGGACACAAATATGATTTTTCAACCCATGATGATTTGCTTTTGCATGTACATGTAGTTCACATTTGAATTACGACCATTATATGGCTAGAATCTCAGTTAATGTCTTAAAAAGGTCAAATGAACCCAAAAAATTCCCAATTTTTACATGACAGTTGTATTAGTGGATGTTTACGGTACACATTTTTTCGTACAATTAAAACACCATCCGTTGCAACTGTACTTCAAATTAGTCTTTCACAGCTAATACAAAAAATCAACTACATCACACACAGTTGCTTATAGGAACCGTCTGCGATGAAAATTCGTGGGTCTATTTATGTCTTCCTCCATAAGCTTCGCCTGCTTCGTCTGCTCAAGTGTCGTTCACCCCCGAATCCATGAATCCCTGATCCCCATTCTCCAACACCTTCTTGCAAAGAATGACACCGTGGAGATGCTTCATGAGGGCCCGTACGGTTACCGCATCCGCCCCGATGTTAGGGCATATTTCTCCCTTAGTGGTTTTGGTGATTGATGACAATGCATTTGCGGACTAATCATGTGCATTGAGCATTTCAGATGATCTATCATATGGCACAAGACGATTCGTGCCCCTCGGAGATATAGGGTTAAGACGGTTATTTTTCCTACGTTTCTTTTTCGGTGGACTTGAGTCGTAGGGAAACCGTACTATTAAGAGGGGGTCCACTTCGGAAAGGTTTGGGTGGAATCATCATGTACACGTCTTCCTTTTGCACCCACTTTCCTTCCCGCGTCTTTGGAGTTCCAACTGTTTTCTTCTTTTACTTGTCCTAAAGCTACCCAGCGGTAGTACCGCTCTGGTCAGCGGTAGTACCGCTCGTGAGCGGTACTTCCGCCGGTCCAGTACCGCGAGTACTACCGCTTATTTTGAGTGTTCTGTTGTCTACTCGCGCTCAGCGGAAGTAGAGCGGTAGTAGTGCGCGGTAGTACCACTTGCGGTACTTCCGCCCTACCACCGCACAACTAACACGGATCTCGATGTAGCTCAGTATGCTAAGCGGAAGTAGCGCGGCAGTAGAGGGCGGTGCTACTTGTAGCTTGCGTTGGTATTATCCCCGAAGAGGAAGGGATGATGTAGCACAGTAGAGATAAGTATTTCTCTCAGTTATGAAACTAAGGTTATCGAACCAGTAGGAGAATCACACAACACCTCGTTAGCAGCACCTGCACACAAACAACAAATCCTTGCACCCAACGCAAACGAGGGGTTGTCAATCCCTCGGCGGTTAATTGCAATATTAAATTGTATGTGATAGATAGATAGATTGAAACAAAAATACAAAATAAAATAAATAAAAGAAAATGGCAGCAATATTTTTAGGGTTTTAGTAATATGAATTAGATAGACCCGGGGGCCATAGTTTTCACTAGAGGATTCTCTCGAGAAAATAGCATACGGTGGGTAGACAAATTATTGTTGGGCAATTGATAGAAAAGCAAATAATCATGACGATATCCAAGGCAATTGTAAGTGCATCAAGTGCCCCCTTAGTGGTTTTGGAGTATTGAAGACAAATAGGTTGAGGAACTAATGTGTTTGTGAGTATACATAGGAGACAGAGTCCCTGAAGATTTGGTTTAACACATGGAAGATGACCCCTAAAAATAGATTTCTTCAAGTGAAGAATTTGATGATGAAATTGGTACGGCCTTTGAAGAAATTGACGTGAAGTCTTTGAAGCTTGAAGACTTTGGTTTTCGTAGTTTCTTTTCTTCTTATTTGAGTCATAGGAAAAACCGTACTGTTAAAGGGGGTCTAGGTGAAACATATTTCACATTTCCAAAGTGATGCTCAAAACTTCTCAAACATATACACACAAAAGCCGCTTCGAGTGAAGCCTTTGGAAATCTCCAGTTGTCGGTGTATAAAACATGGGTATTTTATACCCTGACTTATGCACAGATAGTAGCAGCCTCCTTGCCGGCCAAGGCCTTGCCAGGAACTGCCAAGGCCAAGACTCCAAGTCCAGCCGAAGGAGCTACCAGAGAGAAGCTCAAGGCTCGGCACTCAACCAGTACCAAAGGTGAAGACACTCCTTGCCGGCAAACATAAACCGGCAAGGTGAAGACCCGGCAAGCTCCATGCCGGCAAGCTTATGCCAGCCCTCCAGCGCTCCACCTCGCCGCACAGGTGTTCACTGATGCGTGAGGTGTCGACCGCGTAGGTTGGTTGGTGAGGCTTGTCGGGCACGTGTCAGCTCGCTGGGACAAGATTTGCCTCTAATGACACCCGTCCAGGAGGCGTGTCAAGATAATACGAGGTAGCTGGGCAAGCGGTGCAGAAACCTTGCCGGGACTGCCTCTCCGCGCGACACCTAAGAGCTGCATTTAATGCCTTTGTCCTAAACTGGCAGAGTTAGGTATGATAGCACTGGTCACTATCTAGTCACGCTGTAATTACTATTTTGCCACTGTGGTAACCCCTTGGACTATAAAAGGAGGGCCAAGGCAACAGTTTAGACGATTCGGACCCCTTTTCAAACACAAGCACCTCTCGCGTAGCTGCTCTCTCCGCACCTTGCCGGGAGAAGCGCTCCTTGTACTGTGCTTCCACACCACTAATACACCAAAAGCAGGAGTAGGGTTTTACGCTTCTCAGCGGCCCGAACCTGGGTAAAATCCCTCGCGTTCCACTGTTCATGCTCTTTGTGCGCGCCGATCCTCCCCGCCGAACCACAAAGGGGCTGCATGGCCCCATAGATGGTCATACCCCGACATCTTTTGCACGCCAGGAAGGGGCGGAGAGGCGTTTGTGCGAACCTTGATCAACGGACTGCGCGTCTTCTTCATCTGCATCATCAACTTCATCACCGTCCTCCTCGTCATCGATGGCGCCCAAGAAGAAGGGCATCACGATGATGGCCACCTCGCACGCGTCCGTGGGCGGCGCGGCCGGCACGACCGGCGTGGGCGGCATGGTCATTACGCCTACCACGACCGGCACAAGGGACGGGCACCACAGAGCTGGTCGACCTCCTCGGTCTTCTGGCGAACGAGGCCATGACAGCGCAGGCGGAGCAGGCGGACCCCTTCCTCCTCCTCCTCCTCACCGCGACGACGAACGCAGCCACCGGAGCGGCAATGCCCGGGCTGGCGCGAACCGAGACCCTGCTGCGGCGACGTCCAAGGACGCTGCTTCAGGACGAACGCCGCGCCCCTCACACGACGGGTGCAGTACAACCCCGAGCGGCGCCAGCGACTCTGGGCAGGGGCGACCTCAAGGCAAGACGCCCGTGGACCAAGCCCCAGGTCCTCAGGCACCGCCTCCGCCACGGCGACCCGCTGTTGATCATGTGCCGCAGCAGCAGAGCCGCGATGGCGCTCCTACTGGCTCTGCCAGGAGTAGAGCGACGTCGCGCTCTTCACTCCCAGCCATGCCAGCCACAGCGGCAGAAGCAATGGCACGGGCTCAGATGTTACTGAACTTCCCTCCGGCAGCAGAGAAGATGGACGAGTGGAGAGCCACCATCCAAAGCTTGATTGGATTTGCCGAAGCCAGTAAATCACAGCAAGCAGAGCCTGCACGGTGTCCGCGACCGGCGCCGACATCTCCAGCTGGTGGCCGCGCTGACGGAACTACACTAACGGCTGCGGGGTGCATGTCTGGAATGTTGCGGTGCACACGGCTGAATCTCTGGATGTACTTGCGCAAGGTTTCACCGTCTCTTTGTGGGATCACCTGCAGTTCGCTGGGCTATCCAGGAGTCTTGTGGCCTCCGGTAAAGGCACCAACGAACTCGTTGCAGAGGTCTGACCACGAAGAGATGGAGTTCTCCGTCAAGTTCATCAGCCAAGACCTCACGTTGGGTTTCACAGCAAGCAGAGCCTTCACGGCGTCCGTGACCGGCACCGGCATCTCCAGCTGGTGGCCGCGCCGACGGAACTACACTAACGGTGCAGTCTCCGCCATGGCAGCAGCTACAACAGCAACAACACCCACAGCCGCGACAAGCCCAGCAATCTTTTGGGCCCGACGAGATGTCGATCGCGACTTCGGATCCACGAGCGCGGCGAGATCAGCGATAGGTACTGCAAGACAGGCGAGCTGAGGACGCCCGCACCACCATCGAACGGCGCCGCGAGGCACGGCGTCAATCCGATGCACGTAACGGCCCCATCGTTGATGAGCCTGCACCAGGGGTCGCCGGATACCTACCTTACGAGGTTGGGTGTCCTGCCTTCACTCATGAGCTGCGGCAAGTCCGGTGGCCGTCCGTCCGAGCCTTCAAGCCAGAAGTGCCGGAAAAATACGACGGCAAGCTAAACCCGGCAGAGTTTCTGGGCATCTATACGATTGCCGTACAAGCTGCCGGAGGAAGAGATGAGAAAATCCTCGCCAACTACTTTCTGTTGGCACTGAAACACAACGTGAGGTCTTGGCTGATGAACTTGCCGGAGAACTCCATCTCTTCGTGGTCAGACCTCTGCAACGAGTTCGTTGGTGCCTTTACCGGAGGCCACAAGACTCCTGGACAGCCCAGCGACCTGCAGGTGATCGCACAAAGAGACGGTGAAACCTTGCGCAAGTACATCCAGAGATTTAGCCGTGTGCACCGCAACATTCCAGACGTGCACCCCGCAGCCGTGATTGCTGCCTTTCACACGAATGTGCGCAATCGGAGGATGCGGGAGAAAATGAACGTCAAATTGCCCAAAACCGTAAACGAGCTCTACACGATGGCAGATAACTGTGCGTGTGCCGAGGAAGGGAGAAGGCTTCCCTGGGAGGACGCTGGCGCCGAGGTAGATTCTGAGGACGATGATGCTGCCACCCCGGGGAAGAAGGGCCGAAAGCGCAACAGGAAGCGCAAGGGAAAAACTGTGATGGCCATCGAAGGTTCCGGCAACTCTGAGCCCGCCAAGAAAGCCAAAACGGAGAGTCCCGGCAAGGAGGCAGCTGCATGCACCGCTTGTCGGGAGGCTGCGGCAAATGAGAAGGCCGGCAGACCCGATGGACCGTACTGTAAGATCCACCGCACCAAGGGCCATGATCTCCAAGAGTGCCGACAAGTCGAGCACCTTGTCGAGAAGCGGAAGGCTGAATACGAGAAGCGCGACAAAGAAAAGGGTCAAGATGGTGCTGATGGGTCCGGCAAGAAAGGCCGCGGTGGTCGAGGGGGCCGCCGCGGCAAGGCCAAACAGCAGAAGGAGAAGCCTGCAAGGGGCCGTGAAAAGAAAGAGGGAGATGATGGAAGTGAAGAAGAAGAGGATGATGATGGGATCAGCGAGCAAGAATTCCAGAAGGCGACTGACGCCATGTGCGTTGACGGAGGCGCATATTTGCACTCATCCCACCGCCAACTTAAGCGGTGGGCTCGTGAAGTTAACGCGGCAGAGCCGGCAATGGGCTCTCAAAAACCACTCAAATGGTCGCACACGCCTATCATCTTTGATGCTGAGGACCACCCTGATCGCATAACCGCGGTCGGGTGCTTGCCATTGTTGGTCTCGCCAACAATTCGCAACCTCCAAGTAACAAAGATGTTAGTTGACGGTGGGGCCGGCCTGAACCTGATCTCTCCGGAAGTTATCAAGAGGCTGCAGATCCCCGATGAGGAACTCGAGAAAACGGGCACGTTTCAGGGAGTAAACCCGGGAAGAAGCCAGCCCAAGGGAAATATCACGTTGCCGGTGACGTTTGGCGGGGAACTGAATTACAGGACGGAAAAGATTGTCTTTGATGTCGTCAAGACCCCCCTACCGTATAATGGAATTCTTGGCCGCCCAGCCTTGGCAAAATTCATGGCGGCGTCTCACTACGCTTATAACTCACTAAAGATGCCAGGGTCGATGGGTATCATTTCCATCAACTCCGACAAGAAAGATGCAGTCATTTACGTCGACAAGATGTACAGGGACGCGGTTGCAGCAGAGGCGGCCAAGGCGCCAGCTTCCGCCAAGAAGAAAGAAAAGAAGAACTCTGGCAAGACCTCTAGCAAGGATTCCGGGAAGCGCACCTCTTCGGAGTGCTGCGCACCCGTTGAAGACTTGCTGGAATGCTCTGCCGGTAAGAGATCCAAAGCCACTGCACCGGCAACCAAGAAGGTGCCGGCGAGGGAGAACGGCGCTGACGGTACCTTCACCTTCAGCGCCACTCTTGACAGCAAATAGGAAAGCGCGCTCGTTGCCTTCCTGCGGGCGAATGTCGATGTGTTCGCGTGGCGACCGTCTGACTTCCCCGGCGTTCCCAGGGAGGTAATTGAGCACCACCTTGCCGTTTGTCCCCACGCTCGGCCCGTAAAACAGAAAGTCCGGAAGCATGCTTTGGAGCGACAGCAGTTCATTGCCGAAGAAATCAAGAAACTCGAAGCAGCAGGCCTGGTCAGAGGAGTGTTACATCCCACGTGGTTGGCGAATCCAGTGGTGGTGCACAAGGCAAACGGGAAGTGGAGACTTTGTATAGACTACACTGATATCAACAAAGCTTGTCCAAAAGATCCTTTCCCTTTGCCGCGCATCGATCAAATTGTGGACTCCACCTCTGGCTGTGATATGCTATCCTTCCTTGATGCATATTCCGGATACCATCAGATATTCATGGTCAAGGAGGACGACGAGAAAACCGCATTCATTACTCCATGTGGCACGTACTGCTTCCTGCGTATGCCTTTCAGATTAAAGAGTGCCGGTTCCACGTTTGCAAGAGCAGTCCAGATTGGTTTTGAGCCCCAGAAGCACAGGAATGTAGAAGCCTACATGGATGATATAGTGGTCAAAACCAAGGACAAATCAACCCTCATTCAAGACTTGGAAGAGACGTTTGCAAACCTGCGCAAGATAAACCTGAAGCTCAATCCCGAGAAGTGTGTGTTTGGCGTCCCGTCCGGCAAACTTCTCGGATTCTTTATATCTCAGCGGGGAATTGAGGCAAATCCCGACAAGAACAAGGCAATTGAGCAGATTCAAGCACCAAAAAGGGTCAAGGATGTGCGGCGTCTTGCCGGTTGTGTTGCTGCTTTGAGTAGGTTCATTTCAAAATCTGCCGAGCGCGCCTTGCCATTCTTCAAAATTTTGAAAAAGGCAGGTCCAATGAAATGGACTCCGGAAGCGGAGGCCGCGCTGCAAGACTTGAAGGGATACCTCTCCTCTGCGCCAACACTAGTTGCGCCTAGACCACAAGAGCCGTTGCTGCTATACATAGCAGCAACGAATCAAGTGGCCAGTGTTGCATTAGTGGCACAGAGGGAAATCAATGATGAAGGAGCAACCGAGGCATGCCCATCCGGCGACAAGCCGGAATCTTCACCGGCAAGGTCTGACGCCGACAAGGCAGATACAGCGCAAGTAGATGGAGCTGATCAGCAGGTGGTGCCGAAGAAGAAAACAGTGCAGTGACCGGTGTATTTCATTAGTTCCCTCCTACAGGGGGCTAGATCGAGATACTCTGGACTGCAGAAGTTGCTTTTCGGCCTCCTTATGGCCTCAAGGAAGCTGCGTCACTACTTCCAAGCACACGAGATCACCGTTGTCACTCGCTTCCCGCTGCAACGCATCTTGAAAAATCCAGAGGCAAACGGCAGGGTAGTGGTGTGGGCGTTGGAGTTATCAAGCTTTGCACTCAAGTTTGAGTGCACTTCAGCAATCCAGAGCAGAGCCTTGGCAGAGTTCATTGCTGAATGGACACCAACGCAAGACGAAGAGATTCAAGAAACGGCTCTCCCCGGCAAGGAAACAGCGAAAGAATGGGTTATGTACTTCGATGGTGCCTTTTCGCTGCAAGGCGCCGGTGCCGGAGTGCTGCTTGTCGCACCCACCGGGGAGCACCTCAAGTACGTGGTCCAAATGCACTTTCCCAGGGAGCAAGCTACAAACAACACTGCTGAGTACGAAGGGCTCCTTGCCGGTCTTCGGATCGCAGTGGACCTTGGAATCAAGAAATTGATCATCCGCGGTGACTCGCAGCTTGTTGTGAAGCAAGTGAATAAGGATTACCAAAGCCCATTGATGAGAGCATATGTGGAAGAAGTGAGGAAATTGGAGGAACACTTTGACGGACTGCTAACAGAACACGTCCCTCGTGTGGAAAACAGCATTGCTGATAGCCTGTCAAAGGGTGCCGCGTGAAAGCTTCCCGTGGAACCGGGAACCTTTGTGCTCCATTTGAATCAACCCACAGTTACTCCGTCAACGCAGGCCAGTAAGAGAAGAAAGTTGAGTACCGGCAAGTACTTTCCGGCGGAGCTCCCAGAAGCCACCGGCAACGACGCTGCCGGGAACAACGACACGGCTGGTGGTGAGCAACGGCTTAGCGCAGGACCACAGGTTCTTGCCGCGGAAGCAAGCGCTCCCATGACCGAAGAGAAGCCTTTGGCCCTTGTCATCGAGCCACGGGCTCCGGCATGGGCACAGCAGATAGTCCATTTTCTTCAAACTTGAGAACTTCCCGATGAGCAAGAGGAAGCTGAGAAAGTAGCCCGCCAGTCAAGTATGTATCAGTTTGTGGATAGCATCCTATACAGAAAACGACCAAACGGTGTGAAATTGAAGTGTATCTGCCGAGAAGACGGGCTAGAACTGTTGGCGGAGATACATGGAGGCATATGTGGCTCTCACATAGGATCAAGGGCCCTTGCCGGCCAAGCTTTCCGGCAAGGCTTCTATTGGCCCACCGCCCTCCAGGATGCGACTGAGCTAGTAACCAAGTATGAAGCGTGCCAGTTCCATTCAAAGAATGTACATCAACCAGCTCAAGCTCTCCAAACGATCCCTCTCTCCTGGCCCTTTTCGGTCTGGGGGCTCAATATCCTGGGCCCTTTCCCCCGCGCTGCCGGGGGCTTCGAGTACTTGTACGTCGCTATCGACAAGTTCACGAAGTGGCCAGAAGTGGAGCCAGTGAGGAAGGTGATAGCGCAATTAGCCGTCAAGTTCTTCAAAGGATTAGTTTGCCGTTTCGGGGTTCCTAACAGGATCATCACTGACAACGGCACGCAATTCACGAGCCGCACCTTCATGCAGTAAATTCAAGACCTTGGCAGCAAAATCTGTTTTGCGTCTGTCGCTCCCCCGAGAAGCAACGGCCAAGCAGAAAGGATGAATGCTAAAGTGCTGCGTGGTCTCAAGACAAGAACTTTGGACAAGCTGCGCAAGTGCGGAAAGCGCTGGGTTGATGAGTTGCCGGCGGTTCTTTGGTCAGTCAGAACGACACCAAATCGAGCTACCGCCTAGACACCCTTCTCCCTAATCTATGGTGCAGAGGCGGTGCTTCCCACGGAACTCAAATACGGGTCACCTCGAGTACTCGCTTATGATGAAGCTGAGCAAGGGCAACTGCGGCAAGCCGACGCGTTGCTCCTTGAGGAAGATCGTCTTCGGGCGGCTGTGTGAGCTGCGCGCTACCAGGAAGCCTTGCGCCGCTACCATAGCTGCAAAGTGTGCGCCCGGAGCCTTGAGGAAGGCGACCTTGTTCTTCGGCGCACCCAGTCCGCCAAAGGATCAAACAAGTTGACGCCGAAGTGGGAAGGCCCTTACCGGGTAGTACGAGTCACCAGGCCTGGCGCAGTCCGGCTGGAGACTGAAGATGGCACCCCAGTGCAAAACTAATGGAATATTGAGCATCTTCGCAAGTTCTACCCGTGAGGCGCAGTTGTCGGGACATCTCCCGGCAACCCCTTTTGTACAAGCCTTGTCAGCAAGACATGTAACCCTTCATACAAAGCCAGGCACAGAACCTGTGCATAATAAAGCTAAGTGCTTCGCGACTCCTCAGACATGTTCATTTACATATCGATGCATATGATGTTGTGATGTACACTTTGGTTTGTATGAGATAGCTAACGAGCCGTCAAGGTTCCCAAAACTCTCTTTTCTCTTTTACCTTTTTCTTAAAAGGACAAGGGAATCCCTCGCGCGCAAGTTTCTCGGGGGGAGCGGAGATGGGTACCATTTCTAAATGACGTTCAAGTGATCATTTCATGCAACAAGAAAAACGACGCAGAGAAAAGCTAAGTTGAAAGATTTTAAAAAAATTCCTTAGTTACATTCGTGTTCTCCCTTGAACGATTTTGCACTTTGTATGAGAAACCTGCACGCGAAAGGAACCTTGTCGCGATCGGTCTGCGCTCTAGCTTGCCTCGAGTTCGTTTGGCAAGCCTAGCAGCTGCGTCTTGTCCCGGCAAGTCGCCTAGCCGGCAGAGGCACTTCCAGCAGGCTGCGAAGGACCCGTTCCTCAAAGCGCTCGCGGCAAGTGTGCGCACCGGCAAGCTTCCGACAAGCGTAGGGAACACGATCGTGCAAAGACAAATGAAACATGGGAAAACCACGCACGCTTATTTAAACCTGGCAAACACCCGATGATCATTAAGAAAGTACTCGATTACATGTTCATTGGCCCTTTGCTAGGGTTTATCTCGAGTGCAATACAAGGGCAAAAGGGGCGCCTAGGCGGATCGCTCCCGGTGATGGGGATATGTACCTAGGGTAGGGTCATAGGCCTGACCTACCTGCCCTACCCAAGGACACTGCCCCAGAAAGCTTAAGGGCTGCAAGGAGATCTCCGACTGAAATCGCCAAGGCATACAAGTCACTCGACAATATCCACTCGGAGATTACCTTTTCACTCGACGAGTACCATTCACTCGGAAGACCCGGAAGACAGTCGACCGCAGAAGACCAGAAGCCACCCCAGGGAGGCCAACGGGCAGGCGTTCGTCTGTCTCATTAATAGCGTTTATTACGTACGTTATCAGTAACGTACGTCTTTATAACCAGGATCTGACCCTTAAACGCTGGACACTTTTGAGGGGCAGCGCGCTCTATATAAGCCACCCCTCCCCTCTGGCATAAGGGTTGGTTCGCACCCCCTGTAACGATACTCCTATTACACTCGACAAAGAGCTCCCGAGCACCTGAGACCTAGGGCTATTACCTCCACGAGAGGGGCCTGAACTCATACATCTGTGTGTACACCCTCGCCGTAGCTAGGACTCTACCCTCTCCTTACGTACCCCTACCTTCTACTGTCAGACTCGTTCCCATGACAGTTGGCGCCCACCGTGGGGCGGCGTCTAAGCGACTTCCGACGAGGTTGCATTTGTTTTCCTTCGTCATGTCTTCCGGCGGTGATTTGTTCCTGGGCCGCGAGATCCATCTCGGAGCGCTCACCTTCATCGCCGACGATTCGGCATGGCTCCAGGAAGCGCCTCTAGATGTTGAGGCGCTCCCAATACGTGGAGCGACGCACTTCTGCGCAAGCTCCTGCGGTGTTCTTCTCCTTCAGCTGTCGACTCCGTACGTGTCGGCCCTCCATGCTGTTCATCGCCGCAAGCGATCCGGTCGTTCACGGCTACAGCGTTGGGTGCGACATGCGGCGGCCCGCCAGGCTTCGTCCCCGCAGATTGCGGCCATCGAGCCCGCCGAGTCACTTCTCGGCGTGTTCGACTCGGCGTCAGATCGGTCTGACGTTCCCTCCGAGTGCGAGAGCTGCGATCCTGCGGCTGAAGTTCTTACGGCTGGCTCTCATCAGAGTCCGCCGCCTGGCTTCAACCATGCCAGGCACGAGATTGGTGGAACGTCGAATGAACAGCAGCGCCGGGATGAGGATGTTCTCCATACTCCCATCGCCGGCACGACTACTGAGGCCCAGGCCATGGAGGCGACTCGCCTTCGACTCAAAGAGACGCAGAAGGCACTCGACGAGCGTGCTCGACAGCGTCCGCCGCGTCCCAAGACATCAGCGACAGTTGTTTCCGAGTGGATCGCGGAATAACGTCGAGGTATTCCGTACTCCAGTGTTGAATGTTGCAGCTGCTGCTAGGATTGCAGATTCTATACAGCCATCACGGTCGGAAGCTGGTAGAGGTTTGCAACAGATCAGAACATTGCTCGAGGCAGCGCAGCAGCAGAATGCGGCTGTTTCTCAGTCGCAGAACAGGTTACATAGCAATTCGCCCAGGGCGGAAACAGTTCAGTCGGCCCACAGCCCTGGGTCGCCCCTGCGCCACAGAGGTGGAGACTTCCGTGAAGGTCGGTACAGAGATCAGGGGCGAGATTAGTTTGCTCCCTGTTATCACCGCGATGACCGCCGTTGAGTGCTTTCTCCTCCGCGGAGTGGTTCATATGTGCCCTAGCACAATGATGATAAGCGCCCGTTCGGTGATGAGCGGAATCCTGGATTTGACGCAAGGGATGTCCTTGCTCAAAGACGGGTCGACAGGGGCAGAGCCCACAGAGATGGTTATAACGGAGACTATCCGAGTGGAAGTGGAGCTGTTGTGTCTGGTCCCGAGTGTTTTAGCAGAGCCATTCGCTCTGCAGAGATTCCCCCCAACTTCAGGTTGGCGGCTGGAATTGGCAAGTTTTCTGGCGAGTCGAAGCCCGAGACACGGTTAGATGATTACCGAGTGGCCGTGCAGATTGGTGGAGGAAACGACAACATAGCCATGAAGCATTTGTCCCTGATGTTAGATGGTTCAGCCAGAGCTTGGTTGAATCGTTTGGCTCCCTCTAGTATCTATTGCTGGGAGGATTTGGCCCGAGTGTTCATCAGAACCTTTGAGGGCACCTGCAAACGTCCGGCTGGTTTGATTGATTTGCAGCACTGTGTTCAGAAACCCAATGAGACCTTGCGAGACTACATTCAGCGCTGGTCCACCCTGCATCACACGGTGGAGAATGTTTCCGAACATCAGGCTGTTTGCGCCTTCAAGGCTGGTGTTAGATACAGAGAGCTCTATCTGAAGTTTGGTCGCACTGGTGATATTTCTCTTAGCAAGATGATGGAGATTGCCACTCGGTACGCCAATGGTGAAGAAGAGGACCGCCTCCGAAGCGGTAAAGGAAAAGCAGTCGACAATGATGCAGGCGGAAATTCCAATCGGAAGCAGAAGCGCAAGGCTGATCCCCCTGTTCAGGCAGAAGCGGCCGCTCTGGCTGCACTGGCCAAAAATAAAGGAAAGTCCAAAGCTAAGTTCACCCCCAAGAAGTCAAAGAATCAATCGGGTACAGATGTTATGGATTTACCGTGTGCAATCCACACGAGGAAAGATGAAGAGGGCAATTTAATATTGCCAAAGCATACCACTCGACAGTGCCGTTTGCTGATCGAACAGTTCAAAGAGAGCCAGTCGAGTGAAAAAGACCCTGAAAAGGGAGATGAAGAAGATAAAGAAGAGTTTCCTGAGGTCAATGCCACTCTGTTGATTTTTGCTGATGTTGAGAGCAAGAGTCGACTGAAAGTTATCAACAGGGAGGTTAACATGGCGGTTCCCTCTACCCCCACATATCTCAAATGGTCTCAGACTGCTATCACGTTTGATCAGTCAGATCACCCTGCGCATATCGCTACCCCCGGGCGGCAAGCGCTGGTGGTGGACCCAGTTGTGGGGGGCACTCGACTCCGCAAGATTTTGATGGACGGTGGGAGCGGTCTGAACATCCTATATGCAGATACCCTCAAGGGGATGGGCATTCCGATGTCCCGACTCAGTGAAAGCAACATGCAGTTCCATGGCGTCATCCCTGGGAAAAAGGCCCGTTCACTCGGTCAAATAGCGTTGGATGTTGTGTTTGGTGACGTTAAACATTTTGGCAAGGAAAAATTGACATTTGAAGTGGTGGACTTCCAGAGCGCATACCACGCCATCCTTGGTCATCCGGCTTATGCCCGTTTCATGGCCCGTCCATGTTACGTGTATCTCAAGCTGAAGATGCCCGGGCCCAAGGGTGTGATCACAGTCACTGGCAATCGACAGAGGGCTGAGGAGTGCCTTCAGCAGGGCTCCAAGATCGCCGATCATCAGATGGCCATGGTTGAATTGGAAGAATACAAGAAAAACGCTGATCCTTCCGACCTGTTGCGCGCTAAGAAGCCTGCTTCTGAGTCAGCTTTTCAGTCGGCAGGAGAAGTGAAGAAAGTGAACATTCACCCGACAGATCCCACTGCTGCCCCAACCAACATCTCGATGACACTCGACAGCAAATAGGAAGCCGAGCTCATCCAGTTCCTCCGTGAGAACTGGGACATCTTCGCATGGAAGCCTGCTGACATGCCTGGTGTACCCAGGGAACTGGCTGAGCATCGATTGAGAGTTAACCCGAAGGCTAAGCCTGTGAAGGAGCATTTGCGTCGGTCGGCAACGGAGAAGCGAAAAGCAATCGGCGAGGAGGTGGCTCGTCTCTTGGCGGCTAAGTTCATACGTGAGATTTACCACTCCGAGTGGTTATCGAACGTCGTTATGGTCCCTAAGAAGGACAAGTCACTCCGCATGTGTATTGATTTCAAACATATCAATCGGGTCTGCCCAAAAGATCATTTTCCACTCCCCCGCATTGATTAGATTGTCGACTCAACTGCGGGGTGTGAGCGTCTATCTTTTCTGGATACTTACTCTGGTTACCATCAGATCCGTCTGTTTGGTCCGGATGAAATAAAGACAGCCTTCATCACCCCTTTCGGGTGTTTCTGTTATATCACCATGCCTTTTGGTTTGAAGAACGCTGGCGCTACTTTCATGCGCATGATTCAAAAATGTTTACTCGATCAGATCCCGCGGAATGTTGAAGCGTACATGGATGACATTGTCGTCAAGTCTCGCAAAGGTTCCGACCTGTTGTCTGACTTAGCTGAAACATTCGCCAATCTGAGGAGATATGACATCAAGCTAAATCCGACTAAGTGCACTTTCGGTGTTCCTGGCGGCAAATTACTCGGTTTTCTTGTTTCCGAAAAGGGAATCGACGTTAATCCTGAAAAGATCGGTGCCATCACCCGAATGAAAAGCCCTGAGCGTGTGCACGATGTCCAGAAGCTCACAGGTTGCTTGGCAGCATTGAGTCGATTCATTTCTCGTCTCGGTGAAAAGGCATTGCCTTTATACCAACTGATGAAGAAGTCTGATACATTCGAGTGGACTCCTGAAGCTGAAGCAGCGTTTGTCGAGCTCAAAGCTCTGCTTTCCACCCAGCCAGTGCTTGCTGCTCCGCACAGTAAGGAGCCATTGCTATTGTACATAGCGGCTACTAATCAGGTCATCAGTACAGTTCTCACTGTCGAGAGGGAAGAGGAAGGTAAAGCTTACAAAGTCCAGCGTCCTGTTTATTACGTCTCTGAAGTGTTGACTCCTTCAAAGCAAAGATATCCACATTACCAGAAGCTCGTGTACGGTATATATCTGTTAGCTAAGAAGGTGGCACATTATTTTCAAGATCACTCAATTTCAGTCGTCAGTGATGCTCCATTGTCTGAAATTCTCCACAATCGAGATGCGTCTGGTCGAGTGGCCAAATGGGCTATTGAGCTCCTCTATTTTGACATCAAGTTTGAAGCAAAGAAAGCAATCAAGTCTCAAGCCCTCGCCGATTTCCTGGCCGAGTGGACTGAACAGCAGCAGCCGGTCCAAGTTTACTCGGCACACTGGACCATGTTCTTTGATGGCTCGAAGATGCTGAATGGGTCTGGTGCTGGCGTAGTACTGGTGTCCCCAAAAGGCGACAAACTCAGTTACGTCTTGCAGATTCACTTTGATTCCTCCAACAATGAAGCTGAATATGAAGCGCTCTTGTATGGGTTGCGTATGGCCATTTTACTCGGCGTCCGGCGCCTGATGGTATATGGCGACTCTGATTTGGTGGTCAATCAAGTGATGAAAGAGTGGGATGTCAGGAACCCCGCTATGACTGGATACTGCAATGCAGTAAGGAAACTCGAGAAGAAATTCGAAGGTTTGGAACTCCATCATGTTCCCCGAGTGAAGAATCAAGCAGCGGATGAGCTGGCAAAGATTGGATCCACTCAGAAGCCTGTCCCCAGCAATGTATTTCTCGAGCACCTTCATTCTCCTTCGGTGCAGGAAGATCCCTTCACTGAAGAGCCCCCGCAGGCAAAAAGCGCCTCTGATCCGACTGAAGTCGATGTCCCAGCTGTCATTGATCTGGTCATGCAGATTTTAGTGATCACGCCCGATTGGACTGTACCCTATATTGCGTACATTCTTAGGAGAGAACTCCCAGATGATGAAGATGAAGCTCCACAGATAGTCCCCAGATCCAAGGCTTTTACTGTTATGGATGGACAAATCTACAGAGAAAGTGTGACTGGCGTGATTCAGCGGTGTATTTCTCCTGAAGAAGGTCGACTGATTTTGGAGGAGATTCACTCAGGAACTTGTGGTCATCATGCGTCCTCTAGGACAATTGTTGCCAAAGCTTACCGAGCGGGTTTCTTTTGGCCACGCGCCAATGAGATGGCTAAAGATATAGTTGATCACTGCGAAGGATGCCAGTTCTATTCGAACCTGTCACACAAACCTGCGTCTGCCTTGAAGACTATTCCACTCGTTTGGCCGTTTGCTGTATGGGGCTTGGATATGGTTGGACCCCTTAGAACAGGCCAGAGTGGATTCACTCACTTACTGGTTGCAGTCGACAAGTTCACTAAGTGGATTGAAGCTAAACCCATCAAGAAGCTGAACGCCCGCACTGCTATCAAATTCATGAAAGAAATAACCTTCAGATATGGAGTCCCCCACAGTATCATTACAGACAATGGCTCTAACTTTGACTCGGAAGAGTTCAGATACTTTTGCTCCTCTCAAGGCACTCGGGTGGATTACGCATCCGTTGCGCACCCCCAGTCTAACGGTCAAGCTGAGCGAGCGAATGGCCTTATCCTCCAAGGACTGAAGCCTCGGCTCATGCGAGATCTTGATCATGCTGCTGGAGCTTGGGCCACTGAATTGCCGTCTGTTCTGTGGGGCTTGAGGACGACTCCTAACCAGTCGACTGGACGCACTCCTTTGTTCCTTGTGTATGGAGCTGAAGCCGTTCTGCCATGTGACGTCCTTCACAATTCTCCCCGAGTGGATCTTTACTCTGAAGACGAAGCTGAGCAAGCAAGACAAGATGGGGTGGATCTCCTAGAGGAAGAATGAGAGATGGCCCTGATCCGGTCGACTGTATATCAACAAGACCTTCGCCGCTTCCATGCGAGACACGTCAAGAGCCGTTCATTCCACGAAGGTGATCTGGTGCTCCGAGTGGATCAGCAGCGACCCCACAGGTTGGCCCCAGCGTGGGAAGGCCCATTCGTCGTCACCAAGGTGCTGAACAACGGAGCGTACCATCTTTTCAACTTGAAGAAGAATATTGATGAGCCACGCGCCTGGAATGCGGATTTGCTTCGACGCTTTTATACTTGACGGCTGAGTTGTTTTGATGTAATAAGAGTGCTCCAGACGATGTCGTTTGTTAAGTTATGACTTCCGCAGTCTATTGTCGATTCCGATCGCACAATTTCGCATTCAAAGACTTCTCCGAGTGAAGAGCAATCCTCTCTCTTGGGGGCTTAGCTGCGAACCCGTTTCGCCTAAGTTAAAAACCCTTCCGAGTGTATAACAATCAATACACTCGGAGACTTAGCCGCGAACCAGTCTTCGCCTAAGTTCAAAAACTTCTCCGAGTGAAGAGCAATCCTCTCTCTCGGGGGCTTAGCTGCGAACCCGCTTCGCCTAAGTTAAAAACCCTTCCGAGTGTATAACATTCAATACACTCGGAGACTTAGTTGCGAACCAGTCTTCGCCTAAGTTCAAAAATTACTCCGAGTGAAGAGCGATCCTCTTTCTCGGGGGCTTAGCTGCGAACCCGTTTCGCCTAAGTTAAAAACCCTTCCGAGTGTATAACATTTAATACACTCGGGGACTTAGCCGCGAACCAGTCTTCGCCTAAGTCTAAAACTTCTCCGAGTGAAGAGCGATCCTCTCTCTCGGGGGCTTAGCTGCGAACCCGTTTCGCCTAAGTTAAAAACCCTTCCGAGTGTATAACATTTAATACACTTGGGGACTTAGCCGCGAACCAGTCTTCGCCTAAGTCTAAAACTTCTCCGAGTGAAGAGCGATCCTCTCTCTCGGGGGCTTAGCTGCGAACCCGTTTCGCCTAATTTAAAAACCCTTCCGAGTGTATAACATTCAATACACTCGGGGACTTAGCCGCGAACCAGTCTTCGCCTAACTCTAAAAATTACTCCGAGTGAAGAGCGATCCTCTTTCTCGGGGCTTAGCTGCGAACCCGTTTCGCCTAAGTTAAAAACCCTTCCGAGTGTATAACATTCAATACACTCGGAGACTTAGCCGCGAACCAGTCTTCGCCTAAGTTCAAAAACTTCTCCGAGTGAAGAGCAATCCTCTCTCTCGGGGGCTTAGCTGCGAACCCGTTTCGCCTAAGTTAAAAACCCTTCCGAGAGTATAACATTCAATACACTCGGAGACTTAGCTGCGAACCAGTCTTCGCCTAAGTTCAAAAATTACTCCGAGTGAAGAGCGATCCTCTTTCTCGGGGGCTTAGCTGCGAACATGTTTTGCCTAAGTTAAAAACCCTTCCGAGTGTATAACATTTAATACACTCGGGGACTTAGCCGCGAACCAGTCTTCGCCTAAGTCTAAAACTTCTCCGAGTGAAGAGCGATCCTCTCTCTCGGGGGCTTAGCTGCGAACCCGTTTCGCCTAAGTTAAAAACCCTTCCGAGTGTATAACATTCAATACACTCGGGGACTTAGCCGCGAACCAGTCTTCGCCTAAGTCTAAAAATTACTCCGAGTGAAGAGCGATCCTCTTTCTCGGGGGCTTAGCTGCGAACCCGTTTCGCCTAAGTTAAAAACCCTTCCGAGTGTATAACATTCAATACACTCGGAGACTTAGCCGCGAACCAGTCTTCGCCTAAGTTCAAAAACTTCTCCGAGTGAAGAGCAATCCTCTTTATCGGGGGCTTAGCTGCGAACCCGTTTCGCCTAAGTTAAAAACCCTTCCGAGTGTATAACATTCAATACACTCGGAGACTTAGCTGCGAACCAGTCTTCGCCTAAGTTCAAAAATTACTCCGAGTGAAGAGCGATCCTCTTTCTCGGAGGCTTAGCTGCGAACCCGTTTCACCTAAGTTAAAAACCCTTCCGAGTGTATAACATTCAATACACTCGGAGACTTAGCCGCGAACCAGTCTTCGCCTAAGTTTAAAATTCTTACGAGTGCAGAACACCCGTTCCATTCGAGAATTAAATAAATTCAGCCAAGCAAAATGTCGGAAAGAAAAATGCGAGTAAGACTAGAATCTCTAGCGCAGCAAGAACTTGTTCGCGCAAAGGGAAGTTCTCAGGCTTGAGGCCTGAACGAAGTTTAATCGGTTACACCATCACTCGGCATACCGAGGCAAATAAAGTTTTAACTGAAAGCAAAGCACTAGTTCAAGCTCCAGTAGGGCTTGAGGGCTCGACAAAGGTGTCCAGGTCAATTCCGTCGGCGATCCGAGTGGCTGCTTCGATGAAAGTCTCCATGAAATCTTCAAACTGAAGTTTCTATGTGTTGATCACTCGGAGAGCCTTCAGTTTGTCCTCCCTGGCCTCCTTGCAATGAACCCTGACGAGTGAAAGTGCCACATCAGCACCACAACGAGCAGCGGATTTCTTCCACGCCTGCACTCGACTGGGGATTTCATTGCGGCGAGTCATCATAGACTCGAGGTCAGTCTGGAGAGAATCTTCAGGCCACAACTCCTTGTCGACCTTCTCGAACGCAGCCTTCAGCCGAGTGACATATCCTAGGACACTCTTAAGATGAGCTTCGAGTCGAAACATATCCATGGCCACGGCATCCCCGACGAGTGACTTCATGGGGTCCAGATTGGGCTGGATCTCTTCAGTTTCCTTCTCAAAGTCTTGACAGAATTCTGCATGAAGAGAAAGGGAAAAGGTGATCACAATGCCGTTCTGAAGAAATCAAAGAAATTCATTCGACAGAAGAAATTCACCTTCAAGCATGCTAAACATTTTCTTCGCGAAGTCTCCTAAGTGTTTCTCCAGAGCACTCTTTCCCTTGGTTTGCACTTCAAGTTTTTTGATCCAATCGGATCGTTCCTGCTTGAGTTTGGCGTTCTCTTCTTCCAGTTTACTGGCTGCAGCAAGTTTCTTCTCAGCGGCTTCAGTTTTCTCCTTCGCTTCCTTCTGAGCATCAGCAAGTGATTTGTCCTTGTCCTCGAGCGCCTTCTTCATGGTATCTAAAGAAATAACATTGTTGAGTCGCGCTCGGAGACGACGGTTCTCATCACGTACGTCTGTTCGAGTGGATTCACTCGGTTCAAAGGATGGAAGATGAAAGTGATAATGCAATTGATCGACAAAGATTACCTCCCAAAGTCTTCAATTCGGTCTGTGCACGGTCCAGGTTGTTGTTCGTCGGCTCCAGATCCAGCAGAAGTCGATTCTTTTCCTTCTCCAGCTCAACGTACTTGGTCCCGAGCTCACAGGCTTTCTGAAATCAACAAGGAAGGGGTTCAGTCGACATGGATATTTCTCTACTCCCGAGTGGAAAAGTACAAGTGCAGTTGACTGAAAGACGGCCCGCCACCCCACCCCACAACCCTATACATCGTCATATCATGGTTGATGGAAATGATGTCCATGAAACCTGCAGAATGGTTCTTAAGACTACTGCCCATCGTCAACGATCGACAGTAGTCTCGGGGACTACACTCAGTGGGTGCACTCAGCGTGCCCCCACTGGATACAAAAACACTCGACCAGGTCTGGCCTGTCAGAGTATAAACAAAGAAGCAAGCAAGCGAACATTGTTTCTATCAGACCCCCGCCGATGCACGCACTCGACAGCGGTCTCCGGGACTACACCCAGTGGGTGCACTCAGCGTGCCCCCACTGGACCTTCTTTTACTTGACAAGGTCTGTCCTGTCGAATGGAAAACAACTTTCAAACCAACTCTAAGACCCCTGTCGATGCCTTCGTCATTCGACAGCTGTCTCGAGGACTACACCCACTGGGTGCACTCAGCGTGCCCCCACTGGACCAGAGACTACCTGATCTACTTGCAAAGAAAACACCCAGTGGGTGTAAAATCAAGACGGACAGGAATTCATTTGGAGATGAACTTACAATAGCACTTACTCGAACATTGGCTTGAAGCGCTGAGCTAGCATCATAGGCTAACTTGCTGGCTTCATACGCCTCCTTTGTTCGCAGCATCATCTGCCCAACCTGAATCATGGCTTCCTTGGCAGCTCCAGTTTGGTCCTCCGGGACGTGATACAAAGGGTATGCGGGCGTCGAATGAGTTGGTGCTGTAACTGAGGCAGCAGGAGGTGCTTCAGATTGTCCAATAGGTGCTGAAGCCACCAGAATTGAAGTGGCTGGCGGAGCACTCGACAGCGGGGCCACAAGGGCTGGAGGTGTCGCAGCAGTCGACCCATGGGGCATCTGTCCTGACGATGTTCTCCGAGTGCGTACGTGTGGAGCCTCCAGAGGCACAGCTTCATCTTGCGTTCCTCGCTGCAGCTCTTCGTCATCTTCCAGTTCGATGACTTCGTCAGCTATCAATCGGCAATTTTAATCAAGTCACTCGACGATTATTCTTCAAAAAACAGAGTAGAGTGTGGGTTTGTTATACCTCGTTGGGAGGTGGCCGCATCAGGAGTGTTCACTTCCATATGGTCCCCATCATTTCGCGGGGGCGACGTCACAGAGGTAGCAGCTATGGCGGATAAACTCCACTCGGTCAGCAGAGACATGAAGTTCCACAATCACAATTGCGGGAAAATAAACACTCACGTTGAGGCAACAGGCACAGCAATCTTGATACGAGGCAGGGCCTTCCGAGGCTTTGGCGCGTCCGGCTTGAGTTGTTTCGCAACTTTTTCAGTCGACCCCGATGTTGCGGCACGGTCACGCTTTGGGTTCCTTGTGCTCGACGCCACAGTTTTGCTCGGGGTGACCTCTGGGTCTTCCTGCTGTTTGGTGCGACGCCCGGTGCGCAGAGGGACCTGAGCTTCCACCTCGCCTTCCTCCAGGTCATCATCGCTGCTCTCGCTGTCGTCGGTGTAATCGCCGTCGGTGCTGCCATCTACGCTCCCTTCTTCTTCGTCAGGCTGTTCTCCGTTTGGCACGGGCGAGTACATATTTGTAAATTCCTGCAAGATACAAGCTTCAAAGTCAGTCGACTGAAGATCCAGTTACTCGACAAATATTAAAACAATCGACAGAGGTATAACTCACCAGGTTCTTTGGTGGGTTCAAAGCAGAAAAGGGTGGGATTCGCTTGGCTCCCTCGGGATTATCACAGGTTCCGGTGATGCTCCTGAGCCACTGAGAAACGGTCTCGTCGGAGACTTCTTCAGGATGAGTCCGAGTGGTATCCTCAGGGCCCGAGTAATGCCACATGGTGTGATCCCGGGCTTGGAGAGGCTGGATCCGTCGACTGAGAAACGTTTCAAGGAGATCCAAGCCAGTCACTCCGCCGCGGATCAGATCAGATACATCGTTCACTAGGATCCCTACCTGGATTTTCTCTACCTTTGTCACGTACAGTGGTTTGGGGGTGGTAGGTCGATCCAAGGTGAAAGGAGGAAGTCCAGTCGACATATTTACTCCTACCTCTCTTTTGGATCCCTAAGCCACCACACAGTTGGATTACGTGGGTTTTGCTATCACTGGGATTGACTTTCTTGACGGATTGAGATCTAACAGAGAATATGTGTTTAAACAAACTCCAATGCGGAGAGCAGCCCAAGAAGCATTCGCACAGGGTTATGAAACAGGAAAGATAGGCAATTGCATTCGAAGGGAAATGGTGGAGCTGCGCCCCGAAATAGTTCAGGAAGCTATGGATGAATGGGTGGGGTGGCATGGAGAAACCTCGTTCGACGTGGGTGAGAAGCAGAACTCGCTCGCCGTTGCGTGGCTCTGGTTCGGTCTCCCCCTTCGGCAATCTCCAGGACTCCGCAGCTATCAACCCGTCGTTGACGAGATTTTGCACAACCTTCGCCGTGACCGTCGATTGGAGGAAATCCCCCTGGATCCACCCCGGCGGCACCGTCGACCGGGCGCCCGACGGCTTCTTCGCCTTGGCTCCTCCCTTCTTGGCGCGCTCGAGCTTCTCCGCCTTGCCCTTCGTCATGGCGGCGGCGGTCGTTGGAGTGGAGCTGAGCAGAAGAGGAGGAGGAGAAGAGCAGATTTGGGGGAAGAATATTATACCAGCACCGGCATCGTCGCCTCTTATATCCGCCCGCGTGGGTCACTGACCTGCGGGCCCGCCAGATCTTTGAGTATCCCGAATTCAGAGGAGGCACGCCTCGTGGCGATTTTGGTGGCGCGGTAATCGAGGCGTCGTGTCCCAACTTGCCTTTGCGGTTGCGTCATCCTCGCTCGGCACGTGTTTATCCAATTTTCGAATCCCATAAAATCCGGACCCGACGGAGCGAACCGTCACATCAGAAGACTCTGCAGACCACTCGAACCTGATTTCGAGCTCAGTTTCACTCGGACCTGATTTCGAGCTCAGTTTCACTCGGATATACTTCAAGACAGAATCGATCAGGGCGAACGATAAAGGTTCCAATCGACGCAGATTTCTAAGAAGCCTCAAAATGCACTCGGAATTTTTGTGTCTTGTCAGAACTTGTATTGACACCTTTTACACTCGAACCCCGATCCATTCGGAGGCTAATGATGGGGATATGTACCTAGGGTAGGGTCATAGGCCTGACCTACCTGCCCTACCCAAGGACACTGCCCCAGAAAGCTTAAGGGCTGCAAGGAGATCTCCGACTAAAATCGCCAAGGCATACAAGTCACTCGACAATATCCACTCGGAGATTACCTTTTCACTCGACGAGTACCATTCACTCGGAAGACCCGGAAGACAGTCGACCGCAGAAGACCAGAAGCCACCCCAGGGAGGCCAACGGGCAGGCGTTCGTCTGTCTCATTAATAGCGTTTATTACGTACGTTATCAGTAACGTACGTCTTTATAACCACGATCTGACCCTTAAACGCTGGAAACTTATGAGGGGCAGCGCACTCTATATAAGCCACCCCTCCCCTATGGCATAAGGGTTGGTTCGCACCCCCTGTAACGATACTCCTATTACACTCGACAAAGAGCTCCCGAGCACCTGAGACGTAGGGCTATTACCTCCACGAGAGGGGCCTGAACTCATACATCTGTGTGTACACCCTCGCCGTAGCTAGGACTCTGCCCTCTCCTTACGTACCCCTACCTTCTACTGTCAGACTCGTTCCCACGACACCCGGAGAGCCAGATGATGGTGCTGCCGGCGATCAATACGAGACGAAGGAGTCGGAGCCGTCGTCCTCGACCTTCACGCCTGGAGCGTCGTCGTCATCATCGCCGTCATCGTCATCGTCCTCAGTCTCGCTGGAGGAAGCGGTGTCGGAGTCGCTCGAGGTTTCCGCGCAGCACTCCAGGCGAGCGCCTGAAGCCCCGAAGAACTTCACGACGAGCGTGTCGGCCCCGTCCAGCCTGAAGTGGAGGAGATGCCCCTGCCCTAGGCAGCGAGCACGGGCGAAGGACTTCCACCCTCGCATGAAGTACAAGATGCCGTTGGCCATTGCAGCAGCCGTCAATACGCAGCCACAAGCCGCGCGAATCGACGCCCTCCATCTCCCTGGCGAAAGGGCGAGGAAGCCGCAGCCGGCTCCGTGGCCGGTCGCGCAGCTCCACGATGAACTCGCGCGTCGTGTCCTCCGTGTGGCCTTCTGCCAAGGACTGGTTGGCCGGAGGCGGAGTAACGAGCGCACCGCCACGGCCACCTCGTCCCCGGGCGACGCGTCTTCCACAACCGTGGCCCGCGGTTCCACCCCGAGCGCTGGGGCCGGCCTCCGCAGCCGCAGCAGAAGTGCCAGCACGATCCCGAAGAGAAGCCCGCGTGGTGGTGGCAGGCCCATGAGCCCGGCCTTTCCCCCTCACCATGGTGCCCACGGAAGCGGGAGGAAGAGGAAGGAGGCGAGGGTAGCAGTCGCCGGAAGGATGGGGCGAAGGAAGTGGATGAGCATCGCATCCCGCAGCCCCCTTTTTATAGGGAGGATGCGGGGGCTGGCTCTTCACCGTCCTCGGGCGGCCGCTCAAACTCCCCAATCCTGCGCCCTGCATTCATGAGCAGGCGCACTACTCCGGCGACCGTCCAAGTTCGCCAATCCCGCGTTCTGCGCCCATTGACAGGCACACCACTCCAACGACCGCCCCTCTTCGCCAATCCACTGCCTTGCATGTATGCAGACGCGCGTGATGGAGGGGCGCAGAAAAAGGAGGAGTAAAGACAGATACGGCAGTTACCCCTTGCCACGCGCAGCCGCGCGCCGGTTCACGACTAGCCCAATGGAAGGAGCTGTCGGAAGATGGCCGAGGACGCACCCAAGTCCAGATTAGTGAGGAAGCAAAGAAGATCTCAGAGAATGGAGATCATCATGACCAAAATTGTAACGGCAATTTCCCGCGTGTCTGTGCATTACTTGGGCCTAGCCCAACGACGCTTTGGACGCGCGTATGGCCCAGGCCCGGGGGCTCCTGTCGGTGTATAAAACATGGGTATTTTATACCATGACTTATGCACAGACAGTAGCAGCCTCCTTGCCGGCCAAGGCCTTGCCAGGAACTGCCAAGGCCAAGACTCCAAGTCCAGCCGAAGGAGCTACCAGAGAGAAGCTCAAGGCTCGGCACTCAACCAATACCAAAGGTGAAGACACTCCTTGCCGGCAAGCATAAACCGGCAAGGTGAAGACCCGGCAAGCTCCATGCCGGCAAGCTTATGCCAGCCCTCCAGCGCTCCACCTCGCCGCACAGGTGTTCGCTGATGCGTGAGGTGTCGACCGCGCAGGTTGGTTGGTGAGGCTTCTCGGGCACGTGTCAGCTCGCTGGGACAAGATTTGCCTCTAATGACACCCGTCCAGGAGGCGTGTCAAGATAATACGAGGTAGTTGGGCAAGCGGTGCAGAAACCTTGCCGGGACTGCCTCTCCGCGCGACACCTAAGAGCTGCATTTAATGCCTTTGTCCTAAACTGGCAGAGTTAGGTATGATAGCACTGTTCACTATCTAGTCACGCTGTAATTACTGTTTTTCCACTGTGGTAACCCCTTGGACTATAAAAGGAGGGCCAAGGCACCAGTTTAGA
Organism: Elymus sibiricus; assembly: GCA_039707655.1. Classification (NCBI taxonomy): domain Eukaryota; kingdom Viridiplantae; phylum Streptophyta; class Magnoliopsida; order Poales; family Poaceae; genus Elymus; species Elymus sibiricus. The sequence continues at coordinate 247,329,735 of CM077664.1, read as the reverse complement.
GGATTCGGACCCCTTTTCAAACACAAGCACCTCTCGCGTAGCTGCTCTCTCCGCACCTTGCCGGGAGAAGCGCTCCTTGTACTGTGCTTCCACACCACTAATACACCAAAAGCAGGAGTAGGGTTTTACGCTTCTCAGCGGCCCGAACCTGGGTAAAATCCCTCGCGTTCCATTGTTCATGCTCTTTGTGCGCGCCGATCCTCCCTGCCGAACCACAAAGGGGCTGCAAGGCCCCATAGATGGTCGTACCCCGACACCAGTACAGCTGACGCATTTGCTAGTGACAGTGACGAAGTTCATCTGGTCGCTGACGAATTTGGTCAGGCTGAGGAGTTAGGAGTTCGCCAGTGCGAGCTGCCTATCGTGAGGAAATTGAGTGCCCTGACGAATTGAGAGTTCAATTTTCAGACCGTTGCTGCGCCGCGTGCCAGCTGTCGAGTGGATCCTTATCCTGACAACGATCGAATAAGACAAGGGCATTTATGACAATTCATGTCGGGTTGCCCCCTGGCTTTAAATAGCCACCCCCCACAACCACTTGTTGGTTGGCTGCTCTGAGAGAACTTAACACTTGTCATTTGAGAGCAACCCATCCTCTGATGACTTTGAGTGAACCCAAGTGAGGAAAAACCCAACCAGAGCCTAAGTGATTAAGCATCACTGAAGAGATTGATCTGTGTGATCCGACACTTGTTACCTTTGAGGACTGTTATTCCTCCAAACGGTTAGGTGTCATGTTCTGAGCACCCAAGAGTAATTGTGGCGTGCCGGTGAACAAGTCTGTGAAGGTTTTGGAAGTCTACCTTGAAGACTTACCATGAGTGATTGGGTGAGGTCTAAGTGACCTTAGCTCAAGAGGAATACGGTGAGGACTAAGTGTTCTCTGAGTTGCGACTCAGCCGCCTCAACCAGACGTATAGTTGATACAGCAACTGGAACTGGTCTACCAAATTCCATTGTCTTCACCGAGCCAACCTGGTTTCAAATTCCTCACCCTCCCTTACTTTATTCCGCTGCTAAAGAATTTGTGATCTATCCTCTGACGAATTTGAACTGAAGTATTTGCTTATGCCATCTTTTATTTCCTTAGTTCATATTCCTCATGCTTGTATGATTGTATGATTGCATGTTCTTCACTTATGTGTACTGATTGCATGTACTTTGATTCTGTGATGACTTAGTTTCCCTTGCGTTTCTTTTTCTTCACTCTGATCTTCCTCAAATTCATCAGAGTTTGATGAATTTCTAATAATCTCCCATTCACCCCCCACCTCTGGGAGATAACCTACGCTTTCAGTTGGTATCTGAGCAAGGTACTCCCTTGTTCTGTGTGATTTTGGTTTAACCACCTGGAGTTTTAGTTATGTCGACCGCAAGTATGATCAAGGTCTCCACTGCGTGCCCCATCTTCGATGGCACAAACTACCCGTACTGGAAGGTCATGATGCGAAAGCGTCTCCTTGCCACGAACAGTGAATTATGGACTGTCACTGAACTGGGATTGACTGATCTTTGCAAGAAGGCGAATGCTGAGGACATTCACAGATACACTCAACTCGATGCTCGGGCCAAATACATCATCTGTTCTCGTCTGACCAAGGATGAGTTCACTCACATCTCCCATCTGAGCAATGCGAAGCTCATCTGGGACAGGATCTCCGACGTCTATGAAGGGGCATATAGACGTGATGATCCCTGGATTGTGGAATTTGCGAATTCCCTCAGATCCCAGGAACCTGATGATGCCTCCATTTCGTCTGCAGTTTGTCTCATGGCACGAGGTGCTAAGGTTACCTCATCTGAAGCTTACTATGAAACTTCCAGTGATGATGACTCTGAGTGTGAATCTAAACCAAGCTATAAGAAACTTGCTAAAATTGCTACTGAGCAACAACATGCCTTGGAAAAGACTCAAAAACTGCAAGACAAAAGCGATGATCTATTGAACGATGAAGTGGAATGCTCACAAATCTTGACTGACGAAATCAAATGTCTTCAGTCAAAATTTGATGAACTTGAAAGTCGTCATGTGTCCCTTTCAGCTGAACATGAGAAGCTGTCCTATGAATTTCTTCAAAGGAAGCAAGATCTCGAGAAGCTGAGAGCGTCTCATGATGATCTTCAAAAGGAAAATGATTCACTCCTCGCTCAACAGATCAGTACCGCTCAGGAAGAATTCGTTGCACCATGCTTAAAATGCCTTGAACGTGATAATGCTAATTCTTCAGCTGAATGTTCAAATGCTTTTATACTTGCAATTGCTTCAACTGCTACGGTGGCCACTAACCCCTCATCTGAGAAGGCCACCCATGATACTGATGAAAATGCAGGGCTGAAGGAATTGTATGTCATTGGCATGTACAAAAGCCTCAAAGGGCATCAAACCCTGTGTGACGTGCTCAAAAAGCAAATTCTTCACAGGAACCCTAGGAAAGAGGGTATTGCCTTTGAGAGAAAGCTCAATGCTGATGGTTTGTATTGGAAGCCTGAACAGTATCCCAAAACCACATGGGTTGCTGCAAAGGGACCTCCAGTAGACCCATCCCTGTTTTCTGGCTATACTTGTGATTCTTCATATTCTTCAGATGAGTCATTTGACTCCAACTATAAACTGTTCAAGAATCAGAATGGTGAGGTCTTTGCCAGATTCATTGGTACTAACTGCAGGAACGGTCCACCTGTGAAGAAAATCTGGATTCCTAAAAGCCTTCTGGAAAATCTTCAGGTGAATGTCATCATGACGCCACCGATGAAGAAGAAACTTCCCAGGGCAAATTCTTCATAGGGATCAAAGTCGTCAAATGGACGCAGACCTACTTATGGTCGCACTAATGACTCTATTTCGTAGGGAAACAGACAGCGAGTTGATGAATATGAGCATTATTCTTCGAACCACTATGTTCACAAATCCTCGAAGAATTTCTTTGCTTATTCATTCAATTACTATAACCCTCCTGTGAAGAGAAATGCATATTCTTCAATGCCTAAGTTCTCCATCAATGCACTTCGTCACATTGCTTCTCAGCCACCCATTCAGATGTGGGTGGTTAAGAAGAAGAACTAATCTCTTCTGCAGGATCAGGTCTTCTGTCAACTAAATGTCTTATGAATTTGCTGAAGACCTGACAAAATACCTGTTGGGATGCAGGCTATTCATGCTGAAATGAATGTTTCATTTCACACATCCCTTATGCTGCTAGATATTATTCTTTGATGAAATTGTCTGACGAAATTGATCATTATCAAATTCTTCACTTTGAAGCATATGAATTTGTAAGTCAGACTAATGCTTCTACAGGATGATACACCTTCAGCCACTGAATGGGTCTTGGACAGTGGCTGTACGAATCATATGACTGGAGATAGGAATCTCCTCACTGATGCTCCCCTTACTCCATCTCATCTGAAGCATATCACATACGCTGACAAAGGAAAAAGCAAGGTATTGGGTCTAGGTAAGGTTGCCATTACAAAGGACTGACACATGGAAAAGGTGATGCTTATCGAGTCTCTTGGATTCAACCTCATGTCTGTCTCAATGCTTTGTGATCTTGATATGATTGTCATCTTTGGCAAATATAGATGCATTGTCCTGTTGGAATCTGACAAATCCAAAGTCTTCGAAGGCTTTAGGAGAGGTGACTTGTATATTGTAGATTTCTCTACAGGTCCTCAGCCTGCAACATGCCTAATGGCAAAAGCTTCGGAATGCTGGCTATGGCATCGACGACTTGGACATGCTGGAATGAGGAATTTGAGCACTCTCGTCAAGAAGAAGCATATCATTGGCGTCGAGGGTGTCAAATTCGTCAAGGATCACCTCTGTGGTGCTTGTGAGTCTGGAAAGATGACCAGAGCCAAGCACCAGGCAAAGACAATCATGACCACTACTCGTCCTTTTGAATTACTTCACATGGATTTGTTTGGTCCAACACATTATGCCACACTAACCAATGCAGCATCTCTCTACGGATTCGTCATTGTTGATGACTACTCTCGCTACACCTGGGTGCACATCATTACCTACAAGACTGAAGTTCAGAATGTCTTCAGACGATTCTCCAATCGGGCCACGACGAATTGTGGTCTCAAGATCAAGCACATCAGGAGTGACAACGGCACTGAGTTCAAGAACACTGGCCTCGACGACTATCTTGATGAACTTGGTATCACTCATGAGCTCTCTGCTCCCTACACTCCTCAGCAGAATGGAGTCGTGGAGCGCAAGAACAGAACCCTCATCGAGATGGCGCGTACTATGCTTGATGAATACAAGACTCCTCGTCACTTCTGGCCTGAGGCAATTGATACTGCATGTCACATCATCAACCGGGTATATCTTCTCAAATTCCTCAAGAATACCTCGTATGAGCTCCTCACTGACAAGAAACCCAATTGAAGAAATAGCTGTTGATGAAGAAGTGGTTGTTCCTCGTCATGAAGAAAAGGAACATCCTGACGAAAATGATGCTGAGGATTCTGCACGGCAACAACAACATCAAGGCCCTCGTCCAGCACATCCACGAGTGGCAAATGAAGTTCAGATTGAGAAGATCCTCGACAACATCAATGCAACTGGTCCCCTCACTTGCTCAAGAGCTTCACATTTAGCTAACTTTTGTGGGAATTACGCGTTTGTCTCTATTTCAGAGCCTACCAAAGTTGATGAAGCCTTTTGGAACCTGAATGGATTCAAGCGATGCAAGATGAATTGCATCAATTCGAACTCAACAATGTGTGGGAGCTAGTTAAGCGACCAGATCCACGCAAGCACAATATCATCGGTACTAAGTGGATCTACCGTAACAAACAAGACGAAAATGGCCAAGTGGTGAGGAATAAGGCCCGTCTTGTAGCTCAAGGCTACACACAGGTTGAGGGTATTGATTTAGATGAAACATTTGCACCTGTTGCTAGGCTTGAAGCCATTCGTATATTGCTTGCATATGATAACCATCATGATATCCTCTTGTATCAAATGGATGTGCAAAGTGCATTCCTCAATGGTAAGCTTGAGGAAGAAGTATATATTGCTCAACCACCAGGTTTTGAGGACCCAAAGCATCCTGACAAAGTCTTCAGCCTCAACAAGGCTCTCTATGGCCTCAAGCAGGCCCCGAGGGCTTGGTATGATACACTGAAGGAATTCCTGAAGAAAAAGGAGTTCAAGCCCGGTTCACTTGACCCTACTCTTTTTACTAAATCTTATGATGGTGAACTGTTCATATGCCAAATATATGTTGATGATATTATCTTTGGTTGCACTATCAAAAAATACAGTGACGAATTTGCTCATATGATGCAAGAAGAATATCAGATGTCTATGATGGGGGAGTTGAAATTCTTCCTCGGGCTTCAAATTCGTCAACAACCCAATGGCATCTTCATATCTCAGGAGAAATACCTCAGAGACTGCCTGAAGAAATTCGGAATGCAAGATTGCAAAGGCCTCAAGATACCAATGCCAACAAATGGCCAACTCAACACTGACGAAAATGGTAAAGATTTCGATCAGAAGGTATATCGCTCCATCATTGGTTCGCTGCTTTACCTATGTGCATCTAGGCCAGATATTATGCTTAGCGTTTGCATGTGTGCCCACTTTCAAGTGTCACCGAAGGAATCACACCACCAGGCTGTGAAACGAACTCTTTGATATTTGGCTCACACCCCAATGCTTGGATTATGGCATCCCAAGGGCTCATCACTTGATCTTGCTGGATATTCCGATTCTGATTATGCTGGAGATCGTGTGGACCGCAAGTCAACATCAGGCACATGCCATTTCCTCGGACGATCTCTTGTATGTTGGTCCTTGAAGAAGCAGAACTGTGTTTCACTTTCCACTGCCGAGGCTGAGTACATTGCTGCTGGCGCCTGCTGCTTACAGTTACTATGGATGAAGCAAACCCTCAAGGTCTATGGCGTCAACATGAAGAAAGTGCCTCTCTACTGCGACAATGAGAGCGCCATCAAGATCGCCCACAACCCTATGCAACACTCAAGGACGAAGCATATTGAGATTCGTCACCATTTTCTTCGTGATCATGTGCTGAAGGGAGACATCATCATCGGCCACGTGAAGACCAGCTTGCAGATATCTTCACTAAGCCCTTGGATGAGAGAAGGTTTGGCATGTTGCGGTGTGAGCTAAACATCTTCGAATCTTTGAATGTCCTTTGAAAAGGACACACATCCTAACACTTATGAATTCTTGATGACTTTGATGCACAACACACGAAGTAACGTTTTTCTTCAATCAATGAAGACTAACCCTCTAAGTGTGAAGAAATTAATGAAGAACTTGATTCTCAGAACCCTACGACAATTGTACGCGGTGTCTGAAATCATCATAGTTCTTATACGGTGGGTAACGCCACCACCTCTTTTTGACATTCTTCAAATTTGAGTTTTTCATCATTTGAGGTTAATCTTCACTGCCTTTGGTTATATATATATATATATATATATATATATATATATATATATATATATATATATATATATATATATATATATATATATACTTGAGTTTTTCATGTCCTCAACAGCATCTACATATAGCTAAATTCTTCAATCGTGTTTTTTGTCATCTATGTGGATGTGATCGGACCCGCTCCCCTCTATGCTAAACTCAACCCACTCTGTTCACAAATTCTTCATATGCGTTCTACTTGACACTGTTCAAAGTCTTCACTGTGTCCTTGACAGCTGAAGAAATTGCAAACACTTTTTGAAAATATTCCAATCAATTTTGGCGGTTGCCACAGTAACTTCATCCCGCGCTTCACACGCATGGATAAAGATGAAAATGCATGTGTGACATGTGTCACTCAGATGCGAAACGCCAGGGGCTTATCCGTCGAAAATCTTTGGACCTCTCAGTTTTTACCGCGCCTATATAAAGGTTTGACCTCGTCAACCCTATCCCATTTCACTCTCGCGCCCGTGTCGCTCTCAAACCCTAGCGCTGCCGCTGGAACTCATCGTCGCCGGAGAGGAAGAGCTTCACTGCCTCGACTTCTTCGCCATCGTACTCGCACCGGCCGTGGATTTCGTCACCTCCGCCGCCGCCGTAGACGTCTTTCGTCGCCAAGTTAGGGCACGGAAGATCTGAACTGACGATTTCCTTCGCCTCGTCGTCCAGTTCGTCGAGTTCATCCTTGGGGTAATTAAAGTTTATTTTTACCGCCCAAGTTTGATCTTTTTACTGCCACAAAATCTTCAAGTGCTGTTTTTGCTACTCTTCCAATTCGTCAGCACTTCCTTCTGGCCAGTCTTGAGTATTTTCATCTAAGTTATACTTAACAACTAGATTCCTCAATTGTGTAATTGCTTCAATCTGTACAACTCTGGAACCTATGTCAAGAACACTTAGTGAAATGCGTCAAGACGAAAAGGGTCAATTTCTACACCTGGTTTATTTTGAAAAATCTCTGAGAACGCATGTGACTCTTCCCTATTTCCTCGCAACTATACTCTATTCACAGGTACAATGTCTGCCGACGAATCACTAGGTTCTCATCAAATTAATTCATTTGTAGCATTGCTTGAGGAAAACCTTCAAACATCTTCTGAGTCCTCAAAAGTTCAAAAACCTCAGCTAAGGAAAATGGCTGATGGGAAAAGGCCTCAGAAGGGAGGCAAGCGGAAAGAGGAACATACAGCTTTTGAGATTCCAGATGATCTGTATGATGGATATTGCACTCCAAATGAGGAAACTCATGGAAAGGAAACCAAGGAGCAGCGCAAAACGCGCATGCAAAAGATCAAGAGATACTGGACATACCAGTGGAGGGATTACAATTTCGTCACCTCCAAGTACATGAAGGACTTTGCTGTGAAGCCACCATGCAACAAGCCACCACTTGCTGAAGGTCAAACTGCTCATCCTACCAGCATCCGAAGGGGTGAAGAATTCCCCAAAGAATGGGCAAAGCAACAAGCTAAGTTGCAGAAACAGGCCAAAAAGGCCGTTGATGAATTCAACAAGGCCGCAAAGGCCTCAGCTGAAGCAGATGCAAGTGGCAGTGCCATGGCTCCGAAGAAGGCAATGCAAAAGAAGCCTGCCACCAAGCCGAAGCTGACTGTCCCAACGCCCTCAGTGGCCCAGCCAGCTGCTTCAAAGGCTTCAGCACCTAAGATCTCAAAATCTTCAGTGCTTCCTCCTGCTACAAGTTCTTCAATGGCTGCAGCAAAAGCTTCAACACCGGTCATGCTCGCATCTTGCCAGCGCACCGAGGGCTTTCCAATAGCCCCAATTGTTGCATCAAGTGCCTCAGCGTGTGGGCAACCATCGTCTTCACTGCCCAAGCTGAAGAAAAAGGTCACTGCTGGCCGTGGAACTAGGCCAAGTCCCAAGAGTAAGGCCGTAGTGCCACAGGCTGACGAACATGGTCTAGCTGACGAAGATGAGCTTGCTGAGTTCCTCAGAAGAAAGCAAGAGCAAGCTGCAATTGCTAAGAATTCTTCAGTTCCTATGCTGTTGGACCCCAAGAAGCTACTGGACTTCATTGACATCTGGTGCACCAAGCCAGACACGCCTCTTGACGAACTGAATCTGCCTCCTGGCCCAAGTCACGTGTTATCTGCTTTCATTTTGAATGAGAAGCATAAAATTGCTCAAGCAAAACTGGTGAGGAAATAGCAGCTGCAGAAAGAAAAGGATCTGCGGAAAAATATGCTTTCAATTTCTCCTCAGCAGCTTGTGTCTTTGTAGTCTGAAATTCAATAGCTGTCTGAAGAATTTGAACGCCAGTCAAGTCACTGTTGTGGTGTGTGTGACAGATTCATCACTGCAACCAAAAAGGTTGTTGAAGAGCACAACAAGCGTGAGGCTGCAAAGTTCGGCACAGTGCCTCCTTCCAGTTCCTCCGCTCCAATTCCGACCAGTGAGATTGCCAGGGCAACAGAGGTTGCGCCTAAAGAATATGACAGGGCAACTGAAGAAGTTGTTCCTGAAGAAATAGCCAGGGCAATTGCATCAGTCGTGCCTTAAGAAATTTAACCATCAAATTCCTCAGCAGCAGTGCCACCAACAACTTCATCTATGAAAACTATCACCCTTCCTTCTGCATCAAAAGTGAAGAAGACCAAGGCTGCTGAGAAGGAAGCTAAGAAGAGAAAAGCGTCAGCTCCTCCTACCATCACTGAAACAGTGAAGAAATTGAAGACTGCACCATTGTCTTCAGATGCTCCAATTGATGCCATTCCTATCTCATTAGCGCCCCCTGCTCCTGCCACAGATGAATGTCAGATTGTTCCGTATGGGGTGGATTATGAAATCCCTCAGGCTGATGAATGTGATGCTAAAACCCACTCTGCTGCTACCACAGAGCAAGTGGATGAAGAAATTGAAGTTGACGATGATGTTACGCTTCACCAAGTCTTGTCTCGGAAGCCCTCACAGGTTCCGGTGACTGAAAAGAATGACACTGCTTCGTCTGGAAGTAGTGAAGAGGATGTGGACATTGATGGTGCTACTACCCCTCCGATCATTGACGAATTTTGGGAAGCTTTCCATCCAAATTCGCCCCTCACCACACCTCTGACGCAAGTGCCACAATCACCCACCGTCACTGAAGAAATTCATACGGGCTCTGAGGAAAAACACTCATCACCCCTTCGGAGCATTCCTGAAGAAATACCAGCTGCAACAGCTGATGAAATTGCTCAAGATGAGCCCACGGTTGATGTCATCAATACATCCCCTCCTCATGCAGACTCAATTCCTTCAGCAGACACCGACACTGTTCCCACTGCCACTGCTGAGGAAATTGCCAAGTCACTTGCTGTCACAGATCCAAATGATTCCACTGGATCCCCACGACCAGTGTTTGATGTACGCAAGAAGATGCATAACCTTCACCCAGTTCCTGTGATGCCTAAGATTGGCAGAACCCTCAGGCGGCCTCAGTTTGATAATGCCAAATTCTTCGACGAGAAGAACTTCTTCATTGGTGAGTCCCCATATGACTCAGCCAAGATCAGGCGCCTGCGATTCTGGACAAGGACGCAGATGAACTTTTATGCATCACTGTTATTCGACAAGAACAAAGTCTTTCCACATCGCCATATTCCTCACGTGGATATGGAGTCATTACCGTGCTTTCGGCCAGTTCTGGCTGTTCTTCACGATGCTGGATTACTCAGCTTCTGCTCTGATGTCTGTGATTGGAATGAAGAACTCATTCTTCAATTCTACACCACAGTACACTTCTCTGGAGACGCTGACGACATTGCAACATGGGCTCTGGACTAGATGAGTGAAGACACTCACTACAAAGCTCCAATTGAAGAACTTTTTCGAGCTCTCCCAGTTGAACCACCCCATGAAGAAGCAAGGAGAATTTATGAAGAACCTGAACTGCCAAACCACCTGATGCAAGTGCTTATGAAGCCAATCGCTGAAGGAGAAGCTCCAAGGACAACCTTCCTCGTGAAGGATTTGCTATATGTGCCAAGAACCGTTTTTCGCATTCTGTCCAAAACCCTCAGTCCTATTAAGGGTCACAACTCTAACACTGAAGAAGCTGTGGGAATTATGAAGAATCTGCTGTTCCACATCATTCATGGTACTCCCATTAATATTCATGACTTCTTCCTGAGGACTTTGGTCACAGTGGCATAGTCTCCATTTGACTTGAAGCCGTATGCTCCATGGATCATGAGATTCATCAGATCCCGGTCTGCAATTAACTACAAGGCAGATGGTCAGAATCATCTAAGCTATTTGCCTGAAGTTGAAGTTCTTCAGAGTACTCTGTCCACTGTGCCTGGCAAAGGCAAGACGGTTGTAGCTGAAGGAATTCGTCCCTTGGATGGACAATTTCATCAACAAGTCTCAAGCTCAAATGCTGATGAATCTGCCAGCTAGGACATAGCAGCTAAAGCTTCAAGGCCAGCTTCTTCACCTGAAGCACCACGTGTCATGACAGACTGTGAGTTGCTCATAAGCCTTCACCAGAAAGTGGACAAGAATCACCGATGGGTTAAGCGTCAGTTTGCAGCTATTCAAGCCAACATGACAGTGATGCATAACTCAGTTCGCAAAAACTGCTATTATCTTCATGAGATATTTGATAGATCATGGGCCATCCTATCGCACCTCAAGACAGATGAAGAACTTGCTGATTTCGGACTTCCAGATGAACTTTGACTGGGCCGACCCGCCAAGGGAAAAGTTCAAGAACACCAAAGTTCCTCCTCTCATGCCAAGTTCAGAGTCTTCATCGCGCAAGACTGATGAAAATGAAGCCATTGAAGACACTGCGACTGGTCCATCTGCATAACCCGACCCCAACAACGCTGGCGCTCCCTCGTCTTCACCACGATGATTTTCTTCAGGGGCGTTAGTCCTCAACTTCGTCTCCTTTTGGTCACTGATGACAAAGGGGTAGAAGTGTGAGTTAGTCTTCAAGCGGGTCATTATATGGGCTATTTTTGCTGAGTTACAACTCTTGAACTTCATTTGATTCGCTCTTTGATGAGTTGTAACTTAAATAACTGTTGGCTGTCTGACTCTTTTGCAATGTTTTATATGCATGCTCTGATCTTAAATATATCTGCTCATACATGCACAATTTCGTCAGACACCAATTTTCATCATGCATTCATATTCTTCAAATATCTTATGATCATGCATGATTGGATTCGAGATATAGGGGGAGATCTCCACAATTTCAACCTGCCATGTGCATTTGCAACCCAAAGCAAATTCCTCATATGCACATCTTCAGGGGGAGTTCCTCAATATCTTGTAATCAAATTTCTTCAAACTCTGTACTTACACTTCAATTATTTTTACTCCCGTTGAAAGCCTAACCAATTTGTCATCAATCACCAAAAAGGGGTAGATTGTAAGTGCATCAAGTGCCCACTTAGTGGTTTTGGAGTATTGAAGACAAATAGGTTGAGGAACTAATGTGTTTGTGAGTATACACAGGAGACAGAGTCCCTGAAGATTTGGTTTAACACATGGAAGATGACCCCTAAAAATAGATTTCTTCAAGTGAAGAATTTGATGATGAAATTGGTACGACCTTTGAAGAAATTGACGTGAAGACTTTGAAGCTTGAAAACTTTGGTTTTCGTAGTTTCTTTTCTTCTTATTTGAGTCATAGGAAAAACCGTACTGTTAAAGGGGGTCTAGGTGAAACATATTTCACATTTCCAAAGTGATGCTCAAAACTTCTCAAATCTATACACACAAAAGCCGCTTCGAGTGAAGCCTTTGGAAATCTCCAGTACAGCTGACGCATTTGCTAGCGATAGTGACGAAGTTCATCTGGTCGCTGACGAATTTGGTCAGGCTGAGGACTTAGGAGTTCGCCAGTGCGAGCTGCCTATCGTGAGAAAATTGAGTGCCCTGACGAATTGAGAGTTCAATTTTTAGACCGTTGCTGCGCCGCGTGCCAGCTGTCGAGTGGATCCTTATCCTGACAACGGTCGAATCAGACAAGGGCATTTATGACAATTCATGTCGGGTTGCCCCCTGGCTATAAATAGCCACCCCCCACAACCACTTGTTGGTTGGCTGCTCCGAGAGAACTTGACACTTGTTATTTGAGAGCAACCCATCCTCTGATGACTTTGAGTGAACCCAAGTGAGGAAAAACCCAACCAGAGCCTAAGTGATTGAGCATCACTGAAGAGATTGATCTGTGTGATCTGACGCTTGTTACCTTTGAGGACTGTTATTCCTCCAGACGGTTAGGCGTCATGTTCTGAGCACCCAAGTGTAATTGTGGCGTGCCGGTGAACAAGTCTGTGAAGGTTTTGGAAGTCTACCTTGAAGACATACCACGAGTGATTGGGCGAGGTCTAAGTGACCTTAGCTCAAGAGGAGTACGGTGAGGACTAAGTGTTCTCTGAGTTGCAACTCAGCCGCCTCAACCAGACGTACAGTTGATACAGCAACTGGAACTGGTCTACCAAATTCCATTGTCTTCACCGAGCCAACCTGATTTCAAATTCCTCACCCTCCCTTACTTTATTCCGCTGCTGAAGAATTTGTGATCTATCCTCTAACGAATTTGAACTGAAGTATTTGCTTATGCCATCTTTTATTTCCTCAGTTCATATTCCTCATGCTTGTATGCTTGTATGATTGCATGTTCTTCACTTATGTGTACTGATTGCATGTACTCTGATTCTGTGATGACTTAGTTTCCCTTACGTTTCTATTTCTTCACTCTGATCTTCGTCAAATTCATCAGAGTTTGACGAATTTCTAATTATCTCCCATTCACCCCCCTCTGGGAGATAACCCGCGCTTTCAGCAATGATCATGTATATAGGCATCACGTCCAAGATTAGTAGACCGACTCCTGCCTGCATCTACTACTATTACTCCACACATCGACCGCTATCCAGCATGCATCTAGTGTACTAAGTCCATAAAATAACGGAGTAACGCCTTAAGAACGATGACATGATGTAGACAAGATAAACTCACATATGAATAAACCCCATCTTTTTACCCTTAGTAGCAATGATACATACGTGTCATGTCCCTTTCTGTCACTGGGATTGAGCACCGCAAGATCGAACCCACTACAAAGCACCTCTTCCCATGGCAAGATAAATCAACTCAGTTGGCCAAACCAAATCAATAGATCGGAGAAGAAATACGAGGCTATAATAATCATGCATAAAAGAGTGCAGCAAAGACTCAAATATATTCATGGATAATCTGATCATAAACTCACAATTCATCGGATCTCAACAAACACACCGCAAAAAGTGATTACATCGGATAGAACTCCAAGAACATCGAGGAGAACATTGTATTGAAGATCAAAAAGAGAGAAGAAGCCATCTAGCTACTAACTATGGACCCGAAGTTCTGTAGTAAACTACTCACGCATCATCGGAAGGGCAGCAAGGTTGATGTAGAGCCCCTCCGTGATCGATTCCCCCTCCGGCGGAGTACCGGAGAAGGCCTCCAGATGGGATCTCTCTGGAACAGAAACTTGCGACAACGGAAAAAGTATTTCGTGGACTCCCCTGAGGGTTTCTGATTTTTTCGGAATTTATAGTGGAAGAATTAGCTCAAACGGAGCTCTGTGGACCCCACGAGGTACCAGGGCGCGCCACCCCCCTAGGGCGCGCCCTGGTGCCTCGTGGCCCACTGCTGCATCTTCTGGCCCTCTCCCGAAGCTTCCAGTACTTATCTTGTCTAATAAAAAATCTCCAAAAAGTTTCGTGGCATTTGGACTTCGCTTGGTATTTGTTTTCTGTAAAACAAAAACAGGGCAGAAAACAGCAACTGGCACGGGGCACTAAGTTAATAGGTTAGTCTCTAAAAATGATATATAGTTGCTGTAAATGCTTATAAAAACATCCAAGATTGATAATATAACAACATGGAACAATCAAAAATTATAGATACGTTGGAGACGTATCAGCATCCCCAAGCTTAATTCCTGCTCGTCCTCGAGTAGGTAAATGATAAAAACAGAATTTTTGATGTGGAATGCTGCCTATCATATTCATCACATATTCTTTTCTTTTGTAGTATGGACATTGGAGTTGAATGATTCAAAGCAATAGTCTATAATTTGACATGAAGATATAAATACTCAAGCATGCTAACAAGCAACCATGTCTTTCAAAATATCAATGCTAAAGAAAGTTACCCCTAGCCCATTATGCTCAATCATTGATCCATTCATGAAACACACTCTAATATTAGCTACATCCAATGCACAAGTATGACAATAGTGCTCTCTAGTTGGTACTTTATAAGAGAAGATGGAGACTCAAGTAAAAAAAATTGCATAAAAGTAAATAGATAAGCCCTTCGCAGAGGGAAGCAGAGATTTGTCAAATGTGCCAGTGCTCAAAGCTGAAATTAAAGAGATGAAAATATTTTGAGAGGCATGCTTTTCCTGTCAACGAAAACGACCGAGAATTCCCAATATTTTCCATGCTAGACACATCATAGGTGGTTCCCAAACAGAAAGTAAAGTTTATTTCCTTTCCACCATTCTTTCACAATCCATGGCTAGCCGTATCCAGGGGTGCCCTCCAAACCAACACTTTCCAAGGAATTTTGTTGTTATTAATTTTGATTTCATTGTGGGACTGGGCATCCCTATTACCAACCATTCTATCGTGCAATGACAAGTGAATAAACACTCATCATGAGAATAACACACCTAGCATGGAAAATAATGGCCACTCCCTGCCGCTTCATGAGCGGTACGGGCACACAAAAAAAATTATTTTGAAAATTAGAGTTGGCACACGCAAATTTACTTGGAACGGCATTGAAATACCGCATATAGGTAGATATAGTGGACTCATTTGACACAACTTGGGTTTAAGGATTTTGGATGCACAAGCAGTATTTCTGCTTAGTACAAATGAAGGCTAGCAAAAGATTGAGAAGCAACCAACCAAAAAATGAAAACGGTCATAAACATGCATTGAACACAACTAACACCGAATAATGCACCATAAGTAGGATATAATTTCTTTGCATAACTATTGACTTAACGTGCATGCATAGGGAATCACAAACCTTAACACTAATATTCTTACTAAATCACAATTACTTACTAACATGACTCACATATTATCATTTCCATATCCCAAAACTATTGCAAGGAATCACACTTATCATATCCAATGATTTATATGAAAGCTTTTATTATATCCCTCTTGAATATTCATCACTTTGGGACCAAATTCATATCTTGTGCAAATTACCGTTACTATCATCAACTCTCAAAATAATATAAGTGAAGCATGAGAGTTTATTTTTTCAAAATATAGCCACCACCATGCTCAAAACGATTTAATTGAAGCACTAGAGCAACTGCCTAGCTCAAAAAATTTAAGTGAAGCACATAGAATATTCTAACAAATGATGAAGATAAACGTGTGGCTCTCTCAAGATAGGTGTGTTCAGCAAAGATGATTGTGACAAACTAAAAAGCAAACAAAGCAAAGACTCATATAATACAAGACGCTCCAAGAAAAACACATATCATGTGACGAATAAAATATAGCTCCAAGTAAAATTACCGATGGTTGGTAGAAGAAAGAGGGGATGCCTTCCGGGGCATCCCCAAGCTTAGACACTTGAGTCTTCCTTGAATAGTACCTTGGGGTGTCTCGGGCATCCCCAAGCTTATACTTTTACTACTACTTATTCCTTCATCCATCGTGATCTCACCCAAAACTTGAAAACTTCAATCACACAAAACTCAACAAAACCTTCGTGAGATCCGTTAGTATAACAAAATAAATCACCACTCTAAGTACTATTGAAAACCCATTCATATTTTATTTTTTCATTATACCTACTGTACTCTAACTTCACCATGGCTTATACACCCCGATACAATCCATAGATTCATCAATACAAGCAAGTAGTGCATCAAAAACAGAATCTGTTAGAAACAGAACAGTCTGTAGCAATCTATTTAAAAACCATACTTCTGTAACTCTAAAAATTCTGAAAAATTAGGACAACGTGGGCAATTCATATACCAATACTGTGTAAAAATTTCAGATTTTTTTATGCTCCAGTACAGCATCAATTATACTATCTTCCAAATCATCCTAAAGGCTTTACTTGGCACAAACACTAATTAAAAACACAAAAACACAATCATAACAGTAGCCTAATTGTGAAAACACACAATAACAGAAAAAAAATAAAAAAAAATATTTTATTCATTGGGTTGCCTCCCAAGAAGCTCTTTCTTTATAGCCATTAAGATAGGCTTTGAAATTTCAATGATGCTCACATGAAAGAAAATAATTGAAACACAAAGGGAGCATCATGTAGCATGTGAAGAACACATTTAAGTCTAACATACTTCCTATGCATAGGCATTTTATAAGCAAACAAATTATCAAGGCAAGCAATTTCTAGCATATGCAAAGGAGAAGAATAAAACATTGATGATTTCAACATAATGAGAGGTAATTTAGTAACATGAAGATTTCTACAACCATATTTTCCTCTCTCATAATAATTACATGTAGGATCATAATCAAATTCAACAATA
Organism: Elymus sibiricus; assembly: GCA_039707655.1. Lineage (NCBI taxonomy): Eukaryota > Viridiplantae > Streptophyta > Magnoliopsida > Poales > Poaceae > Elymus > Elymus sibiricus. The sequence continues at coordinate 247,312,711 of CM077664.1, read as the reverse complement.
TAGCTATCATATAAAATATTCTCATCATGATCCACATGCATACAATTTTTATTGTATTCCAAAATAGTGGGATTATTTTTACCTAGAGTTGACACTCTTCCAAACCCACTTTCAATATTATCACAAACATTATTATCAATAGCATAATCATCATGAGGCTTAAATAATTTTTCAAGATCATAAGAAGCATTATCACCCCAATCATGATCATTGCAATAAGTAGTGGACATGACAAAATTATCATCCCCAAGCTTGCGGTTTTGCATATCATTGGCGCAATTGGCACTAATAGAATTTATAATAACATCATTGAAATCATGCTTTTCATTCAAGGGGCTATCAAGTATGGGTGTTATAGCAATAATTTCATTTTTAACATAAGGAACTATAGCAAGTTCATCTCTATAAGCATCTTTAATATTGGCATCGTGGCCATAAGAATAACAAGCATCATGTTCATCAAGAGGGGATATTTCAATTGAATCATCGGAATCATGATTATCTATAGATTCATGTGTATCATTATTCTCTTCCAACGCAGTAGACATTCTCTCAATAAATTCACTAACATAGGCATTAGATGCATAATTTTCATAGCAATACTTAAGTATGGCAAAATTTTCAGATTTGTGGAAAGTAATATCATACTTTTCAATCAAAGAAGCAACTTCATAAGCACCCTTAAAAGCAACAAATTCTTCAATTTGTTCGATATCATAGTAATTATAAACACCCTTGGCATAAGAAGACAAGATTTCATTATCATTACACTCACATAGGCAGGGAAGGTGTTTTTTAGGGTTCTTAGAGCAATAGGTAAAATCATAAATTTCACATAGGTTCAAAGCATAGCATAGCAAACAATTTATTTGACGCCATAAGAGTCTCCCTTTTTCAGACAAATGGTGACGCACAAAATGAGCATGCTCCTTTAAAGATTTTCCCTCAACTAAACTAGTTGGGGTTTCAGCACGAGCAATAATGGATCGAAGATGACCCACGTAGTAAACCTTAAGTGAATCCATAGTATCTTATATTTTTACTTTCAATTTTTGTTCTTGTGTGTTCGACATGAAGGCAATAAAAGCAAGCAAGAAAAGAAGCAAACAATAAAAAGGCAAATGGAAAATATTTTTGTATTTTTGTAAAAACATTTTAGAAGTGGGGGAGATGAAAACGAGAGGCAAATGGCAAATAAAGTAAATGCAAGGAGATGAGAGTTTATGCAAAGGTACTTGATAGATGTTGATGATGTCTCCCCGGCAACGGCGCCAGAAATTCTTCCTGCTACTTGTAGCTTGCGTTGGTATTATCCCCGAAGAGGAAGGGATGATGCAGCATAGTAGACATAAGTATTTCCCTCAGTTATGAAACCAAGGTTATCGAACCAGTAGGAGAATCACACAACACCTCGTTAGCAGCACCTGCACACAAACAACAAATCCTTGCACCCAACGCAAACGAGGGGTTGTCAATCCCTCGGCGGTTAATTGCAAGATTAAATTGTATGTGATAGATAGATAGATCGAAACAAAAATAAAAAATAAAATAAATAAAAGAAAATAGCAGCAATATTTTTAGGGTTTTAGTAATATGATTTAGATAGACCTGGGGGCCATAGTTTTCACTAGAGGCTTCTCTCGAGAAAATAGCATACGGTGGGTAGACAAATTACTGTTGGGCAATTGATAGAAAAGCAAATAATCATGACGATATCCAAGGCAATGATCATGTATATATGCATCACGTCCAAGATTAGTAGACCGACTCCTGCCTGCATCTACTACTATTACTCCACACATCGACCGCTATCCAGCATGCATCTAGTGTATTAAGTCCATAAAAGAACGGAGTAACGCCTTAAGAACGATGACATGATGTAGACAAGATAAACTCACATATGAATAAACCCCATCTTTTTACCCTTAGTAGAAACGTTACATACGTGTCATGTCCCTTTCTGTCACTGGGATTGAGCACCGCAAGATCGAACCCACTACAAAGCACCTCTTCCCATGGCAAGATAAATCAACTAAGTTGGCCAAACCAAATCAATAGATCGGAGAAGAAATACAAGGCTATAATAATCATGCATAAAAGAGTGCGGTAAAAACTCAAATATATTCATGGATAATCTGATCATAAACTCACAATTCATTGGATCCCAACAAACACACCGCAAAAAGTGATTACATCGGATAGAACTACAAGAACATCGAGGAGAACATTGTATTGAAGATCAAAAAGAGAGAAGAAGTCATCTAGCTACTAACTATGGACCCGAAGGTCTGTGGTAAACTACTCACGCATCATCGGAAAGGCAGCAAGGTTGACGTAGAGCCCCTCCGTGATCGATCCCCCCTCCCGCGGAGTACCGGAGAAGGCCTCCAGATGGGATCTCTCTGGAACAGAAACTTGCGGCGGCGGAAAAAGTATTTTGTGGACTCCCCTGAGGGTTTCTGATTTTTTCTGAATTTATAGTGGAAGAATTAGGTCAAACGGAGCTCTGTGGGCCCCACGAGGTACCAGGGCGCGCCACCCCCCCTGGGGCGCGCCCTGGTGCCTCGTGGCCCACTGCTGCATCTTTTGGCCCTCTCCCAAAGCTTCCAGTACTTATCTTGTACAATAAAAAATCTCCAAAAAGTTTCGTGGCATTTGGACTTCGTTTGGTATTGGTTTTCTGTAAAACAAAAACAGGGCAGAAAACAGCAACTGGCACTGGGCACTAAGTTAATAGGTTAGTCTCCAAAAATGATATATAATTGCTATAAATGCTTATAAAAACATCCAAGATTGATAATATAACAGCATGGAACAATAAAAAATTATAGATACGTTGGAGACGTATCAGGTGGTAGTACCACTCTACCACTACCGCCGCTACGTCCGGCTATTTTATAGCTTTTGGACTAGTTTGCCACCTCGCGGTAGTAGGGCGGCAGTAGTGCGCGCCACCGCTGCTTACTATATACTGCATCCTAAGAGGTAGTACCGCTAGGGCGAGCGGTAGTTCCACTCCGGCGGCACTACCACCTCGGAGTGCTTCGCTCGTGCACCATATTACTGGAACTAACTCCCGGGCGGTAGTACCGCTTGTGTGTGGGCTATGGACAGGAAAATGGTTGGATTTGTTTCCACTATATAAAGGGGGTCTTCTTCCTCAAGAAGACCCACCTCTTATCCCCCCAAACTCCATTGTTGCCCAAAGCTCCATTTTCGCCCGATCTCTCTCCCTAGCCAACAACTCTTGTTGATTTTCTAGGGTTTGGTTGAGAGGGCTTCGATCTACACTTCCACCAAGAGATATTTGATTCCCCCACTAATCCCTTGCGGATCTTGTTACTCTTGGGTGTTTGGGCACCCTAGACGGAATAGGTCACCTCGGAGCCACATTCCAATGTGGTGAAGCTTCGTGGTGGTGTTGGGAGCCTCCAATTAAGTTGTGGAGAGAGCCCCAACCTTTTTTGTAAAGGTTCAGTCGCCGCCTTCAAGGGAACCACTAGTGGAATCACGTCATCTTGCATTGTGCGAGGGTGTGAGGAGAATACGGTGGCCCTAGTGGCTTCTTGGGGAGCATTGTGCCTCCACACCGCTCCAACGGAGACGTACTTCCCCCTAAAGGGAAGGAACTTTGGTAACACATCCTCATCTTCACCGGCTCCACTTGTGGTTATTTCTTACATTTACTTTGTGCAAGCTATTATTGTGTTGTATCCTTTGCTTGCTTGGGTTGTGGTTGTTGCTTGCATCATATAGGTTGCTCACCTAGTTGCATATCTAGACAACCTATTTGTTGCGAAACCTAATTTGTTAAGAAAAACTAAAAATTGGTAGTTGCCTATTCACCCCCCTCTGGTCAACCATATCGATCCTTTCAATTGGTATTAGAGCCTCGTCTCTTTTTAAGGGCTTTACCGCCTAAAGAGTATGGTTGACGATGGGCCAAGGGATGAAGTATTACCCGTGGCCGAGGGAGTGACCATAGTCACTCGTGAGGATTTAAATGAGGCTATTGCCTCACTTAAATCTTCCATGGCGACCAAGGTCAAATCCTTGTTTAAAGATTTCCTTAATGGTCTCAAACTTTCCACCGATACCTCGCAAGTGGCCAAACCCACTTCATCGGATTCGGATGGCAACTCCGGTAAGGAGGGGGCTAGTAGTGACAAACCTCCATTACCTCAAGGAAAGAATGGGTCGGGCATCCATGCTGCGGTTCCCCTCCCCCGGTCTATGGAAGACCGGTTCCATCACCGCATATTAATTCCCATGGTCCTCCTCCTAAGCTTGATTTGAATAACTTTCATGATTGTGTTTTTCGTATCAAGTCTCATTTGAATCACAGCTCAACACAACTTTGGAGAGTCATTGAGCAAGGCCTCTACCCGCATGATCCAAACAACATGACGCCAAGAGAAGAAGTGGACAATCAACTCAACCACTCTGCATTGTTCATTCTTCAAGCCGCAATGCCGCCGAAAGAACTCTCTCATTTGCGGCCATTCACCCATGCCAAGGATGCTTGGGAGCACATCATCTCATTGTACAAGGTAAGCTCGAGCATTCAACGGTCCAACTTTGAGGTCATACTTGATGAGGCTAATGAGTTCATGATGAAAGATGATGAAGATCCTCGTGAGCTATACCAGAGATTGACTACTCTCGCGGTCTCACTCCGAGACCATGGGAGCAAGGATACGGATGACACATGGGTCAAGTGCAAGTTCCTAAAGGCCATCATGCCATTCAACAAGAGCATGTCCTCCGTGATCCGTCAAAGACCGGACTTCCACTCCTTGTCCTCAAGTGAAGTGTTTGATGAATTCATTGCAATGAAGATTTTGAACAAGACCGCCGACAACGCTCTAGCTCGTGTCCAACGGTCAAAGAAGACCAACCTTGCATTGAAGGCCATGGCCATTCCGGAAGAAGAAGAAGAATAGGAAGAATAGGAGAGTTGCCCCGAAGACACCAAATATGCTTACCACGAGCACATGGCTCTTGCGTCAAGGCAATTTTGGGGCAACAAGAGAAACTCAAGGCCAAATTTCTCCAAGAACAACTCTAGTGGCTCCAAGGGCAAGCAACGTGTGAGAACTTGCTACAATTGTGGCAATGTGAGCCATTTCATGGTGGATTGCCCCTATGAGAAGAGGGAAGACAATGGTGGCAAGCTCATTCGCAAAGACAAGGCCAAGTCCTTCCCCAACAAGAACAACTTCACAAAGAAGATGCCACAAAAGGGGTTGGTGGCGCAAGAAGAGTACAACTCCGATGATGATGATGATGATGCAAGTGGTGAAGGGTTTACAACGGCCACCATGGCCATTGCCACCTCTTCCTCAACCTCGGTGTCTCTCTTTGACGCCCCCAATGAGAACCTCATCCCCAAGTGCCTCATGGCAAGAGACATCAACAAGGTAACCTCCAACATCAAAACTTCCTTCACTACTAATCCCCCTTGCTGGATTGTGTGGATGAGAATGAGGAGGTAAAGGTGGATGAGAATGAGTTCAACAAGTTCTTGGGTAAGCTCAAAGGTGAGACCAAGACGCACTTTGTTGCTCTCTTGGAACAACTTGGTGAGGCCAATGACATCATTGAGTCTCATGAAGAGACTATCACTAACTTGGAAGGTCATAGTCGTGATTATGCTGATGAAATTGCAGATCTTTCTATTGCTCTAGAGGAAGAGTGAGGTCTTCGTTCGGCTCTTGAGGAGTCGCAAAACGTTGACCTTGCTAAATTAAAGAAAGATCATGATCATGCTCAAGTTCTTGCTCGTGTGCTCTCCGAGAAGGTTGCACTTGGGGTTTGAGCTACTTGACAAGGCTCACAAGGATTTGAAAAGTGCTCACGCAATTCTTAAGGAGTCTCATGATCAACTACAAGTGAAGCTAACAAAGGAAATAGCCCCTTGTCCTCCTTTTGTGTTAATTGATAGTACCCATGCTACTAACCGATGTCTACTACGCAACTTTTATTCTTGTAGACGTTGTTGAGCCTCCAAGTGCAGAGTTTTGTAGGACAGTAGCAAATTTCCCTCAAGTGGATGACCTAAGGTTTATCAATCCGTGGGAGGCATAGGATGAAGATGGTCTCTCTCAAACAACCCTGCAATCAAATACAAGCAATCTCTTGTGTCCCCAACACACCCAATACAATGGTAAATTGTATAGGTGCACTAGCTCGGCGAAGAGATGGTGACACAAGTGTAGTATGTATAGTAGAAATAGGTTTTTGTAATCTGAAAATATAAAAACAGCAAGGTAGCAAGTAGTAAAATTGAGCACAAACGGTATTGCAATGCTTGAAAACAAGGCCTAGGGTTCATACTTTCACTAGTGCAATCTCTCAACAATGCTAACATAATTGAATCATATAACAATCCCTCAACGTGCAACAAAGAATCACTCCAAAGTTCCTATTAGCGGAGAATACAAGATGAAATTGTTGTAGGGTATGAAACCACCTCAAAGTTATCCTTTCCGATCAATATTTTGAGCCATCCCTATAAGTGTCACAAACAGCCCTAGAGTTCGTACTAAAATAACACCATATGATACGCATCAACCAACTCTAATGTCACCTAGATACTCCAATGTCACCACAAGTATCCGTGAGTTGATTATTCGATATGCATCAAAACAACTTCAGATTCATAATATTCAATCCACACAAAGAACTTCAAAGAGTACCCCAAAGTTTCTATCGGAGAAAAGAAGATGAAAATGTAGAATCAACCCCTATGCCTAGATTACCCCAAGGTCACGGGACTCCGCAAGTTGATTACCAAAACATACATCAAGTGACTCAATAGAATACCCCATTGTCACCACGGGTATCCACATGCAAGACATACATCAAGTGTTCTCAAATCCAAAGTATTCAATCCGACAATAACGAAATCTCAAACGGAAAGACTCAATTCATCACAAGAAGATCGAGAGGGAAGAAACACCATATGATCCAACTATACTAACAATGCTCGCGGTACATCAAGATCGTGCCAAATCAAGAACACGAGAGAGAGAGATCAAACACATAGCTACTGGTACATACCCTCAGCCCCAAGGATGAACTACTCCCTCCTCGCCATGGAGACCACCGGGATGATGAAGATGGCCTTCGGCGATGATTTCCCCCTCCGGCAGAGTGCCGGAACAAGGCTCCGGATGAGATCGCTTCGGTACAGAGGCTTGCAGCAGCGGCGTGGAAGTTCTAGGTTTCTTTTCGGGGTTTCCTCTATTTATAGGAATATTTGGCGTTGGAATCACATCAGGGGGGTGCCCGAGGGTCCCACAAGCTCGGGGGGCGCGCCCTTGGGGGGCGCCTGATACGTCTCCAACGTATCTATAATTTTTTATTGTCCCATGCTATTATAGTACCAATCTTGGATGTTTTTATATACATTTACAACAATTATATATCATTTTTGGGACTAACCTATTAACTTAGTGCCCAGTGCCAGTTGCTGTTTTTTTGCCTGTTTTTGGTTTTCTAGAATATCAGTACCAAACGAAGTCCAAATGCCACGAAACTTTTTGGAGATTTTTTTCAGGACATAAGAGACACTAGAAGCTTCGGGAGGAGGCCAGAAGCCAGAGGAGGTGGCCACGAGTCACCAGGGCGTGCCTGGGGGGGCAGATGTGCCCTGGTGCCTCGTGGGCCCACCTCTGCACCTTTTGACCTAATTCCACCACTATAAATTCTCTAAAGTCGGTAAACCAACAAAGGAGTCCACGAAATACTTTTTCCGCTGCCGCAAGTTTCTGTTCTCGAGAGATCCCATCTGGAGGCCTTTTCCGGTACTCCGCCGGAGGGGGAATCAATCATGGAGGGGCTCTACATCAACCTTGATGCCCTTCCGATGATGCGTGAGTAGTTTACCACAGACCTTCGGGTCCATAGTTAGTAGCTAGATGGCTTCTTCTCTCATTTTGATCTTCAATACAATGTTCTCCTCGATGTTCTTGGAGTTCTATCCGATGTAATCACTTTTTGCGGTGTGTTTGTTGGGATCCGATGAATTGTGAGTTTATGATCAGATTATCCATGAATATTATTTGAGTCTTCTCTGAACTCTTTTATGCATGATTATTATAGCTTCATATTTGTCTCCGATCTATTGATTTGGTTTGGCCAACTAGATTGATTTATCTTGCAATGGGAGAGGTGCTTTGTAATGGGTTCAATCTTGCGGTCCTCAATCCCAGTGACAGAAAGGGACATGACACGTATGTATTGTTGCTATTAAGGGTAAAAAGATGGGGTTTATTCATGCGTGAATTTACTTTGTCTACATCATGTCATCTTGCTTATGGCGTTACTCCGTTCTTTATGGACTTAATACACTAGATGCATGCTGGATAGCGGTCGATGTGTGGAGTAATAGTAGTAGATGCAGGCAGGAGTCGGTCTACTTGTCTCGGATGTGATACCTATATACATGATCATTGCCTTCGATATCGTCATGATTATTTGCTTTTTTATCAATTGCCCAACAGTAATTTGTTTACCCACCGTATGCTATTTTCATGAAAGAAGCCTCTAGTGAAAACTATGGCCCCCGCGGGTCTACTTCTATCAGATATTAAAAATCCTAAAAATACCTTGCTGCACTTTTACTTTATTTATTTTATTTTATATTTTAGTTCTATCTATCTATCTATCTATCACCATACAATTTAATCTTGCAATTAACCGTCATGGGATTGACAACCCCTTGTTTGCGTTGGGTGCAAGGATTTGTTGTTTTGTGTGCAGGTACTGTTAATGAGGTGTTGCGTGATTCTCCTACTGGATTGGTAGCCTTGGTTTCATAACTGAGTGAAAAACTTATCTCTACTGTACTGCATCTCCCTTCCTCTTCAGGGAATTACCAACGCAGCTCACAAGTAGCAGGAAGAATTTCTGGCGCCGTTGCCGGGGAGACATCATCAACATCTATCAAGTACCTACGCATAAACTTTCATCTCCTTGCATTTATTTTATTTGCATTTGCCTCTCGTTTTCATCTCCCCCACTTCTAATTTTTTTTTACAAAAACACAAAAATATTTTTATTTGCTTGCTTGCTTTTATTGCCATGACAACACTCAAGAACAGTAAGTAAAACAAAAATTTAAGATCACTATGGATCCTCATCCACTTGCTAATCTTTTCAAAAGATCCAATTATAATGAACCAATTGCTAGTGATTTGAGTGCTCTTGATTTTCTTTATGAAGTTTTGCTTGAAAATCATGAATCTGAAAATTGTGATGAAGTGTTAGAGGAAGAAATTTATAAAGTGATTCATGATAGCTCCTTGATTGAAAAGCATGATTGCAATGATGTTACTATAAATTCTATTAATGTGAATTGTGCTAATAATATGCAAAACTACAAGCTTGGGGATGATAATTTTGTTATGTCCACTACTTGTTGAAATGATCATGATTGGGGTGATGATGCTTCTTATGATCTTGAAAATTTATTTAAGCCTCATGATGAATATGTTACTGATAATAAAATTTGCAATACTATTAAAAGTGGGTTTGGAAGAGCGTCAACTTTAGGTAATAATGATCCCACTACTTTGGAGAGTGTTCAATCTTATGAAATTTTTGAGAAAAGTGGGCTTGGAGAGGTCATGACTTTAGTTGATGTTAATCCCACTATCTTGGAAGATTATAAAACTTTTATGCATGTGGATCGTGAAAAGAATATTTTATATGATAGCTCTATTGTTGAATTTGACTATGATCCTACATGTAATTATTATGAGAGAGGAAAATATGGTTGTGGAAATCTTCATGTTACTAAATTGCCTCTCATTATGTTGAAATTATTAATGCTCCATTCTTCCTATTGGCATATGCTAGATATTTCTTGTCTTGATAATTTGTTCTCCTATAAAATGCCTATGCATAGGAAGTATGTTAGACTTAAGTGTGTTTTTCATATGCTTCATGATGCTCTCTTTGTGTTTCTATTATTATCTTTCATGAAAGCATCATTGAAATCTCAAGCCTATCTTAATGGCTATAAAGAAAGAGCTTGTTGGGAGACAACCCAATGAATAAAATTAGTTATTGAGTGTTTGCATGATTATAGCTTCTGTTATGATATTGTTTTTGCCAAGTAATGCCTTTGGGATGATTTGGAAGATAGTATAATTGATGCTGTTTGGAAAACAGAAAGTTTTGCGTCCAGTGCTGGAATTTTAGTTCTGTACTGGAGCGTCAGAAAAATCTGAAATTTTTACAAAGTATTGGTATATGAATTGCCCACGTTTTCCTAATTTTTCAGAAGCTTTGGAGTTACAGAAGTATAGCTTTTAAATAGATCTTTACAGACTGTTCTATTTTAGACAGATTCTGTTTTTGTTGCATAGTTTGCTTATTTTGATGAATCTATGGATCGTATCGGGGGGTATGAGTCATGGAGAAGTTGGAGTACAGTAGCATTATGCCAATATTAAATATGAATCAATTTACTATAGTACTTAGAGTTAAGGATTTATTTTGTTATACTAACGGATCTCATGAAGGTTTTGTTGAGTTTTGTGTGATTGAAGTTTTCTGGTTTTGGGTGAGATCACGATGGATGAAGGAATAAGGAGTGGCAAGAGCCTAAGCTTGGGGATGCCCAAGGCACCCCAAGGTAATATTCAAGGAAGACTCAAGCGTCTAAGCTTGGGGATGCCCCGGAAGGCATCCCCTCTTTCTTCTACCAACCATCGGTAATTTTACTTGGAGCTATATTTTTATTCGTCACATGATATGTGTTTTGCTTGGAGCGTCGTGTATTATATGAGTATTTGCTTTGTTTGCTTTTTAGTTTGTCACAATCATCTTTGCTGGACAAACCAATTTGAGAGAGCCACACGTTTATCATAATTTGTTAGAATACTCTGTGTGCTTCACTTAAATTTTTTGAGCTAGGCAGTTGCTCTAGTGCTTCACTTAAATCTTTTTGAGCACGGCGGTGACTATATGTTGAAGAAATATTTAAACTCTCATTCCTCACCTATATTATTTTGAGAGTTGATAAGACTAAAATTTTGAAGAAATATTTGCACTCTCATGCTTCACTTATATCTTTTTGAGAGTTGATAATAGTAATGGTAATTTGCACAATATATGAATTTGGTCCCAATGTGATGAATATTCAAGAGGGATATAATAAAAACTTTCATATAGATCATTGGATATGATAAGTGTGATTCCTTGCAATAGTTTTGCGATATGGAGATGATAATATGTGAGTCATGTTAGTGAGTAATTGTGATTTAGTAAGAATATTAGTGTTACGGTTTGTGATTCCCTATGCATGCACATTAAGTCAATAGTTATGCAAAGAAATTATATCCTACTTATGGTGCATTACTCGGTGTTAGTTATGTTCAATGCATGTTTATGACCGTTTTCGCTTTTTGGTTGGTTGCTTCTCAATCTATTTGCTAGCCTTCATTTGTAATAAGCGGGAATACTGCTTGTGCATCCAAACTCCTTAAAACCAAGTTGTGCCAAATGAGTCCACCATTTCTACCTGTATGCGGTATTTCCATGCCGTTCCAAGTAAATTTGCATGTGCCAACTCTAATTTTCAAAATAATTTTCCGTTTTGTATGCCCGCACCGCTCATGATGGGACAGGGGTGGCCAATATTTTCCATGCTAGGTGTGTTATTCTCACGATGAGTGTTTATTCACTTGTCATTGCACGATAGAGTGGCTGGTAATAGGGATGCCCAGTCCCACAATGAATCAAAAATTAATAACAACAAAATTCCTTGGAAAGTGTTGGTATGGAGGGCACCCGTGGATACGGCTAGGCATGGATTGTGAAAGAATGGTGGAAAGGAAATAAACTTTATTTTCTGTTTGGGAACCGCCTATGATGTGTCTAGCATGGAAGATATTGGGAATTCTCGGTCGTTTTCGTTGACGGGAAAAGAATGCCTCTCAAAATATTTTTATCTCTCTAATTTAAGCTTCGAGCTCTGGCACATTTGCAAATCTCTGCTTCCCTCTGCGAAGGGCCTATCTATTTACTTTTATGCAATTTTTATTTTTATTTTTGAGTCTCCATTTTCTCTTACAAAGCACCAACTAGAGAGCACTATTGTTATACTTGTGCATTGTGTGTAGCTAATATTGAGTGTGTTTCATGAATGGATCAATGGTTGAGCATAATGGGCTATGGATAACTTTCTTTAGCGTTGATATTTTGAAAGACATGGTTGCTTGTTAGTATGCTTGAGTATTTATATCTTCATGTCAAACTATAGACTATTGCTTTGAATAATTCAATCCCAAATGTCCATGCTACAAAGAAAAGAGTATATGATGAATATGATAGGTAGCATTCCACATCAAAAATTTTGTTTTTATCATTTACCTACTCAAGGACGAGCATGAATTAAGCTTGGGGATGCTTGATACGTCTCCAACATATTTATAATTTTTGATTGTTCCATGCTATTATAGTATCAATCTTGGATGTTTTTATATACATTTACAGCAATTATATATCATTTTTTGGGACTAATCTATTAACTTAGTGCCCAGTGCCAGTTGCTGTTTTTTTGCCTGTTTTTGGTTTTCCCGAATATCAGTACCAAACGAAGTCCAAATGCCACAAAACTTTTTGGAGATTTTTTTCTGGACATAAGAGACACTAGAAGCTTCGGGAGGAGGCCAGAAGCCAGAGGAGGTAGCCACGAGCCACCAGGGCGCGCCTGGGGGGGGGCAGGTGCGCCCTGGTGCCTCGTGGGCCCACCTCTGCCCCTTTTGACCTAATTCCACCACTATAAATTCTCTAAAATCAGGAAACCAATAGAGGAGTCCACGAAATACTTTTTCCGCCGCCGCAAGTTTCTGTTCTCGAGAGATCCCATCTGGAGGCCTTTTCCGGTACTCCGCCGGAGGGGGAATCGATCACGGAGGGGCTCTACATCAACCTTGCTGCCCTTCCAATGATGCGTGAGTAGTTTACCACAGACCTTCGGGTCCATAGTTAGTAGCTAGATGGCTTCTTCTCTCTTTTTGATCTTCAATACAATGTTCTCCTCGATGTTCTTGGAGTTCTATCCGATGTAATCACTTTTTGCGGTGTGTTTGTTGGGATCCGATGAATTGTGAGTTTATGATCAGATTATCCATGAATATTATTTGAGTCTTCTCTGAACTCTTTTATTCATGATTATTATAGCTTCGTATTTGTCTCCGATCTATTGATTTGGTTTGGCCAACTAGATTGATTTATCTTGCAATGGGAGAGGTGCATTGTAATGGGTTCGATCTTGCGGTGCTCAATCCCAGTGACAGAAAGGGACTTCGTGGGTCTCTTTTGGTCCATAAAAAATCACCGTAAATTTTGGGCCCATTCCGACAACTTTTATTTCTGCACAAAAAAAACACCACGGTAATTCTGCTGAAAACAGCGTTAGTCTGGGTTAGTTCTAATCATATCATAATAAAACCACATAAAATTGTTATAAACATGGCATGAATACTTCATAAATTATAGATACGTTGGAGACGTATCAGCATCCCCAAGCTTAATTCCTCCTCGTCCTCGAGTAGGTAAATGATAAAAGAAATAATTTATGAAGTGTGAGTGCTAGCATAGTGCATAAGTTTGATCAATAATAATTTCAATCACTTTTCCTAGCATCATAAAAGCAACTCTTTCTCATAAAACTCATCATGATGAAGTATCAATCAACTCACATGTTATGGTTCAAACAATGCATTCTCTTGAAACTTAACAACCTATGTTCTTAGTCACCAAACAATTTCAATTCATCTCATTTTCAACAAAGTCTAAGTAAGAGCTCCACATACTCAATTATCATATAGTCTTCTATGATTGCTAGTACTCAAAGCATATTTTTAGAACAAATGGCATCCAACGAACACAGAGAAAGATAGGGTGACAGTGTCCTAGACTAGGGGGTACTAACCTAGGCTGCCTGTATTCCTCGGCTGGGCCAGTGGGCTCTCATTCTTATCAAGATGGACTCCGGAAGATACACGGGGGAGGAGAGATCAAGACTACATCTGCCGAAGACTTGGCGTCTACTCCAAGATTTCTCCTGCCGCCTCCACGCCTAGATACCGACCTTGTAACCCTAGATACCCTACCTGGCGTGTATATAAGCCAGAGGGTTTAGCCCTTAGAGGGGACCTTTAACGCAATCTCATTCACCTATCCTTAGAACTAGAACATATCTTATGATCTCGAGGTAGATCAACTCTGTACTTGATACATCTCCATTGATCTAAACAAGAGCAGGACGTAGGGTTTTACCTCCATCAAGAGGGCCCGAACCTGGGTAAACATCGTCTCTTTGTTCCTGTTACCATCTGTCCGAGATCCACGGCTCGGGACCCCCTACCCCGAGGTCTGCCGGTTTTTACACCGACACTGGTGCTTTCATTGAGAGTTCCGCTGTGAGATAAAAAAAGGATCGATGGGATCATCGGCTGAGGACTCTGATCTCGCGGGCACGATTCCCACACCCGACGCTTCTGTCACAAAAGCGCCCTTCCTTTTACACGGATGAGAAGTGATCCATGACTCCTCCCCAGCTCCGGCCAACCCCCTTTCAAGGGCGAAGGGCCGAAGTACTTCTTGGAAAGCGATTCAGACGGCGACCAGCCAGACGCGGCCGATGAACCTAATCTTCAAATCAGTCCGGCCAGTCCGACGGCCGTAGGCCTATCACGGGATGAAGATACCAGGACTTCGAGCCCACGATCCATAGAGATCGAAAACCACTCACCCACCTCCCACATCGAGTATTACCCCGATTATTCGGGGCCACTAGATGTCTGGGATCTATCCTACATGCAACAACTCCCCGACGAAATGATCAGACAGTTCTGGGCTAGGTTCTTGTCAGTCAAGAACAAGATACCAAACTACCAGGACTCAGATATAATAACAGCTTTTCAGCACGGATGCAAGGATAAGGGTGTCTCGAACGCCCTCGCCCGCCGCTGTGTACAAACCCTCCCGGAGTTGTCCGACTTGGTGTCCAGGTTCTGCACCATCGAAGATGATTGGATTGTCAAGAAGAGCACATATTTGATCTACGAGCACAAGTTAAAACGAGAAAGGCCCGCACCTCGATGTGCACCCCGCACGGGGACCAAACCGACCAAGCGACCTCGGAAAAATAAGAAAACCCCTGGCCTCCCCAGGACCACCCTTGATGGTCTCCTAGATAAACCATGTCCGATACATGCTATTTTGCTTAATTCTTGCCCAACTCACAGCCTTCGCGACTGTTGGGTGGTGAGGCAAGTGGCAAAAAGAGGACCTGCCCTCCTTGTGGGCATCCCCAGTCACGCAGAAGAATCCTCGGACAAGGACGAGGTCTTGATAATCTGTGAGACCTTTACGTCCAACAACCAGCACAAGCGAGCCCTGCGAGAAATCAATTCTATCCGTCAGGTACCAACTCGGGGCGCGTGGATAGACACGCCCATCACGTTTGATCATAAAGATCAGCCGAGGTCGACCCCGAACAGGTGCCCCGCCACCTTGGTCCTCAACCCAATTGTGGGCAGCTACCGTCTCCGAAAAGTATTAATGGACGGGGGCATCGGCTTAAAGTTGATATACGCAGACACTCTGGACAAAATGCAAATCGATAAATCATGCATCGAATAGAGTAGCACCACCTTTAAGGGCATCATACCTGGGCGAGAAGCACGCTGCAGTGGAAAGATAACTTTGGACGTGGTCTTCGGAACCCCGAACAATTACCGAACCGAAGAATTTACATTCCACATCGCCCCTTTTAAGAGTAGATATCATGCCCTCCTGGGACGGGACGCCTTCTCCAAATTTCAAGTAGTACCACACTACGGCTACATGAAGCTCAAAATGCCGGGCCCAAACGGGATAATTACCACTTCGAGCGACCCCGACAGAGCACTCAAAGCCGAGAACAAAACGACGTCACTCGCCCTCGAATCTTTATCCGAAGCCCTCGCGGCCGAGGAACTAAGCACATTACGAGCCAAAGTCGACCGAGATGATGTCATCCTCAGCAAACGGCCGAAGTCCACCTCATTCAAGCTGGCTGATGAAATAGTCAAATTCCAAGTACACCCCATGGACCCAGCTAAAACGGCGTCCATAGGGGCAAACCTCGATCCAGAGATTGACGAGGCTCTACACAATTTCCTTAAGGAAAATTGGGATATATTCGCCTGGCACCCCTCGGACATGCCGGGGATACCCCGCAGGCTTGTGGAACACAGCCTAAACATATTGAAAGGCTACAAGCCCGTCAAACAAACACTCCGGCGCTTCTCTGAACCCAAGCGTCAAGCAATGGGCGAGGAACTGGCCAAATTATTTGTAGCTAGATTCATCCGAGACATAAAACACCCCGATTGGCTTGCCAATCTGGTCATGGTACCAAAGAAGGATAGGTCCTGGCGCATGTGCGTCAATTTTAAAGACCTCAATAAAGCATGCCCCAAGGACCCCTTCCCCTTCCCGCGAATTGACCCAATTGTGGACGCCACAACCGGGCACGATTCGAGGTGCTTCTTGGATGCCTACTCAGGGTATCATCAAATTAAGATGAAAGAATCTGACCAGGCAGCAATAGCATTCATCACACCTTATGAGCCGTTTTGCTTCAATACGATGCCTTTCGGACTAAAAAACGCCGGTGCCACATACCAGCGCATGATTCAATCATGCTTGGAGAAACACATCGGGAAGACCGTCGAGGCCTACGTAGATGATGTGGTTGTCAAAACTAAACACATTGGACAACTGGTAGACAACCTCCGTGACACATTTGCCAGTCTACAGGAGTATCAAATTAAGCTCAACCCAGAGAAATGTGTCTTCGGAGTACCAGCCAGCAAACTCCTCGGCCTCATCGTATCTAGCCATGGAATCGAAGCCAATCCGGAAAAACTAAGAGCCTTGGACCGCTTAGAGGTACCAACGGAGCTCAAACACGTACAAAAGCTGGCAGGATGCGTGGCAGCATTAAGTCGCTTCATATCAAGACTCGGGGAGAAAGCCTTACCTTTGTATAGATTGTTAAAAGAAACAAAGACTTTCAAATGGACCGAAGAGGCCATGGCGGCTCTGGAAGGCATTAAAGCTCTCCTTGCAACCAATCCCATCTTAGCGGCGCCAGGCATATGCGAGCAGATGATATTATACATCTCAGCCACAAACCAGGTGGTCAGCGCAGTACTCGTGGTCGAATGAGACATGGAGGGTCACAAGTTCCAGGTACAAAAACCCGTTTACTACATCTCCGAGGTCCTAACCCCGTGCAAGACACGCTACCCCCACTATCAAAAGATAGCCTACGCTGTCTTCATGACATCCCGAAAAACTTTGGCACTACTTTCAAGAGTGTTCGGTGACCGTGGCATCCGATGTCCCATTATGTGACATAATTAACAACAGGGATGCAACGGGGCGCATAGCCAAATGGCCATAGAGCTCCTACCCTTTGAAATAACTTACCAACCACGTCGAGCTATTACATCTCAGGTGTTGGCCGACTTCGTGGCCGAATGGACGGAGGCCAAGCTCCCTCGAGAATACATCACTTATTCGCATTGGACCATGCATTTCGACGATTCCAAAATGCTTGCTGGCCTAGGGACTGGCGTAGTGCTTACCTCACCCACAGGGGACAGTATTCGGTATGTATTACAAATTATGTATACCGACTCCAATAACGCGGCAGAATACGAAGCCATGTTACATGGACTCCGGATAGCAGTCTCCATGGGTGTCCAACGTCTTGAGGTCCGAGGTGATTCCAACCTCGCCATCTCACAAGTCAACGGCGAATTCGACGCAAAGGACCCAAAGATGACAGCCTACCGGAATGCCGTCATACAAATCTCGGCTAGGTTCGAGGGGCTTGAATTTCATCACATACCCCGAGATAGTAACCAGGCCGTAGATATACTCGCCCGAATGGGCGCTACGCGGAAAAAATTCCCAGATAACACCTTCCTCGAACGGCTCTTTAAGCCCTCCGTAGTCTGACAAGACAACAGGGGAATATCGGAATCTGTCGGCCCAGTGGGAACCAGGGTACCACGGCCCGTCTGCCTGTGGCCCGGAGGAGGACGCTTGGGCCGGCCCATGAGAGTGGCCTTGCCTCAGCCGCTCCGGAGGAAGCCGCCTCATGAGGGGCGAGCCTCGCGAGGCCCCTCCCCGCTAGGCCAGGCCCTGCCGAGGCCGCCAAGTACCAGGTTCCCTCGCGAGGCTCCCCTCGCGAGGCCTTCTCATGAAGCAAGTCGTACGACGCCAGCCGCGGGGCTCCGCGCCCAGCACATGGGTGACGTCCCGCTGTCAGGATAAGGACAGCGAGGCACGACCAAGCCCAGCTTCCATTCTGGTGATAAGGAAGCAGCGGCGTCTGCCTCCCCCCAAAGCAAGTCCCAAAGGCTTTCCTCTTTGGTGATAGAAGATCAGGACGGATCAGCGCGCCAGGACGGAGGTCATCGCCAAGCCCACCGGCACGTCACAAGGAACTACTTTAGCAGGCGGAGACCGCCTTTAGTCAGGATAAGCCTGCGCTCTTGCCCCCCTTTTGAATTGCCGCTCTGTGCCAACCCTTTCCCGCTCATATTTTCGGGGAAGAGGACCAAGGCACTACAAAAGGGGCAGGGCTGCTTCCTTGTAAGGGGATCGACACACTCTCCCCCACACCTCTTGTACCTCGAGCACAAGCTCTCCACCACAGAGCAATCCAACACAAGTAGGAGTAGGGTATTACACCGCACAGTGGCCCGAACCTGGGTAGCTCGCGCGTCCCCTTCGTGTCTGGTGAGAGCCGGCGATCCCGTCGTGTTCCCACCGTAGTTGCCGTCGTGTCGAAGGCTGCCTAGCAAAGTCCCCCAGAGTTCGAATCCTAAGTTCTTGGAGAAGTTTCTTGAACGCAGATCCTAGACTCCGACATTTGGCGCGCCAGGTAGGGGGCTTGCCGTCTTCGCGCCTTCGACCTCGACGCCAGCATCGACATGGACGCCGCCGCCGCTCACCGGGAACGCGCCACGTGCCGCGCCGCCATCAGGGTCCCCGCGGCGCCCGCCGCCCGTGGTGCCCCTGGGCGACGCCCTCGCGCCGCCACCGAGCCTGTTGGGGAACGCGTGGCCTCCTCCACCCACTCGTCGATGAACGAGCAGGCGCACGGCCCCTCCGCTGCCACCTCCTCGCTCGCGCATCGCGATCCACCCGCTCCGCGCGCCGCACTGCTCATGGTGCAGGAGCTGTTGCGCTACCGCCCCACCGAGGACGCCTACGACGCCTAGCTTGGGCGGATCACCAAGCTCGTCGACGCCGCGCGCGATGGCCAGGCACCCTCCCGCTCCCCGTCTGCTCCGTCGTCCCACGCGGAGCAGGCCGGGCACGACGCGCCTCCTCCTCCTTCGGACCATGACGTGGCCGAGCGCTGCCCCGCCGCACGCGCCCTGGAGCCGTCACGCGGCTCGCTCGCGCCGGGCGGCGACGGCGACAGCTGCCAGATCATCCACTGCGCACCCCCGAGAAGGCGCGCGACTGCCAGGACCGCGTCCTCCATGACGTCGCCATGGCTGGGCGCCAGAATCGCGCAGCCCTCAACGGTGGATCCGTCACCAACGGGGGCTACCTGGCCCTCGCCCCCGAGCTACGTCGCGTGGTGTGGCCTGACAAGTTCAAGCCAGAGCTCCCTTAGCGCTACGACGGCACCGCAAACCCCACAGAGTTCCTCCTGCTCTACACCATCAGCATCTAGGCCGTGAGGGGGGACGATCGGGTCATGGCGAACTGGTTCCCCATGGCCCTCAAGGACACTGCGCGCTCGTTGTTGGGGATATTCACCAGCAGGGAGACCCGGCAGAGTGTTAACCTGGCCATAACGCGAGCTTAGCGGGCCAACTCACTATGGGGCTGAAGTCTCTATGTGGGCCGGCTTAGCAAGGCCTGGTAAGGATAGGCCGGCTTACATAATGAGCCGGCTCACGACAAGTCAGATGGCAAGGAGAACCGTCTTGGAGAACAAGTAGGAAGGAATAAAGAGACGGGTCAAAGAACGACCCGGACTCTCATGTAATCTAGGGTTCCACCTGTGTATATAAAGGGGAGCACCTATATGAAAAAGGCTAAGTTGCAATCCCCTCGAGAGCTAGGTTAGCGAATCTGCATCCTTGTAATCGAGATCCACAGCAATATAGATAAGCAGGACGTAGGCTTTTACCTCCACCGTGAGGGGCCAAACCTGGGTAACCCGGCGTCTTCTTGTTCCTGCTCAACCCCGCTAAGCTTCCACGTTAGTGCGATGGCTTCATCTCTAAGTCCTTCTGCTAGGACATCTGTCGCGACAAAACCACGACAGTTGGCGCCCACCGTGGGGCTCACGCACGGTGGAGTTGAGTTCTTAGCGGGATCTCTTCCAGGGTTCGGGAAGTACGCGGTCGGCATGATGTCCAAGAGCCGCCACGGGAAGTTCTACATCGACGATTCATACTGGGGCCCCGACGCCGACTCAATCGAGTACGGGTACCGGGTCCCATTCGGCAAGATCCATACCTTCATCGGCGTGGTCGGCGAGCCGGCTGCCGGGTTGGAGAACGTCGCTGGCATCGAGTCGGTGCGCCGTGTCGGTCAGCTCCCAGCGAGACCCGGCCCGCGTCAAGCCGGCCCAGATCACGTCTTCATGGGCTTCACCCAAGGGGTGGCCCTGTCAGAGAACTCCCTGTCTCAGGACGACACGCTTGTCCAATCTGACGGCGAATCGTCGATGGGGGAAACTGAGTCAATTCTTCCACTGCAATATGGAGGGCTGGGGAACACGGGCGACGTCTTCCCAGAGAGCCCCGATACGCCTCGGTTCGCGGCGGTTTACATGGCGGGTAGGCAAGATCCAGCACGAGACCCGGCCAATCCGACGGCGGGACAGAACAACCTACTGGCCGGCTCAGGAGGAGCCGGCGCCTCGGCCTCCGGCTCTCAGAGGACCGGGGTCCAGGTACTCGCGGATTTGATGACTACGCTAGCAGCCCTGTTGGCCGAGCCGGTCACTGCGGAGAATGCAGCGGCGCGCAACATGGAGATCACGAAGTGTCGCGAGGAAATGGCCAAGATCCAAGAGGACATCAACGCGGAGAACGCCCACATGATGCAGGAGCTGGAACGGATCGCTGCGGAGAGGCAGCGCCTTGACGAGGAAACACAGTACCTGAGCCGCCGGCAGGCCGAGTTAGAGCTTGTTCACCGGAGGCGTCATCAGAGCCGGCTTCCGGCTGATCTCGAGCCGACTCAGCTGTTCACCACGCCGCCGGCTCCGACGAACCCGGGGGCTGGAGTTATCCCCACGAGAGAGCCGCCGCTACAGCGGCCTATTCAGCAGCGAGAGCCGGCTCGACTTCGTTCGCCGGATCAGCAGCAGCAGCCGCCGTCTCATCGGTTCCAGACCCCAATTAGACACTACTCTAACCCGGTTGATAACGTGCTGGCGGCAACCCACAACTTGGCAGCGATTCCGATCGAGGGGGATGGCCCGATTCAGACAGATGTCCGGAATGCTATTGCGATGCTCAAGACCGCGGTGGTGCAGCAGGCCAATTATTCGCATAGCCAACACCATCTTCACTCAACCCCTCACCACAGCCGGACCAGGAGCCAGCGCCCGGAGTCGCTAGCGGTCTCTAGCAACGCCCTTCGCAGGAGAGCCGCCCAGCCGCGGGCGGAGCAACGCCAGCCTAGGATCCCGCAAGACGTTGCGGATGCGGCTCAAGTCCTTCGAGCGTGGGGGGAGGAAAACGCGCGGCCAGGGCGCGACCTGCCGACGCACATCGACGCGACGACTCGAGTCAACCCGCCAGAGGTGCAACACTCGCCCGCCGCAACCCCGACAGACGGCCGGCTTGGGGGCTCGTCAAGCCGCATGATCGGGACTCCTTGCTTGGTACCAGCGCTGCGAGAGGCACGCATACCCCCTCATTTCAAAGGGCCTCGCAAGGTTCCTAACTACACGGCGAATTTGGAGCCCACTGAATGGATCGAGAGCTATGAACTGGCAATGGACTTGTTGGGTGCAAGTGAGTCGGTGTGTGCGCGTTACCTGCCTCTGATGTTGGAGGGCCCTGCGCGCACTTGGATGAAAAACCTACCGGCGAATTCTATCAACACCTGGCAGGAGCTGAAGGAGCGTTTCATCAAGAACTTCCAGGGGACCTGCAAGAGGCCGACAACAATTGTTGATCTGGAGTGTTGTGTCCAGCGCGAGGACGAGTCGGCGCACCATTGGGCTCGCCGGCTTGCAGAAGTTATGCACAGTTCAGATAGCATCTCGGCGGCTCAGGTAGTGCTTGTTCTGGAACGAACATGTAAGTTCCAACCCCTGGTCCAGAAGCTTGGGCGGCTCAAGCAAAAGGTCCAGGACATGGGAGACCTCATGGATGTTTTAACCCGGTACGCGGAGTCGGACAATACCAAGGATCCACTGTCAGACGAAGAGAAATATGATAAGGGGAAGAAACCTGGCGGCAAGGGTCAGCAACAGGGCAACAGTAACGGTCAGAACAACAACGGCGGTAAATGCAAGGGTCACGACGGTGGCTCTGACCTGGTGGCGAACACGAATACCGAGAACAAGGGTCAGCGTCAGAACGATGGCTCTACAAGGCAGACCACCGGAAGTCGCCCTCTCACTTACGAGGAGGCTCTTAAGGCCCCTTGCCCAAAACACAGTTATAATGGTAAACCGTCCACCCACTCCTGGGAAAATTGCTCTGTGATGCAATAGTTCGCCAAGCGTATCTTCCAGAATCATCATCATGGGGGAGGCAATGGCGGACAACCCGCCAACCCAGGACCCGGCTTCTTGGGAGCCGGCTTGCAGGGACCCTTCGCCGGGCCCGGCTTTCAGGGAAATAGTGGCCAGGGTGGCGGGTTCCAGGGGGCTGGAAACCCGGGAGGTGGCAACCAGAGAGGCAACCAAGGAAACCAGCATCAGGCTGGCGCAGCAGGATTTCAGAGTAACCCGAAGCAGTTAAATAGCGGACAGTATCACATCTTCACCACCAGCACCTGTAAGCGGGATCGGAAGGTGCAGCGAAGAGCCGCCAACGTGGTTGAGCCGGCAACCCCTTACTACCTCAACTGGTCTGAGCAGCCGGTTACCTGGAGCAGGGCGGATCATCCAGTCATACTCGATCACCCCGGACACTTGGCTCTGGTGGTTGCGCCACAAGTCGATGGTTATATCCTGACAAAGGTGCTCATGGATGGGGGCAGCAGCATCAACATCCTGTATTATGACACGTTCAGGTGGATGAATCTGTCTGATAAGCAACTAACGCCGTCTTCTACAGTCTTTCACGACATTGTACCTGGCAAGTCGGCATATCCCATGGGAAGAATTTCCCTTGAGGTGGCCTTTGGATCAGAAGATAACTGGCGTTCTGAGTTCCTGTCCTTCGAGGTGGTCAAGCTCAAGAGCCCATACCACGCCCTGTTTGGTCGGCCGGCTTACGCGCGATTCATGGCGCGCCCATGTTACGTTTACCTGAAAATGAAGATGCCAGGACCAAGGGGAACCATCACAGTGGAGGGAAACCAGAAAATCTCACTCGAGTGCGAGGAAGGAGATGCAGCTTACGCCGAGACGGCTTGCGCCGTGGAGGAGTTGCGGTATTACAAGGATAATGTTGACCCGGCTGACAGGACGTCTCTAAAGAAGCCCACTACGGAGTCTGACCCCCTGCTCAAGTTTAAGTCGGCCAGAGATACAAAGCAAGTTGATTTCACCCCAGGCAATTCTTCAGAGCAGTTCACCATCGGGGCAAATATGGATCCCAAATAGGAAAGCGCGCTCATCGAGTTCATCCTTGAGAATCGGGACATGTTCGCATGGAAACCTTCTGACATGCCAGGTGTTCCGAGAGAACTCGCTGAGTACTCCCTTAATGTGGATCCTAAGTTTAAACCAGTCGCCAGTTTCTCCGTCGCTTCAACGAGGAGAGGCGGAAAGCTATTGGAGAAGAAGTGGCCCGGCTCCTAGCTGCCGGGTTCATCGTCGAAGTCTTTCATCCTGAGTGGTTGGCTAACCCAGTACTTGTTCTGAAGAAAAACGGGACTTGGCGGATGTGTGTTGATTACACAGACCTGAATAAGGCTTGTCCTAGTGACCCCTTTGCTTTGCCCCGTATTGACCAGATCATCGATGCTACGGCGGGTTGTGAGAGTTTATGTTTCCTGAATGCTTACTCTGGTTACCATCAGATCAAGCTGAAGCCGGAAGACCAGGCAAAGACGGCTTTCATCACACCTTTTGGGGCCTTCTGTTATACAACCATGTCATTTGGTCTGAAGAGCACCCAGGCGACTTACCATCGTTGTGTCCAGAACTATTTCCACAAGCAGATCGGGCGGAATGTTCATACTTATGTGGATGACATCGTGGTTAAATCTCGGAAGAAAGAGACTCTGTTGGAGGATCTCAAGGAAACATTTGACAATCTCCGTGTCTACAAGATGAAGCTTAACCCGGAGAAGTGTGTTTTTGGTGTCCCTGCAAGAAAGCTTCTGGGGTTCCTTATCTCTGAGCGTGGCATTGAAGCTAACCCAGAGAAAATCAAGGCGATCACGACCCTGGCTAAGCCGGCCAAGCTAAATGACGTGCAGAAGCTGGCTGGGCGGGTTGCGGCTTTAAGCCGGTTCATAAGCCGGCTTGGTGAAAAAGCAATCCCGTTATATCAGTTTCTCAAGAAATCAGATGACTTCGTCTGGAGTAAGGAGGCAGATCAGGCTTTTGAGGCCCTTAAGAAACAGTTGTCTGAGCCGCCGGTCCTGGCTGCCCCTCGCGAGAAGGAGCCGATGCTGTTGTATATTGCTGCCAATAACAGGGTTGTAAGCGTGGCGGTCATCGTCGAGCGCAAGGAGGATGGCAAGGAATATCCTGTCCAGCATCCTGTGTATTATGTCAGCGAGGTGTTAAGCGAGTCCAAGCAGCGATACCCACATTGGCAGAAGCTGGTCTACGGAGTGTTCATGGCTAGCCGCAAACTGAAGCAATACTTCCACGAGCACCCAATCACGGTGGTTAGTTCAGCGCCTCTTGGGGATATAATCCAGAACTGGGAGGCTACAGGCCGGGTTGCTAAGTGGGCTATTGAGCTTGGCCCCCATAATCTAAAATATCTGCCTCGCACAGCAATTAAGTCTTAGGCGTTGGTGGATTTCATGAATGACTGGACAGAGTTGCAGGCTCCCGAAGAGAAGCCTGACACAACATACTGGTCCATCCACTTTGACGGCTCACGGCAGCTCGAAGGCTCGGGGGCTGGAGTTGTGATCACTTCCCCCCGAGGAGACAAGTTTTGTTACGTTTTGCAAATCATGTTTACTTGCACCAATAACGCTGCTGAATATGAGGCGTTGCTTCATGGGCTTAGGATGGCCAAGGAGATGAATCTGAGCCGGGTCAGGTGCCTGGGCGACTCAGACCTGGTGGCCCAGCAAGTTTCAGGTACATGGGATTCCAAGGATCCGCTTATGGCGGCTTACCGACAGGTGGTCACCAATATTGTTGGACACTTCAAAGGTTATCAAGTCGACCATATCGATCGCCGGCAGAACGAGGCGGCAGACGCACTCTCTCATTTGGGTTCTCAACGTAAGCCAATGCCACCCAATGTGTTCCTGGACGTCTTGCACAACCCGTCTGTCAAGTTGCCAATAGAGGAGGATTTGGCTGTTCCTGACCCGGAGGCGGCTCTCGTGGCAGCTATCCATGCCATCCCTGATTGGACGGTCCCCTATTTGGCTTACTTAAGCCGGGGAGAACTGCCAACAGAGTAACTCCTCGCTCGGCAGATCATCAGACGATCAAAGTCTATGAGTATTGTCAATGGCGAGTTACACCGACGAAGCGTCACTGGTGTTTTTCAGCGTTGCGTTTCGCTGGAAGAGGGTCGCGCAATCCTCAACGAGATTCACTCTGGCGACTGTGGCCACCATGCCGGCTCAAGATCACTGGTCGCAAAGGCTTTCCGGCATGGGTTCTACTGGCTCACGGCTCATGCTGATGCAGAGGATATTGTCCGTAAGTGCGATGGTTGCCAGAAATATGCTCGCCAGGCCCATGTGCCGGCTCAGGAATTGAGGATGATACCAATTACTTGGCCGTTTGCGGTCTGGGGGCTTGACATGGTGGGACCCTTCAAACGTTCCAAGAACAAGCATACGTACCTCCTGGTGACTGTGGATAAGTTTACCAAGTGGGTGGAAGCGGAGCCGGTCAGCAACTGCGATGCAGCAACGGATGTCAAGTTTCTGAAAAAGCTGATATTCCGATTTGGATACCCGCACAGCATCATTACAGACAATGGAACCAATCTCTCCAAGGGGGCTATGGAACAGTTCTGTCAGCAAGAGCACATCCGACTTGATCTGGCATCGGTTGCGCATCCTCAGTCCAACGGGCAGGCAGAAAGGGCTAATCAGGAATTACTGCGCGGTATCAGACCCCGGCTCATGGTGCCTCTGCAGCGCACGCCGGGTTGCTGGGAAGAAGAGTTACCTTCAGTACTTTGGAGCATACGGACTACTCCCAACAGGTCGACAGGCTATACGCCGTTCTTCCTGGTCTATGGTGCAGAAGCCATGCTTCCAAGCAATATTCATCACGACTCCCCTCGAGTGGCGGCTTATGTGGAGGCAGATAATGAGTTGGCTCGCCAAGATGCTCTTGATGCTTTGGAAGAGGAGCGCGACCTTGCTGCATCCAGATCAGCAATCTATCAGCAAGACCTATGCCGCTATCACAGCCGTAGAGTTCGAAGCCGTACTTTCCAGGAAGGTGACTTAGTGCTCCGTCTGATTCAAGACCAGACAGGCATGCATAAGCTTTCACCGCCTTGGGAAGGGCCCTTTGTGGTCAGCAAGAATCTCAACAACGGGTCATATTACTTGGTTGATATGTGTGAAGCAGAGAAGTTACGTACCTCTGAGGAGGAAACAAGCCGGCCCTGGAACATTGCCCAGCTCCGGCCATATTACACCTAAGTCATTGACTAGGTTACACCTTTGTACATATCTTCTATCATGTATATACCTCTTTTTCATCAAATATAATAACGACCAGCAACACTGTATGAAGGTGTTGTTTTGCCTCAAAACTTGTGTACTGGATCTTTATTTGTTGATCTTGGTTACTTGGGGGCTTCCAACTCAATTGAGTTTAGCTTACAAAAGCCTCTTAACCCGGCGAGATGCCACAACATTGGTTAAACCTGCCTGTTAGCAAGATGCTACTCCCTATAAAAACGACCCGGCGTACGTCTGATGAGTCAATCACGTATGTGAGCCTGAACTCATCCGAGTTAAAACGCTCGATTGGTTGTGGAGAGCCGGCTTTCAGAAAGTGAGGACAAACCAGCAGGCCAAGTGGCAGCTTCATGAAAGTGTATTCCGGTTTGTGCTTTATAAGCCGGCCGTTTCACGCATAGTCCGACTTACACTTTTTTCTCACATACATACATTCTTGCATACATACTTACATTCAGGCATATCATCTCTGCATACATGCATACATCCATGCATGTCATTTACTTAGGTCCATTTGAACTACTTGATTTGTTGAAAACAGTAACAAAGATTACTCGTTCAAAGTGGCATCGTCACTAACCATCACATACGGTTATATTGTTTCGACAGAATCATTCCATTGCAAGCCGACTCTCAAGGCCAAGAGGAGGATTCACAGAAGCGCAAAGTATTTACACTGGTATCAGGAGTCTTATGCTACCCTATTACAAGCCGCCCATCAGCTGCGGCCATGACAAAAAAAAATTACAAGGTTCAGCTTATTTCGATAAGCCGACGTTTTACGCCGCCGGGTCAGAGCTGGCCCCAGTGCCTGATGGATCACCATGAGCCGGCTCTTCGTGGCCGTCGTCACCTTCTGCTTCTTCGCTTGTGTCGCCGGTCGACCACTGAATTGTGCGCAATGCTTCAAACAGGGCGTCGGTGGATATCAGAGAAGAAGGGTCGACTTCAGGGGCAAAGGATGTCTTACGTGTCCGAGTTAGAGCCACCGGCTCATGATTTGGCGCTTCTATCCACTCATTAACTTTCGAATAAGGCGCTTGGTACCGGGTCAGATCGGTTTCTTCCGCAATGGTGGTGGCTGCAACCCGGGTCTCTCTGATGCAGCGTTGGAAATCCTTCTTGGTAAAGGGCGTGTCATCTATGTTGAACTCTGGATAGCCGCCCACAACTTGAGCCGGGTCAAGCTCTGGCACGTATGCCCTTGCTCGAGCTAGTGCTGTTAGAGCCCCCGAGCGGCAGCACGCCTTCTTCCAATCTTCAAACCACATGGGCACAACAGACAGCTCTTTCAACATGTCCGTGAGTAGCTGTGGAGGCAACTTGGTGTTTTTGGCGGCCATAATGCATCGACAGCTGCCTATATACAGTTGTTCCACGAAAGTGTACACTGCCTTCAGCTTCACTACGGGTTGTTGCAGCAACAATTGGTTCTTGCGACCTGCAAAGAGAGGTATGCACGATCAGTTAAGCCGGCTATGTCTTGTAAGCCGGCCCAGTTGACTCATTCTTATAGCTTTGCTTACCGAAGATGGCCCGGGTCATGGCTGTAATCTGGTTCTTCAAAGTGGTCAGCTCTTGTGTCACCGGCTCTACTTGCTTTTCGGCTTCTTCAGCTCGCGTGAATAGGGCGGCTCTGGTGGCCTCCGTCTCTTGCAAGGTGGCCCTTACAGTCGCCAAAGCTTTCTTTGCTTCAGCGGCGGCTTCTTCATATTCTTGGTGCAATTTCTTCTCTTTCTTGGCCTCCTTTCGAAAGCCGGCGGCCTGGGTTTCTACTTGGTCCAGCATCTCCTGCAGGGCAGACTGTTATACACGACATGCATATGACCCGGACCGCCCTGAAAGACAGCCCGGCTCATGGGGGCTACATATTATCGAGCTTCAAAATAAGCAAGGAAGTCCCATGCAGCTGCGGGCAGTCTACATGGCACTTGGGGGCTAATGCATAAGTTGATTTTTCTGCTCAGTTATGAAGACCCGTCCATCATGAATGATGAGCCGGCCTTTGGGGTTACCAATTGAAGTTGAGCTTACCAATTATTATATTTTGGAAGTCCCGGGTCATTATTTCATATTAACCCGGCCCTTGGGGGCTAATGCATCCATTGACCTATTCTGCTAAGTTATGGAGACCCGCCCGTCATCAATGACGAGCCGGTCTTTGAGGACGCCAGTGGACGGTTCTACTTCCAAGTTTCAATTGGAAAGTCCCGGGTCGTTATTGCATAATGACCCGGCCCTTAGGGGCTACATATATATATGGTACAAGATGAAGGGCACAACTTACCTCATATTTTCGCTTCAGTGAAGTGATCATGGCGATCTCTGTGTCCCGGCCCTCTGACAGCCGGGTCAGCACGGCCTGGTGCAAGGTATTGGTGTCCTGGTCTTCAAATGAAGAGAAGTTCAGAGCCGTCTTTCCTTTGTCCTTCGCGGCCGGCTCAGGCTTGGCAGGGATTTTAGCAAGAGCGGTGGAAGCCTCTGGAGGTGTTTACTGTTCTCCAATCACCACTGCGTCTTCTTGAGCCGGTGCCACGGGCGGCTCTTTGGGTCGTTCTTCAGCTGGGTTTTCATTTTCCTGGATAACAGGCGAAGGCGGACGAGCTGGGCTGATGGGGTCTTGAGCCGGCGGGCTGTTCGGGACTGCTTGCTCATCTTGGCCATCCAAGGTGGCCTCTTTATCCCCTTGGGTGCTGGGTTGAACGACCGGGTCAGATGACCCGGCAAGTGTTTTCTTCTTGATAGCCTTCGTACTGTGCAGAACAACAAAGGAGTTATTCATTTGAAGGAGGGAAGGATTAATGAATTGCTATGCCAGTATGTACTTACCCAATGTTTATATTGAAAGCCGGCGCCTGCGTCGCGCTTGACTCGCCCGAGGAATGGGATGTCTGATATGCCGAGTCATTTAAAAAGGCTCCTTAAAACGGCCGGCTAGAGGAAAAGTAGAAGTTGGACTAAGAAGCACCTCAGCTCGCGCCTTACGAAATGGCAGCTCATATGGAAGCCCGCTGCTTAAGTCACCTTCACTGCTCCGGGTCTTCCGTTTGGAGGTCCCGGGTTGACGAGTCTTCTTCAAAATAAATTTGGGATCTAAATGAGCATCACGGTGAGAAAAACAGACCTTGCGGACGGCAACCCGGGGTTTCCTTCGAACCTTGCAGATCACAGCCCGGGTCTTCTTCCGAATAGGAATTGGGGAATCAGAATCAGAAGAGATTAAGGTTACCTCCGGCTCGTTGGTATGGCTAACTTCGGCTTCGTCCTGAAGAAAAGGGGCGTTAGCAAGTTGAATGAAAAGACGGCCAAGTGAGTCAAGTTCTACCTCAGCCTCGCCTTCTGCGGCCGGCTCATCAGCACCAGCCGGCTCATCTTGTTGCTCCACTGGAGCGAGGGCGGGTTGTTGAGGTTTCTTCTTCTTCCAAAATCTATCGTTCGCCTGTTTGAGACGAGTTGGCAGTTGACAATGAGCAAAAAAGGGCGAGTTAAAGAACAGAGTAAGAAGGGGCAAACACTTACTGAAGGCACCGGGTTG
The DNA here is from genome assembly GCA_039707655.1 of Elymus sibiricus. Classification (NCBI taxonomy): domain Eukaryota; kingdom Viridiplantae; phylum Streptophyta; class Magnoliopsida; order Poales; family Poaceae; genus Elymus; species Elymus sibiricus. The sequence continues at coordinate 247,282,089 of CM077664.1, read as the reverse complement.
GTTAAGCAGAAGGGGGCCAGCCCGGTTTTGTTGCATTTCTCCTGAGGCTCTCCCAATAGCTTCTTGATGGTTTTGTTGATATCACTCGCGGATAGATTGACTTGACTGAACCGTTGAGCGTCTGCCGGCTCACCAGTATAATTGCACATCAGGTCGCCTCTGTGGCTAAGAGGCTGGATCCGCCAACTTACCCAGCACCGGGTCAGATCAATCCCAATAAGGCCGTTAGCAACCAAGGCCCTTAGTTTGGAGTAAACAGGGGCGAATTGCTTGCGTTCTTCTGTTGATGGCCAACCCGGAAAGGCCACTGTGGCATTGAGCCGGTCTGGTCTGTAACCCGGCAGGGGATTTTCACCTTGAGGGGCAGTGCTCTTGCAGTAAAACCAAGTCTTGTTCCAGCCCTTGGGGTGACTCGCCAGCTTGGCCTCAGGAAAGGGAGTGTTCCTTCGCCTTTGAATAGAGACGCCGCCAAGTTCTATGCTGGGGCCATCAGTGAACTCAGTCTGATGGTTAATATAGAAGAATTCGCGAAAAAGCAGGACAGTTGGTGCCGTTTGGAGGTACACTTCGCAGAAGACTTGAAATTGGCAGAGGTTGGGAATTGAGTTCGGTCCAAGATCTTGCGGTCGGAGGTCGAAAAAATGGAGAACGTCATGGATTTTTTTTGACCCGGGCGGCCGAAACCCCTTATGCAGATGATCGGCGAAGACCACCACTTCGTCTTGTTGGGGCTGGGGGGTGCTCTCCTCTTCAGGCGCCCGCCAGTTGATTGCGGTTTGAGCCGGCAAGAGGCCTTGCCCTACAAGCTCGTTCAGCATCAAGGTTGAGACTTGCGATCTAAACCAGTTGCAGGATTTGTCGGTCTTGGGGGCCATGGCGACTTAACAGTTTAACTGCAAGGACAAAAATGACAAGCCGGCGTGTTAAGCTTGATAAGGATAAGCCATCAGAGTACAAGACCCGGTCAAATGATAAAAATCAGGATGGCTAAATTCATAACCCGGATTGATGCAAGCTGTCGAAGGCAATTATAAGCCGGAGTTGACGATGGTGGTGCTTTGGATTTCTCCTAAGTGTTGGGCTAGTGGCAAACAGGAATCTAATGGAGTAGGTACTATTACGGATCTGGAAATACTACGGAAAAGAAATTTTCAAGACCTAAAAATAGGAATGAAGGCGGGAGCCTATTTGTCAATGTGGGTCTATTGAAAGCAGTATATGGATTTAGATGGGAAAAACGGCATTGCCGCAATATCTAAAGGTGCATACACGGATTGTTCGGTTGATTCTCGATCTATCAATGAGAGGGGATGTGAGGACTGATGAACATCGATGAACTCCGAGGAACGGCAATGGAAATGGGGTGCTACAGATCTGAAAAGGGACGGATTCGGGCGTACCTGAGCTCGGCGGAGGCCGGAGTGCGTCGGTGAGGTCTGGTGGCGACTGAGGTTGTGAGGAGATCGCAGTCGAACTGGCCGGAGGGTTCGAAGATGGCGGCGGTGCTTCGGGTGTGAAGAAGCAACAAGCGCGAGGAGGAAGACGAGAAAGAGGGGTAAAAGGCAATAGTAAGGATGAGCTAGCACATTTATAGATGCAGTAAAAGTTAAAACGGCAAGGGCGGAACCCCAGGCGGCGCAGTAATTTTCGGTGGTGTAGCTCCTTGATTCCCGCGCCTGACAAGACGGGACGTACCCACTCAAGGATTTGAGATGATATCATCCCGGATTTCGCGGAAGTGGATCGTGACGTCATGAAGGACAAGAGTTGAAAATGCTAAGTTTGAATCTAAGGGCGCGAACCTAACGATCCTCTAACCCAGCAACTTGAGCCGGTCCACGATGGCGACTTAAAAAGAGCGGCTTGGAGCACTTGGAAATGTGTTACTAATGCTTTGTTTTTTCAGGATGGAGTTTAACGTGAATAAATTCAAGTCAAACTGAGGGCTAATGTTGGGGATATTCACCAGCAGGGAGACCCGGCAGAGTGTTAACCCGGCCATAACGCGAGCTTAGCGGGCCAACTCACTGCGGGGCTGAAGTCTCTATATGGGCCGGCTTAGCAAGGCCTGGTAAGGATAGGCCGGCTTACATAATGAGCCGGCTCACGACAAGTCAGATGGCAAGGAGAACCGTCTTGGAGAACAAGTAGGAAGGAATAAAGAGACGGGTCAAAGAACGACCCGGACTCTCATGTAATCTAGGGTTCCACCTGTGTATATAAAGGGGAGCACCTATACGAAAAAGGCTAAGTTGCAATCCCCTCGAGAGCTAGGTTAGCAAATCTGCATCCTTGTAATCGAGATCCACAGCAATATAGACAAGCAGGACGTAGGCTTTTACCTCCACCGTGAGGGGTCGAACCTGGGTAACCCGGCGTCTTCTTGTTCCCGCTCAACCCCGCTAAGCTTCCACGTTAGTGCGATGGCTTCATCTCTAAGTCCTTCTGCTAGGACATCTGTCGCGACAAAACCACGACACTCGTGGCTCATGAACCTCCCCAAGGCGTCCATCTCTTCGTGGGAGGACCTGTGCAAGCAGTTCGTTGCCAACTTCAAGGGCACGAGCGACCGTGCCCTCACGATCAACGACCTGCGGAACGTACGTCAGCGCCCTGGCGAGCCCCTTCATAAGTTCATCCAGCACTTCAGCCAGGTGCGCCACAAGATCCCGAAGGCCTCCGATGCCTCAATCGTCTCCGCCTTCACCAGTGGCGTCATGGACGTGAAGATGCGCAAGAAGCTCTCAGTTAGGGATGAGCTAGACTCCGCGGCAAAGCTGTTCGTCCTCGCCGACCGCTGCGCCAAGGCCGAAGAGGGACGCCTCTTCCTCCACAACGACACTGACGCTGAGCCTGACGCGGCGAAGCCCAAGGCCAAGGACACCAAGCACAAGGGCCCAGCCGTGCTCGCGGCGGAGCCGGACTGCAAGCGCGGTGAGGCGAAGAAGGACGCCTGCCCTTTCTGCACCTACCACAACATGAACTCCCACAACACAGAAGACTGCCACGAGCTCAAGCTGCTTCGCGAGGGCCGCATCGAGCGCCGCAAGGAGCGCAGTGAGGGCCGCGCTGGCAGCAGTGGAGGTGGCCGCTGGGGCGATAACCACAACAATGGCGCTAGCGACAACAACCGTCAGGGCTAGCAGGACCAGCCGCGGCAGGCTGATCCTTAGGACAACGCCGCCCCAATACGCGCCAACGACTCCCCTCCCGCTGAGAACGCTGGGGGCTACCAAGAGCCCCGCAGGGTGGCCTGAATCCTCGGTGGGGCCCAGGCCCCTCCATCCAACCGCCACTTCAAGCAGTTCTCTCGGGAGGTGAACGCGGCCCTCCCGTCGCTCGATTCCACCGGCCGCCTCAAGTGGTCCGAGTTCCCGATCGCCTTCGACGCCAGCGACCACACCGAGTCCACGAAGGGTGTGGGCGCCGTCACCCTGCTGTGCACCCCCACCATCAGCAACGTCGCTATCACCAAGACCCTCATCGACGGAGGCGCCGGCCTCAACGTGATCTCCATCGAGACCTTTGAGACGCTTCAAGTGCCCTACGAGCACCTGATGCCCACCAGGCCCTTCTCGGACGTCACCGACGGCTCCACTGTCCCCCTGGGGCAGGTGCGCCTTCCCGTCACCTTCGGCACCCACAAGAACTACCATACGGAGTTCATCGTCTTCGATGTGGATCACATCGGCCTGCCTTATAACGCCATCTTGGGCTACCCGGTGCTCACCAAGTTCATGGCCGCAACCCACCACGCCTACGGCCTCGTCAAAATGCCCGGCAGCCGCGGTACCCTCACCATACGCTGCGATGAGAAGGATGCCCTGCAAACCCTCGAGCACGCCTACAAAACTGCCTCCGTCGCGTACTCGGCCGATGAGGACGCGCCTGGGCCTGCCGAGGAGACGCCCGTGAAGAAGAAGCCCCTGCTCCCTCAGGAGCGGATCGAGTCCAAGAAGGCATCACTGGATGGGGGCGAAGCAGGCCCGTCCCTCGCCGCTGGCGGCGGGCCCTCCCCCAAATAGGAAGGCGCGCTCGTCACCTTCCTCCGGGCGTGCCCTGATGCGTTGGCTTGGATAGCATCAGGCGTGCCCAGCCTGCCGAGGGAGGTGATCGAGCACCACTCAGCCGCGTGCCAGAGCGCGCAGCCCGTCAAGCGTGAGGAATATCGTCAAGCGCCCAAGAAGCAGGAAGTCATCACCCAAGAGGTCAACAAGCCCCAGGATGCTGGAATCGCCCGTGAAGCCCCCCACCCTAGGAGGATCGCCAGCCTCACCCCCGTCGCCAGGCCACGCGATAGCGTGCGCATGTGCGTCGACTTCATCGCCCTCAACCAGGCTTGCCCCGCAGGCCCCTTCCCTCCTCCGCGCATCGCCCTGGCTCACGCGCATGCCATTCAGCCTGGAGGGTGCCGCAGCCACCTTCGCGAGGCTGATGCGCATGAGCCTGGAGCCCCACATCGCATGGAATACGGAGGTGGCTAACACTCGCCCACCGGCCCGCCGCGGCCCCAGTCATGACGGAAGCGGGTGTTTCGGTACCAAACACATGGAATGCCCGCCATCACCGTAAGTTCTATCCGTGCCCCGCGGATACAAGCGACATGGAGCTGTACACGCTCCGGGGCTCTATCTACCGACGCTGCCTTCGGCACGTGAGAGGTCCTTCCCACTCTCGTGGAAGCCCCATGCTCAGCGCTGGCGGCTTACTTGAGGGGCCCTCGGCCGTCACATCCTCAAGCTGACCCATGTCGAACACAGCAGCATGTATCTTTCTGTTATGTAATGAACTTGCTTCATGCATCAGTAAAGCTTATTTCCTTCAAAACCCCGTGTGCTTGCTGCTGCAGGGCGCGCGCTCATGGTCTCGCCCGTGCCTGTCACGCGAGCGGGGGCTGGGCACGGTGTCTGTGCTCGGGTCAGTCCCAGCAGCACTGAAAAACCCAAGCGACTGAGCTCTGGCTCGCGGGTCTGCTCCCGTGCACGTCACCTCACCAGGTCCTTGGTGCTCTTGTCTCCTCGCGTAGCACCCACAGGCGGCCTCGTGAGCGCGCCCTACTGCGCCATTTGCAAAAACTTGGTAGTGTCCCTGGTGCAGGATACGAAGGCCTCAGGAGCCCCCCCCCTCTCGGGAGGCCTCACGGCGGGTCCTATGGACGGAGGGCCTCACGAGGGACTGCGCCTCACGAGCCGTGCCCTACGAAGGACTCGCCCCAAGCCGCACGCCTCAAAGGAGCTAAGTCTATAGCACCCCTCGAGTCATTTCCCTCTCGTTTCTCTCCCGTGGCCTCCTGACTTCCTTGGCACGAGCCGCCTGCGCGTCAAGGGGGGGGACCCTAAGCATCGCGCCTCAGGGACTCCTACTAGCCCTAAGAGCCCTACACCCTCTGGCCTTGCCAAGCGCACGCCCTGGGCATCCCAGCGACGGTGTAGCCTGCCTCGGGGGCTGGGTCCCAGCGACATAGGGCACAAAGGCAATGTAAAAGGGTAATAAAGGCCTCGGGAGGAAAACGAAAACACGCGGATCATTAAGTACTTAACAACAAAATGTGCCGTACAAATGTCTTCACGCCCCCTCGGGGCTGGAGCCACCGTCGGCGTCGTCGACTACTAGATTGCCGTCGTCGCCGGACCCTTCCCCGACGGGCGCGAAGCGCTCCAGCAGGCTCGCCACATGGTCCTCCACCGCCCTCGCAAGCTTGCCTTGGAGCTCCACGGGAACCGGAGACAGCACCTATCGAAGTTGAAGCTGCCATCAACGCGCAGCAGGTTGCTGAAGACGCGGGTCGACGCCTGGCGCAGGAGGTCGCGGCACTCAGCGTCGCGGATCTCATCCCACCGGGTGGAGCTCGCCTCCAGCCGCTCCACGAGCCTTGTGAAGAAGGCCAGGTAGCTGGCGTCATCAGTCTCCAGGGGATCCTCCACCCTCTCGACCGAGAAAGCAGCCACGGCGCTGCGAGCGCTCCCCATGAGCTCGCGGAACATCTTGGAGCGCTGGAGCTGCTCCCCGCGCCCTCGGGTGGCCTCGTCGCAGGCCCGCTGCGCCTCGTCGCTAACCTCGCCCACCTGAGCCTGGAGGTCTTCCAGCTCACGGTGAGTCGTGGCATGGAGGTCCGCCACGCTCCGCCTCTCGGCTTCCGACGCCGCGAGCTACCGCTTGAGCTTGGCAATTTCGGCGTCGAGTTCGCCGCGCCTCTTCGTGAAGCGGTCCTCCTGCTTCTTCAGGTTGTTGGAGTAAGTGTCCGCTAGGGCCTTCGCCTTCCACACAACCTCCTCCTGGCCTTGCTTGTCGATCTCGGCCTTGTACCTCGCAGCTCTTTCTTCAAGCGTGGTGTTGGCTTTCGCGAGGCATTCTTGGTAGGTGGCCTCGCCGGCCGCCACGATACGGTTCAGATGCTCCAAGCGCTCTCGCTCCCTCTCCTGCTCGATGGTGGTCCGCAGGAGTTCGCGCTCCCGGATCTCCATGTCCATCTCCAGGACCGCTGCCATGCTCTCGCGCCGGGTGACCGCCTTCTCGCGGGAGGCTAGCCTGGCCTCGCGGGCCGCGACGCGCCCCTGCTCCAGGTGGAGGTTCTCCTCCTCGGCCACGAGCTTGGCCTCTAGGGAGCTGAGGGCCGACCGGGAGTGGCGGAGAGTCCCGATCCGCGATAGGATGCTGCGGCTCACCAGGGCCAGGGTCCCGGGCGCGTCCGGTCCTTCCGTCTCCGCCCCCCGTCGCTCTGGGGGCTCGGGGGCTGCTGCGTCATTGGATTCGCACAGGCCTCCGCCCGAGGGGGCCTCATTCCCCTCCAGGAAGCCAGAATCCTCCTCGACCTCCGCCTCGGCTTCCGCCCCCTCCAGCCGCTCGGCCGCGCGGGTAGGACTGGGCGCGGCTGCCTCCGGCTCGTGGCGCCCTGGGGATCGCTCGAGGCTTGCGGTGGGCGCCGCGTCGGCGCCTACCTCCCCCTCGGGGTGAGCCCCTTCTGGAGGCATCCTTTCTCCGACAGGAGGGAAGGCCTCCTCGGGAGGCTGGGCAGATCCCGCAGACCTCTCCCCCACAACTCTGTCACGCTTCGCGGGGATCGTTGGGGGCGCCGGTGCGCCAACCGCCCCCAACTCCCGCTGAGCCCCAGCGGGCTCTCCGGCATCCTCGTCCCGGACACCCTCCTTCTTCTTCTTCGGTGGGAAGCCGCTACTGCATAACTAGGGATCAAGCCAGGCCGTGCAAGATGAGGTGGTAGGCGTAAGGAACGTGCGAGGCAGGGGGACTTACTCGTCTCGGGGGACCCATCGCCACTTCCTTAGCTTCCCTCTAGGGCGGTTGCCGCTTCCGCCCCCTCGGGACTCTTTGGGGACACCTCTTGAGGCCCCGCCGTGGGGCCCGTCTAGGCCCCCTCCCGAGGCTTCGGCGGGCGGGATCGCCCTGCCAGCCACGGGGTTCTCCGCGCCAAGGGCTTCCTCCGTCGGGGGCGCAAACTGCTGAGGCTCGACTCGGGCCCCCCCCCGGCGTCACTGCTGCCGCCGCTACCGGTTCCTGCCGTCGACTGGCGGCGAGTCAGCTCGGAAGCCGCCGCCTCGCTCCTGGCATCGGCCGCGGCCGCCGCCTTGGTGTCGCCTTTACCTTCGGGAAGCAGCAGCACCTGGATCGGGTTGTCGCGGGGTCCCACATGACCTGGGGGCACGAGCCTCCACTGATCAAATAGTGGCATGCCGGCCCGCACGTCCTCTCGGTTTCCGAAGCAGTAAATTGGAGCCGCGCTTGGCGGCGGGAAAGGCGTCGCCGCGGCGAGGAGAACGTTCACCAGCCCCTCGACCACCTCCGGGGAAAGGCGATCGGAGCTCAGCCTCATGGGGTCCCCCAGGACTGAGTGGGTCCACACCGGGCGAGGGCACCCTGGAGGGGGGCAATGCGCTTGCGCACGAACTCCTTGACGACCATGCTCGCGGTGAGCCCGACATCTTGGAGCACTCGCATCCTCTCCATGACTGGCCCCAGCGCGGCCTCGGTCAGCACGGCGGGCCCCCACCCGGAGCTCGGCATCGCTGGCGCCTCCGGGATTTCGAGCAAGGGGCTGTACTGGCGCGCATCCATGTAGACCCAGCGCTCCCTAAAGCCTTCCACCTCCTCGGGGAGCCGCATGTCGATGATGTGCGCGCGCATGCCCGCGACCATCTGGAATGACACGCAGCCCAAGCACTGGTCCGCCTCTGTCAGTCGGAGGCGGAAAAATTTCTGGAGGAAGGCCACGGATGGCAGCACCCCCAGAAAGGTCTCGCAGAGGTAGGCGAAGGCGGAGAGAAGAAGGACCGAGCTCGGGTGCAGGTGCAGCGCATGAAGCTGGTAGTGGCTGAGCACGGCGTTGAAGAAGTCGGAGAAGGGAGGCACCAGCCCGGTGAAGACGGAGTGGAGGAAGAATGGGAAGGTCGTAGCCCCTCGCTGCGCCGCGGGGCGCGACGCCGGCCAGATCTTCGTTGCCCCGTTCCCGTTGTGGGCGCTGGCCGTCATCGGCCGCACCTTGTCTAGGCCCTCCTCGTTGAGGATCACAGATTTCAGCATAGCGGGCCCCGGCCCCGGCGGGAGCGACGACCCCGGCTCGGCGGTTTTCTTCTTCCCTTTCCTGCCAGGGGCCATGGCGGCGGAGAGATTGGAGGTTGGGGGAGGAGCAACGGAGAAGCTGCTCGCGCGAGACGAAGGGCAAGATGGGGACGAGGAGCAATGACGCGCCTGTGCCCCGCGCGGGCAGGCTTTATTGCCAAGACGCCTATTACCGAGGCGTCATGGGGAGTGGGGGTGGCCCACCCCGCGGAAGCCGCCACGCGTCACCTCTGAGCCCGGGGGCTACTGTCGGTCCAGTGGGAACCAGGGTACCATGGCCCGTCTGCCTCTGGCCTGGAGGAGGATGCTAGGGCCAGCCCATGAGAGTGGCCTTGCCTCAGCCGCTCCGGAGGAAGCCGCCTCATGAGGGGCGAGCCTCGCGAGGCCTTCTCACGAAGCAAGTCATACGGCGCCAGCCGCGGGGCTCCGCGCCCAGCACATGGGTGACATCCCGCTGTCAGGATAAGGACAGCGGGACACGACCAAGCCCAGCTTCCATTCTGGTGATAAGGGAGCAACGGCGTCTGCCTCCCCCCAAAGCAAGTCCCAAAGGCTTTCCTCTTTGGTGATAGAAGATCAGGACGGATCAGCGCGCCAGGACGGAGGTTATCGCCAAGCCCACCGGTGCGTCACAAGGAACTACTTTAGCAGGCGGAGACCACCTTTAGTCAGGATAAGCCTGCGCTCTTGCCCCCTTTTGAATTGCCGCCCTGTGGCAACCCTTTCCCGCTCATATTTTCGGGGAAGAGGACCAAGGCACTACAAAAGGGGCAGGGCTGCTTCCTTGTAAGGGGATCGACCCACTCTCCCCCACACCTCTTGTACCTCGAGCACAAGCTCTCCACTGTAGAGCAATCCAATACAAGAAGGAGTAGGCTGTTACACCGCACGGTGGCCCGAACCTGGGTAGCTCGCGCGTCCCCTTCGTGTCCGGTGAGAGCCGGCGAGCCCGTCGTGTTCCCGTCGTAGTTGCCATCGTGTCGTAGGCTGCCAAGCAAAGTCCCCCAGAGTTCGAATCTTAAGTTCTTGGGGAAGTTTCTTGGACACAGATCCTAGACTCCGACAGAATCAAACGACGTCGGACAACCTACCTCTCCCGAAGATGACGAGGGGCTAGATACAGTGGGCGGCTCGGCTGTTCAGAAAACAGCTTCCACACACGAAGTTATGGGAGTCATTGCACCATGGACCGAGCCGCTCCTCGCATACCTGCTCCATAAAGAGCTCCCCCAAGACCAAACCGACGCACGTCGAATTGTAAGGCAATCTAAAGCCTATAAGGTTCATGAGGGGGAACTCTATAAGATAAGCACTACGGGCGTCCTCCAGCGATGTATATCTGAAGAGGAAGGACGATTATTACTGCAGGAGATTCACTCCGGCATGAGCGGACATCACGCCGCTGCTCGGACCTTGGTCAGGAAGGCTTTCCGAGCTGGTTTTTACTGGCCAACCGCAGGCACCGACGCCTCTGCGTTGGTACAACGCTGCCCCGGCTGTCAGGTATTCGCCAAACAAAGCCACATGCCCCCTGTGGGTCTCCGCACAATCCCTATCACTTGGCCTTTCGCGGTCTGGGGGCTAGATATGGTCGGCCCACTCAGGGGCGGGTCAAGAAAAAATAAGTACCTACTTGTCATGGTGGACAAGTTTACTAAGTGGATCAAAGCAAAACCAGTAACTTCGGCCGGTGCAGTCCATGTACTCGAATTCATCTCGGGGGTAGTACACCGTTATGGTATCCCCCATAGTCTCATAATAGACAACGGGACAAACTTCATGGCCAAAGAAGTGAAAACATGGTGCGCAAAAATGGGCATCAAGCTTGACTACGCATCTGTATATCACCCACAGTCAAATGGGCAAGTGGAATGCGCCAATGGACTAATCCTTAGTGGCATCAAGCCTAGGCTAGTTCGCTCCCTCAAGGAGGCCGACTGCAAATGGGTAGAGGAACTTGATTCCTTCCTATGGGGTCTGCGCACCACACCAAACAGATCCACTGGGTATACTCCATTTTTTATGGTGTACGGTGCTGAGGCAGTGCTCCCCTGCGACATCATATACGATGCACCTCGGGTACGCATGTACAAAGAGCGGGAGGCCGAGTTAGATCGGCAGGATGCCTTGGACGCCCTAGAAGAGGAACACAATGTCGCTCGGGCACGATCTGCCATTTACCAGCAACAAGCCCGATGCTACCATTGTAGGGAGGTTCGCGCAAAGGACTTCAACAAAGGAGACCTCGTCATGCGGCTTCATCCAGAGAAACAGACGCACAAACTCTCCCCTAAGTGAGACGGGCCATTTCTCATCGACCAGGTCCTCATCGGAGGCGCTTACCGAATTCGAGACCCAGAGGACGGGCGTTTAGAACCCAACCCCTGGAACGCGGCGCTACTCCGACATTTCTATGGTTGAAACTCTGAAAACTACTCACATCTGTACATACACCACCCTACTTTTCCTTTTTTTCTCTCTTTTCTCTCTCTCAAGAGATTTCGGGGGTATCCTCTGAAGGACCTCGAGAAACAAAATCAATACTGCATGTTCTTTTCAAAACACGCGTTATTTCACCTCTTACATACTATTGTCTTTCAAGCCATAATATGCATCGATTTGACTTAAGATTTGGCCAAGCTGGGTTACCCGGCTCCTGTGCTTGCCCCTTACATTCCCGATCATTTGGCTAAGAGGCAAAGGGAGCACCGCTGCGATTGTCACTCCCGGGTCACCCAGTGCAGTGCCTCGGACGGACAAAGCCGAAAGCTAGCACTCTTAAACGTACAAATCGGTCGGCCATGACATAGAAGTAAAGTGGAGGGGGTCTTTCAAACCCCGACCAGGGGCTTTACCTTCGAGGTCACCCGTCTTCGGACTTCTGTGCTCGACACATCTACCCAAGGAAAGGAACTGTTGGAAGAACTATTTTCCTCGGAAGATGTTTCTTACGTTAAAAAGTAATATAACATAACTCTTCACCTCACTCTTGTCGTTCGCACCACATAGCCGGATTGCCTCGTCTCCTGAAGCATCTGGTCCGAAGTACTTCGGTCAGTAGTAAGTGGACACTCCTCAGTCACTGACCGAGGAGGTAGAAGCCGATGGCTGGTTGACAGAGTTTGGATGCGCGGTTTGAATAATGACGTAAAGTGCTTTGATACATAGAGTCACACATTATCATTTCATCACACACGGTCTAACCCATCTATTAAGATGTCTAGGGTGCAGTCCTTCTGCGAAGACCGAACAGCAGGCATGATATTCTCGTATACGAGACTAGTGGGTATTTCTTCCCCATCCGGCCCCATTGTCCATACCTCGGCCAGGCGTGCCGTATCAACACTCGTATACCGAGTCTTGACCATGGCCCAGTCCTCCCTTGCCCCTTCCCGGTAGGCGGACACCTTCCACGCCTGGATCCGACGCCGAGCTCCTTTCAAATGTTCGGCTAGGATGGCCATGTCTTCGGGGACGTGCTCCACTTCGGGCCACAACGCCTTGAAAACTACCTTCATCGATTTCCGTGCACTTCGGATAGATGAGCCACCATGTCTTCGGGTATCGAACCTCGGCCATCAAGGGGTTCGCCGGACAGCGAAGCTGGCAAGAAACATGTGTTAGCCTCCTAATCATTTCTGCTAACCCCCGAAACTCAAGTAACGATTCTTGAAATAAAAACTTACCAAAAATCATCTCATCTGTTCGATGATTCTTGGCCTCGGCAGCAGCCAGTTGAGCTTTTAAGCTCTTAATCTCGTCAGCCTGTCGGGCTTTTTTGGCCCTTAGCGCATTAATGCCATCTACCCTTTGGGTCACCACGTGTTGGTTTGCCTGGCGCTGTGACTCCATATAAAGCAAATCCTCGCAAGCCTGCTTGAGATCTCTTTCAAGATGATGTAGGGCTTCCGCTGCTACATTGGATTACGCTGTTAGGAGATCTTAATAACTAAGATTATTATATACAATACAAAGCACTTACCGTGCGCCTCACGAGTGAACTTCTTCAGCTGCTCCACCTCCAGTCTCCAACCTCCCCTTTGTTTGGGAAAGGGCCTCGGACAGCTGATCATTCCTCGCCCGAGCACTCTACCTAAAAATAACTTCCTCAGGATAACATCAAGCCTCGCTATGGGCATTCTTGCCCATATCAAGCCTTAGGGGCTACTACCATGGTTGGCATTGTTGTTTGTCCTTTAAACAAACAGAAAGATGCAAGACGAGCTCGGGCTGGACCTCACCTGTAACCCTTGCGGCAACACAACTAATGATTGATCAAAAACAGTGCGGGTCACCCCGAGGTAGGCGTCTACCGAGCTGAGGGCGTTGAACTCCCGATCTAAGAAGGCCAGACTCCTTAGGGAGGCCTTTCGCCACCGGTAATTCGTGGCACATTGGATCTCGGAAGGAGTAGCCGTGCTGGTCTCTGAGTCCTCGGGCTGGGGAACCTCAGGAGTGGCTCCCGAAGGAGGGCGTGGTTCTGCTTCCCTGTTTGAAGCCGCCGCCCCCTCGGCCCTCGTGCTCCCTGCCATGAAGGAAGAAGAAGGCCGCATGCGAATGATCAAAGGGGTCAGGGCTTGAGATGGCGTTTTTACAAAATACAGTAATCACAGTCACCTAGTAATTGAGGGAGCACTTTCGCCCGCCTCCATGACCTCGGTCGGTGCTTCTTCCGCCCCTTGCGGGCGGCTCCCTCGAGGAGTCGTCTCTCCGCGCGAGCGTTTCGAATGCCGTCCCTTTGGAGGAGAAGTCAGGCGACTAGGGGCTTGGGGATGAGGGGCTCGCTTTCGAGTAGAGGGAGAGGGCGTTATCAATGAAGCTGGCCTCATCCCCGGCTCGTCAGGGGTGACCACTACCTTTGAGCCGTCAAGGCACTCCATATAAAATTTCCCCCCTTCGTAGCTAAGGGCCAGGTCCTCGTCCTCATGAAAGAGGGGATCTTCCGCTCGGCGGTGCGTTTCCGGCTCGGGCGCCGGGCAGCTCAGAGCCTCCACCCAATGCCGCCATCTCTGTTCGAAACCAGTAAAAGGATCGGTCAAATGGATTGGCTATTAAAAAACAACTCGGGTAGGCAAGGAAAAGTGGGAAGACTTACTGTGTCGACAGGATTGTAGTAGGACAGCCCGTCCCGGAATTGTCGTTGGGCAAAGTCCTCTGTCGTTCCCTGGTAAATGCCGGCCATCACTGTCCCAAAGGCTGCTTGGTCGAAGAAGCTTTGCCAAATTAATCGGGAGGAGTCTTTGGCTCCGTTGTATGCGCATAGCAGGTGAGGGCGCTGCCGGAGTGATTGGACTCTTCGGTCTATCACCGTGGCCATTACGTCTATTATAGTAAGGCCGGTCCTTACCAATTGCTTCACCTTGGCGGCTAGCTCGTTCACCTTGGCACCGTCTTCCTGGGCCATACCCTATGGCCTCCAACTATATCGCCTCTTCGGGGGCTCTGAAGTGAAAGGGGGGAGCCCGGGCCGAACTGGGTCAAGGAGGGGGACGTCGTCTATATAGAACCACTCTGTTGGCCAGGCGTCGGTATCCTCCCGAGGTGTGCCCGATGGGTATTCTACCCCCTCGACTCGACAGACTTCGGCTGCTCCGACCTCATAAAGCTTTTCGACGGGAGAACAAGGCACTATACAAAAATACCTCCTCCATAGCCCGACATGCGCCTCGCTCCCAAGATGCATCTCACATAGGGCGACGTACCCCGCAATATGCAAAATCGAGTTGGGGTGAGGTGGTGGAGCTGCAGCCCGTAGAACTCTAGCAGGCCTCGGAGGAAGGGGTGAATTGGAAATCCTAAACCGTGCAACAGGAAGGAAACGAAGCACACCCTTTCATCCTTTTGAGGGGAAGGGTAATTCTCTGCGTGTACCTGTCCGTTGATCGATGTTAAGCCCGGGCGGGTTGTTGTCAGATCTGAATCTGGCAGGTATCCTTGTTTGTCCAGGCGCTCCAGTTGGAGGCGCGAGACGGTGCAGCTGCCCCAATCACCTCTGACAGGGCCGTGAGGGTGCTTCGAAGAACCTGCATCGCTCGCCATGGGAAGCCCTCAAGGTTGGACTTGGGAGGAAGGGGAGCACTGGCGCAGTTTGCTTGGAAGGAGGAGTTGCGGTTTCTGATAAATTCGCACGCCTGACTCGTGGATAAAAAGGGGGAGAGACCGACGCTTCGATGTTTCGCCATAAATTGACTCGCTTCCCCGTAAGACGCGGTTCCCAAGGCCAGAAAACGGAGGCCATGTGCGGCGGAGCTGGGCCCACTCGGTGGGACTATCAATCCTTCCGAGGACTACTTGAGGCTATACTGAAGGGATCATACATGGAACTTGCCTGCCGAACCGAAGACTCCGGAACCTAAGTCCAAGAGCGTCGTCCTCGGCATTGGAGACCAGTTTAGGGGCTACTGACGGTGTCCTAGACTAGGGGTACTAACCTAGTCTGCATGTATTCCTCGGATGGGCCAGTGGGCCTCATTCTTATCAAGATGGACTCCGGAAGATACACGCGGGAGGAGAGCTCAAGACTACATCTGCCGAAGACTTGGCGTCTACTCCAAGATTCCTCCTGCCGCCTCCACGCCTAGATACCGACCTTGTAACCCTAGATACCCTACCTGGCATGTATATAAGCCGGAGGGTTTAGCCCTTAGAGGGGACCTTTAACGCAATCTCATTCACCTAGCCTTAGAACTAGAACATATCTTACGATCTCGAGGTAGATCAACTCTGTACTTGATACATCTCCATTGATATAAACAAGAGCAGGACGTAGGGTTTTACCTCCATCAAGAGGGCCCGAACCTGGGTAAACATCGTCTCTTTGTTCCTGTTACCATCTGTCCGAGATCCACGGCTCGGGACCCCCTACCCCGAGGTCTGTTGGTTTTTACACCGACATAGGGGCTTAATGTTTCACCTCCCAACTTATTTATCATAGAGATAATTGTCAACCATAATAATTTATGATTAAATATATTTGAATGGCCATATGTGCCTGGATCTATCCCCACCACATGATGCTTGCCAACTATAGAATAGGTTGGAATAAGAAATTGACTCAAAATAAAAAGTAAATAACATGAAAGTAAATAGCATAAAATTAAATAGAATGCCCCTTCGCAGAGGGAAGCAGGGATTTGCAGAGGTGCCGGAGCTCATAGCTTAAAACAGAGATGAATACATTTTGAGAGACATGTCTTTCCTGTCAACGTCACCGCTGAGAGTTCTTAATATCTTCCATGCTAAACACATTATAGGTGGTTCCCAAGCGGAAAGGTAAAGTTTACTCCCCCTCAACCATTCAAACACAAGCCATGGCTAGCCGAATCCTCGGGTGCCCTCCGTACAATCAACTTTTCGGGGGAGTTTGTTTCATTATATATGTTTTTGTTTTGCAGGACTGGGCATCCCAATTACCAGCCTCTCTCGTGCAATGACAAGTGAATAAACACCCATCGTGAGAATAACCCGCTTAGCATGGAAGATACTGACCACCCCCTGCCGCTTCATGAGCGGTACGGGCACACAAAACAGATGCTTATTTAAATGATTAGAGGTGGCACATGCAAATTTACTTGGAACGGCAGAGTAATACCGTATATAGGTAGGTATGGTGGACACTCATGGAAGAAACTTGGCTCAAGGATTTTGGATGCACAAGCAGTATTCCCGCTTAGTACAGAAATTCTGGCTAGCAAAAGATTCTAAACAAGCACCACATGTTGGAGGATCCATAACAATATAACTTCGATGCAAATATACCCAAACATAACTCCTTATGTTGTCTTCCTTGTCCAACTTCAACTAATTTGCTCGAGTTGAAAATAATTAATGGGTATTAACAATCATAAAAGATGTCCAAGATAATATATTTATATGTGAAAGTTCTCTTCCATATACTATCTTTCATGAATTGCTCGTATGACCAATATTGTGATTGTCAAACTTCAATAGACTTTACTTTCTAAACCCAATGTGAAATATTACTAAGCATATGAAACATATATATTCAATTCATTCAGCAATTTACTCAAAGATATAAGTGAAGCACAAGAGTGAATGACAAACTACTCCAAAAGATATAAGTGAAGATCAATGAGTAGTCAAACAATTAAGTAGCTATGTGAAGACTCTCTCCAAATAAATATTTCAGATCTTGATAATTTTATTCAAACAGCAAACAAAATGAAAATAAAAGGACACTCCAAGAATAGCACATATCATGTGAACAAGTAAAAGCTTAGGCTAACCGATATGTGTTGATGAAGAAAGGTGGGATGCCCACCGGGGCATCCCCAAGCTTAGTTGCTTGAGACTTCTTGGAATGTTATCTTGGGTTGCCATGGGCATCCCCAAGCTTGAGCTCTTGTGTCTCCTTAATTCTTCTCATATCATGGCTTCTCCTAAATCTTAAAAACTTCATCCACACAAAACTCAACAAGAACCCATGAGATAAGTTAGTATAAATCAACTCAAAACCTTAACATTCTCTACCGTAACAAATCACTAAAATTATAATTAAACATTGCATACTAAATTCCTCTGCATATTTAATACTCCTATCCACAAATAGAAACATTAAACAAGCAACATATGCAAACAATGCAACTATAACCGAAATCTGTCTAAACAGAACAGTCTGTAAAGGGTGAATAAGAATTCATACTTCCCTAGCTCCAAAAATTCTGAAAAATTACCACGTGATAGAGAACTCATGCATTCTTACTATGTAAAAAATTCATATTTTTATCATGTTCTGACTATTCAGGAATATTCTGGACATAACAGAAAACTTTCTGTTTTCAAACAGCAACACATGAACTTGCAAACTGATCATGGTAAAGGCTATAATTGGCATTTTATTGAACTAAAAGATACAAAACATGATTGTTGATAATAGCAAGCAAATCGCAATAAAATAAAATGATGCTCCAAGCAAAACACATATCATGTGACGAATAAAAATATAGCTCCAAGTGAGGTTACCGATAGTGTTGAAGACGAAAGAGGGGATGCCTTCCGGGGCATCCCCAAGCTTAGACGCTTGAGTCTTCCTTGATTTTTACCTTGGGGTTCCTTGGGCTTCCCCAAGCTTTGGGTCTTGCCACTCCTTATTCTCCTCATATCGTTATCTCATCCAAAACTTGAAAACTTCAATCACACAAAACTTAACGGAACTTATGAGATAGGTTAGTATGATAAAAATAAATCATCCACTTAGGTACTGTCAAGACAAGATTCATAATTGTTCTCACATAATGCCTACTGTATTCCGTCATTTCCACAATTTATATTACTCAATATGAGCTATGGAAACACTGAAACAAGCAAACTATGCATTGGAAACAGAATCTGTCAAAAACAGAACAGCATGTAGTGAGCGAATTAGAGACAATACTTCTGTACCTCGAAAAATTCTGAAAAATTAGGACAACGTAAAAAACTTGTAACCCAATACTTTGTAAAAATTTGAGAACTTTCTCACGCTCCATTACAGAATAGAAATTCTAGCACTGGACGCACAAGTTTCTGTTTTTGCACAGAATCAAATCAACAAGCATCCACACTATCCCAAAGGCTTTACTTGGCACATTATTGAAATAAAACATATAAAACATGATTACTAAAGTATATTAATCATGTGGACACACAAAAACAGTAAGGATAATTATTGGGTTGTCTCCCAACAAGCGCTTTTCTTTAAGGCCTTTTTAGCTAGGCATGATGATTTCAATGATGCTCACATAAAAGTAAAGAATTGAAACATAACGGGAGCATCATGAAGCATATGACTAGCACATTTAAGCCTAACCCACTTCCTATGCATAGGGATTTTGTGAGCAAACAATTTATGGGAGCAAGAATCAACTAGCATAGGAAGGCAAAACAAGCATAACATCAAAACTTTCAACACATAGAGAGGAAACTTGATATTATTGAGAATCCTACAAGCATATGTTCTTATCTCATAATAATTTTCAGTAGCATCATGAATGAATTCGAAAATATAACCATCACATAAAGCATTATTTTCATGATCCACAAGCATAAATTTTTTGTTACTCTCCACATAAGCAAATTTCTTCTCATTCATAATAGTGGGAGTATCGTATGAAACTTGAATACTAAAAATTGTTTCCACATTAAAAGAGTAATGTTCAGTAAAAGGGTATTCATAATTATGACAAGTTTTATAATAATAATCATCACTACTTGTCATAACATAAGTATCATCACAATAATCATCATAAGTAGCAACTTTGTTCTCATCATAATCAATTGAAACCTCTTCCAAAATAGTGGAATCATCATTAAATAAAGTCATGACCTCTCCAAATCCACTTTAATAATTATTATAAGATTGAACATCCTCCAAAATAGTGGGATAATCATTACCTAAAGTTGACACTCTTCCAAACCCACTTTCATTATTATTGCAATCATCATAGATAGGAGGCGTGCCATCATCATAATAAATTTGCTCATCAAAAGTAGGGGGGATAAAAAGATCATCTTCATTAAGCATAGCATCCCCAAGCTTAGGATAAACATTATTTGCAGAAAATAAATTCTCAAACATGTCATTCCAATCAAACATAGCATCCCCAAGCTTGTGGGTTTGCTTATCGTTGGCATAATCACTCTTATCATCAATAGTATGAATAACACCAATAGTATATCAATTATTATCATCATAATTTCCCAAGTTGGTGACAAAAAGATTTTCAAGTTCATAAGAAGTATCATTATCTTCCCAATCATAATCATCATAACAAGTAATAGGCAAAACAAAATCATCATCAAGTGTGTCATCTTCCACAATTATTTTTGATTCATTCTCACGAGGCACAACAATAATAGGAGCAACATTATTTGGGAGAGATACCTCTTTACCTCTACTTTTCCTTCTTTTCTTCTTCTTCACCACATTATGTGTGGGTTTATTTAGTTTTTCCGAGCTTCTTATTGAAGAGATTGATTGAATAGGAAGCTCCTTCTCGTCACCTATTTCATCACGAGAGACAATAGGAGGGAAAGTGGAAATCTTTACCCTTTCATTAGTATTCCTTTTATATTCTATTTGTTTTCTCGTCTTTCTATAGTTGGCTATATAAACATTCTCATTGCAATTTACCACATAAAACATATAGATTTCCGTTAGATTACATTCAGTATGGTCCGTGAATATGAATGCTTCAAACCAACTATTTTTATGTGACAATTCTTCACACCCCAAAAATAGACAAAGTTCATTATAAAGTTCAAGGGTGATCAAGTTATTGCAATATTTGGACACGATTCGATCATGAAAGAGTATGCATTGAAAATTAAGATGACCAATCTTATTGCAAAGTTCACAAGTAATGGGATGAAGAGAGCATAACTTTGTAGCAAATTCATCTATCACTTTAAGCCACCAATTGGTTTTATCATGTTTATGCTTCTTACAAAATCTATCATCCCTATATGGCATGTCTTCACAAATTTTATTCACTCCACAAAAATTCACATGCTTATAAGAAACCTTTTTATCATGACTAGTGCAATCATCATTAGCATTATGGATATTCAAAGAATTCATACTAACAACATTGCAACCATGCTCATCATTCAAGGAACTCACATTAAACATTTTATCAAATTCTTCCTCTAACAATTGAGCACAATTTTCCGATCCATCATTCTCAAGAAAGACATTATACAGATGAAGTATTTGAGGCAACCTCAATTCCATTTTTTTGTAGTTTTCTTTTATAAAACCAAACTAGTATATAAAACAAGAAACTAAAAGATTCAATTGCAAGATCTAAAGATATACCTTCAAGCACGCACCTCCCCGGCAACGGCACCAGAAAAGAGCTTGATGTCTACTATGCAACTTTTATTCTTGTAGACGTTGTTGGGCCTCCAAGTGCAGAGTTTTGTAGGACAGTAGCACATTTCCCTCAAGTGGATGACCTAAGGTTTATCAATCTGTGGGAGAAGTAGGATGAAGATGGTCTCTCTCAAACAACCCTGCAATCAAATACAAGCAATCTCTTGTGTCCCCAACACACCCAATACAATGGTAAATTGTATAGGTGCACTAGTTCGGCGAAGAGATGGTGATACAAGTGTAGTATGGATAGTAGAAATAGGTTTCTGTAATCTGAAAATATAAAAACAGCAAGGTAGCAAGTAGTAAAATTGAGCACAAACGGTATTGCAATGCTTGAAAACAAGGCCTAGGGTTCATACTTTCACTAGTGCAATCTCTCAACAATGCTAACATAATTGAATCATATAACAATCCCTCAACGTGCGACAAAGAATCACTCCAAAGTTACTATTAGCGGAGAATATAAGATGAAATTGTTGTAGGGTACGAAACCACCTCAAAGTTATCCTTTCCGATCAATCTATTGAGCCATCACTATAAGTGTCACAAACAGCCATAGAGTTCGTACTAAAATAACACCATATGATACGCATCAACCAACTCTAATGTCACCTAGATACTCCAATGCCACCACAAGTATCCGTGAGTTGATTATTTGATATGCATCAAAACAACTTCAGATTCATAATATTCAATCCACACAAAGAACTTCAAAGAGTGCCCCAAAGTTTCTATCGGAGAAAACAAGATGAAAATGTGCAATCAACCCCTATGCCTAGATTACCCCAAGGTCACGGGAATCCGCAAGTTGATTACCAAAACATACATCAAGTGACTCAATAGAATACCCCATTGTCACCACGGGTATCCACATGCAAGACATACATCAAGTGTTCTCAAATCCAAAGTATTCAATCCGACAATAACGAAACCTCAAAGGGAAAGACTCAATTCATCACAAGAAGATAGAGAGGGAAGAAACACCATATGATCCAACTATATTAACAAAGCTTGCGGTACATCAAGATCGTGCCAAATCAAGAACACGAGAGAGAGAGAGATCAAACACATAGCTACTGGTACATACCCTCAGCCCCGAGGGTGAACTACTCCCTCCTCGTCATGGAGACCGCTGGGATGATGAAGATGGCCTCCGGCAGAGTGCCGGAACAGGGCTCCGGATGAGATTGCTTCGTTACAGAGGCTTGCAGTGGCGGCGTGGAAGTTCTAGGTTTCTTTTTGGGGTTTCCTCTATTTATAGGAATATTTGGCGTTGGAATCACGTCAGGGGGGGTGCCCGAGGGTCCCACATGCTCGGGGGGGGGGGGGGGCTAGGGGGCGCACCCCCCAGGCTTGTGGCGCCCTCGGCCACTTCCTGGTCTAGCTCTGGTGCTCCATGGGTCTCTTTTGGTCCATAAAAAATCACCGTAAATTTTGGGCCCATTTTGAGAACTTTTATTTCTGCACAAAAAACAACACCACGGTAGTTCTGCTGAAAACAGCGTCAGTCCGGGTTAGTTCAAATCAAATCATAACAAAACCATATAAAATCGTTATAAACATGGCATGAATACTTCATAAATTATAGATACGTTGGATACGTATCACTAACCCTTGTTGCGAGCATGTGCATCTTGTGGAGGAAAATGCCAAATTGAAAGAGCAACTTGAGAAGGGCCTTGTGAGTTGCATACAAGGTGAGAAGAACCTCAACGAACTTTTGAGCAATCAAAAGGAAGTTGTGGCCAAGGAGGGACTTGGGTTTTTACCCAAGTCAACGAAAAGCAAGACCAAGAAACCTCTCCCTCTCAAGGAGGTATTTGTCAAGGAGGGAGAGGCTGCTCCTAAGATGAAGAAGAACAAGGTGATGGGTGGTGATGCCAAGAAGGGCAAAACCACTCACACTAACAAAGCCGGCGACTTTAACCCTTCTTATGTTTTTTTTCCATGCTAGTGATGGGCATGTTTATGCCAAATTTTTTGGTTCTTCTTATGAGTACATTGAATGGTCTATTTGGGTTCCTAAGACCCTTGTTACTAACATCAAAGGAGCCATTCAAAAATGGGTACCTAAAGCCAAGCATTGATCTTATGTAGGAGTTTGCTTCCGGTGGGGGTTCATGGTTGCTTGATAGTGGAGCAACAAATCATATGACCGGGAGCAAGGACTTGGGGGTGGACGTGCAACCAAGCCCATGAATGCCCACCCATGTCCAATTCGGTGATGCTTCAACATCTAAGGTATTGGGTCTTGGCAAGGTTTTGATTTCTCATGATTTATCTATTGAGAAGGTCATGCTTGTTGAGACCCTTGCATACAATTTACTTTCCGTTCGTCAACTTGCACTTATGGGTTTTGCCACTTTCTTTGATCTTGATACCGTGGCCCTTTTATGGAGCAAGACTCTTAAAGTAGCCTCTGTTGGGCATGTCGAGAGCAGTCTCTATGTGGTTAACTTCTTAGAGCGACCTGATGGCTCTATATTTTACGCATTTTTAGAGCTCATTTGTTGCATGTTCTCTTTATATATCATGTCCCATTGAACCAAATAGTTGTCCATTATGCATGTTTGCTGGTATTTACACTCTTCATTGTGAGCATTGCACATTTAGTATTTTATTTTGTTTTTATTAGTTTTCTTTGTTTTCTTGTGTCTATAGGTGTTTTGGAGCAACCTAGGACCAAACACGATGAAAGTACCAAGGATGGGATTGATACGGAGTCAGCCAGGTGTCAGACTTAGCCATTTCGATGGTCAGAAAAGGTTGTTTTTCCAAAGTGCTATAAATCAATATCTAAGACCATAAATGGATCGGCGCCGATCATACGAATCCAACGAGCCCAAGAACGTCAAATTCCGAGTTCGTATGAAGAAATGGCGGCCGTTTTACCGGAGAGAGGTAGCACAAAAAGACACTACGCAAGACGGCATTTCAAACGACCGCGCGCGGTCGTTTTGGCGGTCGTTTGACATGTAGATATCTCCAAAAGTTGCCCTTCCAGACAGGATTCTTCACTGATTTCGTCCCCATTAGATCCCACGAGATCCTTGGCTCGTAAAGAAGAGATGGGGAGAGGATTTGGCTCATTGTGAGCCCTTGGATGAAGCCCATCAAGAGAGGAGGCTAGGGAGGCTCCATATATACACCTCCTCAACCCTAGCCGCCGCGATCCATCGTCATTCATCTCATTCATCCACAACCCATCTCCATTGCTGCTCCACCACCTGAGAAGAAGGGACAAGGCCAAGGGAAGAAGGAGGAGGCTCCACCACCATGTGCACCAGCCTTCAGGCCGGTGCCCTCGCGCCGGCGCCGCCACCGTAGGTGGTGCCCTCATCTCCATCACCACCGGCGCGGCCACCATGTTCATCACCATCACCACTGTGCCGCCGCCATCACCACCATGCCTTCTCCCTTCACCGGCTTGATGCCGGCTTGTAACTTGTCCCTAACCTTCATGCATATGTTTGAGTAGTTGTACTAGTTCTTGAGGATATGGTTGAACCCTATATGATTCTTGGTGTGATCCAATATTACCTGTTCATGATTTGAGTTAGTATTCTCATGAGTGTTGAGAGGAGGCCTCACTCACACTATTGCCTTGATAGGTCGTAGAGGAACTACTGTCGTTGTGAAGGGCTGGGGGCATTGGGGTAATTCGAGCTGACAGTAAAAGCCTTTGATTCCTCGCCATCACAATTGATAGGGGAGTTGCGGAGAATCCTTAGAGAGGCTGCACCCATTGGGGAAGCCTTAATTATCATTAGTTCTAACCCTATGGGGGAGGCTATGATGGTGGCGTGCGTGGCACGAAGTCTACGTTAGAGTAGAACGTGTACTGTATCCGGCTCCGCTGATAATCCCCAAGTGCAAGGAATCATCGTAGCAATTTCCAAAAATGGAAGTGGTAAGTATGAAATGTCGAACCCACAAGGAGCTAAAGGTAAGATCAATATTCTCTCAAGTCCCATCTGCCACTGATACGACTCTACGTACACCGAGTGTTTGCTTTTATCTAGAAACGAGAAATAAAACTACGTTGTGGGTATAAAGAGGATAGTTTTGCATGATATCGGAGAACTAAATAATAAAAATAGGTGATGCCTAAATAAAGTAAGAATATATTACAATATATTACAAATAGCGAGTGTGAAATAATGATGGATCGGTGTGCGGAATTGTCCTAGGCAATTGATAACAAGATCGGTAATCATTATTGCAATTTGATATGAGGGAGAGGCATGAGCTAACATACTTTCCATACTTGGATCATATGAACTTATGATTGGACCTCTAGCAAGCATCCGCAACTAGTAGAAATCAATAAGGTAAACCCAACCATAGCATTAAGTATCAAGTCCCCTTTACTCCCATACGCAACAACCCCCTTACTCGGGTGTAAGCTTCTGTCACTCTGGCCACCCACTATAAGTGAATCATGAACGTATTGCAACACCCTACAACGGAAATCCCCCACGTGTGCACAGCACGGAGGGCACCATAGGACAGCACCAAAATAAAACATACAACTCAAACCAATCAAGATCATTAATCAACCCAAAGGACAAAAGAAATCTACTCAAACATCATAGGATGGCAACACATCATTGGATAATAATATGTGGCATAAAGCACCATGTTCAAGTAGGGGATTATAGCGGGGTGTGGGAGAGTGGACCACTGGAAAGAGATGAGGGAGGTGATGAAGACGGTGATGTTGATGAAGACGATCACCGCGGCGATGGTTTGCCCGGCGGCACTCCGGCGCCACCGAGAGAGAGGGGAAGAGAGGCCCCCCCTCCGGCTTGCTCCTCCATGGCCTCCCCCTAGATGGGGAGAGGTACTCCCTCTGGTCCTTGGCCTCCATGGTGCCCGGAGGGGCGGGAGCCCCCCCGAGATTGGATCTCTCTCTCTGTTCTCTTCTGTTTCTGCGCTCCTGTTTCTGGCCGAAAACCATTTCTTATTTTCCCGGAGATCCGTAACTCCGATTGGGCTGAAATTTTGAGGGGATTTTTATCTAGAAATTATATTTCTTGCGAAGAAAGAAGGGCATCAACCGACCTACGAGGTGCCCACAAGGAAACAGGGCGCGGCCCCAGGGAGGGGGCGTGCCGTGTTGCCTTGTGGAGCCCTCGGGCACCGTCTTGCGTTGATTCTTCTTCCCAAAAATCACATATATTCAAAAATAAATCTTCGTAATGTTTTATCGCATTTGGACTTCGTTTGGTATGGTTTTTTTATGAAACAAGAAACAAGCAGAAAACAGCAACTGGCACTGGGCACTAGATTAATAAGTTAGTCCATCAAAATAATATAAAAGTGCACCAAAACCATATAAAATTATCGTAAACATGGCATGAATACTTCATAAATTATAGATACGTTGGAGACGTATCAGCATCCCCAAGCTTAATTTCTTCTTGTCCTCGAGTAGGTAAATGATAAAAGAAATAATTTATGAAGTGTGAATGCTAGCATAGTGCATAGGTTTGATCAATGATAATTTCAAACACTTTTTCTAGCATCATTATATATCATAAACAGTAGCTCATCTCATAAAACTTCTCATGATCAAGTAGCAAGCTATTCACATGTTAAAAGTATAGACCATAAACTTTCTTGAAAACCAACAAACTATGTTCTCAGTCATCAAACAATTATGAGTCATCTTATTTTCAGGAAGGGTCTATGTAAGAGCTTTGGTTTAGCAAATTCCACATACTCAACTATCATTTAGTCTTCCATGATTGTTGACACTCAAAGCATATTTTTGGAACAAACCGTTTCTGTCAAACACATAGGAAGATAGGGGCTTAATGTTTCGCCTCCCAACTTATTTATCTCAGGGATAATGTCAGCAATAATAACTCATGATCACCTATATTCAACTGGATATATGTGCATGGATCATTCCCTGCCACATGATGCTTGCCCACTAGAGAATAAATAGAGTGGAATAGGGATGGACATTACCGACTCTTGCATAAAAGTAAATACAGAAAATTAAAAGATAGGCCCTTCGCAGAGGGAACCAGAGGTTGTCATGCGCTTTTTATTTTTGGATATGCAAGCTCTTAATGGAAAGGAACGTCACTTTATATTGCCCCTTGTGATAGCAACCTTTATTATGCAGTTCGTTGCTTTTATTTCTTCACCATCACAAGTTCATACAAAGCTTATTTTCCCTTCCAATAAAAGATCATACATATTTAGGAGCAATTTTATTGCTTTTTGCACCGATGACAACTTACTTGAAGGATCTTATTCAATCCATAGGTAGATATTGTGGACTCTCATGACAAGAAACTGGGTTTAAGGGTTTTTGGATGCACAAGTAGTATCTCTACTTAGTACGAATTTTTGGCTAGCAAAAGATCCTAAGCAAGCACCACATGTTAGAGGATCCATGACAGTATAACTTCTATGTGAATATAAACAAACATAACCCATTACGTTGTCTTCCTTGTCCAACGTCAACTACTTGATCAAGCTTGAAAATAATTAATGGGGGCTCATAATCATAGAAGATATCTAAGATAGTATATTTATATGTGAAATTTCTCTTCCTTTAAAATTCTTTCATGAATTGTTCAAGTGACCAATGTTGTGTTTGCTAACTTTCAATAAATTTTACCACTTATACTTCTTGTATGTGAAGTCATTACTCCCCATGGGACAAGCATATGAAGCATATATAATTTCATATTTATGACATTCAGTTCATTCAACAATTCACTCTTAGGATATAAGTGAAGCACGAGAGTGAATGACAAACTACTATGAGAGATGTAAGTGAAGATCAATGAGTAGTCAATCAATTAAGAAGCTATGTGAGGACTCTCTCCAAATCACGAATTTTGATCTAAGTATTTTATTCAAACAGCAAACAAAATAAAAATACACTCCAAGCAAAACACATATCATGTGACGAATAAAAATATAGCTCCAAGTAAGATATACCGATAGTCTTGAAGACGAAAGAGGGGATGCCTTCCGGGGCATCCCCAAGCTTAGACGCTTGAGTCTTCCTTGAATATTACCTTGGGGTGCCTTGGGCATCCCCAAGCTTAGGGTCTTGCCACTCCTTATTCTTCTC
The DNA here is from genome assembly GCA_039707655.1 of Elymus sibiricus. Lineage (NCBI taxonomy): Eukaryota > Viridiplantae > Streptophyta > Magnoliopsida > Poales > Poaceae > Elymus > Elymus sibiricus. The sequence continues at coordinate 247,254,541 of CM077664.1, read as the reverse complement.
ATATCGATATCTCACCCAAAACTTGAAAACTTCAATCACACAAAACTTCACGGAACTTGTGAGATAGGTTAGTATGATAATAAATAAATCATTCACTTTGGTACTGTCAAGACAAGATCCAAAATTGTTCTCACATAATGCCTACTGTAGTCTATCATTTCAACAATTTATATCTCATAATATAGGCTATGGAAACACTAAAACAAGCAATCTATGCAATAAAAAACAGAATCTGTCAAAAACAGAACAACATGTAGTGAGCAAATTAAAAGTCACACTTATGTAACTCCAAAAATTCTGAAAAATTGGAAAAACGTAAAAAAATTGTAACCCAATACTGTGTAAAAATTTCAGAATTTTCTCACACTCCAGTACAGAATAGAAATTCCAGAACTGGACGCAAAAGTTTCTGTTTTTGCACAGAATCTAATCAACAAGCATCCACACTATCCCAAAGGCTTTACTTGGCACTTTATTGAAATAAAAGATACATGAAATGATTAATACAGTAGCTTAATCATGTATACACACAAAAACAGTAAAGATAAATAGTGGGTTGCCTCCACACAAGCACTTTTCTGTAAAAAGTTTTAGCTATGCAACCTAAAGATAAGAGAATTAACTAGCATAGGAAGGCATAACAAGTGCAAATTAAAACAATTCAACACATGGAGAGGAAACTTGGTATTATTGAGAGGATATTCATAATTATGACAAATTTTACAAGAATAATTATTACTACTCTAAGTACCATCACAATAATTATCATAAGTAGCAACTTTGTTCTCATTGTAATCAATTGAAATTTCTTCCAAATAGTGGAATCATCACTAGATAAAGTTATGACCTCTCCAAATCCAACTTTATCATTATTCTAATAAGATTCAAAACCCTCCAAAATAGTGGGATCATTGCTACATAGAGTTGACACTCTTCCAAACCCACTTTTGATGATAATTTCATTCATACTCTAAAAGATATAAGTGAAGTTCATAGATCATTTTACAATGAATATAGAGAGACCAATATCCAAGCTCAAAATATATAAGTGAAGCAAATGGAGCATTCTATAAATCCATACTCAAAAGATTTAAGTGAAGCACAAAGAGCATTCTATAAAGCCATACTCAAAAGATTTAAGTGAAGCACAAAGAGCATTCTATAAACCAACCAAGAACCATAAGAAATAATCCACAACAAGCATGGTGCATAAAAGAAAAGGGAAAAATAAGCACAAAATATGCTCCAAGAATTTACGCATATCATGTGAACAAAACAAAAACCGAGACATACCGATAATTGTTGAAGAAGAAAGATGGGATGCCTTCCGGGGCATCCCCAAGCTTAGACGCTTGAGTCTCCTTGAATATTTACTTGGGGTGCCTTGGGAATCCCCAAGATTGAACTATTGCCTCTCCTCATTCTTCTCATATCGATACCTCCTCGATCTTCGAACACTTCATCCACACAAAACTTAACCAAATTTTTTATTAGAGGGGTTAGTACATATAACATCAAATCCCATCATGTCCTGCTGTAACATTATTGTATAATTATAATAAAACATTACCCACTATATGCTATCACAATTCTATGGCTCCCAAGTCAATGGGGCTCAACAAGATTTCAAGCATAAGCAAATAAAGAAAGTATAACAGCAATCTGTGAAAACAGGACAGTCTGTAAAGATGCGGATGGTACATATACTTCTGTAACTCAAAAAATTCTGAAAAATTATGAAAAAAATAAACAATTTTCATAGCAGTAATGTGTAAAAAATTCAGAATTTTTGCACATTCCAGTAAAGTATAGAAATTCAAACACTACAACAAAAGTTTCTATTTTTTTTTCACAGCACACACCAAACAAGCAATTTAAACATCCTAAAGGTAAATCTTGGCACATTATTTTTATAGTACAATGGATTTGTACAAGGGGATAATTATTTTTGTTGAAAAGTTCTGCAATCAAGGTTCACAAAGTTTCCATGGGCATGAACAAAGTTCAAGGCTAGCCCCCACTTCCACATTGCTCATATGTCTCACTTTCACTTTTCTTTTTGAAAACTTTTAGGTTCCCCTCTATATATTTTTTTGTTTTTAAATATTTAAATGGAACACATAATAAAGTTTATATTACACAAAATAATAAAAATACTCTCTAAAACTTCCGGGTTGTCACCCAGGCAGCGCTTTCTTTAAAGCCATTAAGCTAGGCATAAGAGGCAAGTAATTTTTTTGTATTTTGCATTTTTAATTTTTTTTTCACCCACAACTAAAGAAAAGAAAACAGGAAAACAAAATCAAAAGGAAAAACAAAATCTACTTAGTGATGAAAGCAAACAATCATACACGAAAATATTAACCCCACGCTATTGCTCCCCGGCAACGGCGCCAAAAAAGAGCTTGATAATCCCCAAGTGCAATGAATCATCATAGCAATTTCCAAAGATGGAAGTGGTAAGTATGGAATGTCGAACCCACAAGGAACTAAAGGTAAGATCAATATTCTCTCAAGTCCCATCTGCCACTGATACGACTCAACGTACACCGAGTGTTTGCTTTTATCTAGAAACGAGAAATAAAACTACGTTGTGGGTATAAAGAGGATAGCTTTGCATGATATCGGAGAACTAAAACATAAAAATAGGTGCTGCCTAAATAAAGTAAGAATATATTACAATATATTACAAATAGCAAGTGTGGAATAATGATGGATCGGTGTGCGGAATTGTCCTAGGCAATTGATAACAAGATCGGTAATCATTATTGCAATTTTATATGAGGGAGAGGCATGAGCTAACATACTTTCCGTACTTGGATCAAATGAACTTGTGATTGGACCTCTAGCAAGCATCTGCAACTACTAGAAATCATTAAGGTAAATCCAACCATAGCATTAAGTATCAAGTCCCCTTTACTCCCATACGAACAACCCCCTTACTCGGGTGTAAGCTTCTGTCACTCTAGCCACCCACTATAAGTGAATCATGAACGTATTGCAACACCCTACAGCGGGAATCCCCCACATGTGCACGGAACAGAGGGCACCATAGGACAGCACCAAAATAAAACATATAACTCAAACCAATCAAGATCATCAATCAACCCAAAGGACAAAAGAAATCTACTCAAACATCATAGGATGGCAACACATCATTGGATAATAATATGTGGCATAAAGCACCATGTTCAAGTAGGGGATTACAGTGGGGTGCGGGAGAGTGGACCGCTGAAAAGAGATGAGGGAGGTGATGAAGACGGTGATGTTGATGAAGACGATCACCGTGGCGATGGTTCCCCCGGCGGCACTCCGGCGCCACCGAGAGAGAGGGAAGGAGAGGCTCCCCCCTCTGGCTTGCTCCTCCATGGCCTCCCCCCTAGATGGGGAGAGGTTCTCCCTCTGGTCCTTGGCCTCCATGGTGCCCGGAGGGGCGGGAACCCCTCCGAGATTGGATCTCTCTCTCTCTGTTCTCTTCTGTTTCTGCGCTCCTGTTTCTGGCCAAAAACCGTTTCTTATATTCCCGGAGATTCGTAACTCTGATTGGGCTGAAATTTTGAGGGGATTTTTATCTAGAAATTATCTTTCTCGCGGCGAAAGAAGGGCATCAACCGACCTACGAGGTGCCCACAAGGAAACAGGGCATGGCCCTAGGGAGGGGGCACGCCGTGTTGCCTTGTGGAGCCCTCGGGAACCGTCTTGCGTTGATTCTTCTTCCCAAAAATCATATATATCCCATAATAAATCTCTGTAAAGTTTTATCGTGTTTGGACTTCGTTTGGTATGGATTTTCTGTGAAACAAAAAACAAGCAGAAAACAGCAACTGGCACTAGATTAATAAGTTAGTCCATAAAAATAATATAAAAGTGCACCAAAACCATATAAGATTATTGTAAACATGGCGTGAATACTTCATAAATTATAGATACATTGGAGACGTATCATCCGCCCACTTATGCATTTGACCAGCTACTAGAGGATTCGATAGTTCATATATGTGGTAGTGATTCCGGAACCCTCGAGAATGCTTTACTACTCAAGCACCGTCCTTACTAACTTAGCATCTTTTAATTCATGTTTTTACCTTCTTGTTAGTAGTTTAGTTGATTACCCTTTATTCTAGTTTTCCTAGCATCGATAGAATAGGCCTGTGCGTACGTGACTGCATGAAAGTGACAACGTAGTTGCAGGGTTTGTGGTGCCTTCACATTCGCTCCCTGTGGGTTCGACACTCTACTTATCACAACGAAAGTGCTACAACAGCCCTGTGCACTTGCAGGACATCACGACCCACTAAGACCGTGACTTGCCTAATGGCTAAAGTTGATGTGGGGTGGCTTTGGCATCGCCGTTTAGCCCATGTCAATATGAGATCTTTGCAAAGTCTCCTCAAGGGGGGCCATGTCCGTGGACTAACAAATGTTAGTTTTGCTAAAGATCGTGCTTGCAGTGCTTGTATTGAAGGAAAGCTACATGAGATGGCTCACCGACCCACGACTATTATCTACGCAAAGAGGCCTTTGGAGCTCCTTCACATGGATCTCTTCGGTCCTCCATCTTTTGATAGTCTTGGGGGAAGAAAGTATTGCTTGGTGATTGTGGATGATTACTCAAGATACACATGGGTATATTTCTTCAAGAAGAAGAGCGAGACCCAAACAAACCATCATCGACTTTGCAAATGAAGCTCAACGTCAACATGATGCAAAGATATTGATGATTAGAAGCGACAATGACACCGAGTTCAAGAAATACACCTTGGATGAGTTTCTTAGTGATGAGCGGATCAAGAACTAATACTCCGCACCATATACCCCTCAACAAAACGGTGTAGCGGACAGGAAAAACCGGACGTTGATGGATGCGGCAAGAACCATGATGGCGGAATTCAAATCTCCGTACAACTTTTGGGCCGAAGCCATCAACACCGCATGTCATGCATCCAATCAGCTCTACCTCCGCAAAGGCTTGAACAAGACTCCTTATGAGATACTTACCAGTAACAAGCCCAACCTCAAGTACTTCTGGGTGTTCGGTTGTAAGTGTTTCATTCTCAAGAAAGGTCTTCATTTGTATAAATTCGAACCTAGAGCTCAAGAGGGCATATTTGTTGGTTATGCTACAAACTCTCATGCTTACCGTGTCCTCAGCAAGTCCAATGGACTCATTGAGGAGACGTGTAACGTGGAGTTTGACGAGAATAATGGCTCCCAAGTGGAGCAAAGTGGTGTTTGTGATGTAGGTGATGAAATTCCTCCCCAAGCCATAAGAAGAATGGGGATTGGTCATTTACTCCCCATTGAGGAACCCCTTGTGGCCGAAGGAGAAGTGACGGTGTCCTGGACTAGGGGGTACCAACCTAGTTGGCCCACAGTCCTTGGGCCGAGCTTAGGGGCCCTCATTCTCATAAGGAAGGACTCCGGAAGCCTCACACCTTGACGTGATCAAGACAACCTCTGCCGAAGACTTGACGTGTACTCCAAGGACATCTTCGGCCGCCTCCATGTGCATCTCTAGATCAGCAACCGACTATGTAACCCTAGGTACCCCTTTGCCATGTATATAAGCCAAGGGGTTTAGCCTGTAGAGGGGATCCAATCATAATCACATCCACCTAGCCTTAGGGTTAGAACACAACTTACGATCTCGAGGTAGATCAAGTTTGTACTCGATACACAATCATCAATACAATCAAAGCAGGGCGTAGGGTATTACCTCTTCGAGAGGGCCCGAACCTGGGTAAACACCGTGTCCCTTGTCTCTGTTACCATTGATCCGAGATCTGCAGCTCGGGAACCCCTACCCCGAGGTCTGCCGGTTTTACCACCGACATTGGTGCTTTCATTGAGAGTTCCGTTGTGTGATCAAAGAAGGATCTATGGCTAATCTACGAATCAACTGCAACGCTGGCCAGGATGACATCTTCGTCCCTGGCCAACTATTCATGTTCGGCAGCATGGTTCTCCACACCGACTCGATGGGCCATCTAGCACCCGTCGAGAACTTCGCCCCAGACCAGATGGTCACTTTCGGAAGCTAGGAATACACCGCGGATTCCCATGGTGAGCTTATTCTTTCTGGATGGGCTCCGGACAGGATCAAGCATCTCTCGGCTACCGCGGGCTCGACCTCGGAGCCGATCTCCAATCTGAACTTCGGATCAGATCTCCTGATGGGTTTGGTCCCGTCCGAGGAATCAGCCACTAACATGCCAAGCGAGGGCCTCGACATCAAGCCAGGCCTCGACCCCAATCTGAATTCGAACATGGACCTTACATCAAGTACGGATCCAACCTTCCCAGCTGGTGGCCTAGAATTAGATCAGGCCGACCAACACTCCGAGCTCGCGTCAAGCAGCGCTCGGAGCATGCTTCGAGTCTGCCCGGCTTTTAGCCATGCCATGAACCCTGAAGATCTGTCTCACCTTAATGAGATGTTGGATCGTGATACGTCTCCAACGTATATATAATTTTTGATTGTTCCATGCTATTATATTATCAATCTTGGATGTTTTTATATACATTTACAACAATTATATATCATTTTTTGGGACTAACTTATTAACTTAGTGCCCAGTGCCAGTTGCTGTTTTCTGCCTGTTTTTGGTTTTACAGAATATCAATACCAAACAAAGTCCAAATGCCACAAAACTTTTTGGAGATTTTTTTCTAGACATAACAAACACTAGAAGCTTCAGGAGGAGGCCAGAAGACCCAGGAGGTGGCCACGAGCCACTAGGGCACGCCTGGGGGGGGGGGAAGGCGCGCCCTGGTGCCTCGTTAGCCCACCTATGCCTCTTTTGACCTAATTCCACCACTATAAATACCCAAAAATTGGGAAACCAACAGAGGAGTCCACGAAATACTTTTTCCGCCACCACAAGTTTCTGTTCTCGAGAGATCCCATCTGGGGGCCTTTTCCGGCACTCCTCCGGAGGGAGATTCGATCACGGAGGGGTTCTACATCAACCTTGCCGCCCTTCCGATGATGCGTGAGTAGTTTACCACAGACCTTCGGGTCCATAGTTAGTAGCTAGATGGCTTCTTCTCTCTTTTTGATCTTCAATACAATGTTCTCCTCGATGTTCTTGGAGTTCTATCCGATGTAATCACTTTTTGCGGTGTGTTTGTTGGGATCCGATGAATTGTGAGTTTATGATCAGATTATCCATGAATATTATTTGAGTCTTCTCTGATCTCTTTTATGCATGATTATTATAGCTTCCTATTTATTCTCTGATCTATTGATTTGGTTTGGCCAACTAGATTGATTTATCTTGCCATGGGAAGAGGTGCATTGTAATGGGTTCGATCTTGCGGTGCTCAATCCCAGTGACAGAAAGGGACATGACACGTATGTATTGTTGCTATTAAGGGTAAAAAGATGGGGTTTATTCATGCGTGAGTTTACTTTGTCTACATCATGCCATCTTGCTTAAGGCGTTACTCCGTTCTTTATGGACTTAATACACTAGATGCATGCTGGATAGCGGTCGATGTGTGAAGTAATAGTAGTAGATGCAGGCAGGAGTCGGTCTACTTGTCTCGGACATGATGCCTATATACATGATCATTGCCTTGGATATCGTCATGATTATTTGCTTTTCTATCAATTGCCCAAAAGTAATTTGTCTACCCACCGTATGCTATTTTCTTGAGAGAAGCCTCTAGTGAAAACTATGGCCCCCGGGTCTATCTAAATCATATATTAAAAAACCCTAAAAATACTTTGCTGCACTTTTACTTTATTTATTTTATTTTGTATTTTTGTTTCAATCTATCTATCTATCACATACAATTTAATCTTGCAACTTACCGCCGAGGTATTGACAACCCCTCGTTTGCGTTGGGTGCAAGGATTTGTTGTTTGTGTGCAGGTACTGCTAACGAGGTGTTGCGTGATTCTCCTACTAGATTGATAACCTTGGTTTCATAACTAAGGGAAATACTTACCTCTACTATGCTGCATCATCCCTTCCTCTTCGGGGAAAATACCAACGCAGGCTACAAGTAGCAGATCGCAGTCAGAATCTATCAATCTCAAACAGTCAGACTTCGGTCTATGACAAGATCGGACTTAAAGCCGATGATAGGGAAATTTACATCCCACCCACCACCCATCTAGTTGCCACGGTCGATGTCTTAACCGACGTGCTAGACTACGAGGAGGCCACCGACATGGATGAAGATGTCGACGGCGCTCCAGAAACCATTACGCCTTCGGCCAATACTGGCAAATCGTCAGAAAGGTCCACTTACGACGTATACATGGTGGACTGATGACCCACAAGTATAGGGGATCAATCATAGTCCTTTCAATAAGTAAGAGTGGCAAACCCAACGAGGAGCAGAAGGAAATGATAAGCGGTTTTCAGCAAGGTATTCTCTGCAAGTACTGTAAGTAGCGGTAACAGATAGTTTCATAACAAGGTAATTCGTAACGAGTAGCAATTAACAAGTGTAACAAAAGTGCAGCAAGGTGGCCCAATCCTTTTTATAGCAAAGGACAAGCTGGAAAGATCTCTTATATAAAGCAAAGCGTTCTCGAGGACACATGGCAATTCTCATCTAGTCACTTTCATCATGTTTAGTTGATTTGCGTTCGCTACTTTGATAATTTGATATGTGGGTGGACCGGTGCTTGGGTGCTATTCTTACTTGAAAAAGCCTCCCACTTATGATTACCCCCTCTCGCAAGCATCCGCAACTACGAAAGAGGAATTAAGATAAATCTAACCATAGCATGAAACATATGGATCCAAAACAGCCCTTTACAGAATAACGCATTGAAAGTGCTAGTTATCGACTAGAGGGGGGTGAATAGGTGATATTTATGAAAGGCTTCAAAAACAGGCAATGTTTTCAAAGAGAGCGGAAGCAGAATGAGAACTAGCAGAGCCTATCAATAAGATGAACGAATATGACAAGCATAGACATCATACATACAAGCATGCGTTGAACATAAACAAGAAGCATGAAGACAAATGAGTAAACAGATGAATGGCTTCAGGGAATATCTTCAAACACAAACTAGCATGCAAAGGCTTCACAGTTCAAAACAGTAAGTAAGGAAGAGTAACGATAGAACCAGGAGCTCAGGGAAGACAATGATTTGTTTGACCAGTTCCAACTGCTGTGACAGTTGTACGTCTGGTTAGGGAGGCTGAGATTGAACTCAGAAGACCACGTCTTCAACTTATTCCCCTTGAGCTAAGGTCACTTAGACCTCGCCCAATCACTCTGGTAAGTCTTCAAGGTAGACTTCCAAACCTTCACAGACTTCATTCACCGGCAATCCACAATGACTCTTGGATGCTCAGAACGCGACGCCTAACCGACTGGAAGATCACAGTCTTCAAGTGTAATAAGTCTTCAGTTCACTTAGAACAGAATGTCTTCAGTGATGCTCAATCACTTTGGGCTCTGGGTGTTTTGGGTTTTGTCCTCGCAAGGTTTCTCTCTCAAAGGCTTCGAGGTGGGTTGCTCTCAAACGACAAAAGCCGTGCACTAACTCGGAGCAGCCACCAACTTATGGTGGAAGGGGGTGGCTATTTATAGCCAAGGGGCAACCCGACGTGATATGTCCGAAATGACCCTTGGTCATTTAGGAACTGACACGTGTCCAACGGTCGGAATTTGAACCCACGCGGCAACTTTACTTGGGCTACAAGCAAAGCTGACTCAACCAACTCTCGAAGAGATTTTCTCTCATTTGTCTTTGCTTGAAGACATAGGATTTTCGGTTGAGCATCACGTCAGTTTCTGACTTCGTTTACCTCGACCCCACTTGACAGTTCGGTGGTTCCTATGACTCAAGAAATAAGAAAACGAAACTACCAAAAGACTATGTCTTCATGCTTCATTGTCTTTGACGAATGTCTTCATGAACCATTATCTTCAGCACGAATGTCTTCGTGACTCACCATTGTCTTCAATGTCTTCATACATTTTTAGGGGTCATCTTCGATGGGTAAACCGAATCGATAGGGACTTCTACCTGTGTTCTCCTGTGAATCTCACAAACACATTAGTCCCACAACCAAGTTTGTCTTCAATACTCCAAAACCAACAAGGGGTGGCACTAGATGCACTTACAATCTCCCCCTTTTTGGTGATTGATGACAAACTGGTTGAAGTTTTCAACGGGGATAAAAATAGGTGAAGTTAAGGTACAGATGGTTTGGCTTCAAGAAGTAGGAGGGGCTCCCCCTGAAGATGTGCATATAAGTAATTTGCCTTTGAATGCAAATGCACATGGTAGGTTTGACTTTTTGGAGATCTCCCTCTATTCATGAAGTCACAACATGTGCATACAAAATATATTGAAGATAATGACATGCACAATGAAATATGGGCGTCTGCAAAATGACTTCATGCGCATAACATCAAGGTTAAGTAGCGCACAAACAGTAGAAAAAACAGCGAATGTAGCAGACGTCCATCGGGACTTAAGTTTTATAACCCAAAACCAAATGTTCAAGAACGAGAGTTGTAAACTTAGCAAAATATATCAAGCCCAGCCCAGTTTGCCCGCTTGAAGACTATCAACCCATATGCTTCTCCCCCTTTTGTCAACAAGTGACCAAAAAGGTGTGAAGACATAGGGTGTCTACACGTCCCTTGGAGGCGACGAAGATGTTGGGGCAGCCGGGTCGATGTTGGAGTTGGGCGGTGCAGAGGGGCCTGATGCAGTATCTTGATGTAGTGAATCCATTGGTGGAGAAGTAGCATCATCCTCTTCATCAACCACCCGTGTATAAACTATGGGGGCGGAAGATGAGAAGTCTGAATCTTCAAGCGATGGCATAGCACGCCACTTCTCTGTAGCAGGAGGCTTGGAGTCGAATTTGAAGCCTTCCTTGAAGCCATCGGCAGCAAGGTCATCTTCAGAGCAGAGTAGTGTGAGACTCTTCCAAGCCCGGCGGCTGGCTTCATGTGCAACAAATGCATTCTTGGTGGAAAGGTTTCGCACTCTGTTGAGATCAGTCATGAGGCTCCTCATTTGCCTTTTGAGCCAGTCATGATGCTTGTCTTGCTTCTGATGAAGAGAAACAAGAAGCTCTCTGTCGGATAAGACTCGCGCTCGCTTTTGAGGTCTTGGAGGCACAGTGCTGGTGGTGGCTTCAGTATTGGTTTCACGTGGCTGGCGAAACTGACCAGTGAGATGGCCAGCTGAAGTAGCACTGGGGATATGGATGGCTTCAACATGAGCAGCACCGCTGTGAGAGCTAGGAACGTCCACCAAAGGGGTCTTGGCAACAACTGGATATACGTCTTCAACAGGAGCAAACTCAGGCAGAAATATATGATGGTTTTGGCCTGATGGTTGATATTGCACTGAAGAGCGAAGCTTGATGAGGCGCATTATCCAGGGAGCATAAATCTTGAGGCCAAATAAGTCCAGGCCAGAGGCAGCTAACTGTCTGATGAAGAAGTCGTAGGTGTTGAATCTGATGCCATAGATGATGTTGTAAAGCATTGTCTTCATAGCACCTTCAACCTTGCTTGACGGGAAGTGCCCTTCGATAGGCCATAAAGTATGCCTTAGGATATGATAGATAGTGCGAGGCAAGTACTGGAGCTCATTGACAAGAAACTCCTTGGGACAATCAGCTTCAGCAGGCAGTGGCTTCATCATGGTGAGCATCTGAGTCATGTTTGGCTCGGGCTTCTGAAAGATACTCTCCACAGCTCTATCATAGGCTTCACAGCCAGGTTCATAGATATCACCAGGAGCAGGCAGGTTTGTGAGCTCTAGAAGATCTTGAGCATGAGCTTCATGGTGTACATCACCTGTCATCCAGTGAAGGGTCCAAGTCTTGATATCCTTATGGTATCCAGAGATGTGGAGGGTGGCATAGAATTGCAGTAGCAGCTCCTCGTTCCAGTGCTCTTTGTCTGTCACAAATGGAAGCAGACCAACATCATGAAGCTGTTGAAATTCCTCTTTCAGCTCGGCCATCATCCACTTGTAGCCTTGAATTTCTGCGACGCTGAATTTTGACAAGTCCTTCTTGAATAGCCGCTTCTCATATTCAATCTTGTTTTTCTGTTCAAGCACTTTCTGGACAACCGCAAGTTCGTTGTTGATGAAGCCTTGGAACGTGACACTGATGTCAATCGAAAGATGCAAGTCGTCAATTGACAATGACGGGTCACGAAACCATTCGTCAATGAAATTGTTGAGAATATCATGGTCGAACAGAGGCAAGTTTTTGAAGATATCAGCCTCTTCCTGCTTGTTCTTGATGAGGAGCTCAAGGGCATCATCATCAAACTCATCATCAGATAAATCAATGATGGCGTCGTCATCTGTCAACGTGGTTGTTGGTTTGGGGCCTCACCCAGCAGGTTTCTTTGTCTTCGGAATGTTACGAGACACATCTTCAGACTGCACACTGGATTCAGGAGGTGCATCTTTCACAGGCTTCACTCTTGAAGCTGATGGAGCAGCAGCAGACTTGGCAGATTGCCGCTCTTTAGCTTAGGAGCCCTTTGGCTTTCTTTGTGTCTTCAGGGAGGCAGGAGCAATGTCTTCAGCATGGGCTTCTCCGCGCGCAGCGGCGGCGGTGGCATGAAGAGCGTTGATGTGCTCAACATATGCGTGAAGACTGTCCCATGGCCCAGTCAGATTGGGATCTGCATGACGAGAGCCATCGGGTCTTGGTTCTGCTGGACCAGGGTTGAAGTTCACGCCAAACTCCTTCTTGTTGGCATCTGCTGAAGCCTTTGCAAACTAATAATTGGCTTCAAACAGATCGTTTTCACGACACCATCGAATGCTGGATGGGCCAGCATCTTCGGGCATCACACCTCTTACCATGCAAGGATAGAAGTTCTGGGCAATGGCATCAGCCTTTGTCTTCGGAATAAGCTTCCGGTATACAATATCCGCCCATGGTTGTCTGACTGCATTCTTCTCAGCATACTCTTGTGTAACAAAATGATAATGAAACCATTGTTCTGCCCAGTATCGGCGAATCCATTGCACACGAGATTTGCGTTCACCATAGGTTTCATTAGGATCTGATTTGTATTGTTCATATAGATCTGGAGGGAGGTCAAGAGCAGTGTTTGCTCGTCGTTGCCTTCCTCCTTTCTTTGCAGATTTTCCACTGGCCATTGGCTTCACAGAATTGATTGGTTTCACCCTGCTGATCTGGCAGGAGCTGGCTTCAGGAGAGTCGAGATGAAACTGCAAGAAGTCTACAAACGAATTCAGACTATGAGAACCAAGTGACTCGCCCACGGACATGTACCTGTGACAGCATTAGAGATGCGAGGGAAGGAGGAGAGGTCATATGCATTCTCAGAAAATTTTGAATCCAACTCAGTTTGAAGACAATGACCTCACAATGCGAAGACATTCACTTACAGAGAGAAGTTGGTTCCAGATTTGTACGAATCCGAAGATAGGTACAAGTGAGGAATCATCACAGCGCAGTATAAGTGAAGTAACTTGGCAAGATATGAGATGCGTGAAACAGAAGATGAAGATTTGGAAGTGAAAGAAACAGGTTCTGAAGATATTCTATAAGATTTTGGATCTAATAGACGGTAAAAAGTAACTTTTATTTACCGCACGATGAACAGCTCAACGAGACGAATGGAGGCTGAGCAGTTCGATCTCCCACGCCCTAACTTGGCAATGGAGGACGGCTACAGCGGCGGCGGTGAGAACATGTCCGCGGCCGGCGTGAGTACGGCGTCGAAGAGGTCGCGGCAGCTAAGCGCTTCTCCTCCGGCGACGATGAAGTTAGCGGCGGCGCTAGGGTTATATGAGGGCGACGGCGACAGGGGTGAAGAACATTTATGGAACCAGGGGCGAAGTATTTATAAGGGTTGGCCTGGTCTGGGGGATAAGACAGACATGCCCCTGGCGATACATATCTATGCGACGCGTGGCACACATGTGCTGTTGTTATCACACCTTGACCCCACGACCAGCTGTTTTGGCGGGAGGTCGTTTCGCCTTCTGCGGATGCAGGTAAATTGGATAGAGATGAAAAATATTTTAAATTTTTGTCTCAAAATCTTCGACTGACAAGGACACAGTGAAGACAATCGACATGTATCAAATAGAATGCATATGAAGATTTAGAGAGACTGGACGAGATAAGCACAGAAGGGGTAAGGGTCCGATCACATTCACCTAGTTCAAAAACACAGGTTGAAGACATAGCTATAGGTGAATGCTGTTGAGGACAATCTCATATATATATATATATATATATATATATATATATATATATATATATATATATATATATATATATATATATATATAGTATAGGCAATGAAGTCAAATAGAATGTGAAGATAAAACCATTTGTGAAGACAGTCCAAATCAGGAAGATAATGCAATAGATGTGACGCCAATTGAAAATCTTCAAGAAAAGTTTGGTGGTGGCATTACCCACCATATAGGAAATATTAGACCCAGACACGGCGCACCATTATCGTGGCACTCTGAAGTCAAAATCTATTTTAATATCTTCACACTTAGAGTGTATATCTTCATGAGTTGAAGACATACGTTACTTCGTGTGTTGTGCATCAAAGTCGTCAAGAATGCATAAGCGTTTGAATGAATGCCCTCTCACAGGACATTTGAGGATTCTAAGATATTTAGCTCACACCGCAACTTCCAAAACCTCTTCTCATCCAAAGGCTTCGTGAAGATATCTGCCAGCTGATCTTCAGTGTTGACGTGAATGATGTCAATGTCTTCTTTGAGCACATGATCGCTAAGAAAGTGGTGTCTAATCTCAATATGCTTCATCTTGGAGTGTTGGACAGGATTGTGAGAAATCTTGATTGCACTCTCATTGTCACAGAATAGCGGAACTTTCTTCTTGTTGATGCCATAATCTTTGAGAGTTTGCTTCATCCAGAGAAGCTGTGCACAACATGATCCAGCAACAATGTATTCAGCTTCAGCAGTAGAGAGTGATACATAGTTCTGCTTCTTTGAAGACCAACATACCAGTGAACGTCCAAGAAAATGACATGTGCCTGATGTTGATTTTCGATCCACCCTGTCTCCAGCATAATCAGAATCGGAGTAGCCAACCAAATCAAACTCTGAGCCCTTTGGATACCATAATCCTAGTGTTGAGGTGTGAGCCAAATATCTAAGAATTCGCTTCACAACGAGGTGATGCGATTCCTTTGGTGCCGCTTGAAATCGGGCACCCATGCAAACACTAAGCATTATATCTGGCCTAGATGCACATAAGTATAATAAAGAACCAATCATGGAGCGGTATACCTTTTGATCGAACTCTTTACCATTGTCGTCAGTACTCAGATGACCATTGGTTGGCATTGGCGTCTTGTAGCCCTTGCAATCTTGCATTCCAAACTTCTTCAGGCAATCTTTGAGATATTTCTCTTGTGATATGAAGATGCCATTGTTTTGTTGGCGAATTTGAAGACCAAGAAAGAATTTCAGCTCTCCCATCATGGACATTTGATATTGCTCTTGCATCATATGACTGAACTCATCACTATATCGTTTGTCAGTGCAGCCGAAGATAATGTCATCCACATAGATTTGGCACACAAACAGTTCACCATCATATGATTTGGTGAAGAGAGTGGGATCAAGTGAACCAGGTTTGAAGCCTTTGCTTTTCAGGAATTCCTTGAGTGTATCATACCAGGCTCATGGAGCTTGCTTGGGGCCATACAATGCCTTGTTGAGCCTATACACCTTGTCAGGGTGCTTTAGATCTTCAAATCCAGGTGGTTGAGCAACATAGACTTCTTCTTCAATTTTCTCATTTAGAAAGGCACTCTTCACATCCATTTGATACAGAAGAATATCATGATGATTTGCATAAGCAAGAAGTATGCGGATGGCTTCAAGTCTAGCCACAGGAGCAAAGGTTTCATCGAACTCAATTCCTTCCACTTGTGTGTATCCTTGTGCGACGAGACGAGCTTTGTTTCTGACAACTTGACCATGTTCATCTTGCTTGTTGCGGTAGATTCATTTTGTTCCAATGATATTGTGCTTACGAGGGTCAGGACGTTTGACAAGTTCCCACACATTGTTGAGCTCAAATTGCTGAAGCTCTTCTTGCATAGCTTGAATCCATTCAGGTTCCATGAAGGCTTCAGTGACTTTGGTGGGTTCATTGATGGAGACAAAAGCGAAGTGCCCACAAAAGTTTGCTAGATGTGTGGCTCTTGAACGAGTGAGAGGACCAGGTGCGTTGATGTTGTCGATTATCTTCTCGATCTGAACTTCATTGGCCACGCGAGGATGTACAGGACGAAGACTTTGCTATTGCTGAGCATTGTCTTCAAGCTCAGCATTATCTTCAGTCTGATCATTGTCTTCACGCTGGACTGGAGTAGGTATCACAACCTCTTCATCTCCGAGTTCCTCAGTGGGTATTATTTCTCCAGTACCCATTTTCTTGATGGATTCACTAGGAGGGGGTTCATCTATCACAGTTGGCAGGTGCTCTCTTTGCGAGCCGTTAGTCTCATCGAACCACACATCTATAGTTTCAACCACTTTGTAGTGAAAGAGGTTGAAGACTCTGTAGGTGTGCGAATCCTTTCTGTAACCAAGCATAAAACCCTCATGTGCTTTCGGTGCAAATTTGGAAGTGTGATGTGGATCTCGTATCCAACACCTGGCACCAAATACTTTGAAATAACTTACATTTGGCTTCTTACCAGTGATCATTTCATAAGATGTCTTCTTGAAGAACTTGTGAAGATATACTCTGTTGATGATGTGGCATGCAGTATCAATGGCTTCGGGCCACCACTTGCGTGGTGTCTTGTATTCGTCAAGCATAGTGCGAGCCATCTTAATGAGAGTCATATTCTTGCGCTCCACGACGCCATTCTGCTGGGGAGTGTATGGAGCAGATAACTCGTGAGTGATGCCAAGAACGTCAAGATAGGTGTCAAGCCCAGTGTTCTTGAACTCGATGCCATTGTCACTCCTGATGTGCTTGATCTTGACGCCATAGTTGGTCATTGCACGGTTGGCGAACCGCCTGAAGACATCCTGCACTTCAGTCTTATACAGGATTATATGCACCCATGTATATCTAGAATAATCATCAACAATCACGAAGCCATATAGATGTGCAGATGTAGTAAGAGTGGAGTAATGAGTAGGGCCAAATAAGTCCATGTGTAGCAGCTCGAAGGGACGAGTGGTCGTCATGATTGTCTTCGAGGGGTGTTTCGCCCTAGTCATCTTCCCGGTTTCACATGCTCCACACAGGTGATCCTTCTTGAACTTGACACCCTCGATCCCAATGATGTGCTTCTTCTTCACAAGGGTGTGCATGTTCCTCATGCCAGCATGTCCTAGCCGTCGATGCCAAAGCCAGCATTCTGAAGCTTTTGCTAGAAGACATATGGCCAGCTGTGGTCCTGTGGAGAAATCTACCATGTACAAGTCACCTCTTCGATAACCTTCGAAGACTTGAGTTTTGTCAGAAGCCATTAGCACAAGATAGCAAAATTTGCCAAAGATGACAATCATATCAAGATCACAAAGCATTGAGACTGACATGAGGTTGAATCCAAGGGATTCGACAAGCATCACTTTATCCATGTGCCGATCCTTTAAGATTGCAACCCTACCTAGACCCAATACCTTGCTTTTCCCAGTATCAGCAAAAGTAATCTGCTTTTGAGTAGATGGACGAAGTGTAGAGTCCATGAGTAAGCTTTGGTTACCAGTCATATGGTTGGTGCAGCCACTGTCCATGATCCATTCAGTAGCTTTTGGAAGTGAACCCTACAGTAAAGTTAGTGGGATAGCCTTCACGATGACAATTTGTGAAGATAAAGCATGTGATTGCAGATACTTCATGCAAGATTAGTTTCATGAAAGATATAGAAATGTAATCATCAAGAAACTATGTTGAGTCTTTTGTTCCATAGCATTTTGGGCATTATAACTTGTGCCCCACAAGTTTATTCAGGTCCCCAGCATTGTCGTTACAACCCAATGCTTTTCGGCTGGAGACCTAACCCTGCATGAAAGAGATCAGTTCTTCTTAACCACCCACATCTGAAGGGGTGGCTTAGAAGCAATAAGTCTAAGTGCAGCATCTGAGAACTTTGGCTTTGAAGCCCTAGCAAATAGCTTCACAGGGGGTTAGAGTACTCAAATGAATAGGCAGAGAAATTCT
This sequence comes from Elymus sibiricus, assembly GCA_039707655.1. Taxonomy (NCBI): domain Eukaryota; kingdom Viridiplantae; phylum Streptophyta; class Magnoliopsida; order Poales; family Poaceae; genus Elymus; species Elymus sibiricus. The sequence goes on along the minus strand of CM077664.1, from coordinate 247,236,368 downwards.
TTGATTTGTGAACATAATGGTATGAGGAACGTCTCTCATATTCATGAGTCTGATCATTTTAACCCTGCAAAACATTGGTGTTAGGGCGATCATACGAAGACCTTTGTTTGTATGAAGATTTTGGTCCATATGAGGCTTTTGCTCTGGGGTTTATCTTCTTCCCTGGTGGTGTCATGATGACATTCACGGGAAGCCTTTCCAGAAGACTTTTGGGAACCCAGATCTTCTTCATAGGGGAACCATTCCTGCAGTTAGTTCCAATAAACCTGGCAAACACTTCAACATTCTGGTTTTTGAACAGTTTATAGTTTGAGTCAAAGGACTCATCAATGATGATAGGGTTAGCACAGTTGTAACCAGATAAGGTGGATGGATCCACTGATGGCCCTTGTGCACCAACCCAGGTAGTTTTGGGGTACTGCTCAGGTTTCCAGTAGGACCCATCAACATTGATTCTCCTCTCGAAGCCAATACCCTCTTTCCTAGGGTTTCTGTTCAGGATCTGTTTCTTGAGGACATCACAAAGAGTCTGATGCCCTTTGAGACTCTTAAACATCCCTGTCTCGAGCAATGTCTTCAACCTAGCATTCTCATCAGTAATAGCAATGGCTTCCTCAGATGAGGGGTTAGTTGCCACAACAGTAGTTGAAGATATTGCAGTTTCAGAAACAGTAGAGCATTCAGCACAAGAATTGGCGTTATCACGCTCAAGGCATTTCAAGCAAGGTGGCACAAATTCATCCTGAGTGGTACTGATCTGTTGAGCGAGTAGTGAATCATTTTCAGTCCGAAGATCATCATGAGACGCTCTCAACTTCTCAAGCTCTTGCTTCCTTTGAAGATATTCATAGGAGAGCTTCTCGTGATCAGATGAGAGGGTATCATGACGACTTAGGAGATCTTCATACTTAACTTGAAGATTTTTTATGTCTTCAATTAAGGATTGACTTTGATTCATTTCCTCGTCCAACAGATCATCGCTTTTGTCTAGCAGTTTTTGAATCTTTTCCATAGCAGTTTGTTGCTCAGTTGCAATTTTAGCAAGTGTCTTGTAGCTAGGTTTCGATTCACATTCAGAGTCATCTTCACTTGAGGTTTCAAAGTAGGCAGCACGTGAAGTTACCTTAGCGCCTCTTGCCATGAAGCAGTAGGCAGGAGCAGGGTCGTCGTCCATAGTGTCGGTGACGTGACCATTGTCTTCAGTGCTGAAGATGGACTTGGCGACGAACGCTGAAGCCAAAGCCAGGCTTGCCACGCTTGAGTCTGACTCTTCCTCTGACTCCTCCACTACCTCCTCAGTATCATATTCCTCCTCTGAATCCATCTCCTTGCCAATAAATGCACGAGCTTTGCTAGAAGAACTTGATTTGCGCGATGAAGACTTTGATTGTTTCTTCTTCTCCTTGTCGTCAGAGTCATAATCCTTGCTCTTCTTCTTCTTTGATTCCTTCTCCCATTGAGGACAATCAGTGATGTAGTGACCTGATCTCTTGCATTTGTGGAAAGTTCTCTTCTTGTAGTCATGAGTGGAAGCCTCATCTTTCTTGGAGTCATACTTTGAAGACTTTCCAAAACGGTTCTTCCTGGTGAACTTCTGGAATTTCTTCACAAGCATTGCGAGCTTTCTGCCAATGTCTTCAGCACCATCAGGACAGCAGTCAGAGTCTTCAGACAAAGATTCAGCCTTTGCTTTCAAAGCACGTGATCGTCCATAGCTAGGACCATAGATATCTCTCTTCTCAGATAGCTGGAATTCATGTGTATTGAGCCTCTCAAGTATATCGGCAGGATCCAATTGCATGAAGTTGGGGCGCTCTTGGATCATCAGTGATAGGGTGTCAAAAGAACTGTCCAGAGACCTCAGTAGCTTCTTCACAACTTCATGCTTGGTGATGTCAGTGGCGCCAAGAGCATGAAGCTCATTGGTGATATCAGTGAGACGATCAAAGGTGAGCTGGACATTTTCATTCTCGAGCCTTTTGAAGCGATTGAAGAGATTGCGAAGAATGTCAATTCGGGAGTCCCGTTGTGATGAGACGCACTCGTTGACTTTGGAAAGGCAGTCCCAGACAAGCTTCGCAGATTCCAAAGCACTCACACGTCCATACTATCCTTTGGTCAGATGACCACAGATGCTGTTCTTGGCGGTGGAGTCCAATTGCACGAACCTCTTCACGTCAGCAGCGGTGACACCTTCACCGACCTTGGGGACACCCATCCTGATGACATACCAGAGGTCGTTGTCAATGGCTTCAAGATGCATGCGCATCTTATTCTTCCAGTAGGGATAGTCAGTGCCATCGAAGACGGGGCACGCAGCGGAAACCTTGATTATCCCTGCAGTCAACATAGCTAAAACTCCGGGTGGTTAAACCAAATCACACAGAACAAGGGAGCACCTTGCTCTGATACCAATTGAAAGTGCTAGTTATCGACTAGAGGGGGTGAATAGGCGATTTTTATGAAAGGCTTCAAAAATAGGCAATGTTTTCAAAGAGAGCGGAAGCAGAATGAGAACTAGCAGAGCCTATCAATAAGATGAACGAATATGACAAGCATAGACATCATACATACAAGCATGCGTTGAACATAAACACAAGAAGCATGAAGACAAATGAGTAAACAGATGAATGGCTTCAGGGAATATCTTCAAACACAAACTAACATGCAAAGGCTTCACAGATCAAAACAGTAAGTAAGGAAGAGTAAGGATAGAACCAGGAGCTCGGGGAAGACAATGATTTGTTTGACCAGTTCCAACTGCTGTGACAGTTGTACGTCTGGTTAGGGAGGCTGAGATTGAACTCAGAAGACCACGTCTTCACCTTATTCCCCTTGAGCTAAGGTCACTTAGACCTCGCCCAATCACTCTGGTAAGTCTTCAAGGTAGACTTCCAAACCTTCACAGACTTCGTTCACCGGCAATCCACAATGACTCTTGGATGCTCAGAACGCGATGCCTAACCGACTGGAAGATCACAGTCTTCAAGTGTAATAAGTCTTCAGTTCACTTAGAACAGAATGTCTTCAGTGCTGCTCAATCACTTTGGGCTCTGGGTGTTTTGGGTTTTGTCCTCGCAAGGTTTCTCTCTCAAAGGCTTCGAGGTGGGTTGCTCTCAAACGACAAAAGCCGTGCACTAACTCGGAGCAGCCACAAACTTATGGTGGAAGGGGTGGCTATTTATAGCCAGGGGCAACCCGACGTGATATGTCCAAAATGACCCTTGGTCATTTAGGAACTGACACGTGTCCAACAGTCGGAATTTGAACCCACGCGACAACTTTACTTGGGCTACAAGCAAAGCTGACTCAACCAACTCTGGAAGAGATTTTCTCTCATTTGTCTTTGCTTGAAGACATAGGATTTTAGGTTGAGCATCACGTCAGTTTCTGACTTCGTTTGCCTCGACCCCACTTGACAGTTCGGTGGTTCCTATGACTCAAGAAATAAGAAATAAGAAATTACCAAAAGACTATGTCTTCACGCTTCATTCTCTTCGACGAATGTCTTCATGAAACATTATCTTCAGCATGAATGTCTTCGTGACTCACCATTGTCTTCAATGTCTTCATACATTTTTAGGGGTCATCTTCGATGGGTAAACCGAATCGATAGGGACTTCTACCTGTGTTCTCCTGTGAATCTCACAAACACATTAGTCCCACAACCAAGTTTGTCTTCAATACTCCAAAACCAACAAGGGGTGGCACTAGATGCACTTACATGCATAAACTAGGGTTTAAGCTTCTATCACTCTAGCAACCCATCATCTACTTATTACTCCACAATGCCTTTCCTTAGGCCCAAATATAGTGAAGTGTCATGTTGTCGACGTTCACACGACACCACTAAAGGAAGCAACAACATACATATCATCAAAATATCGAACGAATACGAAATTCACATGATTACTTATGACAAGACTTCTCCCATGTCCTCAAGAACAAAAGTAACTACTCACAAATCATATTCATGTTCAATATCAGAGGGGTATTGAATATCATTAAGGATCTGAACATATAATCTTCCACCAAACAAACCAACTAGCATCAACTACAAGATCTAATCAACACTACTAGCAACCCACATGTACCAATCTGAGGTTTTGAGACAAAGATTGAATCCAAGAGATGAACTAGGGTTTGAGATGAGATGGTTCTGGTGAAGATGTTGATGAAGATTGGTCCTCCCACGATGAGAGGATCGTTGGTGATGTCGATGGCTTCGATTTCCCCCTCCCGGAGGGAAGTATCCCCGGTGGAATCGCTCCACCGGAGAGCAAAATTGCTCCTGCCCAGGTTCCGCCTCGAGACGGCGGTGCTTCATTCTGAAAATCTTCTCTATATTTTATTTTGGGCAAATGACCTTATATAGCAGAAGGGGGGGGCCGGAGGCCAGCTGTGGGCCCCACAAGGCATCAGGGCGCGCCCAGGGGGAGCGCTCCCTGTTGCCTTGTGGGCAACTGGTGGGTCCCCTCTGGTATTTCTTTTCTCCAATATTTTTATATATTCAATAAAAAATCTCCGTAAAATTTCAGGTCATTTGGAGCTCTGTAGAATAGGTATCTCTGCTGTAGCTATTTCAGGTCCAGAATTCCAGCTGCTGGTATTCTCCCTCTTCATATAAATCTTGCAAATTAAGAGAGAAAAGGCATAAGAATTGCATCATAAAGTGAAATAATGACCAAATACATTATAAATAACAGTAGGAAATCATGATGCAAATTGGACGTATCATGGACACACCTAAGAACCCATCAAGGCGTCGACGCAGACGCGTGAAGGGCGCCAACGGGGACCCCAGCGGGCTTGACACCGTTGCCACTGACAACGGCGCAGCGGCTGACGAAGCTAATATCCAGGGAGAGGACATTCAAGCCTCCCCAGAACAGCAAAATAGCCCCGCAGGAATACCTGAAGACGAGGACCCCGATGACCTCTTCGACGAAGTCGATAGCAATTATCTACCCGAATCCGAGGAGGATGAGAGCCACGGAACCGAGGACTACGTTGCTACTGCCAGGAGTATGAAGAGGAAGCAGCAATAGCTGCAAGCCGACCAGAACACGCTGAATGACAAGTGGGTAGAAATCCTCTCGGCCGAACAAGACCTCGAGGAATGGCGCCACATCGCGCCTAAATCTTACCCCCGCCGACGTCTTCTGCCAGAATTCGACGAAGAGGTTACCGACAATGTGGTTTTAACATGCGGTCAGGCCGATCAACCTGATTGACCCCCTAGAGGGCGCGACAGGCTAACAAGGGAAAATGAACATGCTCAAACAGCGACACGCCATCACGGCAAAGACCCTGTTGAATATCCTGTGCCTTATGACGCACGGCGACGGATAGAAGCGAACCAAGCCCCTACTCGGTCCATCTACGGATCAAGGGGGCATGCCCCCGCCGGGCTCGATAGCTACGGCGCCTAGTTAGACAGGCATGGCCGAGCTCGGGACCAAACTTATGCATGGATGTCTCCCGATGTCCGGCACGATACTGCTCGGTTCTGAGGACCCCCTCACCCGATCTGTTTCATAGACAGGGTGATGGAACATCAATTCCCGGATGGGTTTAAACCCATTAACATCGAGCAATATGACAGAACGACCGATCCAGCCGTGTGGATCGAAGATTTCCTCCTCCATATCCACATGGAAAATGGAGACGACCTCCACGCCATCAAGTACTTGCCGCTCAAGCTCAAGGGGCCGGCAAGGCATTGGCTCAATAGCTTGCCTCCTCAGTCCATCGGAAGCTGGGAGGCACTCGAGGATGCCTTTAGGGCAAACTTCCAGGGCACTTAAGTCCGACCTCCGGACGTCGGCGACCTCAGCCACGTTATTCAACAACATGGCGAGTCGGCCAAGAAGTTTTGGAATCGGTTCCTAACCAGAAAGAACTAGATATAGTGGGCTGCTCGGACACCGAGGCGATCGCGGCCTTTCGGCACAACATCCGGGATGAATGGCTTGCACACTAGCTCTGGCAGGACAAGCCGAGGACTATGGCAGCCCATACCTCACTGATGACTCGCTTTTGCGTGGGAGAAGATAGTTGGCTGGCCCGAAGCTCTCACAATGGTGAGGCTGGCACCTCGGAAGCCCGTGACGGCAATGGCAAACCTAGGCGTAAAAAGAACAAGTGCAGGCACAAGAATGGTGGCAGCGACACCGAGGATGCCGCAGTTAACACAGGGTTCAACGGTCCTAGAACCGGACAGAAAAAGAAGCCCTTCAAAGGGAACAAGGACAGACCCAGCCAGCTGGACAGGATCCTCGATAGACCATGCCAGATCCACGGCACTTAGGATAAACCCGGAAACCATACCAATTGGAACTGTTGGATCTTCAAGCAGGCTGGAAAAATAGCGACGAAGGGTCACAGTAAAGGCCAGCCTTGTAGCGAGGATGATGATGAACCTCGGCGGCCGAACAACGGAGGCCAGAAACAATTCCCTCCCAACGTAAAGGACGTGAACATGATTTACGTCACTCACATCCCCAAACGGGAATGGATACGGGCACTTCGAGACGTTTACATCTTAGAGCCCATCGCCCCAAAGTATAATCCATGGTCAGCTTTACCCGATCACGTTCGACAAGCACGACCATCCGACCAGCAAACGACACGGAGGGTCGGCAGCCTTGGTCTTGGATCCCATCGTGGATGGGTTCCATTTAATCCGCGACCTCATGGATGGAGGCAGTAGCCCCAATTTGATCTATGCAGATACGATCAGAAAGATGGGCATTAAGTCATCTCGGATCAAGCCTAGCACAACCACCTTTAAAGGTGTCATACCTGGTGTCGAAGCTCGCTGCACGGGAACAATCACACTGGAAGTAGTCTTCGGATCACCCAAAAACTTCAGGAGCGAAGAGTTAATCTTCGATATCGTCCCCTTTCGAAGTGGCTACCACACACTGCTCAGGCGCACCGCATTCGTTCGCTTCAACGCAGTCCTGCACTATGCATATTTAAAGTTAAAGATGCTGCTACTTGTAGTCTGCGTTGGTATTTCCCTGAAGAGGAGAGGATGATGCAGTACAGTAGAGATAAGTATTTCCCTCAGTTAAGAACCAAGGTTATCAATCTAGTAGGAGAACCAAGCAAAATTCCGTTAAGCGCACCTGCACACACAAGAGCAAACACTTGCACCCAACGCAAATAAGAGGGTTGTCAATCCTCTTAGCGGTTATTTGCAAGGATTAAATCTTATAGAGGTAAATAGATAAACTAAAATACTAATTAAAATAAAAGTAAATAAATTGCAGCAAGGTATTTTTAGGTTTTTTATATATGATAAAGTAGACCCGGGGGCCATAGTTTTCACTAGAGGCTTCTCTCTCGAACACATAGCATACGGTGGGTAAACAAATTACTGTTGGACAATTGATAGAAAAGCAAATAATTATGATGGATTCATGGCAATGATCATGTATATGGGCATCACGTCCGAGACAAGTAGACCGACTCCTGCCTGCATCTACTACTATTACTCCACCCATCGACCGCTATCCAGCATGCATCTAGGGTATTAAGTATGAAACAGAGTAACGCCTTAAGCAAGATGACATGATGTAGACAAAGTAAACTCAAGCAATATGATTAAACCCCATATTTTTATCCTTAATGGAAACAATACAAATACGTGTCATGTCCCCTTCTGTCATTGGGATTGAGCACCGCAAGATTGAACCCATCACAAAGCACCTCTCCCATTGCAAGACAAATCAATCTAGTAGGTCAAACTAAATCGATAGATCGGAGAGAAATACAAAGCTATAATAATCATGCATAAAAGAGTTCAGAGAAGACTCAAATATTTCTCATGAATAATCTGATTATAAACTCACAATTCATCGGATCCCAACAAACACACCGCAAAAGAAGATTACATCGGATAGAACTCCAAGAACATCGAGGAGAACATGGTATTGAAGATCAAAGAGAGAGAAGAAGCCATCTAGCTACTAGCTATGGACCCGTAGGTCTGTGGTAAACTACTCACACATCATCGGAAGGGCAGCAAGGTTGATGAAGAAGCCCTTCGTGATCGATTCCCCCTCCAGCAGAGTACCGGAAAAGGCCTCCAGATGGGATCGTGGAAGAACAGAGGCTTGCGGTGGCGGAAAGGTTTTCTCTTCTGTCTCTCTGGTATATTAGGAATATTTGGGAATTTATGGTGCTGGAATTAGGTCAGGAGGTGCCACAAGGGGCTGATGTCTACTACGCAACTTTTATTCTTGTAGACTCGTGTTGGGCCTCCAAGCGCAGAGTTTTGTAGGACAGTAGCAATTTTCCCTCAAGTGGATGACCTAAGGTTTATCAATCCATGGGAGGCGTAGGTTGAAGATGATATCTCTCAAACAACCCTGCAACCAAATACAAGAAATCTCTTGTGTCCCCAACACACCCAATACAATGGTAAATTGTATAGGTGCACTAGTTCGGCGAAGAGATGGTGATAAAAGTGTAGTATGGATAGAAGGTATAGGTTTTTGTAATCTGAAAATATAAAAACAGCAAGGTAGCACGTAACAAAAGTGAGCACAAACGGTATTGAAATGCTTAGAAACAAGGCCTAGGGTTCATACTTTCACTAGTGAAATCTCTCAACAATGCTAACATAATTAGATCATATAACCATCCCTCAACGTGCAATAAAGAATCACTCCCAAGTTCCTATTAGCGGAGAACATAAGATAGAAATTGTTTGTAGGGTACGAAAACACCTCAAAGTGATTCTTTCCGATCGATCTATTGAGCTATTCCTATAAGTGTCACAAACAGCCCTAGAGTTCGTACTAAAATAACACCATATGATACACATCAACCAACTCTAATGTCACCTAGATACTCCAATGTCACCACAAGTATCCGTGAGTTGATTATATGATATGCATCAAACAACTTCATAATCATAATATTCAATCCACACAAAGAACTCCAAGGAGCACCCCAAAGTTTCTATCGGAGAAAAGATAATGAAAACATGCATCAACCCCGATGCATAGATTACCCCAATGTCACCTCGGGAATCCGCGAGTTGAGTGCCAAAACATATATCAAGTGAATCAATATAATACCCCATTGTCACCACGGGTATTTATATTCAAGACATACATCAAGTGTTCTCAAATCTGAAATATTCAATCCGACAATAACGAAACCTCAAAGGGAAAGATTCAATTCATCACAAGGAGGTAGAGAGGGAAGAGACACCATATGATCCAACTATATTAACAAAGCTCGCGATACATCAAGATCGTGCCAAATCAAGAACACGAGAGAGAGAGAGATCAAACACATAGCTACTAGTACATACCCTCAGCCCCGAGGGTGAACTACTCCCTCCTCGTCATGGAGACCGCCGGGATGATGAAGATGGCCTCCGGTGACGCTTTCCCCCCTCCGGCAGGGTGCCGGAAAAGGGCTGTACATGAGATCGTGGAGGTACAGAGGCTTGCAGCGGCGCAAAAACTCATCTAGGGTTATTTCTGGGGGTTTCTCTATTTATAGGATTTTTCAGCATTAGAATCAGGTCAGACGGAGCCACGTGGGCCCCACGAGGTACCAGGGCGCGCTTGGGGGGTGGCGCGCCCTGGTGCCTCGTGGGCACTGGGTGGCCCCCCTCCAGTGGGTCTTGGTTCCAGTATTTTTTATTTATTCCATAAAAAATCTCCAAAAAGTTTCATCCAATTCCAAGAACTTTTATTTCTGCACAAAAAACAACACCATGGCAATTCTGCTGAAAACAGCGTCAGTCCGGGTTAGTTCTAATCAAATCATACCAAAACCATATAGAATTGTTATAAACATGGCATGAGTACTTCATAAATTATAGATACGTTGGAGACGTATCAGCATCCCCAAGCTTAATTCATGCTCGTCCTCGAGTAGGTAAATGATAAAAGAAATAATTTATGAAGTGTGAATGCTAGCATAGTGCATAAGTTTGATCAATGATAATTTCAATCACTTTTCCTAGCATCATTATATATCATAAACAGTAGCTCATCTCATAAAACTCATCATGATAAAGTAGCAATCAATTCACATGTTATGGTTCAAACAATGCAAACTCTTGAAACTTAACAACCTATGTTCTTAGTCAGCAAACAATTGCAATTCAACTTAATTTCAACAAAGTCTAAGTAAGAGCTCCACATACTCAATTATCATATAGTCTTCTATGATTGCTAGTACTCAAAGCATATTTTTAGAACAAATGGCATCCATCGAACACAGAGAAAGATAGGGGCTTAATGTTTCGCCTCCCAACTTATTTATCATGGAGATAATTGTCAACAATAATAATTCATGATCAAATATATTTGACTGGCCATATGTGCCTGGATCCTTCCCCACCACATGATGCTTGCCAACTAGAGAATAATTGAGGTTGAAATGCGAATGAATACTTATTGACTCTTGCATAGAAGTAAATACATAAAAGTAAATGCATAAAAGTAAAAGATAGGCCCTTCGCAGAGGGAAGCAGAGGTTGTCATGCGCTTTTTATTTTTGGATGCACAAGCCCTTAATGCGTCACGTTATATTGCCACTTGTGATAGCAACCTTTATTATGCAGTCCGTCGCTTTTATTTCTTTACCATCACAAGTTCGTACAACGCTTATTTTCCCTTGCAATAAAAGATCATACATATTTTAAGAGCAATTTTTATTGCTTTTTGCACCGATGACAACTTACTTGAAGGATCTTATTCAATCCATAGCTAGATATGGTGGACACTCATGGGAAGAAATTGGGTTTAAGGGTTTTTGGATGCACAAGTAGTATCTCTACTTAGTACGAATTTTTGGCTAGCAAAAGATCCTAAGCAAGCACCACATGTTGGAGGATCCAGAACAATATAACTTCTATGCAAATATACCCAAACATAACTCATTACGTTGTCTTCCTTGTCCAACTTCAACTAATTTGCTCAAGTTTGAAAATAATTAATGGGTATTCACAATCATAAAAGATGTCCAAGATAGTATATTTATATGTGAAAGTTCTCTTCCTTATACTAATCATTCATGAATTGCTTGTATGACCAATATTGTGATTGTCAAGCTTCAATAGATTTCACTTTCTAAACCAAATGTGAAGCTACTACTAGACATGATACAAGCATATGAAGCACATATAATTTCAACTTTATGATATTAAATTCATTCAACAATTTACTCATAGGATATAAGTGAAGAACAAGAGTAAATGACAAACTACTCCAAAAAGATATAAGTGAAGACCAAATGAGTAGTTAAGTAAATAAGTAGCTATGTGAGGACTCTCTCGCATTTAAAAATTTCAGATCTTAAGTATTTTATTCAAACAGCAAAGAAAACAAAATAAAATGACATTCCAAGAATAGCACATCTCATGTGAAGAAGCAAAAACTTAGGCTCAACCGATACTAACCGATAATTGTTGAAGAAGAAAGGTGGGATGCCAACCGGGGCATCCCCAAGCTTAGATGCTTGAGACTTCTTGAAATATTAATTTGGGATGCCTTGGGCATCCCCAAGCTTGAGCTCTTGTGTCTCCTTAGATCCTCTCATATCATGGCTTCTCCTAAATCTTTAAAAAACTTCATCCACACAAAACTCAACAAGAACTCATGAGATAAGTTAGTATAAATCAACTCAAAACCGTAACATTCTCTGCTGTAGAAAATCACTAAAATTATAATTAAACATTGCACACTAAATTCCTATGCATATTTAATACTCCTATCCTCAAATAGAAACATTAAACAAGCAACATATGCAAACAATGCAACTATAACCGAAATCTGCCAAAACAGAACAATCTGTAAAGGGTGAATAAGAATTCACACTTCCCTAATTCCAAAAATTCTGAAAAATTACCACGTGATAGATAACTCATGCATGCTTACTGTGTAAAAAATTCAGATTTTTATCATGTTCTGACTATTCAGGAATATTCTGGACATAACAGAAAACTTTCTGTTTTCAAACAGCAACACATGAACTTGCAAACTGAGCATGGTAAAGGCTATAATTGGCATTTTTTATTGAACTAAAAGATACTAAACATGATTATTGATAACATCAAGCAAACGTCAACTAAAATAAAATGACGCTCCAAGCAAAACTCATATTATGTGACGAATAAAAATATAGCTCCGAGTGAGGTTACCGATAGTGTTGAAGACGAAAGAGGGGATGCCTTCCGGGGCATCCCCAAGCTTAGTTGCTTGGGTCCTCCTTGAATATTACATTGGGGTTCCTTGGGAATCCCCAAGCTTAGGTTCTTGCCACTCCTTATTCTCCTCATATCGATATCTCACCCAAAACTTGAAAACTTCAATCACACAAAACTTAACGGAACTTGTGAGATAGGTTAGTACGATAAAAATAAATCATCCACTTAGGTACTGTCAAGACAAGATTCATAATTGTTCTCACATAATTCCTACTGTATTCTATCATTTCCACAATTTATATCTCATAATATAAGCTATGGAAACACTAAAACAAGCGAACTATGCACCGAAAACAGAATCTGTCAAAAACAAAACAGCATGTAGTGAGCGATTTAAAAACCATACTTCTGTACCTCCAAAAATTCTGAAAAATTAGGAAAACGTAAAACATTTGTAAATAAATACTGTGTAAAAATTTCAGAACTTTTTCACTCTCCAGTACGGAATAGAAATTCCAGCACTGGACGCAAAAGTTTCTGTTTTTGCACAGAATCAAATCAACAAGCATCCACACTATCCCAAAGGCTTTACTTGGCACATTATTGAAAGAAAACATATAAAACATGATTACTACAGTAGCTTAATCATGTGAACACACAAAAACAGTAGGTATAAATATTGGGTTGTCTCCCAACAAGCGCTTTTCTTTAATGCCTTTTTAGCTAGGCATGATGATTTCAATGATGCTCACATAAAAGTAAATAATTGAAACACAAAGAGAACATCATGAAGCATATGACTAGCACATTTAAGCCGAACCCACTTCCTATTCATAGGGATTTTTTGAGCAAACAATTTATGGGAGCAAGAATCAACTAGCATAGGAAGGCAAAACAAGTATAACTTTGAAACTTTCAACACATAAAGAGGAAACTTTATATTATTGCAACACCTACAAGCATATGATCCTCTCTCATAATAATTTTCAGTAGCATCATGAAGAAATTCAACAATATATCCATCACACAAAGCATTCTTGTCATGATACATAAGCATAGAATTTTTATTACTCTCCACATAAGCAAATTTATTCTCATTCATAATAGTGGGAGCAAACTCAACAAAATAACTATCATGAGATACTTGATTGGAATAATCCAATTGAAAATTAAAATCATGATGACAAGTTTCATAGTTATCATTATTATTTATAGCATACATGTCATCACAATAATCATCATAGATAGCAACTTTATTGTCATAATCAATTGAAACCTCTTTCAAAATAGTGGATTCATCATAAATAGGAGGCATGCAATCATCATAATAAATATTCTCATCAAAACTTGGGGGACTAAAAATATCATCTTCATCAAACATAGCATCCCCAAGCTTATGGCTTTGCATATCATTAGCATCATGGATATTCAAAGAATTCATACTAGCAACATTGCAATCATGCTCATCATCCAAAGATTTTATGCCAAACATTTTATTGAATTCTTCTTCTATCAATTGAGCACAATTTTCCGATCCATCTTTTTCAAGAAAGACATGATAAAGACGCATAATATGAGGCAACCTCAATTCCATTTTTTTGTAGTTTTCTTTTATAAACCAAACTAGTGATAAAACAAGAAACTAAAAGATTCGATTGCAAGATCTAAATATATACCTTCAAGCACTCACCTCCCCGGCAACGGCGTTAGAAAAGAGCTTGATGTCTACTACGCAACTTTTATTCTTGTAGACTCGTGTTGGGCCTCCAAGCACAGAGTTTTGTAGGACAGTAGCAATTTTCCCTCAAGTGGATGACCTAAGGTTTATCAATCCGTGGGAGGCGTAGGTTGAAGATGATATCTCTCAAACAACCCAGCAACCAAATACAAGAAATCTCTTGTGTCCCCAACACACCCAATACAATGGTAAATTGTATAGGTGCACTAGTTCGGCGAAGAGATGGTGATAAAAGTGTAGTATGGATAGTAGATATAGGTTTTTGTAATCTGAAAATATAAAAACAGCAAGGTAGCAAGTAACAAAAGTGAGCACAAACGGTATTGGAATGCTTAGAAACAAAGCCTAGGGTTCATACTTTCACTAGTGCAATCTCTCAACAATGCTAACATAATTGGATCATATAACCATCCCTCAACGTGCTATAAAGAATCACTCCCAAGTTCCTATTAGCGGAGAACATAAGATAGAAATTGTTTGTAGGGTACGAAAACACCTCAAAGTTATTCTTTTCGATCGATCTATTGAGCTATTCCTATAAGTGTCACAAACAACCCTAGACTTCGTACTAAAATAACACCATATGATACACATCAACCAACTCTAATGTCACCTAGATACTCCAATGTCACCACAAGTATCCATGAGTTTATTATACAATATGCATCAAACAAAGAACTCCAAGGAGCACCCCAAAGTTTCTATCGGAGAAAAGATAATGAAAACATGCATCAACCCCTATGCATAGATTACTCCAATGTCACCTCAGGAATCCGCGAGTTGAGTGCCAAAACATATATCAAGTGAATCAATATAATACCCCATTGTCACCATGGGTATTCATATGCAAGACATACATCAAGTGTTCTCAAATCTGAAATATTCAATCCGACAATAACGAAACCTCAAAGGGAAAGATTCAATTCATCACAAGGAGGTAGAGAGGGAAGAAACACCATATGATCCAACTATATTAACAAAGCTCGCGATACATCAAGATCGTGCCAAATCAAGAACACGAGAGAGAGAGATCAAACACATAGCTACTAGTACATACCCTCAGCCCCGAGGGTGAACTACTTCCTCCTCGTCATGGAGACCGCCGGGATGATGAAGATGGCCTCCGGTGATGCTTTCCCCCTTCGGCAGGGTGCCGGAAAAGGGTTGTAGATGAGATCGTGGAGGTACAGAGGCTTGCGGTGGCGTAAAAACTCATCTAGGGTTATTTCTGGGGGTTTCTCTATTTATAGGATTTTTCAGCATTGGAATCAGGTCAGACGGAGCCACGTGAGCCCCACGAGGTACTAGGGCGCGCCTGGGGGGTGGCGCGCCCTGGTGCCTCGTGGGCACTGGGTGGCCCCCCTCAAGTGGGTCTTGGTTCCAGTATTTTTTATTTATTCCATAAAAAATCTCCAAAAAGTTTCATCCAATTCCAAGAACTTTTATTTCTGCACAAAAAACAACACCATGTCAATTCTGCTGAAAACAGCGTCAGTCCGTGTTAGTTCTAATAAAATCATACCAAAACCATATAGAATTGTTATAAACATGGCATGGATACTTCATAAATTATAAATACGTTGGAGACGTATCAGGGGCCAACAAGCCTGGGGGGCACGCCCTACCCCCCTGGGCGTGCCCTCCAGGCTTGTCGCCTCCTCGTGGCTCTTCTGGTCTTCTCCCGAAGCTTCATGGGTCTCTTCTGGTCCAGAAAAAATTAATTCAAAGTGTTTTTCTTGTTTGGAGACTTTTTGATAATGATTTTGTGAAAAGGCAAAAACAAGCAGAAAACAGCAACTGGCACTGGGCACTGGGTTAATAGGTTAGTCCCAAAAATGATATATAATGGCATATAATTGCATATAAAACATCCAAGATTGATACTATAATAGCATGGAACAATCAAAAATTATAGATACGTTGTAGACATATCAAGCATCCCCAAGCTTAATTCCTGCTCGTCCTCGAGTAGGTAAATGATAAAAACAGAAATTTTGATGTGGAATGTTGCCTATCATGTTTCATCATGTAATCTTTCTCTTACGGTATGAATAATAAGATCCGAATGATTCAAATCAATAGTCTATAATTTGATATAAATACATCAATACTCAGGCATACTAATAAACAATCATGTCCTTCAAAATAAAAATGCTAAAGAACGTTATCCCTACAAAATCATATGATCCTGTCATGCTCCATCTTCTTAACACAAAATATTTATCATGAACTACCCCGGTTTTATCCAAGCAATTGGTTCATACTTTTTAACGCGCTTCAGTTTTTTCAACCCCCACGCAATACATGAGTGCAAGCCATGGATATAGCACTATGGGTGGAATAGAGTATGGTGGTAGAGATCAATACGGGGAAGTCAAAAATAAGAAGATAGTCTCACATCAACGAGGCTAATCAACGGTCTATGGAGATGCCCATCAATTGATGTTAATGCGAGGAGTAGGGATTGCCATGCAACGGATTCACTAAGAGCTATAAGTGTATGAAAGCTCAACATCAAAACTAAGTGGGTGTGCATCCAACTTGCTTGCTCATGAAGACCTCGGGCATTTGAGGAAGCCCATCATCGGAATATACAAGCCAAGTTCTATAATGAAATATTCCCACTAGTACATGAAAGTGACAAAATAGGAGGCTCTCTATATGAAAAACATGGTGCTACTCTGAAGCACAAGTGTGGAAAAGGATAGTAACATTGCCCTTTCTCTCTTTTTCTCTTTTTTTTCATGGCTCTTTTTGGCCTCCTTTTTTTTCTTTTTTTATTATTATTTTCGTCCGGAGTCTCATCCCGACTTGTGGGGGAATCATGGTCTCCATCATCCTTTCCTCACTAGGACAATGCTCTAATAATGATGATCATCACACTTTTATTTACTTACAACTCAATATTACAACTCGATACTAGAACAAAAATATGACTCTATATGAATGCCTCTGGCAGTGTACCAGGATATGCAATGATGCTAGCGTAACATGTATAAAAATGATGAACGGTGGCTGAGCCACAAATACTATGTCAGCTATATGATCATGCAAAGCAATATGACAATGACGATGTGTGTCATAAAAACGGAACGGTGGAAGTTGCATGGCAATATATCTCGGAATGGCTATGGAAATGCCATGATAGGTAGGTATGGTGGCTGTTTTGAGGAAGATATAAAGAGGCTTATGTGTGATAGAGCGTATCATATCACGGGGTTTGGATGCACCAGCGAAATTTGCTCCAACTCTCGATGTGAGAAAGGGCAATGCACGGTACCGAAGAGGCTAGCAAATTGCGGAAGGGTGAGAGTCCGTATAATCCATGGACTCACATTAGTCATAAAGAACTCACATACTTATTACGAAAGGTTATTAGCCCTCGAAGCAAAGTACTACTACGCATGCCCCTAGGGGGATGTTGGGAGGAGTTAACCATCGCGCGCCCCCGACCGCCACACAAAGGAAGACAATCAATAATAAATCATGCTCCAACTTCATAGCATAACGACAGATCATACGTGCATGCTTCGGGAATCACAAACCTAAATACTAATATTCTTACTAAACCACAATTATCTACTAATACCTCCCACATATTACGATCTTAATATCACAAAACTATTGCAAGGAATCAAACTTATCATATTCAGTTATCTACATGAAAGTTTTTATTATATCCCTCTTGAATACCTATCATATGAGGACCAAATTCATAACCCATGCATATTACCATTGCTAATCATGAAACTCTCAAAAAGATATAAGTGAAGCATGAGAGTGCAACTATTTCTTTAAAATATAACCACCGCCGTGCTCTAAAAGATATAAGTGAAGCACTAGAGCAACTGCCTAGCTCAAAAGATATAAGTGAAGCACATAGAGTATTCTAACAAATCACGAATAATGTGTGTCCCTATCAAAAAGGTCTGTTCAGCAAAGATGATTGTGACAAACTGAAAAGCAAACAAAAGCAAACAAACTATATCACAAGACGCTCCAAGTAAAACACATATCATGTGATGAATAAAAATATAGCTCCAAGTGAGTTACCGATAGATTGTAGACGAAAGAGGGGATGCCTCCGGGGCATCCCCAAGCTTAGACGCTTGAGTATTCCTTGGATATTACCTTGGGGTTCCTTGGGCATCCCCAAGCTTATGCTCTTGCCACTCCTTATTCCTTTGTCCATCGTAGTCTCACCCAAAACTTGAAAACTTCAGCACACAAAACTCAACAGAAACCCCGTGAGATCCGTTAGTGTAACAAACAAATCTTAAACTTTAGGTACTGTTGTAAATTTATTCATATTTAATATTGGCATAATTCTACTATACTCCAACTTCTCCATGACTCATACCCCCCGATACGATCCATAGATTCATAAAAATAAGCAAACTATGCAACAAAAAACAGAATCTGTCTAAAACAGAACAGTCTGTAAAGATCTGAATTAACATCATACTTATGTAACTCCAAAAATTCTGAAAAATTAGGACAACGTGAGCAATTCATATATAAATATTTTGTAAAGAATTCAGAAGGTTCTGACGCTCCAGAGAAAAACCAAAATTCCAGCACTGGACGCAAAAGTTTCTGTTTTCAAACAGCATCAATTATATTATCATCAACATCATCCCAAAGGCATTACTTGGCACAAACACTAATTAAAACATAAAAACACAATCATAGCAGAGGCTATAATTGGGTAAACACTCAAGAACAGAAAGTATTGGGTTGTCTCCCAACAAGCTCTTTCTTTATAGCCATTAAGATAGGCTTCGAGATTTTAAAGATGCTCACATAAAAGATAAGAATTGAAGCACAAAGAAAGCATCATATAGCATGTAAGAAACATACTTAAGTCTAACATACTTCCTATGCATAGGCATTTTATAAGCAAACAAATTATCTAGACAAGAAGTATCTAGCATATACAAGGAAGAAGAGCAAAACATTAACAAAATGAACTTCAAGAGAGTTAATTGAGTAACATGAAAATTTCTACAACCATATTTTACTCTCTCATAATAATTACATGTAGGATCATAGTCAAATTCAACAATATAGCTATCATATAAAATATTCTCTTCATGATCCACATGCATAAAAGTTTTATAATCTTCCAAGATAGTGGGATTAACATCAACTAAAGTCATGACCTCTCCAAACCCACTTTCAATAGTATTGCAAATTTTATTCTCAATAACATATTCATCATGAGGCTTAAATAAATTTTCAAGATCATAAGGAGTATCATCACCCCAATCATGATCATTGTAATAAGTAGTGTACATAACAAGATTTTCATCCCCAAGCTTGTAGCTTTGCATATCATTAGCACAATTGACATTAATAGAATTTATAATAACATCATTGCAATCATGCTTTTCATTCAAGGAGCTGGGTGCTATAGCAATAATTTCATTTTAACATAAGGAACTATAGCAAGTTCATCTCTATAAGCATCATTAATATTGGCATCATGGCCATAAGAATAGCAAGCATTACATTCATCAAGAGGGGAAATTTCAATCGAATCAACGGAATCATAATTATCTATGGATTCATGCATATCATTATTTTCTTCCAAAGTAGCAGACATTTTCTCAATAAATTCATTAACATAGGCATTATGAGCATAGTTTTCATAGCAATATTTAAGTATGTCAAAATTTTCAGATTTGTAGAGAGTAGCATCATACTTTTCAATCAAAGAAGCAACTTCATAGGAACCCTTAAAAGCAACAAATTCTTCAATTTGTTCGATATCATAGTAACTATAAACACCCTTGGCATAAGAAGATAAGATTTCATTATTATTAAACTCACATAGGTAGGGAAGGTGTTTTTTAGGGTCCTTAGAGCAACAAGTAAAATCATAAATTTCACGTAGATTCCAAGCATAACATAGCAAACAATTTATTTGATTCCATAAGAGTCTCCCATTTTGAGACAAATGGTGACGCACAAAATGAGCATGCTCATCTAATAATTTTCCCTCAACTAAACTACTTGGGGTTTCAGCAAGAGCACAAATGGATCGAAGATGATCCAAGTAGAAAACTTTAAGGTGATCCATAGTATCTTAAATTTTTGTTTTATTTTCTGTTCTTGTGTGTTTGACATGAAGGCAATAAAAGCATGCAAGGAAGCAAATAAAATATTTTTGTGTTTTTGTAAAAAAAAATAGAAGTGAGGGAGATGAAAACTAGAAGCAAATGCAAATAAAAGGCAAATAAAATAAATGCAAGTGAATGATAATTTGTGCGAAGGTACTTGGTAATTTTGATGATGTCTCCCCGGCAACGGCGCCAGAAATTCTTCCTGCTACTTGTAGTCTGCGTTGGTATTTCCCCGAAGAGGAGAGGATGATGCAGTACAGTAGACATAAGTATTTCCCTCAGTTAAGAACCAAGGTTATCAATCCAGTAGGAGAACCAAACAAAATTCCGTTAAGCGCACCTGCACACACACAAGAGCAAACACTTGCACCCAACGCAAATAAGAGGGTTGTCAATCGTCTTAGCGGTTATTTGCAAGGATTAAATCTTATAGAGGTAAATAGATAAACTAAAATACTAATTAAAATAAAAGTAAATAAATTGCAGCAAGGTATTTTCAGGTTTTTTATATATGATAAAGTAGACCCGGGGGCCATAGTTTTCACTAGAGGCTTCTCTCTCGAACACATAGCATACGGTGGGTAAACAAATTTCTGTTGGGCAATTGATAGAAAAGCAAATAATTATGACGGATTCATGGTAATGATCATGTATATAGGCATCACGTCCGAGACAAGTAGACCGACTCCTGCCTGCATCTACTACTATTACTCCACCCATCGACCGCTATCCAGCATGCATGTAGGGCATTAAGTATGAAACAGAGTAACGCCTTAAGCAAGATGACATGATGTAGACAAAGTAAACTCAAGCAATATGATTAAACCCCACCTTTTTATCCTTAATGGCAACAATACAAATACGTGTCATGTCCCCTTCTGTCATTGGGATTGAGCACCGCAAGATTGAACCCATCACAAAACACCTCTCCCATTGCAAGACAAATCAATCTAGTAGGCCAAAAGTAAATTGATAGATCGGAGAGAAATACAAAGCGATAATAATCATGTATAAAAGAGTTCAGAGAAGACTCAAATATTTCTCATAAATAATCTGATCATAAACTCACAATTCATCGGATCCCAACAAACACACCGCAAAAGAAGATTACATCGGATAGAACTCTAAGAACATCGAGGAGAACATGGTATTGAAGATCAAAGAGAGAGAAGAAGCCATCTAGCTACTAGCTATGGACCCGTAGGTCTGTGGTAAACTACCCACACATCATCGGAAGGGCAGCAAGGTTGATGAAGAAGCCCTCCGTGATCGATTCCCCCTCCGGCAGAGTACCAGAAAAGGCTCCAGATGGGATCGCGGAAGAACAGAGGCTTGCGGCGGCGGAAAAGGCTTCTCTTCTGTCTCTCTGGTATATTGGGAATATTTGGGAATTTATAGAGCTGGAATTAGGTCAGGAGGTGCCACGAGGGGCCCAGAAGCCTGGGGGGCGCGCCCTCCAGGCTTGTCGCCCCCTCGTGGCTCTTCTGGTCTTCTCCCGAAGCTTCGTGGGTCTCTTCTGGTCCAGAAAAAATTAATCCAAAGTTTTTTTCTCATTTGGACACTTTTTGATAATGATTTTCTAAAAAGGAAAAAACAAGCAGAAAATAGCAACTGGCACTGGGCACTGGGTTAATAGGTTAGTCCCAAAAAAATGATATATAATGGCATATAATTGCATATAAAACGTCCAAGATTGATACTATAATAGCATGGAACAATCAAAAATTATAGATACGTTGGAGGCGTATCAGATGCCGGTATAGGGGAACGCAGCAGAAAACAAAAAAAATTCCGACCTACGCACCAGCCCAAGACCACTATGAATACTGCATACAAGGTTTTGATCTGATCGTTACCGACTCGTAGCGCAGCGGAAGTAGAGTCGATGTAGATCGTTGGTGCAGATCCCCGCAGCTAGGATTTACAACCTCCCAACCGCGAGGATGTACTCCCTTGACTGCCCCTCGGACAGCCCTCCGGGAGGCGGTCGGACAGTCCCTCGGACGGTGTCGCGGACAACCTTCGGGAGAACCCTCAAAACTCGGACGGTCACTCAGACATCCCTTCGGGAGGCACTCTCGAACGGCCCCTCGGGCAAAAAGATCGAACCTATGACCTCTCTACGGGGTTGCACACATACGGTGTCATCTATCCAGCAGGGCTTCGCCGTCCAGAACTAGTTCCCACCGGAACCCAGACAGCCTTTCGGCTCTACGAAACTCTTTTCGTGGGAGGGAGAGAAGAAGCCAGATCATTGCATGGCATTGTGTGAGAGAGTTGGAGTGAGTGTGGAGAGCCCCTCTCCACCTCTATTTATAGGGAAATGCAAGGGGTAGGGTGGCTCACAAAAACCCAGAATGCCCATGTAAAATGAATCACATAAAGGACATAATGGGGAGGGAAGTGGAGCTCCATGGAGCTCCACCCATGTGGCCGGCCACCCCCATTGTGGGCCCCCCCAAAGGGGTTTCCTTAACCCCCAAGTCCTTCTAGAAGCCTTTTGGAAAAAGCCCTAAAAGGTGGCTTTCCATAAAGTAGCCCAAAAAGCACTTTCACTATTCACGGAAACATTTTTCCGCAACCGTTAAATCCGAAAATATTTTTGTGGGTCTTAGAACAATTCCAGTACCCACTAAAATGATTTTGGACGCATTCCGAAACAATTCCGGATTAGTGATTTTCATCTGCGAAAAGCAACCAAACCGGTTCCGGCAGCTCCGGAACATTTCCGGTTTTTATCCCGGAAAAATCCCAGAAGTTTCCAGAACAATTCTGGCACATTCCAAGAATTTCCAGGCATGTGCCGAAACCAATTTGACTTAATGGTATACTCCGAAACAACTTTTCGGTTTTACCGAAACTATTCCGGTGTTCTCTCTCCGGAACTTTTCCGTTGTCTCCGAAACTTTTCCGGTGACTTTCTCTCAGACTCCCTGTCTAGTATTCAGCAGATAGATGACCCTTAAGCGTGTGACCCTATAGGTTCGGTGAAGTATAGACATGACCGGAACTCTTTCCGATCAATGATCAACATCGGAGCCGTAGACACCCATATTGACCCCTATACCCACACGAATAAATATTCGAGTGAACCTCCTGTTGCCGTGTGCTATTCCTGTTGCTTCGCGATATGTTACAAATACATGAGGTGAGACTTATCGGCATCCCCGTGGATCAACAACTTGTCCACTATGCCAGTTACCTCGTTACCGGTTTTGTTCTCTTTTCTCGTTCCTGTGTTCCAGCATCCCTGTGATCAAATCACATTGTGTCTGGCCAGACGATGGTGGATACCGTAACACCGAGAGGGCCCAGAGATATCTCTCCATTGTCGGAGGAGCAAATCCCAATCTTGAGCTATCAAGTTACTTGACATACTTTCCCATGAACCCGTAAGCCGCCGTAATAGCCACCCAGTTACGGATGACGTTTAACAAACCCCAAAGTTCATGAATCAAGTATGAAGAAACTCGATAGTCTCATGGTCTAAGGAATTATGCAAACGTAAGCTTTCTCTGTGTTATTAACCATTAACTTGTGACGAATGTATCTCATAGCATAACATCAATTCGGGTCGATTCAACCACATGGTTCTACTAACATTGTGCCCTCAAAGTTGCCGGCATAGTCATGCCCATGATCAGGAAAACAGAACCATCATGCAACACTTGAGCTAGTCTTAGAGGCCAGACTAGGAATACATTTTACCATTTATTATTCCACACGTGCATATGAGTCTTCCTCCGAGCCTCGGGGTTATTGTAGACTGGAGAACCATAGCAGTTATAGCACGAAATATAAACTTAATTACGAACATGGGGATAAATAATAACATTTATTATTGCCTCTAGGGCATATCTCCTACAGCCGGGACCAAATGGTGTTATCACAGTCAATGGTAACAGCGAACGCTCCCTTGGCACAGAGGAGCAGACCGCAACTTTCACAGCCGAGGTCCAGGCAACCGAGGAGGCGGCCCGTGCAATGAAAAGCACACTCGGCTCGTCGAAGTGTACACAGGCCGCACTGGCTGACCTCGGACAGCCATCCACCCACCCCAAATAGGGGTACGGGCTCCTCGTTCGCCTCCCTCTGGAAGGGCACTACATTCCTACGGTACACAATTTTGCACTCAAGATTCCATGGGAGGCCGAGGAGCCAAAACACATGGCGCGTCGTTCCCGGCTCAACCAAGCAACGACGAAGTAAAAACCCGCACACTGATAAGGCACTCTAAAAGGCCTAAACGGGAGCGGCACAACTACATGGCTTCAACCATCAAGCGGCAGCTGCACACGTTTTTCGAGGGACCCGACCGTCAACAGCGTCAAGCAAACGGACGACCGAAGCAACAGGCCGCACACACCAGCCTCGCCATAGACGAGGTCGAGCTGGTAAACAGCAAGGAGGCGCAGACGTGCGGCAGGGAAGGATTCGGGCTAATAAACCCGGCAGCGTCCACCCTGTTCTTACTCCATTTCTTTCTTATCTCTTTTTACCACATCGTATCTTTTGTAAGTCTCTTTTGATAAAGCTCGGCATGTACGGCTTGACCATATGAAATAAAGGAGAATAGACCCTTTGAGGTCACCACGCATATTCTTATGTTCCTTTCATTGGCTGCCTTTGAGTTAAGAGACTACTTCATGGGCTAAGCTTTCAAACTAATGCCTAATTTACAAGTCCGAAGTGGCTATTCGGCGTCTCGGATGTTGCGTTATATGAATCAGTTTTGAACCTCGATTTTGGTCAATAGTTGGGTTGCCCGGCTCCTGTGCTTACCACTTACGTTCACGTTCTATTCGGCTAAGAGTGTAAAGGGATAACCACTGCGATTGCGCTTCCACCTCGAATGGTAAAGCGCCTCAGTGGAGAAAGCCGAAAACTGACTGTCTTGGTAAGCGTAAACTGGTCGGCCAGCCGATGACAGTGTCAAACAAAGGATCGTTAGAGATCCTCCATTTCAAACGAGGGGCTCTTTCCATAAAATAAGCCGAAGTGACTAGTGGCCTAAACCCCGGCTACCGCCGAACACTTCATACACAGGGGGCTCGTTACCAGCCCCCACAGTTAAGCTCCTAGGACTAAGTGAAAGCTATAAAACCAATATAGTCTAATTGCCTTGTTTCATATGCACGTACCGCCTTCAGAAACCGAGACGTCGGCTAAGGGTCGAGACTGCGTATGAAACACCCTTTGTATCCTGTACAAAGGGGCTGAAGCCGATGACTGGTCGCTTTCAGTTTTAAATCGGTCACACATGAATCAAAAAAAAATACACATTAACATGTCAAAATATAAAGCCGCATTCATTTTAAACAAAAGCATGTCTTTACATCTTGCAAACTTTGGCATTCCGAAGTATAAACTAAAAATACAAAGTGTTCTTAGGGCACTGGGCCTGGTGATCCGAGCTCCCTCCAAGACCCCGGCAAGGAACTGCTTCGCGGTCCGGTCCTTCCCTTCGGGGGGCCCTGAGGCCACGAGCGACGCGTCAAGGCACGGGTAGTGCGTCTTCATGCAGGCATATGCCCACTGGACGCCCTCCAAGCACGTAGACCGCTTCCAGCGTGTCACTTGGGGACCGGCTTCTTGCAGACGGGCCACCAAATCGAAGAAACTGGTCAGCAGCGCCTCCGAGGGCCAGAGATGGACGCAGAGATCTTCCAGCACCAGTTTTGCCATACAGAAGAGCTCTGTTAGCTGCTTCATTTGATGATTCAGCAGCTCTAGATGCGATGGCGCCTGGAATTGTTGCCAGAACGCTCTCTCCGTGGCATGGCCCTCCCGAGCGCCGAAGTAGCGTCCGGCGTCTGCCGCGCTCCTCGGGAGATCTGCGAAGGCCTCTTCGGATCGCCATAGTTGAGTGAGCTCGATGAACCCCTTGCGGCCAAAAATACATTGAAGCAGAAATGTCTTACTAGGAGCGATCTGCCTCACTTGCTGGAGCACTTCGCGGTCCGCCCGGGCCTGGGTCTGGACCTCGGCGTGCTGCTACATGTAGACTGCGTTGGTATTTCCCCGAAGAGGAGAGGATGATGTAGTATAGTAGAGATAAGTATTTTCCCTCAGTTAAGAACCAAGGTTATCAATCTAGTAGGAAAACCACGCAAAATCCCTCTAGCAGCACCTGCACACACAAAAGCAAACACTTGCACCCAACGCAAATAAGAGGGTTGTCAATCCTCTTAGTGGTTATTTGCAAGGATTAATTCTGATAGTGATTGATAGATAAACTAAAATATTAAATAAAATAAAAGTAAATAGATTGCAGCAAGGTATTTTTGGTTTAAAATATATGATAAAAGTAGACCCGGGGGCCATAGTTTTCACTAGAGGCTTCTCTCTTGAACACATAACATACGGTGGGTGAACAAATTACTATTGGGCAATTGATAGAAAAGCAAATACATATGACGGATTCATGGCAATGATCATGTATATAGGCATCATGTCCGAGACAAGTAAACCGACTCATGCCTGCATCTACTACTATCACTCCACCCATCGACCGCTATCCAGCATGCATCTAGGGTATTAAGTATGAAACAGAGTAACACCTTAAGCAAGATGACATGATGTAGACAAAGTAAACTCAAGCAATATGATTAAACCCCATCTTTTTATCCATAACGGCAACAATACAAATACGTGTCATGTCCCTTTCTGTCACTGGGATTGAGCACCGCAAGATTGAACATGTGGCACCCCGATAGAGGGTCGACGCACGCCAGTCCCTGGATAAGACCTGGCAAACGTCTGAGACATGATACAACAATTCCAGGCACAAAAATGGCTTTATTATATTAAATGGAGTATTACAACATTGTTGCTTACAACAATATTACATGGCTCCAAGGCTATCTAAATGGCAGCGGTGGTCTTGGTTCAGCGGCAACGACGTCTCTGGCTGGGCTCCACAACTCACAGGACTGGCTGGGTTACGATCTAGCATGACGGATCTTCTCCTGCAACTGGCCACGTGCAAGGCCAGGTGAGTACTTTGAAAACTCGCAAGACAACCAAATACATAGCATCCAAACAAGCAGATGACAAAGCAAGCCCTATGCTTACATAAGAATTTATTCGAAACATGGTATGGAATTAACAAGAAAACATGGATCAAGCATGGCATAACATGGATCAGACATATAAATTACATGTCATGGCATCGCATGGCTATTTCTATGAGACATGGTATCCAAAAACCAAACTGGAACCTACACTACTCTTACCTCCCGTGAAGCGTTAAAGTAATATGTGGTGACATCATTCAGTTTTACTGCCCTTCTAGGCTAACTCATGACTCACCGAGATCTCATCTTGTGATCATGTCAGAACAACATGGTGAATGCTCACAATTATCCCATAGTCCAAGTTACCACATTTACTTGGTAGCACATTCTTTAACAAATTTATAACAACAGGTTCGTCATCCAGATCGACCAAGACCAAATAGTGTGACATAGTACGAACTGTGTCCATTACCGTGGACTCGGCTATTCGAATAGATTCTTACACTCTGCAGAGGTTGCGCACGTTACCCACACCATGGACACTTGTCCAACGAAACTCGCCTAACCCGTGACTCTTATATCGTACCACCGACACTCATTCCCCTTTCGGGTCATGTCCTGGGTGGCCCCTGTGTCACTCTTGACACCTGCCACCGTCGTGGCTAAACTAAACTGTCCCAAACGGGGACTCCCGGGCTAAACAAAAAACTAGGCTCACAAGGTTATCGCCGCCTACCTGATCAGGGTAGCACGCGCGCATAACCTTCCCTCTTTGGTGGTACCGATAAGAGAGCACAAGGTTAGACCAAGTCAAGGTCGTCCCATTCTGGCAGATGTGGCTGCACAGGTAAGCTCGGTTTGGTGGCACTATGACTCGATTCCATCGATGACGAAGGAGGTTTAGTTTATAAGTTCAGTTTAACCTTTCCATCATCGTACCATCACATCAACACTTATGAGGAAGAACAATCACTTAGCAATAGCATAGCAAAATCATAACAGTAGTCATGGTATGAGATCAAATCATAGCACTAACATGATAATGGTATTAAAAGTATTGTTACTAGCATGGGAAAATATGACATGAAAGCAATTCACAGGGTGTAAGCAAAGTCATCACGCAAGTCCGGAGCTCATGATAAGAGGTTGGCTTGCCTTGGGGTGGAGGAGTACACCGGGAAACAATGTGGCGATTCTCCGAATATGATGCGTCGGAACCGGCACTCTCAGGAGAGGCCTATTTTAGGGAAAGGGCAAAAGTGGCTTTTTCAACATGTGAAAATATTATGAAAATGACACCATCAGAACGGGCTCGACGAACTGAAGATGTGGGCGTTGGAATTACCTCAATCGGAGTTACGGTCGTGGAGAAATGGCCGTTCGTTCGTTAAGCAGATAAACAAACAGAAAACTGTTCATTTCTGTCTTTAACGGATGAACGTCCGCTAAATAGCCAC
Organism: Elymus sibiricus; assembly: GCA_039707655.1. NCBI lineage: Eukaryota > Viridiplantae > Streptophyta > Magnoliopsida > Poales > Poaceae > Elymus > Elymus sibiricus. The sequence continues at coordinate 247,207,851 of CM077664.1, read as the reverse complement.
TTTGGCCGCGGCTGAGAAAACACTTTCATTTGTAGTGAAAGCGCACTTTAGTCTGAAGCTGTGCCTGAATACGTTTTTGATGTTGGAAAGCGTACTTTTAAAAGTACGTTTCCACTTATCTAGCTGGGCCCGGGCCAATAGTCACTTATGGGTGGGCCCCGCCCTATCCACTCTCTCTCTCCTCCCTGGGTCTCCTTCTTCCCGACGGTACAGAGACAGGGCCGGCTGGCCGCAAGCGTAGCCATCACCTCGCCGCTTCAGAGGGCCGGCCGGCGAGCGCGGGAGCTCGGCCACTCCTCGCCACGCCCGTGGGTAGCCGCACGGTCACCTGGGACGGCCCACAGCGCCGGTGTCATGGCTCGAGGCGCGGCGGCTAGACGGCAGCAGAGGGGCCGCGCCGGCAGGGCCTCCCCGGCAGAAATGGTGACGGCGGCGGCTTGCGGCTGCTCAGGGGAGGCCGAGGGCACAGAGGAAAGGGAGGGGAAAAGGCCAGGGCACGAGGTGGGTCGAGGGGAGCGGGCGGTGGCACCACGGCCATGGAAGGGGACAGAGGGCTTCGGGAGTTCGGCTGAGGAGGCGGGGAGGCTCACTGGAGAGGAGGAGAGGCTCGGGGCACCTTAAATAGGCTCGGGGAGGGGCTACGCAACGCCGGCCGAAGCTCCTGGAGGAGCGGTGCCGTGGCGGCGATCCGGCGGGGAATCAAGGTCAGCAAAGATGTCCACAGGCTAGGGGACGAGGGGAAGAGGTTCCAGACGACACACACGTGCGGTGGGGAGCTCGCCGGCGCGCCCGGACGAGCTGGAACCTGCTAGAGATGGCCTCCCGAAGCGTCCAGTGAACAGAACTTCGGTTAGGCATGCTCTGCACGTGGTCACCACGTGGCCACGGCATTGCCACGCCCTACACGAAGCCAAACCGTGTCTGGGGTGTTCCACACCCTTCATTGAGTTGACTTGACCCCTCAAACAAGAACAGGGAGCCCTGGTGTGACTGCACCTTGGTCAAACAACAGCTGGCAGCAAGGTGTTTGACATGTGGTATGGCCACCACAGTGCTCCTCTTGGCATGATCTTTGACAGAGGTTGATCATCCACCAAGGTGGTCATCTTGGCCAAAATTCAGCACAAATGGACAAGGTTATCTGGCACTTCCTTTGCAACCTTGCAAACTGGCCAGAAATAAAATGAGGATGCTGGGGAAAATGGTTGGATGGATTTGGCTGATTTTTGGTGTAGGGTGATGATTTAGTCATGAGAGTTAGCTGGAAAAATTTCAGTTCATTTTGATCATCTATGAAGGTACTTCCTTCACAGAGATGCAATCTGGAGAGAAACTTAGATAATTTACTGAGGAAAATTGGCTAAATGAAATGGGATGGTTTTTGGTATCCAGGGGTGATTTATCATTGTTAACCACCCTAAAAAATTTCAGCCCAAAACGATCAAGGGTGCAAGCACTTCCTTTGCAAACTGGAAATCTGGACAGAATTTGCAAATGGATGTTGTGCTCAAAATTTGAATTGTGGAACTTGAGATCTTGATGGAAATGGTGAATACATGGGTAGGACAAGCTCCACAAATTATTTGGGATTTTTCCTAGCTACCAAAATGGTAGTTCCTTTGGAAAGGCCCCAAATTGAAATATTGGCTTTAAATAGGAAAATGCAATTTCCCTTATTTAATTATGGCCAATATTTTGTGATAGCTCAATATGATCACAATGAATATCTCCACAAGTTTTCATGAACTTTGGAGATGGGCAAATATTTTCCTGGATTTAATTCCTTCTTAGGGCAGAAAAAGGAATTAATTTTAAATCAAAAATATTGCAAAGGACTTGGCAATATCTTTGCATATCCAGGGTTTATGGATGAAGGAGGATCTCTGGAAATCTTTGGAGGATCAACAGAGCAAGGAAAATGATAGCTTCTTTGTAAACACAAAGGTAGGATTTCCGGTTCCGAAATTTTGGAACCAGGGTTTGAATGAGGTTCGGGGCTTACTGATGGGAACTTGGCTGGCACAAGAGCATGGGAAAGGTATGGAGAAGCTGAGGATTGTCTGAATTCACCTGGTCACTCACCAGATTCCAGGGGAAAATTTGGGAGAAGAAAGCTAGGAAGGAATAACAGCATAAAAATCGATAACCCGATTTTTGGGGTGTTACAAACCTTCCCCCCTTAAGAGAATCTCGTCCTCAAGATTCCTAGGGTTAGCTCAAAGCAAATATTACACCTCCGGGAAAAACCTCTGGGTTGGGACTTAACCCTGCGGTTGAAAACAACCGAGTTAAGAGTACCGAAAATTGGTACACCCAGATCGAGATACGGATATTGCGGGATCTACTCCACAGGTAGGGGTCGCTGGGTTGCTCTCGTAGCCCTGACATTTTTAGAAAAAGCAAAAATTCCTTTTTCCAAAAATGCTAGGGGCACCTCAATGAACAGTGGCCTCTCTCGCTGATAGGTGGGCCCAGGGCCCACTGGCAGCCTCCTTCTTCTTTCTCCGGCCATTTGCTCTCTCTCGCTCCCGTGCTGTTCCGCGTGCGGCTGGGCACAGCGCGCGCCTAGCTCCAAGGGCATAAAGCACACCCTACGACGATAGTGCACGGCGGGCACAAGGCCGACGCAGAGAGCGCTCCCATCGCGGGCCAACTCCGGTCGGCACTGCTCGCGGATTCGCCTCCTGGACACCGGTGATCAAGCGATGCGCGGTTCTCCTGGACCTCGCTCACCGTACACCGGGCTTGGGCTATAAAAGATGACGGTAACGCAGCTCTGTCCAACACACACCATGTCACCATGCCTCTCTTCGATCTCTTCGGCTTGGACGAGCTCGAGCCGAGGTCCTTCGGTGATGCGGTGTTCCTGGTGGGGCTACGGTGGTTCCTCACTGCGCTGCTGGCTACTTTTATCGGTTCGTCGCTCTGCCTGCTGCAGCTCATCCTGCTAGAGCGGGCTCGCGACGACAAGGGTCCTGTCGCAGCGGGTCAAGGCGAGGACGATGCTAGCAGAGTGGCTGGTGATCATCCACGCTGGTTCCTTCGCCGTCTCAGACCGGCGGAATAAGCGTGTGTTGCGGTAGGGCGAGGTAGTGGCCTGTCTAGCGTCATGCAAGACAGTGACAGAGGCGCCGCTGGGTCTGTGGCTAGTGTGGTGTGGTCAATAGAGCTCTACCAACGCGGGGACCACGCTGCTGGTAGCTCCTCGTCGAAAAACATCCACAAGGCGTGGGTGTTGGGGTAAAATTGGGGTTTAAATCTTGGACTGGAGGGGTTGTAACGGTTTATGCTACAATAAAATTTCTCAGAATTCCTTCGAGATTGCAACTGGGTTCTGGGAAAAAATAGTTAGCGGCTAGGGAATTATTGAGTGGAACTGGTTCTCCAGAATGCTGGGTTCGAGAAACGGGCAAACGGAGTAAGCACAGATGGGTATGGGTATGCAGCTTTACATTCTACCCGAGTACTGCTGCGGCTGTACTCAGGAGGATAAACTTGGTGTGCAAACATTGCTCACACTACACTTGTGCAGTCTATTCAAACCAATATGCAAGCAAATGCAGAATGCATATAGAAGCAAAATACATGCAAGGAAAAAAAAACATCCAGCAGATTACACTAAGGTGTTTTAATGCTAGTGGGTGTATGTACTCCTGGTATACATATACCTACACCAGCTCGCATTTTATTAGGGACTCCGGATGAGTCCATTGTTATTAGGTGTAAGTGTTCTACTGATCGGAATCTTGTTAAGGAACCACTGCCAGCTCTGCTAAATATTTCTGCTTAACAGAGAGACAAATGAACCAAATACAGAGCAGACGGGCATACATAACGTTACAATAGCACACTAGTTACAAGCAGTACAAGCATACAACAACGCGCAACCTTACTAGGCACCTAATAGCAACAACTCACTCCGAACTACAGGGTTCTATTCCTTGACGAGGGCGAAAAGACGGTCTTGGCAGCACACCTTCTTGCAGCACCTGTTGGCTTCACCTACTGCCAGAGCCACAACTAGGCCTACTCTTGCTAGGGCTCTCCTAGGGGACATAGGCTGAGCCAACTTCCATCTTCATCGTCGGACACCTCTATAGGTTAGGGCCCAACTGCTTGAGTTGGTGCAGGAACTTGACGGAACTTGTGGAGCAATTCTAATGCCTTTTCTCTCTTAATATGCAAGATTTACACAAGGAGGGAGATTGCCGGCAGCTGGAATTCTGGACCTGAAAAAGCTATGTCAGAGATACCTATTCTGCACATCTCCAAATGAGCTGAAATTTCACGGAGATTTATTTTGGAATAAATAAAAAATACTGGAAGAAAGAAATACCGAGGGGGCCACCCAGGAGCCCACGAGGCACCAGGGCGTGCCACCCCCCCCCCCCCCCCCAGGCGTGCCCTGGTGGCTCGTGGGGGCCCTGGCCAGCCTCTGGCCCCCATTTTCTGGTATATAAGTCCATTTGCCCTAGAAAAAAATATAGAGAAGACTTTCGGGATGGTGTGTCGCCGTCTCAAGGCAGAACTTGGGCAGGAGCACTTTTGCTCTCCGACGGAGAGATTCTGCCGGGGAAACTTCCCTCTCGGAGGGGGAAATCGTCGCCATCGACATCACCAATGATCCTCTCATCGTGGGAGGACCAATCTTCATCAACATCTTCAACAGCACCATCTCATCTCAAACCCTAGTTCATCTCTTGTATTCAATCTTTGTCTCAAAACCTCAGATTGGTACTTGTGGGTTGCTAGTAGTGTTGATTACATCTTGTAGTTGATGCTAGTTGGTTTATTTGGTGGAAGATTATATGTTCAGATCCATTATGCTATTTAATACCCCTCTGATCTTGAACATGATTATGATTTGTGAGTAGTTACTTTTGTTCTTGAGGACATGGGAGAAGTCTTGTCATAAGTAATCATGTGAATTTGGTATTCGTTCGATATTTTGATGATATGTATGTTGTTGATTCTCTTAGTGGTGTCATGTGAACGTCGACTACATGACATTTCACCGTCTTTGGGCCTAAGGGAATGCATTGTGGAGTAGTAATTAGATGATGGGTTGCTAGAGTGACAAAAGCTTAAACCCTAGTTTATGCGCTATTTCGTAAGGGGCTGATTTGGATCCATATGTTTAATGCTATGGTTAGAGTTATCTTAATTCTTCTTTCGTAGTTGCGGATGCTTGCGAGAGGGGGTAATCATAAGTGGGAGGCTTGTTCAAGTAAGAACAGCACCCAAGAACCGGTCCACCCACATATCAAATTATCAAAGTAGCGAACGCGAATCAAACCAACATGATGAAAGTGACTAGATGAAATTCCCATGTGTCCTCGAGAAGGCTTTGCTTACTATAAGAGATTGTTCTGGCTTGTCCTTTGCTACAAAAAGGATTGGGCCACCTTGCTGCACTCTTTGTTACTATTGCTACTTGTCACTTGTTACAAATTATCTTGCTATCAAACTTCTCGTTACCGATAATTTCAGTGCTTGCAGAAAATACCTTGCTGAAAACTGCTTGTCATTTCCTTCTGCTCCTCGTTGGATTTGACACTCTTACTTATCGAAAGGACTATGATTGATCCCCTATACTTGTGGGTCATCAAGACTCTTTTCTGGCACCGTTGCCGGGGAATGAAGCACCTTTGGTGAGTGGAATTTGGTAAGGAAACATTTATATTACATGCTGAAATTTACTGTCACTTGTCACTATGGAAAGTAATCCTTTGAGGGGTTTGTTCGGGGTATCTTCACCTCGACCGGAAACACAAATAGTTGCTCCTCAACGTACTGCACCTACTGAAAATATTTCATATGAAATTCCTCCGGGTATGATAGAGAAACTGCTAGCTAATCCTTATGCAGGAGATGGAACGGTACATCCTGATATGCACTTGATATATGTGGATGAAATTTGTGGATTGTTTAAGCTTGCAGGTTTATCCGAAGATGGAGTTAAGAAGAAAGTATTCCCTTTATCTTTTGAGGGAAAGGCATTGACATGCTATAGGCTATGTGATGATACTGATACATGGGACTGGAACCGATTGAAAATGGAATTCCATCAGAAATTTTATCCTATGCATTAGGTTCATCGTGATCGGAATTATATATATAATTTTTGGCCTCGTGAAGGATAAAGTGTCGCTCAAGCTTGGGGGATGCTTAAGTACATGATGTACACATGCCCCAATCATGAGCTCTCAAGAAAAATTATATTACAGAATTTTTATGCTCGGCTTTCTCATCATAATCAAACCATGCTCGATTCTTCTTCGACTGGCTCCTTTATGAAGAAAACTATTGAATTCAGATGGGATCTTCTGGAAAGAATTAAACACAACTCTGAAAATTGGGAACTCGACAAAGGTAATGAGTCAGGTATAATACTTGAGTTTGATTGTGTCAAATCTTTTATGGCTACCGATGCTTTTCACAAGTTTAGCACTAAATATGGACTTGACTCTGAGATAGTAGCCTCCTTTTGTGAATCCTTTGCTACTCATGTTGATCTCCCTAAGGAGAAGTGGTTTAAATATCACCCACCTATTGAATTAAAAGAAGAACCCATTAGTGTTAAAGAAGAAACAATTGTTTACCATGCTGATCCAGTTGTGCCTACTGCTTATATCGAGAAACCACCTTTTCCTGTTAGGATTAAGGAACATGCTAAAGTATCAACTGTGGTTAACAAAAGTAATATTAGAGCACCTAGACCCTCTAAACAAGTAAAAGTTGAACCTAATGTTGCTATGGTTAAAGATCTCTTGGTCGATAATATAGATGGGCATGTTATTTACTTCTATGATGAAGCAGCTAGAATTGCTAAACCAGATCCTAAAGATAAAAACAGACCTGTAGTAGGCATGCCTGTTGTCTCTGTTAAAATAGGAGATAATTGTTATCATGGCTTATGTGATTTGGGTGCTAGTGTGAGTGCTATTCCGTTTACCTTATATCAAGAAATTATGAATGATATTGCACCTGTTGAAATAGAGGACATTGATGTTACTATTAAGCTTGCAAACAGAGATACCATATCACCACTTGGGATCGTTAGAGATGTTGAAGTCTTGTGTGGAAAAATAAAATACCCTACTGATTTTCTAGTCCTCGGTTCTCCACAAGATGATTTTTGTCCCATTATATTTGGTAGACCTTTCTTGAACACTGTTAATGGTAAGATTGATTGCGCTAAAGAAACTGTTAGTGTTGATTTTGGTGGTATGTCTCATGAGTTCAATTTCTCCAAGTTTCGTAGACAACCACATGATAAGGAATTGCCTAGTAAAGATGAAATTATTGGTCTTGCTTCTATTGCCATACCTCCTACTGATCCGTTAGAACAATATTTGCTAGACCATAAAAATGATATGCATATGAATGAAAGAAATGAAATAGATAAGATGTTCTTTGATCAACCACCTATCCTTAAACACAATTTGCCCGTTGAAACTCTTGGAGGCCCTCCTCCACCTAAGGGTGATCCTGTATTTGAATTGAAACAATTACCTGATACATTGAAATATGCTTACCTTGATGAAAAGAAGATATATCATGTTAGTATCAGTGCTAACCTTTCAGAGCATGACGAAAAGAGATTACTAAAAACTCTAAGGAAGCACCGAGCTGCTTTTGGATATACTCTTGATGATCTTTAGGGCATTAGTGCCACTCTATGTCAGCACAAAATTAATATGGAGCCTGATGCTAAACTAGTTGTCGACCACCAACGATGATTAAATCCTAAGATGAAAGAGGTGGTAAGAACCGAAATATTAAAGCTTCTGGAAGCAGGTATAATTTATCCCATAGCTGATAGTAGATGGGTAAGTCTCGTTCATTGTGTCCCTAAGAAAGGAGGTATTACCGTTGTTCCTAATGATAAAAATGAACTCATTCCACAAAGGATTGTAACTGGTTATAGGATGGTAGTTGATTTTAGAAAATTAAACAAAGCTACTAGAAAAGATCATTAGCCCTTACCTTTTATTGATCAAATGTTAGAAAGATTGTCTAAGCATACACACTTTTGTTTCCTAGATGGTTATTCTGGTTTTTCTCAAATACCCATATCACAATCCGACCAAGAGAAAACCACCTTTACTTGTCCTTTTGGAACTTATGCTTATAGACGTATGCCTTTCGGTTTATGCAATGCACCTGCTACCTTTTAAAGATGTATGACTACTATATTCTCTGACTTCTGTGAAAAGATTGTTGAGGTTTTCATGGATGATTTTTCCGTTTACAGAACTTCTTTTGATGATTTCTTAAGCAACCTTGATCAAGTTTTGCAGAGATGTGAAGAAACTAATCTTGTCTTGCATTGGGAGAAGTGCCACTTTATGGTGAATGAAGGTATTGTCTTAGGGCATAAAATTTCTGAAAGAGGTATTGAAGTTGATAAAGCTAAGGTTGATGCTATTGAGAAAATGCCATGTCCTAAAGATACTAAAGGTATAAGAAGTTTCCTTGGTCATGCTGGTTTCTATAGGAGATTTATTAAAGATTTCTCTAAAATTTCTAGGCCTCTTACCAATCTTTTGCAAAAAGATGTTCCATTTGTTTTTGATGATGATTGTCTAGAAGCCTTTGAAACACTTAAGAAAGCCTTAACCACTGCACCTATTATTCAACCACCTGATTGGAACTTGCCTTTTGAAATTATGTGTGATGCTAGTGATTATGTTGTTGGTGCTGTTCTAGGATAGAGAGTTGATAAGAAATTAAATGTTATCCATTATGCCAGTAAAACTTTAGATAGTGCCCAAAGAAATTATGCTACTACTGAGAAAGAATTTCTAGCAGTTGTATTTGCATGTGATAAATTCAGATCTTACATAGTTGACTCTAAAGTAACTATTCACACCGATCATGCTGCTATTAAATATCTTATGGAAAAGAAAGATGCTAAACCTAGACTCATTAGGTGGGTTTTATTGCTACAACAATTTGACTTGCATATTATTGATAGAAAGGGAGCTGAGAATCCCGTAGCAGATAATTTGTCTAGAATGGAAAATATTCTTGATGACCCACTACCTATTAATGATGATTTTCCTGATGAACAATTAGCTGTCATAAATGCTTCTCATAATACTCCATGGTATGCGGACTATGCTAATTATATTGTTGCTAAATTTATACCACCTAGTTTCACATACCAACAAAAGAAAAAGTTCTTCTTTGATTTAAGACATTACTTCTGGGATGACCCACATCTTTATAAAGAAGGAGTAGATGGTATTATTAGACGTTGTATACTTGAGCATGAGCAGGAACAAATCCTACGGAAGTGTCATTCTGAGGCTTACGGAGGACACCATGCGGGAGACAGGACTGCACACAAAGTATTACAATCTGGTTTTTATTGGCCTACTCTTTTCAAGGATGCTCGTAAGTTTGTCCTATCTTGTGATGAATGTCAAAGAATTGGAAATGTTGCTAGACGTTAGGAAATGCCAATGAATTATTCACTTGCTATTGAACCATTTGATGTTTGGGGATTTGATTACATGGGACCTTTTCCTAAATCCAATGGGTATACACATATTTTAGTTGCTGTTGATTACGTTACTAAGTGGGTAGAAGCTATTCCAACTAGTAGTGCTGATCATAACACTTCTATTAAAATGCTTAAAGAAGTTATTTTCCCAAGGTTCGGAGTCCCTAGATATTTAATGACTGATAGTGGTTCACATTTTATTCATGGTGCATTTCGTAAATTGCTTGCTAAATATGATGTCAACCATAGAATTGCATCTCCCTATCACCCTCAAACTAGTGGTCAAGTTGAATTGAGCAATAGGGAAATAAAATTAATTTTGCAAAAACCGTCAATAGATCTAGAAAGAATTGGTCTAAGAAACTTGACGATGCATTATGGGCTTATAGAACTGCTTATAAAAATCCTATGGGTATGTCTCCTTATAAAATGGTTTATGGAAAAGCATGTCATTTACCTCTTGAGTTAGAACATAAAGCATATTGGGCAATTAAAGAACTCAATTATGATTTTAAAATTGCCGGTGAAAAGAGGTTATTTGATATTAGCTCATTAGATGAATGGAGAACCCAAGCTTATGAAAATGCCAAATTGTTTAAAGAAAAAGTTAAAAGATGGCATGATAGAAGAATTCAAAAACGGGAATTTAAAGTGGGTGTGCAAGTTCTATTGTACAATTCTTGTTTGAGATTCTTTGCAGAAAACTTCTCTCTAAATGGGAAGGACCATATATCATCGAAGAAGTTTATCGCTCCGGAGCCACAAAATAAACAACTCCGAAGGCACTAATCCGAGAGTGGTGAATGGGCAAAGAATTAAGCATTATATTTCAGGTACCCCCATTAATGTAGAAACTAATATTATTGAAACAATTACACCGGAGGAATACATAAGAGAGACCTTCCAAAACACTCCAGAACCCTGAAAAGGAAGAGGTACATGATACGGTAAGTAAACCGATTCCAAAAATTCCATAAAAATACTTTCTATCAGTTTTGGAATATTAGAAAAAATACAAAAATAAGAAACAAACGAGGGGACCCACCTTGTGCCCACGAGGCACCAGGGCGCGCCACCCCCCCCCCCCCAGGCGCGCCCTGGTGGCTCGTGCGCCCCTCGTGAGCCTTCCCGACTCTGTTTTCTGCTGGAATACTTGTTTTGCAAGATAAAAATTCTTTATATATATTCACGGACGTTTTGACCACCGTATCGCAGAAATCTCCTCTATTCGTGTTTCGTGCTATTTTTCTGACAGATCAAGATCGCCATGGCTCCCAAAAAGCTCCGTACCAAACACCGTATTATGCAACCATCGCCGGGCAAACGTCCTTACAACGAGGTTTATTATGAGTGGTCGTTGGGAGAGGAAGACGATGGCAAGGAGGACAAGGTCGAGGGAATTGAAGGACCCCAGGCTCTAGAAGGAGGGCAAGTGATTCCCATGGAAGAGACCGCAGAGAAGGGAGATATACTTCATCCCTTAAATGATCATCTCTCCCCATCCGTAATTGAAGCCTTAAGAGTCTTTGAAATAGTTTCTGTTCAGAATACATCTCTCACTCGTGAAGTTATTTTGTTGGAAGAGCAAAACATCGCTCTTCGGAGTATCAACCGTAGATTGATGTATCTACTACAGCTGAAGGACAAGCTCGCCACTTCATCATCACCATCATCACCGAACAAAGAAACTTGAGTACATGGGTATGGGCACTCCCCTTGGCTTGTCCCAAGCTTGGGGGAGGCGCCCCGGTATCGTATCACCATCACTTTTATCATCTTTACCTATTTTTAGTTCGATCCTTAGTTATTTCGTGATCTAGTTGAAGAAAAGTTTAGTATGATCTATTTTCGAGTGCTAGTTTCGTGATCTATCTATCTATGTAATTGAGTTGAGAGTTATATAATAAAGAGTAGTTTGAGTTTTTGCTTCTTTACTTTCATGTTTCAATCCTAGCAATGAAAATAATGAAAAAGATCATATGGTAATCTTATGGAAACTAATGACATTACATAAAGAAAAGTATAAGTGGTAAAATTTATTGGAAGTTAACAAACATAGCATTAATCAATGATGCAATTCATGAAAAAATTAATAGGGAAGAGAAGATTCACATGCAAATATACTATCTTGGACATCTTTTATGATTGTGAGCCCCCACTAAGTATTTTATGTCAAATTGTTGACGTTGGACAAGGAAGACAATGTAATGAATTATGTTTGATTATATTCACATAGAAGTTATATTGTCATAGATCGTCCAACATGTGGTGCTTGCCAATATCTTTGCTAGCCAAAAATCCGCACCAAGTAGAGATACTACTTGTGCATCCAAAACCCTTAAACCCAGTTTCATGTCATGAGAGTCCACTATATCTACCTACGGATTGAATAAGATCCTTCAAGTAAGTTGTCATCGGTGCAAAAAGCAATAAAAATTGCCTCTAAATATGTCTGAACTTTTATTGTGAGGGAAAATAAGCTTTGTAGGAACTTGTGATAGTAAAGAAATAAAAGCGACGGACTGCATAATAAAGGTTGCTATCACAAGGGGCAATATAAAGTGATGTTCCTTTGCATTAAGAGCTTGTGCAACCAACAACAAAAAGCGCATGACAACCTCTCCTTCCCTCTGTGAAGGGCCTATCCTTTACTTTTATGTATTTACTTTTTATGCAAGAGCCGACACTGTTCTCCTCTACTTCCTTTTTATTTTTCTCTTTTGCAAGCATCATGTGGTGGGGGAAGATCTAGGCATATATATCCAGTTGGATATGAGTGATCATGAGTTATTATTGTTGACATCACCCTTGAGGTGAATAAGTTGGGAGGCGAAATTATAAGCCCCCATCTTTCTATGTGTCTGGCTGAAACTTTTTGCTCCATATATATGTTGTGAGTGTTAGCAATCATAGAAGACTATATGATGGTTGAGTATGTGGACTTGCTAAAAAGCTCCTACATGAGACCCTTCCTGAAAATATGATGAATTGCAATTGCATTGTTGACTGAGAACATAGTTTGTTAGTTTTCAAGAAAGTTTATGCCTTATACTTCTTTGTTGTGATGAATTGTTACTTGCTCATGAGAAGTTTTATGATAATGAATATTGCTCTTATAATAATGATCATGAGGCTACTATGTCCGTATTTTGTTTTTATCGACACCTCTCTCTCTAAACATGTGGACATGATTATCGATATCGGCTTTCGCTTGAGGACAAGCGAGGTCTAAGCTTGGGGGAGTTGATACGTCCATTTTGCATCATGTTTTGCTACTGTTATTTATAGTGTTTTTAATCAATATAATACTTTGCGGAGCAATTCTAATGCCTTTTCTCTCTTAATATGCAAGATTTACACAAGGAGGGAGATTGTCGGCAGCTGGAATTCTGGACCTGAAAAAGCTATGTCAGAGATACCTATTCTGCACATCTCCAAATGAGATGAAATTTCACGGAGATTTATTTTGGAATAAATAAAAAATACTGGAAGAAAGAAATACCAGAGGGGGCCACCCAGGAGCCCACGAGGCACCAGGGCGCGCCACCCCCCCAGGCACGCCCTGGTGGCTCGTGGGGCCCCTGGCCAGCCTCTGGCCCCCATTTTCTGGTATATAAGTCCATTTGCCCTAGAAACAATATAGATAAGAGTTTCGGGATGGTGCGCCGCCGTCTCGAGGCGGAAATTGGGTAGGAGCACTTTTGCTCTCCGGCGGAGAGATTCTGCCGAGGAAACTTCCCTCTGGGAGGGGGAAATCGTCACCATCGACATCACCAACGATCCTCTCATCGTGGGAGGACCAATCTTCATCAACATTTTCAACAGCACCATCTCATCTCAAACCCTAGTTCATCTCTTGTATTCAATCTTTGTCTCAAAACCTCAGATTGGTACCTGTGGGTTGCTAGAGTGTTGATTACATCTTGTAGTTGATGCTAGTTGGTTTATTTGGTGGAAGATTATATGTTCAGATCCATTATGCTATTTAATACCCCTCTGATCTTGAACATGATTATGATTTGTGAGTAGTTACTTTTGTTCTTGAGGACATGGGAGAAGTCTTGTCATAAGTAATCATGTGAATTTGGTATTCGTTCGATATTTTGATGATATGTACGTTGTTGATTCTCTTAGCGGTGTCATGTGAACGTCGACTACATGACACTTCACCATCTTTGGGCCTAAGGGAATGCATTGTGGAGTAGTAATTAGATGATGGGTTGCTAGAGTGACAGAATCTTAAACCCTAGTTTATGCGCTATTCCGTAAGGGGCTGATTTGGATCCATATGTTTAATGCTATGGTTAGAGTTATCTTAATTCTTCTGTCATAGTTGCGGATGCTTGCGAGAGGGGGTAATCATAAGTGGGAGGCTTGTTCAAGTAAGAACATCACCCAAGCACCGGTGCACCCACATATCATATTATCAAAGTAGCGAACGCGAATCAAACCAACATGATGAAAGTGACTAGATGAAATTCCCATGTGTCCTCGAGAACGCTTTGCTTACTATAAGAGATCGTTCCGGCTTGTCCTTTGCTACAAAAAGGATTGGGCCACCTTGTTGCACTCTTTTTTACTATTGCTACTTGTCACTTGTTACAAATTATCTTGCTATCAAACTACTCGTTACCAATAATTTCAGTGCTTGCAGAAAATACCTTGCTGAAAACCGCTTGTCATTTCCTTCTGCTCCTCGTTGGGTTCGACACTCTTAATTATCGAAAGGACTACGATTGATCCCCTATACTTGTGGTTCATCAAGACTCTTTTCTGGCGCCGTTGCCGGGGAGTGAAGCGCCTTTGGTGAGTGGAATTTGGTAAGGAAACATTTATATTACGTGCTGAAATTTACTGTCACTAGTCACTAAGGAAAGTAATCCTTTGAGGGGTTTGTTCGGGGTATCTTCACCTCGACCGGAAACACAAATAGTTGCTCCTCAACCTACTGCACCTACAGAAAATATTTCATATGAAATTCCTCTGGGTATGATAGAGAAACTGCTAGCTAATCCTTATGCAGGAGATGGAACGGTACATCCTGATATGCACTTGATCTATGTGGATGAAATTTGTGGATTGTTTAAGCTTGCAGGTTTATCAGAAGATGGAGTTAACAAGAAAGTATTCCCTTTATCTTTTGAGGGAAAGGCATTGACATGCTATAGGCTATGTGATGATACTGATACATGGGACTGGAACCGATTGAAACTGGAATTCCATCAGAAATTTTATCCTATGCATTTGCTTCATCGTGATTGGAATTATATATATAATATTTGGCCTCGTGAAGGAGAAAGCATCGCTCAAGATTGGGGGAGGCTTAAGTACATGATGTACACATGCCCCAATCATGAGCTCTCAAGAAAAATTATCTTACAGAATTTTTATGCTCGGCTTTCTCATGATAATCAAACCATGCTCGATTCTTCTTTGACTGACTCCTTTATGAAGAAAACTATTGAATTCAGATGGGATCTTCTGGAAAGAATTAACCGCAACTCTGAAGATTGGGAACTCGACAAAGGTAATGAGTCAGGTACAATACTTGAGTTTGATTGTGTTAAATCTTTTATGGCTACCGATGCTTTTCACAAGTTTAGCACTAAATATGTACTTGACTCTGAGATAGTAGCCTCCTTTTGTGAATCCTTTGCTACTCATGTTGATCTCGCTAAGGAGAAGTTGTTTAAATATCACCCACCTATTGAATTAAAAGAAGAACCCATTAGTGTTAAAGAAGAAACAATTGTTTACCATGCAGATCCAGTTGTGCCTACTGCTTATATCGAGAAACCACCTTTTCCTGTTAGGATTAAGGAACATGCTAAAGTTTCAACTGTGGTTAACAAAAGTAATATTAGAGCACCTAGACCCTCTGAACAAATTAAAGTTGAACCTAATGTTGCTATGGTTAAAGATCTCTTGGTCGATAATATAGATGGGCATGTTATTTACTTCTGTGATGAAGCAGCTAGAATTGCTAAACCAGAACCTAAAGATAAAAACAGACATGTAGTAGGCATGCTTGTTGTCGCTGTTAAAATAGGAGATCATTGTTATCATGGCTTATGTGATTTGGGTGCTAGTGTGAGTGCTATTTCGTTTACCTTATATCAATAAATTATGAATGACATTGCACCTGTTGAAATAGAGGACATTGATGTTACTATTAAGCTTGCAAACAGAGATACCATTACACCACTTGGGATCGTTAGAGATGTTGAAGTCTTGTGTGGAAAAATAAAATACCCTACTGATTTTCTAGTCCTCGGTTCTCCACAAAATGATTTTTGTCCCATTATATTTGGTAGACCTTTCTTGAACACTGTTAATGGTAAGATTGATTGCGCTAAAGAAACTGTTAGTGTTGATTTTGGTGGTATGTCTCATGAGTTCAATTTCTCCAAGTTTCGTAGACAACCACATGATAAGGAATTGCCTAGTAAAGATGAAATTATTGGTCTTGCTTCTATTGCCGTACCTCCTACTGATCCGTTAGAACAATATTTGCTAGACCATGAAAATGATATGCATATGAATGAAAGAAATGAAATAGATAAGATGTTCTTTGATCAACCACCTATCTTTAAACACAATTTGCCTGTTGAAACTCTTGGAGGCCCTCCTCCACCTAAGGGTGATCCTGTATTTGAATTGAAACAATTGCCTGATACATTGAAATATGCTTACCTTGATGAAAAGAAGATATATCCTATTATTATCAGTGCTAACCTTTCAGAGCATGAAGAAAAGAGATTACTAAAAACTCTAAGGAAGCACTGAGCTGCTATTGGATATACTCTTGATGATCTTAAGGGCATTAGTCCCACTCTATGTCAGCACAAAATTAATATGGAGCCTGATGCTAAACTAGTTGTAGACCACCAACGACGATTAAATCCTAAGATGAAAGAGGTGGTAAGAACCAAAATATTAAAGCTTCTGGAAGCAGGTATAATTTATCCCATAGCTGATAGTAGATGGGTAAGTCCCATTCATTGTGTCCCTAAGAAAGGAGGTATTACCGTTGTTCCTAATGATAAAAATGAACTCATTCCACAAAGGATTGTAACTGGTTATAGGATGGTAATTGATTTTAGAAAATGAAACAAAGCTACTAGAAAAGATCATTGCCCCTTACCTTTTATTGATCAAATGTTAGAAAGATTGTCTAAGCATACACACTTTTGTTTCCTAGATGGTTATTCTGGTTTTTCTCAAATACCCGTATCACAATCCGACCAAGAGAAAACCACGTTTACTTGTCCTTTTGGAACTTATGCTTATAGACGTATGCCTTTCGGTTTATGCAATGCACCTGCTACCTTTCAAAGATGTATGACTGCTATATTCTCTGACTTCTGTGAAAACATTGTTGAGGTTTTCATGGATGATTTTTCCGTTTACGGAACTTCTTTTGATGATTGCTTAAGCAACCTTGATCGAGTTTTGCAGAGATGTGGAGAAACTAATCTTGTCTTGAATTGGGAGAAGTGCCACTTTATGGTGAATGAAGGTATTGTCTTGGGGCATAAAATTTCTGAAACAGGTATTGAAGTTGATAAAGCTAAGGTTGATGCTATTGAGAAAATGTCATGTCCTAAAGATATTAAAGGTATAAGAAGTTTCCTTGGTCATGTTGGTTTCTATAGGAGATTTATTAAAGATTTCTCTAAAATTTCTAGGCCTCTTACCAATCTTTTGCAAAAAGATGTTCCATTTGTTTTTGATGATGATTGTCTAGAAGCCTTTGAAACACTTAAGAAAGCCTTAACCACTGGACCTATTGTTCGACCACCTGATTGGAACTTGCCTTTTGAAACTATGTGTGATGCTAGTGATTATGTTGTTGGTGCTGTTCTAGGACAGAGAGTTGATAAGAAATTAAATGTTATCCATTATGCCTGTAAAACTTTAGATAGTGCCCAAAGAAATTATGCTACTACTGAGAAAGAATTTCTAGCAGTTGTGTTTGCATGTGATAAATTCAGATCTTACATAGTTGATTCTAAAGTAACTATTCACACCGATCATGCTGCTATTAAATATCTTATGGAAAAGAAAGATGCTAAACCTAGACTCATTAGGTGGGTTTTATTGCTACAACAATTTGACTTGCATATTATTGATAGAAAGGGAGCTGAGAATCCCGTAGCAGATAATTTGTCTAGAATGGAAAATATTCTTGATGACCCACTACCTATTAATGATGATTTTTCTGATGAACAATTAGCTGTCATAAATGCTTCTCGTAATACTCCATGGTATGCGGACTATGCTAATTATATTGTTGCTAAATTTATACCACCTAGTTTCACATACCAACAAAAGAAAAAGTTCTTCTTTGATTTAAGACATTACTTCTGGGATGACCCACATCTTTATAAAGAAGGAGTAGATGGTATTATTAGACGTTGTATACCTGAGCATGAGCAGGAACAAATTCTACGGAAGTGTCATTCCGAGGCTTACGGAGGACACCATGCGGGAGACAGGACTACACACAAGGTATTACAATCTGGTTTTTATTGGCCTACTCTTTTCAAGGATGCTCGTAAGTTTGTCCTATCTTGTGATGAACGTCAAAGAATTGGAAATGTGGGTAGACGTCAGGAAATGCCAATGAATTATTCACTTGCTATTGAACCATTTGATGTTTGGGGATTTGATTACATGGGACTTTTTCCTAAATCCAATGGGTATACACATATTTTAGTTGCTGTTGATTACGTTACTAAATGGGTAGAAGCTATTCCAACTAGTAGTGCTGATCATAACACTTCTATTAAAATGCTTAAAGAAGTTATTTTCCCAAGGTTCGGAGTCCCTAGATATTTAATGACTGATGGTGGTTCACATTTTATTCATGGTGCATTCCGTAAATTGCTTGTTAAATATGATGTCAACCATAGAATTGCATCTCCCTGTCACCCTCAAACTAGTGGTCAAGTTGAATTGATTAATAGGGAAATAAAATTAATTTTGCAAAAAACCGTCAATAGATCTAGAAAGAATTGGTCTAAGAAACTTGACGATGCATTATGGGCTTATAGAACTGCTTATAAAAATCCTATGGGTATGTCTCCTTATAAAATGGTTTATGGAAAAGCATGTCATTTACCTCTTGAGTTAGAACATAAAGCATATTGGGCAATTAAAGAACTCAATTATGATTTTAAAATTGCCGGTGAAAAGAGGTTATTTGATATTAGCTCATTAGATGAATGGAGAACCCAAGCTTATGAAAATGCCAAATTTTTTAAAGAAAAAGTTAAAAGATGGCATGATAGAAGAATTCAAAAACGGGAATTTAAAGTGGGTGAGCAAGTTCTACTGTACAATTCTTGTTTGAGATTCTTTGCAGGAAAACTTCTCTCTAAATGGGAAGGACCATATATCATCGAAGAAGTTTATCGCTCCGGAGCCATCAAAATAAATAACTCCGAAGGCACTAATCCGAGAGTGGTGAATGGGCAAAGAATTAAGCACTATATTTCAGGTACCCCCATTAATGTTGAAACTAATATTATTGAAACAATTACACCAGAGGAATACATAAGGGAGACCTTCCAGAACACTCCGAAACCTTGAAAAGGAAGAGGTACGTGATACGGTAAGTAAACCGATTCCAAAAATTCCATAAAAATACTTTCTGTCAGTTTTGGAATATTAGAAAAAATACAAAAATAAGAAATAGCCGAGGGGACCCACCTGGTGCCCATGAGGCACCAGGGCGCGCCACCCCCCCAGGCACGCCCTGGTGGCTCGTGGGCCCCTCATGAGGCTCCCCGACCCCGTTTTCTCCTGGATTACTTGTTTTGCAAGATAAAAATTCTTTATATATATTCACGGACGTTTTGACCACCGTATCGCAGAAATCTCCTCTATTCTAGTTTCGTGCTATTTTTCTGACAGATCTAGATCGCAATGGCTCCCAAAAGCTCCGTACCAAGCACCGTATTGTGCAACCATCGCCGGGCAAACGTCCTTACAGCGAGGTTTATTACGAGTGGTCGTCGGGAGAGGAAGACGATGGCAAGGTGGACAAGGTCATGGGAATTGAAGGACCCCAGGCTCCAGAAGGAGGGCAAGCGATTCCCATGGAGGAGACTGCAGAGAAGGGAGATATACTTCAACCCTTAAATGATCATCTCTCCCCATCCGTAATTGGAGCCTTAAGAGTCTTTGAAATAGTTTCTGTTCAGAATACATCTCTCACTCGTGAAGTTATTTTGTTGGAAGAGCAAAACATCGCTCTTCGGAGTATCAACCGTAGATTGATGTATCTGCTACAGCTGAAGGACAAGCTCGCCACTTCATCATCACCATCATCACCGAACATAGAAACTTGAGTACATGGGTATGGGCACTCCCCTTGGCATGTGCCAAGCTTGGGGGAGGCGCCCCGGTATTGTATCACCATCACTTTTATCATCTTTACCTATTTTTAGTTCGATCCTTAGTTATTTCGTGATCTAGTTGAATAAAAGTTTAGTATGATCTATTTTTGAGTGCTAGTTTCGTGATCTATCTATCTATGTAATTGAGTTGAGAGTTATATAATAAAGAGTAGTTTGAGTTTTTGCTTCTTTACTTTAATGTTTCAATCCTAGCAATGAAAATAATGAAAAAGATCATATGCTAATCTTATGGAAACTAATGACATTACGTAAAGAAGAGTATAAGTGGTAAAATTTATTGGAAGTTAACAAACATAGCATTAATCAATGATGCAATTCATGAAAAAATTAATAGGGAAGAGAAGATTCACATGCAAATATACTATCTTGGACATCTTTTATGATTGTGAGCCCCCACTAAGTATTTTATGTCAAATTGTGGGCGTTGGACAAGGAAGACAACGTAATGAATTATGTTTGATTATATTCACATAGAAGTTATATTGTCATAGATCCTCCAACATGTGGTGCTTGCCAATATCTTTGCTAGCCAAAAATCCGCACCAAGTAGAGATACTACTTGTGCATCCAAAACCCTTAAACCCAGTTTCATGTCATGAGAGTCCACTATATCTACCTACGGATTGAATAAGATCCTTCAAATAAGTTGCCATCGGTGCGAAAAGCAAAAAAAATTGCCTCTAAATATGTCAGAACTTTAATTGTAAGGGAAAATAAGCTTTGTACGAACTTGTGATGGTAAAGAAATAAAAGCGACGGACTGCATAATAAAGGTTGCAATCACAAGGGGCAATATAAAGTGACGTTCCTTTGCATTAAGAGCTTGTGCATCCAACAACAAAAAGCGCATGACAACCTCTGCTTCCCTCTGCGAAGGGCCTATCCTTTACTTTTATGTATTTACTTTTTATGCAAGAGCCAATAGTGTTCTCCTCTACTTCCTTTTTATTTTTCTCTTTTGCAAGCATCATGTGGTGGGGAAAGATCTAGGCATATATATCCAGTTGTATATGAGTGATCATGAGTTATTATTGTTGACATCAACATTGAGGTGAATAAGTTGGTAGGCGAAATTATAAGCCCCCATCTTTCTATGTGTCTGGCTGAAACTTTTTGCTCCATATATATGTTGTGAGTGTTAGCAATCATAGAAGACTATATGATGGTTGAGTATGTGGACTTGCTAAAAAGCTACTACATGAGACCCTTCCTGAAAATATGATGAATTGCAATTGCATTGTTGACTGAGAACATAGTTTGTTAGTTTTCAAGAAAGTTTATGCCTTATACTTCATTGTTGTGATGAATTGTTACTTGCTCATGAGAAGTTTTATGATAATGAATATTGCTCTTATAATAATGATCATAATGCTACTATGTCCGTATTTTGTTTTTATCGACACCTCTCTCTCTCTAAACATGTGGACATGATTATTGATATCGGCTTTCGCTTGAGGACAAGCGAGGTCTAAGCTTGGGGGAGTTGATACGTCCATTTTGCATCATGTTTTGCTACTGTTATTTATAGTGTTTTTAATCAATATAACACTTTGCGGAGCAATTCTAATGCCTTTTCTTTCTTAATATGCAAGATTTACACAAGGAGGGAGATTGTCGGCAGCTGGAATTCTGGACCTGAAAAAGCTTTGTCACAGATACCTATTCTGCACATCTCCAAATGAGATGAAATTTCACGGAGATTTATTTTGGAATAAATAAAAAATACTGGAAGAAATAAATACCAGAGGGGGCCACCCAGGAGCCCACGAGGCACCAGGGCGCGCCACCCCCCCCCCCCCCAGGCGCGCCCTGGTGACTCGTGGGGCCGCTGGCCAGCCTCGGGCCCCCATTTTCTGGTATATAAGTCCATTTGCCCTAGAAAAAATATAGATAAGACTTTCGGGACGGTGCGCCGCCGTCTCGAGGCGGAACTTGGGCAGGAGCACTTTTGCTCTCCGGCGGAGAGATTCTGCCGGGGAAACTTCCCTCTCGGAGGGGGAAATCGTCGCCATCGACATCACCAACGATCCTCTCATCGTGGGAGGACCAATATTCATCAACATCTTCAACAGCACCATCTCATCTCAAACCCTAGTTCATCTCTTGTATTCAATCTTTGTCTCAAAACCTCAGATTGGTACCTGTGGGTTGCTAGTAGTGTTGATTACATCTTGTAGTTGATGCTAGTTGGTTTATTTGGTGGAAGATTATATGTTCAGATCCATTATGCTATTTAATACTCCTCTGATCTTGAACATGATTATGATTTGTGAGTAGTTACTTTTGTTCTTGAGGACATGGGAGAAGTCTTGTCATAAGTAATCATGTGAATTTGGTATTCGTTCAATATTTTGATGATATGTATGTTGTTGATTATCTTAGTGGTGTCATGTGAACGTCGACTACATGACACTTCACCATCTTTGGGCCTAAGGGAATGCATTGTGGAGTAGTAATTAGAGTATGGGTTGCTAGAGTGACAGAGGCTTAAACCCTAGTTTATGCGCTATTCCGTAAGGGGCTGATTTGGATCCATATGTTTAATGTTATGGTTAGAGTTATCTTAATTCTTCTTTCGTAGTTGCGGATGCTTGCGAGAGGGGGTAATCATAAGTGGGAGGCTTGTTCAAGTAAGAACATCACCCAAGCACCGGTCCACCCACATATCAAATTATCAAAGTAGCGAACGCGAATCAAACCAACATGATGAATGTGACTAGATGAAATTCCCATGTGTCCTCGAGAACGCTTTGCTTACTATAGGAGATCGTTCCGGCTTGTCCTTTGCTACAAAAAGGATTGGGCCACCTTGCTGCACTCTTTGTTACTATTGCTACTTGTCACTTGTTACAAATTATCTTGCTATCAAACTACTCGTTACCGATAATTTCAGTGCTTGCAGAAAATACCTTACTGAAAACCGCTTGTCATTTCCTTCTGCTCCTAGCTCTGATAACCTACAGCCAGCCTGGCTCTGATACCACGTCCTGTGGCACCCCGATAGAGGGCCGACGCACGCTAGTCCCAGGATAAGACCTGGCGCATGTCTGAGACATGATACATCAATTCCAGGCACAAAAATGGCTTTATTATATTAAATGGAGTATTACAACATTGTTGCTTACAACAATATTACATGGCTCCAAGGCTATCTAAATGGCAGCGGTGGTCTTGGTTCAGTGGCAACGACGTCTCTGGCTGGGCTCCACAACTCACAGGACTGGCTGGGTTACGATCTAGCATGGCGGATCTTCTCCTGCAACTGGCCACGTGCAAGGCCAGGTGAGTACTTTGAATGTACTCCCAAGACAACCAAATACATAGCATCCAAACAAGCAGATGACAAAGCAAGCCCTATGCTTACATAAGAATTTATTCTAAACATGGTGTGGAATTAACAGGAAAACATGGATCAAGGATGGCATAACATGGATCAGACATATCAATTACATGTCATGGCATGGCATGGCTATTTCTATGAGACATGGTATCCAAAAACCAAACTGGAACCTACACTACTCTTACCTCCCGTGAAGCGTTAAAGTAATATGTGGTGACATCATTCAGTTTTACTGCCCTTCTGGGCTAACTCATGACTCACCAAGATCTCATCTCGTGATCATGTCAGAACAACATGGTGACTGCTCACAATTATCCCATAGTCCAAGTTACCACATTTACTTAGTAGCACATTCTTTAACAAATTTATAACAACAAGTTCGTCCTCCAGATCGACCAAGACCAAATAGTGTGACCTAGTACGAACTGTGTCCATTACCGTGGACTCGGCTATTCGAATAGATTCTTACACTCTGCAGAGGTTGCGCACATTACCCACACCATGGACACTCATCCAACGAAACTCGTCTAACCCGTGACTCTTCTATCGTACCGCCGACACTCATTCCCCTTTCGAGTCATGTCCTGGGTGGCCCCCGTGTCACTCCTGACACCTGCCACCATCGTGGCTAAACTAAACTATCCCAAACGGGGAATCCCGGGCTAAACAAACAACTAGGCTCACAAGGTTATCGCCGCCTACCGGATCAGGGTAGCACGCGCGCATAACCTTCCCTCTTTGGTGGTACCGATAAGAGAGCACAAGGTTAGACCAAGTCAAAGCCGTCCCATTCCGGCAGATGTGGCTGCACAGGTAAGCTTGGTTCGGTGGCACTATGACTCGATCCCATCGATGATGGAGGAGGTTTAGTTTATAAGTTCAGTTTAACCTTTCCATCATCGTACCATCACATCAACACTTATGAGGAAGAACAATCACTTAGCAACAGCATAGCAAAATCATAACAGTAGTCATGGTATGAGATCATAGCACTAACATGATAATGGTATTAAAAGTATTGTTACTAGCATGAGAAAATATGACATGAAAGCAATTCATGATATTATATGATAAATAACACTAGCATCGGGTACAGATGAAATAACAGGACTATGCCAGTGCAGACTAACAGATGATCTGAAATATACTGCAATACACACACAGGGTGTAAGCAAAGTCATCACACAAGTCCGGAGCTCATGATAAGAGGTTGGCTTGCCTTGGGGTGGAGGAGTACACCGGGAAACAATGCGGCGATTCTCCGAATACGATGCGTCGGAACCGGCACTCTCGGGAGAGGCCTATTTTAAGGAAAGGGCAAACGTGGCATTTTCAACATGTGACAATATTATGAAAATGACACCATCGGAACGGGCTCGATGAACTGAAGACGTGGGCGTTGGAATTGCCTCAATCGGAGTTACGGTCGTGGAGAAATGGTTGTTCGTTCGTTAAGCAGATAAACAAACAGAAAACTATTTGTTTCTGTCTTTAACGGGTGAACGTCCGCTAAATAGCCACTTCGGCCGCGGCTCAGAAAACGAAGGCGCATTTCAGAAAATACGCTTTCATTGTAGCGAAACCGCACTTTAGTCTAATGCTATGCCCGAATACGTTTTTGAAGTTGGAAAGCGTACTTTTAAAAGTACGTTTCCACTTATCCAGCTGGGCCCAGGCCAATAGTCACTTACGGGTGGGCCCCGCCCTATCCACTCCCTCTCTCCTCCCTGTGTCTCCTTCTTTCCGACGGTATAGAGACAGGGCGGGCCGCCGTCGGCGTAGCCGTCGCCTCGCCGCTTCAGAGGGTCGGCCGGCGAGCGCGGGAGCTCGGCCACTCCTCGCCACGCCCGTTGGTGGCCGCACGGTCACCTGGGACGGCCCACAGCGCCAGAGCTGTTCCACAAAGGTATATACTGCTTTCAACTTCACCAAAGGTTGTTGCACAAGAGTTTGATTCTTCCGCCCTGAAAAGTTGTACACGATCAGTCAAGCCGGCTCAGTATATTTAAGCCGGCACTATTGGTGCATGATGGTCTGTTTGCTTACCGAAGATGGCCCGGCACATGGCGGTGATTTGGCCTTTCAGAGTCGCCAGTTCTTGAGTGACTGGCTCAAGTTTGGCTTCGGCCTCTTTAGCTCGCGCGGCTTGGGCGGCTCTTGCAGCTTCAGTCTCTTGCAAGGTGTTCCTCACAATGACCAAAGTTTTGTTGGCCTCAGCAGCGGATTCTTCTGCTTCTTTGTGCAATCTTCTCTCTTTCCTTGCTTCCTTTCGGAAGACGGAAGCCTGGGCCTCTACTTGATCCAGCATATCCTGCAGGGCGGTCTGTTATACATCATATGCACATGACCCGAGCTGCCCTAAAGGACAACCCGGCACATGGGGGCTACACGTTTTCGAGCTTAACGCGATCAGCAAGGCAAGTCCCATGCAACTGCAGGCACTCTACATGGCACTTGGGGGCTAATGCATAAATTGGTCTATCTTGCTAAAGTTATGAAGACCCGCTCGTCATCAATAACGAGCCGGCCTTTGGGGTCGCAGGTTGAAGTTCTGTTTACAAGTTTATATTTTGAAGTCCCGGGTCATCATTTCATAATGACCCGGCCCTTGGGGGCTACATATATATATGGTACAAAACGAAGGGCGCAAATTACCTCATACTTCTGCTTCAAAGACGTTATCATGGCGATCTCTGTGTCCCGGCTTTCAGACAGCCGGGTTAGCACAGCCCGATGCAGGGCACTGGCATCTTGGTCTTCAAATGAAGAAAACTCAAGAGCCGTCTTCCCCTTGTCCTTCGGGGCCGGCTCAGGTTTGGTCGGAACTTTGGTAAGAGCGGTGGAGGATTCTGGTGCAGCAGTTTGCCGCTCACACGTCACCACTACTTCTTGAGCCGGCGCTTCTTCTTGAGCCGGCGCCTCGGGCTACGGGGCGGGTTGGTCTTCAATTACATTTTCCCTCTCCTGAGCAGCAGGGGATGCGCGAGCCAGGCTTATTATGTCTAGGGGCGGCGGGCTGCTTTGGACTGCCGGCTCATCCTGGGTGGCCAAGGTGGTCTCTCTCTCCTTGGGGCCCTGGTTGAATGATCGGGTCAGATGACCCGGCAGGTGCTTTCTTCTTGATAGCCTTGGCACTGTACAAGAAACAAAGGAGTTATTCATTTGAAGGGGGGAAGAATAAGGAACCGCTATATGTCACAAGAGTGTTTGTTTACCCAAGGTTGATGTTGAAAGCCGGCGCCTGCGTAGCGCTTGACTCGCCCGAGGAGTGGGACGTCTAATATGCCGAGTCATTTAAATGTAAGGGCTCCTTAAAACGGCCAGCTAGAGGAAAAGAGGAAGTTGGACTAAGAAGCACCTCAGCTCGCGCCTTACGGGATGGCGGCTCGTATGGAAGCCCGCCACTTAACTCGCCTTCACTGCTTCGGGTCTTCCTTTTGGAGGTCCCGGCTTGACGAGTTTTCTTCAAAACAAATTTGGGATCCAAATGAGCATCCTGGTGGGAGAAAGGGACCTTACGGACGGCAACCCGGGGCTTCCTTCGAACCTTGCGGATCATAGCCCGGGTTTTCTTCCGAATAGATCTTGGAGAGTCAGAATCAGAGGAGATCAAGGTTACCTCTGGCTCGTTGGTGTGGCTAATTTCGGCTTCATCCTGCAGAGAAGGGGCGTCAGCAAGTTGAATAAAAAGACGACCAAGCGAGTCAAGTTCTACCTCAGCCTCATTTTTGGCAGCCGACTCAT
This sequence comes from Elymus sibiricus, assembly GCA_039707655.1. Taxonomy (NCBI): domain Eukaryota; kingdom Viridiplantae; phylum Streptophyta; class Magnoliopsida; order Poales; family Poaceae; genus Elymus; species Elymus sibiricus. The sequence goes on along the minus strand of CM077664.1, from coordinate 247,180,832 downwards.
ACGCATCGGCCAGCTCATCTTGCTGCTCCACTGGGGCGGGGCCGGCTTGTCGAGGTTTCTTCCTCTTCCAAAACTTGTCGTCTACCTGCATTTGTGACAAGTTGGCAGTTAAGAATGAGATGAAGAAGGTGAGTTAAGAATAGAATAAGAGGGTACAAGTACTTACTGAAAGCACCGGGTTGGTCAAACAGAAGGGTGCTAGCCCGGTCTTGTTGCATTTTTCTTGAGGCTCTCCCAATAATCTCTTGGTGGCCTTGTTAATGTCACTCACAGATAAATTGACTTGGCTGAAGCGTTGAACGTCAGCCGGCTCACCAGTATAATTACACATTAAGTCGCCCCTCTGGCTAAGGGGCTGGATTCGCCAGCTTATCTAGCACCGGGTCAAGTCGACCCCGGTAAGGCCGTTAGCAACCAAGGCCCTTATCTTGGAATAGATAGGGGCAATTTGCTTACGTTCTTCTGCAGATGGCCAACCCGGAAAGGCGACCGTGGCGTTGAGCCGGTGCAGTCTGTAACCCGGCAGGGGATTTTCATCTTGAGGGGCAGTGCTTTTGCAGTAAAACCAAGTCTTGTTCCAACCCTTGGGATGACTCGCCAGCTTGGCCTCGGGGAAAAGGAGTGTTTCTGCGCCTTTGAATAGAGACGTCACCAAGTTCTATGCTAGGGCCATCGGTGAACTCGGTCTGATGGTTGATGTAGAAGAATTCGCTAAAGAGCAGGACAGTTGGCTCTGTTTGGAGGTACACTTCGCAGAAGACTTGAAATTGGCAGAGATTGGTGATTGAATTCAGTCCAAGATCCTGCGGTCTGAGGTCGAAAAAATGGAGAACATCATGGAAGAATTTTGACCCGGGCGGACGAAAACCCTTATGAAGATGATCTACGAAGACCACCACTTCGTCTTGCTTAGGCTGGGGGGGTGCTCTCTTCATCAGGCGCCCGCCAGCTGATTGTGGCTTGAGCCGGCAAGAGGCCTTGCCCAATAAGCTCGTTCAACATCAGAGTTGAGACCTGGGATCTGACCCAGTTCCAGGAGTTGTCGGTCTTGGGAGCCATGATGACTTCAGATTTTAACTGCAAAGGCAATAATGATAAGCTGGTGTGTTAATTTCATGAGGTATAACCCGGCAAGGTAATGAGGCGATCATGGTTGCTAAAAGTCATGACCCAGATTTATACAAGCCGCCGAAAGCAGTGTAAAGCAGGCGTGACAATGAGCCAGTGTGTGTGAGTCAGTGGTGTTTTGGGTTTCTCCTAAGTGTGGAGCTAGTTACAAACAAGAATCTAATGGAGCGGTTACCGTTATGGATCTGGAAATGCCTTGAAAAAGAAACTTTAAGGTCTAAAATGTGGATGAATACGGGAGCCTATTTTGCAATGGAGGTCGGATTGAAAGCAATGCAGAGATCCAGATGGGAAAAATGGTATCACCATGGCAACTAAGGTATTCCTTCCAGTTATTTAGGTGAATCAAGATCTAATAAGAGGAGGGAGATAAAATACTGACGAGCACTGATGAACTACGATGAACTGTGCCGAAGAATGAAGAGCTCTATATCTAAAGGGAGAGAGATTTGAGTGTACCTGCGTGCGGTGGATGTGGCCGGAGTGTCCGGGTGAGCTCCGGCGGTGACTGGGCGGCGGGGAAGGATGCTGTCGAGGCGGTCAGAGAGCTTGAGGGCGGCGGCACTTCGGGTCCGAGAATGAGCGAACGTGAGGAAGAAGACGAGCCAAAGGTGAAAACAATAGTGGGGCTGAGCTGGCCTTTTATATAGGCACAGTAAAGATTAAAATGGCAGGGGCGGAACCCCAGGCGGCGCAGTAATTTTCGGCTATTGGCTCCTCAATTCTCGCGCCTGACAAGATGATACATACCCACTCAAAGATTTGATATGATGTCATCCCAGATTTTGCGGAGGTGGATTGTGATGTCATGAGGGAAAAAGAGCTAAAAATGCTAAGTCTGAACCTGAAGGGGTGGCCCGTCGATCCACTTAACCCGACAAATTGAGCCGGTCAAGGACGGTGTTCTAAAAAGACCGGCTTGGGAAGCACATGGAGAGTATATTACTAATGTTTTGCTCTTTCAGGGAAGTTTAACATGAATAAATTCAAGTCAAACTGAGGGCTAATGTTGGGGATGTTTACCAGCATGTAGACCCGGCAGGGTGTTGACCCGTCAATGGAGCAGGCTCAGCGAGTCAACTCACGGCAGGGTCGAAGGGCTCTTGGCGGGCCGGCTTAACGAGGCCTGGCGATTACAGGCCGGTTTAGGCAATGGGACGGCTCATGGAGATGATGAGTGGCACGAAGGCCGTCTTGGAAGACAAGTAGAAAAGAGTAGGAGACGGGTCGAAGGACGACCCGGACTCTCATGTAATCTAGGGTTCCACCTGTATATCTAAAGGGGAGCACCTATGTGAAAAAGACTAAGTTGCAATCTCCCCGAGAGCTAGGTTAGCGAATCCGCAACCTTGTAATCGAGATCCACAGCAATATAATCAAGCAGGACGTAGGCTTTTACCTCCACCATGAGGGGCCGAACCTGGGTAACCCGGCGTCTTCACGTCCCCGATCAACCCCGCTAAGCTTCCACACTTGTGCGATGGCCTCATCTCTAAGTCCTTTCACAAGGGCATCTGCCGTGTCAAAACCACGACAACCTCCCATATATTACCATCTTAATATCACAAAACTATTGCAAGGAATCAAACTTATCATATTCAGTGATCTACATGAAAGTTTTTATTATATCCCTCTTGAATACCTATCATATTAGGACCAAATTCATAACCCGTGCATATTACCATTGCTCTTCATTACACTCTCAAAAAGATATAAGTGAAGCATGAGAGTGAAACTAATTCTTTAAAATATAACCACCGCCGTGCTCTAAAAGATATAAGTGAAGCACTAGAGCAACTGCCTAGCTCAAAAGATATAAGTGAAGCACATAGAGTATTCTAACAAATCACGAATAATGTGTGTCCCTCTCAAAAAGGTGTGTTCAGCAAAGATGATTGTGACAAACTAAAAAGCAAACAAAAGCAAAAAAACTATATCACAAGACGCTCCAAGTAAAACACACATCATGTGATGAATAAAAATATAGCTCCAACTGAGTTACCGATAGATTGTAGACGAAAGAGGGGATGCCTTCCGGGGCGTCCCCAAGCTTAGACGCTTGAGTCTTCCTTGAATATTACCTTGGGGTGCCTTGGGCATCCCCAAGCTTAGGCTCTTGCTGCTCCTTATTCCTTTATCCCTCGTAGTCTCACCCAAAACTTGAAAACTTCAGCACACAAAACTCAACAGAAACCTCGTGAGATCAGTTAGTATAACAAATAAATCTTAAACTTTAGGTACTGTTGTAAATTGATTCATATTTAATATTGGCATAATGCTACTGTACTTCAACTTCTCCATGACTCATACCCCCCGATATGTAGGGGAACGCAGCAGAAAACAAAAAAATTCGGTACTGCGAGCACGCCTAGGATCACTATGGAGATGCATACAGGGTTTGATCTGATCATTACCGACTCGTAGCGCAGTGGAAGTAGAGTCGATGTTGATCGTCGGTGTAGATCCCCGCAGCTAGGATTTACAACCTCCCAACCGCGAGGATGTACTCCCTCGCCTGCCCCGGACAGTCCCTCGGACAGCCCTTCGGGAGGCGGTCGGACAGTCCTCCGGACGGTGTAACGGACAGCCCTTCGGGAGGCAGACACATAATCTCGGACGGTCACTCGGACAGCCCTTTGGGAGGCACTCTCGAACAGCTCCTCGGGCAAAAAGATTGAACCTACGACCTTTCTACGGGGTTGCACACATACGGTGTCATCTATCCGGCAGGGCTTCGCCATCCAGAACTAGTTCCCACCGGAACCCAGACAGCCTTTCGGCTCTACGAAACTCTTTTCGTGGGAGGACGAGAAGAAGCCAGATCATTGCATGGCATTGTGTGAGAGAGTTGGAGTGAGTGTGGAGAGCTCCTTTCCACCTCTATTTATAGGAAAACCAAGGGGTAGGGTTGGCGCATTAAAATACCAAAACACCCACACTTTATGTCACACATAAAGGGCATAAAGGGCATAAAAGGATGGCATGTGGAGCTCCATGGAGGAGCTCCACCCTTGGCTGGCCACCCTCATGGGGGCCCCCAAAGGGGGTTCCTTGGTCCCTAAGTCCTTCTAGAAGCCTTTTGGGAAAATCCCTAAAAGGTGGCTTTCCAAAAAAGTAATCATAAAGTGATTTTCACTATTCACGGAAACATTTTTCCGCGACCGTTAAATCCGAAATAATTTCTGTGGGTCTTAGAATAATTCCAGTACCCACTAAAATGATTTTGGACACGTTCCGAAACAATTCCGGATTAGTGATTTTCATCTGCGAAACGCAACCAAACCGGTTCCGGCAGCTCCAGAACATTTCCGGTTTTTTCTCCGGAAAAATCTCAGAAGTTCCCAGAACAATTCTGGCACCCTCCAAGAATTTCCAGGCGTGTGCCGAAACCAATTTCACTTAATAGTATACCCTGAAACAACTTTTCAGTTTTACCGAAACTCTTCCGGTGTTCTCTCTCCGGAACTCTTCCTTTGTCTCCGAAACTTTTCCGGTGACTTTCTCTCAGACTCCCTGTCTAGTATTCAGCAAATAGATGACCCTTAAGCGTGTGACCCTATAGGTTCGGTGAAGCATAGACATGACCGGAACTCTTTCCGATCAATGATCAACATCGGAGCCGTGGACACCCATATTGACCCCTATACCCACACGAATAAATATTCGAGTGAACCTCCAATTTGCCGTGTGCTATTCCTGTTGCTTCACGATATGTTACAAATACCCGAGGTGAGAATCATCGGCATCCCCATGGATCAACACTTGTCCACAATGCCAGTTTCCACGTTACCGGTTTTGTTCTCTTTTCTCGTTTCCGTGTTCCGGCATCCCTGTGATCAAATCACAATGTGTCTGGACAGATGATGGTGGATACCGTAACACCGAGAGGGCCCAGAGATATCTCTCCAGCATCATAGGAGCAAATCCCAATCTTGAGCTATCAAGTCCCTTGTCATACTTTCCCATGAACCCGTAAGCCGCCGTAATAGCCACCCAGTTACGGATGACGTTTAACAAACCCCAAAGTTCATGAATCAAGCATGAAGGAACTCGATACTCTCATGGTCTAAGGAATTATGCAAACGTTAACTTTCTCTGTGTTATTAACCATTAACTTGTGACGAATGTATCTCATAGCATAACATCAATTCGGGTCGATTCAACACAAGTGTTCTCCTAACATTGTGCCCTCAAAGTTGCTGGCATAGTCATGCCCATGATCAGGAAAACAGAACCATCATGCAACACTTGAGCTAGTCTTAGAGGCCAGACTAGGAATACATTTTACCGTTTATTATTCCACACGTGCATATGAGTCTTCCTCCGAGCCTCGTGGTTATTGTAGACTCGAGAACCATAGGAGTTATAGCACGGAATATAAACTTAATTACGAACATGGGGATAAATAATAACATTTATTATTGCCTCTAGGGCATATCTCCTACAGACTCCCACTTGAACTAGAGTCAATAATCTAGTCAATGCTAAAACACTTTACACCTATGGCATACCGGTGTAAAAAATGCTTCGCTTGTGGTATAGCCTGATGTCCAACGGATCTGACAACTCAGTTCCGTGTGTATCTTTGCATCTCCTCGCGTTTTCACGCTTTCACAAAATTCATATTTTGTGTGGACTTGGCTTTGTATATATGTGAATCACAGGTCAAACCTTGATTCCTCAGACTGAGCTATGGAGCAACTATCTACAATAGTGTCCCATTGACCAAAGCCATCTTGGAACCATACTAAGTTCATGAATGAACTATATGATTCAACATCTTCTTTGTCGCTTCCAAAGCGTCAACATACTTAGCCTTTGTTATAGAAATCACCACAGTAACCTGTTTGGAACAATTTCCAACTACCGTGCCACCATATCGTGTATTACACAAAACCCTTAACTTAAATCAAAAATCGCATGGAGCATTGATGAAGACTGTATCGATGTAATTACTTACAACGAGCACTTCATAATCTCTGCTTGCGAGAAAACATGTCATCAGTGCTACTTTAGTACTCAATGACATTTTTCACTGTTGTCCTATGATCAGTACTTTGATCACTTTGGTATCTATACTCGCAACAGCTTGGGAGTATCGGACATATCCCGTTGTTTTACATACCATGGAATACATGATTAATCCAAACACAAGAGTGTGTGGAATCTCCATCATGTATTTTGCTCATCAGTGTTTTGGGACACCGAGTCTTGCAAAAAACTCCTTCCATGTGACTTCAGCAAGAATCACTCCTTGGCATTTTTAATGCTAAACAATTTTAGCATCTTTTCAATATGTATTTTGGCTTAGCCCTATCAGGCAATACTATCTCAGTAGATAATAATGCCTAATATCAAGGCTACTTAGCCCAAGCACTTCATCAAAAAACTATTTTTCAATGAAGTCCTAATTCGTGTCAAGAAATTTATATTATTTCCAATCAACAATGTGTCAAGCACACAAGGTTTTTAGAAATATTATTATGCTCCCACTTACTATCTTGTAACCACAAGCATCTTCGTTATCCATTGATGAAATCAAACTCTTTTGACTATTTCATCAAAAATGAAGATTCCAACTCCTTTTTGCTCTCTTCTGTCCATCGCTGGAACTCTGAAGTTTGCATACTCACTAGCATCCTCTAGATCGACAAAATACTTTGGACTGTATCACATACAAGTCCTAGTTTGTATTTCCATTTCATGGAAATCCTTTTGGCATCCATGTTTCATATCTCATGATTGAAATATGTATTAATTGCTAGTTCAACCCGATCTGACTTTAAGCATCGCTACGGTGAGACAATCTCATCGTAGTTAACTCCTTGAATTTGTTATTGCAACAAGTCAAGCTTTATGGATAAAACATTTTATCCACATCAGTTTATAGTTCCATTAATGTTCGTTAGACTCCAAGTCTTCCGAAGGGTTTATCAAGATATAATCCTGAATCATTCATATGGAAACTATCTCGGATTATATTGGCATTTAGCCAATTTTGGAGTCAGGGCCCATCAACGCTTCCTTGTGTATCATAGGTATACTGTTGTCCAACAACAATATCTCATTTGCAGACCTGAGAGGTTTGCATGAGTTTTGCCTACGTGGTTCAGCTGCAAGTTCGACCGAAGTCCATACATTTTATTGTAGAGGCTTCCGTATCAGTCGCAGGAGGAAACTCTGGAATTGCTTTCGAGGTTTCTTTCCCTTGTCATGATAACGAAGATACTGTTATCTCGTCGAGTCGCACTGTCCTCCAACTCACCTTTTTGTAAGAACCATTTTCTACAAAATCATACCGTTCTTTGTGGCAAACCTTTTGCCTCGGTACAATGAGGGAGGAATACCCAATAACTTGGGATAACCTACAAAGTAGCACTTGTCTAATTTGGAATAGGTTTGTAAATATTTTACACAAGCCCCTTATTCCAAATGTTAAGAAAAGATATAACATGGTTGGGGTTACCATACCATGGCATCATTTCAACAGATCTGATGGCGCTCTTTTCAGTGTAAAAGCCGCAGTCTCTAAAGCATTACTTTAAAAGGGATAATGACAAATTGATTTATGTCATCTTTGATCTTACCATGTCATAAATGGTTTGATTACATCTTCACAGACATTCCACTCACAGTGGTGTTCCAGGAGGTGTAAGTTATGAAACTCTTTTCACAACTCATCAGACATTTGCTAAATTTGTAACTCGAATATTCCTTTCTGCAATCTAGTTTGCAGAAACATAATCTTTCTTGTTACAATAATTTCTACTTCATGTTGAAAACCTTTCGAATGATTTCAAAAGATCCATACTTACGTCTCATCAAGCAAATATCCATATACCTACTTGAGTCATTTTTGAAGATAGACAAATCCACTGCTAGCAATAACCTTTATCGGACTACACACATCAAAATGTATGATCACCAATAAGTTTGTTGCTCGTTCCTTTTGGCCTGTGAACGGTATTTTAGTCACTTCACTTTTCGGACGAAAGTTGCAAGTGTCAGATGATTCATAATCAAATGACTTCAAAATCCATCATAATGGAATTTCTCCATGCGGGTTTCTCCAATGTGACCAAATGCAGTGCCGCACATATGTGGTATTCTTTTAGTCTTGCGACATTTAGCGTCAGTGTTATGGATGTATCATATTACCATCAATATTCATAACATGCGTCCCATCCATGAAGGAAGTATGGCCCTTATGTTATTCATAATACTGAACAACAATTGTTCTTTTATGAGCAACACTCTTGCAACAAACATTATGCAAATGGGCTAGAGTGTATAAAACTCTAAAATGAATTATGAAAGTAAATACAGAGGTAATGTATTATTATCAATATTCATAACATACGTCTCATTCACAATGAAAGTATGGCCCTTATGTTATTCATAACACCGAACATCAGAAGTTCTCTTATGAACAACCTTCTTGCAAGATACCTTATGCAATGGGCTAGAGTGTATGAAACTCTAAAAATGAATTATGAAAATAAATACATAGGTAATACACTGATGGAAGGTATAGTAACATTTACTATGTTCCCAGCGCGTATCTAAACCGCACTCCGGCAAGTCTTTTAGGCCGTAGTAGTTCTTGCATCGAGTCGCAACAGAATGCAATCGAGCGGGTATCTCTGTGATCAACTCACAATACCCAAAAATTAGTGATTAACATGTTTAATCATAATTCCCAAGAATTATATCTTTGACCAGCCTTCCATACATCAATAACTTGTATGACATTCATACATGAGCTGGATATTCCAGTCTTCTCTCTTTTTGCCTTTATACTTCTAACAGTTTAACTTTCAGTATTTCTCCTACTCTCAGAAGAAGCACTCAACTTAAGAGTGGCGTCAGCCCCGGACTTCCTAGGCGTGTAAGTCACACTAACACCCTTTGGACATTTCCTTTCTCTTTAACTTGTTGTTTTATTCACCTTCATTTACATGACAGGCGTTCTTCTGGATCCCTCTCTTATCAGTCAAATGCCTAGTAAACACTTTACTAATACTTTGCAAACAAACATTGCTTTGGATATCTCATATCTTTTAGCCTTTGTCTGCCTCTGAAAACAATTTTCAGTTCCATGAATATCATATAGCTATCCCAAACTTTTGAAGTTCGGGTCTCATGGAAGCAAACATATTGCACTTGACCATAACAGAATTCTAGCTTTTGGATCGAAGGACGAGAGTCACATCATCCATAGCATTAGCGGGAGAATACCAAAAGCATGCGATAGGACAAAGTCCTTCTCGACACTCTTGAGGACAATCCTCACATTATGTTACCAACCGTAAATTTTAACCAGATAAATAATAGCGTATTCAATTTTAATAGGGAAGGTGGAAACGCGAGCCATTATTCTACAACTATTATGCAATTTCCACTTAGACAAAGTTCATAATTAATTGCACTGAGAATTAAACAAGTTAATTCTAAAGTGCGCTCCCACTCAAACCAATATCTCTCATAATTGATTGTGAGTGATACAAGACCCACATTTCAATTCAACGCCATTGATGTGGACATCACTGATGACGAGAATTTCAATCAGTAGGCAAACTTGCCGATCACATCTCTATGTGACTCTTGTTCATCTTTCGATGCGTGTGTTCTGAGCTCAGGACGATCCTGCCATGAACGTCAAGACAACCAAGTGATCTCACTGCGAGGTCTGACCTCACCCGCCTTACACCCGTACAATCGTTCGTACCCATGTAGACATGGCGCACCCCGAAAGGAAAGATGCTGTGACGGTGCTACACTTGGGAGAACACTAACTACTTGATATTTTTAGTGAGAGATCACCCTAATAAAAAGCGACTACCGCGCAATCAAGAAGGGTGCATCATAAGGGATAAACATCTTAGGCAATTCATAATAGCATGATATGGTATAGCCCTTTCTGACGGAGAATTCTTTTATTTCTTCATCTTCGGCATTCACCTCGGTGTTCACCTTCATGAAGATTGCCACCACCTTGTCGATGCACCAGATAATATTGCTATCTCTATAGCTAATAAAATAAGTGCATTACTTAAGGTTGACACACAGGTCATTAAAGTGACAATCATATGGCTCCAGCCATCATGCCGAATCAGGACACGCATGTCATGTTAATTTACATTATATAGTCATCTCATACATAATCAAATTATTATGAGCACTGCTATACCACATCACATGCACATCCTACAAAACCAAGTTAGACGCCTCTAATCGGTTTATGCAAAATTTCATTTTACGTGGCTTCTAAGGTTTCGAAACAAACCGAAGCTACCAACGTTTCATCATCAAGCATGATTATCCAAGTCGCTAGATTAACATTGCAGGGTGTATGAAACACGAGATAATAAAATATCGAGCCCCATACTGAACTTCGTCATACGCATGACCCCCGTGCAGCTCATATCTGCATTGCCCTTTCGTCTGCGAAATTTAATCTTTCTTTTAACTATGGTGGAATTCAATGAACTGTTAGCACTTCATTGATCAATCAGGATCGCGGATTGCCAAAACTTTGAAACTCCACCATGCTATTATCAAGATCAGAAATACGCAAATTTCAGGGAAGCAACAAGAACATCGAGTAACAGATTTCATCTGCTACCCGCACAAATAATTTTCAGTAATAGAACTCATCTACTACAAATTATATTGTGCAACACCCATACATCTCTATGTATTCTAGATCGTAACCTGCATCTACGCATAGCACGGCTCATGATGCCACTGTAGGGGAACGCAGCAGAAAACAAAAATTTCTGGTACTGCGAGCACGCCCAGGATCACTATGGAGATGCATACAGGGTTTGATCTGATCATTACTGACTCGTAGCGCAGCGGAAGTAGAGTCGATGTTGATCGTCGGTGCAGATCCCCACAGCTAGGATTTACAGCCTCCCAACTGCGAGGATGTACTCCCTCGCCTGCCCCGGACAGTCCCTCAGACAGCCCTTCAGGAGGCGGTCGGACAGTCCTCTGGACGGTGTCACGGACAGCCCTTCGGGAGGCAGACACAGAATCTTGAACGGTCACTCGGACAGCCCTTCGGGAGGCACTCTCGAACAGCCCCTCGGGCAAAAAGATCGAACCTACGACCTCTCTATGGGGTTGCACACATACGGTGTCATCTATCCGGCAGGGCTTCGCCGTCTAGAACTAGTTCCCACCGGAACCCAGACAACCTTTCGGCTCTACAAAACTCTTTTCGTGGGAGGGAGAGAAGAAGCCAGATCATTGCATGGCATTGTGTGAGAGAGTTGGAGTGAGTGTGGAGAGCTCCTCTCCACCTCTATTTATAGGAAAACCAAGGGGTAGGGTTGGCACATTAAAATACCAAAACACCCACACTTTATGTCACACATAAAGGGCATAAAGGGCATAAAAGGATGGCAAGTGGAGCTCCATGGAGGAGCTCCACCCTTAGTTGGCCACCCTCATGGGGCCCCCCAAAGGGGGTTCCTTGGTCCCTAAGTCCTTCTAGAAGCCTTTTGGGAAAAGCCCTAAAAGGTGGCTTTCCAAAAAAGTAACCATAAAGTGATTTTCACTATTCATGGAAACATTTTTCCGTGACCGTTAAATCCGAAAATAATTCTGTGGGTCTTAGAATAATTCCAGTACCCACTAAAATGATTTTGGATGCATTCCGAAACAATTCCGGATTAGTGATTTTCATCTGCGAAACGCAACCAAACCGGTTCCGGCAGCTCCGGAACATTTCCGGTTTTTTCTCCCGAAAAATCCCAGAAGTTCCCAGAACAATTCTGGCACCCTCCAAGAATTTCCATGCGTGTGCCGAAACCAATTTGACTTAATGGTATCCCTGAAACAATTTTAGTTTTACCGAAACTCTTCCGGTGTTCTCTCTCCGGAACTCTTCAGTTGTCTCCGAAACTTTTCCGGTGACATTCTCTCAGACTCCCTGTCTAGTATTCAGCGCATAGATGACCCTTAAGCGTGTGACCCTATAGGGTCAGTGAAGCATAGACATGACCGGAACTCTTTCCGATCAATGATCAATGATAACCCACAAGTATAGGGGATCAATTGTAGCTTTTTCGATAAATAAGTGTGTCGAACCCAATGAGGAGCTAAAGGTAGAATTAATATTCCCTTCAAGTTCTATCGACCACCGATACAACTCTACGCGCACTTAACGTTCGCTTTACCTAGAACAAGTATGAAACTATTTTGTAGGTGATAGGATAGGTTTGGAAGAATAAAACTAGAAGTACTTTGCGAGACTAAAACTATGAGTAATTTGCAAGATAATAAAAGTTAGTTATTTAGTAGAAAGCTTTTGTAACACAAGAGAATGATTTGTCCCTAGGCAATCGATAACTAGACCGGTAATCATTATTGCAATTTTATATGAGGGAGAGGCATGAGCTAACATACTTTCCGTACTTGGATCATATGCACTTATGATTGGAACTCTAGCAAGCATCCACAACTACCAAAGATCATTAAGTTAAAACCCAACCATAGCATTAATGATCAAGTCCTCTTTACTCCCATACGCAACAACCCCCTTACTCGGGTGTAAGCTTCTGTCACTCTAGCCGCCCACCATAAGAGAATTATGAACGTATTGCAAACCCTACAGCAGGGATCCCTCACGCTTGCATGACACAGAGGGCACCATAGGACAGCACCAAAATAAAACATACAACTCAAACCAATCACGATCATCAATCAACCCATAGGACAAAAAGAATCTACTCAGACATCATAGGATGGCCACAAATCATTGGATAATAATATGTAGCATTAAGCACCATGTTTAAGTAGAGATTACAGTGGGGAGAAGAGGTGTTACACCGCTGCATAGAGGGGGGGAGAGTTGGTGTTGACGGCGGCGAAGTTGTTGGTGTAGATCGCCGTCATGATGATTGCCCCGACGGCGTTCCGGCACCATCGGGAGAGAGGGGGAGAGAGCCCCCCTCCTTCTTATACTTGCTTGGCCTCCCCCCTAGATGGGAGGAGATTTTCCCCTCGGGTCCTTGGCCTCCATGGCACCCGGAGGGGCGGGAGCCCCTCCGAGATTGGATCTCTCTCTCTGTTCTCTTCTGTTTCGCGTTCCCGTTTTCTGGCCTTTCACCGTTTCTTAAATTCCCGGAGATCCATAACTCCAATTGCGCTGAAATTTTAACATGATTTTTTTCCGGATATTAGCGTCCTTGCGCCCAAAGAAGAGCACCAACCGACCTACAAGGGCCTCACGAGGCACCACGGCGCGCCGGCCCCTCTGGTGCGCCCTAGTGCCTCGTGGGGCCCACGAGCACCGCCTTGCGCTAATTCCACCTCCCAAAAATCACATATATTTTAAAATAATTGTCCGTAAAATTTTATTGCATTTGGACTTCGTTTGATATGGATATTCTACGAAACAAAAAACATGCAACAAACAGGAATTGGCACTGGGCACTGGATCAATATGTTAGTCCCAAAAAACAATATAAAATGTTGCCAAAAGTATGTGGAAATTATAGGAAATTGGCATGAAACAATCAAAAATTATAGATACGACGGCGACGTATCAGCATCCCCAAGCTTAATTCCTGCTCGTCCTCGAGTAGGTAAATGATAAAAAAGATAATTTTTGATGTGGAATGCCACCTAGCATAATCTTGATCATATCATCTAATCATGGCATGAATATTAAGACACAAATGATTCAAAGCAATAGTCTATAATTTGATATAAAGACATCAATACTTAGGCATCCCAACAAACAATCATGTCTTTCAAAATATCAACGCTAAAGAACGTTATCCCTAGCCCGTCATGCTCAATCATTGATCCATTCATGAAACACACTCAATATTAGCTACACCCAATGCACAAGTATGACAATAGTGCTCTGTAGTTGGTGCTTTATAAGAGAAGATGGAGACTCAAAATAAAAATAAAAATTGCATAAAAGTAAAATAGATAGGCCCTTCGCGGAGGGAAGCAGAGATTTGCCGAGGTGCCAGAGCTCAGAGCTTAAATTAGAGAGATAAAATTATTTTTGAGAGGCATGCTTTTCCTGTCAACGAAAACGACCAAGAATTCCCAATATCTTCCATTCTAGACACATCATAGGCGGTTCCCAAACAGAAAGTAAAGTTTATTTCCTTTCCACCATTCTTTCACAATCCATGGCTAGCCGTATCCACGGGTGCCCTCCATACCAACACTTTCCAAGGAATTTTGTTGTTATTAATTTTTGATTCATTGTGGGACTGGGCATCCCTATTACCAGCCACTCTCTCGTGCAATGACAAGTGAATAAACACTCATCGTGAGAATAACACACCTAGCATGGAAAATAATGGCCACCCCCTGCCGCCTCATGAGCGGTACGGGCACACAAAACGGAAAATTATTTTGAAAATTTTAGAGGTGGCACATGCAAATTTACTTGGAACGGCATTGAAATACCGCATATAGGTAGATATGGTGGACTCATTTGGCACAACTTGGGTTTAAGGAGTTTGGATGCACAAGCAGTATTCCCGCTTAGTACAAATGAAGGCTAGCAAATAGATTGAGAAGCAACCAACCAAAAAGCAAAAATGGTCATAAACATGCATTGAACATAACTAACACTGAATAATGCACCATAAGTAGGATATAACTTCGTTGCATAACTATTGACTTTACGTGCATGCATAGGATATCACAAACCTTAACACCAATATTCTTACTAGACCACAATTACTCACTAGCACAACCCACATATCATCATCTTCATATCGCAAAACTATTGCAAGGAATCAAGCTTATCATATTCAGTGATCTACAAGTTTTATGTAGGATTTTCTGACTAACCATGTGAATGACCAATTCATGTTGACTCTCTAAACAGATATAAGTGAAGCATGAGAGTTTAATTCTTTCTACAAAAGACCACACTCTAATAAGTATAAGTGAGGCAAAAGAGCATTCTACAAATAACGGACCAACCGACCTACGAGGGCCTCACGAGGCACCACGGCGCACCGGGCCCCCCTGGCGCGCCCTGGTGCCTCGTGGGACCCATGAGCACCACATTGCATTGATTCCACCTCCAAAAAATCACATATATTCCAAAATAATTCTCCGTAAAATTTTATTGCATTTGGAGTTCGTTTGATATGGATATTCTGCGAAACAAAAAACATGCAATAAACAGGAACTGGCACTGGGCACTGGATCAATATGTTAGTCCCAAAAAACAATATAAAATGTTGCCAAAAGTATGTGGAAATTATAGGATATTGGCATGAAACAATCAAAAATTATAGATACGACGGAGACGTATCAATCAACATCGGAGCCGTGGACACCCATATTGACCCCTATACCCACACGAATAAATATTCAGGTGAACCTCCAGTTTGCCGTGTGCTATTCCTGTTGCTTCACGATATGTTACAAATACCCGAGGTGAGAATCATCGGCATCCCCGTGGATCAACACTTGTCCACAATGCCAGTTACCTCGTTACCGGTTTTGTTCTCTTTTCTCGTTTCCATGTTCCGGCATCCCTATGATCAAATCACAATGTGTCTGGCCAGACGATGGTGGATATCGTAATACCGAGAGGGCCCAGATATATCTCTCCATCGTCGGAGTAGCAAATCCCAATCTTGAACTATCAAGTCCCTTGTCATACTTTCCCATGAACCCGTAAGCCGCCGTAATAGCCACCCAGTTACGGATGATGTTTAACAAACCCCAAAGTTCATGAATCAAGCATGAAGGAACTCGATACGCTCATGGTCTAAGGAATTATGCAAATGTTAACTTTCTCTATGTTATTAACCATTAACTTGTGACGAATGTATCTCATAGCATAACATCAATTCGGGTCGATTCAACACAAGTGTTCTCCTAACATTGTGCCCTCAAAGTTGCCGGCATAGTCATGCCCATGATCAGGAAAACAGAACCATCATGCAATACTTGAGCTAGTCTTAGAGGCCAGACTAGGAATACATTTTACCGTTTATTATTCCACACGTGCATATGAGTTTTCCTCCGAGCCTCGTGGTTATTGTAGACTCGAGAACCATAGGAGTTATAGCACAGAATATAAACTTAATTACGAACATGGGGATGCCTCTAGGGCATATCTCCTACATGATACGATCCATAGATTCATCAAATAAGCAAACTATGCAACAAAAACAGAATATGTCTAAAACAGAATAGTCTGTAAATATCTGAATTAACGTCATATTTCTGTAACTCCAAAAATTCTTAAAAATAAAAACAACATGGGAAATTCATATATCAATATTGTGCAAAAAATTCAGAAGGTTCTGACTCCCCAGCAAAAAAATAAAATTTCAGCACTGGACACAAAAGTTTCTGTTTTCAAACAGCATCAATTATACTATCATCCAAATCATCCCAAAGGCATTACTTGGCACAAACACTAATTGAAATGTAAAAACACAATCATAACAGAGGCTATAATTGTGTAAACACACAAAAATAGAAGGTAAAACAAAAAAATATTTTTTTCATTGGGTTGCCTCCCAACAAGCGCTATTGTTTTACGCCCCTAGCTAGGCATAATGCATAGTTTCAAGTGTTGTCATCCTTCAAATTAATTCCATAGGTGGCCCTCATAATATATTCATAAGGTGCCTTAATTGTCTTTCTAGGGAAGTGTTCCATCCCTTTCTTTAATGGAAATTGAAATCTTATATTACCTTCTTTCATATCAATAATAGCACCTATGGTTCGTAGGAAAGGCCTACCAAGTATTATAGGACAGGAAGGATTGCATTCAATATCAAGAACAATAAAATCCATGGGCACATAATTTCTATTTGCAAGAATAATCACATCATTTATTCTACCTAATGGCTTTTTAATAGTGGAATCCGCTAGATGCAAATTGAGGGAACAAGGATCCATATCGGTGAGACCTAGCACATCACACAAAGATTTTGGTATAGTGGAAACGCTAGCACCAAGATCACATAGAGCATTCCATTCATAATCTTTAATTTTGACTTTAATAGTAGGTTCCCATTCATCTTATAATTTTCTAGGAATTGAAACTTCCAACTCAAGTTTTCTTCATGAGCTTTCATCATAGCTTCTACAATATGTTTAGTGAACGCTTTATTTTGTTCATATGCATTTGGTGAATTAATCATGGATTGCAACAAGGAAATACAGTCAATTAAAGAACAACTATCATAATTAAATTCCTTGTAATCCTAAGTAGTGGGTGCATTACTATTTAAAGTTTTGACCTCTCCAAACCCACTTTTTTCATTTTTTTTTCATTAAGATTATCACCCTCCAAGCAATTGGGACTCCTTCTATCTAAAGTTGACTATTCTTCAGTCCCTTTTTCATCAAGTTTTATATTGCTAAATAATGATTCAATAGGGGTGATACCAATCATTTTAATAGCTTCATCATTACTATGATAGAAATCGGGTGGAATAGCCTTTTCTAGAAATTCTCGCTTGGCTCTCAACCTAGCGGTCCTTTCTTTACTTTCATTAATGGAGACATAGATAGCTTTAATAGACTCATTTATATCATGCTTGGGTGGCAAAATTTTAATTTTGAGATTTTCCACATCATGAGCAATTCTATCCATGTTCCTAGACAATTCATCAACTCTATTCAATTTTTCTTCTATCATAGCATTAAAATTATTTTGAGAATTAATAAATTCTTTAATATTACTTTCAAGATCAGAGGGTATCCTATTATTATTATTATATGGATTACCATAGGAATTACCATAATTATTAGAGGAATTTCCAGGAAACGGTCTAGGATTGAAATTACCCCTATAAGCATTGTTGTTGAAATTATTTCTAGAGACAAAATTCACATCAATAGCATCATTATTTTGCTCAATCAAAGTAGACAATGGCACATCATTAGGATCAATATGAGCACTTTTACTAGAAACCAATTTCATAAGAGCATCCATCTTATCAATCAAAGTATTAATTTCTTTAACAGAATTTACCTTCTTACCAGTTGGAGTTCGTTCAGTGTGCCATTGAAAATAATTTGTCATAATATTGTCAAGAAGTTTTGTAGCTTCTCCCAATGTAATTTCCATAAAAGTACCACCTGCGGCAGAGTCTAGCAAATTTCTAGAAACAAAGTTTAGTCCCGCATAAATTTTTTGTATGATCTTCCATAAACTTAAACCATGTGTTGGGCAATTTCTTATCATTAATTTCATTCTCTCCAAAGATTGTGCAACATGTTCATGCTCAAGTTGCTTAAAATTCATAATTTGATTTCTTAAAGCAATAATCTTAGCGGGAGGAAAATACTTGGCAATAAAAGCATCCTTACACTTATCCCAAGAATCAATACTATTTCTAGGCAAGGATGAAAACCAAGTTTGAGCACGATCTCGTAGTGAGAACGGAAATAATTTTAATTTGACAATATCATTATCCACATCTTTTTTCATTTTCATATCACAAAGCTCAACAAAAGTAATAAGATGGGATGCAGCATCTTCATTAGGACTACCAGAAAAATTGTTCTTTCATAACAAGATTAAGCAAAGCAGCATTAATGTCACATGACTCCGCACTAGTGGCGGGAGGAGCAATACGACTACTAATAAAATAATTATTATTAGTATTGGAAAAGTCACACAATTTTGTGTTTTCTTGAGACATCGCGACGAAGCAAGCAAACTAGCAAAGAAGCAAATAAAAATATTTTTGTGTTTTTGTAAAAAAAAAATTAGAAGTGGGGGAGATGAAAATGAGAGGCAAATGCAACTAAAAAGGCAAATAAAATAAATACAAGTGGATGATAGTTTGTGCGAAGGTACTTGATAATTTTTGGTGATGTGTCCCCTACAACGGCGCCAGAAATCCTTCCTGCTACTTGTAGACTGCGTTGGTATTTCCCCGAAGAGGAGAGGATGATGCAGTATAGAAGAGATAAGTATTTCCCTCAGTTAAGAACCAAGGTTATCAATCCAGTAGGAGAACCACGCAAAATCCCTTTATCAGCACCTACACACACAACAACAAACACTTGCACCCAACGCAAATAAGAGGGTGTCAATCCTCTTAGCGGTTATTTGCAAGGATTAATTCTGATAGTGATAGATAGATAAACTAAAATTTTAAATAAAAGTAAAGTAAAAAAATTTAGCAAGGTATTTTTGCTTTTAAATATATGATAAAAGTAGACCCGGGGCCATAGTTTTCACTAGAGGCTTCTCTCTCGAACACATAGCATACGGTGGGTGAACAAATTACTGTTGGGCAATTGATAGAAAAGCAAATAATTATGATGGATTCATGGCAATGATCATGTATATAGGAATCACGTCCGAGACAAGTAGACCGACTCCTGCCTGCATCTACTACTATTACTCCACCCATCGACCACTATCCAGCATGCATCTAGGGTATTAAGTATAAAACAGAGTAACGCCTTAAGCAGGATGACATGATGTAGACAAAGTAAACTCAAGCAATATGATTAAACCCCATCTTTTTATCCTTAATGGCAACAATACAAATACGTGTCATGTCCCTTTCTGTCACTGGGATTGAGCACCGCAAGATTGAACCCATCACAAAGCACCTCTCCCATTGCAAGATAAACTAATCTAGTTGGCCAAACCAAATCGATAGATCGGAGAGAAATACAAAGCTATAATAATCATGCATAAAAGAGTTCAGAAAAGACTCAAATATTTCTCATGAATAATCTGATCATAAACTCACAATTCATCAGATCCCAACAAACACACCGCAAAAGAAGATTACATCGGATAGAACTCCAAGAACATCGAGGAGAACATGGCATTGAAGATCAAAGAGAGATAAGAAGCCATCTAGCTACTAGCTATGGACCCGTAGGACTGTGGTAAACTACTCACATATCATCGGAGGGGCAGTAAGGTTGATGAAGAAGCCCTCCGTGATCGAATCCCCCTCCGGCAGAGTACCGGAAAAGGCCTCCTGATGGGATCGCGGAAGAACAGAGGCTTGCGGTGGCGGAAAGGTTTTCTCTTCTCTCTCTCTCTCTCTCTCTCTCTCTCTCTCTCTGGTATATTGGGAATATTTAGGAATTTATAGCGCTGTAATTAGGTCAGGAGGGGCTACGAGGGGCCCACAAGCCTGGGGGGCGCGCCCTCCGAGCTTGTGGCTCCCTCGTGGCTCCTCTGGTCTTCTCTCGAAGCTTCCCGGGTCTCTTCTGGTCCAGGAAAAATTAATCCAAAGTTTTTTTCTCGTTTGGACTCTTTTTGATAATGATTTTCTGAAAAGACAAAAACAAGCAAAAAAACAGCAACTGGCACTGGGCACTGGGTTAATAGGTTAGTCCCAAATAATGATATATAATGGCATATAATTGCATATAAAACATCCAAGATTGATACTATAATAGCATGGAACAATCAAAAATTATAGATACGTTGGAGACGTATCACGTGCGCTGAGCGCAGCTTTTCGAGCTCTGCATCCGCCTTCTTCTCCTTTTCCTGAAGGGCGTCGCGTTCAAGGAACACGCCCTTCAGGGTGTCTGATACGTCTCCAACGTATCTATAATTTTTTATTGTTCCATGCTATTATAGTATCAATCTTGGATGTTTTTATATGCAATTATATATCATTTTTTGGGACTAACCTATTAACCTAGTGCCCAGTGCCAGTTGCTGTTTTCTGCTTGTTTTTGGCTTTTCAGAGAATCAGTACCAAACGAAGTCCAAATGCCACGAAACTTTTTGGAGATTCTTTTTGGACAAAAGTGACCCTGGAGACTTGGAGAAGAGGCCAGAAGGTTCACGAAGCCTCCACAAGGCAACAGGGCATGGCCCCAGGGGGGCGCGCCCTAATGCCTTGTGGGGCCCTCGTGGCTCTGTTTGACCTAATTTCACTGCTATAAATTCACAAATATTCAGAAACCATCAGAGAGCGAGAAGAGAAAACCTTTCCGCCGCCACAAGCCTCTGTTCTTCCGCGATCCCATCTGGAGGCCTTTTCCGGTACTCTGTCGGAAGGGGAATCGATCACGGAGGGCTTCTACATCAACCTTGCTGCCCTTCCGATGATGTGTGAGTAGTTTACCACAGACCTACGGGTCCATAGCTAGTAGCTAGATGGCTTCTTCTCTCTCTTTGATCTTCAATACCATGTTCTCCTTGATGTTCTTGGAGTTCTATCCGATGTAATCTTCTTTTGCGGTGTGTTTGTTGGGATCCGATGAATTGTGATTTTATGATCAGATTATTCATGAGAAATATTTGAGTCTTCTCCAAACTCTTTTATGCATGATTAAATATAGCTTTGTATTTCTCTCCGATCTATTGATTTGGTTTGGCCAACTAGATTGGTTTATCTTGCAATGGGAGAGGTGCTTTGTGATGGGTTCAATCTTGCGGTGCTCAATCCCAGTGACAGAAAGGGACATGACACGTATTTGTGTTGTTGCCATTAAGGATAAAAAGATGGGGTTTATTCATATTGCTTGAATTTGCTTCTCTACATCATGTCATCTTGCTTAAGGCGTTACTCTGTTTTTATTAACTTAATACTCTAGATGCATGCTGGATAGCGGT
This sequence comes from Elymus sibiricus, assembly GCA_039707655.1. NCBI lineage: Eukaryota > Viridiplantae > Streptophyta > Magnoliopsida > Poales > Poaceae > Elymus > Elymus sibiricus. Next base: position 247,159,135 of record CM077664.1, on the reverse strand, counting down.
CGATGAGTGGAGTAATGGTAGTAGATGCAGGCAGGAGTCGATCTACTTGTTTCAGATGTGATGCCTATATACATGATCATTGACATGAATCTGTCATAATTATTTGCTTTTCTATCAATTGCCCAACAGTAATTTGTTTTCCCACCGTATGTTTTTGCGCTCAAGAAAGAAGCCTCTAGTGAAAACTATGGCCCCCGGGTCTATCTTTAACATATAAAAAACATAAAAATACCTTGCTGCAATTTATTTACTTTTATTTAGTTTAGTAATTTACTTTATCAATTTATCTCTATTAGACTTAATCCTTGCAAGTAACCACTAAGAGGATTGACAACCCTCTTATTCGCGTTGGGTGCAAGTGTTTGCTTTCGTGTGTGTAGGTGCTGTTTTCTGGATCTTGCTTAGTTCTCCTACTGGATTGATAACCTTGGTTCTTAGCTGAGGGAAATACTTATCTCTACTATGCTGCATCATCCTCTCCTCTTCGGGGAAATACCAACGCGGTCTACAAGTAGCAGGAAGAATTTCTGGCGCCGTTGCCGGGGAGACATCATTAAAATCTATCAAGTACCTTCGCACAAACTATCAACCACTTGCATTTATTTTATTTGCCTTTTTATTTTCATTTGCCTCTCATTTTCATCTCCCCCACTTCTAATTTTTTTTACAAAAACACAAAAATATTTTTATTTGCTTGCTTGCTTTTATTGCCTTCATGTCAAACACCCAAGAACAGAAAGTAAAACAAAAATTTAAGATACTATGGATCACCTTAAGGTTTTCTACTTGGATCATCTTCGATCCATTTGTGCTCGTGCTGAAACCCCAACTAGTTTAGTTGAGGGAAAATCATTATATGAGCATGCTCATTTTGTGTGTCACCGTTTGTCTCAAAAAGGGAGACTCTTATGGAATCAAATAAATAGTTTGCTATGCTATTCTTGGAATCTATGTGAAATTTATGATTTTACTTGTTGCTCTAAGAACCCTAAAAACACCTTTCCTACCTATGCGAGTTTAATGATAATGAAATCTTATCTTCTTATGCCAAGGGTGTTTATAGTTACTATGATATCGAACAAATTGAAGAATTTGTTGCTTTTATGGGTGCTTATGAAGTTGCTTCTTTAATTGAAAAGTATGATATTACTCTCTACAAATCTGAAAATTTTGACATACTTAAATATTGCTATGAAAACTTTGCTCCTAATGCCCATGTCAATGAATTTATTGAAAGGATGTCGGCTACTTTGCAAGAAAATAATGATATGCATGAATCCATAGATAATTATGATTCCGTTGATTCGATTGAAATAGACCCTATTGATGAATGTGATGCTTGCTATTCTTATGGCCATGATTCCAATATTAATGATGCTTATAGAGATGAACTTGCTATAGTTCCTTATGTTAAAAATTAAATTATTGCTATAGCACCCATACTTGATAGCTCCTTGAATAAAAAGCATGATTGTAATGACGTTATTATAAATTCTATTAATGTCAATTGTGCTAATGATATGCAAAGCTACAAGCTTGGGGATGAAAATTTTGTTATGTGCACTACTTATTGCAATGATCATGATTGGGGTGATAATGCTTCTTATGATCTTGAAAATTTATTTAAGCCTCATGATGAATATGGTATTGATAATAATATTTACAATAATAATTTTGGAAGAGTGTCAACTTTAGGTAAAAATAATCCCACATATTTGGAGAGTGTTCAATCTTATGAAATTTTTGATAAAAGAGAGTTTGGAGAGGTCATGACTTTAGTTGATGATAATCCCACTATTTTGGAAGAGTGTCAACTTTGCATGCATGTGGATCGTGAAGAGAATATTTTATATGATAGCTATATTGTTGAATTTGATTATGATCCTACATGTAATTATTATGAGAGAGGAAAATATAGTTGTACAAATTTTCATGTTACTCAATTACCTCTCTTGAAATTCAAATTGTTAATGCTTCGTTCTTCTTCCTTGCATATGCTAGATACTACTTGTCTTGATAATTTGTTTCCCTATAAAATGCCTATGCATAGTAAGTATGTTAGACTTAAATGTGTTTGTCACATGTTTTATGATGCTCTCTTTGTGTTTCAACTCTTATCTTTTATGTGAGCATCATTAATATTTCAAGCCTATCTTAATGGCTATAAAGAAAGAGCTTGTTGGGAGACAACCCAATACTTTATGTTTTTGAGTGTTTGCACAATTATAGCTTCTGTTATGATTGTATTTCTATGTTTTAATTAGTGTTTGTGCCAAGTAATGCCTTTGGGATGATTTGGAAGATAGTATGATAGATGATGTTGGAAAACAGAAACTTTTGCGTCCAGTTCTGGAATTTTGGTTTTTTGCTGGAGCGTGATAACCTTCTGAATTTTTTACACAATATTGATATATGAATTTCCCACGTTGTCCTAATTTTTCAGAATTACAGAAGAATGACCATAATTCGGATATTTACAGACTGTTCTGTTTTAGACAGATTCTGTTTTTGTTGCATAGTTTGCTTATTTTGATGTATCTATGGATCGTATCGGGGGGTATGAGTCATGGAGAAGTTGGAGTACAGTAGCATTATGCCAATATTAAATATGAATCAATTTACTACAGCACTTAGAGTTAAAGATTTATTTGTTATACTAACGGATCTCACGAGGTTTCTGTTGAGTTTTGTGTGCTGAAGTTTTCAAGTTTTGGGTGAGACTACGATGGATAAAGGAATAAGGAGCGGCAAGAGCCTGAGCTTGGGGATGCCCAAGGCACCCCAAGGTAATATTCAAGGAAGACTCAAGCATCTAAACTTGGGGATGCCCTGGAAGGCATCCCCTCTTTCGTCTACAATCTATTGGTAACTCACTTGGAGCTATATTTTTATTCATCACATGATATGTGTTTTACTTGGAGCGTCTTATGATATAGTTTGTTTGCTTTTTAGTTTGTCACCATCATCTTTGCTGAACACACCTTTTTGAGAGGGACACACATTATTCGTGATTTGTTAGATTACTCTATGTGCTTCACTTATATCTTTTGAGCTAGGCAGTTGCTCTAGTGCTTCACTTATATCTTTTAGAGCACGGCGGTGGTTATATTTTAAAGAAATAGTTGCACTCTCATGCTTCACTTATATCTTTTTGAGAGTCTCATGATAGCAATGGTAATATGCACGGGTTATGAATTTGGTCTTGATATGATAGGTATTCAAGAGGGATATAATAAAAAAAATTCATGTAGATCACTGAATATGATAAATTTGATTCCTTGCAATAGTTTTGCGATATTAAGATGGTAATATGGGGGAGGTACTAGTAGATAATTGTGGTTTAGTAAGAATAATTGTGTTAAGGTTTGTGTTTCCCGAAGCATGCACGTAAGATCTGTCGTTATGCTAAGAAGTTGGAGCATGATTTATTATTGATTGTCTACCTTATGAGTGGCGGTCGGGGACGAGCGATGGACCTTGTCCTACCAATCTATCCCTCTAGGGGCATGCATAGTAGTACTTTGCTTTGAGGGCTAATAAACTTTCGCAATAAGTATGTGAGTTCTTTATGACTAATGTGAGTCCATGGATTATACGCACTCTCACCCTTTCGCAATTTGCTAGCCTCTTCGGTACTGTGCATTCCCCTTTCTCACATCGAGAGTTGGTGCAAACTTCGCCGGTGCATCCAAACCCCGTGATATGATACGCTCTATCACACATAAGCCTCTTTATATCTTCCTCAAAACATCCACCATACCTACCTATCATGGCATTTCCATAGCCATTCCGAGATATATTGTCATGCAACCTCCACCGTTCCGTTTTTATGACATACATCATCATTGTCATATTGCTTTACATGATCATATAGTTGACATAGTATTTGTGGCTCAGCCACCATTCATCATTTTTATACATGTTACGCTAGCATCATTGCACATCCTGGTACATTGCCAGAGGCATTCATATAGAGTCATATTTTTGTTCTAGTATCGAATTGTAATATTGAGTTGTAAGTAAATAGAGGTGTGATTATCATCATTATTAGAGCATTGTCCCAGTGAGGAAAGGATGATGGAGACCATGATTCCCCCACAAGTCGGTATGAGACTCTGGACGAAAAATTAAAAAACAAAGAAAAAAAGAGGCGAAAAAGAGCCATGAAAAAAAATGAGAGAAAAAGAGAGAAGGGACAATGTTACTATCCTTTTCCACACTTGTGCTTCAGAGTAGCTCCATGTTTTTCATATAGAGAGTCTCCTATTTTGTCACTTTCATATACTAGTGGGAATTTTTCATTATAGAACTTGGCTTGTATATTCCGATGACGGGCTTCCTCAAATGTCCGAGGTCTTCATGAGCAAGCAAGTTGGATGCACACCCACTTAGTTTTCATGTTGAGCTTTCATACACTTATAGCTCTTAGTGCATCCGTTGCATGGCAATCCCTACTCCTTGCATTGACATCAATTGATGGGCATCTCCATAGCCCGTTGATTAGCCTCGTCGATGTGAGACTATCTTCTTATTTTTGACTTCTCTTATTTACCTCTACCACCACACTCTATTCCACCCATAGTGCTATATCCATGGCTTGCGCTCATGTATTGAGTGGGAGTTGAAAAAGCTGAAGCGCGTTAAAAAGTATGAACCAATTGCTGGGCTTGTCATCGGGATAGTGCATGATAAATACTTTGTGTGAAGAAGATGGAGCATGACAGGATTATATGATTTTGTAGGGATAACTTTCTTTAGCATCGTTATTTTGAAAGGCATGATTGTTTGTTAGTATACCTGAGTATTGATGTCTTTATATCAAATTACAGACTATTGCTTTGAATCATTTGGATCTTATTATTCATACCATAAGAGAAAGATTATATGATGAAACATGATAGGTAGCATTCCACATCAAAAATTCTGTTTTTATCATTTACCTACTCGAGGACGAGCAGGAATTAAGCATGGGGATGCTTGATACGTCTCCAATGTATCTATAATTTTTGATTGTTCCATGCTATTATAGTATCAATCTTGGATGTTTTTATATGCAATTATATATCATTTTTTGGGACTAACCTATTAACCTAGTGCCCAGTGCCAGTTGCTGTTTTCTGCTTGTTTTTGGCTTTTCAGAGAATCAGTACCAAACGAAGTCCAAATGCCACGAAACTTTTTGGAGATTTTTTTTGGACAAAAGAGACCCTGGAGACTTGGAGAGGAGGCCAGAAGGTTCACGAAGCCTCCACAAGGCAATAGGGCACGGCCCCAGGGGGCGCGCCCTGATGCCTTGTGGGGCCCTCGTGGCTCCGTTTGACCTAATTCCACTCCTATAAATTCACAAATATTCGGAAACCATCAAAGAGCGAGAAGAGAAAACCTTTCCGCTAACGCAAGCCTCTGTTCTTCCGCGATCCCATCTGGAGGCCTTTTCCGGTACTCTGCCGGAGGGGGAATTGATCACGGAGGGCTTCTACATCAACCTTGCTGCCCTTCCGATGATGTGTGAGTAGTTTACCATAGACCTACGGGTCCATAGCTAGTAGCTAGATGGCTTCTTCTCTCTCTTTGATCTTCAATACCATGTTCTCCTTGATGTTCTTGGAGTTCTATCCGATGTAATCTTCTTTTGCGGTGTGTTTGTTGGGATCCGATGAATTGTGAGTTTATGATTAGATTATTCATGAGAAATATTTGAGTCTTCTCTAAACTCTTTTATGCATGATTAAATATAGCTTTTTATTTTTCTCCGATCTATCGATTTGGTTTGGCCAACTAGATTGGTTTATCTTGCAATGGGAGAGGTGCTTTGTGATGGGTTCAATCTTGCGGTGCTCAATCCCAGTGACAGAAAGGGACATGACACGTATTTGTATTGTTGCCATTAAGGATAAAAAGATGGGGTTTATTCATATTGCTTGAATTTGCTTCTCTACATCATGTCATCTTGCTTAAGGCATTACTCTGTTTTTATTAACTTAATACTCTAGATGCATGTTGGATAGCGGTCGATGAGTGGAGTAATAGTAGTAGATGCAGGCAGGAGTCGGTCTACTTGTTTCGGATGTGATGCCTATATACATGATCATTGCCATGAATCCGTCATAACTATTTGCTTTTCTATCAATTGCCCAACAGTAATTTGTTTACCCACCGTATGTTTCTGCGCTCGAGAGAGAAGCCTCTAGTGAAAACTATGGCCCCCGGGTCTATCTTTATCATATAAAAAACATAAAAATACCTTGCTATAATTTATTTACTTTTATTTAGTTTAGTAATTTACTTTATCAATTTATCTCTATCAGACTTAATCCTTGCAAGTAACCGCTAAGAGGATTGACAACCCTCTTATTCGCGTTGGGTGCAAGTGTTTGCTTTTGTGTGTGTAGGTGTTGTTCACTGGATCTTGCTTGGTTCTCCTACTAGATTGATAACCTTGGTTCTTAACTGAGGGAAATACTTATCTCTACTATACTGCATCACCCTCTCCTCTTCGGGGAAATACCAACGCAGTCTACAAGTAGCAGTGTCCTCCACCTCGAGGACCCGAGCCTGGTCTTTGTCCCGAGCTGCCTTCTCTTCGGCCAGCTCCTTCTCGGCCCGTGCGGCCGCAGCCTTTTGTTGCTCTGCCTCCCGCTGAGTCTTCTTCAGCTCAGCCTTGAGAGCCTCAAGCTCCGTCGTCACAGCTGTCACATAAAACAGCTCGGCATTAGCATTATAGCTCACACAAAATTCAAGGTGCATGTGATAGCACGACAGTTTTTTACCTTGGGCCCGCTCGATCTACTTTTGCATCAGATCAAGGTCCTCCTTGGAGTGCTTAAGCTTCCGATTCATCTCCGCTATCTCCTCAGCTGCGGAGTTTGGAGCCGAGGACGAGACCTACACATACACATTTACTTGCTTAGTATCCCAGTTCGAATATCAATCCTCTGGTCGGCTTCTCTGGAAAACTAGCCAGAGTCTTGGGGGCTACTGCATTTTGGCTTTTCCAGCGACTATCTATCTCGACCCCAAAGCCAGTTCTTCGAACCAGCTTTGGGCTCGGGGGCTACCGCTAGCCACACATACATGCGCTACTTTACGGCACAATAAAAAGTCTTCGGATAAAAGCACCTACTTATATATGTAACAAGTGCTGGGAAACATACCTCGAAGCCCTTGAAGACCTCGTGCATTCCGGCCTCTATGGGCCGGAAGCCACACAGCGCCGTGCCGATAAGGGCACGGTGCTCTTCTGTGGTAGAGGTGCCCGTTAAGGCTACCTCCATCTTGTCAGCCCACCCCGTGGTAGCACACCCTGGGGCAGGAGGGGTGGGTAGAACAGCCTCAGATCCCACCACCGTCGTGGTGGGAATGGAGGCCTCCGACTGTGGCGTTGGCGCCGGAGATGCATGGGGCGGGGCCGCTGTCTGGCCCAACCCTTCTTTAGGGACCTCGGGGACCACGTCCCCTTGATCCCGTTCGGCCGAGGTCTTGGCCTCGGCCGCAGAAACTTGTACCTCAGTCCCCGTAGTGTTGACAGGGGGAACCGGGTCGGATGTCACCTCCCCCAGCCCTTCGAGGGCAGGAGGGGTCGCGGCATGCTCAGGAGTCGCGCTATCCGCCATCAAGGGTGGAGGCAGCCCGTCCAAGGCATCGTCGCCTATATGGAGATGCTGCGGACTGAGGAGTGGCGTGTTAGAAACTCTACATAGAAGAGACTTCCAAACTTACTTCGGGAATATTAGAATTTACCTCCGAGGTGCCGATTTTTGCCTCTTCGGCTGGAGGAGGTCGCCGTTCGACTCATCGAAGAGCGTGACCTTCTCCGGCGAGGCCCGCTTGCCGGCGGGATCGGTGGAAGACTTGCGCAGCCGTTTGAGGCCTTTGGGTGCGCGTCCTCCTCGGCGTCCTCGGACGCCGCTCTCTTTTCCTTAAGGGAAGGGTCTCCTTCCCTCGTGTTCCCCTCCTCGTCGTCCTCATGGGTGGAGGAGGCGTGGGTCTCCTGGGATCGAGTCGCCGAGGTGTCCCGTGTGCGAAGGCCGCCCTGCCCCCTTAATGGCTTCTGCTCCTTGGGGGGCACCACGTACGGCTCCTCAATCAAGAGGGACGTAAGTTGAGGGGACCTCTCCCCCTCTGGTAGCGGCGCCAGACACAGCATCTGCTGTGCCTTGGGGATCCACTTCTGAAAATGCGGAACCAGCCATTCAATTAAAAATCTATAAGATGGAAAGCAATGCGGGACTCCGATCTATGTGTTATAATTACCTCGGAGGCGTCGTGCGCGGCCTCAAAGCCACAGTCCCTCCCCTTTGGGGGGAACTCGTTCTTGGACGGCTTGAACAATGCCGTCCACATCCCGTACAGGGAGGTGCGAAAGAAGTGGTTGACGGGCACCGCGTCCTCGGGCTTGAATGCCCACATCAGACTTGCCCGAAGTTGCAGCGGCAGAATGCGGCGGTGGAGCATGACGTCAACCACGTCCACCAGCTTCACCTTCTTCTTGTCTACCAAGAATTGGATCTTCTGCTGCAGCTCCGTCACCTCCTTGGGGTTCCCCCAATCCATGCCCTTCCTCCTCCAAGAATTAAGCCTCCTCGGAGGGCCTGCAGAGAAGGTCGGGACTTCGGCCTGGCCGGCGGCGAGTGGCTCTGTGACGTAGAACCACTCGCGCTGCCACTCCTTGACGGTCTCGATGAAGGTGCCTTGGAACCAGTTGGCCTTCTGGTTCTTGATGACCATTGCTCCCCCGCACTCGACGAGCTCGGAGCTGCTGGACTTCGGCTTGATACCGAACGTCTTCAGCCACAACCCAAAGTGTGGCTCGACGCAGAGGAAGGTCTCACAGGCGATGATAAAAGAGGCGAGGTGGAGGATGGAGTTGGGGGCCAGATGGTGGAAATCTAGCCCATAAAAGAAATGGATCCCGCGCACTAAGGGGTGCAGCGAGAACCCCAGACCGCGGATGAGGTGGGGAATGAAGACTACCCTCTCCCCAGGGTTGGGAGTGGGCATGCGTCGGTTTGGCTCGGGTGCCGGGGTGGCGACGTCGGCCGGGATGTACCCCACGCTTCATAGCTCTAGGATCGTGCCTTCCATGATGGAGGAGCTGGCCCAGTGCCCCTTGAGGGCGGCGTCAGCCATGGCAGGGAACTTGGAGCTATGGGCGCTAAGGGGAAGTGTAGAGCTGGATCTGAGCGCTGGAGCTTGAAGGACAGTAGGCGGGGGGAATGGAAGCATGCTATTGCTATCGCTCTCCCTCTGCTCTTATAGGCTGGTAAAAGGCCAGGATTCCCCCCGGTTGTGCCGTTGAAATCGCCACTACCCAAAAAAAGATGCCATTATGCATACGGGGAGAAACAAAATCTTGATGATATCCCTTAAAAACGGGCACGGTCTCTGTTGCGACGGGACGTGTCAATGGGAAAACTGCCTCGGGCCGCAATTCGAGTAACCATAGCTGGCCCGCCCGGTTACAGGTGGTGTCGCTTTGGTAAAGTTGTCGGGCTTTAAGTACTATTCACAACTATACGGTTGGCCTTCGAAGCTAAGTTATCCCGCGTCTTCGGATGCAATCGGGTTTGAAAGAGCCCTTGTTCAGGGGCAAATCCCGTTGAGAAAGAGCCCGGTGAAAGCTCACGATGCGTGGAACGATGTCAAATCTTCGAGGGAGGAATTCGTTTGTCGAGCCGAAGACTCCAAGGCCGAAGTCAGTTTGCTGAAGAAGGGCGTCGTCCTCGGCGTAGAAGACCAGTTCGGGGGCTACTGACGGTGTCCTGGACTAGGGGTACCAACCTAGTTGGCCCATAGTCCTTGGGCCGAGCTTAGGGGCCCTCATTCTCATAAGGAAGGACTCCGGAAGCCTCACACCTCGACGTGATCAAGATAGCCTCTGCCGAAGACTTGAGGTGTACTCCAAGGACATCTTCGACCGCCGCCATGTGCATCTCTAGATTAGCAACCGACTATGTAACCCTAGGTACCCCTCTGGCATGTATATAAGCCAAGGGGTTTAGCCTGTAGAGGGGATCCAATCATAATCACATCCACCTAGCCTTAGGGTTAGAACACAACTTACGATCTCGAGGTAGATCAAGCTTGTACTCGATACACAATCATCAATACAATCAAAGCAGGACGTAGGGTATTACCTCTTTGAGATGGCCCAAACCTGGGTAAACACCATGTCCCTTGTCTCTGTTACCATTGATTCGAGATCCGCAGCTCGAGACCCCCTACCCCGAGGTCTGCCGGTTTTACCACTGACAAGAAGGACAATGTTCTACGCAAGTGGAACCATCACCAACCCTTGACCCACACGCTTCCGAAGAACAAAGTGAAGGCCCTCAACCAAGTGAACAAGATCAAGGGAAATATCAATTTCACGATGATGGTGATGCACCAAGTGATGCCCAAGATCAAGTTCATGACTCCGAGCAAGCTCAAGACGGCGCTCAAGATGATCAAGATGATGTTTCTCAAATTCATATTGAAGAGCTATTGGAGCGTCGTGCCATCAAGATTGCTTCCAAACTCAAACATCAAGAACATGTCAAGGAGAATGTCCTTGGAAGCTTAAGAAAGGGGGTAACCACTAGTAAACAATTGACAAACTTTTGTGAGCATCACGTGTTTGTTTCTTGTATTGAACCCCAAAAGGTACATGAGGCGCTCGAGGACTCGGATTGGCAAGAAGCCATGCATGATGAACTCAACAACTTCGAGCGCAACATGGTGTGGCAATTGGTGCCAAGGCCAAAGGAGAACCATAATACCATTGGAACCAAGTGGATCTTCAAGAACAAGCAATATGCGAATGGTGTTGTCGTTCGAAACAAGGCAAGATTGGTGGCTCAAGGCTACTGATACGTCTCCAACATATCTATAATTTATGAAGTATTCATGCCATGTTTATTAAAGTTTTGTATGATTTTGGTGCACTTTTATATGGATTTTATATGATTTTTATGGACTAACATATTGACCTAGTGCCCAGTGCCAGTTGCTGTTTTCTGCTTGTTTTTGGTTTTCCAGAAAATCCATATCAAACGAAGTCCAAATGCAGCGAAACTTTTTTATGATTTTTTTGGGACCAAAAGAGACCCCCGAAGCTTCGTGGAAGGACCAGAAGCCTTACGAGGTGCACACAAGCCACCACCGCGCGCTTGGGGGGGCAAGAGCGTCGTGGTACCTCGTGGCCCCCCTGTGGCCCTTCTTCGCATGATTCCAACGCCAAAAATTCTTATAAATACCAAAACCCCCAGAAATAACCCTAGCATGTAGACTACACCACCGCAAGCCTCTATACCTCCACGATCTCATCTGGAGGCCTTTTCCAGCACTCTGCCGGAGGGGGAAATCATCACCGGAGGCCATCTTCATCATCCCGGCGGTCTCCATGACGAGGAGGGAGTAGTTCACCCGCGGGGCTGAGGGTATGTACTAGTAGCTATGTGTTTGATCTCTGTCTCTCATGTTCTTGATTTGGCACGATCTTGATGTACTGCGAGCTTTGTTAATATAGTTGGATCATATGGTGTTTCTCCCTCTCTATCTCATTGTGATGAATTGAGTTTTTACCTTTGAGGTTTCACTATTATCGGATTGAATATTTTTATGCATTTGAGAACACTTGATGTATGTCTTGCATATGAATACCCGTGGTGACAATGGGGTATTATATTGATTCACCTGATGTATGTTTTGGCACTCAACTCGCGGATTCCCGAGGTGACATTGGGGTAATCTATGCATAGGGGTTGATGCACGTTTTCGTCCTACTTTCTCCGGTAAAAATCTTGGGGCACTCTTTGAAGTTCTTTGTGTGGATTGAATATTATGAATCTGAAGTTGTTTGATGCATATCGAATAATCAACTCACGGATACTTGTGGTGACATTGGAGTATCTAGGTGACATTAGAGTTGGTTGATGCGTATCATATGGTGTTATTTTAGTATGAACTCTAGGGCTGTTTGTGACACTTATAGGAATAGCTCGATAGATTGATCGGAAAGAATAACTTTGAGGTGGTTTCATACCCTACAACAATTTCTATCTTATGTTCTCCGCTAATAGGAACTTTGGAGTGATTCTTTGTCGCACGTTGAGGGATTGTTATATGGTCCAATTATGTTAGCATTGTTGAGAGATTGCATTAGTGAAAGTATGAACCCTAGGCCTTGTTTTCAAGCATTGCAATACCGTTTGTGCTCACTTTTGTTACTTGCTACCTTGCTGTTTTTTTATTTTCAGATTACAAAAACCTATATCTACTATCCATACTACACTTGTATCACCATCTCTTCGCCGAACTAGTGCACCTATACAATTTACCATTGTATTGGGTGTGCTGGGGACACAAGAGATTTCTTGTATTTGATTGCAGGGTTGTTTGAGAGAGACCATCTTCATCCTACGCCTCCCACGGATTGATAAACCTTAGGTCATCCACTTGAGGGAAAATTGCTACTGTCCTACAAAACTCTGCGCTTGGACGCCCAACACGAGTATACAAGAATAAGTTGTGTAGTAGACATCAAGCTCTTTTCTGTCGCTGTTGTCGGGGGGGTGAGTGCTTGAAGGTATATCTTTAGATCTTGCAATTGAATCTTTTAGTTTCTTGTTTTATCACTAGTTTGGTTTATAAAAGAAAACTACAAAAAAATGGAATTGAGGTTGCCTCATATTATTCATCTTTATAATGTCTTTCTTGAAAATGATGGAGCGGAAAATTGTGCTCAATTGATAGAAGAAGAATTCAATAAAATGTTTGGCATAAAATCTTTGAATGATGAGCATGATTGCAATGTTGTTAGTATGAATTCTATGAATATCCAAAATACTAAAGATGATTGCACTAGTCATGACAAAAATGTTTCTTATAAGCATGTCAATTTTTGTGGAGTGCATAAAGTTTGTGAAGACATGCCTTATAGGGATGATAGATTTTGTAAGAAGCATAAATATGATAGAACCAATTTTTTGCTCAAAGTGATAGATAAATTTGCTATGAAATTATGCTCTCTTTATCCCATTACTTGTGAACTTTGCAAAAAGGTTGGTCATCTTAATTTTCAATGCATATTTTTCACGATCAAATCATGGCCAAATATTGCAATAATTTGACCACCCTTGAACTTTATAATGAGCTTATTCTATTTTTGGGGTGTGAAGAATTGACACATAAAAATAGTTGGTTTAAAGTATTCATTCTCACGGATGACATTGAAACTAATCTAAAGGAAATCTATATGTTTTGTGTGGTAAATTGCAATGAGAATGCTTATATAGCCAACTATAGAAAAACGGGAAAACAAATAGAATATAAAAGAAATACTAATGGAAGGGTAAAGATTCCCCCTTTCCCTCCTATTTTCTCTCATGATAAAACATGTAACGAGGAGGAGCTTCCTATCCAACCAATCTCTTCAATAAGAAGCACGGAAGAATTAAATAAACCTACACATAATGTGGTAAAGAAAAAGAAAAGAAGGAAAAGTAGAGCTAAAAAGGTATATCTCCCAAATAATGTTGCTCCTATTATTGTTGTGCCTCATGAGAATGAATCAAAAATACTTGTGAAAGATGATACACTTGATGATGAAATTGCTTCTTTGTCTTATGGCATAATGTCCGAAGGAGCTATTGATGATGATTTTATTATACCTATTACTTGTTGTGATAATTACGATTGGGAAGATAATGATACTTCTTATAATCTTGAGAATCTTTTTGGCACCAACTTAGAAAATTATGATGATAATTATTATACTATTGGTGCTATTCATACTATTAATGATGAAAGTGATTATGCTTATGATATGCAAAGCCACAAGCTTGGGGATGCTATGTTTGATGAGAAGAAATTTGCTTATGTGGAGAGTAGTAAAAATTCTATGCTCGTAGATCATAAAAAGAATGCTTTATGTGATAGCTATATTGATGAATCCATTCATGATGATACTGAAAATTATTATGATAGAGGAACATATGATTCATGATGCTCTCTTTATGTTCCAATTCTTTATTTTTATGTGAGCATCGTTAAAATCATCATGCCTAGCTAAAAGGCATTAAAGAAAAGCGATTGTTGGGAGACAACCCAATATTTGTACCTAGTGTTTTTGTGTGTCCACATGATTAAGCTATTGTATTAATCATGTTTTATATATTTTCTTTCAATAATGTGCCAAGTAAAGCCTTTGGTATAGTGTAGATACTTGTTGATTCGATTCTGTGCAAAAACAGAAACTTTTGCGTCCAGTGCTGGAATTTCTATTCTGTAATGGAGCGTGAGATAATTCTGAAATTTTTAAATAGAATTGGGTTACAAATTGTTTACGTTTTCCTAATTTTTCAGAATTTTTGGAGGTACAGAAGTATGGTTTTTAAATCACTTACTACACGCTATTCTGTTTTTGACAGATTCTGTTTTCGATGCATAGTTTGCTTGTTTTAGTGTTTCCATAGCTTATATTGAGTAATATAAATTGTGGAAATGATAGAATACATTAGGCAATATTTGATAACAATTATTAAACTTGTCTTGACAGTACCTAAGTGGATGATTTATTTCTATCATACTAACCTATCTCACAAGATCCGTTAAGTTTTATGTGATTGAAGTTTTCAAGTTTTGGGTGAGATATCGATATGAGGAGAATAAAGAGTGGCAAGACCCTAAGCTTGGGGATGCCCAAGGCACCCCAAGTTAATATTCAAGGAAGACTCAAGCGTCTAAGCTTGGGGATGCCCCGGAAGGCATCCCCTCTTTCGTCTTCAACATTATCGGTAACCTTACTTGGAGCTATATTTTTATTCGTCACATAATATGAGTTTTGCTTGGAGTGTCATTTTATTCTGTTGATATTTGCTTGGTGTTATAAATAATCATGTTTTGTATCTTTTAGTTCAATAAAATGCCAATTATAGCCTTTACCATGCTCAGTTTGCAACTTTATGTGTTGCTGTTTGAAAACAGAAAGTTTTCTGTTATATCCTGATTTTTGGTGAATTTTCATAACATGATAAAAATCTGAAATTTTTACCCAGTAAGCATGCATGAGTTCTCTGTCACGTGGTAATTTTTCAGAATTTTTGGAGTTAGGGAAGTATGAATTCTTATTCCCCTTTTACAGACTGTTCTGTTTTGGCAGATTGCTGTTATAGTTGGATTGTTTGCATATGTTTGCTTGTTTAATGTTTCTATTTGTGGATAGGAGTATTAAATATGCAGAGGCATTTAGTATGCAATGTTTAATTATAATTTTAGTGATTTGCTACAGTAGAGAATGTTAAGATTTTGAGTTGATTTATACTAACTTATCTCACGAGTTCTTGTTGAGTTTTGTGTGGATGAAGTTTTTAAGATTTAGGGAAACCGTGATATGAGAGGAATTAAGGAGACACAAGAGCTCAAGCTTGGGGATGGCCAAGGTACCCCAAGATAATATTCCAAGAAGTCTCAAGCAACTAAGCTTGGGGATGCCCCGGTAGGCATCCCACCTTTCTTCATCAACACCTATCGGTTAGCCTAAGTTTTTACTTGTTCACATGATATGTGCTATTCTTGGGGTGTCCTTTTATTTTCATTTTTTTTGCTGTTTGAATAAAATTATTAAGATCTAAAATCTTTATATAGAGAGTGTCTTCACATAGCTACCCATTCACTAAACTACTCTTTGATCTTCACTTATATCTTTTGGAGTAGTTTGTCATTTATTCTTGTGCTTCACTTATATCCTATGAGTAAATTGTGAAAGAATTGAATATCATAAAGTTGAAATTATATGTGCTTCATATGCTTGTATCATGTCTAGTAGTAGTTTCACATTGGGTTTAGAAAGTGAAATCTATTGAAGCTTGACAATCACAATATTGGTCATACAAACAATTCATGAATGATTAGTATAAGGAAGAGAACTTTCACATATAAATATATTATCTTGGACATCTTTTATGATTGTGAATACCCATTAATTATTTTCAAACTTGAGCAAATTAGTTGAAGTTGGACAAGGAAGACAACGTAATGAGTTATGTTTGGGTATATTTGCATAGAAGTTATATTGTTATGGATCCTCCAACATGTGATGCTTGCTTAGGATCTTTTGCTAGCCAAAAATTCGTACTAAGTAGAGATACTACTTGTGCATCCAAAAACCATTAAACCCAGTTTCTTCCCATGAGTGTCCACCATATCTACCTATGGATTGAATAAGATCCTTCAAGTAAGTTGTCATCGGTGCAAAAAGCAATAAAAATTGCTCTTAAAATATGTATGATCTTTTATTGCAAGGGAAAATAAGCGTTGTATGAACTTGTGATGGTAAAGAAATAAAAGCGACGGACTGCATAATAAAGGTTGCTATCACAAGGGGCAATATAACGTGACGTTCCTTTGCATTAAGGGCTTGCACATCCAAAAATCAAAAGCGCATGACAACCTTTGCTTTCCTCTGCGAAGGGCCTATCTTTTACTTTATGTATTTATTTTTATGCAAGAGTCAATAGTATCCCTTCTCATTTCAACCTCAATTATTCTTTAGTTGGCAAGCATCATGTGGTGGGGAAAGATCCAGGCACATATGGCCAGTCAAATATATTTGATCATGAATTATTATTGTTGACAATTATCTCTATGATAAATAAGTTGGAAGGCGAAACATTAAGCCCCTATCTTTCTCTGTGTTCGATGGATGCCATTTGTTCTAAAAATCTGCTTTGAGTACTAGCAATCAAAGAAGACTATATGATAATTGAGTATGTGGAGCTCTTACTTAGACTTTGTTGAAGATAAGTTGAATTGCAATTGTTTGGTGACTAAGAACATAGGTTGTTACGTTTCAAGAGAATGCATTGTTTGAACCATAACATGTGAATGGATTGCTACTTTATCATGATGAGCTTTATGAGAAACAGTTGTTGTTATGATGCTAGGAAAAGTGATTGAAATTATCATTGATCAAACTTATGCACTATGCTAGTATTCACACTTCATAAATTATTTATTTTATCATTTACCTACTCGAGGACGAGCAGGAATTAAGCTTGGGGATGCTAATACGTCTCCAACGTATCTATAATTTATGAAGTATTCATGCCATGTTTATTAAAGTTTTGTATGATTTTGGTGCACTTTTATATGGATTTTATATGATTTTTATGGACTAACATAATGACCTAGTGCCCAGTGCCAGTTGTTGTTTCTGCTTGTTTTTGGTTTTCCAGAAAATCCATATCAAACGAAGTCCAAATGCAGCGAAACTTTTTGACGATTTTTTTTGGACCAAAAGAGACCCCTGAAGCTTCGTGGAAGGACCAGAAGCCTTACGAGGTGCACACAAGCCACCACCGCGCGCTTGGGGGGGCAAGAGCGCCATGGTACCTCGTGGGGCCCCTGTGGCCCTTCTTCGCGTGATTCCAACGCCAAAAATTCTTATAAATACCAAAACCCCCAGAAATAACCCTAGAATGGAGACTACGCCGCCGCAAGCCTCTGTACCTCAACGATCTCATCTGGAGGCCTTTTCCGGCACTCTGCCGGAGGGGGAAATCATCACCGGAGGCCATCTTCATCATCCCGGCGGTCTCCATGACGAGGAGGGAGTAGTTCACCCTCGGGGCTGAGGGTATGTACTAGTAGCTATGTGTTTGATCTCTCTCTCTCTCGTGTTCTTGATTTGGCACGATCTTGATGTACCGTGAGCTTTGTTAATATAGTTGGATCATATGGTGTTTCTCCCGCTCTATCTCGTTGTGATGAATTGAGTTTTTACCTTTGAGGTTTCACTATTATCGGATTGAATATTTTTATGCATTTGAGAACACTTGATGTATGTCTTGCATATGAATACCCGTGGTGACAATGGGGTATTATATTGATTCACTTGATGTATGTTTTGGCACTCAACTCGCGGATTCCCGAGGTGACATTGGAGTAATCTATGCATAGGGGTTGATCCATGTTTTCGTCCTACTTTCTTTGGTAGAAATCTTGGGGCACTCTTTGAAGTTCTTTGTGTGGATTGAATATTATGAATCTGAAGTTGTTTGATGCATATCAAATAATCAACTCACGGATACTTGTGGTGACATTGGAGTATCTAGGTGACATTAGAATTGGTTGATGCATATCATATGGTGTTATTTTAGTACAAACTCTAGGGCTGTTTGTGACACTTATAGTAATAGCTCAATAGATTGATCGGAAAGAATAACTTTGAGGTGGTTTCTTACCGAGGAAGAAGCTACCTGGGAAACAGAGGATTTTCTGAGATCGGCATATCCACACTTGTTCCCTGAGCAACCGAATCACGAGGACGAGATTCATTCTAAGGGGGGTAGGTTTGTGACACCCTGGTTTTTGGCAACTTTTTCTTTTCAAAATCTTTCTGGCTTTATTTGCAATTTGGAGGGTTTTTGAATCTTTTCAGTTGACTTTGGACTTAGGAAACTTTTGAATTCCTCCCAAAGACCTCATCATCTTGCCAAAATCTTGTCACACACCACCTGGATCAAATTCCAATTTTCAATCTTTCCCAATAAATCATTTTCTTCCTTCGGGAAAATCTGTCATCACTATGGGTTATGAAGCAACCTATAGTTCTGATGATCAGAAAAATTCCAAGTTAATACCACACCTTCTTGTCATCATCTACTCCCACAATCTTCTAAATCATCTTATGGTCCAGTATAAAATTTTGTCCACAAAACTCCATTTACCTTATGGACAGTACTGGCCCTTTGTGAAGCAGCCCATATTTTCCCAACTCAGAAAACTCTCAACTAATTCCCTGAGATACTAGGGAACCTATCTTGCCACAATATCCAAAAATATCATCTTGTCCAGTACAAATTTTCAGCAGCAATATTCTGCCAAGTTTCTGCTCATTTACAACCTCTGTGAAGGAAGTACCATCTAGAGGTATCCAATTGAGCTGAAATTTTTATGACATCTTCTATCCACCAAATAACCCTCCCACACCAAATTTCAGCTCCAGCAGATCAACCAGATGAGTGCAACAAGCTCATCTTGTTTCTGGACCAGTAACAGCAGTTGTACATGAACCACCTTCAAATCTTGTTGAAAACTTCTCAATTTTGTCTAGTTTGGAGTCCTTCCAAAGTAGATCATCCTAGACATCTCTACTGGCTCCACCTCCAGCTCACCTCTCCTCCAAATCTCTCTCAAAGTTTCTGTCAGAAACTATTCATGAAGTTACACTTCGAACCAGAGTGCATCTAGTCGAGCCAGTGACACAGAGAGGCTAAGTGGTCAAGGGTCGACATGATGGACAAGATGCGCCAGGCTTGCGTGGCCTCCAGATGCCTGTGCCCATGGTGAGCACGGCAATGGCATGCCAATGCACGCGCTCTGCACTGCGTCCGCGTCTGATGTGATGCATCCGGCTGCCCCGCCTGACCGCGCCTTGTCCCAGCTCGCCGACATCCTCTCCTCCACCCACCTGGCCATTCTGGAATGCTCCCCTCGCCGGAATCGTCCCCGGCGGCCGCCACCGCACACGGGCACTGTGGCACCCGTGCGACCACAGTGGCCCTGCTGGCCGTCGTCTTCCCCCGCTAGCCGCCACCGTCCGCATTAACTTCTCTGCCCTCTCCTATCCAGTCACCCACGTCGAGCCAGCTAGTGCAGCGTCCTTGCACCGGCGACATGGCCGAGCTCTGCCAGGTTCCAGAGAGCTCGCCCCCGCCTATAAAAGGCCATGGCCAGCCCTTCCTAGCCCCTCACCGCACTCCGCCTACTCCCAATTGAGCTCCCGAGCAACGAGCCAAGGCCGAGAGGACCTCTGGCCTCGCATCTCGCTGGCGATCCGCCACCACCCAAACTCCGCCACCTCGCCATTTCGCTCCACCCCAGCCTCAACCGACAGCACGCGCGAGCTCATCTAGCTCACCTGACCCTGCCTGAACCTCTGCCCGACCGAAACTCTGCCGGAATCTCCGTCTCCGACGACACCCGAGCGCAGTCGCCGCCGGAGAGGAAGGGGACGACGTCGTCCGGCCATCTCTCGTCACGCTACGGGTACGTACGTGTTCGTCTCCGTGAGCTCGTTCCATCCCCGTAGTCACCGGACCCCGCCGCCGTCTGTGTCGCCGGCGACCATCGCCGGAGCTCTGCAACTCTCTGTTCCCTTTCTCCCCCTTTTAAATCTGACAGAGGTGCCCGCTAGTCAGTGGCTCGCCGAAGCGGTAAGTGGAGGCGCCCTGGCGAAATACGTCTTTGACGTGGCCCTCTGATGATTTTCTATTTTCTGTTTTTAAATCAGATTTGACCAGTAACTTTGACCATCTATAACTTTTTATCCATAACTCCAAATCAATTGATTCTTTTTGCATTGGGTTTGTCTTGAGCTCCTCTATTTTCTGGTAAAACTTGGTATTTTTCTCATGCTCACAGAATTTCTGGTGAACAGAACAGTGTAATGTGACATTTTCCTTTGCATTTTCAAAATATTTTCAGAAGGAAATCCTTTTGGTTTTGAAGCCCAGGAGTTTGTGGACAACCCAACAGAGCAAGGCAAGCCATGTCATCCATTACATGAAGCATTTCAATAGTGTTGGTTATTTAATTGAATTATATGCATTAGTTTAACATGTGAAAGTTCATAGTAATTTACTTTAATGCATAGCTACTGTCAGGTTAAGTTATTTATGATGAATATACATGCTTGTTAAGTACTTGACAATACTAAACCTAATTGGTTGATCAAGTGCCACCTATCCGGACTTATCCATGCAGCCACATTTGCCGGTATGGGACGGCCTTGACTTGGTCTGGCTTTGTGCTCTTTTATCGGTACCACCAAAGAGGCAGGGTTATGCGTGCGTGCTACCCTGATCAGGTAGACGACGATAATCCTGTGAGCCCAGTGAGTTATTTTGCCGGCGTCCCCGTTTGGGACAGTTTAGTTAGCCACGACGGTGGCAGGTGTCACGGGGTGACACAGGGGCCACCCAGGACATGATCCTGGGAGGGTATGATTGTCGGTGGTACGATGGAGGAGTCACGGGTTAGGCAAGTTTCGTTGGAGCAGCACCGGTCCACCCAAGAGGGAAGTGTACCGAGGTACGAGACCAGGAGCTCCATGGTGTGGGTAAAGTGCGCAACCTCTGCAGAGTGTAAGAATCTATTCGAATAGCCGCGTCCACGGTATTGGACAGTCCGTACTAGGCCACTGATTGGTCAACCGCAATAATGATAATAATGATGGAAGAACTTGTCTTATGTTCGGAAGTACTCAATGGATCATGAGTATCTTGAGGGTTGTGGGACAACCCAGAAGAGAGTAAGTTGGTGTTTGGTAACGGTAGCACCTAAGCACTTAATATGATCATTGCCATGCTATTGTTTGTTGCATTGTTATGGTTGCTGTGAGCTTGCGAGTACATTCCAAGTACTCACCTAGCGTATCATGCCAGATGCAGGAGAAGCCGAGGACGGAGGTCCCGATGGTTCGTGCTACGCTAACTAGGCCGTGTCCCAGCAGTGTCCCTGTGGATGGAGTTTTCCGCGCTATGTTCCGCCACGCCGTAGAATCACCCAGTAGTATCGAGGCCCTTCTATGTTCCATAAATAATGTAGATATTGTCATAGCACATGATGTGCTTCTGGCCTCGCCATCGATGTAAATTATGAGCTTGTACTCGAGATATATCAATAAAGTTCAGTTCAGTTCTGTTCCAAGTTGTTGTGTGTTTCCAGAAGACAAGATCTCTGGGTTGGAAACACTGGGTAAACCAGTCCTCTAAGCCGGGGTGCCACAACGCTTGGTATCAGAGCCGCGCTGACTGTAGGACACCCTAGTTAACCCTGCGCTAGAACCGTGACTAGTTTAGAGTCTTGGTGTGTGCTTTGCTTGTTGCATCTGTTTGCTGCATGGCATGAATATAGTTTTTATTGTGCTAACCGTTGGCCTTGTGAGTGTAGATGGCACCAGTTCCGTACCACTACAATCATGAGCCGACACCGTTCACTTTTCCAGTACTACTTCGTAGTGTCTGGCTTCGGCTGTATCCCAACGGCGAAGACCCAGTGTACCAGGTGTTTCGAGAGAAGCTTGCTGGTTCAGTGTACGAGTATCATGCGGAGGCCTTTCTTACTGCGAGTTCGGATATTGGCAGCTACTCTCGCTCTTCCAAGGGCAGAACTGCTTCTACTCCGGAGTTGGCGATCCAGTTTGCTGCGATGGAGGCTCTCGCTGACTTGCGCTTCCACGAGGTCGAGATGCAGACTCATCCAGGTTTCTTTCACTACCCCACCCTGTCGCGTGCGACAGGGCGAGTCCTTTTCGCACCTGTTGACCCGGCGAGTGATCGTGCTACTGGTGTTTTATCTCGTTATCTGAACGCCAGTTACCGTATGATCACTTCACTAGCTGAGGAGCTGACTCATGCCCGAGGGGCACTTGCAGCTGTTGCGGCAGCACAGTCTCCTCCTCCACCTCCATTTTCACCCGTGTATACTCTACCCGTTCCACCTTCTGAGACTCCTTCTAGCTCGTTCGGACCGCCAGGCTTTTCGTCTGG
Organism: Elymus sibiricus; assembly: GCA_039707655.1. Taxonomy (NCBI): domain Eukaryota; kingdom Viridiplantae; phylum Streptophyta; class Magnoliopsida; order Poales; family Poaceae; genus Elymus; species Elymus sibiricus. The sequence continues at coordinate 247,136,600 of CM077664.1, read as the reverse complement.
TAACTGACGTGAGACCCCGGCAGAGTGGGCCTCACTCCTAGCTACTCCCGCTGCTCCGATGCTGCGGCGTCGTGCTTCTTCTCCTTCAGAGGGGGAACCTTCCCGTCAGCGTCGCCGTGTTACCTTTGACCCGGAGACCGAGGTTCACATCATCAGCTCAGATTCCGAGACAGGATCAGATGACGAGGAGTCTTCAGTTTGCCAGTGTCCGTACCACCCGCACTACTAGAGTGGAGACTTGAGTCTCAGTGCATGCATCATAGCATCTCTGCATATGTCAACTGCTGTATGAGTAGTCCAGCCATGATAATTCCCCTACTAGCTTGTCATGTATGATGTTGGGTTGCCTTGTATAATTATGTTGTTCTCCTTATCTTCTCTTTTATTTGGCTTCTTTTTCTGGTGCCATATTGCTGTGCTTCCCTTATGGATGTTGCTCATCGATTCGGTATTTTACAATGGGAACAAATTTAGGATGAAGAGGTGTAGTAATCAAGGCGGCGATGGAACTCCCGTCCGTCGATCCGCCAGACAAGCAGGACAGTTACCAGAAGATTTGCCACCTCCACCATCTCAGTCACCGACCACTGATCAGATCATGAGAATGTTTGAGGAGAAAAGAAATCAAGATCTCATGGAATTTCTGAAAAGTATGCAGACTATGGTGGGTCAGAATAACAACAATGGGACACACTCTAAATTATCTAATTTTCAGCGGACCAAGCCACCTAGTTTTGGTCAAGCTGTGGATCCTATGGAAGCTGATGACTGGCTGGGGACCATGGAAAAGAAGTTGGACATAGCCCGCTGTGATGAGTCAGACAAGGTTCCTTTTGTTACTCACTACCTGGAGGGACCAGCAGCTATATGGTGGGATAATACAAAAATAATGTGGCCTTATGGGGAAGATATTTCTTGGGAAAAGTTCAAGGAGGTATTCCGCAAGTATCATATTCCTACCGGCATAATGAAGGTGAAACAGAGGGAATTTCTTGCTCTTACTCAAGGGAACATGTCAGTGGGTGAGTATCTGAATAAGTTCAATAATCTGGCACGGTACTCTACCCATGACGTGTCCACAGAAGAAAGAAAGATTGATCGATTCCTAGGAGGACTCAATCATACCCTTCGCTGTCAGCTTTGTATGCTTGACTTCCCTGATTTCCAGACTCTGGTGAACAAGGCTTTCATAGCTGAACGAGAGCATAAGTCAGGATATGATGATCGCAAGCGGAAGTTTGAACCCAAGAAAGACAACCGTGAGCAGTTTGCACTGAAGCCACGTATCTGGCAACCAGGTCCATCTGAATACAAGCCTGCCTGGAACAATGGCAACAACAACAATAAGGCCGTCAGCCAAGACAAGACCTTTGGCAAACAGCCAGTGCTGGAGGACTGCCGTCGCAACAACACATGCTTTACTTGTGGCCAGAGCGGGCATTACTCCAAGCAGTGTCCCGCAAGAAATGGGAAGCCATCATCCGACTACAAGCCACAAGTCAACAATGTTGGACGCCGCCCCAACCCGAACTTCTATCGCAGCCAAGTCCATCATATCTCCACTGAGGAAGCCCGCGAAGCACCAGATGTGGTCCTTGGTATGTTTTCTATTAACGACATACCTGCAATAATTTTATTCGATTCTGGGGCTTCTCATTCGTTTATTTCGCAGAGTTTGGCCACCTTGCACAAATTTTCTCCTTCTCTTTTGGACAAAATCATGGTGGTACAATCCCCTGGCTCCATGCTCAGAACAAATGTGATATATAAGGATCTGGAAATTTCGATACATGGCGTCAAGTTTCCAGCTACTCTTGTTGCCATTGAATCCCCTGGACTGGATATATTACTGGGGATGGATTGGTTGACACCACATCAGGTGTGTATCAACTGTGCCACCAGGACGGTGACACTGGTTAACCCGGCAGGCCAAACAGTGCAATTCACTGCTAGCAGAATGATGTCAAAGAAGGAAATGGCATTCAAAGCCACAACTACAGACATAAATCTGATTTCAGTAGTCAGTGAATTCCCGGACGTATTTCCGGAAGAAATACCAGGAATGCCACCTGATCGGGAACTGGAGTTCGCTATTGATATTGTTCCCGGAACTGCTCCAATTTACAAGAAGTACTACCACATGCCTTCCCCAGAGCTGGTGGAACTAAAGAAACAGTTGGATGAATTATTGCAAAAAGGGTACATTCGTCCGAGCACTTCACCATGGGGATCACCTGTGCTGTTTGTTAAGAAGAAGGATGGCAGTCTACGAATGTGCGTGGATTATCGTCAACTGAATGAGGTCACCATCAAAAATAAATATCCGCTCCCCCGCATTGATGATTTGTTCGACCAGTTGAACGGGGCCCGGGTATTCTCCAAGATTGATCTTCGAACGGGGTATCATCAGTTAAAAATCAGGAAAGAGGATATCCCCAAGACAGCCTTCACTACTAGATATGGTCTGTATGAATTTACAGTCATGTCATTTGGGCTGACAAATGCTCCAGCATACTTTATGAGCATGATGAACAAGGTCTTCATGGACTTCTTGGACAAATTCGTGGTAGTATTCATCGACGATATTCTCATCTACTCCAAAGATGAAGAAGAGCACACGCAACACCTCCGTACTGTCCTGGAAAGACTAAGGACCCATCGCTTGTATGCCAAATTCAGTAAATGCGAATTTTGGCTAAGAGAGGTGGGATTTCTGGGACATGTTCTGTCAGAACAAGGTGTGGCTGTCGACCCCAGCAAAGTGACCGCGGTATTAAACTGGAAGACACCAGCCACAGTAACTGAAGTCCGCAGTTTTCTGGGATTGGCAGGCTACTATCGTCGCTTCATTGAAGGCTTCTCAAAGATAGCCAAACCATTGACAGAACTGTTGAAAAAGAACCACAAGTTTGCCTGGACGGAAGAATGTGATAGCAGTTTCATGGAATTAAAGACGAGGCTAACTACGGCCCCTGTCTTAGTTCTTCCAGACCTCCACAATAACTTTGATATATACTGCGATGCTTCCAGGCGTGGAATCGACTGCGTTCTAATGCAAGAGGGAAAGGCTGTAGCATATGCATCCAGACAGCTACGAGCCCATGAAGAGAACTATCCCACTCATGATTTGGAATTGGCAGCCGTGGTTCATGCATTGAAGATTTGGAGGCATTATCTCATTGGGCAGCGGTGTGAAATATACACAGACCATAAGAGTCTTAAGTATATTTTCACCCAACCTGACCTTAACCTCAGGCAGAGAAGATGGCTTGAACTGGTCAAGGACTATGACATTGGAATCAATTACCATCCGGAAAAAGCCAATGTGGTCGCAGATGCTCTCAGTAGAAAACAAGGCACCATAAATGCAATAATGGAGGGTATCCATCCCAGGCTACAAGAAGAATTTGCTAAGTTGAATATGGTGCTATGCGGCCCAATTAGCCCGGAAACCTTGGAAATTATTCCGACACTTATGGAAGAAAATAAGATAGCTCAGAAATCAGATAAAGGTATACAAGATATCAAGGAGCATATTCAGCAAGGGAAGGCCAAGTCCTTCCGAATTGATGACCAGGGCACTTTATGGTTTGAGGACCGAATATGCGTACCCGATCAAGAAAATTTGAGACAACAAATACTCAGAGAGGCACATGAATCCGCATACTCTATCCATCCGGGAGGAACAAAAATGTACCAGGACTTGCGAGAGACCTTTTGGTGGCCCGGAATGCGAAGGGATATTGCATACTATGTCGCCTGTTGTGACATCTGCAACAGAGTCAAGGCTGAACATCAGAAACCCGCCGGACTACTGCAACCTTTACCAGTTCCCCAGTGGAAATGGGATGACATATGCATGGACTTTATTGTTGGACTACCCAAGTCAACAAGAGGCCATGATGCTATCTGGGTCATCGTGGATATACTTACAAAAGTGGCTCACTTTATTCCGGTAAAGACCACTTTCAAAGCTAATCAGCTTGCATAGCTCTACATGTCCCGGATAGTCAGCCTTCACGGAGTACCCAAGTCTATCACATCGGATAGAGGCTCCTTATTCACTTCAGCATTCTGGCTGCGTTTGCACCAAGCCCTGGGAACCGTGCTAAAGCATAGTACGGCATATCATCCACAGACAGATGGACAGACCGAACGTGTGAACCAGATATTGGAAGATATGCTTCGGTCTTGTGCTCTCACCTATGGACCCAAATGGGAGGATAGTCTACCCTATGCAGAATTCTCTTACAATAACAGTTATCAGTTGAGTCTTAAGATGTCACCATTTGAAGCGATGTATGGACGAAAGTGTCGCACTCCTTTAAATTGGTCTCAGACAGGAGACAGCCGTATCTTCGGCATGGATTTGATGCTCGAGGCTGAGAAGCAAGTCAAGGATGTTCAGGAACGTCTTCGAGCAGCCAAGTCCCATCAAAAGAGTTACTATGACCCTAAGCACCGAGAAGTAACTTTTGAGCCTGGAGAATATGCTTATCTCCGAGTTACCCCCATGAAAGGAATAAAGAGGTTTCACACCCGAGGAAAGCTTGCACCGAGATATATCGGTCCCTTTCCAGTAATGGCTAGAAGAGGCAGAGTGGCATATCAGCTGGAATTACCACCAGAGTTGTCTGACGTTCATGATGTCTTCCACATTCACAACTGAGAAAGTGCATTGCACCACCGATCAAGCAGGCAGACATAAGTGAGCTAGAGCTGACTAAAGACTTGACCTACGAGGAAAGACCTGTCAGAATATTGGATGAGATGGAAAGAACTACCAGGAGTAAAGTAATCAAATTTTACAAAGTATTGTGGGAGCATCATACCGAGGAAGAAGCTACCTGCGAAAGAGAGGATTTTCTGAGATCGTCATATCCACACTTGTTCCCTGAGCAACCGAATCTCGAGGACGAGATTCATTCTAAGGGGGGTAGGTTTGTGACACCCTGGTTTTTGGCAACTTTTTCTTTTCAAAATCTTTCTGGCTTTATTTGCAATTTGGAGGGTTTTTGAATCTTTTCAGTTGACTTTAGACTTAGGAAAATTTTGAATTCCTCCCAAAGCCCTCATCATCTTGCCAAAATCTTTTCACACACCACCTGGATCAAATTCCAATTTTCAATCTTTCCCAATAATTCATTTTCTTCCTTCGGGAAAATCTGTCATCACTATGGGTTAAGAAGCAACCTATAGTTCTGATGATCAGAAAAATTCCAAATTAATACCACACCTTCTTGTCATCATCTACTCCCACAATCTTCTAAAACATCTTATGGTCTAGTATAAAATTTTGTCCAGAAAACTCCATTTACCTTCTGGATAGTACTGGCCCATTGTGAAGCAGCCCATATTTTCCCAACTCAGAAAACTCTCAACTAATTCCCTGAGATACTAGGGAACCTATCTTGCCACAATATCCAAAAATATCATCTTGTCCAGTACAAATTTTCAGCAGCAATATTCTGCCAAGTTTCTGCCCATTTACAACCTCTGTGAAGGAAGTACCATCTAGAGGTACCCAATTGAGCTGAAATTTTTATGACATCTTCTATCCACCAAATAACCATCCCACACCAAATTTTAGCTCCAGCAGATCAACTAGATGAGTGCAACAAGCTCATCTTGTTTCTGGACCAATAACAGCAGTTGTACATGAACCACCTTCAAATCTTGTTGAAAACTTCTCAATTTTGTCTAGTTTGGAGTCCTTCCTAAGTAGATCATCCCAGACATCTCTACTGGCTCCACCTCCAGCTCACCTCTCCTCCAGATCTCTCTCAAAGTTTCTGTCAGAAACTATTCATGAAGTTACACTTCGAACCAGAGTGCATCTAGTCGAGCCAGTGGCACAGAGAGGCTAAGTGGTCAAGGGTCGACATGTTGGACAAGATGCGCCAGGCTTGCGTGGCCTCCAGATGCCAGTGCCCGTGGTGAGCACGGTAATGGCATGCCAATGCACGCGCTCTGCACTGCGTCCGCGTCTGATGTGATGCATCCGGCTGCCCCGCCTGACCGCGCCTTGTCCCAGCTCGCCGACATCCTCTGCTCCACCCACCTGGCCGTTCTGGAATGCTCCCCTCGCCGGAATCGTCCCCGGCGGCCGCCACCGCACACGGGCACTATGGCACCCGTGCGGCCACAATGGCCCTACTGGTCGTCGTCTTCCCCCGCTAGCCGTCACCGCCCGCATTAACTTCTCTGCCCTCTCCTATCCCGTCGCCCACGCCGAGCCAGCCAGCACGGCGTCCTTGCGACGGCGAAGTGGCCGAGCTCCGCCAAGTTCCAGAGAGCTCGCCCCCGCCTATAAAAGGCCATGGCCAGCCCTTCCTAGCCCCTCACCGCACTCCGCCTACTCCCAATTGAGCTCACGAGCAACGAGCCAAGGCCGAGAGGCCCTCTGGCCTCGCATCTCGCCGGCGATCCGTCGCCACCTCGCCGTTTCGCTCCACCCCAGCCTCAACCGACTGCACGCGCGAGCTCATCTAGCTCTCCTGACCCTGCCTGAACCTCTGCCCGACCGAAACTCCGCCGGAATCGCCGTCTCCGACGACACCCGAGCGCAGTCGCCGCCGGAGAGGAAGGGGACGGCGTCGTCCGACCATCTCTCGTCACGCTACGGGTACGTACGTGTTCGTCTCCGTGAGCTCGTTCCATCCCCGTAGTCGCCGGACCCCGCCGCTGTCTGTGTCATCGGCGACCATCGCTGGAGCTCGCAACTCTCTGTTCCCTCTCTCCCCCTTTTAAATCTGACAGAGGGGCCCGCTAGTCAGTGGCTCGCCGAAGCGGTAAGTGGAGGCGCCCTGGCGAAATACGTCTTCGACGTGGCCCTCTGATGATTTTCTATTTTCTGTTTTTAAATCAGATTTGACCAGTAACTTTGACCATCTATAACTTTTTATCCATAAGTCCAAATCAATTGATTCTTTTTGCATTGGGTTTGTCTTGAGCTCCTCTATTTTCTGGTAAAACTTGGTATTTTTCTCATGCTCACAGAATTTCTGGTGAACAGAACAGTGTAATGTGACATTTTCCTTTGCATTTTCAAAATATTTTCAGAAGGAAATCCTTTTGGTTTTGAAGCCCAGGAGTTTGTGGACAACCCAAAAGAGCAAGGCAAGCCATGTCATCCATTACATGAAGCATTTCAATAGTGTTGGTTATTTAATTGAATTATATGCATTAGTTTAACATGTGAAAGTTCATAGTAATTTACTTTAATGCATAGTTACTGTCAGGTTAAGTTATTTATGATGAATATCCATGCTTGTTAAGTACTTGACAATACTAAACCTAATTGGTTGATCAAGTGCCACCTATCCGGACTTATCCGTGCAGCCACATTTGCCGGTATGGGACGGCCTTGACTTGGTCTGGCTTTGTGCTCTTTTATCGGTACCACCAAAGAGGGAGGGTTATGCGTGCGTGCTACCCTGATCAGGTAGACGACGATAATCCTGTGAGCCCAGTGAGTTATTTTGCCAGCGTCCCCGTTTGGGACAGTTTAGTTAGCCACGACGGTGGCAGGTGTCACGGGGTGACACAGGGGCCACCCAGGACATGACCCTGGGAGGGTATGATTGTCGGTGGTACGATGGAGGAGTCACGGGTTAGGCAAGTTTCGTTGGAGCAGCACCGGTCCACCCAAGAGGGAAGTGTACCGAGGTACGAGACCAGGAGCTCCATGGTGTGGGCAAAGTGCGCAACCTCTGCAGAGTGTAAGAATCTATTCGAATAGCCGCGTCCACGGTATTGGACAGTCCGTACTAGGCCACTGATTGGTCAACCGCAATAATGATAATAATGATGGAAGAACTTGTCTTATGTTCGGAAGTACTCAATGGATCATGAGTATCTTGAGGGTTGTGGGACAACCCAGAAGAGAGTAAGTTGGTGTTTGGTAACGGTAGCACCTAAGCACTTAATATGATCATTGCCATGCTATTGTTTGTTGCATTGTTATGGTTGCTGTGAGCTTGCGAGTACATTCCAAGTACTCACCTGGCGTATCATGCCAGATGCAGGAGAAGCCGAGGACGGAGGTCCCGATGGTTCGTGCTACGCTAACTAGGCCGTGTCCCAGCAGTGTCCCTGTGGATGGAGTTTTCCGCGCTATGTTCCGCCACGCCGTAGAATCACCCAGTAGTATCGAGGCCCTTCTATGTTCCATAAATAATGTAGATATTGTCATAGCACATGATGTGCTTCTGGCCTCGCTATCGATGTAAATTATGAGCTTGTACTCGAGATATATCAATAAAGTTCAGTTCAGTTCTGTTCCAAGTTGTTGTGTGTTTCCAGAAGACAAGATCTCTGGGTTGGAAACACTGGGTAAACCGGTCCTCTGAGCCGGGGTGCCACAGCATCCGACCGCCGCGGACGCCATGGTCTTCTTGAATGACCCCTCTAGTGGTTCCTCCTCTGATGACGACTACTCTGTCACCAGCTGGGTATGCCTCTCTCCTCTCTCTCGTTCCCCTAGGCGTAGGGTTATGATTTGAAATTGAGGATTTTAACCCGGCGGCCGATTTGAGTCATTTCTTCCTCTTGTAGCTCCCTAGGACCATCACTTGCAAGGAATGGAGCGGGGTAGTTGAAGATCTGCCTGTTCGTTGTCAGCATCAATCTCCATGTGTGAAGTTAGTGGCTTTTGAATCTGTGAACAGTGGGAGGAAGTTTCTGGCATGTGCAGAGAAGGTTAGGCCCACTTTTGTTGTTAGAAATCATTTGTTAGATATGATTCAGGCACTGTCATTGTGCTATGTTATTCTGGATGTGATTAAGACACTGTCACAGTTCTACCTAGTATCTAAAAATGTTGCCATCTCATCAGCGGTGCCCTGAGAAAATTATTTGGCACCGCTTCAGCAGTTTGTGCAGCCAACTTTGCTCCACACATCCGGCCAGCCAAGCAATAAAATACTAATACTTTATGGCACGAAGGAACTGGGCATCGGAGCAACTAGGTGCTCCGGTTCCCTGAATTTTTCCTCTGGCATCGGCTCGGCAGTGCAGGGCACCGGTGCCAAATGTAGCAAAAGTTGATTTGGCACCGGTTTTGGCCTACATAGTGGAGGGCCTTAGTGCTATTAGTTCTATGTGATTAAATTTGTGCATGTACATACCTGGTAGTATTAATTTGATGTCATTCAAACACTGTCACTGTGCTGTTGCAGTTATATTTAGCTTCCTCATAAAATGGTCAATTTGCTATTATACATGACTAAGAACTTGTAGCGTTGTTGAAGTTAATTATAGTTTGCGATGTTCCTGAATTTGGTTGTTGTCTTAGTAGCAATTAATTCATTTGCACATTGAACTTTTTGAGAAGATATGTCATAATTAATGTGTTTATTCAGTTTTTCAAAATATGTATGTGGTGATTTTCTAAGTTGCTAGAAACCCATTTTTCTACAATTGTAACTGATTTAGTTTTAAATATTATAGGATGAACGAAAGTGTTCTTACCTGGAGTGGGTTGTTCAAGAGTGGCCACAGTCTTTGAAGATGTGCCTAGCAAAGCTTTGGAGCATGTATGAGGAAGAGAATAGAGATAGGCTTAGAGAAAATGTTGTCACCGCTGAAGAATATTTCAAGATACGGGAAAAAAAGAGGAAGATGGAGAATGATCTCAGATTTTGACTTTGCTGAGATGGTGTTTCAGAAGGAGGAGGTACTTTTCCAGTTGGGCAGTGCAAAACAGGCTCTTACTGAACTGAAAGCAGAGCTGGAGAAGACAAATTTGGCTGATCATGCACGCATCCACAAACATACATCAGCCGATTAGGGAAATTAATGAATATATTATTCTAATATTGTGCTCAACATACTTTTTGCTTATGAAGGTGAACTAGCTATATGGTGTACTGTGCTGTTGTGACATAGCTATTGTACTGTGATGGTAAAATATATTTGTGTTCCTGATATGAAAGTGGTAAACAGCTGTTCGATATGAAATGTGATTTTGCTTAATACTGGGAGTATTAATAGTAAACTAATAAACATGCTAAATGGGTCATGACACTTTACAAACGTTTCTAACAGTAAAAGCGTGTGTGATGGATAGCCCAATGTCATACAGTTTTCTTCACCGAACTGTGTGTGATATACTTGAATAACGCAAACGCTTAACTGAGGCAGAGCGTCTGTGATCGCTCCACCTATCAGAGACGAGACTATATAGAAAGCTGTGCGTGATGCGGTCTGACAAAACAAACAATTGTTTCATAATTACTGTGTGGGATGGCAAGACGATCTCAAACGGCTTGTCCGACGAAACGTCTGCGTTAGCTCCCCCGATCGCACACTAGCATATGCGCTAAGCGTGTGTGACCGAAGAACCTATCGCCGACGGTTTTTGGGTCGTGTGGGATGGACATCCCCCTATCGCACGCACAGGCAAGGCGACGGTTTAAAACTCTGTCACGGAAAGGGGGTAAAAACCGTTTGTATAGCACGTCGCTGCACCAGTGAAGCCTTCATCATATCCAACTTCACTGCAGAAAAGCCATTAGATCCATGGGTCTTTTTCTTGAAAGCATTCATATCCTATCACCACATTGTCCGTGATAAAGCCTTCTTGGAACAAATGCACCTTGCGTTGGTGAACTAACCTCAGGCAGAATCATTTTTAGCCTATTAGCTAACATTTTTGAAATTTTTATACACCACATTGCATAATCTAACATGCCTATATTGGGTGGTTACCTTTGGGCACTCCACCTTACGAATCAAGACAATATTTATGGTATTCCACCTCTCAGGTACCTTTTTCGTATTTATTGCATCTAGAACTTCATTGGTCAACTCGTCACCCGCAATTTGAGGCTCGAAACTTGGAGATTTTAAATCGAAATAAAAGGGCGGGTAACTTGAATCGAGAAAGGTTCTTGAGCAGATGAAACATATATGGTCTATGACGTTGGGAAGTGCACGTGTTGCTGAGATGTCAGTCGATTATGTTATATTGAGAAATAGAGGTGTGAGCTATGGAATGACTATGGTAAGATACTCATTGGCTCATTGTTTTGGCCAGATCCAGCTGAAGTGTCTCCTTTCACTAACATGGAGTCGAAGTGTTCGTCTGCTAGTGGAGTTTTCGAGCCAGTTCCCTGTGGATTAATGTCCAGACTTTAGCCATTGGTACCTAGTTTAGTCTTCCGTTGTAAACTCTATTTATCAAGCCTTTACCATGACACATTATTTAGTCACTTTATTAAGGTCTTGTGAACCATTGTATATATTCAAATCGATGTGTATGATATCAAGTATATCAAGTCTCGTGCTAGTGTGACTCCTGGGCTGGCGCAGGCGACACATAAATTGTGTGAATTGGTGTGTGACAACTTCGTTGCCAAGACTCATTCACCGTCCATCGGAGATCCAATAACTCATCAGTCAACTTTCCACTTCGTGAGTGCTTCATCATCTAGATATTGTTGATCAACAATTGGACAAACGCTTCAAGTCTCATTCATTGTTCACTATCCAACAACACACTACTTTGTTTCCTTTCGACCTTTGCACTTCACTTGGACCGTAATGACTATGAAGCCTTGGATTCCTGATGGAAGCACTATCTATCTTGTAACTGGGTGAAAATCTTAGCCGTCGTGTTCCGCTGGCTTAATTGGCATATCAGATATTAACGCAAACCTAGACTTTCTCATCATAAGACTGTTACTTTGCACTCTATTTTGTGACTTGAAGGCATCTTCTGGACTTTAGTTTGTCAGGGCCTAACACGAAGGCTGGGGACATCGGCGGCAACAAGCGTGTGGCATCAGGGGATCGAGAAACATGCAAGATGGAATATGGGAACTGGGCGTCCGTGCACACACGTGAGGTGGCTTAGGTAGACTCTGGCGTCTGGGCTGGCAAGGCATCCCGACCTTGTGATAAGCGAGGCTTGGCTCGAATTTTTCCATGTCTGACTAAGTCGGTTCGACTCGGTTTGATTCAACCCCTACATGCTTGTTGTTGGTGTCACCCCATACATGTCTGGCTAATTTTCCCATGTTGTTGGTGTCATCCGTCATCGTCTGTTGCTTCTTCTTCCTTCTATCTCTGGTCACTTCTTCCTTCTCCTTCACATGCCTCAATCCTTTTGCGTGTACGTAAATATGTATGTTTGTACTATATTTTTCAGAAAAGTCGAAAAACTGTGTTTTTACCTGGTTTTAACTCAGAAAACGGAATCAGGAAATACTTCTTCTCAAGTCGCTAGAAATTCCGATTTCCCACTTTTCTTAACCCTTCAAGAAATGAAGGCGCCCCTGCTACGCTGCAACCATTTCGCAGCACCAACAACCATCAGTGACAGAATCTCACCAAAAATACCACCACTGACAGCGACGGCCCACCGAGCAATTACCAGTGGCTCACCGTAGACCAGGTGCAGGCAACCACCAACTACCACCCTCCCCCCACCTTTCCGTCCCATAATTCCTCCAACTCCAATCACTCACACCGACCCACACCGGAGCAAACGGCCAACAAACACCGCACGCTCGCGCGCACACCGAAGCAGTGGAAAGAGAAGAGCGGACAGAAAAGCCTGGAAAGCCAAAAAGGAATTCACCAACACAAAGGGGAAAGGAGAGAGAGGCGAGGCTAGGGTTTCGTCCAATTCCGCCATGGATTCCGGTGACGCGTGGGGCCGCTCCTCCTCCACCTCCTCCGCCGCCGCCGCCGCGAGGCGCCTGCAGTCCCGCTACGGTACGATCGATCGGTCCGCTGATTTCGCCCTCGGTGCTGGCCTGGTTGGTTTTTGATTCGACGTTGGGGCTGATGCGTGATTCGCTGTGGTCGTACGTCAGATCTGTACATGGGGTTCGACGACGCGGACGCCGGCGGGGACGAGGTGGAGGCGCGCGGGGCGGAGGCCTACAACTGCCCCTTTTGCGGCGAGGACTTCGACTTCGTCGGGCTCTGCTGCCACATCGACGACGAGCACGCCGTCGAGGCCAAGAGCGGGGTATGTCACCTCGCCCTTTCTGATGATTCGCGTTCTTGTGATTCGCTCGGTCGGGGTCCCGTTTGAGCCTTTGAGATAATTTTAGCCGAAATGGGACATTTTACGCCAAATATCGTTAGGATTCGTCACGCTTGAGGACGGAAATGTTGATAATGGTGCAATTAAGGAACCTGTACGTTTTAGTGGTTCGGAAAATCCATCGTTCTTGTAATTTTGATATGGAATAGGTTTATTGCTTTGTAGATTGCTGCAATGATGAGACTCTTGAATGTTCTGCTGGGGAATTCTTGTTTGTCTTTGGTAGTTCGGGTTGGAAATGTAAAATCAAGTTCCCTTTTGGGTGGCTGCGTTGGAACATTTTCGGAACCAACTCCTTTGACAGAGAGCTTTTTTATGGTGTTGCTGGTTGGAATTGAGGGATGTGGTTGGCCTCTGGCGTTCCTACAGGAGTCTTTATGACTCTTGGGAATTTTTCCTTTGGTCAGTTTGGTTTTGGAATGTAGTTCCCTTGGGTTGTAGGAGTATTAGGTATTGTTGGTTCTCGAGTTGAGTTATGCAACTAGCTGAAACAGTTTTGTGTTATGGCTGGCCAATAAGATTGTCTGTACTCTGTACACAGTGGCGAATCTAGGATGAAAGTGGAGAATATGCTCAAAGCTTAATACACTAATCTGAATCGAGAAAATAAACATCAAATGTAGGTTTGTTGAATTTAAATTTTAGATTGTGCATCAAATAATCATGACATCAGCGAAATTCCTCACTTTCTCCTAATATTAGCAATGAAAGTGTGAAGTGGTAACTTCTGAACAACAACCATCAACTTTGGTAAAATTCTTAGCATATAGCTGACTCGGTCTAAAATATAAGGCGTGCCGGTTTTTTGAGATATATCTTTGACTAACCAGTTAATTTTTTTGGATTATCTTAAACGAAATCAGTATTATTCAGAAGTTCATTTCAACACGAATCCAACAATGTCATTTTTGAAGCACACAATCCACATATTGTTGACCAATTAAATTCTTGATCAAAGATAATCTTGAGAAACATGTGCTATATTTTAGGACGGAAGAAGTATCTCAGCTAGTCAAATATATTTACTAATACTGAATTTGGAAAGAAAAATCTCGTATAGCTACAGGCCAGTGCTTGCCTCTCCTGCTACGCGGTCTCTGGATGCCAACGTGTTGTGTGACACGAGACGACGAGAGAGGGGTTCAACACAGGCTAGCTGTTGGGCGGGCCATAGGCACTAAGGCCCAAGCACCGCTTGCTTTGTCCAGAACCGTGTAGGCACTGCCACACGTATTAACATAATCTCTTTTGTGATTATCTCCCATGATTGCTTATGCATATATGCCTTTTTCCTGGCAAAATCAGAGGCTAGGTTGTCGAAGCCCACCTGATAGATTCGCTACTGGCTGTACAAGTTTCTTTTTAGAATTTCTCTTTACAAAATTTTAGTTTCCTGTTCTTAGTCTCGGGCTCTCTTAAGTGACATGTGTTATTCCTCTCTTCAGTTTGAGTCCCAACCTTTAATTGTTTTTCTTGTTAAGAACTCAAGTTCTAAGCTCTCTGAATTGTAAAAGATCATCCTTCTCCTTCAAAGTAGGGCGTGCATTATTAATTTGTTATGTTGTTTGAGATATAGTTGCTAGGCTAGGCCATGATCGCTAGTTAAGAGTTTGGATCTATGGTTCTTGCACATTTCATTGAGTAAAAGTTGTGTCACCCTGATTAATTTGTGTGTGGTGCGGAGTAGAGTTATCTATAGAATAAAAAGAGTGGTACTGAACTCTTTATGGTTTGCGATTGCTACCTGGTTTTCTACATTAGGAGGACTCACTTTTACTGTTTAGGGACACTAGGGAGTTCAGTTTCTTGTTTTATTATTACACTCAGAATATAAATTAATGCGTGCTTCGCTGGGTTACCTTGAGTTTACTTGGACTGTAGGCCTAGAGAGAGGTAACTAAAACGTACTCCCTCTGTCCCATAATACAAGATGTTTTTTGGCACTACACAGTGTCAAAACAATGTCTTGTATTATGGGACAGAGGGAGTAGTTAATTTTTACCTGTATTAGACATAATTGGCAGTTTAGTTTTTTTTTTTTTTCTGGTAGGGCTTCATTGTAACACTGCTTACCTTGCGTCCTTGCTTGTGTGAGCATAACTGTTTGATGAATTCAAATAATAAGCACTCATGGAATTTGATGAACTAACCTTTCAGGTATGCCCCATCTGTGCTACAAGGGTTGGGGTGGACTTGATAGGCCACTTGACAATGCAGCATGGAAGTTACTTCAAGATATCCTTTTTTTTATTCACACTGTACTGCTGCCAATGAGTACTAGTGACTTTACCATATTACAATGTGTCCTCTTCAGAATACATGGTTTCTGTTGGAAGACAATTTATTCATTGCTTTCCTTAATGAAGAATACATGCAACGCAGGCGCAGAGTCCGAAAAGTATCTTCTGGGTCCCATTCTTTGCTGTCTTTGTTGAGAAAGGATTTAAGAGACGGCAGTTTGCAGTCCTTTCTTGGTGGATCATCCTATGTATCTAATCCTCCCGCTGCCGCCCCTGATCCATTTTTGCAATCTTTAATTTGTAGTTTGCCTGTGGCTGAACCATCGAAAGATTTTCGTTCCGACTCATCTGACAAAACATTTTTGCTAAATAAATTCCCAGATGAAAAGATCGTAGAGAGGTATGTCACCTCAAGCTTTGTTCTTTCTGCCGCCTCACTCCGCTCCCTCTTTGCCATGGTACTACTGTATCTGCTCAGTGGATGATAGATTTTCACATTCTATATTGTGCGCTGTCCTTGTGCATAGCCAGTACAGCTTTATATGCCCTCTAAGCATGAATAAAATTGCAAAGCCTTGATGCCAATTAATTTTTGTCATTGTTATCAATTGTATAGTACATTGTCTGTTATGGTTACGTGGTTACCTTTTTGATGTATTACTTATCCCTTCACTGTTAGTATGAGCATGATTTATTCTTTAATCTGCTTGGCATCATTTGATTTTGAAGATAATCATGTGCCGTATATCATAATAGTCTACCCGTCCGTATGTTTCATATTGATGATTAATGTTATGTGCCTTATGGTTTTTGATGATTTGTTGCTCATCAGAATTTTTAAATCATTTCTCAGTACCAAATACTTGTAATCTAAGTTTGAAATATAGGCAAGTTGTACCTTTTGAGTTGTGAAATGTAGGTTTTGCTGTAGTTTAATAGTTCTTGTTATCAAATATTTGATTGAATGCCTGTGGTGAATTTACAGAGCTGAAACATCTCTGTCCGAGAAGGATCAGAAGGAGCGGGCTCAAAGGAGTGCATTTGCCCGTGGGCTTGTGCTTTCCACAATATTTGATGATGATACCATGCAAGGGAGATCGACTTTGATAGTGGTTGCATGACATAGTCAAGGGCGCTCAACACAAGAGAGTTTATCTGGAGCGCTGCACCTTGTTCATGCTGCCACTGCCGCTCACAGGCGTTAACGACCAACCGGAGGTCCATCCAGTTATGAATGTATATGTATTTATGTATGCCTTGCCGAGAGCGCAACATGAGAATAGTGGAGGAAGGCCCTGCATTGCAGCTTTCCACATGGAATAAATGAGGATACTGTCCTTGTAGTGGCATTGTGCATATTCAAAAGAGGGCCGAGCTACTCGTCATGTATTAGATTATATTCTGTTTCATCTATGTAATAAGTGTGTTGTATACTCATCTCATCCTTAGTATGTGAGATTGCTTTGATGTTTTCTGTATATATTCGTTTGTGGTACATTTGAGCTAAGGGAATGGAGTGAATTTAACATTTCTTGCTGTTTTGAGATGTAAGCTGAAATGAAACAGTTTGGCCAATTAGTTTCTTATCTCATGATGGTTTCACATGTTGGGTCTCATCTGCCATCTGATAGCAAACTTGATACTTCCTCCGTCCCACACATCTAGATACATCCTTTACATCCTTTTGAGCGAAGCTAGACATGCACATATTAAGTGTCGCTCAAAAAAAGTATGTATCACGTCTAGATACATCCTTTTGAGCGACACACAGAGGGATACTTGTTAACACTGTTACTTCATATTCCAGGTAAAGTGAAACACTTTGTTTGGAAAGTGTTGAAAGGAGTACTGCCATGCTCTGGAATTTTAGCGGGACATCACCTCCCAACGAGTGCTCAGTGCCCGATTTGCTGGATAGGAATGGAAGATATTCAACACTGTTTATTTACATGCCCCTGTGCTATGGAGATTTGGTCTGAACTGGGCTTAGCAGATGACATCAGGAAAGCGGTTGCTGAAGACCGTTCTGGTTCAGTTACCATGGAGATACTTGGGAGAGTCCAAGCTGCTGTTTGCGAGCTACTGAAGGCGGAACTGATTGCCGTGGCGGAGTGGTACATCCGGTGGCAGCGCCGTCAGTTTGTCAAGGGAGAACGTATACAAGCACCGGATCGTTCTGCTATTTCAATCAAAGTTCTCTGCACAAATTTTAGCATCCACGCCCAAACAACCAACCAGAAAGCGAGATCACGTGTGGAGCAAACTGAACAAAGTCTAAGGCCCCTTCCAATGCTCCACCTTGTACAGGTGTTAAGCCTGTCATGTAGGCGAAAAATATGATGTGGCAAGTTAATCAAGAGGAGAGAGATGAGTGTGCTGACCTCAGGAAGAAACAATGCCAAGCGCGTGAACCTAGGCAAAACATTTAAATGAAAGAAGCCCACCAATGTATGGAGAACTTTAGTTGCTAAATCATTAAAGGAAGCTTAGCTACAAGAAGTTAAGCACCTATGCATTGGAGAGTATAGTTGCTAAGCTATTTAATGTGCTTAACACCTCATCTAAGCACCGGTGCATTGGCAGCAACCTAATTGCTGTAAAAAAGAACTTGATAATAAGGGCATCTTCAAAGCGGACCCTCAAACTGCCTGCATACGTCCGGACCGCGCGGTCCGGACGTGTTGTTGATGGGAATGTTGCATGAAAATCAAAAAAATTCCTACGAACACCCAAGATCTAATCTAGGAGATGCATAGCAACGAGGGGGGAGTGTGTCTACATACCCTTGTAGACCGAAAGCGGAAGCGTTAATAACGCGGTTGATGTAGTCGTACTCTTCGCGATCCGATCACGATCCAACCGATATAGCACCGAACGGACGGCACCTCCGAGTTTAGCACACGTGCGGCTCGGTGACGTCTCCTCCTCCTTGATCCAGCAAGAGAAGGGGGAGAAGTAGATGGCATCTCAACCAGCATGACGGCGTGGTGGAGATGATAGTGGTGGTGCTCCGGCAAGCCTTCGCCTTCGCCGTACCGGGAGGAGATATGGTGGTAGGAAGGGGGAGGGGCTGCGCCTAGGTTTAAGGTGCGGCTCCCCTCCTCTCCCTCCACTATATATAGGGGTAAGGGCAGGGAGGGGCGCAGCCCTAGCCCCTCCTCCAAGGAGGGGTGCGGCCAGGGAGGGAGGAGTCCCTCTCCCGTACGATAGATGGAATTTCTCCCTTCCACTTCAGGGACTCTTTCCCCCCAAGCCACATGGACTCTGGGGGCTGGTGCGCCTGGCCCATCTAGGCCAGGGCGTCACCCCTCAGCCCATGGTGGCCCCTGGGGGTGGTGGGACCCACTGGTGGTCCCCCGGAACCCTTCGGTGGCCTCCGGTACACTGCCGGCATACCCCTGAACTTTTCCGGTACCCCGAATATGACTTCCTATATATCAATCTTTACCTCTGGACCATTCCGGAACTCCTCGCGACGTCCGGGATCTCATCCGGGACTCTGAACAACATTCGGTCACCAACATACATATCCCAATACTACTCTAGCGTCAACGAACGTTAAGCGTGCGACCCTGCGGGTTCGAGAACTATGTAGACATGACCGAGACACCTCTCCGGTCAATAACTAATAGCGGAACCTGGATGCCCATATTGGTTCCTACATATTCCACGAAGATCTTTTATCGATTGAACCACGATGTCGAGGATTCAGTTAATCCCGTATGCAATTCCCTTTGTCCAGCGATATGTTATTTGCCCGAGATTCGATCGTCGGTATCTCTATACCTAGTTTAATCTCGTTACTGGCAAGTCTCTTTACTCGTTCCGTAATACAAGATCCCGTGACTAACTCATTATCCACATTTCTTGCAAGCTCTTTCGATGTTGTATTACCGAGAGGGCCCAGAGATATCTCTCCATCATACGGAGCGACAAATCCCAGTCTTGATCCATGCAACCCAACAGACACCTTCGGAGGTACCTGTAGAGCACCTTTATGATCACCCAGTTATGAAGTGACGTTTGATAGCACACAAGGTATTCCTCGGTATCCGGGAGTGACATGATCTCATGGTCAAAGGAACAGATACTTGACATGAGGAAAGCTATAGCAAATAAACTAAACGATCTGATGCTAAGCTTACGGTTGGGTCTTGTCCATCACATCATTCTCCTAATGATGTGATCCCGTTATCAAAGAACAACTCATGTCTATCGTTAGGAAACCTTAACCATCTTTGATCAGCGAGCTAGTCTAGTAGAGGCTCACTAGGGACACGGTGTTGTTTATGTATCCACACATGTATTTAAGTTTCCGGTCAATACAATTCTAGCATGAATAATAAACATTTCTCATGAACAAGGAAATATGATAATAACCAATTTATTATTGCCTCTAGGGCATATTTCCAATAGTCTCCCACTTGCACTAGAGTCAATAATCCCGTTTACATTGTAATGAATCTAACACCCATGGAGTCCTGGTGCTGATCATGTTTTGCTCGCGGAAGACGTTTAGTCAACGGGTCTGCCACATTCAGATCCGTATGTACTTTGCAAAGTTCTATGTCTCCTTCCTTGATGTAATCACGGATGGAGTTGAAGCGACGTTTGATGTGCTTGGTCTTCTTGTGAAACCTGGGCTCCTTTGCAATGGCAATAGCTCTAGTGTTGTCACAAAAGATAGTCATTGGATCCGATGCACTAGGTATTACTCCTAGATCAGATATGAACTCCTTCATCCAGACTCCTTCTTGCGCTGCTTCCGAAGCAGCTATATATTCCGCTTCACATGTAGATCCCGCTACGACGCTTTGCTTGGAACTGCACCAACTGACTGCTCCACCATTCAATATAAATACGTATCCGGTTTGAGACTTAGAGTCATCTGGATCTGTGTCGAAGCTAGCATCGACGTAACCCTTTACGATGAGCTCTTCGTCACCTCCATAAACGAGAAACATGTCCTTAGTCCTCTTCAGGTACTTAAGGATATTCTTGACCGCTGTCCAGTGATCTACTCCTGGATCACTTTGGTACCTCCCTGGCAGACTTATGGCAAGGCACACATCAGGTCTGGTACACAGCATGACATACATTATAGAGCCTATGGCTAAGGCATAGGGGATGACTTTCATCCTTTCTCTTTCTTCTGCCATGGTCGGGCTTTGAGTCTTACTCAACTTTACACCTTGCAACACAGGCAAGAACCCTTTCTTTGACTGGTCCATTTTGAACTTCTTCAAAATCTTGTCAAGGTATGTGCTTTGTGAAAGTCCTATTAGGCGTCTTGATCTATCTCTATAGATTTTAATGCCCAATATGTAAGCAGCTTCACCTAGGTCTTTCATTGAAAAACTCTTGTTCAAATAACCTTTTATGCTTTCCAGAAATTCTATATCATTTCCAATCAACAATATGTCATCCACATATAATATTAGAAACGCTACAGAGCTCCCACTCACTTTCTTGTAAATACAAGCTTCTCCGTAAGTTTGTATAAAACCAAAAGCTTTGATCACCTCATCAAAGCGTATATTCCAACTCCGAGATGCTTGCACCAGTCCATAGATGGGTCGCTGGAGCTTGCATACCTTGTTAGCATCCTTAGGATCGACAAAACCTTCTGGTTGCATCATATACAACTCTTCCTTAAGAAACCCGTTAAGGAACGCTGTTTTGACGTCCATCTTCCAGATTTCATAATCATAAAATGTGGCAGTTGCTAACATAATTCTAACAGACTTAAGCATCGCTACAGGTGAGAAAGTCTCATCGTAGTCAACCCCTTGAACTTGTCGAAAACCCTTTGCGACAAGTCGAGCTTTATAGACGGTGACATTACCATCAGCGTCTGTCTTCTTCTTAAAGATCCATTTATTCTCAATGGCCTGCCGGTCATCGGGCAAGTCCACCAAAGTCCATACTTTGTTTTCATACATGGATCCTATCTCGGATTTCATGGCCTCAAGCCATTTGTCTGAATCCGGGCTCATCATTGCTTCTTCATAGTTTATAGGTTCGCCGTTGTCTAACAACATGACTTCCAGGACGGGATTACCGTACCACTCTGGTGTGGAATGTACCCTGGTCGACCTACGAAGTTCAGTAGTAACTTGATCCGAAGTTTCATGATCATCATCATTAGCTTCTTCACCGGCTGGTGTAGACATCACGGGAACTTCTTTCTGTGATGTGCTACTTTCTAATTCGAGAGAAGGTACAATTACCTCATCAAGTTCTACTTTCCTCCCACTCACTTCTTTCGAGAGAAACTCTTTCTCTAGAAAGGACCCATTCTTGGCAACAAAGATTTTGCCCTCGGATCTGTGATAGAAGGTATACCTAATGGTCTCTTTAGGGTATCCTATGAAGATGCACTTCTCCGCTTTGGGTTCGAGCTTATCAGGCTGAAGCCTCTTGACATAAGCGTCGCATCCCCAAATTTTGAGAAATGACAACTTAGGTTTCTTGCCAAACCATAATTCATACGGTGTCGTCTCAACGGATTTAGACGGTGCCCTGTTTAAAGTGAATGCGGCTGTCTCTAATGCATAACCCCAAAATGATAATGGTAAATCAGTAAGAGACATCCTAAAATGCACCATATCCAATAGAGTACGATTACGACGTTCGGACACACCATTACGCTGTGGTATTCCAGGTGGCGTGAGCGGTGAAACAATTCCACATTGTCTTAAATGCATACCAAACTCGTAACTCAAATATTCACCTCCACGATCAGATCGTAGAAACTTTATTTTCTTGTTACGATGATTCTCCACTTCATTCTGAAATTCTTTGAACTTTTCAAATGTTTCAGACTTGTGTTTCATTAAGTAAATATACCCATATCTACTCAAATCATCCGTGAAGGTAAGAAAATAACGATATCCACCGCACGCTTCAACACTCATCGGACCGCATACATCGGTATGTATTATTTCCAATAAGTCACTCGCCCGCTCCATTGTTTCGGAAAACGGGGTTTTAGTCATCTTGCCCATGAGGCATGGTTTGCATGTTTCAAATAATTCATAATCAAGTGATTCCAAAAGTCCATCGGCACGGAGCTTCTTCATGCGCTTTACACCATTATGACCTAAGCGGCAGTGCCACAAGTATGTGGTACTATCATCATTAACCTTGCATCTTTTGGCATCAATATTATGAATATGTGTATTACTACGATCGAGATTCAACAAGATTAAACCATTCACATGGGGTGCATGACCATAAAAGATATTATCCATATAAATAGAACAACCATTATTCTCTGACTTAAATGAATAACCGTCTCGCAGTAAACAAGATCTAGATATAATGTTCATGCTTAATGCAGGCACCGAATAACAAATATTTAGGTTTAAAACTAATCCCGAAGTTAGATGTAGAGGGAGCGTGCCGACGGCGATCACATCAACCTTGGAGCCATTTCCAACGCGCATCGTCACCTCGTCCTTAGCTAGTCTCCGTTTATTCCGCATCTCCTGTTTTGAGTTACAAATATTAGCAACCGAACCAGTATCAAATACCCAGGCGCTACTACGAGCACTAGTAAGGTACACATCAATAACATGTATATCAAATATACCTTTGTTGACATTGCCAGCCTTCTTATCTGCCAAGTACTTGGGGCAGTTCCGCTTCCAGTGACCATTCCCCTTACAATAGAAGCACTCAGTCTCAGGTTTGGGTCCAGTCTTGGGTTTCTTCACGGGAGCGGCAACTAGCTTGCCATTCTTCTTGAAGTTCCCTTTCTTTCCCTTGCCTTTCTTCTTGAAACTGGTGGTCTTATTGACCATCAACACTTCATCCTCTTTCTTGATTTCTACTTCCGCGGCTTTAAGCATCGCGAAGAGCTCCGGGATCGTCTTCACCATCCCTTGCATATTATAGTTCATCACGAAGCCTTTGTAGCTTGGTGGCAGTGACTGAAGAACCCTGTCAATCGCTACTTCATCCGGAAGATTAACTCCCAAGTGATTCAAGCGGTTGAAGTACCTAGACATTTTGAGTACGTGCTCGCTAACGGAGCTGTTCTCTTCCATCTTGCAGCTGAAGAACTTATCGAAGGCTTCATACCTCTCGACCCGGGCGTGAGCCTGAAATACCAATTTCAGCTCCTGGAACATCTCATATGCTCCGTGGTGCTCAAAACGTCTTTGGAGCCCCAGTTCTAAGCCGTAAAGGATGGCACACTGAACTATCAAGTAGTCGTTAGAACGTGCCTACCAGACGTTCACAACATACACAAACGATGCTGGAGGGGGTGGCGCACCAAGCGGTGCATCAAGGACATAAGCCTTCTGTGCAGCAGTGAGGATAATCCTCAAATTACGAACCCAGTCCGCATAGTTGCTTCCATCATCTTTCAAGTTAGCTTTCTCTAGGAAAGCATTAAAATTCAGGGGAGCTACATTGCGAGCCATTGATCTACAACATTAATTTGCAAAGAAATTTAGACTAAGTTCATGATAATTGGTTCTATTAATCAAATTACTAAAGAACTCCCACTTAAATCAACATCCCTCAAGTTGTCTAAGTGTTACATGATCCAAATCAACTGACCCATGTCCAATCATCACGTGAGATGGGGCAGTCATCAATGGTGAACATTTCCATGTTGATCATATTTACTATATGACTCATGTTCGACCTTCCGGTCCTCCGTGCTCCGAGGACATGTCTGTACATGCTAGGCTCGTCAAGTTTAACCCAAGTATTCTGCATGTGTAAACTGACTTACACCCGTTGTATGTGAACGTAGAGTCTATCACACCCGATCATCACGAGGTGCTTCGAAACAATGAACTTTTGCAACGGTGCATACTTAGGGAGAACACTTTTATCTTGAAATTAAGTGAAGGGGTCATCTTATAATGCTACCGCCGTCCTAAGCAAAATAAGATGCATAAAAAGATAAACATCACATGCAATCAATATGTGACATGATATGGCCATTATCATCTCGTGCTTTTGATCTCCATCTCCAAAGCACCGACATGATCTCCATCGTCACCGGCATGACACCATGATCTCCATCATCATGATCTCCATCATCGTGCCGTCATGTGGTTGTCTCCACCAACTATTGCTTCTACAACTATTGCTAACGCATAGCGATAAAGTAAAGCAATTACATGGCGTTTAATCATTGACACACAAGTCATACAATAAATTAAAGACAACCCTATGGCTCCTGCCGGTTACCGTACTCATCGACATGCAAGTCGTGAACCTATTAAAAACATGATCATCTCATACATCAACATATATCACATCACGTTTTAGCCATACCACATCACAACATGCCCTGCAAAAACAAGTTAGAGGTCCTCTACTTTGTTGTTGCAAATTTTACGTGGCTGCTATGGGCAACTAGCAAGAACCATTCTTACCTACGCAAAGCCACAACGGTGATATTCAAGTTGCCTTTTAACCTTCTACAAGGACCGCCCTTGTCAAATCAGATTTAACTAAAGTGGGAGAGACAGACACCCGCCAGCCACCTTATGCAATACAAGTTGCATGTCAGTCGATGGAACCGGTCTCTTGTGCGAGGACAAGTAAGGTTGGTCCGAGCCGCTTCATCCCACAATGCCGCCGAATCCAAATAAGAAAAAGGAAGTAAGCAATTTAAACATCAACGCCCACAACTTCTTTGTGTTCTACTCGTGCAAATACATCTACGCATAGACCTAGCTGATGATGCCATTGATGGGGAACGTTGCATGAAAATCAAAAAATTTCCTACGAACACCCAAGATCTAATCTAGGCCAAGACTCTGGGGGGCTGGTGCGCCTGGCCCATCTAGGCCAGGGCGTCACCCCTCAGCCCATGGTGGCCCCTGGGGGTGGTGGGACCCACTGGTGGTCCCCCAGAACCCTTCGGTGGCCCCCGGTACACTGCCGGCATACCCCCGAACTTTTCCGGTACCCCGAATATGACTTCCTATATATCAATCTTTACCTCTGGACCATTACGGAACTCCTCGTGACGTCCGGGATCTCATCCGGTACTCCGAACAACATTCGATCACTGCTACTTGTAGCCTGCGTTGGTATTTCCCCGAAGAGGAGAGGATGATGCAGTACAGTAGAGATAAGTATTTCCCTCAGTTAAGAACCATGGTTATCAATCCAGTAGGACAACCAAGCAAGATCCAGTGAACAACACCTACACACAGAAAAGCAAACACTTGCACCCAATGCGAATAAGATGGTTGTCAATCCTCTTAACGGTTACTTGCAAGGATTAAGTCTGATAGAGATAAATAGATAAACTAAAATACTAATAAAAATAGAAGTAAATAAATTGCAGCAAGGTATTTTTAGGTTTTTTATATGATAAAGATAGACCCGGGGACCATAGTTTTCACTAGAGGCTTCTCTCTCGAGCACAGAAACATACGGTGGGCAAACAAATTACTGTTGGGCAATTGATAGAAAAGCAAATAATTATGACGGATTCATGGCAATGATCATGTATATAGGCATCACACAAGTAGACCGACTCCTGCCTGCATCTACTACTATTACTCCACTCATCGACCGCTATCCAGCATGCATCTAGAGTATTAAGTTAATAAAAACAGAGTAACGCCTTAAGCAAGATGACATGATGTCGAGAAGAAAATTCAAGCAATATGAATAAACCCCATATTTTTATCCTTAATGGCAACAATACAAATACGTGTCATGTCCCCTTCTATCACTGGGATTGAGCACCGCAAGATTGAACCCATCACAAAGCACCTCTCCCATTGCAAGATAAATTAATCTAGTAGGCCAAACCAAATCGATAGATCGGAGAGAAATACAAAGCTATATTTAATCATGCATAAAAGAGTTTAGAGAAGACTCAAATATTTCTCATGAATAATCTGATCATAAACTCACAATTCATCGGATCCCAACAAACACACCGCAAAAGAAGATTACATCGGATAGAACTCCAAGAACATCAAGGAGAACATGGTATTGAAGATCAAAGAGAGAGAAGAAGCCATCTAGCTACTAGCTATGGACCCGTAGTGTTGGGGATATTCCGAGGAATGACCCGGCCCATCACTTGGCGGCTCATGGGTCACCTCGCCAGATATAACCCCACAGTATAACCCGCCCGTTCGGGGCCGGGTTACCCAGTGTCGGCTTAAAGGATAAAGGACACAGCGTACAAAGATCAGGAGGCCCATCAGGCGACTCATAAAGCAGGCCGGTTTAGGGCCCAATACTTGAGGCGGCGGCTCATCCAAGGACGTGATATGTTTTCCTTTCTTGAGTAGGACGATGAATAGGAAATAGATTAGATCACGGGTCATGTTACGACCCGGACTCTGTTGTAAGCCTGGGGCCTCGACCTGTATATAAAGGCGAGCCCCCCGAGGCAGAAAGGGCCAAGTTACAAGATCTCGAGTACTAGGTTAGCCAAGTTGCACCCTTGTAATCGAGATCATCATCATCAATAACAATCAAGCATGACGTAGGCTATTACCTCCATTGCGAGGGGCCGAACCTGGGTAAACCCTTGTCTCTCGATTCCGATCAACCCCGTTCGAGTTACCACCTAGCTGCGATGGCCTCACGACTAAGTCCTTTCACGAGGACATCTGTCGTGACAAAACCACGACAGTTGGCGCCCACCGTGGGGCATGGAGCACGGTGGTTTGTGTTCTTGGAGGGATCTCTTTCAGGGATCGAGAAGTTCTCGATTGGCCGGATTCAGATTTCTATTGGTCCGATCTTCATCAACAACGGTGGCAACCCGCCGTATCAACACCCGGCGGCGCGACATCAACACCGCATCGTGCGTGTGGTTGGAAGAAACATGTCAAATCAGTTAAGCAGTCGAGGAACCAGCAAACATCAAATACTTCACGTGGGATCCAAAGGAAAAGTACTACTTCAAAGTACTACCCACGTTGCTTTATACAAAGCTACTACATCCACACCCGCGGCCACCAGGCGCTACAAACATCAACGGACGGCTCAATCAACGTTTAAACATCAACCAGCGTCTGCATTCATCTGAAAGAAAAAGGATACTAGAGCAGTAATTCATCAGGTCAGTCTGAATATACATCTGCTGAGCTGCCCGTCCATGCCGGCTCACAACGTCGCGGCCGACTCGCTCGCCCCCACCGGCTTACAACGCCGCGGTCGACTCGCTGGTTTACAATACCGCGGCCGACTCGCGCGTCCGTGCCAGCTTACAACGCCACGGCCGACTCTCGCGTCCGCGACCAGGCTCCCGCGCCCGCGCCGGCTCCCAACGCCGCGGCCGACTCGCACGTTCATCCAACAAAAATACCAGGTGCTATTCGCCCTATCTGTTTTTCAGTATATATTAATTCATCCGAGAACAATTACTCTGCCCTGTAATACTTTTACGCAGGACAATTATTCATCACAAAAGTAGCGTTATACCACTGTTACGGAGCGCGCACCAGCATCATTTTACATTGGCGTTCGTCCATGCCGCGCTGCTCGTCGGACACGCGTGTAAGCCGCCGCTTCCGCGGTTCAGTCTACATCAACATACCAGGCGACTCCCTCGTCCGCACCGGCTTACAACGCCGCGGCCGACTCGCGCGCCCGCGCCGGCTTACAACGCCGTGGCCGACTCGCGCGCCCCCACCGGTTTACAACGCCGCGGCCGACTCTCGCGTCCGTGCCGGCTTCAAAACGTCGCGGCCGACTCCCGCATCCACATCAATTTATCGGCCAGCTCTCGCGTCTACATCAACACACCGGGGCCTCGCCCGCCCGCGCGAGTTGCCCAAGGACACGCGCAGGCCACCGTCCTCGCGGTCCGGTCTACATCAACGCGCCAGGGCCGCGCCCGCTCGTGCAAGTTGCCCAACGGGTACCCGCGCGAGCCGCCGCCACCGCGGTCCAATTTACATCAACATACCGAAGCATGCCAGAGTCCGCTCTGTCGACCGGCCCACACCAAGCTATCTGGCATAACACGCAGCTCGCCATCTTGCGGTCTGGTCTAATTCACCACATCAAAAGAAACAGAAGAGTCGGCCATGGAGGAAACGTCCCCGAAAGAGCAAAGAGAGCCGGTCTCAGTAGAGCCGGCAATTCTAAAGCCGGCAGCGCAGAAACAGAAAAGAGAACGGCCCTGGAGGAGTCAGGAGAGCCGGACCAAGAGGCATACGAAATCACTTTGGGCACAAACGTCCCTGCAAGATCATCAACTCGCCACATCGCCTCCGGCTTCGATAAATTCCAGTTTTTCAGCTATCAACTCTACTCCGGCTTATACCACAACCCAGTATAAAGAATCTCAAACCAACTCCTCGAGTCGACTTAAGACTCGGGGGCTGCACAGATATGACTCGGCGGATTTGGCCGGTTTTAACAAATACAAGAACCCCGGGTCGTTGAAGGGAAGACAACCCGGTCCCGGGGACTGCTGCTTTATTTGCGAAAAGGTAAAGGTTGCCAAAGAGGACTAGCTGCCATGATGCATAGTTCAAACATAGGTATCCTGCCTTATTGGCGAAAAAATAAAAAGGTTGCCAAAGAGGACTAGCTGCCATGATGCACAGTTCAAACATAGGTATCCTGCCATACTGGCGAAACATAAAAAAAAGGGGTTACCAAAGAAGACTAGTCGCCATGATGCACAGTCTAAACATGGGTATCCTCATATATTATGATCAATGGAATAAAGCCGGCTTATCTGGACCCCAAATGTTTTGAAGTAGTAGCATTGTCTCTTGTATATCCTATGCTGAGCTTTTCCATGGTCATATGGTTACTTGGGGGCTTCCAACTCATCGAGTTTAGCTTTTCACCACCCTCTTAACCCGGCAACAAACGCCACTATCATTCTTGGTTATACCTGCCTGTTCGCTGATTGGTACTCCCCTATGTGACCCGTCATCCTCTTGATAAAAGTCAATCACACTGATGCCTATTACGGCCTGTGTTGACCCTGAACTTTTCAAGGTTAAAATGCCGGCTTAAGTCACGTGAGACCCGGCCCTCAGAAAGCTAGGACAAACCAAAAGAGGCCTCTCAAGCCTGCTTCCACTGGAAGCGAAGAAGACTCGAGCCTCGAAAGCCGGTCTTTCTGGGATATATATATCTTTATATGTTTCTTTTATATATATTTTTTGTATTTTTTCTATCTATATATATTTTTGCTGCTCTTTTTTGCAGGGATCAATTTTCTGTCAAACCTGAGTCACAAAGATGACCGGGTTATTAATAAAACTGGGTCACAAAGATGACCCGGATCTTGATAACATCTGTGTCACATGTATGACCAGATGCCCAGTACAAACCGGGTCACACGTATGACCGGGCGATGGGAATATCAATTTACTCAATTATATTGCAGCATTCCTGGATTTCTTACAAACATCTATTTACCGGGTCATACTGATGAGCCGGCCCTTGGGGGCTACAGTGGATCTGATTTTATTCTACAATGGAAGGAAAAGTCCCGAGTCACCGCAGGCAATCGACCCGGCACTTGGGGGCTACATCAGTCAGTTTTTTCTGTCCTACTTTTCATCATAAGTCCCGAGCCGCCGTAGGCAATCGACCCGGCACTTGGGGGCTAATGCGTTGATTTTCTTCCATGATTAATTAAAGACCCGGCGCATCAAACTTGATGAGCCGGCCCTTGGGGGCTACATGCTGCTCAAAACTTCTAAGTTCCAACTCTATCAAAGGACCAGCTCATTATTGCCTAATGACCGACCCTTGGGGGCTACATTATTCAAATCAAGATTACATCAAGTATGAAAGTCCCATGTCGCTGCAAGCATGCACCACGGCACTTGGGGGCTAATGCAAGTCGCTTTTCAAATCATTACATTATCAGAAGACCCGGCTATCTCAAGGAGATGAGCCGGCCCTTGGGGGCTACAGGTTGTTTTCTATTTAAGTATCGATTCAAGGAAGAACCGGCTCATAATTTTCATAATAACCTGGCCTTTGGGGGCTATAGGTCGCTCTTTATTCAAGTATGGATTCAAGGAAGAACCGGCTCATAATTTTCATAATGACCTGGCCTTTGGGGGCTATAGGTCGCTCTTTATTCAACTATATATCTACAACATTGAAGATTAAGTTCAAGTCCCAAGTTGCTGCAGGCAAGACAACCCGGCACTTGGGGGCTACACTGGCTGAAGTTTTATGAGCACAAGACAATTACAAGTCCCAGGTTGCTGAAGGCAAGACAACCCGGCACTTGGGGGCTACAGCGTTCAGTTGTTTAAACAGATTATAAGGTCCAAATTGAAGACCCGGCGCATCACATAATGATGAGCCGGCCCTTGGGGGCTACACATGTGAAATACAAAACATTCAGTTTATGACCGGCGACTCAGATGAACAACCTGGATTTCTCCGAAGTTGCAACATTTATATTAAAGCAAGTCTTAAGCTATCACCACGTTCCCCTCGTAAGACTTGGGGGCTACAGGTAATATGGATATAAGGGAGGTACACCTTCAAGTCCTCCAAGCTGCTCATAGAAAGGCCCAGAAAGCCGACGCAACAATATTTACAAAAGCAAGCACCAATTCATCACAAGGTGATAAACTCGGAGCTTGGGAGCTACAGTTGATATATATATATTGGAGTTGAAAGAAAATTCAGATTGACCCGGGCTGGGAAAACCCGGGCTGGGAGGATCCGTCCTATAAGAACTTGGCCCGAAGAACCTAGGAAGACCAATTACATGACCCGGTGTCAGCAACAATCATGACCCGGTATCATCAATCTTTATAACCCGGCAACTTTGACAAATCGCAACTCGACAAGCTCTACATCCTCAAGCCGGCTGAACATAAGATGAATATCTTAAATCCAATATTTTTGTCAAGCCGGAGTATTCAAAGCCGGCTCAGCATCAGAAGCATATCTTAAAGCCCAATATTTTTGTCAAGCCAGAGCATTGGAAGCCGACTCAAATGGATTATTTTTTCCCCAATATTTTTCTGCATGAAACCAGCGAGTTGATTTTGAAGCGGGTGGCTGAGATGATATCACGATATGGAATAACTCAATAAATGCTAAGTGTGAAAAATTGCACGACCCGACAAAGATTGACTCGGGCGGGTGTTTTCACAGAAGAAAATGACAAGGACTGAAGGATGAACAGATACCGGCTCAGAAGAACCCTCGACCCGGCGCACAACCTGTCAAATATTGTTCTTGTTTTATTTTTCAGGATAAGTTTAACATGGATAAATCCAAATTAAACTGGGGGCTAATGTTGGGGATATTCCCCTTGGTTTGACCCGGCCAGGAGGAATGACCCGGCCCATCACTTGGCGGCTCATGGGTCACCTCGCCAGGTATAACCCCACAGTATAACCCGCCCGTTCGGGGCCGGGTTACCCAGTGGCGGCTTAAAGGATAAAGTACACAGCGTACAAAGATCAGGAGGCCCATCAGGCGACTCATAAAGCAGGCCGGTTTAGGGCCCAATACTTGAGGCGGCGGCTCATCCAAGGACGTGATATGTTTTCCTTTCTTGAGGAGGACGATGAATAGGAAATAGATTAGATCACGGGTCATGTTACGACCCGGACTCTATTGTAAGCCTGGGGCCTCGACCTGTATATAAAGGCGAGCCCCCCGAGGCAGAAAGGGCCAAGTTACAAGATCTCGAGTACTAGGTTAGCCAAGTTGCACCCTTGTAATCTAGATCATCATCATCAATAACAATCAAGCATGACGTAGGCTATTACCTCCATTGCGAGGGGCCGAACCTGGGTAAACCCTTGTCTCTCGATTCCGATCAACCCCGTTCGAGTTACCACCTAGCTGCAATGGCCTCACGACTAAGTCCTTTCACGAGGACATCTGCCGTGACAAAACCACGACACGTAGGTCTGTGGTAAACTACTCACACATCATCAGAAGGGCAGCAAGGTTGATGAAGAAGCCCTCCGTGATCGATTCCCCCTCCGGCAGAGTACCGGAAAAGGCCTCCAGATGGGATCGCGAAAGAACAAAGGCTTGCGGCGGTGGAAAGGTTTTCTCTTCTGGCTCTCTGTTGGTTTCCCAATATCTGTGAATTTATAGAAGTGGAATTAGGTCAAACGGAGTTACGTGGGCCCCATAAGGCAACACGGCGCCCCCTGGGGCGTGCCCTGTTGCCTTGCGAAGCCTCCGTGAGGCTTCTGGCTTCCTCCCAAAGCTTCCAAGGTCTCTTTTGTCCAGAAAAAAATCTTCAAAAAGTTTCATGGCATTTGGACTTCGTTTGATACAGATTCTCTGAAAAGCCAAAAACAAGCAGAAAACAACAACTGGCACTGGGCACTAGGTTAATAGGTTAGTCCCAAAAAAGGATATATAATTGCATATAAAAACATCCAAGATTGATACTATAATAGCATGGAACAATCAAAAATTATAGATACGTTGGAGACGTATCAAGCATCCCCAAGCTTAATTCCTGCTCGTCCTTGAGTAGGTAAATGATAAAAACAGAATTTTTGACGTGGAATGCTACCTATCATGTTTCATCATGTAATATTTCTCTTACGGTATGAATAATAAGATCTGAATGATTCAAAGCAATAGTCTATAATTTGATATAAAGACATCAATACTCAGGCATACTAATAAACAATCATGCCTTTCAAAATAAAAATGCTAAAGAACGTTATCCCTACAAAATCATTCAATCCTGTCATGCTCCATCTTCTTCACACAAAATATTTATCATGAACAACCCCGGTTTTAGCCGAGCAATTGGTTCGTACTTTTTAACGCGCTTCAGCTTTTTCAACCCCCACGCAATATAAGTGTATGAAAGCTCAACATGAAAACTAAGTGGGTGTGCATCCAACTTGCTTGCTCATGAAGACCTCGGGCATTTGAGGAAGCCCATCATCGGAATATACAAGCCAAGTTCTATAATAAAAAATTCCCACTAGTATATGAAAGTGACAAAATAGGAGACTCTCTATATGAAAAACATGGTGCTACTCTGAAGCACAAGTGTGGAAAAGGATAGTAACATTGCCCCTTCTCTCTTTTTCTCTCATTTTTTTTCATGGCTCTTTTTTGCCTCTCTTTTTTTCTTTTTTTAGAACGGTCTCATGGACCTCATCCACACTTTTTCGAGGACTCATTAGTCTCCACCATTCTTTCCTCACTGGGACAATGCTCTAATAATGATGATCATCACACCTCTATTTACTTACAACTCAATATTACAACTCGATACTAGAACAAAAATATGACTCTATATGAATGCCTCTAGCAGTGTACCAGGATGTGCAATGATGCTAGCGTAACATGTATAACAATGATAAACGGTGGCTGAGCCACAAATACTATGTTAGCTATATGATCATGCAAAGCAATATGACAATGATGATGTATGTCATAAAAACGGAACGGTGGAAGTTGCATGGCAATATATCTCGGAATGGCTATGGAAATGCCATGATAGGTAGGTATGGTGGCTGTTTTGAGGAAGATTTAAGGAGGCTTATGTGTGATAGAGCGTATCATATCACGGGGTTTGGATGCACCGGCGAAGTTTGCACCAACTCTCGATGTAAGAAAGGGCAATGCACGGTACCGAAGAGGCTAGCAAATTGCGGAAGGGTGAGAGTGCGTATAATCCATGGACTCACATTAGTCATAAAGAACTCACATACTTATTACAAAAGTTTATTAGCCCTCGAAGCAAAGTACTACTACGCATGCCCCTAGGGGGGAGGATGGTAGGAGTTAACCATCGCGCGCCCCCGACCGCCACACAAAGGAGGACAATCAATAATAAATCATGCTCCAACTTCTTAGCATAACAACAGATCATACGTGCATGCTTTGGGAGTCACAAACCTTAACACCAATATTCTTACTAAATCATAATTATCTACTAATACCTCCCACATATTACCATCTTAATATCGCAAAACTATTGCAAGGAATCAAACTTATCATGTTCAGTGATCTACATGAAAGTTTTTATTATATCCCTCTTGAATACCTATCATATCAGGACCAAATTCATAACCCGTGCATATTACCATTGCTATCATGAGACTCTCAAAAAGATATAAGTGAAGCATGAGAGTGCAACTATTTCTTTAAAATATAACCACCGTCGTGCTCTAAAAGATATAAGTGAAGCACTAGAGCAACTGCCTAGCTCAAAAGATATAAGTGAAGCACATAGAGTATTCTAACAAATCACGAATAATGTGTGTCCCTCTCAAAAAAAGGTGTGCTCAGCAAAGATGATTGTGACAAACTAAAAAGCAAACAAACTATATCACAAGACCCTCCAAGTAAAACACATATCATATGATGAATAAAAATATAGCTCCAAGTGAGTTATCGATAGATTGTAGACGAAAGAGGGGATGCCTTCCGGGGCATCCCTAAGCTTAGACACTTGAGTCTTCCTTGAATATTACCTTGGGGTGCCTTGGGCATCCCCAAGCTTAGGCTCTTGCCGCTCCTTATTCCTTTATCCATCGTAGTCTCACCCAAAACTTGAAAACTTCACCACACAAAACTCAACAGAAACCTTGTGAGATCCGTTAGTATAACAAACAAATCTTAAACTTTGGGTATTGTAGTAAATTGATTCATATTTAATATTGGCATAATGCTACTGCACTCCAACTCTCCATGACTCATACCCCCCGATACGATCCATAGATTCATCAAAATAAGCAAATGATACGTCTCCAACGTATCTATAATTTTTGATTGTTCCATGCTGTTATATTATCAATCTTGGATGTTTTTATAAGCATTTAAAACAATTATATATCATTTTTGGAGACTAACCTATTAACTTAGTGCCCAGTGCCAGTTGCTATTTTCTGCCCTGTTTTTGTTTTACTGAAAATCAATACCAAACGAAGTCCAAATGCCACGAAACTTTTTGGAGATTTTTTATTGGCCAAGATAAACACTAGAAGCTTCGGGAGAGGGCCAGAAGACCCAGGAGGTGGCCACGAGCCACCAGGTGCGCCCTGGTGCCTCGTGGGCCCCTCTTTGCTCCGTTTGACCTAATTCCAGCACTATAAATTCAGAAAAAAATCAGAAACCCTCAGGGGAGTCCACGAAATACTTTTTATGCCGCCGCAAGTTTCTGTTCCAGAGAGATCCCATCTGGAGGCCTTCTTCGGTACTCCGCCGGAGGGGGAATCGATCACGGAGGGGCTCTACATCAACCTTGCTGCCCTTCCGATGATGCGTGAGTAGTTTACCACAGACCTTCGGGTCCATAGGCAGTAGCTAGATGGCTTCTTCTCTCTTTTTGATCTTCAATACAATGTTCTCCTCGATGTTCTTGGAGTTCTATCCGATGTAATCACTTTTTGCGGTGTGTTTGTTGGGATCCGATGAATTGTGAGTTTATGATCAGATTATCCATGAAATTATTTGAGTCTTTGCTACACTTTTGTGCATGATTATTATAGCCTCGTATTTCTTCTCCGATCTATTGATTTGGTTTGGCCAACTAGATTGATTTATCTTGCCATGGGAAGAGGTGCTTTGTAGTGGGTTCGATCTTGCGGTGCTCAATCCCAGTGACAGAAAGGGACATGACACGTATGTATCGTTTCTACTAAGGGCAAAAAGATGGGGTTTATTCATATGTGAGTTTATCTTGTCTACATCATGTCATCGTTCTTAAGGCTCCGTTCTTTTATGGACTTAATACACTAGATGCATGCTGGATAGCGGTCGATGTATGGAGTAATAGTAGTAGATGCAGGCAGGAGTCGGTCTACTTATCTTGGACGTGATGCCTATATACATGATCATTGCCTTGGATATCGTCATGATTATTTGCTTTTCTATCAATTGCCAAACAGTAATTTGTCTACCCACCGTATGCTATTTTCTCGAGAGAAGCCTCTAGTGAAAACTATGGCCCCCGGGTCTATCTAAATCATATTACTAAAACCCTAAAAATATTGCTGCCATTTTATTTTATTTTGTATTTTTGTTTCAATCTATCTATCTATCACATACAATTCAATCTTGCAATTAACCGCCGAGTTATTGACAACCCCTCGTTTGCGTTGGGTGCAAGGATTTGTTGTTTGTGTGTAGGTGCTGCTAACGAGGTGTTGCGTGATTCTCCTACTGGTTCGATAACCTTGGTTTCATAACTGAGGGAAATACTTATCTCTACTGTGCTGCATCATCCCTTCCTCTTCGGGGAAATACCAACGCAAGCTACAAGTAGCAGGAAGAATTTCTGGCACCGTTGCCGGGGAGACATCATCAACATCTATCAAGTACCTTCGCATAAACTCTCATCTCCTTGCATTTACTTTATTTGCATTTGCCTCTCGTTTTCATCTCCCCCACTTCTAAAAAGTTTTTACAAAAATACAAAAATATTTTCCGTTTGCCTTTTTGCTCGTTTGCTATCTTTGCTTGTGTGCCATGTGCCTTCTATTTGCTTGCATCCTCGCTTGCTAGAAATCTATTGATATGGATCATCATCCACTTTCTAATCTTTTCAAAAGATCCAATTATGATGAACCAATTGCTAGTGAGTTGAGTGCAATTGATTATCTCTATGAAGTTTTGTTTGAAAATCATGAACCAGAAAATTGTGATGAAGTGTTGAAAGAAGAAATTTATAAAGTGATTCATGATAGCTACTTCAATGAAAAGCACGATTGCAATAATGTTAGTATAAATTCTATTAATGTCAATTGTGCTAATAATATGCAAAACTACGAGCTTGGGGATGATAATTTTGTTATATCCACTACTTATTTCAATGATCATGATTGGGGTGATAATGCTTCTTATGATCTCGAAAATTTATTTAAGCCTCATGATGAATATGCTATTGATAATAATGTTTGCAATAATAATGAAAGTGGGTTTGGAAGAGTGTCAACTCTAGGTAAAAATAATCCCACTATTTTGG
Source organism: Elymus sibiricus (assembly GCA_039707655.1). Classification (NCBI taxonomy): domain Eukaryota; kingdom Viridiplantae; phylum Streptophyta; class Magnoliopsida; order Poales; family Poaceae; genus Elymus; species Elymus sibiricus. The sequence continues at coordinate 247,099,396 of CM077664.1, read as the reverse complement.
AAGACTATAAGAATTTCGTGCATGTGGATCATGGAGAGAAAATTTTATATGATAGCTATATTGTTGAATTTGATTATGATCCTACATGAATTATTATGAGAAAGGAAAGTATGGTTGTAGAAATTTTCATGTTACTAAATTACCTCTCGTTATGTTGAGATTGTCAATGTTTTATTCCTCTCCTTTGCATATGCTACATATTTCTCGTCTTGATAATTTGTTGGCATATAAAATGCCTATGCATAGGAAGTATGTTAGACTTAAATGTGTTTGTCACATGTGTTATGATGCTCTCTTGGTGCTTCAATTCTTATCTTTCATGTGAGGATCATTGGAATCTCAAAGCCTATCTTAATGGCTATAAAGAAAGAGTTTGTTGGGAGGCAACCCAATGAATAAAATAAATTCTTGTGTGTTTTCACAATTATGATACTGTTATGATTGTGTTTTTGTGTTTTTAATTAGTGTTTGTGCCAAGTAAAGCCTTTAGGATGATTTGGAAGATAGTATAATTGATGCTGTTTGGAAAACAAAAAGTTTTATGTCCAGTGCCCGAATTTTGTTTCTGTACTGGGGATCCAAAAAAATCTGAAATTTTTACACAGTATTGGTATATGAATTTCCCACCTTGTCCTAATTTTTCAGAATTTTTGGAGTTACATAGGTATGGCTTTTAAATAGATTGCTACAGACTGTTCTGTTTTTGACAGATTCTGTTTTTGATGCACTACTTGCTTGTTTTGATGAATCTATGGATTGTATCGGGGGGTATAAGCCATGGTAAAGTTAGAGTACAGTAGGTATAATGCAAAAATAAAATATGAATGGGTTTGCAACGGTACCTAAGTAGTGATTTATTTTGTTATACTAACGGAGCTCACGAAGGTTTTGTTGAGTTTTGTGTGATTGAAGTTTTCAAGTTTTGGGTGAGATCACGATGGATGAAGGAATAAGGAGTAGCAAAAGCCTAAGCTTGGGGAAGACCGAGGCACCCCAAGGTAATATTCAAGGAAGACTCAACCATCTAAGCTTGGGGATGCCCCGGAAGGCATCCCCTCTTTCTTCTACCAACCATCGGTAATTTTACTTGGAGCTATATTTTTATTCGTCACATGATATGTGTTTTGCTTGGAGCGTCTTGTATTATATGAGTCTTTTCTTTGTTTGCTTTTTATTTTGTCAAAATCATCTTTTCTGAACACACCTATCTTGAGAGAGCCACACGTTCATCATCATTTGTTAGAATACTCTATGTGCATCACTTAAATTTTTTGAGCTAGGCAGTTGCTCTAGTGCTTCACTTAAATCTTTTTGGGCACGGTGGTGGCTATATTTTGAAGAAATAAACTCTCATGCTTCACTTATATTATTTTGAGAGTTGATTAAAATTTTGAAGAAATGAATTCTCATGCTTCACTTATATTATTTTGAGAATTTACAAGATTGAAATTTTGAAGAAATGAATTCTCATGCTTCACTTATATTATTTTGAGAATTGACAAGATTGAAATTTTGAAGAAATAAATTCTCATGCTTCACTTATATTATTTTGAGAATTGATAAGAGTGAAATTTTAAAGAAATATTTGCACTCTCATGCTTCACTTAAATCTTTTTGAGAGTTGATGATAGTAACGGTAATTTGCACAAGATATGAATTTGGTCCCAAAGTGATGAATATTCAAGAGGGATACAATAAAAACTTTCATATAGATCATTGGATATGATAAGTGTGATTCCTTGCAATAGTTTTGCGATATGGAAATGATGATATGTGAGTCATGTTAGTGAGTAATTCTGATTAAGTAAGAATATTAGTGTTAAGGTTTGTGATTCCCTATGCATGCACATCAAGTCAATAGTTATGCAAAGAAATTATATCCTACTTATGGTGCATTATTCGGTGTTAGTTATGTTCAATGCATGTTTATGACCGTTTTCGTTTTTTGGTTGGCCGCTTCTCAATCTTTTGCTAGCCTTCATTTGTACTAAGCGGAAATACTGCTTGTGCATCCAAAATCCTTAAACCCAAGTTGTGACAAATGAGTCCACTATATCTACCTATATGCGGTATTTCAATGCCGTTCCAAGTAAATTTGCGTGTGCCAACTCTAATTTTCAAAATAATTTTTCCGTTTTGTGTGCCGTACCGCTCATGAAGCGGCAGGGGGTAGCCATTATTTTCCATGCTAGGTGTGTTATTCTCACGATGAGCGTTTATTCACTTGTCATTGCATGAGAGAATGGTTGGTAATAGGGATGCCCAGTCCCACAATGAAATCAAAATTAATAACAACAAAATTCCTTGGAAAGTGTTGGTATGGAGGGCACCCGTGGATACGGCTAGCCATGGATTGTGAAAGAATGGTGGAAAGGAAATAAACTTTACTTTCTGTTTGGGAACCACCTATGATGTGTCTAGCATGGAAAATATTGGGAATTCTCGGTCGTTTTCGTTGACAGGAAAAGCATGCCTCTCAAAATATTTTTATCTCTTTAATTTCAGCTTTGAGCTCTGGCACATTTGACAAATCCCTGCTTCCCTCTGTGAAGGGCCTATCTATTTACTTTTATGAAATTTTTATTTAATTGAGTCTCCATCTTCTCTTACAAAAGCACCAACTAGAGAGCACTATTGTCATACTTGTGGATTGTGTGTAGCTAATATTTGAGTGTGTTTCATGAATGGATCAATGATTGAGCATAATTGGCTAGGGATAACTTTCTTTAGCGTTGATATTTTGAAAGACATGGTTGCTTGTTAGCATGCTTGAGTATTTATATCTTCATGTCAAATTATAGACTATTGCTTTGAATCATTCAAGTCCAATGTCCATGCTATAAAAGAAAAGAATATGTGATGAATATGATAGGCAGCATTCCACATCAAAAATTCTGTTTTTATCATTTACCTACTCGAGGACAAGCAGGAATTAAGCTTGGGGATGCTGATATGTCTCCAACGTATCTATAATTTTTGATTGTTCCATGCTGTTATATTATCAATCTAGGATGTTTTTATAAGCATTTACAACAATTATATATCATTTTTGGAGACTAACCTATTAACTTAGTGCCCAGTGCCAGTTGCTGTTTTCTGCCCTGTTTTTGTTTTACAGAAAATCAATACCAAACGAAGTCCAAATGCCACGAAACTTTTTGGAGATTTTTTATTGGCCAAGATAAACACTAGAAGCTTATATACATGATCATTGCCTTGGATATCGTCATGATTATTTGCTTTTCTATCAATTGCCCAACAGTAATTTGTCTACCCACCGTATGCTATTTTCTCGAGAGAAGCCTCTAGTGAAAACTATGGCCCCCGGGTCTATCTAAATCATATTATTAAAACCCTAAAAATATTGCTGCCATTTTCTTTTATTTATTTTATTCTGTATTTTTGTTTCAATCTATCTATCTATCACATACAATTCAATCTTGCAATTAACCGCCGAGGGATTGACAACCCCTCGTTTGCGTTGGGTGCAAGGATTTGTTGTTTGTGTGCTGGTGCTGCTAACGAGGTGTCGCGTGATTCTCCTACTGGTTCGATAACCTTGGTTTCATAACTGAGGGAAATACTTATCTCTACTGTGCTGCATCATCCCTTCCTCTTCGGGGAAATACCAACGCAAGCTACAAGTAGCAGCAAACTATGCAACAAAAACATAATCTGTCTAAAACAGAACAGTCTATAAAGATCTGAATTATGGTCATACTTCTGTTACTCCAATTTTTTTGAAAAATTAGGACAACGTGGGCAATTCATATATCAATACTGTGTAAAACATTCAGAAGGTTATGATACTCCAGAGAAAATTATAAATTCAAGCACTGGACGCAAAAGTTTCTGTTTTCAAACAGCATCTATCATACTATTTTCCAAATCATCCCAAAGGCATTACTTGGCACAAACACTAATTAAAACATAAAAAATACAATCATAACAGAGGCTATAATCATGCAAATACTCAAAAACAGAAATAAAAAGTTTATTGGGTTGTCTCCCAACAAGCTCTTTCTTTATAGCCATTAAGATAGGCTTGGGATTTCAATGATGCTCTTATGAAAGATAATAATTGAAACACAAAGAGAGCATCATGTAACATGTGAAAAACACATTTAAGTCTAACATACTTCCTATGCATAGGCATTTTATAAGAAAACAAATTATCAAGAAATATCTAGCATATGTAAATTGGAGGAATGGAGCATTAATAATTTTAGCACAAAGATAGGTAATTTAGTGACATGAAAGTTTCTACAACCATATTTTCCTCTCTCATAATAATTACATGTAGGATCATAATCAAATTCAACAATATAGCTATCATATACAATTTTATGTTCATGATCCACATGCATAAAAGTTTTGTAATCATCCAAGATAGTGGGATTAACATCACCTAAAGTCATGACCTCTCCAAACCCACATTTATCAAAAATTTCATAAGATTGAACACTCTCCAAATATGTGGGATTCTTTTTACCTAAAGTTGACACTCTTCCAAACTCACTTTCAATATTATTACAAACATTATTATCAATGACATATTCATCATGAGGCTTAAATAAATTTTCAAGATCATAATAAGCATTATCACCCCAATCATGATCATTGCAATAAGTAGTGGACATAACAAAATCATCGTCCCCAAGCTTGTAGTTTTGCATATTATTAACACAATTGACATTAATAGAATTTATAATAACATCATTGCAATCATGCTTTTCAATCAAGGAGCTATCATGAATCACTTTATAAATTTCTTCTTCTAACACTTCATCACAATTTTCAGATTCATGATTTTCAAGCAAAACATCATAGAGAAAATCAAGTGCACTCAACTCACTACCAATTGGTTCATTATAATTGGATATTTTGAAAAGATTAGCAAGTGGATGAGGATCCATATCAATAGATTTTTAGCAATCAAAGATGCAACCAAATAGAAGGCCCATGGCAACACAAGCAAAGAAAGCACACAAAATATTTTTGGTGTTTTTGTAAAATTGTTTTAGAAGTGGGGGAGATGAAAACGAGAGGCAAATGCAAATAAAAAGGCAAATAAAATAAATGCAAGTGGATGATAGTTTGTGCGAAGGTACTTGATAGATTTTGATGATGTCTCCCGGCAACGGCGCCAGAAATTCTTCCTGCTACTTGTAGTCTGCGTTGGTATTTCCCCGAAGAGGAGAGGATGATGCAGTACAGTAGAGATAAGTATTTCCCTCAGTTAAGAACCAAGGTTATCAATCCAGTAGGGGAACCAAGCAAGATCCAGTGAACAACACCTACACACAGAAAAGCAAACACTTGCACCCAACGCGAATAAGAGGGTTGTCAATCCTCTTAGCGGTTACTTGCAAGGATTAAGTCTGATAGAGATAAATAGATAAACTAAAATACTAATAAAAATAAAAGTAAATAAATTGCAGCAAGGTATTTTTTGGTTTTTTATATGATAAAGATAGACCCGGGGGCCATAGTTTTCACTAGAGGCTTCTCTCTCGAGCACAGAAACATACGGTGGGTAAACAAATTACTGTTGGGCAATTGATAGAAAAGCAAATAATTATGAAGGATTCATGGCAATGATCATGTATATAGGCATTAAGTCCGAGACAAGTAGACCGACTCCTGCCTGCATCTACTACTATTACTCCACTCATCGACCGCTATCCAGCATGCATCTAGAGTATTAAGTTAATAAAAACAGAGTAACGCCTAAAGCAAGATGACATGATGTCGAGAAGAAAATTCAAGCAATATGAATAAACCCCATCTTTTTATCCTTAATGGCAACAATACAAATACGTGTCATGTCCCCTTCTGTCACTGGGATTGAGCACCGTAAGATTGAACCCATCACAAAGCACCTCTCCCATTGCAAGATAAATCAATCTAGTTGGCCAAACCAAATCGATAGATCGGAGAGAAATACAAAGCTATATTTAATCATGCATAAAAGAGTTTAGAGAAGACTCAAATATTTCTCATGAATAATCTGATCATAAACTCACAATTCATCGGATCCCAACAAACACACCGCAAAAGACGATTACATCGGATAGAACTCCAAGAACATCAAGGAGAACATGGTATTGAAGATCAAAGAGAGAGAAGAAGCCATCTAGCTACTAGCTATGGACCCGTAGGTCTATAGTAAACTACTCACACATCATCGGAAGGGCACCAAGGTTGATGTAGAAGCCCTCCGTGATCAATTCCCCCTCCGGTAGAGTACCGGAAAAGGCCTCCAGATGGGATCGCGGAAGAACAGAGGCTTGCGACGGCAGAAAGGTTTTCTCTTCTGGCTCTCTGTTGGTTTCCCAATATTTGTGAATTTATAGAAGTGGAATTAGGTCAAACGGAGTCACGTGGGCCCCACAAGGCAACACGGCGCCCCCTGGGGCCCGCCTTGTTGCCTTGTGAAGCCTCCGTGAGCCTTCTGGCCTCCTCCTGAAGCTTCCAAGGTCTCTTTTGTCCAGAAAAATATCTCCAAAAAGTTTCGTGGCATTTGAACTTTGTTTGGTACAGATTCTCTGAAAAGCCAAAAACAAGCAGAAAACAACAACTGGCATTGGGCACTAGGTTAATAGGCTAGTCCCAAAAAAGGATATATAATTGCATATAAAAACATCCAAGATTGATACTATAATAGCATGGAACAATAAAAAATTATAGATACGTTGGAGACGTATCAGTTACCAACATACATATCCCAATACTACTCTAGCGTTAATGAACGTTAAGCGTGCGACCCTGCGGGTTCGAGAACTATGTAGACATGACCGAGACACCTCTCCGGTCAATAACCAATAGCGGAACCTGGATGCCCATATTGGTTCCTACATATTCCACGAAGATCTTTTATCGATTGAACCACGATGTCGAGGATTCAGTTAATCCCGTATGCAATTCCCTTTGTCCAGCGATATGTTACTTGCCCGAGATTCGATCGTCGGTATCTCCATACCTAGTTCAATCTCGTTACTGGCAAGTCTCTTTACTCGTTCCGTAATACAAGATCCCGTGACTAACTCATTATCCACATTTCTTGCAAGCTCTTTACGATGTTGTATTACCGAGAGGGCCCAGAGATATCTCTCCGTCATACGGAGCGACAAATCCCAGTCTTGATCCATGCAACCCAACAGACACCTTCGGAGATACCTGTAGAGCACCTTTATGATCACCCAGTTACGAAGTGACGTTTGATAGCACACAAGGTATTCCTCAATATCCGGGAGTGACATGATCTCATGGTCGAAGGAACAGATACTTGACATGAGGAAAGCTATATCAAATAAACTAAACGATCTGATGCTAAGCTTACGGTTGGGTCTTGTCCATCACATCATTCTCCTAATGATGTGATCTCGTTATCAAATGACAACTCATGTCTATGGTTAGGAAACCTTAACCATCTTTGATCAACGAGCTAGTCTAGTAGATGCTCACTAGGGACACGGTGTTGTTTATGTATCCACACATGTATTTAAGTTTCCGGTCAATACAATTCTAGCAAGAATAATAAACATTTATCATGAACAAGGAAATATGATAATAACCAATTTATTATTGCCTCTAGGGCATATTTCCAACAGTTGTGCCATCCAACGCGGGCCTGTATCGGTCCGCCGAGCGGTCCGGACGTACTTTTTACGTCAAACGCGAGACAAACTAGGGGGCGGGAGGGGGCTTTGCGGGAGTCCGGACGACAGACACATATGACTCCGACACCCCCGGCCCACTCAAAACCCCTCCAGGACCCCGTGCATCCATCCTCCCATTTTATCTCCTTCCCTTTTTCTCTCTTGCCTTCGCCGCCGCTCTACCACCCCGGTTGCCCCGGCACACCCCTGTCGGTACTCGACGAGTCCGTCACCTCCAGCGGTACACCCGGGATCCAAGCCGCTTCTTCTCCGCCGCTGTTCCACACCTCTCTTCCGACTGCCGCGCAGGTACCATCATCTCCTACGGATCTCTTGACTGCATGCATTGAAAATGGAAGAACTGCTGAAAAGCTCTACAAGGGCAATATCAGGGCCATGTTATGAAGCTCACCATCATTCTTGAAGCTGTTGCATCACATGATCTTTGGATTTGGCATGATTTTTTTGGCATGCCCGGGTCTCACAATGACATCAATGTGCTGCAGTGATCACCATTGTTTGCGAGGCTGACTAAAGGAAAAGCTCCTCCTTGCCACTTTACTATCAATGGGCATGAGTACAACATGCGTTACTATCTGGTTGACGGTATCTATCCTCCGTGGGCTACCTTTGTCAACGCCATCTCTAACTCAGTTGGCCAGAAAAAGGCTCGCTTTGCCCAAAGACAAGAAGCGGCTAGAAAAGATGTTGACAGGGCATTTGGAGTTATGTAGGTACGTTTTGCAGTTGTTCGTGGACTAGCTGAACAATGGGATGTGGAGACCTTGTGGGAGGTGATGGCCTATTGTGTGATCATGCACAACATGATCGTGGAGGATGAGGGTGACAATGCTGCCGCAAGTCTTGAATTTGAGAACATGGATGATCCTATCGAACTTCCTGATTAGAATCCATCCACATTTGAAGAGTTTATTCAAATGCATCAACAAATCCGGCATCGAGCAATTCACGAGCAACTGAAGGAAGATCTGATTGAGTATCTGTGGGTGGTTAAAGGGGACAACAATGTTTGAGTGTATTTGAACTTATTTAAGTAGAACTACCACTGCATTTGAACATTTGAACTATTGTAGACTATATATATGTAGCTATTTGAGTGTGCAGGCTAAATTTTTTTGGGAGCGGGATGTATGCGGCAGCGTTGGATGGCCGACTCCCGTATCAGTGTTCACGGACTGGTCCCCCTGTCCGCGGTCGAATGCCGGAGCATATTTGTGGGTCAGCGAAGATGCCCTAAGAGCATCTACAGCCGGACGCCCCAAACCCGCCTCGAATGCCCGCGTGGACGGCCCGGTCATTGACCAGTCATGAAAATTTGACCCGGACGGGCTCCTAAAACGAGCCTCAAACGCCCAGGCTGACCGGCACCCCTCATATCCAGCCCAAATATGGGGGCGCCCCGCGTCCGCCACGTCGGACCCGACAGCCCTACCCCACCTCAAATTGAACCAAATCCACCCCCTCGCCCTACCGGATCCATTTGCCCTCTCCTCTCTTCTTCCTCCTCTGCGCCACCCATCTCGCAGCTCCGCCGCCGTGCGCGGACCGCAGCCGTTTCGAGCCTCTGTGCCACCAGCACCGGCACAACACTCCTCTCTCCCGTCCTCGCCGACGTGGACGTCGTCGCCGGCCCGGACGCCACCGCGGTACGTTCGGCAACTATCGGGCTCCCCCTTGTGCTCTATGTGTTCGACACATTGTCCTACCCAATTTTTTGTGACATTTTGTAGGGAAAGGATGAATTCCGATGCTTCGTCGGACGAGGAGTATGGACCGACGGAGCTTGATCATGTCATTCAGGATGAGTTCTTCGATTAGTCGGATTCGGACGAAGAAGTGGACATGATCATGCTCAGCTGCATGATCTTTGTGAGATGGTCTAAAATAAGATGCAGAATGTGCATTTGAATCATACCTGTCCCTTGATGAATATGGATAGAAATTAGCATAGGAAGGTATCCATGGCATTGGCATTGGCGGCCCAAAATACGGACATGAATATGATGCATTGAAATGTCCCCTTTGCCAATACCAGTCCTCAGATTTGCGCCTAGGGGGGATCTTGATGCTTTTGAATTACTTGGCCGATAAGCACTCTTCTCCTTACTTATCTTTTGATATTTTTCCAATAGCTACATGAAAGAGACTTTCGGCTTTTTACCTTTGTGCTTACGTCGGCCTTTGCTTTCGTTGGTTGTGCTTGCATCGATCTTTGGATTTTCGTGTTGCCCCCCAGTACTTGGCGTCTTCATTGCAACTTTGATGGAATTTTCGCCCTCAAGAATATTATCATTGTGCTCTTGAACAACTTCCTTACTTGAAAGCTTGATCCCATTATCCGTAATTTTTACCTTCTCATGTTTAAATGGATCGACTTGAAGTAGCCGATGCAAAAACTGTTTGCCAACAGGACCAATCGAAATAGACTGGTCATCTCTTGGTGTCTCAACAAATTTCAATCGTCCTTTATCAATGGCCGATTTAACTATTTGACGAAACTTGTTGCAATCCTCAAAATTATGCTTGGACGAATCATGCAACTTACAATACATTCGTCCTTGGATTGATGGCTTGACATGGTGATCAAGAATTCTAATGTAATTATTTTTCAGCAACAAATCAAATATTTGATCACACATGCTTGAATTGAAGGTATACTTCTTGTTTTCTACCCGATCTTGGTCTGAGAACGGCTTTGGAGGTAAGCAAACAAATGGTTCAGATTTGGAATCTCCCCATTCGTCTATGCATTGTGTTTTGCACTCTATCTCCGATGTCTTTGGATAAGATATTATATTAGCATCGGTTTTATCAAAAGAATTCAAACTTGCCTTTATGTTTCTGAAACGAAAATAGTTAGAATATACATGTCTCATTTGAGACCAAAATATAAGCCAAGAATGAAACAAGCAAAGCTACCCATTTAGATATGAACTTTTGATAAAGCAATGGGGAAAGCCTTCGCTGCAATAATAAGTCACCATCGGTCTTTATAAATGGCACAATGGGTTGACCGATATGCTCTATAACAATTTTATTGCTAACAAGTAAATTACCCTTCTTCATTGGTCTTTCAAAATTACTTATGAGAATTTTGCTAATAGATGCATCAACAATAAAGTTGCAACCAAATCGGAAAATAGGTAAATCACTTGCTAGACATACCTCTTCAAATATGATGGGAGAGCATGATGGTGATGTAACTTGAACGATACTTTGTTCCACTTTTGGATGGCTCCCCAACGCCTTGTCGTCCTATTTTTCTTGAATAGATTCGGCATATGTACTATTTGATTCGGCTTTTTTAATAACCGAATTATGTTTGTTATCCGAATCATTCTTTTCATTGGTTCCAATAATTGGCAAGACTTCTTCTTCTTCTTTAGTTGATTTGGTACATGTAATGTTTGATTCGGCCTTTTCAATAACCGAATTAACTTTGTTATCCGAATCACCACTCTTTTTGATAATTCTATCCACTCGCAATGCTTTCTCTTTTTGACATAATCTAGCTTGTATTGCAGCAGAATTAACAGGCTTTCCTTCTTTTATTAGTTCATGTAGAACAACATTGCATTCGTCCCAAAAAGACGTAAGATTTTCCTTAATAACCCAATCTAGATAGAATTGTCCCCCGACACTTTTAGACTCTTTCGATAATGAGATGTCGCCGAAATTCTGTAATTGTGTAGGGGGAACATGATATGCCACGACAGTAGGTGAAGGCATTTGTGCTCCTGCAGAAGTTTCACTTATTCGGCCATGACCGTGAAGGTGCGAAGCCGAATTATGGACATCAACAGTTGCGTATGGTGCCAAAAAATTAGTAGCACGAGGTGTAGCATATGATGGTTGAGGGTAATTGGCCGAATAACTAGTAGTAGCATGGCCAATTCCCCTATCCACCGGCATGTTTGGATCAACATATTGCATGTTCGTTGCCGATGAATAAAAAGGTGAGACACTTTGTTGCATGCTATTAGAATTTCTAACTTGGGGTGTTTCAAATTGATTAACCAAACTCATCAGGTTGCTCATCAGCATATGAATTTGCTGGGTTGCCGATGCATGTGAGTTGGAATACATATGTTGCATGTTGCTAAAATCATAACAAGTTGAAACATGGATATTACTTTGCATCGGCTGTTGCACATAATTAGATGCATAATTAATGAAACTAGGGCTAGCTGATAAGTTATGCTCATTAAGCGATCTAGCAACAACATATGAATTATTTGCATCTACATAGGTGAGCTGGGTATTCATATTACCTTTATAGATTGCAAACCCTAGATGACGATCTCTTCGTAGCAAGAACCAGCTGGAGACCGTTCAAAGCTTCGTCCCCAGCGGAGTCACCAAAAAATGTGTTCGCACACGAACACGTCATCGTGTACCCTCGACGCCAGGGGTGATGCACCGCAGCTCACGTCGAAGGGGACCCGACCGGAAGCGCGGTACGCAAGCAATCCGGCGGGCGCTTTTGTAGACCCGAAACCCCACACGCCCGGGAGGGACCCCGTTAGGGCATGCGGAAGCTATGGGCTTCCCTAGGTCGACTTGATCGCCCCTAGGGCCTCGTTGATCGCTGCCCTCAAGCGAAGAACTAACGAAGAACGAGGAAGAACAAGGGAGAAAGATAAAGGTAAAGATAAAATGTGATACTAGATGGATTGATCGATTGTGTGTTGTTCAATTGGCCGTCACCTCTCATCTATTTATGAGGCGGCTGGACTTCCCGTACAAGAAAAGGACTTCAAATCCCGTCCAAATCTTTCCAAAATTAACCGAACTCGGATTTAGTTAAGTCTGAGATAGCAGTTCGGTTTTTAAGTCCCACATGCCACAAACGAACTTGAATGAAGATGAGCCCAAAAGAAAATTTAACCGTTTCAACGAGACAAACAACTTTCGTGTTGAACATTTTTCGATTCGAGGCCATCTTGAGGGCCGAATCGCTCGCGCAACCCATCAGACATCACCCACACGGGTGTCTGGTCCCCTGGGCCAGTTTTGACTCATGATCCACGATTGGAGGAGTGCATCAGCTTCAACTTTTGCATACGATCTTGGATTGAGATGATTTATATATAAAAATCGATTAGCTCGATGAGACAATGATAATCCATATAGAACACTCCTTCATTTGAGGTCCTCTTGAAGGCATAATCGGCCGAACAGTACTCTGAATACAAAATCTTAGTAGTTCGAGCACAGCTTCGGCCCTCGAGATGAGATCGGATGGCAATGACCCAAACAACAAAGTTTCTTATTTTAACGATACAGAACTTTGTTATGTTGAGAACTTCTTCATTTGAGGCCATCTTAGTAATGTTTTCTTTCGTGCCAAAATCTGATGTCAACAGCGCCCAGGATGGGGGGACTGGCGTGGATGGTTTGGCCGGGATGAGACACCTACTGCCCAGGTGTGCTGCGAGTCTGCACCTCCTGGTGAACCGTTGGGGGCTTGGCACCTTGTCACGTCGAGGCGCCGCCTCTCGCCACCTGCAGCAGCCTTTCGTCGCTCGGGTTCTGCTGCGCGGCCGGCTCCACCGGTGTGGCTGAGGGATCGATGTTTTCGGTGCCTTGCTAGAGGTCATCAAGTCAGCTCCTGCTGGGATCCAATCCGGTGCACTAGCTGCCTCTACGCTTTTGTCATGCTAAGCATCTCACCGACCCGAGTACGCCGCTCCGACGTGCTGCTCCATCGCCTCCGTCGATGCCTGCATCGGCCAAGGGTGCAACCCCGACGGATTCGTTCGGGATTATGACGCCTCGATGTGCTGCTCCACCGCCTACCTCTCCGACTACATTGGTCGATGATGCAGCCCCGGTTGACGAGTCTTCACACCCACTTCTTGTGGAGCAGGCCGAGCTGCTTCGTTCTGAGCTTCGCGAGTGCCTTGCGCTGGTTGGGGGTGTTTTGGTGATAGCGAAGGCCACAATCGGCAAACTCTAGGTTGTGCCAGTTGTGTCTCTGTTGCCCGAGCTCCAAGATGGCTTTGCAGATGGGAGAGAAGCATGCCTCTTCGGGGATTTTTCTCCTCGTGCTACACACTGTTCGTCGACGCTGCCTGTGGTGCCGATCGCCTCTGGGAGTGATGTCATCGCCGAGTTCGTGGCTCCGGTGCTGCAGATTATGCCTGATCTACAAGAGCTATGCGGGGAGCGCTCTTAGCCTCTTTCGATGGTGCTTCAGAAGGAGATAGGCTTGCCAGGGGACTTGACGACGCCTCCAAAGGAGATGGGTCAGGTGGTGTCTGTGGGTGACAATTTTGATGATGTAGGTGCGTTGGCACCTAATTCTGAGGCACAACTTCAAGGTTCGCCTCTGCCATGTGAGCAACTGGAGTCGTCTGAGTCCATCGTGTTGGTCGTACCCGTGGCTGAGGATGTTCATGTGGTGGTGTCTGTGAGGGACAAGGTTGATGAGATTCTCTTTGAGGTACAGCTTTGTAGTTTGCTCGCACGTTTGGAGGCAGTCAGCCCTGGATCTGGCAAGAGGATTGTGGAGAAGGCTCTGAGGAGCAAAAACAAGAAGAGTGGTGCCACAGGAAAGGCGTCCGCAGCTGCTTGATGGAGTCATGAGTCTCTTGAGTGGTCCTCATGGCCTGGCTTGTCTCCATGGATTTGGCGATGTTCGTGGTCTTCAGCCGAGGTACTTTCATTATGGGTTTCTTTGTGATGGATGGTCATGAGTCTCGAGTGGTCCTCATGGCCTGGCTTGTCTCAATGGAATTGGCGGTGTTCAAGGTCTTTGGCCAAGGTACTTTCATTATGGGTTTCTTTGTGATGTAGTAGTGTGGGGGTTGGTGGTCGCTGCATGTTGGGAAACGGTTGTAGGACTGATCGTGCGCTTCTGGGGTTGCACGCTCTGTGAGTAGTCTGCATGCGGTTGGTTTGTATCGGTTTTTGTCCAGTTTTTCGTTACTTAGCTGAGCAATTTTCTTCTGCTTAATTAATCGATGAGGCAATTTTTTGCCTCCGTTTCGAAAATATGCCAGTTGTTGCAACATGGACCAGTGCATTGTGCATGTGGAGCCTTGAAACGTTTCGTTACTATACAGTAGGATACAATGCGGTGAACATTGTGGATGTGGCCGATAAGGAAACAGACCAAGAGAATATGTGGTGAACTGCGTGCTAACTCCGACAAACAAAAAAGACGAACAGAATATGCGGGTAATACATGCATCCAACGTTGACTCTGAAGTAATACTTGCATGGCTAGAACATAGCAGCCTTTTATTCAAAATCAATAAACCAACTTGATAAACCGAATCAAACAGTTCATTCAGCGACTGTCCTTACCCTCTCGCTTCTCTCTCCCGTCCCGATTCGATCTTCAGTTGGAAAGCTTGTTGATGAACCTCTTCTTGGGCCTCGGCTCGTTGCTGTGGGGCAATTTTGACAAATTTGACCTAAAGTCGCATCTAATTCACAGACTGAACCGTTCGCGGAAAAAATTCACCGGCCTAACCCTTTCGTGTGGCGCCCGACAGAAAGGCGCCACACTGTACTATGTGGCGCCTTGGTGTTAGGTGCCACACGCCTGCCATGCTGGCGCCCCGTGGCACGGCCCGACCCCACTACGCCGCAGTGTGGCGCCTAAGGGAAAGGCGCCACACTGTTATGTGTGGCGCCTTTCCGTTAGGCGCCACACATTGACTTATCCAGCCGCGGCCCGACCCCCTCCCCCATCCCCACCAGTTCTTCCAGCAGCTGAGGGGGGCGGCGGCGGCTCCCTTCTCTCTTCCTCGCAATCCCCTCTCCAAAATCCTTCAGATCTGAGGATTTCTTCCGTGTATTTCTTCCCCAAATCATTGTACAAGGTAATCTCCTCCGTTCCCCATCTTTCTATCCGATAAATTTTGCATTTTTTGCAGATTTGTGTAAGTTAGGATGATAGGCCAGATTTGCTTGGATTCAAAATGAGGATTCGTATATGAGTAGATGATTATTGAAATGAGTCTTCCTATATGATTTGTTCATTTGTGCTACCATTTTGTGGAACATATTAGATGAACATATGTATGAATATATATTAGATGAACATATGTATGAACATATGTGGAACATATGTATGATTGTTTATATGATTTGTGGTATCGTTTTTCAGATGTATGATTTGTCCATTTTGTGGTCATTTTTCAGATGTATTTGTTGAGATGAATTGTATTGTATAACTCATATAATTATCTTGAAATATGTAGGATGGTGTGGCTTTTGGCTGATTACTATGACGTTGAACACCGGTCCTATTTGATGTCGGTGAAGAAAATGGTAATGATAGCATACTAGTTGGTAGTTTATATATTTTGTTTATTTGAAAAGATGAAACCATAATCATATCACTTGCATGTTTGCAGAATCTTGCGCCCCTCAAGATTCGGTCCCACGGGGCGTCGACTTCAATGCCGTACGATGAGCGATACACACCGTACATCGAGAAGACAGGACTCCTTCCTTTCATTCAACTTGTGAGCCGGTCGACGCCGAACCTGAACGCGGCGGCAATCACCGCACTTACGGATCGGTGGAGGCCGGAGACCCACAGTTTCCACCTCCGTACCGGAGAGATGACCGTGACTCTTCAGGATCTTTCCATGATCACCGCACTTCCAATCGAGGGGAAGCCTCTTTGTATGAGCACTGATTCAGAGGGATGGCGCCAACAAATGGAGGCCCTTATTGGTATGTCTCCTGCGGAGCCGGAACCAGCAGAGGGAGAGAAGAAAGACCACCGAGTCCCCGCCGGCGCTCCTTTCAAATGGATCGTAGCCAACTTTGCGCATTGTCCTCAGGGCGCCACTGAAGATGTGATCGAGACTTATGCTCGCGTGTACATGTGGTATGTTATCTCTAGGACTATCTTCGCTGACGCCGGCGGCAAGAATGCTCCATGGATGTGGCTGAAGGCGTTGACGGTCCTCGACCACAAGTTCAGCTGGGGGTCGGCGGCATTGGCCTACTTGTACCGGCAGGTAACTAATTTTTTTTACTTAGTTTTTGTTTAGATTTCATTATTGTACTTAACTGATACATGTTTTGCTTGGCGTTCAGTTGGACGATGCTTGTCGTAGGTCCTCGAGAGACGGCTGCATTGGTGGTTGTATGCTCCTACTATCTGTATGGAGTTGGGAACGCCTTCCAGTTGGGTGCCCTAAAGGGGTAACGTTCAAGGACTGGAATGACCACGACAACCCCATACGGCTTCCTACTTGGGCTTACAAGTGGGACGTGGTTTCGGAGATGACGAGCGATATGAACATTATGTACAGGCAGTACACCAATGAGATGGATTCGCTTACTGCCGAGCAGGTAAACATTGACAATACATCAATAACTTGACTCCTCTACATGAAAGGAAAACATGAACATTGTCTTTCTCTGTTGTGTTGCAGGTGTGGAATGGCAGCCATATGGTGTCGGGGATAGCTTTGGTAATGCATTCCAGTTTGAGCTCAATCCAATGTGCTTGCAGGAAAAACATCTTTGGCTTATGCAGTGCCCACTGATATGCAATTGGGCGGTTGAGTTCCATCTCCCCCATCGTGTGTGTCGTCAATTTGGCTTGTTTCAGGCTCACCCGCCGGAGTGGGTGGACACGGACACGCAGCTTCACAGGTAACAAAGCATGAACAATAAACAACTACAATCGTCCAACTTTGAATAGTGCTAATAATGAGCTATTTAACATGCAGGTTGGATAGGAGGAGACAGCGAAAGATAAAGGATTGGGATAAGTATCATAAGAAGTACGTCACCTCGTTTGCGCAATGTGTGGAGCGAGCTAAGAAAACGGCACATGCCCAGCTTCGCGAGTATTGTCCACTTGCGTTCAACAACTATGTTCGATGGCTTCAAGAGAATACTCGTTTGGAGATTTGTACGCCGGCTTTCGAGGAGGATATCTTGGAAGATCCCACTTCATTCGACGGACTTGCCCAGGACGAATACAACAAGCTTATCCGGGAAGGGTACCAAACCCCTTTTGCTCCAGTTCTCAACTTTGTGGTAAGTGTGCACTCTTTTGTTATCTATGGACAGTAGTACACATCTTTGCATACCTTACATGTTGTTTTCATTTCAACCATAGCGCAAGGAGGTCAAAAAACAAGCTGATGAAACCCAGGCCATTCTAGACACAACCCATAGAGGAAAACAGGGAGAATCTGCACTTCGACTTTTCATCAAGGTGCTTGGCCATATTTCAACATCCCTACTTGAGAAGTCTTTGCTTAGTTTTAAATCTCATTTATCTGTCAATGTTATAGCGTCAGGGCCAAAGGTTGCGGCGACTGTCCAACATTTTAGGTTGTCGTGGCGATGAATATTCAGAACCGTCGAGATCCGGTTCATCCCATCGCAATGCCAACCTGGACGATTCTACTACCTCCGGAGCTCGTATGGACGACGATGACATTACCTCGGGAGCTAGTTTAGAGGATCACGCTCTGTTCTCTCCAGAGGTATGCCAAGTGAGTACTTTCATATTTCACTACCTCGCCTGCACATGATGATATCAATTTTCTCTTTAGGTTGAGGACAACATGACGTTGGATGCTTTCCAACGCTCCGCTTACATGTTGAAGCCAAGGACGGGAATAAACCGGTACACACCTGAGGACTTTAATGACAAAGGAAAGAAGGCGGTCGCTGAGGGTTCGTGTATGACAAGAGGGATGACGAGGATGAGAGCTATGGACGATGACAATGACGATGAGGAGGAAATAGAGTTGGAGGAACCGCAGCCGGTTGTGAGGAAGAAGAAGCTAGCTACTAAGAGGGGACGAGGCAAGAGTACGCGAGGAAGGAAAGAGTAGTGATGTCGAACTTGTGGTGGTTGTTTTCTTATGAAGTCAAACATGTAGTGGAGGCTATGTTTGAATTATGTGGCTGTAGCATTTTTTTGCTCTCTGGAAAGCTTCTGGAGTGCTTGGTTTCAATTGTGTGGCGCCATCAACCCTCTTTCCTCGACACAGGTGCGGTAGACAATTGTGTGGTTGTAGCATTTTTTTGCTCTCTGGAAAGCTTCTGGAGTGCTTGGTTTCAATTGTGTGGCGCCTGAGAGACAGGCGCCACACTGTGTAGTGTGGCGCCTGACTCTAAGGCGCCACACAATGACTTAGGCGCTGGAGGGGTCCAAAATTTCGGCTGTAGCTGCTTTTGCTCTCTGGAAAGTTTCTGGAGTGCTTGGTTTCAATTGTGTGGCGCCTGAGAGACAGGCGCCACACTGTGTAGTGTCGCGCCTGACTCTAAGGCGCCACACAATGACTTAGGCGCTGGAGGGGTCCAAAATTTCGGCTGTAGCTGCTTTTGCTCTCTGGAAAGTTTCTGGAGTGCTTGGTTTCAATTGTGTGGCGCCTGAGAGACAGGCGCCACACTGTGTAGTGTGGCGCCTGAAACTAAGGTGCCACACAATGACTTAGGCGCTGGAGGGGTCCAAAATTTCGGCTGTAGCTGGTTTTGCTCTCTGGAAAGCTTCTGGAGTGCTTGGTTTCAATTGTGTGGCGCCTGAGAGACAGGCGCCACACTTGTCAAATTTTGTCCATGGCTGTAGCTCTCTGGAATTTCACACCACATTACAATAAGCCATACATATCAGAATTTAACAGCACATTACAATACATATCAACGACGATACTTGTAGCACATCATAACATAAAGGAGTACACAACATAGGTTCATGGGACGACAAGTTCAAACTTCATGAAAGGAAATGGTCCAAATAGCATAGCGCACTGGATGACAAGGTTCGACAACACAAGAGGTTCAAAGATTAAAGCGCGCACGACGACAAGGAGAACTATGCTCTACTGTGTCGAGCAAGGCCCCTTTCCCTTCTTCTTCTTCCTCTCCTCTTCCTCCTCCTCCTCCCTTTTGCGCATCCTTGAAGCCTCCTCCATCACCCTTTCTTGGAAGCGTTGGCGCGCCCACTCTTTCTTTGCGGCCTCCTCTGCCCACAACTTCCTGCAACCCGCTACAAAATCCTTCTGACGCTTCTCATTCCTCATCTTTTCCTCCCTCTTCAACCTAGCTTGGTAGTTGCTATAGTCAATTACCATTTGTATGTCCGCCTTAATCTTCGCTTCAGCTGCCTCTTGCTTCTTCCTCTCCGCTTTGGCTGCATCCTCCTCTCTTAACTTCTTTGCAGCCCTCTCCCACAACCCCTCCTCCTCGCCGGCCGCATCCTTCTCCTCCACCCACTCCGTTGTTGCCTTGTTGGGTTGAGACGCCGCCATACCTACGAACAAAAGCAAGATACTAGTGAGTAAAGACAATAAACAATATGATCATAAACAACAATGATACATGGTAAACATACAAGGGAGCATAAATAACAACATGAAAAGATAAGTGAATAGTAGTGACATACGGAAATGGTCCTCGTAGGTATCCACGCATACCAATCCTAGTCTCACCAACACCGTTTCTACCGCCACCACGAGCTCTACCAGCCCCACGTCTAGCACCACCACGACCTGTCCCACGAGCACGTCCTCTTGTAAGTCCAAGTCGGCTCCTTGTTTGGCTAGGACCATGTTGGCTAGGAAATTGTTGGCTAGTACTTGCTTGGCTAGGAACTTGTTGGTTAGGAACTTGTTGGCTAGTACTTGCTTGGCTACTACTTGGTTGGCTTGTCCTTGAATCATTTTTTTTGGACTTTTTCTTCCGGTTGGTACACTTTCTTGCGTTGTGCCCTCTACCACCGCACTCTCCGCAATGGGCACTCTCACTAGGCTCTTGGAATTGGTTGTTCCCCATTTCTCGGCCACCACCACGGCCCCATCCATCCATGTCTCCTCTAAGACGCTTTGATTTTCGTCTTCCCCGTTTGACCACCTTCCAGGCCGGGTCGGGCCATAGTTGAACTCCATGATACTCCGGCCATTGAGATTGGTCAAAGTATGGTTCAAATCTAGGAGCCCATGTATGCTTGGTGGTCACGATAGAGAACTCGGACTCCCTCACGGTGAGCGGATGGTTGACGTCCACATTACTCATGCGAGCTGCCGTGTACAAGTGCGAGCATGCGAGATGAACCAAACTTGGCCTCCTGCAAGAGCAATGACACTCCGATAAATATACCTTGAACGACCGGTTTCCGTGTTGTTCGCCATCGTTTGTGGTTCCTCCGGGCTCGTTCACTTCGTACATTCAATCCACGTTATTGTATAATGTAGCTGTTTGGGAGTCAGCCTTCCGTGATTGAAATGTCATCCATTTTTCAACCTTTGGTGGGAACTTGAACTTGTACTTTTTCTTGTTCTCTCCAGCAATCTGCTTACACGTTTCAATTGAGTACTTCAGAAAGTATTCTCTCAACTTGTCGAACGTGTATTGAACTATTGCCGTCACGGGCAAGGCACGGACACCCTTGAGCACCCGGTTGAAGCATTCTGCCATGTTGCTTGTCATTTGACCGTATCTTCGGCCGTCCTCATCATAAGCCCGTGCCCACTTTGTCCTAAGTTCAATGTGCCTAGTGAGAAAATCAAGACCCCCTGCATCAAGTTTTTTGTTTGCGACCAAAGCATTGTACAATCTTGCAAAACGTTTGTACGAAAAAGCTTGACAACAATCTTGAAGGTCATCCGTCAACTCCCTGCTACCACATGCCCGATAGAAGTTTGCACAAAAATGCCTCATGCACCATCTATGGTGCAAAGGAGCATGCCCGGGAATGACAATGTCAACTGCGTTAAGAATTCCTGAATGGCGATCCGATATGACACAAATTTCCCTTTCGGGCGGTAATACCTTGGTTCTCAGAATACGCAAGAACCACTCCCAGTTATCATTCGTCTCCGCCTCAACCAAAGCAAAAGCCAAAGGCAACAACCGGTTATTGGCATCACTTCCTATTGCAACCAAGAGAGTGCCCTTGAATTGTCCGGTCAAGAAGGTGCCATCGATGGAGATGACCGGCAGACAGTGTTGAAAAGCCCTCACACATTGCTCAAATGCCCAAAATGCACGTCCAAAGACTCGGACCCTCCTTTCTCCGTGAATCATTGTTTTTTGCCCATACGGCTCGACCACATGAACCATGCCCGGGTTAGTGGCGGCCATAGCTCCCAACAACCTAGGGAGTCAGTTGTATGCTTCCTCCCAATCACCATACAACATCTTGAATGCGGCTTGCTTCGCCTTCCATGCCTTCCCGTATTTCACCTCGTAGTGAAAGAGGGCTTTTACAAGGTCTTGTACGCTTTTTATACTCATTGTTGGAAGTGATGAGATGGAGTTGGAAAGCCTGTAAGCGATGAACTCGGAGGTGAGTTGTCTATGGTTTCGGGACTCAAGCTCGCCATCAACCCTCTTTCCTCGACACAGGTGAGGTAGACAACTCACAATGTGCCATCCTGGGCCTCCTTTCCATGGTCTTGCACGCATAATCCATGGACATTTTGGATCCTCACACGCAACCGTGTAACGCACCTTGATGTCCGAATGAACAACTTTGTGTGGACGATAGTGCGTAACCGAATAGTCATCCAACCACATCTTCAATTCCAGGAATGTTTCGAACTTTGACCCGGGCAAAATACAGTTCTTCCCATGTTTGTCACGGTGAGAACATGGCCTAACTCCAAGCAATATGCCTTCGCCGCCGTCAACAACGGCCTCATCTGCAAGACTAAGATCCTCGAACAATGATGTCCGATGATCCCGCCCTAATACCTTCTTGAAAGCTTCGGCCTCCTTGGCCGTGAACCCTTCCTCATCAACTTCTTCATCAGGACCGTCATCGTCCGACTCAGAGGCATAGCTACGAGAGTACGGAATGGAATGGTCCATGGTCTCTTGCAAATTATATTTGTCCAGATCACCAAGGTTGTTGTCATGGAGAACAACATCATCATTCTCATCATCCTCATGCTCATTATTCTCCTCTTGCAATGCTTCATCTTGGATCTTCGAAATCGGGGTCAATGTTGGCCTCACTTGTTGGGTCAAAAGAGGTTCAATCATCTCATCTTGGTTCATTCGTGGAGGACTACTATCAACAATCGGAGAGGCAACCCGGTTCAAATCCAAGTGCAAGTTAGCATCAACCTTTTTTGTGGCAAATAACTCTAGAGCCTTGTCTAGTGATTCGGCCACCGTCTCCTTGTATGCAAGCCAACGTTGCTCGGAGTTCACACGCATGGCCTTCTAGCGAATGTGCATTCCAAATCCCACATTATGCCTACCATCAAACTCAACAACATCACTTGGATCCATCCAATTCAAATCTTTTCGGACTTGTTCCAATAACTCCACATAGCTAGGACTACACTCAAACACCATGTCAAGCTCATCCGGGTCCGGGTCAATATTGCCTTTCAAAAAGGCATCCTTGTCCACGTGATGAACATAAACACATGTTCTTCCCATCCCTAAAAAAATTAAACAACACAACATACAATAAATTCTATAAGAACTCATCCAAACATTACAACATTTGCGTAATGAAATGGACAACCCTAACCCCATCATAACCCTAACACCAACATAACATAACCCTAACCCTAAGCCTAACCTTAAATATACAAAGAACCCTAAGCCTAACATACAAAAAAACATAACCCAAACCCTAACAAAGAACCCTAATCCTAACCCTAGCATACAAACAAGCCTAACCCTACCAAAGTGTAGCAAAATCATACACATCCCAAAATTCATGAAGAAATAGGGTTTGCTCAAACTTACAAAAAAGAGAGCAAATGGGAGCATTTTCCGTGGATGAAAGAGAGGGGATCGGGGGAGGTTACCTTCAGGGAGGGATTGGGGCCGAAATCCACGGACCAAACCTTGCTTTGAGGAGGGATTTGAGAAGGGAGGAGAGGGGGCCGCTGCTCTGTCTTGCAAATGTGGGGGTGAATGGGGAAGTGGTGGGGGAGGGGGTCGGGCCGCGGCTGGATAAGTCAATGTGTGGCGCCTAACGGAAAGGCGCCACACATAACAGTGTGGCGCCTTTCCCTTAGGCGCCACACTGCGGCGTAGTGGGGTCGGGCCGTGCCACGGGGCGCCAGCGTGGCAGGCGTGTGGCGCCTAACACCAAGGCGCCACATAGTACAGTGTGGCGCCTTTCTGTCGGGCGCCACACAAAAGGGTTAGGCCGGTGAATTTTTTCCGCGAACGGTTCAGTCTGTGAATTAGATGCGACTTTAGGTCAAATTTGTCAAAATTGCCTTGCTGTGGCCGCACTTCTTGCGGCAGTTGGTGGACCTCAGGGGAAGCCGAGCATAGCACCTGTTCCACACCACAGGTTTTTTTTTAAACAAAGGCAAAAGCTTTGCCCTTTTCATTAATTAAGAAGAGGATTGTTGCCCGGTTAAATATGGGAAACCGGGCGAAAACCGATACAACTAGGGCCAAGCCCACTCGAAACACTCAGGGCCAAGCCCACACTCAGCAACAACACGACAGCCGCGATAGAAAACGCCCAACCAAACACATACAGACAAACGGGGAACCCGCTCTGCCGAACTAGCCAGCCACCCGCCACTGCCGAAGAGAAGAAGCCGCGACTGCTATGAGAGGAGCAGACCCGGGACGCTCCCGCAAGGATGAAGAAGCCAACACTCCGCCGAGAGCAACACCCGACACACCGACGACCAGCATCAAGGACCACCTCGTCGCCCCCACGACACAAGGCAAACGTACACCCTCAATGTCGCAAAGCCTCGGGGCCGCCGCCCCGACTTCCAGCCACACCACGCCCTGCGTAGCCCACCGACACCACCTCCCGGGGCCGCCGTCCCGACATATCACCGCTCATCCCTCGAGCTGCAACGCCGCACGACCCAGCTATCCGCAACCCAAGCTGCACAGAACCACTGCCCGCAGACCACGGCCGTCACACCACATCCGGGGCTGCCGCCCCGACATATCACCGCTCACCCTCGAGCTGCAACGCCGCACGACCCAGCTATCCGCAACCCAAGCTGCACAGAACCACTGCCCGCAGACCACGGCCGTCACATCACATCCGGGGCCGCTGCCCCGACGTATCATCCAACCGTCCCCGCTGGGACGCGTCGACGAGCCGACAACCTTGCAGCCCCGACTGCACACGATTGCCACCCAAACCGTGCCAAGCTGCAGCCCTTCCCCATGGAGCTGCTGTCGCACGGCACATCCGAGGCCGCCGCCTCGACGCACATCAACCATTCCGGAGCCGCTGCCCCGACATCCACTGACCTTGACAGTAGAGGAATCCACAACAACAACCACATACACTACTCCAAAACGACGCCTTCAAGAAGGTCACGACGTAGACGCCACCGTCGCCCGCTACGGAAAACCCGAGCTATGGCTTTCGCCCGGAGAGCCAAATCCCTCTGAACGGAAGAGAAGAAATAGAGCTCCATGACGGCGCCTCCAAGGAGGAAGACGACGCCCGCAAGCACCGTCGCCGTCGGCCACGAACAAGGTCGAGGTTATGCTTTCGCCGGAGCTCCTTCAGCCTCGTCAAGAGAGGGATTTGCAGGATCTGGAGCACCCGCCGGTGCCCGGATCGCAGGAATAGACAAAGTTGCAGAAAACTCCACTGTCGTCCGCCAAGCACCACCGCACACCATCCATCGCAGCACCTCCTGCTCCGAAGAACAGCTCGCCTAGCAGCCTACACGCTGCCATCATCATCTCGGGGCCGCCGTCCCGGTGCCCACGCCACGCCCCGGCCAAAAAAGGCAGATCACGCCTCAAGCACGCCCTCCACGCCGGCTACCGCGACACGAAGCCTGCACATACGCACGCGCCCAGCAGGACCGCCGCGACGAGCTGCAGCACACCACTCGCCAGCGTCAGATCTGGGCGTTGGATCCCCAGACCGCCGCGCCCTGATCTGCCGCCGTTGACACGCCTGCACCCTCGCGCTGTCGAGAGGAAGCAGCACACAAGCAAGCCCCGGGGCCGCCGCCCCGGCCTCCGCTCACTGCGAGCTCTGGACGCCGCCCCCCAGCTGCACCCTCCGGCCTCCAGCGGCACCAAGATGGAGTAGATCGACCTCCCTGCAGCCTTAGGCAGCAGGGCACGCCGCCACCGCGGCAGGAGCCAGCGGCAGCGGCGACACATGTTGGCCGGAGAACCTCGAGCGGCGGTGGGTTGGGGGAGTCGCCCCTGTGTCGCCTGGGGGGCAACACGGGACGAGCTGGGTTCCATAGGATAACAACAAAGATTCGGTCGATCGATCGATCGATCATATGCACTCATGCATGGTAGAGTAGTACTCCTAGATCTCATCTGATCATGGGCTTTGCATGAGTATATATATATACACGTACTTGCGGCAGACCATCTTCTTCTCGTTGTACTTGAGCGCGAGCTGCAGGAGGTTGGGCTCCACGTTTAGGTAGCCGCCCCTGGTGCCGCCGCGGAGGCGGAGCACCAGGTGCAGCGTCGACTCCTTCTGGATGTTGTAGTCGGCCAGGGTGCACCCCTCCTCCAGCTGCTTCCCCACGAAGATGAGCCGCTGCTGGTCCGGAGGGATGCCTGCAACAACCAACACTTTAGCATTAGCATCGCCGATGTTGCCAACAGCCCAACACAGTGTATACGGCAAGGCGGCCGCCGGCGAGCAGACGATCTCTAGCCAAGGAGATGAGATCGATCCATGGCGGTACGTACCTTCCTTGTCCTGAATCTTGGCCTTGACGTTGTCGATGGTGTCGCTGCTCTCGACCTCGAGCGTGATGGTCTTCCCGGTGAGGGTCTTGACGAAGATCTGCATCTTTGCGGGTTGAACGATCAACCGCTCCCTCGCTTCAGTTGTTCGATCGTCGTGGGTAATGGGGTTGTGGCCGTCGTGGTCGATCGCATTCTCGATCTCAGGTCGTATATATAGCGAACCAGGGGGTGGGAGGAAACGCGCTCGCTACGAAAGTAACCCGCCCCAATGGGATATGTCCGACGTGGACCGTAATTTTCGCGTGGGGTAAATGGAAACCGTAACCACCGTTATTATCTGCTGGATCATTCCCCCTGGTAATAACCGATCACACGCCGCATCTTTCTTCCCTCGTAACAAGTCATCTGGACCGTTCTCTTCCTTGTTAACTCGATTCATGTGGATGGTGCTTTTCTGCTTGCTGAGGGCAGGGTAGTGTGGCGGCGACTTGTTCAATGTTCTACATCTTCTCCGCACGATCTTCATCCTCTGGAGGCGCTCTTCAGCTTGCGTCTGGATGTGTGGTTGCCCAGGTGGTGGTGAGGTCGTGGTTTCCCAGGGGAGGTGGTGCTCTGCTCCCTCATGCCCGAGCTGCCAGTCAGCATTGTCCATTCGGTTCTATGGGTGAGCACTCTGCCTTCCGACGGTTCGGCGCCCTTCGAGCCAGGGCGAGAGGACAGTGGTCTTCTTCGGAGGTAGAAGCGAGTGGCTTGTCGATTTTGGCATTTCTGCGGATGTAGGCGAGGAGATGTTGGTTGTCGATGTTGGTTCTTGCTGCCCCTCACCCTGCTGCTGGTGTGGCCGCTGCTCTTGGCGTTTGACCTGGGTGATCTTGGCTAGGCTCCTATTACTATCTCTTGTTTGCATGTATCACTACTAGGTTGTAAGCTGCTACAGCTATGTATCTTTGCCGTTTCTTGTTTCTTTATTTTTTTATGCTTCCTTGTAATCCTGGCCGGTTGATGGCTTTGTTAATTCAAAGCCGGATGAGGTTCGAGCCTTTTCTCGGGCTCGGCCGACACCTTTCATCTAAAAAATATCTGTTAGAAGGAATAGAGAGGGATGATTGGCGTAATGTGATGGATGTATTATTGAGCCTCGAGGGCGAGTATATATTGAGTATAAGACTTGGAGGGCAAGATGAAAACAATTCCTATCTAATCCCGGACAATCTCTAAATACCAAATATATCTCTAACATCCCCCCGCAGTCGTAGCGGTAGCGTTGCGAACAACAGGAGCATCGCGGACGGTCGCACTGGAGCTGACATCCCCCCGCAGTCGCAGCGGGAGCGTCGTGGACGGTGCCGCGTAGCGGACGCGTGGACTGTAGAGGAAGCCGTCGAGTTGCTCAAGCGAGGTGATATCCCTTTGTGCCGTTGTCGAGGTAGCCGAGAGCGTGGGTGGTGTAGCCGTGGTCGATGCCGAGTCGGGGATCGCCGGTGTCGAGGTAGTTGCCGTGGAGCCGCGGGCGAGGAGGCGCCGAGTTAGTCATGGGCGCAGTGGTGTCGAAGTAGTGATGCGCCGGGAAAAAGACGGTGTTGACGAGGCGTCGCGCCGGGTTTGCCAAGCCAGGGACACGTCGTGGACGAAGGCACGCATCGGTGTTGCCAGCACCGGGCATGCGTAGACGTACGAAGTCGATGTTGACGATGCGCCGCTCCAGGCTTGCCAGGCCCATGAGCACATCGGGGACGAAGGCGCGCGTCGGTGTTGCCAGCACCGGGCATGAGTAGACGGGGACCTGCACGAGCTGTACGCCATGTCGGAGGAGTCTGAGGGGCCAGCAGAGGAGGACTCGACGACGGTTACAACGCCAATCGGCATGGGGCCGATGTCGCCAGCGGTGATCGGAGTAGACGAAGTGGTCGGGAAAGATGACGGCGACGCTAGCGATGAGCTGATGCTGGACGAAGACGAAGGGGGTGGACGGGCGGCGCGGCTCGGGTGAGCGAGCGGTAGCGGCCTGAGAAGGCGGCGGCGGCTAGGTTAGGAGTGCGGCGGCGGCTAGGTTAGGAGTGCGACGGCGGTGCTCGAAGTAGGCGAGGAGAACCCAACAACGTGACGACGACCGGCGCGGACGGTGGTGTTCCCGCACCGAGGGAGGCGGTGCGGCACATACCACGGGAAGTCGACGTGCGGGGACGGCGGAGTGGACCGCGGGCCGTGGAGCTACGGCCCGAAGGGGCGACGCAGCGGCAGCAGGCGGGTCAGGGCGACGGCGGGAAGACCTCGG
Organism: Elymus sibiricus; assembly: GCA_039707655.1. Lineage (NCBI taxonomy): Eukaryota > Viridiplantae > Streptophyta > Magnoliopsida > Poales > Poaceae > Elymus > Elymus sibiricus. The sequence goes on along the minus strand of CM077664.1, from coordinate 247,070,818 downwards.
GGCGGCGGCGTGGACCGCATGCCGCTGCGCTACGGCCCGAAGGCGCGACGCAACGGCGGTGCGCGGGTCGGTGTAGCCACGGGGACGGCCTCGAGGCGACGGCGGGAACCGCGTGCCGCGGCGCTACGGCATGAGGGGGCGACGCAGCGGTGGCGTGCACATTGGTGCAGCCTCGGGGAAAACCACGGGGCGGCGGCGCTGCGGCCCGATGGGGCGACACAGCGACAGCCCGTTGCTCGATCGGTGGAGGGGCGCGTTGTACTCGAGGAAAGTCTTCACGGGACTTGCGGAGACGCGCGCAACTGACGGGCCAGATTGGTCGCACGGCGTAGATGAGGCGGATTGCGGGCGGGCAGGTGATCAATCCGACCGCGCGCGAGGTCGGGGACGCCGCTCGGTGGAGGCGGGGTGGCGGCTGAGTCCGAGATGAAGCCAGCGACGACGGTCGGCGTGGGACGACGTGCGGGTGAGCGCAGCCGGCGAGCCCGACGTAGTCGGCCTGAGGCAGCCGACGAACCAGACGCAAGCGGCAGCCGACAACTGGCCCGAGGCAGCCGGCGAGCCCGACGCAGCCGGCAGCCGGCGACGGGGCCGGCGAGGCAGACGGCAGGGCGGCCGTACAGATGTGGTGGAGGCGGGTGGTGATGGAGAAGTCCCGTTCGAAGCAGGGCGGCGATGGCCGGCGCAGGGCGACGGGCGGGCAAACGCGCGGACGACGGCCGTGACGGGCCGCCTCGTCGCGTGAGGCCACCGGGTCGGAGTAGATGCCGGGTGGTCGCGGCGGTGTCGGAGTAGAGGCGCGCGGTCGACGGCGGCGGCGGGCGACGCAAACCGATCTTAGATCGGAAAACCAAAAAGAAAAGGTCGATCAATGGGACCTGCGGAAGAGAGAAAAAACCCGGATCAAGCGATCGGGAAAAAGACTCTCTAGGGCAGCCGGTCAACACGACCGGCGGACGAACCTTAGGTACGGGCGACGCGGCCCCTGGCGGCGGCCATGGAGACCGACCGCCCCGGGGGCGGCGCGGGGCGGAAGCGGCGGGCGGCGGCTAGGGTTTGGATCGGTTAGGCTGATACCATGTAAAAGTGCATGCTCTAGCCAATGCAACCAAAAGACCGCTCTGATGGAAGAGACTAGGCAATACTACCATGTAAAAGTGCATGCTCTAGCCATTGCAACCAAAAGACCGATCTGATGGAAGAGACTAGGCAATACATTTATACGTCAACACTCCCCTTACGTGTGGCTCCCTCAGGCCTAAACGTGGACCGAAAGTGGGCTGCAATTTAATTGCGCCAGCCGGCTTTTGAACTCAAGACCTCTTGGCTCTGATACCATTTTAGAAGGAATAGAGAGGGATGATTGGCGTAATGCAATGGATGTATTATTGAGCCTCGATGGCGAGTATATATTGAGTACAAGACTTGGAGGGCAAGACGCCTCCTAGAGATAAGATGGAAACAATTCCTACCTAATCCCGGACAATCTTTAAATACCAAATATATCTCTAACAATATCGATGGATGAGTGATGCACCACGTTATTATCCATCGTTTGCCAGTGGAAATAGCTAAACAGGGTCAGGTGAAGTCTAGATTGCTCTCTTTTGTTGCAACTTCACCTATGGAGGATGAGCGCACGATCGACCACGAATGCGCCGAGCTCACCCGTCTCGAAGACGAGAGCAAACAGTTGTTCGATGAGCTCGAGGTGCTTCTCTTTTTTTGGGGGGGGGGGGTGATGACCCACAAGTATAGGGGATCAATCGTAGTCCTTTCGATAAGTAAGAGTGTCGAACCCAACGAGTAGCAGAAGGAAATGACAAGCGGTTTTCAGCAAGGTATTCTCTGCAAGTACTGAAAGTAGCGGTAACAGATAGTTTTGATAGCAAGATAATTTGTAACAAGTAACAAGTAGTAATGGTAACAAGAAGTGCAGCAAGGTGGCCCAATCCTTTTTGTAGCAAAGGACAAGCCGGAACGAACTCGTAAAATAAGCAAAGCATTCTCGAGGACACATGGGAATTTCATCTAGTCACTTTCATCATGTTTGTTTGATTTGCGTTCGCTACTTTGATAATTTGATATGTGGGTGGACTGGTGCTTGGGTGATGTTCTTACTTGAACAAGCCTCCCACTTATGATTACCCCCTCTTGCAAGCATCCGCAACTATGAAAGAAGAATTAAGATAACTCTAACCATAGCATGAAACATATGGATCCAAATCAGCCACTTACGGAATAGCGCATAAACTAGGATTTAAGCTTCTGTCACTCTAGAAACCCATCATCTAATTACTACTCCACAATGCCTTCCCTTAGGCCCAAAGATGGTGAAGTGTCATGTCGTCGACGTTCACACGACACCACTAAAGGAAGCAACAACATACATATCATCAAAATATCGAACGAATACCAAATTCACATGATTACTTATGACAAGACTTCTCCCATGTCCTCAAGAGCAAAAGTAACTACTCACAAATCATATTCATGTTCAAGATCAGAGGAGTATTGAATAGCATGAAGGATCTGAACATATAATCTTCCACCAAATAAACCAACTAGCATCAACTACAAGATGTAATCAACACTACTAGCAACCCACAGGTACCAATCTGAGGTTTTGAGACAAAGATTGAATACAAGAGATGAACTAGGGTTTGAGATGAGATGGTGCTGGTGAAGATGTTGATGAAGATTGGTCCTCCCACGAAGAGAGGATCGTTGGTGATGTCGATGGCTTCGATTTCCCCCTCCCGGAGGGAAGTATCCCCGGTGGAATCGCTCCGCCGGAGAGCAAAATAGCTCCTGCCCAGGTTCCTCCTCGAGACGGCGGCGCTTCATCCCGAAAGTCTTCTCCTTTTTTTTCTAGGGCAAATGGCTTCATATAGCAGAAGGAGGGGTCCAGAGGCTAGCTGTGGGCCCTACAAGGCATCAAGGCGCGCCCAGGGGGGCCGCGCCCTGTTGCCTTGTGGGCAACTGGTGGGTCCCCTCTGGTATTTTTTTCTCCAGTAATTTTTATATATTCAATAAAAAATCTCCGTGAAATTTCGGGTCAATTGGAGCTCTATAGATTAGGTATCTCTGATGTGGCTATTTCAGGTCCAGAATTCCAGCTGCCGGCATTCTCCCTCTTCATGTAAATCTTGCAAATTAAGAGAGAAAAGGCATAAGAATTGTACCATAAAGTGAAATAATGATCAAAAACATAATAAATAAGAGTAGGAAATCATGATGCAAATTGGACGTATCAGGGGGTAGCTCGAGGTGCTTCTCGAGGAGGAGGATGTCCTGCAGGTGCACATGGGATGGGTGGTTGAGTACAAACTCAAACCACCACAACACAACACACACCCAAGGCTAGAAACAAAGGAACTGGACAGCAACACCACCCTAGACAACTTCAAGCAAACATCAAGTGTACAAGAAGAATCGCTAAGAAGTTGCCGAGGCCCTCAAACATGGACAAGCCACCGCAATGAGACGAAGCCGAGCATGACGAACCCTGGGCTCCAAGGCGGCACCTTCAAGAAGGAACGATACCGAAGCGCCGCCACCACCCAATCCAAAGATTAGGGTTTCCCTCGGAGCACCAGGACGAACAATGAGTAACCGCGACGATGCCAGAACGCCGCCACCGCCGTACTGACAAGTCAGAATGAGTTTTCACCCCGGCCAACACTCATCGTCACCGAGATGTGGTATGGTCTACCGCACTACCGCCACCGAAGGTCATACCCCGGCCACCACCCGCCCACATGACAACCATGGTCATCGGAAAGCCTCCGAGCCGTGTGCTCCGCTCATGAGCACCCCGGCTCCCATCACCAGGGCCGCCACCCCGGCATCCGAGACTGCTACTTGTAGACTGCGTTGGTATTTCCCCGAAGAGGAGAGGATGATGCAGTATAGTAGAGATAAGTATTTCCCTCAGTTAAGAACCAAGGTAATCAATCCAGTAGGAGAACCAAGCAAAATTCCGTTAAGCGCACCTGCACACACAAGAGCAAACACTTGCACCCAACGCAAATAAGAGGGTTGTCAATCCTCTTAGCGGTTATTTGCAAGGATTAAATCTTATAGAGATAAATAGATAAACTAAAATACTAAATAAAATAAAAGTAAATAAATTGCAACAAGGTATTTTTGAGTTTTCAATATATGATAAAGTAGACCCGGGGGCCATAGTTTTCACTAGAGGCTTCTCTCTCGAACGCATAGCATACGGTGGGTAGACAAATTACTGTTGGGCAATTGATAGAAAAGCAAATAATTATGACGGATTCATGGCAATGATCATGTATATAGGCATCATGTCCGAGACAAATAGACCGACTCCTGCCTGCATCTACTACTATTACTCCACCCATCGACCGCTATCCAGCATGCATCTAGGGTATTAAGTATGAAACAGAGTAACGCCTTAAGCAAGATGACATGATGTAGACAAAGTAAACTCAAGCAATATGATTAAACCCAATCTTTTTATCCTTCATGGCAACAACACAAATACGTTTCATGTCCATTTCTGTCACTGGGATTGAGCACCGCAAGATTGAACCCATCACAAAGCACCTCTCCCATTGCAAGATAAATCAATCTAGTAGGCCAAACCAAATCGATAGATCGGAGAGAAATACAAAGCTATAATAATCATGCATAAAAGAGTTCAGATAAGACTCAAATATTTCTCATGAATAATCTGATCATAAACTCACAATTCATCGGATCCCAACAAACACACTGCAAAAGAAGATTACATCGGATAGAACTCCAAGAACATCGAGGAGAACATGGTATTGAAGATCAAAGAGAGAGAAGAAGCCATCTAGCTACTAGCTATGGACCCGTGGGTCTGTGGCAAACTACTCACACATCATCGGAAGGGCAGCAAGGTTGATGAAGAAGCCCTCCGTGATCGATTCCCCCTCCGGCAGAGTACCGGACAAGGCCTCTAGATGGGATCATGGAAGAACAGAGGCTTGCGGCGGCAGAAAGGTTTTCTCTTCTGTCTCTCTGGTATATTGGGAATATTTGGGAATTTATAGCGTTGGAATTAGGTCGGGAGGGGCAACGAGGGGCCCACAAGCCTGAGGGGGCATGCCCTACCCCCCTGGGCGCGCCCTCCAAGCTTGCTGCCTCCTCGTGGCTCTTCTGGTCTTCTTCCAAAGCTTCGTGGGTCTCTTCTGGTCCAGAACAAATTAATCCAAAGTTTTTTTTCTTGTTTGGACACTTTTTGATAATGATTTTCTGAAAAGGCAAAAACAAGCAGAAAACATCAACTGGCACTGGGCACTGAGTTAATAGGTTAGTCCCAAAAAATGATATATAATGGCATATAAAACATCCAAGATTGATACTATAATAGCATGGAACAATCAAAAATTATAGATACGTTGGAGACGTATCAAGCATCCCCAAGCTTAATTCCTGCTCGTCCTCGAGTAGGTAAATGATAAAAATAGAATTTTTGATGTGGAATGCTACCTATCATGTTTCATCATGTAATCTTTCTCTTACGGTATGAATAATGAGATCCGAATGATTCAAAGCAATAGTTTATAGTTTGATATAAAGATATCAATACTCAGGCATACTAATAAACAATCATGTCTTTCAAAATAAAAATGCTAAAGAACGTTATCCCTACAAAATCATATAATCCTGTCATGCTCCATCTTCTTAGCTCAGAATATTTATCATGAACAACCCCGGTTTTAGCCAAGCAATTGGTTCATACTTTTTAACGCGCTTCAGCTTTTTCAACCCCCACACAATACATGAGCGCAAGCCATGGATATAGCACTATGGGTGGAATAGAATGTGGTGATAGAGATCAATGCGGGGAAGTCAAAAATAAGAAGATAGTCTCACATCAATGAGGCTAATCAACGGGCTATGGAGATGCCCATCAATTGATGTCAATGCGAGGAGTAGGGATTGCCATGCAACAGATGCACTAAGAGCTATAAGTGTATGAAAGCTCAACATGAAAACTAAGTGGGTGTGCATCCAACTTGCTTGCTCATGAAGACCTCGGGCATTTGAGGAAGCCCATCATCGGAATATACAAGCCAAGTTCTATAATGAAAAATTCCCACTAGTATATGAAAGTGACAAAATAGGAGACTCTCTATATGAAAAACATGGTGCTCCTCTGAAGCACAAGTGTGGAAAAAGGATAGTAACATTGCCCCTTCTCTCTTTTTCTCTCATTTTTTGGCTCTCTCCGGTCTCTTTTTTTCGTCCAGAGTCTCACCTGACTTGTAGGGGAATCATGGTCTCCATCATCCTTTCCTCACTGGGACAATGCTCTAATAATGATGATCATCACACTTTTATTTACTTACAACTCGATACTAGAACAAAAATATGACTCTATATGAATACCTCTGGCAGTGTACCAGGATTTGCAATGATGCTAGCGTAACATGTATAAAATTGATGAACGGTGGCTGAGCCACAAATACTATGTCAGCTATATGATCATGCAAAGCAATATGACAATGACGATGTGTGTCATAAAAACGGAACGGTGGAAGTTGCATGGCAATATATCTCGGAATGGCTATGCAAATGCCATGATATGTAGGTATGGTGGTTGTTTCCAGGAAGATATAAAGAGGCTTATGTGTGATAGAGCGTATCATATCATGGGGTTTGGATGCACCGGCGAAGTTTGCACCAACTCTCGATGTTAGAAAGGGCAATGCATGGTACCGAAGAGGCTAGCAAATTGCGGAAGGGTGAGAGTGCATATAATCCATGGACTCACATTAGTCATAAAGAACTCACATACTTATTGCGAAAGTTTATTAGCCCTCGAAGAAAAGTACTACTACGCATGCCCCTGGGGGGAGGTTGGTAGGAGTTAACCATCACGCCCCCCCCGACCGCCACACAAAGGAAGACAATCAAGAATAAATCATGCTCCAACTTCTTAGCATAACGACAGACCATCGTGCATGCTTCGGGAATCACAAACCTTAACACCAATATTCTTACTAAACCACAATTATATACTAGCACCTCCCACATATTACCATCTTAATATCGCAAAACTATTGCAAGCAATCAAACTTATCATATTCAGTAATCTACATGAAAGTTTTTATTATATCCCTCTTGAATACCTATCATATCAGGACCAAATTCATAACATGTGCATATTACCATTGCTAATTATTAGAATCTCAAAAAGATATAAGTGAAGCATGAGAGTGCAACTATTTCTTTAAAATATAACCACCGCCGTGCTCTAAAAGATATAAGTAAAGCACTAGAGCAACTGCCTAGCTCAAAAGATATAAGTGAAGCACATAGAGTATTCTAACAAATCACGAATAATGTGCGTCCCTCTCAAAAAGGTGTGTTCAGCAAAGATGATTGTGAAAAACTAAAAAAGCAAACAAACTATATCACAAGACGCTCCAAGTAAAACACATATCATGTGATGAATAAAAATATAGCTCCAAGTGAGTTACCGATAGATTGTAGACGAAAGAGGGGATGCTTTCCGGGGCATCCCCAAGCTTAGACTCTTGAGTATTCCTTGAATATTACCTTGGGGTGCCTTGGGCATCCCCAAGCTTAGGCTCTTGCCACTCCTTATTCCTTTATCCATCGTAGTCTCACCCAAAACTTGAAAACTTCATTACACAAAACTCAACAGAAACCTCGTGAGATCCGTTAGTATAACAAACAAATCTTAAACTTTAGGTACTGTTGTAAATTGATTCATATTTAATATTTTATAATGCTACTGTACTCCAACTTCTCTATGACTCATACCCCCCGATACGATCCATAGATTCATCAAAATAAGCAAACTATGCAACAAAAACAGAATCTGTCTAAAGCAGAAAAGTCTGTAAAGATATTTTTAAAAACCATACTTCTGTAACTCCAAAAATTTTGAAAAATTAGGAAAACTTAAACAATTCATATACCAATACTGTGTAAAAATTTCAGATTTTTATGTCTCTCCAGTAAAGAATTAAAATTCCAGCACTGGACGCAAAACTTTCTGTTTTCCAAACAGCATCAATTATACTTTCATCAACATCATCCCAAAGGCATTACTTGGCACAAACACTAATTAAAACATAAAAATACAATCATAACAGAGGATATAATTGTGTAAACACTCAATAACAGAAAGTAAAAAACAAAAATTTATTTTATTCATTGTGTTGCCTCCCAACAAGCGCTATTATTTTATGCCCCTAGCTAGGCATAATGCACAGTTTCAAGTGTTGTCATCCTTCATCCCCAAGTCCTTTTTGATTAAATCTTCCAAAAAAAATTCATTAATTCTCTACTCTCATGCTCTTATTTTCTAGTGGGTGAGCTTAGGTAATTGAAGGGCCTTTGATTAGTAACTTTAACATTCATAACTTCAAACTCAGGGTCATCACCATAAACGTCCTCATATAAAACATGTATCTCATCATCAATAGGATCTCTTGCCGTACCCTCAAACCATTCTTCACTAAATCCCTCATCAATTCCTTTAGTAACCCACTCAAATTTATCACAAGCATGGTGGTACATAGTTTTAATTATTTCGGCGTATGGAACTCTCCTTCTAATATTTTTTACCATAAGCAAAGTAATCTTTAGGTTCCAACCTACGAATAGTATCTTTGTCATGAAGAATCTCCTCTATAGGGGGATGCTCAAAATTAATTTTGTAAAAGGAAAAAATATCCCTAGCTTCTCGGATTATATAATCAAATTTATGCATAAGGATTATGGTGGCAATTTTCTTAGCCCTAGGATCATGTATGTTGGGAAGTTCATAAAATATCTTTTGTAAGGCGGGGTGGATATGTAAAAAAAATCTTTCTAATTTAACCACAAGCATGGCAATAGCATCCACATAACAATTTGTTTTATCAAGAATAGATCCACTAATTATTGGTATAACTCCCGCGCAATTAAAGAATTCCTGAATAATGTTTTCCCCAATAATATTACCACTTCCCACATGATAAACTTTAGTCTTAAAATTAGTGAAGGGCTTAGTCTCCGGAGGGTCATGATTAACATCAAAAGAGCGTGTTTTCTACCCAAGAGATTCACTACCACTATCCTCACTAGCACTTTCAACGACAACTTTCTCAAATTCAGACGTGATAACAATTTCAAGCAAAGCAAGCAGACTAGCAAACAAGCAAATAAAAATATTTTTGTGTTTTTGTGAAAAAAAATTAGAAGTGCGGGAGATGAAAACGAGAGGCAAATGCAAATAAAAGGCAAATAAAATAAATGCAAGTGGATGATAGTTTGTGCGAAGGTACTTGGTAATTTTGATGATGTCTCCTCGGCAACGGCGCCATAAATTCTTCCTGCTACTTGTAGACTGCGTTGGTATTTCCCCGAAGAGGAGAGGATGATGCATTATAGTAGAGATAAGTATTTCCCTCAGTTAAGAACCAAGGTTATCAATCCAGTAGGAGAACCAAGCAAAATTCCGTTAAGCACACCTGCACACACAATAGCAAACACTTGCACCCAACGCAAATAAGAGGGTTGTCAATCCTCTTGGCGGTTATTTGCAAGGATTAAATCTTATAGAGATAAATAGATAAACTAAAATACTAAATAAAATAAAAGTAAATAAATTGCAGCAAGGTATTTTTGAGTTTTCAATATATGATAAAGTAGACCCGGGGACCATAGTTTTCACTAGAGGCTTCTTTCTCGAACGCATAGCATACGGTGGGTAGACAAATTACTGTTGGGCAATTGATAGAAAAGCAAATAATTATGATAGATTCATGACAAGATCATGTATATAGGCATCATGTCTGAGACAAGTAGACCGACTTCTGCCTGCATCTACTACTATTACTCCACTCATCGACCGCTATCCAGCATGCATCTAGGGTATTAAGTATGAAACAGAGTAACGCCTTAAGCAAGATGACATGATGTAGACCAAGTAAACTCAAGCAATATGATTAAACCCCATCTTTTTATCCTTAATGGCAACAATACAAATACGTGTCATGTCCCTTTCTGTCACTAGGATTTAGCACCGCAATATTGAACCCATCACAAAGCACCTCTCCCATTGCAAGATAAATCAATCTAGTAGGCCAAACCAAATCGATAGATCGGAGAGAAATACAAAGCTATAATAATCATGCATAAAAGAGTTCAGAGAAGACTCAAATATTTCTGATGAATAATCTGATCATAAACTCACAATTCATCGGATCCCAACAAACACACCGCAAAAGAAGATTACACCGGATAGAACTCCAAGAACATCGAGGAGAACATGGTATTGAAGATCAAAAAGAGAGAAGAAGCCATCTAGCTACTAGCTATGGACCCATGGATCTGTGGTAAACTACTCACACATCATCGGAAGGGTAGCAAGGTTGATGAAGAAGCCCTCTGTGATCGATTCCCCCTCCGGCAGAGTACCGAAAAAGGCCTCCAGATGGGATCACAGAAGAACAGAGGCTTGCGGCGGCGGAAAGGTTTTCTCTTCTGTCTCTCTGGTATATTGGGAATATTTGGGAATTTATAGCGCTAGAATTAGGTCAGGAGGGGCAACGAGGGGCCCACAAGCCCGGGGGGCGCGCCCTACCTCCCTGGGCGCACCCTCCAGGCTTGCCGCCTCCTCGTGGCTCTTCTGGTCTTCTCCCGAAGCTTCGTGGGTCTCTTCTGGTCCAGAAAAAATTAATCCAAAGTTTTTTTCTCGTTTGGACACTTTTTGATAATGATTTTCTGAAAAGGCAATAACAAGCAGAAAACAGCAACTGGCACTGGGCACTGAGTTAATAGGTTAGTCCTAAAAATGATATATAATTGAATATAAAACATCCAAGATTGATACTATAATAGCATGGAACAATAAAAAATTATAGATACTTTGGAGATGTATCAGAGACCTCCCCTCAGCCATTGATACACCATATGGACGCAGCCGACCAAAAAGGGGCAGAAGACCCACTTCTACCCCAAAGGGTACAACTTGGCAAGATTGGTGGCCGTGCCATCTAGATCTGCCCAAGGGAGCTCCGGCAGCCGCAAGTTGAAGTCGCCGGATGCACCGCACGGTGTCGTCACGGACGAGGGACACCCCTGCCTCCCTTCAGGAAACCCCATTCCATCTCCGGCCATCTCCTGCTTGATTAGAAGAGCCCCCAAATTGTGACCAAGAAATCACCCTGCCTGTCGAGGCCCATACGTGTATCCGCAGAGGAGGGGGAGCGCCCGCCCGAGCCAGCCACAGACGAGCCGACGCCGGAGCACGTCCCGCCGCCGCCGCAACCTGACTCGGCCGACCACCATGGCTGCAGCCACGCCGCTGCATACCACCACCACACAGCATCTCTGTTGGATCACTACCACCACCCCGCGCTGATGGGAACGTTGCATGAAAATCAAAAAATTTCCTATGAACACCCAAGATCTAACCTAGGAGATGCATAGCAACGAGAGGGGAGTGTGTCTACGTACCCTCGTAGACCGAAAGCGTTAGCGTCGTAACACGGTTGATGTAGTCATACTAGTCACGATCCAATCCGATCTAGTGCTGAACGGACAGCACCTCCGAGTTTAGCACACGTTTAGCTCAGTGACGACTTCTCCTCTATGACACCCCCGACTTAATTGTGCACTAATCATACACACAAATGCACACGATCAAGCCTAAGGACTCACTTGAAGATATCACAACACAACTCTAAACACAAATAAAAGTCATACAAGCTTTATATCACAAGCCAGGGGCCTCGAGGGCTCGAATACATAAGCTTGAGTCATACAAGCATCAGCGGAAGCATTAGATATCTGAGTACAGACATAAAAGGTTAAACAGATAGGCCTTGAGAAGGCGGGGCAAAACAACGACAAAGGATCGAAAGGCGCAGGCCTCCTGCCTGAGTGCCTCATATCTACTCCTGGTCGTCGGCGGTCTCCACGTAGTAGTACTCTCCACCAGAGGGGTAGTAGTAGTAGTCGTCGGCTGGGGCAGCTGGCTCCGGGGCTCCGTCTTCTGGTCACAACAATCGGGATGGGGAAAAAAGGGGAAACAAAGCAACCGTGAGTACTCATCCAAAGTACTCGCAAGACTTACATCAGATCTATTCTACATATGCATTGGTATCAAAGAAGGGGCTGTATCAGTGGACTGGACTGCAGAATGCCAAAATAGAGGGGAAAAGGCCTGGCCTATCGAAGACTAACATCTTCAGCGTCTTGGAGCATTAGAAGAGTGCAGATTAGTACATCAATATAGTAGTAGCAATAAGTATAAGTAGCCACGCCCAGAGATCCTTCCTCGACTCCCTGCGAGAAAGCAATCCCGGAGCCACATAGTAACCCAGTTCTAGTTGTAGAAGATCGGGATATTTTCCGAGCGTCCTGTTACCGTGGACACGGCTATTCGAATAGATATACTTCCCTGCAGGGGTGCACCAACTTACCCAACACGCTCGATTAACTCTGGCCGGACACACTTGCTCGGTCCATGCCCGGCCTCGGCTGATCGACACGTCGTAACCCTACCTAGGCTCAACAGAGAGGCTAGCACGCCGGTCTACATCCTAAGCACTCAGGGGTCTTGGGCCCATCGCCCTTTGCACTCCTGCGCGTTGCAAACGCGGCCGGTGAGCAGACCTAGCCCCCTTAATACAAGCGTAGGCTTTCCCAATCCAACCCGGCGCGCACCGCTCAACTGCTGATGTCTGAAGAGCTTCAGCTGATACATACGACGCCGAGTGCCCATACTTATTCCCACGTGGTGGTTAGTGCGATAAGGCCAGAGGCCTACTCAGATTACATATCCTAACCCATTAGTGCGTTGGGAGCGCGTGGAAACGAGCAGAGACTCACGATCATGTGACCCCGTCGCCCCGTCTCGTGGACTTACGGCAAGGGCTAAGAATGCCCGGCCGTGCCACGTAATCATCCCTCGGGTACCCTCATGATCAACCCGATACCACATCTCTCGCGGGTACCCCTCGGGGCCGACCCGACTTTATCAAGTAACAGCAGTAAAGTCAAGGTAATCGTGTGTCCATAATATCAAGATGGAATCCGAGGAATCACCCTCGTTGGATTCCCACTCGATGTACCCGTCAAGGTGAACCCGGAGGAATCACCCTCGATGGTATTCACACTTGCGGGGTTGCACGACAGAAGCTTCGTCGGAGGTGGTGAAAGAGGAATCACCCTCGGTAACCCACAACCAACTAGCTGTACTACAGAGGCAACATCAAGAGTGAGATAAGAGGTATTACCCTCGGCACTCGATATTAGCTCTGCAGAGTCGAGCAACTTAGAGGGTGTGTGGTGATGTGCTGGTCTCAGCCCGACGATCACATCGATCGGGACACCGGTATCTAAGCGGGGCAACTAGAACAAGGAAGAGGGGCCACAGACGGTTCACTACCAACCTATACTAAGCATTTAGGATATCAGGTAAAGTATCAATAGCAGTTTTACAAAAACAGGCTATGCATCAGAATAGGATCATTCAATAGCAGTAGCAAATTCTAATGCAAGCAGGAGGGAGAAAGAATAGGTGATTTAGTCATGCTCAAGGGGGGTTGCTTGCCTGGAAGCTCTGCGGCAAAGGAGGGGTCGTCAACGGTGTAGTCGGACTCCGGAGCTGCGTCGGTCTCGGGGTCTACCGGATAAGAAGAGGGGGGAAAAACAATAAATAAAGGCAAACAGATGCAACACAAATGCATCGCATGGCAATATGCAGTGCGGGTGGTGACCTAATGCAATGCTACATGTCGCAGACGAAGCGGGAAAATATCTGGGATATTTTCCCGGCGTTTAGGCGGATTTCGGTATACTGAACCGGAGGGGAAGGTTCCATGTTCAGATAGATAGAAGTGATGGTCAAGCATTTTGACAACATATTCGGATTCGTCTCATTTTTCTGATCAACTTTCATGTTGAAAACTTTTCGATCCGAGCTACGGTTTAATTTCTATGAATTTTCAAAGATTTAAACCTTTTCTGAAAATCCTAGAATTAAATCTAATTAATTAATTCGCATAATCCAGAATAGTGACTGATGACATCAGCATGGCGCCAGCATGACATCACTGGTCAACCCCAGCTGTTCCAGGTCAAACCTGACAGCTGGGTCCCACTGGTCAGTGGCTCTGGGCTAATTAGAGGTTAAATTAAACTAAACAGAAACTAACTAGAGGGTGGGCCCCACATGTCAGTGTCTAACTAATTATCAGATTAATTTTAAAAACCTAATTAGTTAATTAAGCGCAGGGGGCCCACTGGTCAGTGTCACTATGCTGCCACGTCAGCACAGTTGACCAGTCAACTGGTCAACTGGGGCCCCTGGGCCCACTGGTCAGTGACCCAGGGTGCCCCACATGGCGGCCAGCATGGTGGCTGCCAGTGTTTAAACGCCGGTGACGCGCAAACGTGGTGGAGACGCACGGGGGTCGCCAGAAATCGGCTACGCGCGGCCATTTCGCGCGCGCGACCCCGCGTTCGAAGGAGCGCTCGCCCGCGCGTCGTTTGGTGGCAGTGGCGTCGCCGGAGTTGGCCGGAATCGACCGGAACAACCACGGCGAGCGGCGGAGCATTCAGACGAGCTCGGATCCGGTGTTCGCAGGCATGGTAAACGGCGTGCCTGGGTGCGTTGAGCTCCTGGGAGCCCCAGGAGCTCGATGGTGAGCTCGGGCGAGCGTGGCAGTGGCCGTGGCCACGGCGACGACGGGTTCGGGCACGGCGAGCGAACTGGCTAGCGAGCGCGCGCGAGCAAACGAAGAGGGAAGAAGGAGGGAGAGTTCACCGAGCAGGCACATGGGGACCCGGCGAGAGTTTAGTAGCAGCAGCGCGGCCGGAATCGGCGAGGTTCGCCGGCGACCCGAAGAATAAGACGGCGGTGCGGATCCGTGCGGTGGAGCTCCTCGTCTTGCGATAGGGGGCGCGAACGACGTAGTCGACGACGGCGGAGAAGAAGGACAAGGCGGCGAGGCGAGTGGCCGCGGTGGAGCAGCGGTGCGGCGACGGTGGCTTTCGGGCGAGCTCGAGCGCGAGCGAGGGAGGGCGAGGAGGAAGGGGGAAAGTGGTGGAGGAGGAAGACGGGGCCGCGAGCGCCGTTCTTAACCGCTCGGCGGCGCTGTAGCGTCGCCGTGTCGTCCATTCGCCGGAGCGCGCGCGCGCGTCCACTGCGTCGGCGACACGGGGAGGAGAGAGAGCGAGAGGAGGGAGAAGGGCCGGCTGGGCTGGGCCGAGTGCACTGTGCACTTAGGCCCAGCCGGTTTAGGCCTTTTATTTTTCTTTTTCTGTTTTTCTTTTACAGAAGCTTTAGAAAAATAAATGAGCTGCCAAAATGCAATTGCAAAAATGTGAAACTGATCCACAAAATTACAATGCATTATTCTACACTGCCACAAAAAGTTTGGGCAATTTTTGAATCCATTTGAATTTTTCAAAAATGGAAATGGCATTAAAGTTGTTGTTTTTGCACTGTTTTAATGCTCTAGCTCATTTTAGGAAAATAGGTGATGTTGTTTTCCTGAACATTATTTTGCTTTGGAATTTTTTCTACAACATGAACTATTTTCCAGCAATTTTTGAGCAACTTAAATTTTCACTTTGAATTTGAATTGAATTCAGTGGAGGAATTTGAAATGAGATATTAATCCATATTGATTAAACATTGCAAATCGCAGAGACTTAGCATAATAATCATGAATCACAGTTGCTCATTACAGAGGGGTGTTACATCCTCCTTGATCTTGCAAGCGGGGAAGAAGTAGTAGATGAGATCAAGACCAGCACAACTGTTGGAAATATGCCCTAGAGGCAATAATAAATTAGTTATTATCATATTTCCCCGTTCATGATAATAGTTTATTATTCATGCTAGAATGGTATTGACCGGAAACTAAATACATGTGTGGATAATAGACAAATACTATGTCCCTAGTATGCCTCTACTAGACTAGCTCGTTAATCAAAAGATGGTCAAGGTTTCCTGACCATGGACATGAGTTGTCATTTGATAACGGGATCACATCATTAGGAGAATGATGTGATGGACATGACCCAACCGTTAGCATAGCAAATGATCGTTCAGTTTATTGCTATTGCTTTCACTATGTCAAATACACGTTCCTCTGACCATGAGATCATGCAACTCCCGGATACCGTAGGAATACTTTGGGTGTATCAAACGTCACAACGTTACTGGGTGATTATAAAGGTGCACTACAGGTATCTCCGAAAGTGTTTGTTGAGTTGGCATGGATCGAGATTGGGATTTGTCACTCCGACTATCGGAGAGGTATCTCTGGGCCCTCTCGGTAATATAGCATCACAGAAGCCTTGCAAGCACCGTGACTAAAGAGTTAGTTGCAAGATGATATATTACAGAACGAGTAAAGAGACTTGCCGGTAACGAGATTGAACTAGGTATTAGATACCGACGATCGAATCTCGGGCAAGTAACATACCGCCGGACAAAGGGAACAACGTATGTTGACATATGACGTTCACCGATAAAGATCTTCGTGGAATGTGTAGGAACCAATATGAGCATCCAGGTCCCGCTGTTGGTTATTGACCGGAGAGTCGTCTCGGTCATGTCTACATCATTTCCGAACCCGTAGGGTCCGCACACTTAAGGTTCGATGACGATTTAGTATTATATGAGTTATGTGATTGGTGGCCGAAGTTTGTTCGGAGTCCCGGATGAGATCACGGACATGATGAGGAGTCTCGAAATGGTCGAGAGGTAAAGATTCATATATTGGAAGGCTATATTCGGACGTCGGAAAGGTTCCGAGTGATTCGGGTATTTTTCGGAGTACCGGGGAGTTACGGGAATTCACCGGGAGAAGTAATGGGCCTTATTGGGCCATACGGGAAAAGGAGAGGCAGGCCACGTGAGGAGGCACGCGCCCCGCCTTGCCCAAACCGAATTGGACTAGGGGAGGGGGCGCAGCCCCCTCTTTCCTTTCCCTCTCCCTTCCCCCTTTCCTACTCCGTATGGGAGGTGGAATCCTACTAGGACTAAGGAGTCCTAGTAGGACTCTCCACACTTGGCGCACCCCTAGGGGGCCGGCCTCCTCCCTCTCATCCTTTATATACGGGGGCAAGGGGGCACCCCAAAGTACACAATTGTCCCATAGCCGTGTGCGGTGCCCCGATCTCCGTTTTCCACCTCGGTCATATTTTCGGAGAGCTTAGGCGAAGCCCTGCCGGAATCACTTCACCGTCACCGTCGCCACGCCGTCGTGCTGACGGAACTCATCTACTACCTCGACGTCTTGCTAGATCAAGAAGGCGAGGAACGTCACCGAGCTGCACGTGTGTAGAACTCGGAGGTGCCGTACGTTCGGTACTCGATCGATGGAGCTCGAAGGATTGTTCGACTACATCAACCGCGTTGTGAGACGCTTCCGCTAAACGGTCTACGAGGGTACGTAGACACACTCTCCCCTCTCGTAGCGATGCATCTCCATGGATAGATCTTGCGTGAGCATAGGAAATTTTTGAAATTCATGCTCCGTTCCCCTACAACAACGGCGTGGTGGTGGTGGTGGCAGCGGAACTTCCGGCAGAGCTTCGCTAAGCACTACGCGGAGCGTGGAGGAGGAACAACGGGAGAGAGGGGAGGCGCCAAGGCTTGGGGCTGTTCTTCCCCTTTGGTGCACCCCTCCCCTCTATTTATATAAGTGGAGGGGCTAGGAGTCCAGCCCCTTCTCCTCCTAGGGCTGGCACCAAGGGAGGAAGAATTGAACTCCAAGTTCAATCCTTCTCCTACAAGGACTCTCATTCCACCTCTTCCTTAGCCGCATGGGCCTTCAGGGCTTGGCATGCCTAGACTAATAAGGCCATGACGCCTCCCCTCAGCCCATGTTGGCCCTCGGAAATGCGGTGGAACCCTTTGTTGACTTCCGGACCCCTCCGAAACCTTCCCGGTGCAATACCGAAAAAACAGATTTTTTCGGAACTCCGACAACAACTTTCCATATATAAATCTTTACCTCCGGACCATTCCGGAGCTCCTCGTGATGTCACGGATCCCATCCGGAACTCTGAACAACCTTCGGACTTTGCCATATGAATATCTCAATACTACCCTAGCGTTACCGAACGTTAAGCGTGCGACCCTACGGGTTCGGGAATATGAAGACCTGAACGAGACTCTTCTCCGATCAATAACCAATAGCGGAACCTGGATGCCCATATTGATTCCCACATATTCAATGAAGATCTTTATCGGTTGAACCATGATGTCGAGGATTCAGTTAATCCCGTATACAATTCCCTTTGTCCAGCGATATGTTACTTGCCCGAGATTCGATCATCGGTATCTCCATACCTAGTTCAATCTCGTTACCGGCAAGTCTCTTTACTCGTTTTGTAATACAAGATCCCGTGACTAAACTCATTAGTCATATGCTTGCAAGCTTCTTGTGATGTTGTATTACCGAGAGGGCCCAGAGATATCTCTCCGTCACACGGAGCGACAAATCCCAGTCTTGATCCATGCAACTCAACAGACACCTTTCGGAGATACCTGTAGAGCACCTTTATGATCACCCAGTTATGAAGTGATGTTTGATAGCACACAAGGTATTCCTCTGGCAACCGGGAATGACATGATCTCATGGTCGAATGAACAGATACTTGACATGAGGAAAGCTATAGCAAATAAACTAAACGATCTGATGCTACGCTTAAGGTTGGGTCTTGTCCATCACATCATTATGCTAAGATGTGATCCCGTTATCAAATGACAACTCATGTCTATGGTTAGGAAACCTTAACCATCTTTGATCAACGAGCTAGTCTAGTAGAGGCTCACTAGGGACATGGTGTTGTTTATATATTCACACATGTATTTAAGTTACCGGTCAATACAATTCTAGCATGAATAATAAACATTTATCATGAACGGGAAATATGATAATAACTAATTTATTATTGCCTCTAGGGCATATTTCCAACAGTCTCCCACTTGCACTAGAGTCAATAATCCAGTTTACATTGTAATGAATCTAACACCCATGGAGTTCTAGTGCTAATCATGTTTTGCTCGTGGAAGAGGTTTAGTCAACGGGTCTGCCACATTCAGATCCATGTGTATTTTGCAAATCTCTATGCCACATGTAGATGTTGCTCCGATGCTCTGCTTGGAGCTGCTCCAATAGACTGCTCCACTATACGTGTCCGGTTTGAGACTCACAGTGATCCGGATCAGTGTCAAAGCTTACATCGATGTAACCCTTTACGATGAACTCTTTATCACCTCCATAAACGAGAAAGATTTCCTTAGTCCTCTTTGGGTACTTAAGGATAATTTTTGACCGCTGTCCGGTGATCCACTCCTGGATTACTTTGGTACCTCCCTGCCAGACTTATGGCAAGGCACACACCAGGTCTGGTACACAGCATGGCATACATTATAGAGCCTATGGCTGAGGCATAGGGGATGACTTTCATCCTATCTCTTTCTTTTGCCGTAGTCAGGCTTTGAGTCTTACTCAACTTCACACCTTGCAACACAGGCAAGAACCCTTTCTTTGACTGGTCCATTTTGAACTTCTTCAAAATCTTGTCAAGGTATGTGCTTTGTGAAAGTCCTATTAGGCGTCTTGATCTATCTCTATAGATTTTAATGCCCAATATGTAAGCAGCTTCACCTAGGTCTTTCATTGAAAAACTCTTGTTCAAATAACCTTTTATGCTTTCCAGAAATTCTATATCATTTCCAATCAACAATATGTCATCCACATATAATATTAGAAATGCTACAGAGCTCCCACTCACTTTCTTGTAACTACAAGCTTCTCCGTTAGTTTGTATAAAACCAAAAGCTTTGATCACCTCATCAAAGTGTATATTCCAACTACGAGATACTTGCACCAGTCCATAGATGGATCGCTGGAGCTTGCATACCTTGTTAGCATCCTTAGGATCGACAAAACCTTCCGGCTGCATCATATACAACTGTTCCTTAAGAAACCCGTTAAGGAACGCTGTTTTGACGTCCATCTGCCAGATTTCATAATCATAAAATGCGGCAATTGCTAACATAATTCTAACAGACTTAAGCATCACTACGGGTGAGAAAGTCTCATCGTAGTCAACTCCTTGAACTTGTCGGAAACCCTTTGCGACAAGTCGAGCTTTATAGATGGTGAAATTATCATCAACGTCTGTCTTCTTCTTAAAGATCCATTTATTCTCAGTGGCCTGCCGGTCATCGGGCAAGTCCACCAAAGTCCATACTTTGTTTTCATACATGGATCCTATCTCGGATTTAATGGCCTCAAGCCATTTGTCGGAATCCGGGTTCATCATTGCTTCTTCATAGTTCGTAGGTTCGTCGTTGTCTAATGATACGTCCAATTTGCATCATGATTTCCTACTGTTATTTATTATGTTTTTGATCATTATTTCACTTTATGGTACAATTCTTATGCCTTTTCTCTCTTAATTTGCAAGATTTACATGAAGAGGGAGAATGCCGGCAGTTGGAATTCTGGACCTGAAATAGCCATATCAGAGATACCTATTCTACAGAGCTTCAATTGACCTGAAATTTCACGAAGATTTTTTATTGAATATATAAAAAATACTGGAGAAAAGAGATAACAGAGGGGACCCACCAGCTGCCCACAAGGCAGTAGGGCGCGGCCCCCCATGGGCGCGCCCTAGTGCCTTGTGGGGCCCATAGCTGGCGTCTGGCCCCCTCCTTCTGCTATATGAAGCCATTTGCCCTAGAAAAAAAATCAAGAGACGGCTTTCAGGACAAAGCGCCACCGTCTCGAGGTGGAACCTGGGCAGGAGTTATTTTGCACTCCGGCGGAGCGATTCCGCCGGGGATACTTTCCTCCGGGAGGGGGAAATCGAAGCCATCGACATCACCAACGTTCCTCTCATCGTGGGAGGACCAATCTTCATCGACATCTTCACCAGCACCATCTCATCTCAAACCCTAGTTCATCTCTTGTAGTCAATCTTTGCCTCAAAACCTCAGATTGGTACATGTGGGTTGCTAGTAGTGTTGATTACATCTTGTAGTTGATGCTAGTTGGTTTATTTGGTGGAAGATTATATGTACAGATCCTTAATACTATTCAATACCCCTCTGATCTTGAACATGAACATGATTTGTGAGTAGTTACTTTTGTTCTTGAGGACATGGGAGAAGTCTTGTAATAAGTAATCATGTGAATTTGGTATTCGTTCGATATTTTGATGATATGTATGTTGTTGCTTCCTTTAGTGGTGTCGTGTGAACGTCGACTACATGACACTTCACCATATTTGGGCCTAAGGGAAGGCATTGTGGAGTAGTAATTAGATGATGGGTTGCTAGAGTGACAGAAGCTTAAACCCTAGTTTATGCACTATTCCGTAAGGGGCAGATTTGGATCCATACGTTTCATGCTATGGTTAGAGTTATCTTAATTCTTCTTTCGTAGTTGCGGATGCTTGCGAGAGGGGGTAATCATAAGTGGAAGGCTTGTTCAAGTAAGAACAGTACCCAAGCACCGGTCCACCCACATATCAAATTATCAAAGTAGCGTACGCGAATCAAACAAACATGATGTAAGTGACTAGATGAAATTCCCATGTGTCCTCGAGAACGCTTTGCTTATTATACGAGTTCGTTCCGGCTTGTCCTTTGCTATAAAAAGGATTGGGCCACCTTGCTGCACTCTTTGTTACTATTGCTACTTGTCACTTGTTACAAATTATCTTGCTATCAAACTACTCATTACCGATAATTTCAGTGCTTGCAGAAAATACGTTGCTGAAAACCGCTTGTCATTTCCTTCTGCTTCTCGTTGGGTTCGACACTCTTAGTTATCGAAAGGACTGCGATTAATCCCCTATACTTGTGGGTCATCAAGACTCTTTTCTGGCACCGTTGCCGGGGAGTGAAGCGCCTTTGGTGAGTGGAATTTGGTAAGGAAACATTTATATTACGTGCTGAAATTTATTGTCACTTGTCACTATGCAAAGTAATCCTTTGAGGGGCTTGTTCGGGGTATCTTCACCTCGACCGGAAGCAATAAGAGTTGCTCCTCCACCTATTGCACCTACTGAAAATATTTATTATGAAATTCCTTCAGGTATGATAGAGAAATTGCTAGCTAATCCTTATGCAGGAGATGGAACGATACATCCCGATATGCACTTGATCTATGTTGATGAAATTTGTGGATTGTTTAAGCTTGCAGGTTTATCCGGAGATGGAGTTAAGAAGAAAGTATTCCCTTTATCTTTGGAGGGAAAGACATTGACATGGTATAGGCTATGTGCTGATACTGATACATGGGACTAGAACCGGTTGAAGCTGGAATTCCACCAGAAATTTTATCCTATGCATTTGGTTCATCATGATCGGAATTATATACATAATTTTTGGCCTCGTGAAGGAGAAAGTATCACTCAAGCTTGGGGGAGGCTTAAGTATATGTCGCATACATGCCCCAATCATGAGCTCTCAAGAGAAATAATCCTTCAAAACTTTTATGATCGGCTTTCTCATAATGATCAATCCATGCTCGATACTTCTTCTGCTGGTTCCTTTATGAAAAAAACTATTGAATCCAGATGGGACCTTCTTGAAAGAATTAAACGCAATTATGAGGATTGGTAAATTGACAAAGGTAATGAGTTAGGTATAAATCTTGAGTTTGATTGTGTTAAATCTTTTATGGAAACTGATGCTTTTCGTAAGTTTAGTACTAAATATGGACTTGACTCTGAGATAGTAGCTACCTTTTGTGAATCTTTTGCTGCTCATGTTGATATCCCTAAGGAGAAATGGTTTAAATATCATCCACCTATTGAATTGAAAGAAGAACCTGTTAGTATTAAAGAAGAAACAATTGTTTACCATGTTGATCCAGTTATGCCTACTGCTTATATTGAGAAACCTCCTTTCCCTGTTAGGATTAAAGAGCATGTTAAAGCTTCAACTGTAGTCAATAAGAGTAAAATTAGAGCACCTAGACCTTCTAAGCAAATTAAAGTTGAACCTAGTGTTGCAATGGTTAAAGATCTTTTGGTTGATAACATTGATGGACATGTCATATATTTCTGTGATGAAGCAACTAGAATTTTTAAGCCAGACCCTAAAGATAAAAATAAGCCTGTAGTTGGCATGCCTGTTATTTCTGTTAAAATTGGAGATCATTGCTATCATGGTTTATGTGATATTGGTGCTAGTGTGAGTGCTATTCCGTTTACTCTCTATCAAGAAGTCATGAATGATATTGCACCCGTTGAGATTGAAGATATTGATGTTACTATTAAGCTTGCAAATAGAGACACTATTTCACCGCTTGGGGTTGTTAGAGATGTTGAAATCTTGTGTGGTAAGATCAAATACCCTACTGATTTTCTTGTTCTTGGATCGCCACAAAATGATTTCTGTCCCATTATATTTGGTAGACCCTTCTTGAATACTGTTAATGCTAAGATTGATTGCACTAAAGAAATTGTTAGTGTTAATTTTGGTGAGATGTCTCATGAGTTTAATTTCTCTAAGTTTCGTAGACAACCTCATGATAAAGAATTGCCTAGTAAGGATGAAATTATTGGTCTTTCCTCTATTGCTGTGCCTCCTACTGATCCGCTAGAACGATATTTGCTTGAGCATGAGAATGACATGCATATGAGTGAAAGAAATGAAATAGATGAATTATTCTTTAAACAAGCACCTATCCTTAAACATAATCTGCCTGTTAAAACCTTGGGAGGTCCACCTCCACCCAAGGGTGATCCTGTGTTTGAATTGAAGCAATTACGTGATACTCTTAAATATGCTTATCTTGATGAAAAGAAGATATATCCTGTTATTATTAGTGCTAACCTTTCAGAGCATGAACAAAAGAGATTACTTAAAACTCTGAGGAAGCACCGTGCCGCTATTGGATATACTCTTGATGATCTTAAGGGCATTAGTCCCACTTTATGTCAGCATAAAATTCATATGGAGCCAGATGCTAAACCCGTTGTTGATCATCAAAGAAGGCTGAACCCTAAAATGAAGGATGTGGTAAGAACTGAAATATTAAAGCTTCTGGAAGCAAGTATAATTTATCCCATAGCTGATAGTAGATGGGTAAGTCATGTTCATTGTGTTCCTAAAAAGGAAGGTATTACCGTTGTTCCTAATGATAAAAATGAACTCATCCAACAAAGAATTGTAACTGGTTATAGGATGGTAATTGACTTCAGGAAATTAAATAAGGCCACTAGAAAAAATCATTACCCCTTACCTTTTATTGATCAAATGTTAGAAAGATTGTCTAAGCATACACACTTTTGTTTCCTAGATGGTTATTCTGGTTTCTCTCAAATACCTGTATCACCTGAAGATCAAGGGAAAACCACCTTTACTTGTCCTTTTGGAACTTATGCTTATCGTCGTATGCCTTTTGGTTTATGTAATGCACCTGCTACCTTTCAAAGATGTATGACTGCTATATTCTCTGACTTTTGTGAAAAGATTGTTGAGGTTTTCATGGATGATTTCTCCATTTACGGAACTTCTTTTGATGATTGCTTAAGCAACCTTGATCGAGTTTTGCGGAGATGTGAAGAAACTAATCTTGTCTTGAATTGGGAGAAGTGCCACTTTATGGTTAATGAAGGTATAGTCCTTGGGCATAAAATTTCTGAAAGAGGTATTGAAGTTGATAAAGCTAAGGTTGATGCTATTGAGAAAATGCCATGTCCTAAAGATATCAAAGGTATAAGAAGTTTCCTTGGTCATGCTGGTTTCTATAGAAGGTTTATAAAAGACTTCTCTATTATTTCTAAACCTCTTACCAATCTCTTGCAAAAAGATGTTCCATTTGATTTTGATGATGATTGTGTAGAAGCCTTTGAAATACTTAAGAAAGCCATTTATTTCTGCACCTATTGTTCAACCACCTGATTGGAACCTACCTTTTGAAATTATGTGTGGTGCTAGTGATTATGCTATTGGTGTTGTTCTAGGACAAAGAATTGATAAGAAATTAAATGTTATCCATTATGCTAGTAAAACTCTAGACAACGCTCAAAGAAGTTATCCTACTACTGAGAAAGAATTTTTAGCAGTTGTGTTTGCATGTGATAAATTTAGATCTTATATTGTTGATTCCAAGGTTACTGTTCACACTGATCATGCTGCTATTAAATACCTTATGGAAAAGAAAGATGCTAAGCCTAGACTTATTAGATGGGTTCTTCTGCTACAAGAATTTGATTTGCATATTGTTGATAGGAAGGGAGCTGAGAATCCCGTAGCAGATAATTTGTCTAGAATGGAAAATGTTCTTGATGACCCACTTCCTATTAATGATGATTTTCCTGATGAACAATTAGCTGTGATAAATGCTTCTCGTAATACTCCTTGGTATGCAGACTATGCTAATTACATTGTTGCTAAATACATACCACCTAGCTTTACATATCAACAAAAGAAAAAGTTTTTCTTTGATTTAAGACATTACTTTTGGGATGACCCACATCTATATAAAGAAGGAGTAGATGGTATTATTAGACGTTGTGTTCCTGAGCATGAACAGGAACAAATCCTACGTAAGTGTCACTCCGAGGCCTATGGAGGACATCATGCGGGAGACCGAACTGCACACAAGGTATTACAATCTGGTTTTTATTGGCCTACTCTTTTCAAGGATGCACGTAAGTTTGTCCTTTCTTGTGATGAATGTCAAAGAATTGGTAATGTTGGTAGACGTCAGGAAATGCCTATGAATTATTCACTTGTTATTGAACCGTTTGATGTTTGGTGTTTTGATTATATGGGACCTTTCCCTAAATCCAATGGGTATACTCATATTTTAGTTGATGTTGACTACGTTACTAAGTGGGTAGAAGCTATTCCAACTAGTAGTGCTGATCACAACACTTCTATTAAAATGCTTAAAGAAGTCATTTTCCCGAGGTTTGGAGTCCCTAGATATTTAATGACTGATGGTGGTTCACATTTTATTCATGGTGCTTTCCGTAAGTTGCTCGCTAAATTGGTGTTAACCATAGAATTGCATCCCCTTACCATCCTCAGTCTAGTGGTCAAGTTGAATTAACTAATAGGGAAATAAAATTGATTTTGCAAAAGACCGTTAATAGATCCAGAAAGAATTGGTCTAAGAAACTTGATGATGCATTATGGGCTTACATAACTGCATATAAAAGTCCTATGGGTATGTCTCCGTATAAAATGGTTTATGGAAAAGCATGTCATTTACCTCTTGAATTAGAACATAAAGCTTATTGGGCAATTAAAGAACTTAATTATGATTTTAAACTTGCCGGTGAGAAGAGGTTATTTGATATTAGCTCCTTAGATGAATGGAGAACCCAAGCCTATGATAATGCTAAGTTGTTTAAAGAAAAAGTTAAAAGGTGGCATGACAAAAGAATTCAAAAATGGGAATTCAAAGTAGTTGATCATGTTCTATTATACAATTCTCGTTTGAGATTCTTTGCAGGAAAACTTCTCTCTAAATGGGAAGGACCGTATATCATCGAAGAAGTTTATCGCTCCGGAGCCATCAAAATAAACAACTCCAAAGGCAGTATTCCGAGAGTGGTGATGTAACATCCCCAGATGTTAACCCTGTCATTAAGCTAATTAAATTGCCATGTCATCATGATCATCCTAAATAAATTGCATTTAGAAAATAATCCAACTTCAAGTTCAAATTCAAAATTTAAATGCAAGTCAAATTATTACTTCTTCAAATAATTAAACAAAATAGTTCATAATGTTTCAAATAATCTCAAAGCTATTATAAAAATAAAATCAACATTATTTAAATTTCCAAATTGACCCTAGCAACCAAAACAGTGGACCAGCAGCATTTAAATTGGCCTTTTCGATTTCTAAAAATGTTTAAAAATTTCCAAATGCCCTGAAACTTTTTGTGCAACACCACAATATTGTGCTTGATTTATGTGCAAAGTTTCACATCTAACAAAAATTGTTTAGTAGCTAAATTAAATAGGAAACAGAGCAGGAATAAATAGAACTGAAAAGGAAAAAGAAAATAGAAGAACCGCACTGTGCACTTGTAGCCCACTGCTACAGTGCACAGCCCAGCCCAGCCCGGGCCTTTTTCCCCTACCTCAGGTCAGAGGCAGGAGGCCATGGCGCTGAGCATGCGCTTGCACCGTCCACGCGCCAGATGACGCCGTGTCGAGCATCCGGAGCATCCCCGCGGTAGATAAGAACCTCCCCGACGCTGTAGACAACCCTAGCCTCTCCATTATCCCCTCGCTCGTTCTCTGTCTCTTAAAAAAATTGTACGCGCCCGAGCAGCCGCCATGGCCATCGCCGTCGTCGCGGACACTGGCCTCCCCGCGGCCTGAGCTCATGTCCAGGAGGACCCCCGGCGTCGTCTCCTTCGCCTACGCGCATCGGTTCGAGCAGGTGCGCACCAGAAGCTCGCCATCGCCGCCATCTTCGCCCACGGCCGCCACATCTCGCCGTCGAGCCCGTCGCATTCCGGCCGCCCCGCGCCTCCTAACCATGTCTACAAGCTCCGGGGTGAGCTTCTCCCCCGATCCCCCTCACTATCCCCTTCGATCCGTGCCGTAGCCGTCGTCCCCGAGCTCGCGTTGGCCGCGCCCGTGGCCCTGCTCCCGCGCGCGCCTGCCCGTGCCCAGCCCCGCGTCCGGCCGCGCCCCTGTGTGCCCCACGCGTGCGCCCGCCCGCGCCCCGCTCCGCTGCTCGCGTGCCTCGCGCCTGCTGCATGCTGCTCTTACTGCTGCTGCTGCCTCCCCTTGCCGCTGCTTTCACTGCTGCTGCTGCTGCTCGCCTACTGCCGCGCTGCTGCTGCTCCATGCCACTGCTGCTGCTCGCATGCTATTGCTGCTGCCTCTAGCGCCACTGCTGCTCGCATGCTACTGCTCTTGCCGCTGCTTCTTGCTGCTACCCGTCGTTGCTTCTGCTGCCACAGCTACTGCTGCTAGTGGTTGAGGCCGCTGGCACCTCCAGGCCTCCTGTGCCGTGTGTGGCCACGGCCCTGTGCCTTTGTGCATGGCCGTGTGGTGGCCGGCCTATTAGTTTAGTTTAGTTAGACTAATTAGTGATTAGGTATAGCCAAATGACATGTGGACCCTGCTGATAATTAAAGGTTAAATCAAATAAAACATATATAAGCCTATGACATGCGGGACCCACTTCTACTGTTCACATGTTGACCAGTCAAATGTTGACCGGGTCAACCCAGCCACTGGACCCCACTTGTAAGCCACTGTAGCTAAGCTGCTGCTGTGTGCACTTAGCAATTTCCTTTTAAAACCAAATTAAAACAAATTCTGAAAATGCAATAAACTTCGATAGTTCGTAGAAAATAAACCGTAGCTCGGATGAAAATAATTTATATATGAAAAATGATCAGAAAAATCCAACGAATCCGAATATGTCACCTACATGCATTTTAGAACCCTTTGCGCAGGAGAACCTGTAACTTTAGGCCCGTTTCCGATAGATGAATAGTGCATGGCCTCAGATAAATAATTCCAATTAAATTCCTAAAACATCTAAAATATTGAGAGATGCAATATATCACCCCTGCATATCGTTTAGGCATGTCATGCATCGTGACTGCATTTGTTTGCTTTTATTTATTGTTTCTTCCCCCTCTTCTCTCCGGTAGACTCCGAGACCGACGCTGCCCCTGTGATCGACTACGTCACCAGCCCCTTTCAGCAGAGCTTCCAGGCAAGCAAAACCCCCTTGATCATTCCTATATCACCTATTTCTACTCCCCCATGCTTGCATTAGATTTTGCTACTGTAATTGATTGCTCCTAATCTGACGCATAGCCTGTTTTTGTAACTGCTGTTGATTCCTTACCTGATATCCTAAAATGTTTAGTATAGACTGGTTAGCGATCCATCAGTGGCCCCACACCCTTGTCCTTGTTGCCATGCTTTACTACCGATGACTCGATCAGTGTGATCGATGTGCCGAGACTGACACCGCACCGCACACCCCCTTAAATTGTACGACTCTGCAGAGCTACCATCGAGTGACGAGGGTGATACCTCTTACCTCACTCCTGATGTCACTTTTGTAGCGTAGCTAGTCGGTTGTGGGTTACCGAGGGTGATTCCTCTTTCACCACCTTCGATGACGACTCTGTCCTACAACCTCTCAAGTGGGAATCCATCGAGGGTGATTCCTCGGATTTCCCCCTTGATGTTACCAGACACACTGTTACCTTTAACGGTTGCCCCTTTTATTGTTAATGCGGGACTGAAGGGACAGGCGGTACCACCCCGGTAGAGGTGGACCTGAGTTCCCGACAGTCTTTGGAGAGTCGGGTTGACTTGGAGGGTACCCGCGAGATAATTATGAGGCGCGGCCGGGCAGGCAGAGACCGCCCTAGAGAGGGATGGGCTGACCTTTGTTGCACTTCCTCGAGACGGGACGACAGGAGTACTGATCGTCACCGCGAGCTCCTAATAATTCGCTAACGGATTTGGGTATTTGATCTGAGTTGGCTACGTGCCTATACGCACTACCACCACGCGGGATAATGGTTTATGGGGCCCTCGGCGCCGTATGTATCAGCCGAAAGCTCTGTCAGACGTCCAGTTCAGCATTGCGGCCGGGACGGACCGGCGCCATCCAGCACACGAGTGGTGCCTGGCTTCACCCTGCACGCAACGACCCGGAGTGCTAAGGGCGATGGCCCAAGACCCCTGAGCGCTTAGGATGTAGACCGGCGGGGACCTCTCTGTTGAGCCTAGGTAGGACTACGTCGTGTCGATCAGCCGAGGCCGGGCATGACCGAGAAAAGTGTGTCCGGCCAGAGTTAATCGAGCGTGTTGGGTAACAGTAGTGCACCCCTGCAGGGAAGTTATCTATTCGAATAGCCGTGTCCACGGTAACAGGACGCTCAGTGTTGTATCCCGATCTACTACTATTTGAACTGGATACATGTTAATTAATATGTAAGCTCCGGGATCGCTTTCTCGTAGGGAGTCGAGGAAGGATCTCTGGGCTTTGCTCCTACAT
Organism: Elymus sibiricus; assembly: GCA_039707655.1. Taxonomy (NCBI): domain Eukaryota; kingdom Viridiplantae; phylum Streptophyta; class Magnoliopsida; order Poales; family Poaceae; genus Elymus; species Elymus sibiricus. The sequence goes on along the minus strand of CM077664.1, from coordinate 247,040,793 downwards.
GCTTGTTACTTTATGTTATGATACTAATCTGCACTCTTCTAATGCTGCAAGACGCTGAAGATGCTAGTCTTTGATAGGCTAGGCCTTCTCCCTATTCTGGGATTTCTGCAGTTTAGTCCAAAGACATAGCCCCATTCCTTTGATATCGATGCATGCTTAGCATAGTTCTGATGTCAGTCTTGTGAGTACTTTGGATGAGTACTCACGGTTGCTTTGCTACTCTTTTCCCCCCCCATACCCGATTGCTGCGACCAGATGATGGATCCCAGGAGCCAGCTGCTACCGCTGACGACTGCTACTACACTTCCGGTGGAGCCTACTACTACGTGGAGACCGCCGACGACCAGGAGTAGTTTAGGAGGCTCCCAGGCAGCAGGCCTGTGCCTTTTCGATCAGTGTCGTTGTTATGCTAGCCTTCTTAAGGCAACTTGTTTCCCTCTTATGTCTGTACTCAGATATTATGTTGTTTCCGCTGACGCTTGATTGCGAGCTTATGTATTCGAGCCCTCGAGGCCCCTGGCTTGTATTATAAAGCTTGTATGACTTTTATCTGTGTCTAGAGTTGTGTTGTGATATCTTCCCGTGAGTCTCTGATCTCGATCGTGTGCATTTGCGTGTATAATTAGTGCTCGGTCGAGCAGGGGCATCACAGGTGAATGGGCAAAGAATTAAGCACTATATTTCAGGTACTCCAATTAATGTTGAAACTAATATTATTGAAACAATTACACCAGAAGAGCACATCAAGGAGTCCTTCCGGAATGCTCCAGAACCCTGAAAAGGGGTAGGTATGTGATTCGGTAAGTAAACCGACTCCAAAAATTCCATAAAAATTATTTCTGTCAGTTTTCGAATATTAGAAAAATTACAAAAATAAGAAACAGCCGAGGGGACCCACGTGTCGCCCACAAGGCAGAAGGGCGCGACCCCCCTGGGGCGCGCCGTGGTGCCTTGTGGGCCCCACGTGTGCCTTCCCGACTCCGTTTTTTCCCGTATGCTTGTTTTGCAAGATAAAAATTCTTTATATATACTCCCGTATGTTTTGACCACCGTATCGCAAGTTTTCTCCCTGTTCTTGTTTCGTGTTGTTTTCTGTCAGATCTCGAAGCCAAGCATCATGTCTTCCTCTTCCTCAAACAATGTGGGGGACGATGCTTGGTTGCTGCAGATGGAGCTCAGGCGGGAGGGGGAAGGAGAGGTTACCATGGAAGAAGATGATGGAGATTCACTTGAGGTCCACCCTCCGGCCTCCGAGAGGGGCACCCTTGCCGGCATCTCCACAATTCCAAACCCACATCAAGCCGTGAGAAGCACTACAAGCCATGGGAGTCCAGAGGTACAAGAAGGGTTTCCCCCTAGGAGGCCCTTACACAGGTTACATCGGAACAACTTTCATAATTTGGTTCACAATTATGGGGTTGAAAATACTCCTCGTGTGCACATACCCTCCAATTGGGACATCTCTCGTCCAAGTGAAAGTGATGCAGGAAAGAATGCTTGGGGGGTAGAGAATAAGCATATTATGGCCGAAGTCCAAAAGAATACAGAGATGATACAGCATGTGCTCTGAGAAATTCAAAGTTTAAAGGAGATCCTAATTAATGTCATGAAGGACAAGCCCACCACTTCATCACCGAAGAAGGAGACTTGAGTACATGGGTATGGGCACTCCCCTTGGCTTGTGCCAAGCTTGGGGGAGGCGCCCCGGTATCGTACCACCATCACTTTCTCATCATCATTATCTATCTTAGTTCGATCCTTAGTTATTTCATAAGTTAGAGGAATAAAGTTTTAGTATGATTTAGTTTTGAGTGATTGCTTTGTGATCTATCTATCTATGTAATCATGTGTGAAAGTTATATAATAAAGATTAGTTTGAGTTGAGTGTTTTGCTTTTGATGATCCAATCTTAGAAACAAATAAAGAATAAAAAGTAAGATCATATGCTAATCCCATGGGGAGTGATGACTTCACATAAAAAAGTATAATTGATAAAACTTGTTGGAAGTTGACAAACATAGCATTGGTCATTGTAGCAATTCATGAAAAAGTAATAAAGGAAGAGAGGTCTCACATATAAATATACTATCTTGGACATCTTGTATGATTGTGAGCCCCCACCAAATATTCTATGACAATTAGTTGACATTGGACAAGGAAGACAACGTAATGGGTTATGTTTGCTTATATTCACATAGAAGTTATATTGTTTTGGATCCTCTAACATGTGGTGTTTGCCCCCTATATCTTTGCTAGCCAAAAAAATCCGCACCAAGTAGAGATACTACTTGTGCATCCAAAAACCCTTAAACCCAGTTTCATGTCATGAGAGTCCATTATATCTACCTATGGATTGAATAAGATCCTTCAAGTAAGTTGCCATCGGTGCAAAGCAATAAAAATTGCTCCTAAATATGTATGAACTTTTATTGTAAGGGAAAATAAGCTTTGTACGATCTTGTGATGGTGGAGCAATAAAAGCGACAGACTGCATAATAAAGGTCGCTATCACAAGGGGCAATATAAAGTGACGCTCCTTTACATTAAGAGCTTTCACATCCAAAAACAAAAACGCATGACAACCTCTGCTTCCCTCTGCGAAGGGCCTATCTTTTACTTTATGTATTTACTTTCATGCAAGAGTCAATAGTATTCTTCTCTATTCTGTTTTTATTTTCTCTTTTGGCAAACATCATGTGGTGGGCATTGATCCATGCATATATATCCAGTTGAATGTAGGGGATCATGAGTTATTATTGTTGACATTACCCTTGAGGTAAAAATGTTGGGAGGCGAAATTATAAGCCCTTATCTTTCTATGTGTCCGACTGAAACTTTTGCTCCATAAGTATGCCGTGAGTGTCAGCAATCATAGAAGACTAAATGATAGTTGTGTATGTGAACTTGCTAAACAAAGCTCTTACATAGACTCTTTCTGATAATATGATGAATTGCAATTGCTTCAGTGACTGAGATCCTAGTTTGTTAGTTTTCAATATTGGTTTATGGTTCATACTTTAACTTGTGGATGAATTGTCACTTTTTCATGAGAAGTTTTATGATGATATATTGCTGTTATAATAAAGATCATGATGCTCCATGTCCGTATTTTATTTTTATCGACGTCTCTCTCTCTCTAAACATGTGGTCATGATTATCGATTTTGACTTTTCGCTTGAGGGCAAGCGAGGTCTAAGCTTGGGGGAGTTGATACGTCCAATTTGCATCATGATTTCCTACTGTTATTTATTATGTTTTTGATCATTATTTCACTTTATGGTACAATTCTTATGCCTTTTCTCTCTTAATTTGCAAGATTTACATGAAGAGGGAGAATGCCAGCAGCTGAAATTCTGGACCTGAAATAGCCATATTAGAGATACCTATTCTACAGAGCTCCAATTGACCTAAAATTTCACGGAGATTTTTTATTGAATATATAAAAAATACTGGAGAAAAGAGATAACAGAGTGGACCCACCAGCTGCCCACAAGGCAGTAGGGCGCGACCCCCCTGGGCGCGCCCTAGTGCCTTGTGGGACCCACAGCTGGCGTCTGGCCCCCTCCTTCTGCTATATGAAGCCATTTGCCCTAGAAAAAATCAAAATATAAGGCTTTCGGGATGAAGCACCGCCGTCTCGAGGCGGAACCTGGGCAGGAGCTATTTTGCTCTCCGACGGAGCGATTCCGCCGGGGATACTTCCCTCCGGGAGGGGGAAATCAAAGCCATCGACATCACCAACGATCCTCTCATCGTGGGAGGACCAATCTTCATCAACATCTTCACCAACACCATCTCATCTCAAACCCTAGTTCATCTCTTGTATTCAATCTTTGCCTCAAAACCTCAGATTGGTACCTGTGGGTTTCTAGTAGTGTTTATTACATCTTGTAGTTGATGCTAGTTGGTTTATTTGGTGGAAAATTATATGTTCAGATCCTTAATAATATTCAATACCCCTCTGAGCTTGAACATGAACATGATTTGTGAGTAGTTACTTTTGTTCTTGAGGACATGGGAGAAGTCTTGTCATAAGTAATCATGTGAATTTGGTATTCGTTCGATATTTTGATGATATGTATGTTGTTATTTCATTTAGTGGTGTCGTGTGAACGTCGACTACATGAAACTTCACCATCTTTGGGCCTAAGGGAAGGCATTGTGGAGTAGTAATTAGATGATGGGTTGCTAGAGTGACTGAAGCTTAAACCCTAGTTTATGCGCTATTCCGTAAGGGGCTGATTTGGATCCATACGTTTCATGCTATGGTTAGAGTTATCTTAATTCTTCTTTCGTAGTTGCGGATGCTTGCGAGAGGGGGTAATCATAAGTGGGAGGCTTGTTCAAGTAAGAATAGCACCCAAGCACCGGTCCACCCACATATCAAATTATCAAAGTAGCGAACGCGAATCAAACAAACATGATGAAAGTGACTAGATGAAATTCCCATGTGTCCTCGAGAATGCTTTGCTTATTATACGAGTTCGTTCCAGCTTGTCCTTTGCTAAAAAAGGGATTGGGCCACCTTGCTGCACTTTATTATACTTGTTACTTGTTACTTGTTACGAATTATCTTGCTATCAAAACTATCTGTTACCGCTACTTTCAGTACTTGTAGAGAATACCTTGCTGAAAACCGCTTGTCATTTCCTTCTGCTCCTTGCTACTTGTAGCTTGCGTTGGTATTTTCCCCGAAGAGGAAGGGATGATGCAGCACAGTAGAGGTAAGTATTTCCCTCAGTTATGAAACCAAGGTTATCAATCCAGTAGGAGAATCACGCAACACCTCGTTAGCAGTACCTGCACACAAACAACAAATCCTTGCACCCAACGCAAACGAGGGGTTGTCAATCCCTTGGCGGTAATTGCAAGATTAAATTATATGTGATAGATAGATAGATTGAAACAAAAATACAAAATAAAATAAATAAAGAAAAAGTGCAGCAAGTATTTTTAGGGTTTTAGTATACGATTTAGATAGACCCGGGGGCCATAGTTTTCACTAGAGGCTTCTCTCAAGAAAATAGCATACGGTGGGTAGACAAATTACTGTTGGGCAATTGATAGAAAAGCAAATAATCATGATGATATCCAAGGCAATGATCATGTATATAGGCATCACGTCCGAGACAAGTAGACCGACTCCTGCCTGCATCTACTACTATTACTCCACACATCGACCGCTATCCAGCATGCATCTAGTGTATTAAGTCCATAAAGAACGGAGTAACGCCTTAAGCAAGATGACATGATGTAGACAAAGTAAACTCACGCATGAATAAACCCTTTTTACCCTTAATAGCAACGATACATACGTGTCATGTCCCTTTCTGTCACTGGGATTGAGCACCACAAGATCGAACCCATTACAAAGCACCTCTTCCCATGGCAAGATAAATCGATCTAGTTGGCATTTTTCCCCTTTGGCATTTGGATCCATGTTTTCTTTAACGATCTCCGTGATAGTAAAGGTTTTTTTGGTAGCCTTTGCTTTTGACGGCGATGAAAGAAAGAGAACCCCTCCTATCTTTTGATCGTGGTCAAAATCCTATCCAAGTCCCCTTTTTTCAGATCTTTCTCCTGGTTTTGATCATCACCGTTCACCTACTTGTTACGGAGATCCCGACCAATGCACAATCCAGATTTTTTTAGCTTTTCTTCTCCCATCCCATCTTGGACGGGCCCAGAAGCTTTTCTCATGTTTGAATGGGCCAGCTGCTGACTTTCTAGAAAGAGACAAGGAAGTCGATTCAACATAAGGGAAGAAAGCATATTTTAGGTTTACTCCTTCCATGTCTAGTAGGAGTGCGTGCTTCTTATTGCCTTTTGAGCAGTAGTTGTATACATTCCTCACTCAGTCTAATTAATTATCTTTCTCCCTACCCAAATACCAAGGGAGGTTTATGAGTCGTATCCTCCTTACGAGATTAAACCAAATCAATAGATCGGACTAGAAATATGAAGCTATAATAATCATGCATAAAAGAGATCAGAGAAGACTCAAATAATATTCATGGATAATCTAATCATAAACTCACAATTCATCGGATCCCAACAAACACACCACAAAAAGTGATTACATCGGATAGAACTCCAAGAACACCGAGGAGAACATTGTATTGAAGATCAAAAAGAGAGAAGAAGCCATCTAGCTACTAACTATGGACCCGAAGGTCTGTGGTAAACTACTCACGCATCATCGGAAGGGCGGCAAGGTTGATGTAGAGCCCTTCCGTGATCGATTCCCCCTCCGGCGGAGCGCCGGAGAAGGCCCCCAGATGGGATCTCTCGAGAACAGAAACTTGCGGCGACGAAAAAAGTATTTCGTGGACTCCCTCGATGGTTTCCCAATTTTTGGGAATTTATAGTGGTGGAATTAGGTCAAAAGGGTCAGAGGTGGGCCCACGAGGCACCAGGGCACGCCTGCCCCCCCCCAGGCCTTCTGGCCTCCTCCCAAAGCTTCTAGTGTTTGTTATGTCCAGAAAAAAATCACCAAAAAGTTTCGTGGCATTTGGACTTCGTTTGGTATTGATATTCTGTAAAACCAAAAACAGGCAGAAAACAGCAACTGGCACTGGGCACTAAGTTAATAGGTTAGTCCCAAAAAATGATATATAATTGCTGTAAATGTATATAAAAACATCCAAGTTTGATAATATAACAGCATGGAACAATAAAAAATTATAGATACATTGGAGACGTATCACTCCTCGTTGGGTTTCACACTCTTACTTATCGAAAGGACTACGATTGATCCCCTATACTTGTGGGTCATCATCTAACAACATGACTTCCAGGACGGGATTACCGTACCACTCTGGTACGGAACGTACCCTGGTCGACCTACGAAGTTCAGTAATAACTTGATCCGAAGTTTCATGATCATCATCATTAGCTTCCTCTCCGGCTGGTGTAGACATCACGGGAACTTCTTTCTGTGATGTGCTACTTTCCAATTCGAGAGAAGGTACAATTACCTCATCAAGTTCTACTTTCCTCCCACTCATTTCTTTCGAGAGAAACTCCTTCTCTAGAAAGGACCCGTTCTTGACAACAAAGATTTTGCCCTCGGATCTGTGATAGAAGGTATACCCAATGGTCTCTTTAGGGTATCCTATGAAAACGCACTTCTCCGCTTTGGGTTCGAGCTTATCAGGCTGAAGCCTCTTGACATAAGTGTCGCATCCCCAAACTTTAAGAAACAACAGCTTAGGTTTCTTGCCAAACCATAATTCATACGGTATTGTCTCAACGGATTTAGATGGTTCCCTATTTAAAGTGAATGCGGCTGTCTCTAATGCATAACCCCAAAATGATAGTGGCAAATTGGTAAGAGACATCATAGAACGCACCATATCCAATAGAGTACGATTACGACGTTCGGACACACCATTACGCTGTGGTGTTCCAGGTGGCATGAGCTGTGAAACAATTCCACATTGTCTTAAATGCATACAAAACTCGTAACTCAAATATTCACCTCCATGATTAGATCGTAGAAATTTAATTTTCTTATTACAATGATTCTCTACATCACTCTGAAACTCCTTGAACATTTCAAATGTTTCAGACTTATGTTTCATTAAGTAAATATACCCATGTCTACTCAAATCATCTACGAAGGTAAGAAAATAACAATATCCACCGCGTGCTTCAACACTCATCGGACCGCATACATCAGTATGTATTAATTCCAACAAGTCACTTGCCCGCTCCATTGTTCCAGAAAACGGGGTTTTAGTCATCTTGCCCATGAGGCATGGTTCACATGTCTCAAATGATTCATAATCAAGAGATTCCAAAAGTCCATCGGCATGGAGTCTCTTCATGCGCTTTACACCAATATGACCTAAGCGGCAGTGCCATAAGTATGTGGTACTATCATCATTAACTTTGCATCTTTTGGCATCAATATTATGAACATGTGTATCACTACGATCGAGATTCAACAAGAATAAACCATTCAACAAGGGTGTATGACCATAAAAGATATTATTCATATAAATAGAACGACCATTATTATCTGACTTAAATGAATAACCGTCTCGCAATAAACAAGATCCAGATATAATGTTCATGCTTAACGCAGGCACCAAATAACAATTATTCAGGTTCAAAACTAACCCCGAAGGTAAACGTAGAGGGAGCTGATACGTCTCCAACATATCTATAATTTATGAAGTATTCATGCCATGTTTATTATAGTTTTGTATGATTTTGGTGCACTTTTATATGGCTTTTATATGATTTTTATGGACTAACATATTGACCTAGTGCCCAGTGCCAGTTGCTGTTTTCTGTTTGTTTTTGGTTTCCAGAAAATCCATATCAAATGAAGTCCAAATGCAGCGAAACTTTTTGACGATTTTTTTGGAAGGAAACAGACCCAGGAAGCTTCGGGGGAGCAGCAGAAGAGCCACAGGGGCCCCACAAGCCACCTGGGCGCGCTGGTACTTGTGAGCTGCGTTGGGATTTCCCCGAAGAGGAGGGGATGATGCAGTACAGTAGAGATAAGTATTTCCCTTAGTTATGAAACCAAGGTTATCAATCCAGTAGGAGAATCACGAAACAACTCGTTAGCAGTACCTGCACACAAAACAACAAATCCTCGCACCCAACGCGAACAAGGGGTTGTCAATCCCTTGGCGGTTAATTGCAAGATTAAATTGTATGGTGATAGATAGACAGATCGAACAAAAATACAAAATAAAATAAATAAAGTAAAATTGCAGCAAGGTATTTTTAGGATTTTCAATATATGATAAAGGTAGACCCCGGGGCCATAGTTTTCACTAGAGGTTTCTCTCAAGAAAATAGCATACGGTGGGTAAACAAATTACTGTTGGGCAATTGAAAGAAAAGCAAATAATCATGACGATATCCAAGGCAATGATCATGTATATAGGCTTCACGTCCGAGACAAGTAGACCGACTCCTGCCTGCATCTACTACTATTACTCCACACATTGACCACTATCCAGCATGCATCTAGTGTATTAAGTCCATAAAGAACGGAGTAACGCCTTAAGCAAGATGACATGATGTAGACAAAGTAAACTCACGCATGAATAAACCCCATCTTTTTACCCTTAATAGCAACGATACATACGTGTCATGTCCCTTTCTGTCACTGGGATTGAGCACCGCAAGATCGAACCCATTACAAAGCACCTCTCCCATTGCAAGATAAATCAATCTAGTTGGCCAAACCAAATCAATAGATTGGAGAGAAATACCAAGCTATAACAATCATGCATAAAAGAGTTCAGAGAAAACTCAAATAATATTCATGGATAATCTGATCACAATTACTCACTAACATGACTCACATATTATCATCTCCATATCGCAAAACTATTGCAAGGAATCAAACTTATCGTATCCAATGATCTTTCATGAAAGTTTTTATTATATCCCTCTTGAATATTCATCACTTTGGGACCAAATTCATATCTTGTGCAAATTACCATTACTATTATGAACTCTCAAAAAGATATAAGTGAAGCATGAAAGCGCAAATATTTCTTCAAAACTTAATCTTATCAACTCTCAAAATAATATAAGTGAAGCATGGGAGTTAGAATATTTCTTCAAAATATAGCCACCGCCGTGCTAAAAAATATTTAAGTGAAGTACTAGAGCAACTGCCTAGCTCAGAAGATTTAAGTGAAGCACATAGAGTATTCTAACAAATCATGATAAACATGTGGCTCTCTCAAATAGGTGTGTCCAGCAAAGATGATTGTGAAAAACTAGAAAGCAAACAAAGCAAAGACTCATATAATACATGATGCTCCAAGTAAAACACATATCATGTGATGAATAAAAATATAGCTCCAAGTAAAATTACCGATAGTTGATAGAAGAAAGAGGGGATGCCTTCCGGGGCATCCCCAAGCTTAGACGCTTGAGTCTTCCTTGAATATTACCTTGGGTGCCTTGGGTATCCCCAATCTTAGGCTCTTGCCACTCCTTATTCCTTCATCTATCGTGATCTCACCCAAAACTTGAAAACTTCAATCACACAAAACTCAACAAAACCTTCGTGAGATATGTTAGTATAACAAATAAATCTTTAACTTTAATTACTGTGGTAAATTGATTCATATTTAATATTGGCATAATGCTACTGTACTCCAACTTCTCCATAACTCATACCCCCCGATACGATCCATAGATTCATCAAAATAAGCAAACTATGCAACAAAAACAGAATCTGTCTAAAACAGAACAGTCTGTAAAGATCTATTTAAAACCTATACTTATGTAACTCCAAAAATTCTAAAAAATTAGGACAACGTGGGAAATTCATATATCAATACTGTGTAAAAAATTCAGATTTTTCTGACGCTCCAGTACATAATGAAAATTCCAGCACTGGACGCAAAACTTTCTCTTTTCCAAACAGCATCAATTATACTATCTTCCAAATCATCCCAAAGGCATTACTTGGCACAAACATTAATTAAAACATAAAAACACAATCATAACAGAGGATAAAATTATGTAAACACACAAGAACATAAATAAAAAGCAAAAATTTATTTTATTCATTGGGTTGCCTCCCAACAAGCGCTATTGTTTTATGCCCCTAGCTAGGCATAATGCTTAGTTTCAAGTATTGTCATCTTTCAAGTTGATTCCATAAGTGGCCCTCATAATGGATTCATAGGGTGCTTTAATTCTTTTCCTAGGGAAGTGTTCCATCCCTTTCTTTAATGGAAATTGAAATCTTATATTACCTTCTTTCATATCAATAATAGCACCAATAGTTTGTAAGAACGATCTACCAAGTATTATGGGGCAAGACGGGTTGCAATCAATGTCAAGTACAATAAAATCAATGGGCACAAAATTTCTATTTGCAAGAATAAGAACATCATTAATTCTACCCAATGGCTTTTTAATAGTAGAATCCGCCAAATGCAAATTAAGAGAACATTCATCTATATTGGTAAAACCTAGCACATCACATAGAGATTTTGGAATTGTGGAAACGCTAGCACCCAAATCACACAAAGCATTGCACTCATAATTTTTAATTTTAACTTTAATGGTAGGTTCCCACTCATCATATAATTTTCTAGTAATTTAAATTTCTAGTTCTAGCTTTTCTTCTAATGCTTTCATCATTGCTTCTACAATGTGTTTAGTAAAAGCCTTATTTTGTTCATAAGCGTTGGGTGAATTTAGCATGGATTGTAATAAAGAAATACACTCAATCAAAGAACAACTATCATAATTAAAGTCTTTGTAATCCAAGAGAGTTGGCACATCGCTAGTTAAAGTTTTTACCTCTCCAAACCCACTTTTATCAATTTTTTCATCAAGATTTTCACCCTCCGAATTATGGTGACGCCTACTAGCTAAAGTTGACTCTTCTTCAGTCCCTTTTTCATCAAGTTTTATATTGCTAAACAAGGAATCAATATATGAAACACCAATCATTTTAATATCCTCATCATTACTACGATAGAAATCGGGAGGAATCGTTTTTTCTAAAAATTCTCGTTTAGCTTTTAGCATAGCGGTTATTTTCTTACTCTCATCCATGGAGACATATAAAGCTTTAATTGATTCATTAATATCAATTTTGGGTGGCAAAATTTTAGTCTTAAGATTTTCCACATCATGAATGATTCTATCAATGCTCCTAGACATATCATCAAGTTTACTTAATTTTTCTTCTATCGTAGTGTTGAAAACTTTTTGAGCATTAATAAATTATTTAATATTACTTTCAAGATCAGAGGGCATCCTATTATTATTATAAGGATTACCATAGGAATTGCCATAATTATTAGAGGAATTTCCAGGAAACGGCCTAGGGTTAAAATTACCTCTATAAGCATTATTATTAAAATTGTTTCGCGAGACAAAATTCACATCTACGGGATCATTATTTTGCTCAATCAAGGTGGATAAAGGCACATCATTAGGATCAATAGGAGTATTTTTGCTAGCAACCAATTTCATAAGCGCATCAACTTTATCACTTAAAGTACTAATTTCTTCAACAGAATTCACCTTTTTTACTAGTAGGAACTCTTTCAGTATGTCATTGTGAATAATTTGCCATAATATTATCAAGCAATTTAGTAGCTTCTCCCAATGTAATCTCCATAAAAGTACCACCCGCGGCGGAATCTAAAAGATTTCTAGAAACAAAATTTAATCCCACATAAAAAATCTGTATGATCATCCACAAATTTAAACCATGAGTGTCGGGGTACGACCATCTATGGGGCCATGCAGCCCCTTTGTGGTTCAGCGGGGAGGATCGGCATGCACAAAGAGCATGAACAATGGAACGCGGGGGATTTTACCCAGGTTCGGGCCGCTAAGAAGCGTAAAACCCTACTCCTACTTTTGGTGTATTAGTGGTGTGGAAGCACAGTACAAGGAGCGCTTCTCCCGGCAAGGCGCGGAGAGAGCAGCTACGCGAGAGGTGCTTGTGTTTGAAAAGGGGTCCGAATACTCTAAACTGTTGCCTTGGCCCTCCTTTTATAGCTTAAGGGGTTACCACAGTGGCAAAACAGTAATTACATTGGGGGTAGATAGTGGCTTGACACGCATATGGACATGTGTTGATAAAGGTGTTTTCTTGAGCGGCGATCTGCCACGTGCCCCGACAGGCTCTACCTAACCATCTGCGCACCCGCCATCTGTCAGCAAGAGCCTGACAGGTAGGTGCAGCGACTCGGTGGAGGGAGCTTGCCGGCTTCTGGCTTGCCGGTGCTGCCTTGATCTTCCGGGTGACTCTTCGATGACCTTTCTGAAGGCCTTGGTTTCCTGGCTCTGCCCTTGCCGGGTCTTGCCTTGCTGGGAAGTCATACCACTGGGAAGAAGCTTCTCCCCAACGAGCTCTTGTTCTTGCTTGGTGACACAGTGCTTGCCGGACGAAGTGCTTGCCGGAAAGACTGGTTCTTGCCGGGTCTGCCTTGCGACAACCCTAGATTGGCAAAACTCCAAGTCCAGAAGGTTTGTGAGGCCCTGGTTCTCACTACATCGACAGGAGCCCCCAGGACCGCCTTTAACAAAGAACTCGGAAGATCTCGATGTTTAAGGTGGGACCAAAAACTGGCTTGGATTGTGACAGTCATATTTTGCTTGCTGGGGAAGATTGTATTCGGCAAGCAGCCCCTAGGAAAGGGTCGTTTCCCAAAGGCCGCCAGCCCCCGAGCTCATCTGCAGATAGCTCGGGAGATCTTCGTGATGAAACTTCCGTTTAGCAGAGAACTCTAAAGATCTCGATGCTAAAAGAAAACTTGTTTCTGGTAGAAAACTTTTAGTTTCTCAATGTCAATTCTGTTCTCAACGGAGAACTCTATGGTTCTCAACGTTGGCATCCGGGAAAGCTATCCCCGGGAAGGCTTTAGCTTCCGGCAGAGAACTTTAAGGTTCTCGATGCCGGCTTTTGATTTCAACAAGGAACTCTGAGATTCTCGATGCTGGCTTGCCGGAAAGGCGATCCCTGGTAAGGCTTTTATTGTCAGTAGAGAACTCTAGGTTCTCGATGCCAACTTATGTTTAAGGCAAAGAACTCTTAGATTCTCGATGCCAGCTTCCGAGAAGGACGTTCCGCCGCCTTGTCAGCGCCTTCGTCTTCCCTACTTGTCATCAAGCTAGAAAAGACCAGTTCAACTACTGTCCAACCACCGGCCACAGTCGTCATCGAACGCTGCCGGCACGGAATGACAATTGTTGTACTGAAGTTCTCCAGCATATCTTCTGCTGCAAAGACACATATAAAGAGAATAGCTTTTCTTTAATTAGTCCAGCTTTATTATATCTATAATGCATACTTTTATTTTGTATGCTTCTTCCTTGAGTAATACTATCCTTGTACATTTTTACACTCTACGCTTGCCGGAATCCTTCCCGGTGCGCACGCTCCAGTCGGTAGCGCTTGAGGGAACGGGCCCTTAGCAGCTTGCCGGGAACACCGCCTCCCGGAGAGGTTTACCTTGTTAGTCCTAATGCAGCTGCTCACGTTGCCGAGCGGACTCGAGGCAACTAGGAGCGCAATTAGCTCCGAGAAGGCTCCTTTGCGTGTAGGTTTACGTACAAGGATAAAATCTTTCAAGGAAGAAGGACAAGACTAACAGGAAATTAACTCAAAGTTTTTCAACTTAGCTTTTCCTGCTGTCCATCCTGCCCATGGTGTGTTCAATTTCTTTCCTGGACGCCACTGAATTTGGGGGCGAAAGCCCCCTTGCCGGAGCGCACAGCTCAACGACAAGGTTTGCTATGCTTCCACCCTTGTCAGAGCGATTGGCTCAATGATAAGGGCAAAAGCCCTCTTGTCGGAGCGCACAACTCAACGACAAGGTTTGCTATGCTTCCACCCTTGTCAGAGCGATTGGCTCAACGACAAGGACGAAAGCCCCCCTGGTCGGAGCGTATAGCTCAACGACAAGGCTTGCTTGCCGGAATCTTACTGTTTAACAGCAAATCTTTGGTTTTGCCTCCGGAAAAATCTTTCCAAAAGGGCTTCTGGTTTTGACAGAGAAATCCGTGATTCTCGATGTCAGCTTCCGAGGAGAAAGTTCCCAGGAAGGCTTTAGCTTTCGGCAGAGGACTTCAAAATTCTCGATGCCGGCAAGATCGTCACCAGAAAGGTTTCGACCTCAGCAGAGAACTCTGAGGTTCTCGATGCTGGCTTCCGGAAAGGCACTTCCGGGAAGGCTTGTTGTTTTTCAGCGGAGAACTCTGAGTTCTCGACGCCGGCTTCCGGCAAGGAACTTGCCGGTAGTCTTGCGGTTTCAGCGGAGAACTTTGACGTTCTCGACGCCGGCTTCTGCAATTACCAAAGCTGGTGCTACTGTGAAGCTATCTCCCATCCACTTACCTGCAATACTCACTTGCCGGAATCCTCCCCGATGCGCACGCTCCAGTCAGCAGCGCTCAAGGGAACGGGCCCTTAGCAGCTTGCCGGGAACATCGCCTCCCGGAGAGGTTTACCTTGTTGGTGCCAGTGCAGCTGCTCTCGTTGCCGAGCAAGCTCAAAGCAAAGAGGAGCGCAACTGGCCTCGACAAGGCTCCTTAGCGTATGGATCACAGAAAGCTTAAAGGAATAAGAAAAACTGTTAAGCCTTTTTCTTGAATAGTGTATTTTTGCACATCTGTTCCTACGCTTGCCGGAATGCTCTACGATGCGCACATTCCAGTCAACAGCGCTTGAGGGACGGGCCCTTAGCAGCTTGCTGGGAACGCCGCCTCCCGGAAAGCTTAACACTCTGAAACAAATGCAGCTGCAGCGACGTTGTTGGGCGGACCCAGAACAACTCGGAGCGCAGAATGTTTCAAGAGTGCTCCTTCGCGCACAGGTTGAGCGCAAAAATGCCATTCGAGGGAAAGGCTAGATAACAGAAAGTAACTAGAGTATTTAGAACTTAGCTCTCTCTCTCTCTCTCTCTGTAGCGTGATGTTGGCGAAAAAAATGCCAACGTTGCTGAAGAAATTGAGCTGCCTCTGCTCCGCCCACGCCGTCGCGGCTACACTTGCCAGAGGGTCGAGGAAGTTGACCGCCTCCAGCGCCTCCGCCTCCTGCTCCAACCACGGTGGGCATGGTGACCGCGCCGCCTGCGCCGGTCGTGCCAACCGCGGTATCCGCGCCGCCCGCATTGGCTGCGCCGCCCGCGGATGCGTGCGGGGTGGCCGTCATCGTTATGCCCTCCTTCTTGGGGGCCATCGACGACGAGGAGGACGGTTATGAAGTTGATGATGCAGATGAAGAAGACGCGCAGTCCGTTGATCAAGGTTCGCACAAACGCCTCTCCGCCCTACCTGGCTCGCCAAAGATGTCGGGGTACGACCATCTATGGGGCCATGCAGCCCCTTTGTGGTTCGGCGGGGAGGATCGGCGTGCACAAAGAGCATGAACAATGGAACACGGGGGATTTTACCCAGGTTCGGGCCGCTGAGAAGCGTAAAACCCTACTCCTGCTTTTGGTGTATTAGTGGTGTGGAAGCACAGTACAAGGAGCGCTTCTCCCGGCAAGGCGCGGAGAGAGCAGCTACGCGAGAGGTGCTTGTGTTTGAGAAGGGGTCCGAATACTCTAAACTGTTGCCTTGGCCCTCCTTTTATAGCTTATGGGGTTACCATAGTGGCAAAACAGTAATTACATCGGGGGTAGATAGTGGCTTGACACGCATATGGACGTGTGTCGATAAAGGTGTTTTCTTGAGCGGCGATCTGCCACGTGCCCCGACAGGCTCTACCTAACCATCTGCGCGCCCACCATCTGTCGGCAAGAGCCTGACAGGTAGGTGCAGCGACTCGGTGGAGGGAGCTTGCCGGCTTCTGGCTTGCCGGCGCTGCCTTGATCTTCCGGGCGACTCTTCGATGACCTGTCTGAAGGCCTTGGTTTCCCGGCTCTGCCCTTGCCGGGTCTTGCCTTGCCGGGAAGTCATACCGCTGGGAAGAAGCTTCTCCCCAACGAGCTCCTGTTCTTGCTTGGTGACACAGCGCTTGCCGGACGAAGTGCTTGCCGGAAAGACTGGTTCTTGCCGGGTCTGCCTTGTGACAACCCTAGATTGGCACAACTCCAAGTCCAGAAGGTTTGTGAGGCCCTGGTTCTCACTACACCGACAATGAGTAGGGCAATTTCTTATCATTAATTTCATCCTTTCCCAAGATTGAGCAACATGTTCATGATCAAGTTGCTTGAAATTCATAATTTGGTTTCTAAGGGAAATAATTTTTGCGGGAGGAAAATACTTGGTAATAAAAGCATCTTTACACCTATCCCAAGAATCGATACTATTTCGTGGTAAAAATGAAAACCAAATTTTTGCACGATCCCGCGATGAGAACGGGAATAATTTTAATTTCACAATATCATTATCCACATCTTTTTTCTTTTGCATATCACACAATTCTACTAAAGTGTTAAGATGGGATGCAGCATCTTCATTAGGACTACCAGAAAATTGTTCTTTCATGACAAGATTTAACAAAGCGGCATTAATATCACAAGTCTCTGCACTAGCAGTGAGAGGAGCAATTGGAGTACTAATAAAATCATTATTATTAATATTAGAAAAATCACACAATTTTGTATTTTCTTGAGACATCGTGGTTACGCAAACAAGATAACAAGCAAGCAAAGAAGCAAACAAGAAAAAGGCAAACGGAAAATATTTTTGTATTTGATGGGGAACGAAGCATGAAAATCAAAAAAATTCCTACGAACACCCAAGATCTATCTAGGAGAAGCATAGCAACGAGAGGGGAGAGTGTGTCTACATACCCTCGTAGACCGAAAACGGAAGCGTATATAACGCGGTTGATGTAGTCGTTCTCTTCGCGATCCGATCACGATCCAACCGATCTAGTGCCGAACGGACGGCACCTCCGAGTTTAGCACACGTACTACTCGATGACGTCTCCTCCTCCTTGATCCAGCAAGAGAAGGCAGAGAAGTAGATGGGATCACAACCAGCATGACGGCGTGGTGGTGATGGTGGTGGTGGAGCACCGACAGCGCTTCGCTAAGCGTTGTCGGGACGAGGCGGTGGTCTAACGGGAGAGAGAGGGGCGCCCAGGCGCTGGTGTGTTGTTTGGGGCGCCCCCTCTCCTCTATTTATATATGTGGAGGGGCTTGGAGTCCAGCCCTTCTCCTATTAGGGCTGGTGCCTAGAGGGAGAGGACTTGGACTCCAAGTCCAATCCTATTCCTACTAGGACTCTCCTTTTTTCCCTTCCCTAGCCATATGGGCTTTTGAGGACTTGGTGCGCCTAACCCAATAAGGCCAGGGCGCCTCCCCTCATCCCATGCCAGCCCTTGGGACGTGGTGGACCCACTTGTGGACTTCTGGACCCCTCCGGAATCCTCCGAAACCTTCTGGAAGCTTCCCGGTACAATACCGAAAAAACTGCACCTTTTTCCGAAACCCAAAATATGACTTCCCATATATAAATATTTACCTCTCGACCATTCTGAGACACCTCGTGATGTCCGGGATCTCATCTGGGACTCCAAACAACATTCGGTTACCAATCATCAAATATCCCAATACTACTCTAGCGTCAACGAACGTTAAGCGTGCGACCCTGCGGGTTCGGGAATCATGTAGTCATGACCGAGACACCTCTCCGGTCAATAACCAATAGCGGGACCTGGATGCCCATATTGATTCCTACATATTCCACGAAGATCTTTTATCGGTTGAACCACGATGTCAAGGATTCGGTTAATCCCGTATGCAATTCCCTATGTCCGGCGATATGTTACTTGCCCGAGATTCAATCGTCGGTATCTCCATACCTAGTTCAATCTCGTTACCGGCAAGTCTCTTTACTCGTTCCGTAATACAAGATCCCGTGACTAACTCATTAGCCACATTGCTTGCAAGCTCTTTACGATGTTGTTTTACCGAGAGGGCCCAGAGATATCTCTCTGTCATACGGAGTGACAAATCCCAGTCTCGATCCATGCAACCCAACAGAGACCTTCGGAGATACCTGTAGAGCACCTTTATGATCACCCAGTTACGAAGTGACGTTTGGATACACACTAAGTATTCCTCCAGTATCCGGGAGTGAAATGATCTCATGGTCTAAGGAACAGATACTTGACATGAAGAAAGCTATAGCAATAAACTTAAGTGATACGATCGAATGCTAAGCTTACGGTTGGGTCTGGTCCATCACATCATTCTCCTAATGATGTGATCCCGTTATCAAATGACAACTCATGTCTATGGTTAGGAAACCTTAACCATCTTTGATCAATGAGCTAGTCTAGTAGAGGCTCACTAGGGACATAATATTTGTTTATGTATTCACACATGTATTTAAGTTTTCGGTCAATACAATTCTAGCAAGAATAATAAACCTTTATCATGAACAAGGAAATATGATAATAACCAATTTATTATTGCCTCTAGGGCATATTTCCAACAGTATTTTTCTAAAAACTTTTTAGAAGTGGGGGAGATGAAAACGAGAGGCAAAGGCAAATAAAGTAAATGCATGGAGATGAAAGTTTATGCGTAATTACTTGATAGATGTTGATGATGTCTCCCCGGCAACGGCGCCAGAAATTCTTCCTGCTACTTGTGAGCTACGTTGGGATTTCCCCGAAGAGGAGGGGATGATGCAGTACAGTAGAGATAAGTATTTCCCTCAGTTATGAAACCAAGGTTATCAATCCAGTAGGAGAATCACGCAACAACTCGTTAGCAGTACCTGCACACAAAATAACAAATCCTCGCACCCAACGCGAACAAGGGGTTGTCAATCCCTTGGCGGTTAGTTGCTATTATGTATCGTTGCTATTAAGGGTAAAAAGATGGGGTTTATTCATGCGTGAGTTTACTTTGTCTACATAATGTCATCTTGCTTAAGGCGTTACTCCGTTCTTTATGGACTTAATACACTAGATGCATGCTGGATAGCGGTCGATGTGTGGAGTAATAGTAGTAGATGCAGGCAGGAGTCGGTCTACTTGTATCTGACGTGATACCTATATACATGATCATTGCCTTGTATATCGTCATGATTATTTGCTTTTCTATCAATTGCCCAACAGTAATTTGTTCACCCACCGTATGCTATTTTCAAGAGAGAAGCCTCTAGTGAAAACTATGGCCCCCGGGTCTATTTTAATCATATATTGAAAATCCTAAAAATACCTTGCTGCACTTTTACTTATTTATTTTATTTTGTATTTTTGTTTGATCTATTTATCTATCACCATACAATTTAATCTTGCAATTGACCGCCAAGGGATTGACAACCCGTTGTTCGCGTTGGGTGTAAGGATTTGTTGTTTTGTGTGCAGGTACTGCTAACGAGTTGTTGCGTGATTCTCCTACTGGATTGATAACCTTGGTTTCATAACTGAGGGAAATACTTATCTCTACTGTACTGCATCATCCCCTCCTCTTCGGGGAAATCCCAACACAGCTCACAAGTAGCAGGAAACAGACCCAGGAAGCTTCGGGGGAGCAGCAGAAGACCCACAGGGGCCCCACAAGCCACCTGGGCACGCCCACCCCCCTGGGCGCGCCCTGGTGCCTCGTGGGCCCCCTGTGGCCCCTCTTCGCATGATTCCAATGCAAAAAAAAATTATAAATAGAGAAACCCACAAAAATAACCCTAGAACTTCGACACCGCCGCCGCAAGCCTCTGTACCAAAGAGATCCCATCTGGAGCCCTATTCCGGCACCCTACCGGAGGGGGAAATCATCACCGGAGGCCATCTTCATCATCCCGGTGGTCTCCATGACGAGAAGGGAGTAGTTCACCCTCAGGGCTGAGGGTATGTACTAGTAGCTATGTGTTTGATCTCTCTCTCGTGTTCTTGATTTGGCACAATATTGATGTACCGCGAGCTTTGTTAATATAGTTGGATCGTATGATGTTTCTCCCTCTCTATCTTGTTGTGATGAATTGAGTTTTTACCTTTGAGGTTTCACTATTATCGGATTGAATACTTTTATGGATTTGAGAACACTTGATGTATGTCTTGCATATGAATACCCATGGTGACAATGGGGTATTATATTGATTCACTTGATGTATGTTTTGGCACTCAACTCGCGGATTCCCGAGGTGACATTGGGGTAATCTATGCATAGGGGTTGATTCATATTTTCGTCCTACTTTCTCCAGTAGAAATCTTGGGGCACTCTTTGAAGTTCTTGATACGTCCATTTTGCATCATGTTTTCCTACTGTTATTTATAGTATTTTTAATCTATATAACACTTTGTGGAGCAATTCTAATGCCTTTTCTCTCTTAATATGCAAGATTTACACACAGAGGGAGATTGCCGGCAACTGGAATTCCGGACCTGAAAAAGCTATGTCAGATATACCTATTCTGCACATCTCCAAATGAGCTAAAATTTCACGGAGATTTATTTTGGAATAAATAAAAAATACTGGAATCAAGAAGTACCAAAGGGGGCCATCCAGGTGCCCACAAGGCATCAGGACGCGCCACCCCCCCCCCCCCAGCCGCGCCCTGGTGGCTCGTGGGGCCCCTGGCCAGCCTCTGCCCCCTATCTTCTGGTATATAAGTCCATTTTCCCTAGAAAAATATAGAGAAGACTTTCGGGACGGTGCGCCATCGTCTCGAGGCGGAACTTGGGCATGAGCACTTTTGCTCTCCGGCGGAGAGACTCTGCCGGGGATACTTCCCTCTGGGAGGGGGAAATCGAAGCCATCGACATCACCAATGATCCTCTCATCGTGGGAGGACCAATCTTCATCAACATCTTCACCAGCACCATCTCATCTCAAACCCTAGTTCATCTCTTGTATTCAATCTTTGTCTCAAACCTCAGATTGGTACCTGTGGGTTGCTAGTAGTGTTGATTACATCTTGTAGTTGACGCTAGTTGGTTTATTTGGTGGAATATTATATGTTCAGATCTATTATGCTATTTAATACCCCTCTGATCTTGTACATGAAGATGATTTGTGAGTAGTTACTTTTGTTCTTGAGGACATGGGAGAAGTCTTGTCATAAGTAATCATGTGAATTTGGTATTCGTTCGATATTTTGATGATATGTATGTTGTTGATTCTCTTAGTTGTGTCATGTGGACGTCGACTACATGACACTTCACCATATTTGGGCCTAAGGGAATGCATTATGGAGTAGTAATTAGATGATGGGTTGCTAGAGTGACAGAAACTTAAACCCTAGTTTATGCGCTATTCCGTAAGGGGTTTATTTGGATCCATATGTTTAATGATATGGTTAGAGTTATCTTAATTCTTCTTTCATAGTTGCGGATGCTTGCGAAGGGGGGTAATCATAAGTGGGAGGTTTGTTCAAGTAAGAACAGCACCCAAGCACCGGTCCACCCACATATCAAATTATCAAAGTAGCGAACGCGAATCAAACCAACATGATGAAAGTGACTAGATGAAGTTCCCAAGTGTCCTCGAGAACGCTTTACTTATTATAAGAGATCATTCCGGCTTGTCCTTTGCTATAAAAAGGATTGGGCCACCTTGCTGCACTCTTTGTTACTATTGCTACTTGTCACTTGTTACAAATTATCTTGCTATCAAACTACTCGTTACCGATAATTTCAGTGCTTGCAGAAAATACCTTGCTGAAAACCGCTTGTCATTTCCTTCTGTTCCTCGTTGGGTTTGACACTCTTACTTATCGAAAGGACTACGATTGACCCCCTATACTTGTGGGTCATCAGTTCTTTGTGTTGGATTGAATATTATGAATCTGAAGTTGTTTGATGCATATCGAATAATCAACTCACGGATACTTGTGGTGACATTGGACTATCTAGGTGACATTAGAGTTGGTTGATGCGTATCATATGGTGTTATTTTAGTACGAACTCTAGGGCTGTTTGTGACACTTATAGGGATGGCTCAATAGATTGATCAGAAAAGATAACTTTGAGGTGGTTTTGTACCCTACAACAATTTCATCTTATGTTCTCAGCTAGATAAGAACTTTGGAGTGATTCTTTGTCGCACGTTGAGGGATTGTTATATAATTCAATTATGTTAGCACTGTTGAGATTGCACTAGTGAAAGTATGAACCCTAGGCCTTGTTTCTAAGCATTGCAATACCGTTTGTGCTCCGTTTTATCACTTGCTACCTTGCTGTTTTTATATTTTCAGATTACAAAAACCTATATCTACTATCCATACTACACTTGTATCACCATCTCTTCACCGAACTAGTGCACCTATACAATTTACCATTGTATTTGGTGTGTTGGGGACACAAGAGATTTCTTGTATTTGATTGCAGGGTTGTTTGAGAGATACCATCTTCATCCTATGCCTCCCACGGATTGATAAACCTTAGGTCATCCACTTGAGGGAAAATTGCTACTGTCCTACAAAACTTTGCGCTTGGAGGCCCAACACGAGTCTACAAGAATAAGTTGTGTAGTAGACATCAGGAGCATGCCGACGGCATCACATCAACCTTGGAACCATTTCCGACGCGCATCGTCACCTCGTCCTTAGCTAGTCTTCGTTTATTCCGCAGCTCCTGTTTCGAGTTACAAATATTAGCAACTGAACCAGTATCAAATACCCAGGCGCTACTACGAGCACTAGTAAGGTACACATCAATAACATGTCTATCAAATATACCTTTGTTGACGTTGCCAGCCTTCTTATCTGCCAAGTACTTGGAGCAGTTCCGCTTCCAGTGACCATTCCCCTTGCAATAGAAGCACTTAGTCTCAAGTTTGGGTCCAGCCTTGGGTTTCTTCACGGGAGTGGCAATTGGCTTGCCATTCTTTTTGAAGTTCCCTTTGTTTCCCTTGCCTTTCTTCTTGAAACTAGTGGTCTTGTTGACCATCAACACTTGATGCTCTTTCTTGATTTCTACCTCCGCGGCCTTAAGCATTGCGAAGAGCTCAGGGATCGTCTTCTTCATCCATTGTAGGTTATAGTTCATCACGAAGTTCTGGCAGCTAGGTGGCAGTGACTAGAGAACTCTGTCAATCACTGTCTTATCTGGAAGATTAACTCCCACTTGATTCAAGCGATTGTAGCACCCAGACACTTTGAGCACATGCTCACTAACTGAGCTATTCTCCTCCATCTTGCAGGCAAAGAGCTTGTGAGAGGTCTCATACCTCTCAACACGGGCATGAGCCTGAAATACCAATTTCAGCTCTTGGAACAACTCATATGCTCCGTGGCGTTCAAAACGTCTTTGGGGCCCTGATTTCTAAGCCGTAAAGCATGGCGCATTGAACTATCAAGTAGTCATCAGAACGTGCCTGCCAGACGTTCACAACAACCACAGACGACGCTGGAGGGGTTGGCACACCGAGCGGTGCATCAAGGCCATAAGCCTTCTGTACAGCTGTAAGGACAATCCTCAGATTATGGACCTAGTCCGCATGATTGCTTACATTATCTTTCAACTTAGTCTTTCTCTAGGAACGTATTAAAATTCAGGGGAGCTACAGCATGAACTATTGATCTACAACATAATTTGCAAAGACTTTAGACTATGTTCATGATAATTAGTTCAGTTAATCAAATTACTAATGAACTCCCACTTAGATCAACATCCCTCAAGTTGTCTAAGTGTTACATGATCCAAATCAACTAACCCATGTCCGATCATCACGTGAGATGGGGCAGTCATCAATGGTGAACATCTCCATGTTGATCATATGTACTATATGACTCATGTTCGACCTTTCGGTCCTCCATGCTCCGAGGCCATGTCTATACATGCTAGGCTCGTCAAGTTTAACCCAAGTATTCCGCATGTGTAAAACTGGCTTACACCCATTGTATGCGAACGTAGAGTCTATCACACCCGATCATCACGTGGTGCTTCGAAACGACGAACTTTCGCAACGGTGCATACTTAGGGAGAACACATTTTATCTTGAAATTAAGTGAAGGGATCATCTTATAATGCTACCGTCGTCCTAAGCAAAATAAGATGCATAAAAATATAAACATCACATGCAATCAATATGTGACATGATATGGCCATTATCATCTCGTGCTTTTGATCTCCATCTTCAAAGCACCGGCATGATCTCCATCGTCACCGGCATGACACCATGATCTCCATCATCGTGCCGTCATGTGGTTGTATCCGCCAACTATTGCTTCTACGACTATTGCTAACGCATAGCGATAAAGTAAAGCAATTACATGGCGGTTAATAGTTGACACGCAGGTCATACAATAAATTAAAGACAACCCTATGGCTCCTGCTGGTTGCCGTACTCATCGACATGCAAGTCGTGAACCTATTACAAAACATGATCATCTCATACATCAACATATATCACATCACGTTTTGGCCATACCACATCACAACATGCCCTGCAAAAACAAGTTAGACGTAATCTAATTGTTGTTGCAAATTTTACGTGGCTGCTATGGCCAACTAGCAAGAACCATTGTTACCTACGCAAAACCACAACGGTGATATTCAAGTTGCCTATTAACCTTCTACAAGAACCGCTAATGTCAAATCGAATCCAACTAAAGTAGGAGAGATAGACACCCACCAGCCACCTTATGCAATACAAGTTGCATGTCAGTCGGTGGAACCGATCTCTTGTGCGAGGACAAGTAAGGTTGGTCCGGGCCACTTCATCCCACAATACCGCCGAATCCAAATATGTCGGGACCCCAATCCTAAGTCACACAGATCTAGCATGTAACACATCATATCACTTTGCGGCCTCACGCACGGTAACCCACGGCTGCCGCCTTTACCTTGGTCGGGACCGTTTGCGTATTTTGGCTCACGTATATGATTATGTCGCTAGCATCCATATGACAGAGAACTCGGGTCGACATGACTAGTCGTAAACCAAGGTGGCACAACCGTACAGGGACATACATTGGTAACCCAGCAATGCACGTGTCGGTCATCAGCGTGTGTAACCAGGCTGTAGCAAGCTATCAGGACTCCGATAACACCACATGACATTTCCCCGTAGGGACAGACACAGGAGCAAAGAAGGATACATGTCAGTCAATCCATGTGTTCCAGAGCAGTAGCGAACTACCAAGGCTCAGTGGAAGCACTAGGAGGCATTTCCCTGTAAGGAAGGCTACCAAAGGCACACAACTAGGTATCGAACCCCACACATACCAATGCATTTCAAACATACACACAGTATGCACGATATGTGTAGATACAACATGGCATCACAACATAACTCTACGAAACAAAGTATTTATTTAAGAGGCTCCGAGAGCCATACATAGCATGATATTACAAACATGAGTCTCATGACCCAACATACAAAGTCATACAAGCAACGGAAGCATAAACCTGTCTGAGTATAGACAGCTGAAAAGAAAGAAGGCTAGGAAGCCTGTCTATCTACAAGACCCTCCATAGGAGCCATACCTCTGTCTGGGATTCCCAAGCCACTCGGTCAACATCGAACTCGTCGTTGAAACCACTAGTGAGACTAATGTCTCCTCTGCAAAAACATAAATTAAGCAACCGTGAGTACAAAGGTACTCAGCAAGACTTACATCAGAACTAACTACATATGCATCAGTATCAATAATGGGGTTGTGGAGTTTAACTGCAGCAAGCCAGCTTTGACTCAGTGGCTAACCTATACTACGACTTCTAGTAACTTCTTTTGAGGTGAGAAAGCGCACACGAGTCCACATGTTCACCATATCAATACTCCACTATGGATCCTATCCCGTCTTCTTACGAGAAGGCCATCCATAGCACTCACACTTATCTTGCGCATTTTAGATTATCCACTTCAAGTTGTCTATGAACCATATAAGTCTCCAAGTAGTCCATATCCGAGGACGCGGCTATTCGAATAGATCATTAACCCTGACTCAAAGGAACCAACGTCCTCGTCCCATCAGCAACGTTCCCTCTTAGAACACGTATTTGCGTCCAGTCCAGACACTGTGCCATGCCGTGTGTCACCCGGACACACGCGCCATGCGCCACCTGCCCGCACACCTGACCCACACATGTCCGTGTAACCGCGAGGTAGGCTCTGATAAACACGAAACCCAGTTCCTATGAGCCGTATCACAAGACAATCCACCATGTTCTCCAACATGGCCTCTCTTCACTATCTTGACCAAAACAGGTCCACACACTTAAGTCTCATCATTAGGACATGATCATTCCAATTCATCACCCAGATGGATCAGACCAACTCAACTCTAAGCATAGCAAGCAAGCATGGATGAGTAGTCACAACAAAGCTCAAGCAACTCCTAAGCATGCTAGGATGGTTTAGCTATTTGGTGACAATGACAGGTCATGCAGAGGAATGGGTTCAACTACCGCAATAGGTAACAGTTGAATCATTGTTGTCCTAATGCAATAAAAGAGAGCAAGAGCGAGAGAGTGGGATTGTATCAGAGTGATCAAGGGGGTTTGCTTGCCTGGCACTTCTGAAGATAGTAATGCTCTTCATCGGTGTCAACGATCACAACGTCGGAATCATCTTCTACGAGAAGGAATAAACACCGGCAAACAGAGAAGGAACACAATCAATGCAATGCAACAATATGATGCATGATCATGACATGGCAACATGCTGTTGATTGAGCTAATGCAACTAGCAACCAGATTAAATGAAGTTGGTTTGAACCAAAGGTTCAAATTCAAACTCCATATGTGATTAATTAAATGCCATTTAATGGACTTGCCCTAAACAGTGGAGCTAAGTTGTTCAAACATGCATGAACATGGCATAAACAGATTCTTCATATTTTTCTGATAATTTTTCATATATAAATTATTTTAATTGGAGTTATAGATTATTTTCTATGATTTTTATAAGTTTAGGGCATTTTCTGAAATTCATAAATCCTTTTAGATTTATCTTAAATTCCAGAAAAGCTTTATGACGTCAGAGTGACATCAGCAAGTCAAAGGGCCGGTCCAGGTCAAACCTGACGTGCGGGTCCCACCTGTCATAGACAGAGTGGCTAACCCGGGGTTAATTAGTGGCGTGGGGTCCATTGTCAGTGAGTGGAGGGGTTAATTAGCGAGGTGATTAGCGTTAATGACGTACCACGTCGGCGACTTAACGCTGGCGATGCACAGACGCGGCGGCGATGATCGGGACGGCAGCTCCGGCGACCATTCGAGCGGCGGAGGGCACCTACGCGAAGCCCAGGCTCGCGTGCACCCAACGCAGCAAGACGCAACAGCTCGGGTGCACTGAAACGATGCCGGCGATGACAAGCGTGGTGGCTGGAGCACGGGCTTGACGGTAGGTGGGGCTACAGGGCACGGGGAAGCTCTTCGAGGGGCTCAAGGGACTCCTGGTGAGGCAAGGAGCACGATGACGCGCTCGGGCGCGACTAATGCACGCTAAAACGACGATGACGACGAGAACGCCGGCGGTGAGCTCGCGGCCATGGTTGGGATCGGGACTAGCGGGTAAAAACGAGAGAGAGAGAGCATAGGGGTTCGACGCAGAAGCTCATAGCGAGGCTAGCAGAGGGCTCGGCAGGCTCGGGGAGGCTCTGGAGCGGCCGAATCGACGGCGAGGAGCTTCGGTGGCCGGCGATGGAAACTGCGGTGCTGGCGATGAAGCAGGGTGTCCGTGCTTGCGAGCTTCGACGGAGAAGAAGAGAGCATTGCGACACTTCTTCTGGACACGGCGGCGAGGCGTGGGGACGGCGGTGCGCGTGGTGATTCACGGCGGCGCGCTTCGGCTCTCTCGGGCAAGCTCAGAGGAGGAAGCTAGAGGAGGGGGAGGAGGAGTGGAGAGACCAGAGGGTTCGGGGGGTCTGTGGCGCTCTCAGCGCGCTGGGGAGGCAAGCAGGCTGGGTAGAGCTGGCCAGGCGCGTGCCGACGCGCGGTGGCCACGCGCCTTCGTCCTCCCGGCAGAGGAGGAAGACGACAGGGAGGAGGCTGCTGGACTGGGCCAGTACAACTGGGCCGGCTATAGGTAAGGCCAGGTAGGTTTTTCCTTTTTCTTTTATTTCTGTTTTCTATTTTTCTGCAATATGTTTTGATTTGATTTCTGGACCAAATCAATTTAGTTGCTTCTAAAAATATTTGTTGATGCAATATGGACTAATCCAAAGCCCCACATTGATTTTCAAAATTATTGAAGTTATAAAAGTATTTATAGAAATTTATAACTCCAATTCAAATACAATATGGATTAGTTCAAAGGCCATAAATGTCCTGGAAAATATGCATCATCTCTGGTAGAGGTTTCCACCTTTTTCCATAAATCATGAACATTTTTTAAGGGCATTTTGGGTTCATTGAAAATAATTTTACTTGAACCTATTTAAATTTTATTTGGTGCTAGGGTTTGAACATCCCCATTTCAAATTCATTTGAATTTTAAACATGATGCATGGATGCAAATGCAACTAGTTACAATCAAATTCTAGGGCTATGACAAAATAAGACAAATATAGGTAAGCAATCTGAACATCAACGCACACAACTTCTTTGTGTTCTACTCGTGCAAATACATCTACGCATAGACCTAGCTCATGATGCCACTGATGGGAACGTTGCATGAAAATCAAAAAAAATTCCTACGAACACCCAAGATCTAATCTAGGAGATGCATAGCAACGAGAGGGGAGTGTGTCTACGTACCCTCGTAGACCAAAAGTGTTAGCGTCGTAACGCGGTTGATGTAGTCGTACTCGTCACAATCCAATCACGCCAATCCGATCTAGTGTTGAACGGACGGCACCTCCGAATTTAGCACACGTTCAGCTCGGTGACGACTTCTCCTCCTTGATCCAGCAAGCGGGGAAGAAGTAGTACATGAGATCAAGACCAGCACAATGGCGTGGTGGTGGCAGCGGAACTTCCGGCAGAGCTTCGCTAAGCACTACGCGGAGCGTGGAGGAGGAACAACTGGAGAGAGGGGAGGCGCCAAGGCTTGGGGCTGTTCTTCCCCTTTGGTGCGCCCCCTCCCCTCTATTTATATAAGTGGAGGGGCTAGGAGTCCATCCCCTTCTCCTCCTAGGGCTGGCGCCAAGGGAGAAAGAATTGAACTCCAAGTCCAATCCTTCTCCTACAAGGACTCTCATTCCACCTCTTCCTTAGCCGCATGGGCCTTTGGGGCTTGGTGCGCCTGGCCCAATAAGGCCAGGACGCCTCCCCTCAGCCCATGTTGGCCCTCGGAAACGTGGTGGAACCCTTTGTTGACTTCCAGACCCCTCCGGAACCTTCCGGAAGCTTCTGGAAGCATCTCGGTACAATACCGAAAAAAACAGATTTTTCCGGAACTCTGACAACAACTTTCCATATATAAATATTTACCTCTGGACCATTCCGGAGCTCCTCGTGATGTCCCGGATCCCATCCGGGACACCTAACAACCTTCGGACTTTGCCATATGAATATCTCAGCACTACCCTAGCGTTACCGAACGTTAAGCGTGCGACCCTATGGGTTCGGGAATATGCAGACATGACCGAGACTCTTCTCCAATCAATAACCAATAGCGGAACCTAGATGCCCATATTGATTCTCACATATTCAACGAAGATATTTATCGGTTGAATCATGATGTTGAGGATTCAGTTAATCCCGTATACAATTCCCTTTGTCCGGCGATATGTTACTTGCCCGAGATTCGATCGTCGGTATCTCCATACCTAGTTCAATCTCATTATCGGCAAGTCTCTTTACTCGTTCCGTAATACAAGATCTTGCGACTAAACTCATTAGTCATATGCTTGCAAGCTTCTTGTGATGTTGTATTACCGAGAGGGCCCAGAGATATCTCTCCGTCACACAGAGCGACAAATCCCAGTCTTGATCCATGAAACTCAACAGACACCTTTCGGAGATACCTGTAGAGCACCTTTATGATCACCCAGTTACGAAGTGACGTTTGATAGCACACAAGGTATTCCTCTGGCAACCGGGAGTGACATGATCTCATGGTCAAAGGAACAGATACTTGACATGAGGAAAGCTATAGCAAATAAACTAAACGATCTGATGCTAAGCTTACGGTTGGGTCTTGTCCATCACATCATTCTCCTAATGATGTGATCCCAATATGAAATGACAACTCATGTTTATGGTTAGGAAACCTTAACCATCTTTGATCAACGAGCTAGTCTTGTAGAGGCTCACTAGGGACATGGTGTTGTTTATATATTCACACATGTGTTTAAGTTTCCGGTCAATACAATTCTAGCATGAATAATAAACATTTATCATGAACGTGAAATATGATAATAACCAATTTATTATTGCCTCTAGGGCATATTTCCAACACGCGCCGCCCCAGGCACCCGAGGCCAAACCCGAAGGGATCTGGCCGGAGATACCCGAACATGCCGCCGCTCGATCTGCATCTTCCCGCAGCAGGCGCCGCACTGCCAACGCCACCCAACACTGACGCGACACCACCAGGGACTCTCGTCGCCGCCACACCGCTGGACCCCGCATAGCCCAGCACCTTCACTCGACCGGCCGCCCCGCGCCAGCCGTGGGACACGAGCAGAGGGGAAGGGGAAAGCCCTGCCGCCGCCCTTGTCCGCCGGGCTTTTCTCGATGGCGGCTCTGGCAGCTGCGAGGGAGGAGGGCCGAGGAGGGAAGGAGGGGTGGCGGCAGACTAGGGTTCCCCCTGGGCGCTCGCGGGAGCGCCACGAGAGGTAGGGAGGGAGGAGAACAATGACCAGACCTCCTAGTTTAATATCATTCCCAACGAAATGTAGGGGAGGTGTCACAAGTCTTGTGTTAGCTGAGTATTTTGGTGTCTGCAAGAATTATGACCAGGATGAAACACATGTAATTGAGGAGTGAAATGATTTTTCTAAGACTAAGGCTGCAAATAAAGGACAAAAAATAAAATAAATGTTGGTTTGTCTGCAGCGGAGAAGTTAGACGCGAAGAGGTTGGTTGTGTAGGTCTTCGGATCATGTTGTCTGGGTCCTAAAATTAGACAACAAACATTATACTCGCCACACATAAACAACCTAGTAATTAATCATCGGATTAATCTCACAAACATCAACATACAGATTAGGCACGAATAAATATCAGTATATCACAAAATCCCATACATTTCCCACGCCTTGGGGAATTACTCGCACATGAGAGAAGGATAACAACTGGACGCCAAGATTATGCAAAGGGAAACCATCTCAATAATATCATAGATCGCATGTTGAATGATTAAACCGATCTCAGTCTCTGGACCAAAGTACGAATAGATTTTACAAACCATAGCCTTACAAGTTGGAATCTCTCTCTACGACGATGTTATCGATGGTGCACAGGGAGCCAGAACAGATCTAAGTGAAGCGATTCTCCTCCGGATCTCTCCTATCTGCTCTCGTGGTTCATGGTTGTCCTATTGTTCTTCTCTGTATGTCGTCAGCACAAAAGTTGCTTGTATAGGTGAAGGGGAGGCGGTGCTGCCTGGTACGAGGAGCGTTACAAGTGGCGATGCTTGTACCACACGCCGTCTTCTTTTCTGGATGTACCAAATGAAGATGTTTCCAACTGGAAACTTATAAATCCCCTACTCTATTATCCAAATATATCTCCAAATCCTTCTAAAAGTGTTTGTTCATGAAACACAAGGAAACAAGGTTTCTATTTTAGACAAATAATCGTTAGTGAAAAGGCAAAAACCGACGAAACCCATGGTTAATCCGAGCAAAATATAGTTGGAAAACTGTCATAAAATGGGAGGACAAGGATGAGATGTTGTGGAGTTGGTCCATCACCAACAACAATGAGGCTGGCCCCTCCAGTGTGGGTGGGTGGGTGGTGGTGGGGGGGGGGCGGTGATGCCCGTCTCATCCCCAGACTCGAACTTTGACAACTATCTTGAGCGCGAAGACGAGTAAAGACCATGCATTGTGTCTGGCGTGGTACGTCGACATCTCGATCTTCAGCCCGCCGCCTCTTGCGAGACGAGAGACCATATGCCGCATCCTGATCCCCGACGAGGGGGGTGTTGGAAATATGCCCTAGAGGCAATTAATAAAGTGTTTATTATCATATTTCTCCGTTCATGATAATGGTTTATTATTCATGCTAGAATTGTATTGACCGGAAACTTAATACATGTGTGGATAATAGACAAATACTGAGTCCCTAGTAAGCCTCTACTAGACTAGCTCGTTGATCAAAAGATGGTCAAGGTTTCCTGACCATGGACATGAGTTGTCATTTGATAACGGGATCACGTCATTAGGAGAATGATGTGATGGACTTGACCCAACCGTTAGCATAGCAAATGATCGTTCAGTTTATTGCTATTGCTTTCACTATGTCAAATACACGTTCCTCTGACCATGAGATCATGCAACTCCCGGATACCGTAGGAATACTTTGGGTGTATCAAACGTCACAACGTTACTGGGTGATTATAAAGGTGCACTACATGTATCTCCAAAAGTGTTTGTTGAGTTGGCATGGATCGAGATTGGGATTTGTCACTCCGACTATCGGAGAGGTATCTCTGGGCCCTCTCGGTAATACAGCATCACAGAAGCCTTGCAAGCACCGTGACTAAAGAGTTAGTTGCAAGATGATGTATTACGGAACGAGTAAAGAGACTTGCCGGTAACGAGATTGAACTAGGTATTGGATACCGACGATCGAATCTCGGGCAAGTAACATACCGCCGGACAAAGGGAACAACGTATGTTGACATATGAGGTTCACCGATAAAGATCTTCGTGGAATGTGTAGGAACCAATATGAGCATCCAGGTCCCGCTGTTGGTTATTGATCGGAGAGTTGTCTCGGTCATGTCTACATCATTCCCGAACCCGTAGGGTCCGCACACTTAAGGTTCGATGACGATTTAGTATTATATGAGTTATGTGATTGGTGGCCGAAGTTTGTTCGGAGTCCCGGATGAGATCATGGACATGACGAGGAGTCTCGAAATGGTCAAGAGGTAAAGATTCATATATTGGAAGGCTATATTCGGACGTCGGAAAGGTTCCGAGTGATTCGGGTATTTTTCGGAGTACCGGGGAGTTACGGGAATTCACCGGGAGAAGTAATGGGCCTTATTGGGCCATACGGGAAAAGGAGAGGCATGCCACGTGAGGAGGCACGCGCCCCCCCTTGCCCAAACCGAATTGGACTAGGGGAGGGGGCGCAGCCCCCTCTTTCCTTTCCCTCTCCCTTCCCCCTTTCCTACTCCGTATGGGAGGTGAAATCCTACTAGGACTAAGGAGTCCTAGTAGGACTCCCCACACTTGGCGCACCCCTAGGGGGCCGGCCTCCTCCCTCTCATCCTTTATATACGGGGGCAAGGGGGCACCCCAAAGTACACAATTGTCCCATAGCCGTGTGCGGTGCCCCGATCTCCGTTTTCCACCTCGGTCATATTTTCGGAGAGCTTAGGCGAAGCCCTGCCGGAATCACTTCACCGTCACCGTCGCCACACCGTCGTGCTGACGGAACTCATCTACTACCTCGACGTCGTGCTGGATCAAGAAGGCGAGGAACGTCACCGAGCTGCACGTGTGTAGAACTCGGAGGTGCCGTACGTTCGGTACTCGATCGGTGGAGCTCGAAGGATTGTTCGACTACATCAACCGCGTTGTGAGACGCTTCCGCTAACGGTCTACGAGGGTACGTAGACACACTCTCCCCTCTCGTAGCGATGCATCTCCATGGATAGATCTTGCGTGAGCGTAGGAAATTTTTTGAAATTCATGCTCCGTTCCCCAACAGTGGCATCCGAGCCAGGTCTATGCGTAGATGTGATTTGCACGAGTAGAACACAAACGAGTTGTGGGCGTGGGTGTATACATATTGCTTGCCGTTACTAGTTGTTACTTGATTCGGCGGTATTGTGAGATGAAGCGGTCCGGACCGACATTACGCGTACGCTTACGCGAGACAGGTTTCACCGCTACGTGCACTCGTTGCATAAAGGTGACTAGCGGGTGTCTGTCTCTCTCACTTTAGTTGAATCGGTTTCAATGAAGAGGGTTCTTTTAGAAGATCAAAAAGCAATCACTACACCACGTTGTGGTTTTGCGTAGGTAAGAACGGTTCTTGCAAACCCGTAGCAGCCACGTAAAACTTGCAACAACAAAGTAGAGGACGTCTAACTTGTTTTTGCAGGGTATGCTGGTGATGTGATATGGTCAAGACATGATGTGATATAAGTTGTTGTATGAGATGATCATGTTTTGTAAGTTATCAGGCAACCGGCAGGAGCCTTATGGTTGTCTCTTTATTGTATGCAATGCCAACGCTATGTAATCGCTTTACTTTACCGCTATGAGTTAGCAGTAGTAGTAGTAGCAATAGTCGGCGAGACGACCACGACGCTACGATGGATATCAAGGTGTCACGACGCTACGATGGTGATCAAGGTGTCAACCCGGTGACAATGGAGATCATGACAGTGCTATGCTGATGGAGATCAAAAGCACAAGACGTTGATGGCCATATCATGTCACATATATATATTGAATTCCATGTGATGTTAATCCTTTTATGCATCTTATTTTGCTTAGGACGACGGTAGCATTATAAGATGATCCCTTCACTAAATTTCAAGATAAGTGTTCTCCCCTAGTATGCACCGTTGCGAAGGTTCGACGCTTCTAAGCACCACGTGATGATCGGGTGTGATGGATTCTTTCGTACGCATACAACGGGTGTAAGCCAGTTTTACACACGCAGAATACTTGGGTTAAACTTGACGAGCCTAGCATATACAGATATGGCCTCGGAACACAAGAGACCGAAAGGTCGAACATGAGTCATATAGTAGATATGATCAACATGAAAGATGTTCACCATTGATAACTAATCCACCTCACGTGATGATCGGACGTGGTTTAGTTGATATGGATCATGTTACACTTAGACAACTTGAGGGATGTTAATCTAAGTGGGAGTTCTTAAAGTAATTTGATTAATTGAACTTCAATTGTCATGAACATAGTCTTACTTGTCTTAGCAAATTTATGTTGTAGATCAATAGACCGCGCTGTAGTTCCCCTGTTTTTATTATGTTCCTAGAGAAAACGAAGTTGAAAGTTGATGGAAGCAACTATGCGGACTAGGTCCGTGATCTGAGGATTGTCCTCACTGCTGCACAGAAGGCTTATGTCCTTAATGCACCGCTCAGTGAAATACCCCTATGGTTTCGTCTGAGGACGTTATGAACGTCTGGCAGACAAGAAAAGATGACTACTCGATAGTTCAGTGCGCCATACTTTACGGCTTAGAACCGGAGCTCCAAATATGTTTTGAGCAACACGGAGCATGTGAGATGTTCCAAGAGCTGAAATTTTGTTTTTCAAGCTCACACCCGGGTCGAGAGGTATGACACCTTCGACAAGTTCTATAGCTACAAGATGGAGGAGAACAGCTCCGTTAGTGAGCATGTACTCAGAATGTCTGAGTACTTCAAACACTTGAATCAAGTGGGAGTTAGACTTTCGAATAAAGTGGTGATTGATAGAGTTCTCTAGTCACTATCACTAAGCTACTGGATCTTCGTGATGAACTATAAACATGCAAGGGATAGAAGATCCTTAAGCTATTCGCGATGCTACAATCTGCGGATGTAGAAATCAAAAAAAAAGGGAGCATCAAGTGTTGATGGTTAATAAGACCACTAGTTTCAAGAAGGGCAAGGGAAAGAAAAGGGAACTTCAAGAAGAACGGTAAAACAGTTGCCGCT
Source organism: Elymus sibiricus (assembly GCA_039707655.1). NCBI lineage: Eukaryota > Viridiplantae > Streptophyta > Magnoliopsida > Poales > Poaceae > Elymus > Elymus sibiricus. The sequence continues at coordinate 247,004,683 of CM077664.1, read as the reverse complement.
CACGCGAAGAAACCCAAGGCTGAACCAAACCCGAGACTTAGTGCTCCCATTGCAAAGGGAAATGTCACAAGGAGCAGAACTTCCCCAAAGTAACTGGCAGATAATAAGACTGGCAATGTCAACAAAGATATTTGATATACATGTTATTGATATGTACCTTACTAGTACTCGTAGGAGCACCTGGGTATTTGATACTTGTTCAGTTGCTTACAACTTGAAACATGGAGCTTCGGAATAAACGAGGGCTAGCTAAGAACGAGGTGACGATGTGCATTGGAAGTGTCTCCAAGGTTGATGTGATCACCATCGCCACGCTCTCTCTACCTTCAGGATTAGTGATGAACCTAAATAATTGTTATTTGGTGCTTGCGTTAAGCATGAACATTATATCTGATAGTGTTTATTGCAAGACGGTTATTCAATTTCAGAAAATAATTGTTATTCTATTTATTTGGATAATATCATTGATGATCATGCACTTAAAATGAAAGGTTTATTGAATCTTGATCGTAGTAATACATATGTTCATAACACGAATGCCAAAAGATAATGATAGTACCACATATTTGTGGCACTGCCGCTTAGGTCATATCAGTGTTAAACACATGAAGAAACTCCATGCAGATGGGTTTTTGGAATCTCTTGATTATGAATCATTTGAGACATGTGAACCGTGCCTTATTGGCAAGATGACTAAAACTCCGTTCTTCGGAACAATGGAGCGAGCAACCAACTTATTGGAAATAATACATACCGATGTATGCGGTCCGATGAGTGTTGAGGCGCACGGTGGATATCGTTATGTTCTCACGTTCACAGATGATTTGAGTAGATATGGCTATGTCTACTTGATGAAGCATAAATCTGAAACATTTGAAAAGTTCAAAGAATTTCAGAGTGAAGTAGAGAACCATCGTAACAAGAAAATAAAGTTCTTACGATCTAATCGTGGAGGAGAATATTTGAGTTACGAGTTTGGCACTCACTTAAGACAATGTGGAATTGTTTCACAGTTAACGCCACCTGGAACACCACAGCGTAATGGTGTGTCCGAACGTCGTAATCGTACTCTATTGGATATGGTACGTTCTATGATGTCTCTTACCGATTTTCCACTATCGTTTTGGGGTTATGCATTAGAGACAGCTGCATTCACTTTAAATAGGGCACCGTCTAAATCCGTTGAGACGACACCGTATGAACTGTGGTTTGGAAAGAAACCTAAGTTGTCGTTTCTGAAAGTTTGGGGCTGCGATGCTTATGTCAAAAGGCTTCAGCCTGATAAGCTTGAACCCAAAGCGGATAAGTGCGTCTTCATAGAATACCCAAAAGAAACTGTTGGGTACACCTTCTACCACAGATCCGAAGGCAAAGTTTTTCGTTGCTAAGAATGGATCCTTTCTAGAGAAGGAGTTTCTCTCGAAAGAAGTGAGTGGGAGGAAAGTAGAACTTGATGAGGTAATTGTATCTCCTCTGGATAGTAGTACGCCACAGAAAGAAATTTCTGTGACACCAACACAGACCAGAGAAGAAGATAATGATGATGATCATGAAACTTCGGAGCAAGTTGCTACTGAACCTCGAAGGTCAACCAGGACACGTTCCGCACCAGAGTGGTACGGAAATCCAGTCTTGGAGGTTATGTTGTTAGACAACGGTGAACCTTCGAATTATGAAGAAGCTATGGCGAGCCCGGATTCCAAGAAATGGCTTGAGGCCATGAAATCCGAGATAGGATCCATGTATGAGAACAAAGTGTGGACTTTGGTAGACTTGCCCGATGAACGGCGAGCTATTGAAAATAAATGGATCTTTAAGAAGAAGACGGACGCTGATGGTAATGTCACCGTCTATAAAGCACGACTTGTTGCTAAAGGTTATCGACAAGTTCAAGGAGTTGACAACGATGAGATTTTCTCACCCGTAGCGATGCTAAAGTCTGTCAGAATTATGTTAGCAATTGCCACATTTTATGATTATGAAATCTGGCAAATGGACGTCAAAACGGCATTCCTTAATGGATTCCTTAAGGAAGAATTGTATATGATGCAACCGGAAGGTTTTGTCGATCCTAAAGGTGCTAACAAAGTATGCAAGCTCCAGCGATCCATCTATGGACTGGTGCAAGCATCTCGGAGCTGGAATACTCGCTTTGATGAAGTGATCAAAGCGTTTGGGTTTATGCAAGTTTATGGAGAAACTTGTATTTACAACAAAGTGAGTGGGAGCTCTATAACATTTCTAATAAGTATATGTGATTGGAAATGATGTAGAATTTCTGGAAAGCATAAAGAATTAATTGAAAGGAGTTTTTCAATAAAAACCTGTTTTTGAGTTATCCATAGATTGGGCATCGAGATCTATGGAGATAGATCAAAACGCCTGATAAAAGTTCACACATCTTGATGAATTTTTTGAAGAAGTTCAAAATAGGATCAAGTCAAAGAAATGAGTTCTTGCCTGGTGTGAAGTGGAGTAAGACTTGAAAATCTAGGTAAAGGTTGTTTTACATATTAGGCATCAAAATCTATAGAGATAGATTGAGACGCCTCATAGGACTTTCACGAAGCACATACCTTGACAAGATTTTGAAGAAGTTCAAAATGGATCAGTCAAAGAAAGGGTTCTTGCCTGTATTGCAAGGTGTGAGATTGAGTAAGACTCAAAGCCCAACCACGGCAGAAGACAAAGAGAAGATGAGTGTCATCCCCTATGCCTCAGCCATAGGCTCTATTTTGTATGCCATGCTGTGTACTAGACCTGATGTATGCCTCGCTATTAGCTTGGCGGGAAGGTACCAAAGTGATCCAGGAGTAGATCACTGGACAGCGGTCAAGAATATCCTGAAGTACCTGAAAAGGACTAAGGAAGAATTTCTCGGGAATAGAGGTGATAAAGAGTTCGTCGTAAAGGGTTACATCGATGCAAGCTTTAAACACCGATCCGGAAGACTATGAGTCTCAGACCGGATACGTAAAGTGGGACAGTCGTTTTTGGAGTAGCTCCAAGCAGAGTGTGGTAGCAGCATCTACATATGACATAGAGATTTGCCAAGAACACACGGATCTGAATATTGCAGACCCGTTGACTAAAACCTATCTCACAAGCAAAACATGATCAGCCCTAGAACTGATTGGATGTTAATTACATGGAGATGTAAACTAGATTATTGACTCTAGTGCAAGTGGGAGACTGTTGGAAATATGCCCTAGAGGCAATTAATAAAGTGTTTATTATCATATTTCTCCGTTCATGATAATGGTTTATTATTCATGCTAGAATTGTATTGACCGGAAACTTAATACATGTGTGGATAATAGACAAATACCGAGTCCCTAGTAAGCCTCTACTAGACTAGCTCGTTGATCAAAAGATGGTCAAGGTTTCCTGACCATGGACATGAGTTGTCATTTGATAACGGGATCACGTCATTAGGAGAATGATGTGATGGACTTGACCCAACCGTTAGCATAGCAAATGATCGTTCAGTTTATTGCTATTGCTTTCACTATGTCAAATACACGTTCCTCTGACCATGAGATCATGCAACTCCCGGATACCGTAGGAATACTTTGGGTGTATCAAACGTCACAACGTTACTGGGTGATTATAAAGGTGCACTACAGGTATCTCCAAAAGTGTTTGTTGAGTTGGCATGGATCGAGATTGGGATTTGTCACTCCGACTATCGGAGAGGTATCTCTGGGCCCTCTCGGTAATACAGCATCACAAAAGCCTTGCAAGCACCGTGACTAAAGAGTTAGTTGCAAGATGATGTATTACGGAACGAGTAAAGAGACTTGCCGGTAACAAGATTGAACTAGGTATTGGATACCGACGATCGAATCTCGGGCAAGTAACATACCGCCGGACAAAGGGAACAACGTATGTTGACATATGAGGTTCACCGATAAAGATCTTCGTGGAATGTGTAGGAACCAATATGAGCATCCAGGTCCCGCTGTTGGTTATTGACCGGAGAGTTGTCTCGGTCATGTCTACATCATTCCCGAACCCGTAGGGTCCGCACACTTAAGGTTCGATGACGATTTAGTATTATATGAGTTATGTGATTGGTGGCCGAAGTTTGTTCGGAGTCCCGGATGAGATCACGGACATGACGAGGAGTCTCGAAATGGTCAAGAGGTAAAGATTCATATATTGGAAGGCTATATTCGGACGTCGGAAAGGTTCTGAGTGATTCGGGTATTTTTCGGAGTACCGGGGAGTTACGGGAATTCACCGGGAGAAGTAATGGGCCTTATTGGGCCATACGGGAAAAGGAGAGGCAGGCCACGTGAGGAGGCACGCGCCCCCCTTGCCCAAACCGAATTGGACTAGGGGAGGGGGCGCAGCCCCCTCTTTCCTTTCCCTCTCCCTTCCCCCTTTCCTACTCCGTATGGGAGGTGAAATCCTACTAGGACTAAGGAGTCCTAGTAGGACTCCCCACACTTGGCGCACCCCTAGGGGGCCGGCCTCCTCCCTCTCATCCTTTATATACGGGGGCAAGGGGGCACCCCAAAGTACACAATTGTCCCATAGCCGTGTGCGGTGCCCCGATCTCCGTTTTCCACCTCGGTCATATTTTCGGAGAGCTTAGGCGAAGCCCTGCCGGAATCACTTCACCGTCACCGTCGCCACACCGTCGTGCTGACGGAACTCATCTACTACCTTGACGTCGTGCTGGATCAAGAAGGCGAGGAACGTCACCGAGCTGCACGTGTGTAGAACTCGGAGGTGCCGTACGTTCGGTACTCGATCGGTGGAGCTCGAAGGATTGTTCGACTACATCAACCGCGTTGTGAGACGCTTCCGCTAACGGTCTACGAGGGTACGTAGACACACTCTCCCCTCTCGTAGCGATGCATCTCCATGGATAGATCTTGAGTGAGCGTAGGAATTTTTTTGAAATTCATGCTCCGTTCCCCAACAGGGGGTTGGGAGCGTGTTTTGGCATGACGCCCAAGCAGGCGTGCCCTCGGGCGCAACTTGCGTTCAAAGACTCGATGGTTCGCGGGATTATGCAATTCACACCAGGTAATAGTTTGTAGTTTTTATATGTTTTAATCGATGGTAGGGCTAGTATGATGTCAATTTGGTCTATGATGTAGTAGGCTTGAACTGTTAGTTATGGTATGTAAGATGCTAACGTCGTCCCATTGCTTTTATTACGAAAGTACCTAGTTTAAATATGTGTTTCAAATGAGCTTGTGCGCAAAAAAGTGTGATTTTCTAAGGGATTAAGTTTTATAGGGTATTCTAGGTGAATAAACGTTTAATCCTTTAAAAATTTAAGAAAAATAGGATAGGAGGAGGAAGGTTTTGCACTTTTAAGATAAGGGTTCTGCTATACATGCCCTAAAAGGAGTCTCTCGAAAGCCATAGAGTGGTGATGTATTACCATATCGTACGGTAAAAGGTTACTACCACAACGATGATGTGCTTGTCGTATAGTGTCGGTTATAAATTGTAACTTGTCTAACTTCTGAAAAAATATAGCAATGAAGATTTTTTGGGACAAATACAATAGTATCATTCTTGCATGCTAAATCTATGTACGTTTACACGTACTAGTGACGATTTATGCGAATGTTGTTGCCTATAAAAACTTGTCATCACCACTCCACGAATAATGACGAAGGGGACACTAATATTTGTAAGAATGTTCATTTTTTTTCAAAGTTTTCGCTTCACTAGATAGGAATATGCTGAACACCCTCTTAGAGTAAGCACGGGAATCCACCCGCAAAAAAAAAGAGTAAGCACGGGAATCACCACACAAGGGAAAAAGTAAGCATGAAAATGCTTACTAAGGGTTAGTTCTTTCTTTCTACTAGTTTCTTTTTCTCTGATTTCCCCTATTTTATCGTAAGGGGGATGAGAAATACATTAGACAGATGATAGAAATGCATTAGTCAAATGGCACAAATGCAATAGACCTAGTTAGAGAATGCTTGTTTAGATAAAGTTAGAGAATGAGGTAGACTTATACAAATAATATAGTCCTTTTGTACACTAAGTTGAAGTGTTACATTTGTGTACAGAGGTAATAATAGATAAACTAAAAAAATGCAATATACTATTCAAAATATAAAAGAACAAGTAAAAAATGCAGGAACCTAGAAAAAAGTACAATGCACATTAGTACAAAATGCAATAGAAACTAATGTAATGCAGTAAGCCACTAACTAGTGTAAACTATATAATAGACAGAAAAATACAGTAAAACAATACAATGGGGATACACCTTTTGAAACAAAGTGAGGCAAATAATGAAAATATATTTGATTGGACATGTTATTCAAGAGCATCTAAAACAAGTGGAAAAGGGTGAGAAGGATGTTCGGCCGAATATAATCCTAGTTGCGAGCATCAAAATTATAGAAAAATATATTAATTGTTACTGATAGTACTATATAAAAAGTGAACATGTATAATAAGATTTCTTTTGTGAAAACTTATTAAACTTCTTTTTTCTGTTTTTTTACAGTAACTAGACTTTATTTCTCATATAATAGTCATATCGTTTACAAGAAAATGAGAAATAAAATCAGGGATAACAGCATCCCAAGAACCAAGAGATTTAGTAGTAAAGGAGTGTCTTGCTAACTCGTCAGCCACCTGATTCGCTTCTCTGTAACAATGTTTGAAAGATAACTTTGAGAAATCGAGAGATAACTGCTTACATTTTTATTTTTTCCGGTTCCCTCCATGGTCCTCCCAGTTCGAGAATAATCCATAAAGCCTTGGGGAACACACCAGAACAATCCAATAAACTGTTCAACTTATGAAAAGAATATAATCCGGAAAATAGAAGTTGGTTCGCCGTCACGGATTGGATTTGAGACGTACGCGTGGTGATTCCTGTCATTGCCGCCGACCGCACGTCAACATTTGCGTCTATTTTGTTTGTTGAGCCTGGCTAGTTCGAGTCGTCCACGCAAAGTCGTAGGCTCGTAGCTCCGGTAAACCACTCTCGCAGGTCCTGAGCCGTCCGATCCAAATCCCACGCTCTTTCCCCCTTCTCCCCCATTCCCGTCCCGCCGTGGTCCTCCTCCCCGTGTCCAGCCCACCCACGACCGACCAGTCGACCGCCATCAATCCCTCTTCCCATCTCCACCTCCCCACCGCGGCGCTTCTCTCTTCGTCATGCAGACCTAGTGCTAAGGCCACCGCTAGGTTTAAGCTTCTCCCTTCGTCTCCGCTACCATGGCCGTCGACGCCGCCACCGCCCCCTCCGAGCTCGACAGCAGCATCCGCAACGAGGGGGAGGTCGCAGCCAAGCCACTCCTCTCCGCCGCCTCCGCGCCTGCACCGGCCGCGCAGGAGAGCCTCGAGGAGCTGGACCGGAGGTACGCTCCGTACGCGCGGCGGGACGCGTACGGGCCGATGGGCCGCGGCCCCGTGGGACCGGCGGAGGCGGCGCGGATGGCCGTGGCCGCGGCCGTGCTCCTTCCGCTCCGGGTCGTGGCCGGCGTGCTCGTGCTCGTTGCCTACTACCTCGTGTGCCGCGTGTGCACGCTGTGGGTGGAGGAGGAGCGGGCGGGGGGCGAGGGGGAGGGGTACGCGCGGCTTGAGGGATGGAGGCGGGCGTGGGTCGTGCGGTGCGGTCGCGCCCTCTCACGTGCCATGCTCTTCGTCTTTGGCTTCTACTGGATCCGCGAGCACGACCGCCGCTTCCCCGATGCCGAGGTAGCAATTGTAAACTAGTATTTTCTACTTCTGTACAAGGCGTAGCCCAATGTGCCTATTTCCTGTTGCCTGCTTGCTTGATACCTCTGCAATGGTAGAACCGGATGCTGTGACAGCTCGTAGTATGTGATGCCTAGTTTGTTCATGGTTGTGGTGCTTGTCTGGTCTGACGGAGTTGGAAATGCACATTTTGGGGAACGTCTCTGCTGCCTATCTGAGGAGAGCATGTCTTGTTGAGTCATAGCAGGTAGATTGGTGTTTCCTTGTGGCTAACTTGAACCCCCCGTTCCTTGGACTGGATCAAAATGTTGTTCTAGCATATGTACTTGCTTAAATTTGGTCAGTGCATATGCCCATCCTGTAAGCCTAGCATGCCTTCATCAGTATACTTTGCGAATACTTGCTTGCTGCTGACACTCATGACATGATGCATGGGGATCATTCCTTCTGGTGCAAATGTTTCCACTAGTAGAGAACTATTGTTCGTCACGGGGTTAAAATTGGTAGATCAAATAGTAGGATGCAACTATACTGTGTTGGACCTGTTCGTTATCTGAATTAGTATTCATTCATGGCTTTGTTCAAGGTCCTCTGTCATCTTCCTGTAAGCGAAAGTAAGATCGTTCAAGATAAAGTGACACGTGTTCCTGTATCTCACTGTATCTCCAGACAGTTCTGTGCCAGCAGCCGTGGTGGCGTCGGCCACTCGGGTGAGGGCGTAGCAGTTTTTGACGTTGTACAGCTCTTCCTTTTTTAGGCCTTGGTTTTGTTTTGATTTGTTGTGCTTTTCTTTTCTGTGTCAGGCCACTTGGCCTTATGTACTCTTGCACCTTCTTGATGTTTCTTCTAATACGAAATGACGCATGTTCGAGAACAAAAAAGTGACACATTTTCCTTTTTAGTCAGTATACTATGAATTGGAACCAATGTTTAGTGTTCGTTTTGAATTACGTACGACATATTAAATTTGTTTCCTATTTAAGATGGATGCAGATTGTGAATGCTTGGGCTTTGTTCCATAATGCTACACCTGTCTATATTCTCTTATAAAAATGTATATAATGTTACATTGTTATGATGACTGATAATAGATGGCTAAGCATGGAGTATTTGTACGTATAACATTAACAGTCTGTTCAACAGTTAGCTAACCTTCTTTAATAACGGAATATTGCATGCCACTGCTTTTGCGTCTATCGTATATCCAACTGAACAGTTCATTTCTTTTAGGGCAAGGATCTGGGCCAGTCTGAATTATTGGAAAGACCAGGGGCAATTGTATCTAATCATGTATCATATGTGGATATTCTTTATCACATGTCATCTTCTCTTCCAAGTTTTGTTGCTAAGGTACTTCAGTTATGTATGTTCTAATGTTGATGTATTCATATGATTTCTTGAAATCATGTCGTCAGAATACATTGATTTTGACATGCTTGTTTTGCACATGACTATCATTCTTGAAGAGATCAGTGGCCAGATTGCCCCTAGTTGGTCTCATAAGGTAATAACATTTTCTACTGTATTGAGTCTCTTGCTTTTCTACTTTTTGGTTAGAGCAACATTGTATTTTAGTGGATAGTATATGACTAGACAGTTGCTTGTATTTTTTGTTAACTGAATTTACAACATGATTTCTGTTGTGATGCAGCAAATGCATTGGTTGTATTTTTGTTCAGCGAGAGTCCAAAACTTCGGATTTCAAAGGTGTTTCAGGTATATGACAATATCTGACCTTAAGTGATCATACTTAAGTTTTTCATCGTCGTGGTTCATGCTTAGATTATGGCTTATGCAATTCATACTCGAAGAGTTACTATATTGACACAATGAATCTCCACAAACTGATGGGTGCCTGCACGTACTCTACAAGTATATCTTATTCGTAATCATCATCATGGTGACCTTTCAATATAGTCATGCCATTCTTGAACTGTTAGTTTAATGGACTTGTGGTTATACAGTTACTGTAGGCAGATTCACTTCTGTTTAGTTTTTTGTGGTCAGGATTGTTGAAACAACATACCCTATATCATTCTATGTTGAATATATAGTTACTGTAGATAGATTCACTTTTGTTTGTACATAAATGACTTAGTTTTTTGTGGTCAGGATTTGTTGAAACAACGTACCTTACGCCATTCTATTTTGCTTGTTGTTGCTTTCTAATTTATACCATACAGGTGCTGTAACTGAAAGAATCCAGCGAGCTCATCGACACAAGAATTCTCCGATGATGTTGCTCTTTCCTGGTTGGTGTATAATAATGCTTCTTTCTTTTGCCATTCAATCTGCATATGGACAGTAACTAAGCATTTTCTAGTTTATTGTTCTTCTGTGATGCATATTTGCATTGCTAGTGACCTGGTATATTTTTATTTTCTTGCGGAACACATTTTGTTCTTAGGAGTATATTTTTGTTTTTTCAAGTCCTGGAAACAGCCTCTTACAGAAATGTAGGGAAAGGCTGCGTACAATAGACCCAAAGTGGTCGGAATCTTCCCCGGACCCTGCGCAAGCAGGAGCTACATGCACTGGGCTGCCCTTTCACTATATCTTCTAATTACATCTATGATGTGACTAGTCTTATTTAAATCTTGCTTTCCTTTTTGCTGGGATTGCAATCCAATCTTGATATAAGATCAAGATGTTGTATCTGTATTTGACTTGTAGTAGCTTTCCTGCTTGATGAATTTGGATTGTTAACTGCATTTGCTTTACGTATGTATATGGCTACATGCTTCTTATATAAAAAGATACTTCAATACTTCATGCTATATCTGTTCAAATTTAGTGCAATCTATTTTACTACTACCTCCGTACACTAATATAAGACGTTTTTGCAGTTCAGTTTGAACTGCAAAAACGTCTTACATTAGTTTACAGAGGGAGTACTTCTATATTTGTACTCAAAACTAAAATTGTGAAATTACGTATTGTGGTCCAAGAGCACTTGGATTAAGTGTTTGTAAACCTGCCTCTGTTTTTATGTAGAGTCTTCGTTTATGCATCTTACTTGCACTTGGTTATATTCCTAATTGTAGAGGGCACAACTACAAACGGGGATTATCTCCTTCCATTCAAGACAGGGGCCTTTCTTGCAAGAGCACCAGTACAACCTGTCATTTTAAGATACCCTTACAAGAGATTCAGTCCAGCATGGGACTCCATGGATGGGGTGAGTGTCAATGGCAAGTCTGCACACACATTTGTAGTTGTCAGTTCCAGATGCCTATAATGACCACATGTATGAACAATAAAATGAAATGCTCTTTCTAGAATTGATGATGTCTTCACTAAAATAACATTTCATCGATATCATTTTGTGTTGGTTTCATTAGTGCATATATTCAAGACGTTACATTGATGAACTTCCTGTCATTAGCTACCATTTTGCCCATGTATCCTTTATATCTTTCACAATGGAATATACTGAGGTACACTTTCTGTTTTCTTAATTGATTTTCTCACCCTAAAGTCTAAAACAGTTTATATAGAAATTACATAATGGACAGTTGACCTGAGAAAACCAGTACAGTAAGATTTGTGCACAATTCATTCGATAACAATGGATATAGCATGTGTTTTAATGTTGTGTTCTATGGTACTACCTCCGTCCGGAAGTAGTTGACGCCCAAACGGATGTATCTAAACGTATTTCAGTGCTAGATACATCCGTTTGAGCATCAACTAATTCCAGACGGAGGGAGTGTTTTTCTGAAGTTACCCCAACTGATTCGCAGTCATCCAGATAACCTCAGTTAATTAAATATACGAAAGAGCACTTCCATATATGAGCATCCAGTATCCATTTAACTTCGCTGGAACTTTCAGGCACGCCATGTATTTCTGCTCCTTTGTCAATTTGTTAATCATCTAGAGGTTGTGCATTTGCCTGTGTACTATCCTTCTGAGCAAGAAAAAGATGATCCGAAGCTCTATGCAGATAATGTGCGGAAATTAATGGCAGTGGAGGTATATATTCGTCTTTCTTGTTAATCAATCAGTCTCAGAAATCTTTTGTGTGAGAGGTATACACCAAGTTATTAACTTTTGACTTCCATGTTTCAGGGAAACTTGATTCTTTCAGATCTTGGGTTAGCGGAGAAGCGAGTGTACCATGCAGCCCTGAATGGTAATAATAGTCTGCCTCGTGCCTTACACCAGAAAGATGATTGAAATGTATTACCGTTGGGATTAGTATACTGACAGTCGAGTGACTTGTTTGTAACAATAAATAAAAGTGGGTGTGTTACATGGCATCCATCCTCATGTTTGAGAGGAGCGTTGTGAATATTACCCCGATGTTTCACTGTAGAAAACAATCAACTAACTGTTGTGATACAGCGAATATGTCAGCATTAAATGTACACAACGGGCTTTCACACATCTCTTCCTATGGTCCATGTGAGGCTTTAAACACTGCTTCTTCTGAAAACTGAATCTTCTATCTACTTGGTCTTCCCTGCAGGCTTATCATGTCAAAGTTAATTTTGATACCACTGCTGTTGATTTTCCTAGATGTGCCTGTAAGCAGAAATCAAAGTTTTGTCACTAACTAGTAAGATGCCCGTGCGTTGCACGGAACACACAAAAAAAAAGTTCATTTACTATGTATGTGTTCAAATTGACCTGTGTCGGTTCGTCCTTTGTGTAATAAATATCGATATCTTTCTTTCGATATTCAATTTTGTTCCCAAGCATACATGCATCTGAGCGAATAGTAAATGCAACAAAATAGCAAAAATACTTTTTTTTCGAACATACATGTTTGAGTATTCTAGTTATGTGCAAATTTCATGAAGAAACAATATTCGTGGTGCTTTGCAAAAAGAAAGTTTTAAAAAGCTTTAAAGATACTCCCTCCGCCCCTCTCCTGTGGGAGTATCATCGACCAGTAATTGACGAACTACAGCCAACTCTCATACAGAGCAAAAACGTCTTATATTGTGGGACGGAGGGGGTAGTTTTTTTGGGTATCGGTTTTGTTTATTTTTGTAGACCATCATGAATGTTTTTCTTCACGAAATGTTGCACGCAGCTAGAACGTTGCCAAAAACATTAAGAATTGTTTTGAATTTTATTGCTACTATTTGAGCTCAGGAGCCAAGTTCATGTCTCATATTTCTTCTATTTCAGCAGTCCCTCGGTGAAAAATTAGGAGAACCTAGAATTAAAGTCCTGTGGGCAAGGAGCTGTAGCCCCATATCTTTCCTATCTGTTTCCTACTCCACCTCTACATCATATCCTTGGTAACATGAGCACGAGCATCATCGACCAGTAATTGACGAACTACAACCAACTCTCATATACAGAGTAAAAAGAAACTGGACATAGAATTCGAAATCGGTTAACACAAGAGAGCACAAAAAGGAGGACGACGACTACATTGGTTCCAGCCATGTCAACGCACATACACTTCCTACGCCACCATCATCAACTTACGGGATCTCTGTCGCAACAGTCCTCGAAGAGCCCCTTTCTGCAAGGTTGCCCAAGATGTTCAAAACCGACAAACATACAAAACTACAGTCGTTGGATCTCCAGGACGAACACATTGAAAGCAGGATTTATTCTTGGTCTTCCATAACACCGAGAAGATTGATGCCGCACTGATCATAAGGAAACCCTTCGTCACCTTAAGCTGAAATGATGAAAAAGGAAAACACAAAATAAAAACGCTTGATACAGAACTTGCACGCAAAAGAGAGTATATACAAGTAGAAAGAATGGGGCTCCCTAAGCTAGACTACTATGTAAAACGATGTGCCATGCGTCAACGTTCCTTCCAACATTGGCTTTGACAATTGCAAGGCGTGTGACCGTCACAGCCGATAACTCTGAATTGTGAAAGAGGACTACGGCCACACCATAGCTCCCAAATCTCCAGCACAAGATGTGACGTAAAATACATATTATCATGTCCAGCCTTAGAACTACCGCAACAGAGAATTGCTTCTTTCCATGAAAAGGTTGTAGAAAGCAAGCAAGTTATTTGGTTACCGTTCATCCAGGAAGTCAACATTGCTCATTTTGTGCCAGTAGCACACCAGACTTAAATGTGAAGATAAATTGCAGCAATTAATATATCCAAATAGCATACATACTATAGCTTGAGCATACACTTAGAAATGGTTCCAGGACAAACAAGAATGAAGTAGAAGTGTTTAACCGAATGCTTTGGTAAATATGCACAAGAAAAATGATTTTTTTATACAACGCCACCATGAAAGAAGAAACATTCCAGACATAACTCACACAGCTAGTTCCTCTTAATTAGTTACATGCCTTAGATCACGCCATGGAATCATCTGGCAAGCATAGTATACCCTTCTTTTAGTTGTTTACTCAAAACATATGCGCCAACAATATTAGTTCTGGGGTTTTCAGGCAATCACTACTGCATACATAACTACATGTGTTACATTCAGATAAAGGAAACACTAAGCTTGTAGTATATTTAAACAAACCAAAAAGAATGAACATCACTTGCAATACATTTTGTATGGAGCAAAGAAAGAAAATGTACAGTAAGAGATGCTTTGAAATCATGTGTATACAGAAGGGCGACTGTACTTGTACGTACACACACAAAATTTGTACCGGGCCTCTTGTAACATTCTTAAATCAACCAAGTTTCTGCAAAAAAATAGATGCAGCTAACAGACATCAAGGAAAAATATATTTGAGGTGTGACCTGAAAAACTGGATGTGGAGCTACCAACCAAAGGAGGGGCATTGATGACAAAGAGACCTGCTGTAGGCGTCATCCAAATTTTTAAAGAGGGAGTAACCAAGAGAACTACCAAAAATAATTTGAACACACATATGTTTTTCTACAAAAATATCATGAACACTAAAGCAATTATGTAAAGTTATTTTTGCTGAAAGTCCTCTGCACAAACTTCAGAACCGTCCATGGGAAGCAATTGTAGATGACTGGCCCTATTAGATAGATAGATTTTTTACAGCTACCAAATTATACTTGATTCATACCTTGGACTACACACTGAGACTTCTTTGTAGACCATTTGTTTGTAAAATTAAAACCATTAGACACTGCCTATGGATACAATGGAAGACAGTTCCATCTGTTACCACCAGAACATATATGCAATTGCAAAAGTAATTAAGTATTGTCTCGCAGAGATGAAGCAAGGATTGATGAGACGTATAGAAGATTTTACTATTCGTCCACACCCACACCTTGGTCCTCGAGGAAGCATATTAGATGTTGACTGGCAGTGACCAGTGAATCGCACCTTCACACACTCCATTCTATCTAAAGATTCTGTGGCTTCTTGGCAGTGTAGTTTGAGAAGTGTGAGTCCCATATGCTTGCACATTGATTTATATTGGGCCACATGAGTGGTTTATAGACGGTTCGACTTGGACGCGCGGATTTGAAATTTGGGTGACAGAAAAATTTGAACTTGTGATTGGGAAGGAGAGGCAATACCAGAGCATAGTACCTCCATGTTAACATCACACCGGACCAGCCATCTCCGAGACGGAGTCGATTGGAAGAGGACCCAGGTGTGGAGCTCGTGGGTGGCGCTCCAATTGCAGGCGGCGAAGAGGTCCTCGGGGAGCAGCTCGTACTCGAACTGGACGAATAGGTGATGCCGCCGCCGCCGAGGATGAGTAGCGTGTAGCCGACGGACGCGACGGTTTGCGTCGGAGGAGACGGCCAGGAGGAGGGGGAGGTCGTGGGGCTTCTGCATCAGAGGAGTCGGGGAAGGACAATGCCGGACCGCCGGTGGCGTACTTGCGACGTAGACATTGGTGGAGACGGGGTAGGGGAAGGAGGAGGAGGTGCTGGTGGGCGGCCGAGCGGCTGCATCTGAAGAGGGGGGCGGGGCGGGGGCGGACGGCGCCAGTGGCGTACTTGCCGATGTCGGCGTTGGAGGAGATGGGGTAGGGGGAGAAGGGAAGGTGGTGGGCGGAGGGGCTGTGTTATCAGAGAAGGAGGCAGAAGAGGCGTCGCAGACTTGGGGGACAGGCCGCGCCGGCGGCGTACTTGCTGATGTCGGCGTCCGAGGAGACGGGGTAGGGGGAAGGAGATAACGGGGAGGAGGAGGGTGGCGGTGTGGAGGTGGTAGTGAGCAGTGGGGCTGCTATATGGTAGAGAGGAGTCAGGAGAGGCGCTTGGAGCGCCCGGCGCCGGCGGCGTGTGGAGCGGCTGCGGCCACTGCCCAGTTCGGTTCCATTATTTTCTCATCTTTTCCAGAAGGATCGAGTGCTTTTGGTTGCCTCGATGGATACGGTGGGGATGGATGGAGCAGGCAAATGTGAAGCAGGCTCCCGTGCGTCGGATACAAATCTAATGGTCCAAAATGATGGATGACAGGTACACCATCAACACCAACTCGGTTTTTTATAGGAGTAGAGATCTTTTCCATCAGGGGAGGACTCTTTGTAGATGACCATTGGCCACCCATTTTTTTGCAGCAAGAAACTTAGGGATTAAGGCCCCACTTGAATTGAGTATAAAATTAATGTGCTCTCCGGTATTTAGCTCAAGTTTGAACTGAATAACAGGCAGCACACAAAATTTACACCCAATCCAAACAGGGCTTAAGGGGAAAGTAGCCAGTATATGCCATTTCCTTCAACTCAGAATTACGGTTCATGTTCATGGATACATGTTACCATATGCATTGCTGGCTCACACCAATTGCAATTGTATGTGGTAGCTTTCCCCTTTGTTCAACCATCATGTTCTCAACCATCTCGGTTAAATGTATTGATTGGTTCTTGTTTAACCACTTTTTTTTAATAGAAAAAGATACCCTTTGGTTTTTGTCACTAACCATATCTGATAATTATCAGAGTCACCATTACAATGAAAAAACAACACGATACAAAATGACTAGCAAAAAATTAAAGTTTTCATCGAAACTCATACTGTCTGCCTTCTTATTTCGATTGTGTGCTGAAACATTTGATGGTACTTCTTCACTATTGGTCGCATTTCGACAGCTAAATGAACTGAACATTATGGTCAGTGAAGCGAAGAACATTTCGTCAGCTAAATGAACTAAACATTTGATGGTACTTCTTCACTATTAGTTTATTTATTTATTTAGAGGCAGTGAAGCGAAGAACATATGTGTGGCTGGGCCGGCTGATACGGTGGTCTAACCGGAGAGCTAGTATCTAGCTCATTTTTGGTGAAATCAGCGGAGTACGATATCTATCTAGCTCAGTTTTGGTGAAATCAGCGGAGTACGATATCGATTCTCAGAGAGTTGCACTCTGTAGTATGGTGATCATGATGCGCTTTTCTTCCTCCGAATGTAGGGCCCTGGCTCCCAATTTCATTTCCATGAAACTGATGAAACAGTTGCGATTGCGATGCCCTGTATCTCCTCTACACTTTATTTGCTTTCTTGCACTGTTGTCGAGCTTGTATGCCGATCCAATAATGCGTGCACAGCTACTTCCAAATTCGGCAGATGTAGATATACGAGAGCTTTGAGCGATCTGGGCCGGCTCGTAGGGGAAGGTGTCGAGGATGACATCGCCTAAGCAAAGTAAGCTAGAACAAAGCTCATGTAATCTGCGGAAGTAAGCTTGGTCCTGTCATCAGCACACACACACTGCTCTTCCCAACGAATGCTTGTTGCGGAGCATAATGCATGTGCTGTGTTTTGTGAACTGCGAAGAAATGAAGAAAACAGAACACATCTAGTACAATAAATAAGAAGTGAATAACCAGCCGTTGGTTGTTGTTTTTTTCTTTTTTGCGAATGAACTTGCATTTGTATTACTCAACATCAAGAGTTACAAATCAGCATGGCATCTGTCCTCAACATCTTCATGACCAGAGCATAACCAAACTGCCGTACAAGCATTAGCATAATTGGCCACAAAGTGACTAATAGTGTTTTGACTATGCTTAATATGTGTGATACAAGTTTGACGGGACTTCAGCAAAGTTTTAATTTCCTCCACCAACGACGGGTGCACCAAGGACGCATTTGGTTCACATCTCTGTTTTAGGGCATTTTGCGTACTTGTTCCGGTTGGGTCTGTTTGAGCTAATGCAGGCTAAAAACCAACATCTGCATGTAGTTTGGTTGCCTGCATTAGGCTCCGTGCATGAGGGGAGCAACTAGTTAGCACGTTGTTTGGTTGCCTACGTCGCTGTGGTTAGACAAATAACACGTTATTTGGTTGCAAACGGCTAAAGATGTGATCACCACTTCTCACTAGTGGTGACCTTACCACACGCACATTGTCTTGTCCTAGCTAGGAAACAAATGGCAGTTTATCCTAGCTACTAGCAAATGGCAGTACAAGTTATTAAGAGACAATAAGGCTGAATACCGGAAAGTTCAACGATAATAACAAGGTGGAAGTCCATCCTCTTCCTCTTCTTCTTCTTCTTCTTCTTCTTCTTCTGCTACTGTTGTGCTTCTTCTTCTTCTTCTTCTTCTCTTGTGCTGCTGCATCTTCTTCTTCAGATCCTTGTCTGACCTCTGTTATCCCACATTGCCTGAGCCCACTCCAACCTTTTGTTCTTATTGTCAAACGCCTCCACACCATGGCCGGAGCTGATCACCTCATCAGGCGTCACATCTTCCTCGTCCGGCACAAGTTTATCAGTTCCCCATTGCAAGATCCAGTTGTGAATGATGCAACAAGCAAGAACAAGCTTGACCTGGGTAGGGTAAGGCCGGGTGGAATGGCTTCTGATCCAGGATCTTAAACCTATTCTTCAGAGCTCCAAATGCCATCTCAACCGTTACTCTAAGGCTGGAGTGTCTGAGATTGAACAGTTCCTGAGGAGTCCTAGGATAGTTCCTACCAGCGAACTCGTTCAGATGGTACCTGGTTTTCCTGAAGGGTGGAAGAACTCCTGGCCGACATGCATAGCCAGCATCTCCTAGGTAGAACTTGCCATCGGGGATGTTGATGCCATCAGGACGACTCATGCTGTCACTGAGAATGTTAGCATCATGTGTTGATCCTTCCCAGCCAGCCAGCACATATGTGAACTTCAGATCGAAGTCAACAGCGCAAGCACATTCTGGCTTGTGTAGTGCTTCCTCCCTCTATATGCTGCAGCTTGTGACCTCGGCACTCTGGCAGTGACATGAGTACCATCTATTGCCCCAATGCAATCCTGGAATGGCATTACAAGATGGTGTTATGGCTACAGCAGAACAATAACAGCATATCAAGGCATGAACTACATACTGTCAGTGCTCACCTTGAAGTATGGATACCATCTTGGGCTAGTGCGAATCTTGGTAGGAGTCTGGCCGGTTGGTGACACGATCATCTCTCCTCTGAGTTCCCCAATAGCATACATCACTTGCTTGAAGTACCTGGAGATGGTCTCCATTGATCTCCTGAAGGTGTTGTACACAACCCTGAACCTCTGGTTATGACCAACAACATGGAGGAACATGGCTACTTGCTCTTCCACAGTGGTGTGGATGCTATCTTCTAGCAGCCCCCTGCTCCTGAACGTCCGCAGAAGCCTGGCGAAAGGTGCTCTTTTCATTCGAAGCATCCATAGAGCCTTTGTGTCGTTGCAGTTGTAGATGTAGTTCAGGTTGATGGAAATATGCCCTAGAGGCAATAATAAAGTTGTTATTATTTTATATTTCCTTGTTCATGATAAAGGTTTATTATTCATGCTAGAATTGTATTGACTGGAAACTTAAATACATGTGTGAATACATAAACAAATACCGTGTCCCTAGTGAGCCTCTACTAGACTAGCTCGTTGATCAAAGATGGTTAAGGTTTCCTAACCATAGACATGAGTTGTCATTTGATAACGGGATCACATCATTAGGAGAATGATGTGATGGACAAGACCCATCCGTTAGCTTAGCATATGATCGTTATGTTTATTGCTACTGCTTTCTTGAATGTCAAATACATGTTCCTCAGACCATGAGATCATGCAACTCCCGGATACCGGAGGAATACCTTGTGTGCTATCAAACGTCACAACGTAACTGGGTGATCAAAAAGATGCTCTACAGGTATCTCCGAAGGTGTCCGTTGAGTTGACATGGATCGAGACTGGGATTTGTCACTCCGTGTTTCGGAGAGGTATCTCTGGGCCCTCTCGGTAATGCACATCATAAGAAGCTTGCAAGCAAAGTGACTAAGGAGTTAGTTACGGGATGATGTATTACGGAACGAGTAAAGAGACTTGCCGGTGACGAGATTGAACTAGGTATGGAGATACCGACGATCGAATCTCGGGCAAGTAACATACCGACGGACAAAGGGAATTACGTATGTTGTCATTGCGGTTCGACCGATAAGATCTTCGTGGAATATGTAGGAACCAATATGAGCATCCAGGTTCCGCTATTGGTTATTGACAGGAGAGGCGTCTCAGTCATGTCTACATCATTCCCGAACCCGTAGGGTCCGCACGCTTAACGTTCGTTGACGATATAGTGTTATATGAGTTATGTGAATTGGTAACCGAATATTGTTCGGAGTCCCGGATGAGATCCCGGACGTCACGAGGAGTCTCGGAATGGTCAAGAGGTAAAGATTTATATATGGGAAGTCATATTTTGGGTTCCGGAAAAAGGTGCAGTTTTTTTTCGGTATTGTACCGAGAAGCTTCCAGAAGGTTCCGGAGGATTCCGGAGGGGTCCGGAAGTCCACAAGTGGGTCCACCACGTCCCAAGGGCTGGCATGGGCTAAGGGGAGGCGCCCTGGCCTTATTGGGCCAGGCGCACCAAGTCCTCAAAAGCCCACGCAGCTAGGGAAGGAAAAAAAAAAGGAGAGTCCTAGTAGGAATAGGATTGGACTTTGGAGTCCAAGTCCACGTGTGTACTATTCACGTGGTACTGTTCATGTGGCACTATTCCTTCTACTCCAAGCCCCTACACATATATAAATAGAGGAGAGGGGCGCCCCAAAGAAGACACAACATTGTCTTAGCCGTGTGCGGCGCCCCCCTCCACAGTTCCGTCCCTCGGTCATATTTTCGCAGTGCTTGGGCGAAGCCCTGCGGAGATAGCATCACCATCACCGTCACCACGCCGTCGTGCTGCCGGAACTCATCCACTACCTCGCCGTCTTGCTGGATCAAGAAGTCGAGGACGTCACTGAGCTGAACGTGTGCTGAACGCGGAGGTGCCGTATGTTCGGTACTCGGTCGGTTGGATCGTGAAGTTGTTCGACGACATCAACCGCGTTGTTCTAACGCTTCCGCTTACGGTCTACGAGGGTACGTAGACACACTCCCCCTCTCGTAGCTATGCATCTCCATGGATAGATCTTGCGTAGAATTTTTTTTGTTTTCCATGCAACGTTCCCCAACAGTGGCATCATGAGCCAGGTCTATGCGTAGATGATATGCACGAGTAGAACACAAAGAGTTGTGGGCGGTGATCGTCATACTGCTTACCACCAACGTCTTATTTTGATTCGGCGGTATTGTAAGATGAAGTGGCCCGGACCAACCTTACATGTCCACGTACATGAGACCGGTTCCACCGACAGACATGCAACTTGTTTCGCATAAAGGTGGCTGGCGGGTGTCTGTTTCTCCTACTTTAGTTGAATCGAATTTGACTGCGGCCGGTCCTTGTTGAAGGTTAAAACAGCAACTTGATAAATCACCGTTGTGGTTTTGTGCCGTAGGTAAGAACGGTTCTTGCTAGAAGCCCGTAGCAGCCACGTAAAACTTGCAACAACAAAGTAGAGGACGTCTAACTTGTTTTTGCAGGGTATGCTGTGATGTGATATGGTCAAGACATGATGTGATATACGTTATTGTATGAGATGATCATGTTTTGTAATTTATCGGCAACCGGCAGGAGCCTTATGGTTGTCTCTTTATTGTATGAAATGCAAGCGCCATGTAATTGCTTTACTTTATCGCTATGCGTTAGCAATAGTTGTAGAAGCAATAGTTGGCGAGACGACCACGACGCAACGATGGAGATCAAGGTGTCGAGCCAGTGACGATGGAGATCATGACGATGCTTTGGAGATGGAGATCAAAAGCACAAGATGATGATGGCCATATCATGTCACATATTTTGATTGCATGTGATGTTTATCCTTTATGCATCTTATTTTGCTTAGAACGACGGTAGCATTATAAGATGATCCCTTTACTAAATTTCAAGATAAAAGTGTTCTCCCCGAGTATGCACCGTTGCTAAAGTTCATCGTTTCGAAGCACCTCGTGATGATCGGGTGTGATAGATTCTACGTTCACATACAACGGGTGTAAGTCAGTTTTACACAAGCAGAATACTTGGGTTAAACTTGACGAGCCTAGCATGTACAGACATGGTCTCGGAACACTGGAGACCGAAAGGTCGAACATGAGTCATATAGTAGATACGATCAACATGGAGATGTTCACCATTGATGACTATCCCATCTCACGTGATGATCGGACATGGGCTAGTTGATTTGGATCATGTATCACTTAGTTAACTTGAGGGATGTTAATTTAAGTGGGAGTTCATTAGTAATTTGATTAATTGAACTTAATTTATCATGAACTTAGTCCTGATAGTCTTTGCAAATTATGTTGTAGATCAATAGCTCGCGTTGTAGCTCCCCTGTTTTTGATACGTTCCTAGAGAAAGCTAAGTTGAAAGATGATGGTAGCAACTACACGGACTGGGTCCGTAACTTGAGGATTATCCTCATTGCTGCACAGAAGAATTATGTCCTTGATGCACCGCTAGGTGATGGAGCTGCTGCAGACGTTGTGAACGCCTGGCAGACTCGATCTGATGACTACTCAATAGTTCAGTGTGCCATGCTCTACGGCTTAGAACCGGGACTGCAAAAGCGTTTTGAACGCCACGGAGCATATGAGATGTTCCAAGAGCTGAAATTGATATTTCAAGCAAATGCCCGGGTTGAGAGATATGAAGTCTCCAACAAGTTCTTTAGCTGTAAGATGGAGGAGAACAGTTCTGTCAGTGAACACATACTCAGAATGTCTGGGTACCACAACCACTTGACTCAGCTGGGAATTGATCTTCCGGTTGAGAGTGTTATTGACAGAGTTCTTCAGTCACTGCCACCAGGCTATAAAGGCTTCATGATGAACTATAATATGCAAGGGATGGAGAAGACAATTCCCGAGCTCTTCGCGATGCTGAAATCGGCGGAGGTAGAAATCAAGAAGGAGCATCAAGTGTTGATGGTTAACAAGACCACTAGTTTCAAGAAAAAGGGCAATGGAAAGAAGGGGAACTTCAAGAAGAACGGCAAGCAAGCTGCCGCTCCCACGAAGAAACCAAAAGTTGGACCCACGCCTGAAACTGAGTGCTTCTACTGCAAAGGAACTGGTCACTGGAAGCGGAGCTGCCCCAAGTATTTGGCGGATAAGAAGGATGGCAAAGTGAACAAAGGTATATTTGATATACATGTTATTGATATGTACCTCACTAGTGCTCGTAGCAGCGTCTGGGTATTTGATACCGATTCAGTTGCTAATATTAGTAACTTGAAGCAGGAGCTGCAGAGTAACGGAGACTAGCTGAGGGCGAGGTGACGATATGTGTTGGAAGTGTCTCCAAGATTGATATGATCAATATCGACACGCTCGTAATACCTTCGGGATTAGTATTAAACCTAAATAATGGTTATTTGGTGCTTGCGTTGAGCATAAAACATTATATCTGGATATTGTTTATTACAAGACGGTTATTCATTTAAGTCAGAGAATAATGGTTATTCTGTTTATATGAATAATATCCCTCGTGATCATGCACCCTTGTGAATGGTTTATTCTTGTTGAATCTCGATCGTAGTGATACACATATTCATAATATTGATGCCAAAAGATGCAAAGTTGATAATGATAGTGCAACATACTTGTGGCACTGCCGTTTAGGTCATATTGGTGTAAAGCGCATGAAGAAACTCCATGCGGATGGACTTTTGGAAATCTCTTGATTATGAATCATTTGATACTTGCGAACCATGCCTCATGGGCAAGATGACTAAAACTCCGTTCTCGGGAACAATGGAGCGAGCTACTAATTTGTTGGAAATAATACATACCGATGTATGCGGTCCGATGAATGTTGAAGCACGCGGCGGGTATCGTTATTTTCTAACCTTCACAGATGATTTAAGTAGATATGGGTATATCTACTTGATGAAACACAAGTCTGAAACATTTGAAAAGTTCAAAGAATTTCAGAGTGAAGTAGAGAATCATCGTAACAAGAAAATAAAGTTTCTACGATCTGATCGCGGAGGCGAATATTTGAGTTACGAGTTTGGCCTTCATTTAAGAAAATGTGAAATTGTTTCACAACTCACGCCACCTGGAACACCACAGCGTAATGGTGTGTCCGAACGTCGTAACCGTACTTTATTAGATATGGTGCGTTCTATGATGTCTCTTACCGATTTGCCACTATCGTTTTGGGGTTATGCATTAGAGACAGCTGCATTCACGTTAAATAGGGCACCGTCTAAATCCGTTGAGACGACACCGTATGAACTATGGTTTGGCAAGAAACCTAAGCTGTCGTTTCTTAAAGTTTGGGGATGCGATGCTTATGTGAAAAAGCTTCAACCTGATAAGCTCGAACCCAAAGCGGAGAAGTGCGTCTTCATAGGATACCCTAAAGAAACAATTGGGTACACCTTCTACCACAGATCCGAAGGCAAGGTCTTTGTTGCCAAGAATGGGTCCTTTCTAGAGAAGGAGTTTCTCTCGAAAGAAGTGAGTGGGAGGAAAGTAGAACTTGATGAGGTAATTGTACCTTCTCTCGAATTGGAAAGTAGCTCATCAGAGAAAACCGTTCCCGTGATGCCTACACCAATAAGAGAGGAAGATAATGTTAAAGATCATGAAACTTCAGATCAAGTTACTACTGAACTTCGTAGGTCGACCAGAGTACGTTCCGCACCAGAGTGGTACGGTAATCCTGTTCTGGAAATTATGTTGTTAGACAACGGCAAACCTACGAACTATGAAGAAGCTATGATAAGCCCGGATTCCGACAAATGGCTTGAGGCCATGAAATCTGAGATAGGATCCATGTATGAGAACAAAGTGTGGACTTTGGTGGACTTGCCCGATGATCGGCAAGCCATTGAGAATAAATGGATTTTTAAGAGGAAGACGGATGCTGATGGTAATATCACTGTCTACAAAGCTCGACTTGTCGCGAAAGGTTTTCGACAAGTTCAAGGGGTTGACTACGATGAGACTTTCTCACCCGTAGCGATGCTTAAGTCTGTCCGAATCATGTTAGCAATTGCCGCATTTTATGATTATGAAATCTGGCAAATGGATGTCAAAACTACATTCCTTAATGGTTTTCTCAAAGAAGAGTTGTATATGATGCAACCAGAAGGTTTTGTCGATCCTAAGGGTGCTAACAAAGTGTGCAAGCTCCAGCGATCCATCTATGGACCGGTGCAAGCATCTCGGAGTTGGAATATACACTTTGATGAGGTGATCAAAGCATATGGTTTTGTACAGACTTACGGTGAAGCCTGTATTTACAAGAAAGTGAGTGGGAGCTCTGTAGCATTTCTAATATTATATGTGGATGACATATTGTTGATTGGAAATGATATAGAATTTCTGGATGGCATAAAGGGATACTTGAATAAGAATTTTTTCAATGAAAGACCTCGGTGAAGCTGCTTATATAGGGCATCAAGATCTATAGGGATAGATCAAGACGCTTGATAGGACTTTCACAAAGCACATACCTTGACAAAGTTTTGAAGAAGTTCAAAATGGACCAGTCAAAGAAAGGATTCTTGCCTGTCTTACAAGGTGTGAAGTTGAGTCAGACTCAATGCCCGACCACGGCAGAAGATATAGAGAAAATGAAAGTCATTCCCTATGCCTCAACCATAGGTTCTATTATGTATGCCATGCTGTGTACCAGACCTGATGTGTGCCTTGCCATAAGTTTGGCAGGGAGGTACCAGAGTAATCCAGGAGTGGATCACTGGACAGCGGTCAAGAATATCCTGAAGTACCTGAAAAGGACCAAGGACATGTTTCTCGTTTATGGAGGTGACGAAGAGCTCGTCATAAAGGGTTACGTCGATGCAAGCTTCAACACTGATCCGGATGACTCTAAGTCACAAACCGGATACGTATTTATATTAAATGGTGGAGCTGTCAGTTGGTGCAGTTCCAAGCAGAGCGTCGTGGCGGGATCTACGTGTGAAGCGGAATACATAGCTGCTTCAGAAGCAGCACATGAAGGAGTCTGGATGAAGGAGTTCATATCCGATCTAGGTGTAATACCTAGTGCATCGGATCCAATGACAATCTTTTGTGACAACACTGGAGCAATTGCCATAGCCAAGGAGCCCAGGTTTCACAAGAAGACCAAACACATCAAGAGACGCTTCAACTCCATTCGTGAATATGTCAAGGATGGAGACATAGAAATTTGCAAAGTACACACGGATCTGAATGTGGCAGACCCGTTGACTAAGCCTCTTCCACGAGCAAAACATGATCAACACCAAGACTCCATGGGTGTTAGATTCATTACTATGTAATCTAGATTATTGACTCTAGTGCAAGTGGGATACTGATGGAAATATGCCCTAGAGGCAATAATAAAGTTGTTATTATTTTATATTTCCTTGTTCATGATAAAGGTTTATTATTCATGCTAGAATTGTATTGACCGGAAACTTAAATACATGTGTGAATACATAAACAAATACCGTGTCCCTAGTGAGCCTCTGCTAGACTAGCTCGTTGATCAAAGATGGTTAAGGTTTCCTAACCATAGACATGAGTTGTCATTTGATAACGGGATCACATCATTAGGAGAATGATGTGATGGACAAGACCCATCCGTTAGCTTAGCATATGATCGTTATGTTTATTGCTACTGCTTTCTTGAATGTCAAATACATGTTCCTCAGACCATGAGATCATGCAACTCCCGGATACCGGAGGAATACCTTGTGTGCTATCAAACGTCACAACGTAACTGGGTGATCAAAAAGATGCTCTACAGGTATCTCCGAAGGTGTCCGTTGAGTTGGCATGGATCGAGACTGGGATTTGTCACTCCGTGTTTCGGAGAGGTATCTCTGGGCCCTTTCGGTAATGCACATCATAAGAAGCTTGCAAGCAAAGTGACTAAGGAGTTAGTTACGGGATGATGTATTACGGAACGAGTAAAGAGACTTGCCGGTGACGAGATTGAACTAGGTATGGAGATACCGACGATCGAATCTCGGGCAAGTAACATACCGACGGACAAAGGGAATTACGTATGTTGTCATTGCGGTTCGACCGATAAGATCTTCGTGGAATATGTAGGAACCAATATGAGCATCCAGGTTCCGCTATTGGTTATTGACCGGAGAGGCGTCTCAGTCATGTCTACATCATTCCCGAACCCGTAGGGTCCGCATGCTTAGCGTTCGTTGACGATATAGTGTTATATGAGTTATGTGAATTAGTAACGGAATATTGTTCGGAGTCCCGGATGAGATCCCGGACGTCACGAGGAGTCTCGGAACGGTCGAGAGGTAAAGATTTATATATGGGAAGTCATATTTTGGGTTCCGGAAAAAGATGCAGTTTTTTTTCGGTATTGTACCGGGAAGCTTCCAGAAGGTTCCGGAGGATTCCGGAGGGGTCCGGAAGTCCACAAGTGGGTCCACCATGTCCCAAGGGCTGGCATGGGCTAAGGGGAGGCGCCCTGGCCTTATTGGGCCAGGCGCACCAAGTCCTCAAAAGCCCACGCAGCTAGGGAAGAAAAAAGGGAGAGTCCTAGTAAGAATAGGATTGGACTTTGGAGTCCAAGTCCACGTGTGTACTATTCATGGTTACTGTTCACATGGCACTATTCCTTCTACTCCAAGCCCCTACACATATATAAATAGTGGAGAGGGGGGCGCCCCAAAGGAAAAACAACATTGTCTTAGCCGTGTGCGGCGCCCCCCTCCACAGTTCCGTCCCTCGGTCATATTTTCGCAGTGCTTGGTCGAAGCCCTGCAGAGATAGCATTACCATCACCGTCACCACGCCGTCGTGCTGCCGGAACTCATCCACTACCTCGCCGTCTTGCTGGATCAAGAAGTTGAGGACGTCACCGAGCTGAACTTGTGCTGAACGCGGAGGTGCCGTACGTTCGGTACTCGGTCGGTTGGATCGTGAAGTTGTTCGACGACATCAACCACGTTGTTCTAACGCTTCCGCTTACGGTCTACGAGGGTACGTAGACACACTCCCCCTCTCGTAGCTATGCATCTCCATGGATAGATCTTGCGTGTGCGTAGAATTTTTTTTGTTTTCCATGCAACGTTCCCCAACACAGGTTGGCTATCCTCTCCTGATCCCGGATTAACATCGGACCATACCGGATGAGAGTTTCTCATTCCGACAAACAGCTCTCTTATGGACCAACAGGATCCAGGCCCGAACCACAGCTATCAATGCTGCTGCCTAAACTACAAGCTTCGTCCATTCATCCACAACCTAAACGACATCCATGATGCGTTCAGCGATGGCGCAATCAACCTAAACAGTCCTATCGAACGACCTAACAGAGGAGGGGGAGGGTGGGTAGCTTACCAGCTTCGGGGTTGGGGGAGACATGGCCGAGGCGAGGATGGCCGGACGGAGTCGAAGAAGAAGGGGAGCAGCAGCTGCCGCTACCGAGGAGTGCTGCTGCTGCCACCAACGCCGTCGCAGCCGCAGATCTGAGTCATCGTCGCCGCCGGTGCCAATAAGAGAGGGGGCTTGTCCTAGAGCGAGGGGTGAGCGAATAAATGGGGTGGTGAGGGTATATTTTGCGCCATCCCGCCTCCGTCGATTTCCCCCTCCCGCCATCTCCGACCGAATCCCCCCCTGCACCGCGCCCTACGCCGCATCTTCCTTTTGCGCCCGACTCAGCCTGGCTCGCTGGAAACTGCCGATTCGGCCGTTCCTAGCGGGCCTGGCTGGGGAGTGCTTTAAGTTCCGTGCGGGACAACATTTGTATTCGACCCAGCCAACCAAACGGGCAAAATTCTTCCCGCGCGGGCCTGGCTGGACCTAATGCAGGCAACCAAACGCGTCCCAAGAGATCTTTGTCTATCTTTTGCACATGATTTACTACAGTATCTCCAAGCAATGGACCTCAAGAAACTAAAGAGATGCCTTCCATAGGATAGCTGCACGTAACTCTGCTTCCAGGGCTTCCCTACAAGAGAACAACTGCCGACACGAGGGGAAAACAACCGTACCCATGTGACCCCGAAGAACCAT
Source organism: Elymus sibiricus (assembly GCA_039707655.1). Taxonomy (NCBI): domain Eukaryota; kingdom Viridiplantae; phylum Streptophyta; class Magnoliopsida; order Poales; family Poaceae; genus Elymus; species Elymus sibiricus. The sequence continues at coordinate 246,975,768 of CM077664.1, read as the reverse complement.
ACCAGCTCTTGCACTTCCATCAGCTACGAGCGAACCGTCCGTATTGAGATTACACCAACTTGGAGGAAGAGGGACCCACCGAGGCATATCCACGGTTCTGGAGTCAGTAACAGCCAATTTAGGACGGTCTTCGTCAAGCAATACATACTTTCCTTTTACATGAAATCCTGTAGGTGGTAGTTTTTAATCTGAGCTAAGGACTCCATGTAACTCATAAGAAATCGCCGGGAGGCATCATTTGGTGGGGGCTATTTGTGATGACCCACTTCATTCTGCACATGGCAACATGGCCACAGGGTCATCAGCACCATGCAAATTGCATTCTGAAAGATTTCCGATTGCGCTTAGCAGCCCTTCTTTCCCCGTATTTTGAATACCTTCTAGTGCTGGAAGCTGCCACACCTCGGCCATATAATTCCACAAACCTCAGCCATAGTCCATGGTGCACCATTCTGAAATATTTATGTTTGAATTATTGTGGTGTGAAACATGAAGAAACATAAAATTTATATGGAAATTGAAGACAAAAGCTAGTAGGGGTTGAGAAATAGGGGGTTTTGCTGGAGTTAGATCCATTGTATTAGGGCTCGGGAATTGGGACCAGCTCCAGAAGGCTATGTACGAGCTACTGTTGGAGATGCACTGACAAAGTTGAATCCACAAGTGCGGCAAACATTGGCCAAAGAATTATGTCTAGAATACTTAGTCGCATGAATGAAAAAGTGTGGCAAAGCTCACGAAACCTCGCCAAGAGGACAAGGTTCACTAAGACTGCCCTATATTTTTAGAAGTAGAAAAGTTAGAACGAATGCCATAAAAGAGGATGGTTGATTAGAGGAAAACTGTGAAAAAGCCTGACAATGAAAAAACTACCTTAAAAGACTAGATCTCGAGTGTATTTTTAGAAGTAGAAAAGCTAGAACGAATGCCATACAAGAGGATGGTTGATTAGAGGAAAACTGTGAAAAAGCCTGACAATGAAAAAACTACCTTAAAAGACTAGATCTCGAGCACCATCCATCAAACTGGCAGCCCGATGTGGGGGCATGATGGAAGCACTCATGGTCCCCCAAGACCAAAGTCACAACCACCAACCCTTGAAGTCAGCCTCCACCATGAAACACATCTCCGCCTCAGGGGCATGGTGTGAAAATAGCTCTTTAGTGACTCCTACAAGGAGAAACACGATGTCATGAGCGTCTTCATCACTGGCTGCAGCCCTATTGGAGTAAGACTTTCACCCAGTACGCACCATCACCTCACCGACCCTGGAAAGGGGCCGGAAGCATGGCAAATTGTGCTTAAAAACAAGAAACCCCTTAGCTATCATCCTAGTTGTCTTGTTGACCACTTACGCGGGTGTAAAATGGCAGAGACAATGGCCCAGTGTGATAACCTTACACATCTACAATTGGCGCAACAAGTGAGGGACAGTGACCCGGTGAGATATCACCGACGATCACACCTCATTGGCACCGCACCCCTAAGACATAAATACAACACAAAACTGCACCCCATCGCACCGGGACTGAGATCCTCTAACTTAATTCACCTTCTTTGCAGTGGTTGACATGTGGGTCCCACAAGGCCACAATAAGCTTGCCTACATGTCAGCTACCCAAAGTTAGGGAACATAGAAAAGTTGATTGGAAGAAAAAAAAATGAAGGAACCCAATTTTCATAGGATTTGGTTCCTTTCGGGCGTCCGGAACACATAAATTGTGTACAGTAAAACGCAAGAAAAGTCCCTGCTCCTGCACCTTTCCCGCAAAATTCACAGAAAAACGGGGTTGAAACTCAAAAGAAATTGGCGAAGTGTTTGTCCGTGAACGAGGGAAGAAGGGTCACAACTCTTGTTTTATGTGTCCTTCACCTAGGAACCAGGAAATACATGCTCCCTTTACTCTACTCCATGCTGAAACTAACTCCTGTGGTACTGACAGGATAGTTGGTCCTTTCCTCTTGCGGGGTCTATTATTTTTAGATCCTATATATATGAGTGGAAAGTCTATAGGTGTGCCTCTTCTACTCATATATATAGTAAAATGCACCCGGGATGAATAGTAAAATGCGAAAAATTAGTAAACAAATCTGTTTTTTCTTTTGTGAAAACATTGTTGAATGTTACACATGCGTACAAAGTTTCGTCATGGAATGATATTCATGGAGGTCTGGGCAAAAAAAAAATCAGCACTCCAAAATGATTTAAAAAATAGTATTTTTAGAGCATCAATTTTTTTTTCCAGAGCATTAGGAATGTTTTTTCTTCATGAAACTTTGCATGCAAGTGAAACATTCAACAATATTTGTAAAAAAAAAGTAGGATTTTTTGTGTTCTTTTTAACGTTTACTGTTCATCTCCTACAGATGGTTGGTGCACTGTTCTTTATCTCTGCTCCCATTCCTTTGGAAATCACCTACAAACCTTTCCCAATTCCTATGGTTCTTCCGTTTGTACGTTTCCTAATCTCTGTCTACCGCGCCGCAAATTCCCAAACTTTTTGTCCAAGACATAGCCTTGTGAAGGGAGTGATTGATGCACTTATCTATTTGAGCTGAAATTTGTCAGAGTGCTTACTGTTGAAATATTAAGGCTACATACAAAAATTCAACTCAAAATAGAACACAAAAATTGCATACTGCACAAAGTTACAAGGTTTAAAGCAGAATCGTCAAAGATAAACTATTTTGACATGATTAGTTTGAGGAGCCATACGATACGATGCCGGCTTAGACAAGCCTTACGAAACAAACAAAAATTGACAGTTTTCTGATCCTTGGCGAACAAGTGATGAATTGCAAGAGAAGGGCAAGCTGGCTACAAGAATGTATTTTACAACACTGGCAGAAACGACCCACAACAGGGTCTTGTATAGTCGGGATTGTGCGGGGCGATACAAATATGGAACAATTATGTGCATGGTATCTTTAGGTCAGCCACAGAAACGGATGCAGCATTGTTCTCACTACATTCAATTCTGTGCTAACTCCATCTGCAGTAACCATGCCAGCAACTGCATCCGTCTAACCTCGCATTGTATAGTTTTGGGCTTGTAGCAGGGAAAAGGAGACAAAAGAAGGATACTGAACCTGCCAGAAACGCTAGCGACGTCACTCCTGGAACACAGATAAACACCAGGCAAACAAACGTAAGAAGTTGTGTTTCTTACACCGGGGAAAAGTTTTACAACTTCGCAGGAGCTTAGTTTTATATTTTCAGAGGAAAAAAACATCATGTATACAGACCTCTTGTTCGCGGTGATGAGAACGCAGGCAAACCCATCATGTTACAAAGTATGTGAGCAACAATAGGAGACACAAGATTTCCTGCAGTTTTTTAGAACCAGAGTTGATCAATATGCCATGCTTGTGAAGACAAAATTAAAATACACTTTCAGTCAAACATATGAACTAGCTAATCCATTCAGCATATTAGCAAGTGAAAAATCATGGCACTTGGTACAAGTAAATTTTCATTTTTCAAACCAGTTTGAGTGCCATAACAAAAATAATTGAGTAAATTTACCAGAACCATGCCTGTTCTGGAGAAACTAACAGGACCATCACAAACAACATATCTTTTGTGTCACTGTTTTAGGCTTTTAGCAAACCACACCTTCTACGATTTCACCTGAACAAACATTTGTGGGGCCCATCATCAACCATACAACCGTTACAGGACCAGAGTAACTTCATAACAGGGCCATCAGGTTTGTCTCGCCAAGTAACTACAGAGTCATAGTTGTCAGTTCTCATGAAAACCAACAAAGCATAATTTCCTGGAACGCGGACACAAATGAAGTCTGGTTTTACAAAACTAATCCTATTAAGGTGTAATTATTTGATAGTTTGCCAAAATATATGGTTTCACAAAATTAGACTATCATGTTGGATCAGCAGATGGGTGTAATGAGCACAATATTGTGAGTTGTGCTTATAAATTTGGTCCATGTAGGAAGCCCAGTTTCTACAATTCAAAAGCTTGCATGGTTTAGTTCCATATTGTCGAAGTAAGGCAGGAGCGAGCAATAAAAATTAGCACACTTGTCATTACTTAAAACTTGAAACACATGGCACAAGAGAGGTTTGGCTTGTTACAAGCCAAACACACGTCCGCATGACTTGAGACACAAGGCAGACAAGTCCCCCTTACTTTTCTTGAACCATGCCCCCTCACAGCAAAATGGATGTGATTCAAACAGTTGAATTGTAGGCTTAATCTGTATTAACTCTGTCAGTTAATGCTAAGTGCACACTAGGACCCAAATTGCCGTCTCGTCCCATTCTTCCTCGTTATTAATCTATGTTGGGCATTACACTGCTAAACATCATCCTCCCTCTAGGCATGCATTGATAAGGAGGGTGGGCAGAATCTCCAAACCGTTGCCACAGCCCACAGAGATTGCATGGGGCAGCAACAATGTTTGCGGCGGCGTTTCCCATGCAAACATTTTCTGCATCCTCAACATACGAGCATTGCATTGCTTTGTTTTCAACAGCATCCTTACTGTAAGTTCTTCAAGAGAAGCGGTAAGAAGAGGAAAGTTCTCATGAAGAACTTACAATACGGTTCATGTCGAAATGAAAGCAATGCAGTGCTGGAACAACATGGATGCAGAGGACACAGCAAGCAGTCAAGTGGATAACGCTACCCAGAAACTTGTGTCAATGGTTCGGAGATTCTACTCACACTCCTCAGTGTAGACGAGAAGGGATGATAATGTTTAGCAGTGCAGCATCCCAGCAGAGATTAACAAAGAGGAAGAAGTTGAGGTCAAAATTCAGGTCCTGGACTTGGACATCTCCTGCTCCTCGTGCACCACTAGCTCACAAAAACTGCTATAATCAACAGCCCTAATACATTAATAATTGACTCGCTGTTCTGATTTGATCACCCAGACACCCACTAGTAACTGACAGAGTTAATACAAATTAAGCACAATATACAAATATTTGAAATTTTGAATTGTATTCAATATGAATTAACAAATAAGCAAGGTTCAGCAAAATTAAATGCACTTGAACTGCCATGTGGCGCCACATCAGAGGGCTCAGTCAAGAATCTTAAGGCACGAATACTGAAAATTGTCACCAAGAGTACACAAGTTTGTGTTTAACCATAGTTCTTTCATGCCATGCCTCCCAAAGTTGGGATCGAACCAACTTACATTACCAAAAGGGATTAAACCAACCTTGTGCTAGCAATTTGGGACTAGGCACTACAAACTTTGGAATATAGAGGCCAATACTTTAGAAGTTAATCTGACTAGCATTTGACGCAGCACGAACTAGGACCAACGGCAAACAAACCTAACATCTTTAAAAAAAAGCTAGAAATATAAGAGCTAACTGGAAAAGGAGTACTAGGAAGGTATAAGCAATAGCGACGAATCAACAATATAGCTGAAATAAATAAATCCTTAATTTTCTGTTTTCAATAACAAAAAGGGAATTAGTAGGACCTGTTCGGATGAACAAAAATGCAGCATACCACCCAAAAATTACAGTGTAGCCTAATTGGACACCTGAGAATGGAAGAAAAAAAGTCATGGTAAGTTCAACAAGGGAAGGAAAAGGTGTTCGCAAATGGTGAAACCAAAATAATTGCACAATCTCTGATGATAAGTTTCAAAAAATATGTGCAGAACTACGGACAAACAGAAGACTAATGTGTGTAATGTGACGAGCTATCAAAAAGTGAGAGCATATCCCTGTAACTTCAGAATGAATATAATCTGTACCAGCAATCACGATTCCCTAACACATATATTATGTGAGCTAAGAAATGATTCTTATAAACACAGACTACGAAGGAAGTAAACACTAAATAGCATGACAGAATAAAGACATCACATTCATATTTGAAGTACAATTAATTATTTTGACAACAATTAGGAATGTGCAGTGTTACTCGCCCTATATAATAAATATATAACGCATAACATGATGCTCCAAATGTTTAAAAGGGACCATTTGAGACCATGGTGTGACTAAATAAAATGTAACGGGAAAAGATAGGTGCTTATACAAGCGACTGCTTGCACTTTGGCAGGGACATTGGAATATACCAAAACATTCTTCGATAGATCACAGGTGTAGGCATAAAGAACACTCTAGCATGTAAATTAAAATCATGAGCTCTTCTTAATTGCCCATGCTAGCAATGAAGTTATAGGGAGATTGTACAGCATTAAAGGAGAAAATCAGATGGTGCAAAGAAAAATACCAACAATCAGGAGAGATCTCATAAAGTTGCATCCTTGTTGGTGAAGTTCAAACAAGTGGTTTAGGTGTGCTGTGAACAGAAAGACTCAGTTACTAACTGAGAGTAACACAAAACATGAAGGTAAAACTGAATGTGGTATTTCTAAACTCATACACCAATTGCAAGTTGGAAAAGGATGAATTACATAAATTAGCTGAAGGATTTGTGCCAGGCTGGTTCCTTCGAAGTGAAAACTGGTGCAATATTATACCTATTTACCTAGGCTGAAGAAGATTGGACTCAGAAATATAATGTTATACATTTTGAATCCTCCACACAGAAGAAGAGGTATCATGCACGCCCTGAAAACCAGCTCCTCTGTAAACGGTGCCTGGTCAAAAGATCATCCTCAAATAACATCACCGAAAATAGAAAATGACACTGTGTTCTCGCTTTTCAGTTGTAACAATAATACAAACAGTGGCAGAGGGAGAATGATGAGGAACACTAGATGAAAAAAAAAATTGTATGTCAGATTTGTTTGGCTACTTCTAGATGCTTCCACTCTAGTGTAGTATTTCTCTTCTTTTCTACCCTACCTACTGTTTTCTAGAGTCTTCTAGTTGTGAGTAGCTATGAGTAAAATGGTGAAACTTAAATAATGTTTTCTAGAGTATTCCAGCTATAAGTAGAAGTATGTGAAGGCTTTCCAAAGCCCTATAAATAGAGGTCCTCACCTCTACTTTGTACCCAGACTATGTACCCACTACCTATAATAGAACTTGTTGTTCTTATCTAAGATCTTGGAGCAAGATCTTGTGTTCTAGGAGTTTTGGATTGAACTCCTGCTGCCCTATCGGCCTACATTCGCCTCTAGAGCGATATCTAGCACAGCACGTTGAAGCTGTTCCTTCAACACTGTGCTGTACACATTGTATCAGCAAGGTGGAGTTGCTCCTCCACAACCTTGTGCTGCTTCAGGTGGTATCAGAGCCCCGTTGATCCATACAAGTTCTTGCTGTTCTCTTTGAGAGCAAGCTGCAGCAAACAATGGAGCAATTGGAGAAGAGGATGGATGCTGCAGAACAACAAATCAAAGAGCTGCATGAAGATCTTAATCGGAGATTTGACCAGCTGGTTGAGATGACAAGAAAGGGTGTCCCCCCTGCTGCCAATGAAGGAGATTCATCTAAAGAAGAAGAAGATGTTCAACAAAGAAGAAGGAGAGGTAATCTTGGAGCAAGACCGCCACAACAACGTGCTGTTCTACGTGCTTCAAGAAGGCCAATTTATGTTGAAGCTTCTGAAAGTGAGGAATATGATGAAGCCCTTGAAGAACCTGATCTCTATGCATATCGGAGAGAACCTAACCCTACATATGCTAGAGATACATACAAGGTGAAAGCTGAGATCCCAACTTTTAATGGAAATGTTGACATTGAAGGGTGCCTAGATTGGTTATATGAAGTGGAGACTTTCTTTGAGGTCATGGAGGTATCGGAAGATCGTAGAGTTCCTTTGGTCGCATACAAGCTGAAAGGAGGAGCCGGCGCATGGTGGCACCGCGTTCAAGAAGAGCGCAGGCTGAGAGGAGAACCTCGTGTGAGAACTTGGCGGCAAATGAAAAGTCTTTTGAAAGGGAGATTTTTACCCGCTGATTATGAACAGATCCTATTTATCCAATTCCAAAATTGTGCCCAAGGAAATAGGAGCGTTTCAGATTACACCGAGGAGTTTCTAAGGCTACAAGTGAGGTGCAAGCTTGCCGAAACTGAAGATCAACAAGTTGCAAGGTACATCAATGGTCTCAATGATGCTATTCAAGATCGATTGATGACAACAAATCTGGTCCATTGATCAAGCACAAGCTCTAGCCTTGAAGGCCGAGAGGTTTGTGAGGATGAGAAAGACAACTAAGGCTCCATATCCTCCATACCCCCATACCGAAGGCTCGTCTAGGAGTCAGCCTAATAGAGTGGAAGAAAAGACCGCTCCACCAAAGGCAAAACGACCCATCCAGAAGCAAACTAGAGGCAAGGGTAAGTCCAATGTAGGCCCAAAATGCTATAAATGTGGTGAAGAGGGACACATATCCAGCGGTTGCCCACTAAGAAAATTTGTTAACACCACTATCCATGATGGTGAAGACGATGAGGAAGAATACGAATCCGAAGCTGTTGAGGGACAAGAGGTTTGTCAAGAAGAAGGTGAGGAGGTGGTATGTGTGATTCAGCGTCTCCTATGTTCCACACCACAACCTGACGACACACAACGAAAGAAAATATTTGAGAGCAAATGCACGGTGAATGGCAAGGTATGCAAATTAGTGATTGATAGTTGCAGCTGCGAGAATCTTATCTCCCAGAAGTTGGTGAACCATTTAAAGCTTGAAACCCATGATCATCCAAATCCCTACACTATTGGGTGGATCAAGAAAGGAGTGAATATGAGGATCACCAAACAATGCAACCTGTCACTTTCTTTGGGCAAGCATTATCGCTCAAATGTGTTGTGTGATGTGGTTGACATGGATGCCAACCATGTTCTTCTTGGGAGACCTTGGCAATTTGATGTGGATACTACACACAAGGGCAAGGAAAATTCTTACTCTTTCATTTGGAACAAGAGAAAGATCATTATTCTACCAAACAAAACTGAAGGCAATACCTCTAAGGAGGAGGGGAAAACTATGTTAACTATCTCCCATATCTCTCATGAGTTTATGGAAGACTTGAAGGAGGCAGATTTGTGTGCTGCACTTGTTGTAAAAGGAGAAGAGCACCTGACTGTTGAAATTCCAGCAAAGGTACGTGGTTTATTGGCAGAATTTCAAAACATACTTGGAGAGCCACGAGGCCTGCCACCGATGAGAGGAATTCAACATAGAATTGACTTAATTCCGGGAGCAAGTCTTCCTAATCTTCCACACTATCGAATGAGCCCAAAAGAGCATGATATATTGAAGAAGAAAGTGGAGGAATTGTTGCAAAAGGGGCACATTCGAGAAAATATTAGCCCATGTGCTGTACCGGCCCTGCTCGCGCCAAAGAAAGATGGATCTTGGCGCATGTGTACGGACAGTAGAGCCATTAACAAAATCACTGTAAGGTATAGATTCCCTATTCCCCGTCTGGATGATATGTTGGATCAGCTTAGTGGAGCAAGAGTGTTCACAAAGCTGGATTTAAGAAGTGGATATCATCAAATCCGTATCAGACCCGGGGATGAATGGAAAACCGCCTTCAAGACAAAGGAAGGGTTGTTTGAATGGCTAGTCATGCCATTTGGACTCTCAAATGCACCAAGTACCTTTATGCACTTGATGAACCAAGTCCTTCGACCCTTCTTATCCCACTTTGTTGTGGTCTATTACGATGACATCTTGATCTATAGCAAGGATGAGGATGAACACTTTGATCACATTCGGAAGGTGCTAGAAGTACTAAGGGAAAATGAGTTCTACGTCAACTTGAAGAAATGTGCTTTCCTGCAAACACAACTTCTTTTCCTAGGATTCGTCATAACATGTGACGGTATTCGTGTTGATGATTCCAAGGTTGAAGCAATCTGAGAATGGCCAACTCCGAAGACCATTTCTGAGGTAAGAAATTTTCATGGCCTTGCAACTTTCTATAGGCGATTTGTGAAGAATTTCAGCACTATCATGGCACCAATTACCGAGTGCCTGAAGAAAGGAAAGTTCCAATGGACAGAAGCGGCTGAAGCTAGTTTCAGTGAGATCAAGCAAAAACTCTCACAAGCTCCTGTCTTGGTGCTACCTAATTTCAACAAGACTTTTGAGTTGGAGTGTGATGCAAGTGGAGTGGGCATTGGAGCTGTCCTATCTCAATAAAGGAAGCCCATTGCTTTCTTTAGTGAGAAGTTAAGCGAAGCTAGACAAAAATGGAGTACCTATCAGCAAGAATTGTATGCCGTTTTCAGAGCTTTGAAAACTTGGGAAGTCTACTTGCTGCCTAAAGAGTTCATTGTTTATAGTGACCATCAATCCTTGAAGCATTTTAGAAATCAAAAGCATGTTGACCGCATGCTAGCGAGATGGGCAGCATATCTAGAGAGGTTTAACTATCTCATCGTGCATAAATCTGGAACAACTAACCGAGTGGCCGATGCTTTGAGTCGTCGTGCATGCCTCTTGACTTCTTTTGAAGCTGAACTTCCGGGCATGGATCAAATAAAGGAGTTGTATGAGGATGACGAAGACTTTGGCCATGTTTGGGCAAAGCACACAAGGGGCCAACCGTTAGGTGATGACTATTTGGTGCAAGATGGCTATCTCTTCAAAAATGATCGTTTGTGCATTCCAAGAAGTTCTCTACGTGACAAAATGGTTAGAGAGCTTCATTCAAGTGATCTTAGTGGCCATGTTGGGCGCGACAAGACTATCGCTAACCTGGAAGCTCGTTACTTTTGGCCACAACTAAAGAGAGATGCTGGAAAGTTTGTTCAGCGATGCCCCATATGTCAAACCTGCAAAGGCCAAGTCCAGAACACAGGGTTATACATGCCTTTGCCTGTTCCTGTTGCTCCATGGGAGGACATCTCTATGGACTTCGTCTTGGGTTTGCCGAGAACAAGACGAGGGAGTGATGCCGTGTTTGTGGTCGTGGATAGATTCTCTAAGATGGCTCATTTCATCCCATGCCGCAAGACAACAGATGCTCATCATGTGGCAAACCTATTCTTTCGGGAAGTGGTCAGACTTCATGGAGTTCCAAGGTCCATCGTCTCAGACCGTGATAGCAAGTTTCTTGCTGCATTTTGGCTCACCTTGTGGAAGCAATTCAACATTGAATTGAAATTTTCTAGCACTGCTCATCCACAAACAGATGGACAAACGGAAGTGGTGAACAAGTTTTTAGGTAATCTGATCCGTTGCATTTGTGGAGAAAGAAAGGGACAATGGGATTTGGCTTTATCTCTTGCAGAGTTCTCCTACAATAACTCCAAGCATAGATCCACAGGAAGGAGCCCTTTTTCCATTGTCTACACTAAAGTTCCAACACATGTGGTGGACCTGGTGAAGCTACCATCAAGGGGAAACTCAAAATCAGCATTGTCCTTTGCTGATAATTACACTGAGTTATTTGAAGAGATTCGTGGTGTTTTGGAAGCACAAAATCAGAAATATAAACAACTTGCTGACCGCAAAAGGAGGCCGAAATCATTCCAAGTTGGTGATAAGGTGATGGTATACCTCCGGAAAGAGAGGCTACCTTTAGGTGTTAAAGGGAAACTTAGGCAGCGAAGGTATGGGCCCTTCTCTATCGTGAGGAAGATAAATGATAATGCTTATGTGATAGATCTTCCAAGCGACATGGGTATATCCAACACTTTCAATGTTGCGGACTTGACTCTCTACCATCCAGAAGAAGCGCTCTATGAAGATAACTCGAGGGCGAGTTCCAAACAACCAGGGGAGAATGATGAGGAACACTAGATGAAAAAAAAAATTGTATGTCAGATTTGTTTGGCTACTTCTAGATGCTTCCACTCTAGTGTAGTATTTCTTTTCTTTTCTACCCTACCTACTGTTTTCTAGAGTCTTCTAGTTGTGAGTAGCTATGAGTAGAATGGTGAAACTTAAATAATGTTTTCTAGAGTATTCCAGCTATAAGTAGAAGTATGTGAAGGCTTTCCAAAGCCCTATAAATAGAGGTCCTCACCTCTACTTTGTACCCAGACTATGTACCCACTACCTATAATAGAACTTGTTGTTCTTATCTAAGATCTTGGAGCAAGATTTTGTGTTCTAGGAGTTTTGGATTGAACTCCTGCTGCCCTATTGGCCTACATTCGCCTCTAGAGCAATATCTAGCACAGCACGTTGAAGTTGTTCCTTCAACACTTGTGCTGTACACATTGTATCAGCAAGGTGGAGTTGCTCCTCCACAACCTTGTGCTGCTTCAGAGAATGGAGCTAGCAGGGGTCATGGCCAGCAGAAGTACTGGCCCAAATTATATTTTAGGTGCCGATACTTGGCCTTCCTTGTGAAATATAATCGAATTGCATTGCTTATCTGATCCCCATAACCAGTGATTCATGGCTCTGCTTGCATTCTAAAGGTAACAACTTGCACACATGAACTTTTTAGCTGATAATGTAGTCCTACAATTAGATGTTCAGTTAATAATCCCACATTCACTGACACTAATACTCCGTGACATTGATACATCATCCAATATGCAGTGCCAAACAATAGTATCAAAGGGAATGAGAACAAACCACTACGTAGTTGCGCCACACCATTACATCTTGTAAGGAGCTTTGCATCCAGCGAGCAAGCTTCTCGGTGCAGCTGATTCCCACCCCATCATCATCCGTGTCACACGAGCTTGACATGACCCAGAGTCTTGCGACGAATGACCCACCATACACTAGGGACGTAAGTAGAAGTGGAATCACTACTGCCTCGAGCTGATTCAGCAAAGCATTTCAGTCCAAGCATCAAAAGCTCACCACTTATTAGTGCATAACCAGAAGCAAAAAATGGTAGTAATCGAGAGACAGCTAGATTACCAAGTGATCACTACGAATGCCGAACACCGCGAGCGCCTTAGACGAGTCGCTCAAGCTCCATACCTGAGAGGTAGCAAGATAGATTAGGGGATTTGAGATTCCTTCCGAGTAACAAACACTAGGGCTTAGATGGGGACTGGATGGAGAGAAAGGGGCACTTACGCCTAGAAGTGCCGCGGTGGCGAGGACGGAGGCGGCGGAGGACACGGCCGCGCACACGAAGCGGCGGTGGAAGAAGGCGCGGAGCGAGGTGGCGGGCGGGAGGCGGAGGAGGAGCGTGGGGGCGTAGAGGACGGCGACGTAGAAGACGGCCATGGCGGCGCACGCTGCCACCGCAGCCTTCCCGGGTATCGCCGGCGGCGAGGCGGGGTGGGAGCCCGCCGGCGTCGCCATTAGCTCCAGCGAACTGGTTTTACGCGAGCTGATTTGACGGCGGGGAAGCTGATTTGGCGGCCGTGTTGTTGCCACTTGGGGCAGATCGCGGGCGTGGCTTCCGGCACGGAAGCGGCGGCGCTCTTCGTCGGGGTCGCGGACTGGTTGAGTTCAGCAGAGTACTTGGACTTTGATTTTCTCTTGTGTGTGCGCTGAACTTAGACTCGGGTCTGTGACTATCGTCAGGTCGTGTTGCTGCTGCTGTGCAATGTAGATGAACTACTACTACTCTACCAATAGTAATTTTTTTGCTAAGTTTAGTTCATGGACGCAAAGTTTGGGTATAAATTTTGTAGAATATAAATATGTGAACCATTGATAAAAAAAAATCTAATTTCAGCACAAAATGGGCCGTTCAAGTGGAAGGTAAACTTTTTTGGAAAAACCAATACAAGCATTGTTTATTCATATAAAAGAAAACAAATTGCCGAGTTGATTACGGAAAACCGGACGATGACAAATAGAAAGGCCACGCGACCCTGGCACTAAACCAAGCGACGGAAAACGACAGACAAGAAACACACCTCACCAACACACACAAAGCACATGCCAAAGAAGAAAAACTTCAACCGCAATTATCCTTCACACACCCTCCATTGAGGAAGCTAGATCAGGTGTGACACGCCTAAAAAGGGATGAGATGAGAAGAGCATCTTTAGGCTCCCGAAGTAGCACAGAAGACGCTTCGCAGGAGCATCGTACCACCATACCGCAAGCGACAATGCGTCAAAGGGGAGACAAACCAAACCCGTTGTGGGAGGAGCGGACCTCGACCGCCTCAACTTCGGTGTAACAAGAGAACGTTTAGGAAAAATCTGTCGTGTGGTCAATATTCACCCTATTTGATGAGTTGTTTAGCTTTTGTCTAAAACTACGTGCAAGAAAATATGTCCGTCCTTGCTAAATTTTCGTGGGAAAGAGAGAGTAACAAGAGAAGACTTCATCGGAGAAGATGGCCTGAGTTACTCAATACTATTAGTGGAATCATTACTGCGAGTTGTTCCAGCAAAGCATTTTGGTCCAAGCAACAAAAGCTCAACAATTATTAGTGGCTTAGTGATGGGGTTTCATGATCTCCACCACTTCAGTACTACCCACAATCCCTTTTGTGCTAGGGTGCTGAGAGGTAAATACTTTGGGGAGGGGGGGGGGGGGTATGGCTGCAAGGAAGAAGCATAACAACTCTTACTTTTGGCATGCCATCCTCATAGATCAGCTTTTGGAATTGAATTTGATAGAAATAACTGATGATGGCTCAACTATCGATATCTGCCATGATAAGTGGAATCCAGATGTTACGGATAACAAAACTATGTGCAAAAAACATAGTGCTCTAGATACGAAAGTCGGTAAGCATTAATTTTCATAGGGTTGCTTGGAATGAAACTGCTATGCAAGCCAACCTTCTTTTTCCATATGCCTTTTTATGTTAGGTGTATCATGTTCAGAAGCCTAGCTGAAGACCTTTGGGCCTAGGGGGAGGAGAAACATGGCATGTGCTCAGTTGGATATGCATATATGGCTTTAACCTTCTCGGGTAGGTTATATAATCGGCTTGTGGAAAAATTTACTCTCCCTTCCTCTGTGGAGGAGAACTTAATAGAGAAATTCTCTGAAAGTTAGCCGCTCCTCCAAAATGAAATGCTTCGGGTGGTGTGTGTTACATGGTTTCATGCTTGTACACGAAGTTCTCCATAGTAGGCATATGGGAGGTGAGGACACCTGTAATGATTGTGTAGCTGAAGATGAATTTGCATGCTCTCATTGAGTGCAGGTTTGCTCACATGCTCTGGGCTGCTTTGAAGGATCTCAGCCACATCAATCTTTCGGTGCTCCATCCTAAGACGTGGGTTGAGGACATTCTTAATAGCTTTGTCCGCCCTAAGGGTTTTGTTTGTGCCATTTTGTGTACAATGTGATCAATTTGGACATCAAGGAACAACCGGAGACATGCGAGAATCTCGTTGAATCTCCAAAGTGCTTGCATATGGGCCCTCAACACGACGCCTAACTGATATCTAGCTCCAAGGTGAGAAGTATGCACAAATCTTCCTCGTTGTTGGTCTCCTCTTCCTGCCAATTTTGTGAAGATCAATGTTGATGCTGATTTTAATTCTAACAACCTCTCGGGGGTGTGGCAAGGTGTCCCAAGATGTGATGGAGGAGCCTTCCTTCAACCCCACTCTATGAGTTATGATCGAATACATAATGCTCTTATGGCCGAAACTCTTGTTGTCGAGATGATGTATTGCTTTGCAAAAATAGATTGGAAATGAAGGTTATTCTTGAATCCGATTTTCCAGTGTTGATTGATTTGTCGAGGAGTAGGAAGGAAAACAGAGTTGATGTCTTGCACTCATGCTCCACATATAAGAGCATGTTGGAGATTTTTTTTTCCTTTCAAATGTGTTATGTAAGTTTTCTTGCAAATGTTGTCACTCATCTAACTACTAAACTGCTACTCCCCATTTTCAAATTAATTGAAGTTCTAACTTTGTCCTAAGTCAAACTTCTTTAAGTTTGACCAAGTATATACAAAATATATTAACTTCTAGAACACAAGTCTTATGTGATTCTATAAAGAATATATTTTTGTATTTCTGTATTTGGTGTTAGAATTAATGGGCTAGGCCCATGTGAAATTATGAAATCTCAAATAAATCTCAAAAGACTCATGTATAAATGGCAAGTGGTGGTGCTAAAGTTTCGTCTCATACCGCTAGTGGGGGGAATGTTTGACCTCTTTATATAGTGGGTTCTCCCCACCACACTTTTGTGATGTGTTGACGAGAGAAAGATAAGACCACATGCGCACGCTCACCTCGCCTCGCCTGACTGGGGTCGGGGAGGCGGGGGTGCGACATGCTCGTGAATGGCCTGTTGAAATCCGGCCAGTACCCTGCAGGGGCGCGTCTTCCTTTTGACGTTTTAATTTTTGATGCCTTGGCGGACAACTGGTCGTTTACTTGTCCGGTAAGTTCACAACTTGGAAACCAAGTTGGTTTGAGATCGTGATCGCGACACAATACCGTCTTGGTCCTCATATATATACTGCTTACCGGCCGTGGCTAAAGACACACCGAAACACCTAGGTTTTGCCTCAGCTCGCAACTTGCACCGCCATCATAGTCTACTCCATCCCGAATGCCGGCGTGCACACACGTGCGGGAGATCAGGTTTCAGGAACCGTTCGTCCTTGAGATCCTACACCAGGAGAGGACGAATTAGGTTTTTGGGAAGTGCATTGCACGAGTGCTCAAGTTAGTCACCATGGGTCGTCTTCCATCCAAGTCAGGCGGCACTACTCATCGTTGTCTTCAACGCCGTCTGCATCATGTCATGACCAATATTGTCATCAACAACGTCTCTCCAACAACAGCTATGGCTACTAACAAATAGTATGTGCGTCGTGATATGTTCATGTCTCAAATTATGGTTGTTGTTACATGCGTGGTGTTGTTGTGCATGTTTTTCTATTATAGTATGCTAGATTGTTGCATGCTAATTTCTGTTCTAGTCATGAATTATTTACTGAAATTAATCACGAATTTTCCTAATATTCCAACATTTGATGTTGCAGATCTTAGCACATTTCCTATAGATCTGATCAAACTCAAACAAGTTTGACGTAAGACAAACGTATACCTTCAATTAATTTGGAAAAATAGAGTACTAACTTCACAACAAGAGTGTGTGTGTCTTTCCCAAGTGAAAGGATCGAGAGGTCAATTAGGGGGCGGGGTGAATAGGAGACTACAAAAATTTAGCTTAACTTCCAATTTTAGGGTCAAGTGCAGATAAAAGTAAGTTCTCTAGATAAACAATCTACTGTGAGAAAACCTATATGGCAAGCAAGCTAACACACTAGATGAGCAATAGCAACAAGATAAATAGCAAGCCAACACAAGGCAAGTAAAGGAACAATTAAGAATAAATCACAAGCGAGTCTGAGACGCGGATGTATCCCGAAGTTCACACTCTTTGAGAGCGCTAATCTCCGTTGAAGAGGCGCTGAAGCCAAAGCTCCAGAGCGCCACCAAGTGGCTCACCCTAGTCTCGCTTTGAGTCACCCCCAACCGATGAGCCTCAAATCACTTTTTCCTCTATAAGGAGGTTTTCAATATTCTCAATGTAGTCATCGTGTTCGACAAGTGACTTTAAGATATTGCTAAAACGGGCAGAAGCCTCTACACAAAGAGTTTTCATGAAGTTCACTGAGTCATCCTCATCATAGTCCACACCATCATCATACTCATCCTCTAACTTTTCACTAGAAGAGTTGGGAGTGAAAAAAGGTGGGTTAGGGGATTCTGACTTTGCTATATATTACCTCTCCAACCATTAGCAGTTGTGCCCACATTATCCTCGTCTCTATCTTCGTCGTGTCGGACATGTACTCCTCATGAACAAGCGCCTTGTCATCTCTCCTCTTGATGAACTTGGATAATTTCTTCTTCTTGAGAATAAGCTTCTCGGACTTGTCTTCTACCCTCTCATAAAGAATAATCCGCAACAAAGTGTCGTGGACTATCATAATTGTAGCATTTTCTTCTCCCAAAGAATTTTCTCTTGAGATTCTTCCTTTTGTTTCTCATGGTGCCCGAATATTTTTTAATAAGAGGGTCAAGTTTTCTTCAAAGTCATTTGCCGGGCACAAGATATCCTCTTCTTCTTCATCACCTCTTTCTTTTCCAACTTCCACTCTTGAAGCATGCATAACCACCTTCTTGGTCTTCAAAGCAAATGTTGGAGCTCTTGGTCCCTCGAACAATCTCAAGGGTTTTCTTTGATTTGGTCTACAAAAGAGTATGAGTGGTGAAGGTAGCCACAGCTTTATCGGGAGTCATGGTCTCATAGTCGGGACGGTTGATGAAACATCATGACCGTAGTGTGATCACTCAAGACCATGGCCCCAATGAACTTGTCCTTGGTAAAATTATCACCCGCCCATGATTATTTTCTCAAATCCAACACAAGAATCTGGCTCGCTTGATCAGACGATGCCATCGTCGTCTTTGAATACTACATCCATCCGCGCGATCCCTATGGGCTGGATGCACATGGCATCACGGCTGGTAGAAGGACGACGGGCGATGCGGGTTGGTGACGTGGCGGCTTGTATGGCCACAACGATAGTGGTGTGCGACATTCGAACCACAACAAGGGTTTTGTACTCGTCTCTCCCATGTGTATGATGGGTTCACATGCTTTGTTGCTTGTATCATGGCGGAGTCGGAGCTGCT
The DNA here is from genome assembly GCA_039707655.1 of Elymus sibiricus. NCBI lineage: Eukaryota > Viridiplantae > Streptophyta > Magnoliopsida > Poales > Poaceae > Elymus > Elymus sibiricus. Next base: position 246,957,350 of record CM077664.1, on the reverse strand, counting down.
TGGCATCGTCTTAGCGGTGCGATGAGGGTGTGGCAAAGGATAGATCGTGGTGGTCGGGCACAAGCTTTGCATATCTCCCCTTCAAAGCTTGTCAATCTTAATCGCAGCTGCTGGCCAGCGTGCATGGGCTTGTAGTTGTTGCATCATTTCTTGTTTCGTCGTGTGAGTTTATTTTGTCTTAGCCGTTCCAGTGGCGCGGTGGATCTAGATTGACTAGATTGTGGGCGGTTGTACTTAAAGCTCTAGCCTTGTTTTTCCAAATTAACCGGGCAACATTCTTATTATTATTTTTACTTTTTTTGCGAATGGGCAACATTCTTATTAATGCATAGTGTTTCAAAGAAGTACTACCTGTGACCTAAAACGTCTTATAAAAGTTTACAGAGGGAGTAGAAACCAAGACTCTTGCATGATAGTCCAGTTTTCCCCCGTCGGCTCTTGCATGTTCTTCCCTTTAGCAGGTTCAACAACTGCACCTGATTGCCTCGCTTCGGCTCACTGCTCACAAAAGGAAGAAGAAGATTGCCTATTCTGTTTGGCAGCGTCTTAAGGCTATGGAATCAAAACGCATAATATTTACCACCAATTCAAACAGCAGGTTCGTACTCAGGAGGCCTACTCAACTACTTTGTCATGCTTACTACAACCTATAGTAAGTAAATGTGATCAAGGGTAGAAGAGCTTGGAGTAGAGGAGTTCGTTCCACGTGTCCTGGAGTCCCGGGAGGCACCAGTGGACGCAGTCGGCGTAGGTCCTGGGGTCGGCCACCTGCTCCGGCGTCAGCGGGTTCCACTGCTTCTTGTAGATGGACGTGTGCGCGTCCTTGCGGTACATGGACAGCTGCGTGACGTTGAGGAACGTGAGCGGCACGTCGGCGCCGTCGCCGTCGAGGATCTCCCTGATCACCCGCATCACGCTCCGCCGCCCGTCCGTGCCCCAGTACCCGGCGTCCTCGATCATCGCCGTCTCGTTGTAGCAGTTGCCCCCCGCCGCGTCCCCCCAGTCCTGGCTCTTGCCGTGGGTGGGCGACATGCTGGTGAAGAAGACCCTGGTGGTGTTGAAGTCCATGTTGTCCCTGACCCACTGCAGCATGTCCCGGAACGCCATGCCGTAGGCCTCCTCCGTGGACACCCACACCGCGTCCTCCTCCCTGGCCTCCGCGATCGGCCCGTTCATGACCCTGAAGCGCAGGCCGGTGCACCACCAGAGGTAGGTGTTGAAGACCAGGACGTCGACGCCCTCCCAGTGGCGGCCGTGGTGGGCGATGGAGCCGTTGCGCACCATGCGGTCGGAGATCTTGTGCACCACGGCGTCGTCCGCGTTGGACTGCAGCAGGAAGGGCGCCCAGTAGAACTCCACCGTGGCGTTGTACTCCCTGGCGGTGAACACGGTGTGCTGCTGGTCGGGGGACATCTCGAAGGACTTGGCCTCCGGCGACGGGATGGCGGACTGGAGGAGGCACACCATGGACGTGAACTGCCCGCGGTTCAGCGAGTCGCCCACGAACATCATCCGCTTGTTCCGCAGCGTCTCCAGCATCTGCGTCGGGTTGAACCTGCGCATGCGGCGGAGAGAGGTTAGTTTAGAAGAGGAGCCCGATAATGGCGGAAGAATAGAAAAGATGGGAGACGTACGCGGGGAGGGTGCAGTCGTGCGGCTGCCATCGCCAGGACTGGTAGCCCCTGTCGGGGCGTCCCTGCGCCTGGCAGGTGAGCTGCGGCTGGATGTAGGGGCACTCCTCCTCCCGGTACAGCGGGTGCGCCTCCTCGTCCCGCACCCAGCTCCCCGAGAACACGTCGCACTCCTCGTCCTCGTCCTCGTCGTTCACCGCGAACGCCAGCCTCCCCTGCCACCTCTTCTTCTTCCTCTTCCACCCATCCTCCTCCACCCCTGATCCGTCTTTTTTTGGAAAGATCGATCAGTACGTCCATATTGCACGCTGCTGGCAACAAGTTAATACTGCGATCGATCGTGATACTTACCGGGCGGCTGCTGATGCTCACGGTTGACGTCGACGTCGAGGTGCGCAGAATGTCGACCAGCTCGCCGGCCGATGAGCGCCGCGAGCTCTTCTCCGTAGAGGAAGGAGAAGAGGAGCATGAAGAGCAGCGACAGCAGGATGAACGGCGACAGACGCGCCTTCTTGGCGACCAGCGAGAAGGTGGCCGCGGCGGCGGCGGCCGAGGATGAGGGGTGGAGAGGCGCCTTCACCATCCCTGGTCGATATGATGATCCCCTGATCAATATCTCATTGCTTGCAGAATGCGGAGCTGCAAATAAGATTTGAGCGTGATGATGGTGGCAGCAGTGCAAAGTTCCATAGTGGGGGACACATTATATAGGCTGATTCAGTTGCCACCATGAGATCTTCACCGTTGCGAGGTCGCTGTCTGGGAGTGCCTCGGCCGGTGATAGGAAATGCCTTATTTTTCTCTCTTTCGCCGAGGAAAGATAAGGAAGATCCTTCTAAACTGTTTGTGCGCGGGGCAGGTGCGGGGGTTGGCGCGGATCACATGTTGAACCCATTAATCCTTTCGAAACTCATTAATCCCAAAAGCAAGAGCAACTGAATGTCTGAACTGGGTTCTCACTCAGTGCCTATTGGCAGGTTCGGCACCAGCCTGTAACGAGAAGACATGTGTACTGACATGCATGCACCAACAAAAGTGCATCAATTCAAGCGTGTTGGCCTGTTTCATCGGTGATCCTGCTGCTGATCTGCACCTATTTATGTACTGTACTGTACCTTCCTCCTCGCTGTACCCTATATCTACAGGAACCCATACCAACTGTCAGGTAGTCTATCTGTGTTGTTGTACCACCTATCATCTAGTAGTGTCAAAAACACTCTTATATTATGGGACAGAGGGAGTATCTACGGTCTGAATCCATCCTAAACAAGTAAACAAGGCTTGCACAACAAGTGTAACTCTGAGTAACCTCTGACTACAAGATGAAATGCATTTTGTCTCTGCACCTGTGCACGAGGCTGCAGTCGAAACTAATCCACATCGAGACTTACAGAACAAGCGTGGTTGGTGATCCACACAGCACGGCGCACAGTAATGCTGATAAACCAACTGTTTTTTCTTGGATTCTAAGCCAAGAGAGCTGGAAAGAGCTGCTTCCTGCAGCCATCACATAATTCCATTACAACTAATAATTAACCCATCAGATGTACCTCCAGCTCCAGGTCATGTCAGAATGGTTGTTCTGATTGTTCGGTTGGACCAACAGGCATCATGTCCATCTTCTTTCCTCTTCACCTATTTATGTTGTTATTTTCTCATTTTCATTTTTCTCATGGTAACACTTCAGAAATACACAAGTTGGACCTTTTTAGAAAATGAAAAGGCTTACGCCCGGCTTTAATTATAACAGGTTTAATGCATGCCAGCAAAAAATATACTCTATTTTTTAATGTAGTTTTCAATTAATATTATTTTTGGTACGTATAACTTATATTTTATTAGTTAAAATCACAGTCAAAATATAGCCAAAAATACAAGGGGGGCTCGTAAACCAGGATGGAGATAGTAATTCTCATCTAGACGAGAATTAACTATGTCTTATCTAACTCCTATGCCGCTCGACCTTCACGCGCTAATATTCGTTTTTCCATGTCGGTTGCCTGGCTTATTGTCATGTTTTCCGTTTGTCTACCGGCGATGTTAGTAGTGAGGCTCGGCAGGGATTTTTACATGGGCAGCGTGTGTTTTGTGGGCTTTTCCCATTCGAATCAGATGGGTTGTAGGAGGGTTTGTCGGGAGAGTGACCCAAATCCATGTCTTCTTTTTACCCAGACGCTAAAAATTTGACATTAGAATTTTAAGGTTTCAGATCGAACGTTTTACCGTACGATTTTCTGACACAAATCACAGAACAAAGCCACTTCCACATTATCTTTTTCAAACGTTCGCGCTTACGTAGCAACCGAACAAACGACCGCCTGCTCGCTTTTCCCTTCATCCCCCTCACTGCCCCGCACTCGATGTTTTCCCCCATTCCTTATCCATTCATATCCCGAAAGTCTGGAGCAGCCCGACCACCAACAGACCTGGTCGGGGGAGTGCGGCTCGCCTGGTGGCGCGGTGGGGTTGGCGGGAGCGCCTGGTGTTTGGCGGCAAGGGGATGCGGCGTGGTGTCTCCTTGAGGACGAGGAAGCGGGCGGAGGCGACAACTCTGAGGCCAGCAAGGCTCAGCAGGGGCTGATACGTCTCAAACGTATCTAATTTTCAAAATACTTTTGCTATTGTTTTGGCCACTAATTTGCATGATTTGAATGAAACTAATCCGGACTAACACTGTTTTCAACATAATTGCCATGGTGTTATTTTTGTGCAGAAATAAAAGTGCTTCAAATTGGACGAGGATTTTTGTGGAATTATTTCTGAAAATAAGAAGACCAACGGAGCGAAGATGGACCCGAGGGGGGCCACCCCCTGGCCCCGCCAGGTGGCCGTGTTGGCCCCTCGTTCGCCGCCATACGTCGATTCCTTCGCCCATAAACCCCATATATCCCAGAAAAATTTACAAAAAATCCCGACGTGTTTTATGATACAGAGCAGTCACCACCTCCTGTTCTTCATTTGGAGATCGATCTGGAGTCTGGTTTGGGCTCCAGAGAGGGGGATTTGTCGTCATCGTCATCACCAACTCTTCTCCAACAACAATTCCATGATGCTCTCATCCATGTGTGAGTGATTTTTCTGTAGGCACATGGAGGTAGATGACAATTGGATGAGATTTCTTATGTAATAGATGTCAGATTTGTTAGGATTGATGCCTAGTATCCACTATGTTTTAAGATGGATGTTGCTATGACTTTATTATTGTTGATGCTTGACACTAGGTGAAAAAGCATGGTGCCCCCCACTAGTAGAAAACAGGGCTTTCGTTCTAGCCGGAAAGGATCAATAGTCCCGGTCGCGTTACGAACCGGGACTAATGTGAGCATTAGTCCCGGTTCGAGCGGCTAGGACGCCGGACGGGGCTCGGCTAGCTTTAGTCTCGGGTCAAACGCAACCTTTAGTCCCGGTTGGAGATACCAACCGGGACTAAAGGGGTTGCGGCAGGATGCGGCCGGTGCGAACCCCTTTAGTCCCGGTTGGTGTCTCCAACCGGGACTAAAGGTTAGACCTTTAGTCCCGGTTGGAGACACCAACCCGGACTAAAGGGGTTGAGGCTTTAGTCCCGGTTGGTGTCTCCAACCGGGACTAAAGGTTAGACCTTTAGTCCCGGTTGGAGATACCAACCCGGACTAAAGGGGTTTTGAAAGTTTCTTTTCTGTTTTTCCATTTGTTTTTTGTTTTTAGTTTCTGTTTTAAATTGCTTATATCTTTTACGATATTTGATGTTTTTGAGTGATTCTTTTTTGCATTAGATTCAAAATTTTGTCTAGTTTCTGTTTGTGCCATTAGTTTTCAAATTTTCATTCAAATTTGCTTCAAACCCTAGATTGTGAATAAATGAGTTTCAAAATAGTTTTTAATTTAATATTTTTTGCTCCTAGTCACATGTTAGATTGTTGTCACAGTAAGATTTATTTGGTTATTTTTAGAATAATTTAAATTAGGATTTTAATTAAAACAGTACTATTTTGCTTATATAGTTGTTTTAGTCATTTAATTGTTGTTTTTAATTATTTTTAGTTAGTTCTTTCTGTAGATTTTAACATGTTGTTGTATGCTTCTGTTAGACAACAGTAGATAAAATTTTATAATTAATTAATATTAATTTTGCTACTGTTTTGTATTAATAGTTGTTTAGCCTTTAATTATAGTTGATAGAATTAGTTTTGCTATATTAAAAAGTAATTCTTTTTGCCACTTTAATATAATTAACTTTAGTTTCTGTTGTTTGATAATAATTTAGTTTTTGTAATTAGTTAATATTGCTTTATTGCTATGTTAGTTGTTTTTAATTTCTTATGATTATAACTAGATTTTTATAATAGTTTTTAATTAGTTCTTTTTGCTAGTTATTAATTTAGTGAAATACTTTCTGTTTATTTATGAGTTTAGTATTTTCCTTGCTGTTATGTTTCAATTAGGACAAAATTTATTTTATTTTTTGTGTGTAGTTTCCTTAGGAGGTTTTCTTTGGATTTCCTTGACGAATAGTTCTATCAAGTTATTTCTGAGAGTGATATTATCTTCATTAACTATACCAGGCAAGTTCACTTTGACCATACTTTTCATACCTATGTTTTTATTGCATTTAGTGACACCTTTTCAACTTTCCTCCAGTAGTATATTGAATCTTGTAGTTGAGTAGAAACATGAGGTAGGAACCCACGCCCATGTTACTAAGCCCGGGAACGTGACTCTGGCTTGGTTAACCTTAGTTGTGACTCTGGCTGGGACGGTGCTAGCAGATGTAGTCGACGGTAGGATTGGATGGACACCAACCCGGACTAAAGGGGTTCTGAAATTTTCAAACTCTACCCCCCCCCCTATCGCCATTTCAGTTTTGAAAAAAACAAAAGAAAATGATAAAAACTTCAAAAATTATATTCCTTCGAGATGTAGTTATGTTACTACATCTACTAGTTAGGAAAATTAAAAAACATAAATTTCGACATGTTTTGCAAAAAAGTGTTATGAAAAAGTAAAACGGCTATAACTTTTGCATACGATGTCGAAAAAAAACGTATAATATATCAAAATGTTCAGCACGAGAAACCGGTTCCGATTTCAACGGCCATAGGCCATTTTGCAAATTTTTAGAATCCTCAAATTCCGAAAGGAAAAAAGCTATCCTCAAATTTAAGTTTTTTCAAATTTTTGGTCAAATTGTGGTCAAACTATGGCCAAACTACTTATTCAATAAATATTAGTGTTACTAAATAATTATTCTTTTTTAGAATAATAGTTTCAAACTCAAACGGTGAAACGTGTGACATCATGCTCAAGTTCAACTCCTAAAATCAAATAACAGCAGTTGCTGCAACTGGACAGACATTGTATATAGTGATTCAGGGATTCACCATTTTATACCTGAGCTAGTACCAGATCAACAAATTATAACCATTTTATCAATGAATCCAGATCAGGCACTTGTGCTTAGCCAAACATAGAAAGCTCATTAGTTCTCATCCTAATCACATCACCAAGAAGCAATTGATTCCAGCATATGAGAAATAATTTTAAAAATTAATTTTATTTAAAAAAAATGATGTCATATTTGGATTCCTCGCATTTTTCTGATAATAATGCATATATTATTTGTCGAATTTCTATTTACAGATTTAAAGATATTAATTATGCCATATTAAATGAATAAATGGCAAAAAAATGAATAAAATAATATTATTACTTATTTTATTTTCATTGAAATTCAATATTATTATTACTTATTTTATTTTAATAATTGTTTGGAATTCAAAAAATTAAATCATGTGACATCAAGACCTAAGGGTTAATAGGATTGATAGCTTACTATTGTCAGGAAAACAACAAGTGCAGACTTGGAAACTAGGGAAAATAGAACTGGGAAATTAAGCGTGCTGGGGCTGGAGTAGTGAGAGGATGGGTGACCGGTCGGGAAGTTAGACGATTTGGAATGAGTGCTCCACGCTGGAGCGGCGAGGAGGGGTGATTAGAGATTAAATTGTCAAATAATTCAAAGATTTGAAAATCGGAAAAAACTTAAAAAATCAAAAAAATTACAAAAAAAATTCAAAAAAAAATTCAATTTTTTTTCCTTTAGTCCCGGTTGGTAACACCAACCGGGACTAAAGGTCCTCTAGCCCCGCTCCAGATAGCGGCCACGTGGAGGGCCTTTAGTCCCGGTTCGCAACACAACCGGGACTAAAGGGGTGGGCCTTTAGTCCCGATTGCGCAGTCCCGGTTGGGCAACCAGGACTAAAGGCCCTCCCGAACCGGGACTGATGGCCCATTTTCTACTAGTGCTCATGTTTGGTTTTGGTAATTGATGACAATCCTTATGGACTAATGGTTGCTTTGAGTTATACTTTAAGGTTTGTCCATAGGCAATGCTTGAAGACCATATGTTGGCTTCAAGGTTGAAAGAAGAAGATTATGTGTTGACCAAGGAGTCATTCAAAGATTGGTCATGTGAGGATTGAGCCTATTGCAAGCATGTCTTGAAGAAGAAGATTGCGTGAACATTCATGTTTACCTTCAAGACATCATCTTTATGAAGAGAAAAGATAAGATACAAGGTTGATCAAGACCAAGTACAAAGAGTAGATTCAAGTTGATCAACACACAGAGCGTAGAAGATGTACCAAGTGGGATCAAGTGATCTCATGGTATGGTAAGCATTGTCCATTACGCTTTGTGTACTAACCCATGATCATGTGAGGTTTCTTTGTGGGGTCGGGTGTCGGAAGCTGGGCTTCGGGGACCCTGGTTCGAACTCTGGGGGCTAGCTCGCTACCTAACGACTCGACGGTGACCACGGCGAGACTACGGCAAGCGGGACACGACGAGAGCGCACACACACACAGGGCACGGCAGGGACACGAGAGCTACCCAGGTTCGGGCCACCAAGCGGTGTAAAACCCTACTCCTGCTTGTGTTTGGGATTATTGTGGATGAGAATGCTCTCGCGTACAAGGTGGAAGAAGGTGGAATCGATCCCACTCTACGGTGGCAGCACTGCCCCTTTTATAGCTGCCTTGGTCCTCTTCCCCCGAAAAATATTGGCGGGAAGGGTTGCCACACAACGGCAGTTTGAAGGGGGACAGGCGCCTAGTCTTATCCTGACAAAAGATGGTCTTCGCCTGCAAAGAAGCTATCCATGACGCGTTGGTGGGCTCGGCGGTGACATCTGCCCTGGCGCGCCTTGTCATCTTGGTCTCCTTGCACCAAACAGGCAAGCCTTGGGACTTGCTTTGTGGGAGGGCAGCTAGCGCCGCCCCTTTATCACCAAAGAGGAAATCCTCCCTGGGCACACCTGCTGGTATGGCTCCTGTCACTGTCGTCGTCCTGCGCGGGTGCATCACCCACGTGGTGGGCACATGACCGCACAACCAGCGCCAAGCGGCTCCTCACGCGGGTGGCCTCGGGAGGCCGCCTCACGAGGGGGGGGGGCTCACGAGGCAGCCTGCCGCGGCTGGCGATCTTTGGTGGGTCCGCCCCTTGTGGAGGGGGTCCTCGTGAGGTCGGCGCCTCGTGAGGTGTCTCGCTTCGCGACGGCCACGGCTGGGCCGCCTCTTGGGCCTTGCCAGGCGTTGCTTCCTGGGCTGCAGGCAGACGGCCTGTGGTACCCTGGTTCCCACTGGGCCGACAGTAGCCCCCGGGCCCGCGACGCGCACGTTTCCGCCCGTTGGGAACGAAACGGCGCAGGGCCTAAGTAGACTGCCGGGCCCAGGTAGGGACGCGTGGCGCACGATGGGACGTGGGACACCCCCACTTCCCCCACGACGCTTGGGTAACCGTCCTCGCTGCCATAAAACAGACCCACGCGGGGCGCAGCGTCATCATTGCTTTCCTCTGCTCCCTCTCGCCTCCCTTGCGCCCGACTCCTTGCATCCTCCTCCTACTCTCGCTTCCGAAGCTTCCTCGCGCATCCATGGCGCCCGCCGGCAAGAAAGGCAAGGCGGTGGCCGCGGCCCCGGCGACGACGGCCTTGGAGCTGGCCCTGCTGCGATCCACCATCGTTAATGAAGAGGGGCTGGATAAGGTACGCCCAATGACCGCCTGCGACCACAATGATTGGAAGGCGACGCGGATCTGGCCGGGCACGCGCCCGTCGCGCGATCTGGATGCGACGACCTTTCCCTTCTACATCCACACCATCTTCGCCGGCCTGGTGGCGCCCTTCTCCCACTTCTTCTGCGCCATCCTCGCCCACTATCAGATCATCACTTGCTACTTGTAGACTGCGTTGGTATTTCCCCGAAAAGGAGAGGATGATGCAGTATATTAGAGATAATTATTTCCCTCAGTTAAGAACCAAGGTTATCAATCCAGTAGGAGAACCAAACAAAATTCCATTAAGCGCACCTGCACACACAAGAGCAAACACTTGCACCCAACGCAAATAAGAGGGTTGTCAATCCTCTTAGCAGTTATTTGCAAGGATTAAATCTTATAGAGGTAAATAGATAAACTAAAATACTAATTAAAATAAAAGTAAATAAATTGCAGCAAGGTATTTTTAGGTTTTTTTATATATGATAAAGTAGACCCGGGGGCCATAGTTTTCACTAGAGGCTTCTCTCTCGAACACATAGCATACGGTGGGTAAACAAATTACTGTTGGGCAATTGATAGAAAAGCAAATAATTATGACGAATTCATGGCAATGATCATGTATATGGGCATCACGTCCGAGACAAGTAGACCGACTCCTGCCTGCATCTACTACTATTACTCCACCCATTGACCGTTATCCAGCATGCATCTAGGGTATTAAGTATGAAACAGAGTAATGCCTTAAGCAAGATGACATGATGTAGACAAAGTAAACTCAAGCAATATGATTAAACCCCATCTTTTTATCCTTAATGGCAACAATACAAATACGTGTCATGTCCCCTTCTGTCACTGGGATTGAGCACCGCAAGATTGAACCCATCACAAAGCACCTCTCCCATCGCAAGAGAAATCAATCTAGTAGTCCAAACCAAATCGATAGATCGGAGAGAAATACAAAGCTATAATAATCATGCATAAAAGAGTTCAGAGAAGACTCAAATATTTCTCATGAATAATCTGATCATAAACTCACAATTCATCGGATCCCAACAAACACACCGCAAAAGAAGATTACATCGGATAGAACTCCAAGAACATCGAGGAGAACATGGTATTGAAGATCAAAGAGAGAGAAGAAGCCATATAGCTACTAGCTATGGACCCGTAGGTCTGTCGTAAACTACTCACACATCATCGGAAGGGCAGCAAGGTTGATGAAGAAGCCCTCCGTGATCGATGATGTCTACTACACAACTTATTCTTGTAGACTCGTGTTGGGCCTCCAAGCGCAGAGGTTTGTAGGACAGTAGCAATTTTCCCTCAAGTGGATGACCTAAGGTTTATCAATCCGTGGGAGGCGTAGGTTGAACATGGTATCTCTCAAACAATCCTGCAACCAAATACAAGAAATCTCTTGTGTCCCCAACACACCCAATACAATGGTAAATTGTATAGGTGCACTAGTTCGGCGAAGAGATGGTGATAAAAGTGTAGTATGGATAGTAGTATAGGTTTCTGTAATCTAACAATATAAAAACAGCAAGGTAGCAAGTAAACAAAGTGAGCACAAACGGTATTGCAATGCTTAGAAACAAGGCCTAGGGTTCATACTTTCACTAGTGCAATCTCTCAACAATGCTAACATAATTGGATCATATAACCATCCCTCAACGTGCGATAAAGAATCACTCCCAAGTTCCTATTAGCGGAGAACATAAGATAGAAATTGTTTGTAGGGTACGAAACCACCTCAAAGTTATCCTTTTCGATCGATCTATTGAGCTATTTCTATAAGTGTCACAAACAGCCCTAGAGTTCGTACTAAAATAACACCATATGATACACATCAACCAACTCTAATGTCACCTAGATACTCCAATGTCACCACAAGTATCCGTGAGTTGATTATACGATATGCATCAAACAACTTCTTAATCATAATATTCAATCCACACAAAGAACTCCAAGGAGCACCCCAAAATTTCTATAGAAGAAAAGATAATGAAAACGTGCATCAACCCCTATGCATAGATTACCCCAATGTCACCTCGGGAATCCGCGAGTTGAGTGCCAAAACATATATCAAGTGAATCAATATAATACCCCATTGTCACCACGGGTATTCATATGCAAGACATACATCAAGTGTTCTCAAATCTGAAATATTCAATCCGACAATAACGAAACCTCAAAGGGAAAAGATTCGATTCATCACAACAAGGATAGAGAGGGAAGAAACACCATATGATCCAACTATATTAACAAAGCTCGCGATACATCAAGATCGTGCCAAATCAAGAACACGAGAGAGAGAGAGAGATAAAACACATAGCTACTGGTACAAACCCTCAGCCCCGAGGGTGAACTACTCCCTCCTCGTCATGAAGACCGCCGGGATGATGAAGATGGCCTCCGGTGATGATTCCCCCCTCCGGCTGGGTGCCGAAAAAGGGTTGTAGATGAGATCGTGGAGGTACAAAGGCTTGCGGCAGCGTAAAAACTCATCTAGGTTAACTTTCAGGGGTTTCTGAATATATATGATTTTTTTGGCGCTGGAATCACGCGAAGAAGGGCCACAGGGGGCCCACGAGGCACCAGGGCGCGCCTGGGGGGTGGCGTGCCCTGGTGGCTCGTGGATCCCCTGTGGGTCTTCTGGCCTCCTCCCGAAGCTTCTAGTGTCTCTTATGTTCCAGAAAAAATCGTCAAAAAGTTTCGCTGCATTTGGACTTCATTTGATATAGATTTTCTGGAAAACCAAAAACAAGCAGAAAACAGCAACTGACACTGAGCACTAGGTCAATATATTAGTCCATAAAAATCATATAAAAGCCATATAAAAGTGCACCAAAATCATACAAAACTATCATAAACATGGCATGAATACTTCATAAATTATAGATACGTTGGAGACGTATCAGCATCCCCAAGCTTTATTCCTGCTCGTCCTCGAGTAGGTAAATGATAAAAGAAATAATTTATGAAGTGTGAATGCTAGCATAGTGCATAAGTTTGATCAATGATAATTTCAATCACTTTTTGTAGCATCATTATATATCATAAACAGTAGCTCATCTCATAAAACTTCTCATGATCAAGTAGCAAGCTATTCACATGTTAAAGTATAAACCATAAACTTTCTTGAAAACTAACAAACTATGTTCTCAGTCATCAAACAATTGCAATTCATCGTATTTTCAGGAAGGGTCTATGTAAGAGCTTTGATCTAGCAAATTTCACATACTCAACCATCATTTAGTCTTCCATGATTGCTGACACTCAAAGCATAATTTTAGAACAAACCGTTTCAGTCAAACACATAGGAAGATAGGGGCTTAATGTTTTGCCTCCCAACTTATTTATCTCATGGATAATGTCAACAATAATAACTCACGATCACCTATATTCAACTGGATATATGTGCCTGGATCTTTCCCTACCACATAATGTTTGCCAACTAAAGAATAAATAGAGCGGAATAGGGATGAACATTAATGACTCTTGCATAAAAGTAAATACAGAAAAGTAAAAGATAGGCCCTTCACAGAGGGAAGCAGAGGTTGTCATGCATTTTTTGTTGTTGGATGTCAAGCCCTTAATGCAAAGGAACGTCACATTATATTGCCCCTTGTGATAGCAACCTTTATTATGCAGTTCGTTGCTTTTATTTCTTTACCATCACAAGTTCGTACAACGCTTATTTTCCCTTGCAATAAAAGATCATACATATTTTAGGAGTAATTTTTATTGCTTTTTGCACCGATGACAACTTACTTGAAGGATCTTATTCAATCCATAGGTAGATATGGTGGACTCTCATGGCAAGAAACTGGGTTTAATTGTTTTTGGATGCACAAGTAGTATCTCTACTTAGTATGCATTTTTGGCTAGCAAAAGATCCTAAGCAAGCACCACATGTTAGAGGATCCAGGACAATATAACTTCTATGTGAATATAAACAAACATAACTCATTACGTTGTCTTCCTTGTCCAACGTCAACTACTTGATCAAGCTTGAAAATAATTAATGGGGGCTCACAATCATAGAAGATGTCCAAGATATTATATTTATATGTGAAATTTCTCTTCCTTCAAAATTCTTTCATGAATTGTTCAAGTGACCAATGCTATGTTTGTTAACTTTCAATAAATTTTATCACTTATACTTCTTGTATGTGAAGTCACTACCCCCCATGGGACAAGCATATGAAGCATATAAAATTTCAACTTTATGATATTCAATTCTTTCACAATTTACTCATAGGATATAAGTGAAGCACAAGAGTAAATGACGAACTACTCCAAAAAGATATAAGTGAAGATCAAATGAGTAGTTAAGTAAATAGGTAGCTATGTGAGGACTCTCTCTCATTTAAAAATTTCAGAACTTAAGTATTTTATTCAAACAGCAAAGAAAACAAAATAAAATGACATTCCAATGGTAGCACATATCATGTGAAGAAGCAAAAACTTAGGCTCAACCAAAACTGATCGATAATTGTTGATGAAGAAAGGTGGGATGCCTACCGGGGCATCCCCAAGCTTAGATGCTTGAGACTTCTTGAAATATTATATTGGGATGCCTTGGGCATCCCCAAGCTTGAGCTTTTGTGTCTCCTTAATTCCTCTCATATCACGGTTTCTATAAATCTTAAAAACTTCATCCACACAAAACTCAACAAGAACTCGTGAGATAAGTTAGTATAAATCAACTCAAAACCTTAACATTATCTACTGTAGGAAATCACAAAAATTATAATTAAACATTTCATACTAAATTCCTCTTCATATTTAATACTCCTATCCTCAAATAGAAACATTAAACAAGCAAACATATGCAAACAATGCAACTATAACAGCAATCTGCCAAAACAGGACAGTCTGTAAAGGGTGAATATGAATTCATACTTCCCTAACTCCAAAAATTCTGAAAATTTACCACGTGACATAGGACTCATGCATGCTTACTGTGTAAAAATTTCAGATTTTTATCATGTACTTACTATTCAGGAATATTTTGAACATAACAGAAAACTTTCTGTTTTCAAACAGCAACACATGAACTTGCAAACTGAGCATGGTAAAGGCTATAATTGGCATTTTATTAAACTAAAAGACACAAAACATGATTATTGATAGCAGCAAGCAAATATCAACAGAAGAAAATGACGCTCCAAGCAAAACTCATAGTATGTGATGAATAAAAATATAGCTCCAAGTGAGGTTACCGATAATGTTGAAGACGAAAGAGGGGATGCCTTCTGGGGCATCCCAAGCTTAGTTGCTTGGGTCTTCCTTGAATATTACCTTGGGGTGCCTTGGGCACCCCCAAGCTGCCTTGGGCATCCCCAAGCTTAGGGTCTTGCCACTCCTTATTCTCCTCATATCGATATCTCACCCAAAACTTGAAAACTTCAATCACCCAAAACTTAACGGAACTTCGTGAGATATGTTAGTATGATAAAAATAAATCATCCACTTAGGTACTGTCAAGACAAGATTCATAATTATTATCACATAATTCCTACTGTATTCTATCATTTCCACAATTTATATTACTCAATATAAGCTATGGAAACACTAAAACAAGCAAACTATGCATCGAAAATAGAATCTGTCAAAAACAGAACAACATGTAGTGAGCGATTTAAAAACCATACTTATGTACTTCCACAAATTCTGAAAAATTAGTACAACGTAAACAATTTGCAACCCAATACTGTGTAAAAATTTCAGAATTTTTTCACGCTCCAGTACAGAATATAAATTCCAGCACTGGACACAAAAGTTTCTGTTTTTGCACAGAATCAAATCAACAAGCATCCACACTATCCCAAAGGCTTTACTTGGCACATTATTGAAAGAAAACATATAAAACATGATTACTACAGTATCTTAATCATTTGAACACTCAAAAACAGTAGGGATAATTATTGGGTTGTTTCCCAACAAGCACTTTTCTTTAATGCCTTTTAGCTAGGCATGATGATTTCAATGATGCTCGCATAAAAGTAAAGAATTGAAACACAAAGAGAGCATCATGAAGCATATGACTAGCACATTTAAGCCTAACCCAATTCCTATGCATAGGGATTTTGTGAGCAAATAGTTTATGGGAGCAAGAATCAACTAGCATAGGAAGGCAAAACAAGCATGACTTCAAAACTTTCAACACATAGAGAGGAAACTTGATATTATTGCAACACCTACAAGCGTATGATCCTCTCTCATAATAATTTTCAGTAGCATCATGAATGAATTCAACAATATAGCTATCACATAAAGCATTCTTTTCATGATCCACAAGCATAGAATTTTTATTACTCTCCACATAAGCAAATTTCTTCTCATCCATAATAGTGGGAGCAAACTCAACAAAATAACTATCATGTGATACTTGATTGGAATAATCCAATTGAAAATTAAAATCATGATGACAAGTTTCATGGTTATCATTATTCTCTATAGCATACATGTCATCACAATAATCATCATAGATAGCAACTTTGTTTTCATAATCAATTGAAACCTCTTCCAAAATAGTGGAATCATCATTAAATAAAGTTGTGACCTCTCCAAATCCACTTTCATCATTATAATCATCATAAATAGGAGGCATGCTATCATCATAATAAATTTTCTCATCAAAACTTGGCGGAGTAAAAATATCATCTTCATAAAACATAGCATCCCCAAGCTTGTAGCTTTGCATATCATTAGCATCATGGATATTCAAAGAATTCATACTAGCAACATTGCAATCCTGCTCATCATTCAAATATTTTATGCCAAACATTTTATTGAATTCTTCTTCTATCAATTGAGCACAATTTTCCGATCCCTCATTTTTAAGAAAGACATGATAAAGACGAATAATATGTGGCAACCTCAATTCCATTTTTTTGTAGTTTTGTTTTATAACCAAACTAGTGATAAAACAAGAAACTAAAAGATTCGATTGCATGATCTAAAGATATACCTTCAAGCACTCACCTCCCCGACAACGGCGCCAGAAAAGAGCTTGATGTCTACTACACAACTTATTCTTGTAGACTCGTGTTGGGCCTCCAAGCGCAGAGGTTTGTAGGACAGTAGCAATTTTCCCTCAAGTGGATGACCTAAGGTTTATCAATCCGTGGGAGGCGTAGGTTGAAGATGGTATCTCTCAAACAACCCTGCAACCAAATACAAGAAATCTCTTGTGTCCCCAACACACCCAATACAATGGTAAATTGTATAGGTGCACTAGTTCGGCGAAGAGATGGTGATAAAAGTGTAGTATGGATAGTAGATATAGGTTTTTGTAATCTGAAAATATAAAAACAGAAAGGTAGCAAGTAACAAAAGTGAGCACAAATGGTATTGCAATGCTTAGAAACAAGGCCTAGGGTTCATACTTTCACTAGTGCAATCTCTCAACAATGCTAACATAATTGGATCATATAACCATCCCTCAACGTGCGATAAAGAATCACTCCCAAGTTCCTATTAGCGGAAAACATAAGATAGAAATTGTTTGTAGGGTACGAAACCACCTCAAAGTTATCCTTTCCGATCGATCTATTGAGCTATTTCTATAAGTGTCACAAACAGCCCTAGAGTTCGTACTAAAATAACACCATATGATACACATCAACCAACTCTAATGTCACCTAGATACTCCAATGTCACCACAAGTATCCGTGAGTTGATTATACGATATGCATCAAACAACTTCATAATCATAATTTTCAATCCACACAAAGAACTCCAAGGAGCACCCCAAAGTTTCTATCGGAGAAAAGATAATGAAAACGTGCATCAACCCCTATGCATAGATTACCCCAATGTCACCTCGGGAATACACGAGTTGAGTGCCAAAACATATATGAAGTGAATCAATATAATACCCCATTGTCACCACGGGTATTCATATGCAAGACATACATCAAGTGTTCTCAAATCTGAAATATTCAATCCGACAATAACGAAACCTCAAAGGAAAAAGATTTGATTCATCACAACAAGGATAGAGAGGGAAGAAACACCATATGATCCAACTATATTAACAAAGCTCGCGATACATCAAGATCGTGCCAAATCAAGAACACGAGAGAGAGAGAGAGATAAAACACATAGCTACTGGTACAAACCCTCAGCCCCGAGGGTGAACTACTCCCTCCTCCTCATGGAGACCGCCGGGATGATGAAGATGGCCTCCGGTGATGATTCCCCCCTCCGGCAGGGTGCTGAAAAAGGGTTGTAGATGAGATCGTGGAGGTACAGAGGATTGCGGCGGCGTAAAAACTCATCTAGGTTAACTTTCGGGGGTTTCTGAATATATATGATTTTTTGGCGTTGGAATCACGCGAAGAAGGGCCACAGGGGCCCACGAGGAACCAGGGCACACCTGGGAGGGTGGCGCGCCCTGGTGGCTCGTGGAGCCCCTGCGGGTCTTCTGGCCTCCTCCCGAAGCTTCTAGTGTCTCTTATGTTCCAGAAAAAATCGTCAAAAAGTTTCGCTGCATTTGGACTTCATTTGATATGGATTTTCTGGAAAACCAAAAACAAGTAGAAAACAGCAACTGGCACTGGGCACTAGGTCAATATGTTAGTCCATAAAAATCATATAAAAGCCATATAAAAGTGCACCAAAATCATGCAAAACTATCATAAACATGGCATGAATACTTCATAAATTATAGATACGTTGGAGACGTATCAATCGATTCCCCCTCCGGCAGAGTACCAGAAAAGGCCTCCAAATGGGATCGTTGAAGAACAGAGGCTTGCAGCGGCGGAAAGGTTTTCTCTTCTGTCTTTTTGGTATATGGGGAATATTTGAGAATTTATAGCGTTGGAATTAGGTCAGGAGGGGCAACAAGGGGCCCAGAAGCCTGGGGGGCGCGCCCTACCCCCCTGGGCGTGCCCTCCAGGCTTGCCGCCTCCTCGTGGCTCTTCTGGTCTTCTCCCGAAGCTTCATGGGTCTCTTCTGGTCCAGAAAAAATTAATCCAAAGTTTTTTTCTCATTTGGACACTTTTTGATAATGATTTTCTGAAAAGGCAAAAACAAGCAGAAAACAGCAACTGGCACTGGGTTAATAGGTTAGTCCCAAAAAATGATATATAATGGCATATAATTGCATATAAAACATCCAAGATTGATACTATAATAGCATGGAACAATCAAAAATTATAGATACGTTGGAGATGTATCAAGCATCCCCAAGCTTAATTCCTGCTCGTCCTCGAGTAGGTAAATGATAAAAACAGAATTTTTGATGTGGAATGCTACCTATCATGTTTCATCATGTAATCTCTCTCTTACGGTATGAATAATAAGATCAGAATGATTCAAAGCAATAGTCTATAATTTGATATAAAGACAACAATACTCAGGCATACTAATAAACAATCATGTCTTTCAAAATAAAAATGCTAAAGAACCTTATCCCCACAAAATCATATAATCCTGTCATGCTCCATCTTCTTAACACAAAATATTTATCATGAACAACCCCGGTTTTAGCCAAGCAATTGGTTCATACTTTTTAACGCGCTTCAGCTTTTTCAACCCCCACGCAATACATGAGCACAAGCCATGGATATAGCACTATGGGTGGAATAGAGTGTGGTGGTAGAGATAAATAAGGAGAAGTCAAAAATAAGAAGATAGTCTCACACCAACGAGGCTAATCAACGGGCTATGGAGATGCCCATCAATTGATGTCAATGCGAGGAGTAGGGATTGCCATGCAACGGATGCACTAAGAGCTATAAGTGTATGAAAGCTCAACATGAAAACTAAGTGGGTGTGTGATACGTCTCTGTCGTATCTACTTTTCCAAACACTTTTACTTTTGTTTTGGACTCTAATTTGCATGATTTGAATGAAACTAACCCGTACTGACGCTGTTTTCAGCAGAACTACCATGGTGTTGTTTTTGTGCAGAAATCAAAGTTCTCGGATTGGGACGAAACTTTTTGGAGAATTTTTATGGAATATATAAAAATTATTGGCGCAAGAATCAATATAAGAGGGGCCACCTGTTACCCACAAGGCAATAGGGCGCGACCCCCTCCCCCTAGGGCGCGCCCTATTACCTTGTGGGGCCCACAGGCGGCCGTCTGACCTAATTCCAACGCTATAAATTCTCTTTCCCCGAGAAAAAAATAGAAGAAGAAGTTTCATCGCGTTTTACGATACGAAGCCACCGCCACCTCCTGTTCTTCATCGGGAGGGCTGATCTGGAGTCCGTTCGGGGCTCCGGAGAGGGGGATTCGACGCCGTCGTCATCATCAACCATCCTCCATCACCAATTTCATGATGCTCACCACCGGGCGTGACTAATTCCTTCGTAGGCTTGCTGGACGGTGATGGGTTGGATGGGATTTATCATGTAATCGAGTCAATTTGTTAGGGCTTTGATCCCTAGTATCCACTATGTTCTGAGATTGATGTTGCTATGACTTTGCTATGCTTAATGCTTGTCACTAGGGCCCGAGTGCCATGATTTCAGATCTGAACCCTTTATGTTTTCATGAATATATTTGTGTTCTTGATCCTATCTTGCAAGTTATATGCACCTATTACGTGTCATGATCCGCATACCCCAAGGTGACAATAATTGGGATTCTTTCCGGTGATTGCCGTAGTTTGAGGAGTTCATGTATTCACTGAGTGCTAATGCTTTGTTCCGGTTCTCTATTAAAAGGAGGCCTTAATATCCCTTAGTTTCCTTAAGGACCCCGCCGCCACGGGAGGTTAGGACAAAAGATGTCATGCAAGTTCTTATTATAAGCACGTATGACTATATACGGAATACATGCCTACATTACATTGATGAATTGGAGCTATTGTGTATCGCTCTAGGTTGTGACTGTTATATGATGAATATCATCCAACACAATTATCATCACCGATCCAATGCCTACGACTTTCTCATATTGGTTTCTGCTAAGTTACTTTGTTGCTACTGCTTTACACTTGCTACAAAATTGCTACTGTTATTGTTGCTACTGCTATCAAAACTATCATATTACTGTGCTACTAAATACTTTGCTGTAGATATTTTATCTCCAGGTGTGGTTGAATTGACAACTCAACTGCTAATACTTGCAAATATTCTTTGGCTCCCCTTGTGTCGAATCAATAAATCTGGGTGAAATACTACCCGCGAAAACTGTTGCGATCCCCTATACTTGTGGGTTATCAAGACCTTTTTCTGGCGCCGTTGCCGGGGAGCATAGCTCTATTTGTTGTGTCACTTGGGATTTATATTTGTTGATCACTATGAAGAATCTGAAAGACACTAAGACCAAGATCGTTCCCTCTAAGACGAGGGAAGGTAAGGAATTGCCATCTAGCTCCGCACTTGATTCACCCTCTGCTTTAAGTAAGCTTGTGACACCACCACCTGCTATTCATTCTGATATGTCGCAAGTTATTGATGATACTACTTCTGCTATGAATGATACTTATGATGATGCTAGTACTATGCTTAAAAATAATGTGCCACTTGGTGAATTTCTTGATGAACAAATTGCTAAAGCTAAAGAAAATGAAAATGTTGAAACTCTTGAAAACTATGATTTACCTATTATGCCTAGCTCTCCTACTAGAGTTGAATCACCTGATGAACATGTCTTTGATAGGGATACGGCTAGAGCCATTCTTGCTTGTAATGATAGAGATGAAGTTATAAAAAAATCTTGCTGAAATGAAAGAAAAATCTACGAGGGAGAGATTGAAATATGATCCTAAGTTTGCTACCTCTCCCATATTTGTTACTGATAAGGATTATGAATTCTCTGTTGATCCTGAGTTAATTACTTTGGTTGAATCTGATCCTTTTCATGGTTATGAAACCGAAACTGTTGTGGCGCATCTTACTAAGTTGAATGATATTGCCACCCTATTTGCTCATGAGGAAAAAAAATCGCTATTACTATATTCTTAAGTTGTTTCCTTTCTCATTAAAGGGTGATACTAAGAAATGGTTCAATACTCTTGCTCTTGGTTGTGTGCGTAGTCCCCAGGATATGATATATTACTTCTCTGAAAAATATTTTCCTGCTCACAAGAAACAAGCTGCTTTACAGGAAATATTTAACTTTGTGCAAATTGAAGAAGAGAATCTCCCTCAAGTTTGGGGGAGGCTTCTCCAATTACTTAATGATTTGCCTGATCATCCTCTTAAGAAAAATGAAATACTTGATATCTTTTATAATGGACTAACCGATGCTTCTAGGGACTACCTAGATAGTTGTGCTGGTTGTGTTTTCATGGAACGAACTGTTGGACAAGCTGAAGAACTATTGAATAATATATTGAAGAATGATAATGAGTGGACACTTCCTGAACCACCACCTAAGCCAACTCCGAAGAAGAGGGGTATTCTATTCCTCAGTCCAGAAGATATGCAAGAAGCTAAGAAATCTATGAAGGAAAAAGGTGTTAAAGCTGAAGATGTTAAGAATTTACCACCTACTGTTGAAATACATGGCCTCGATATCCTAACACAGGTAGTGGAGGTAAATTCTCTCACTAGATTTGATGAAGGTGATATTCCGTATAATAAATCTGCTAGTCAAAGCCTGTATTAATTTGATAATTACATCATTAAACAGGAACACTTTAATATGTATGTTAGCAATCAACTAAAACGGAATGCCATCATGATTGAACGCTTGAGTGATTTGATGTTTAGAATTGCTAATGATGTTAAATGCTTGAGTAAACATGCTTATTTGGTTCAGACTCAGCTAGAACAAATAGCCAAGTCACAAAGTGATTTGCTTGATGAGATGAATAATAAAAAGAATGATCATGATGTTAGAGTTGTTACTAGAGGAGGTAGAATGACTCAGGAACCTTTGTATCCTGAAGGTCATCCTAAATGAATTGAACAAGATTCTCAAAGAATTAATATTGATTCACCTAGTCCATCTAAGAAGAAAAACAAAAAGAAAAATGATAGGACCTTGCATGCTCCTAGTGAACCTGAGATAGAAAACCCTCCTGAGAATCAAAATGATGCTTCTATTTCTGATGCTGAGACACAATCTGGTAATGAACATACACCTAGTGATAATGATAATGACAATGATAATGATAATGATAATGAAGATGTTCATGTTGATGCTCAACCAGATAATGATGTAGAAATAGAACCTACTATTGATCTTGATAACCCACCTCCTAAGAATAAAAGATATGATAAAAGAGACTTTGTTGCTAGAAAACATGGACAGGAAAGAGAACCATGGGTTCAAAAACCTATGCCTTTTCCTACTAAACCATCTAAAAATAAGGATGACGAAGATTTTGAGCGCTTTGTTGAAATGCTTAGACCTGTCTTTTTGCGCACTCGCTTGATTGATATGTTGAAAATGTCTCCCTATGCTAAATATATGAAAGATATTGTCACTAATAAAAGAAAGATACCTGAAGCTGAAATTTCCACCATGCTTGCAAATTATTCTTTTAAGGGTGGAGTACCTAAAAAGTTAGGAGATCCGGAAATACCTACTATACCATGCTCCATTAAAAGAACTTATGTCAAAACTGCTTTATGTGATTTGGGAGCCGGTGTTAGTGTTATGCCTTTCTCTTTATATAGAAGACTTGATTTGAATAAGCTCACACCTATTGAAATATCTTTGCAAATGGCTGATAAATCCACTGCTATACCTATTGGAATTTGTGAGGATGTTCCCGTTGTTGTTGTTGCAAATGTTACTATTTTAACGGACTTTGTTATACTTGATATGCTCGAGGACGACAACATGTCGATTATCCTTGGAAGACCCTTTTTGAACACTGCAGGGGCTGTTATTGATTGCAATAAAAGCAAGGTCATTTTTCATGTCAATGGTAATGAGCATACGGTTTATTTCCCGAAGAAACAAACTTCAGTGAATGGTATCAATTGTATTGAGAAGGTTTCGATAATCACTATTGGGGAATTCAAATTTCCTCTCCCTACTGTCAAAAAGAAATATGAAATTTTTATTGTTGGGGAGATGCATATCCCCGTTGAGGTAACTTAGTGTTATACGAAAATTCTTCGGTTTCATGTCATTCGGAAATAGTTTGTTAATAAGACTTGATCAACCTTATTAATGGATTCTTTTTGAAGGGCATGTGGTCGATGAATTTAGTAAGCACAACTTTCTGTAATCTTAGTTTGCTCTTTGTTATTTTTAGTTTAATCAAATAAAATGCCATGATTATCCTGTTTTCTGAATTATTCGTGCAATAAAAAAAGGCCCAAAAATAAAAGTGCTTAGAATGCAATACAATTTTGACATGATTTTTTCTGGAATATATAAGAATTTTTGGCACTGAAAACAACTCAGGGGGGTGCACCTATTGCCCACAAGGCAACAGGGCGCGGCCACCCCCCTAGGGCGCGCCAAGATTCCTTGTGGGTCCCACAGGGACCCACTCACTTATCCATTCAGCCCACTTCATCTCCTACCTCCAGAAAAAAAATCCATGTAGCTCTCTCTCTCTCTCGTGTTCTTGCTCCCAAACCTGAGATTTTTGATCTCTTTGCTCGGAGCTCCGTTTCCAAAACTGTTTTGAGGGATTGCTCCTTGGTATGTGACTCTCCCATTGCTCCAATTAGTTTTTTCTTTAGTGGATTATATTTTGCATGAATTGCTGCTATTGGTGCTACTGAAAATGAGCTTGCATGTTAAATTCTTTGAGTTCTAAGTAGTTTGAATGCTTGATATAGCCTCTAGGCACTTGTATGAGTAGTTGCTATCAATCTTGTGAAGTTTTGTTAACATCTTTTTGTGGTCCAAATTTTTTTAGAAATTTGTTCGTAGGGATATGAACATTTTTAGAAGGAGTTCCTCAAGGAGGAGGTCCTCCGAGGCATCAACGAGTGAAAGCCACGCACGTCAATCGTACGTGGAACCAAGGGCAAGTTCGGTGCGAGGTGCCGAAGCAAAATCGTGTCGATGGCCGTGCACTGAGTTCATGCTAGGTGCAGGCATTAAGGAAGAATTTGACCAGTATATTCACAACACCGAGCTCTCCGCCTTCATCGCAGATAAGCCACCACAGCACTACAACCTTACTCATTCATTCACTCAAAACTTTGAATATCATCCGCACACTTCTAGAGTTTTATTTCATCTCTATGATAGATCTTATGCTATGTCTCTAGAAGTGTTTTGTGATGTATGCAAAATTCCATTTTGGGGTTCACTTAGCGAATCGCGTCAATCTGAATATGAATTGTTTCTCAATAGCCTTTGCAATGGTGAGAATAGGGGAGTTACGCAAGCTAGGATAAAGAGCATTCACTTTCCCGCTATTCGCTACTTCGCACTTTTTAATGGCAAATGCATTGTTGGTAAACAAGACTGTAGTGCACTTTGTGCTCCTGACCTGAGCCTTATTCATGCTTCTTTAACGGGTAGCGGACACTATAATCTTGGGGCCATTGTTGCACGTAGGTTGCACCGCAACTCAGGTAATGGTGATTTATATGGAGGAATTTATGCCTCCCGAGTAGCTGCAAGGCTAGGGGTCTCGCCCAGGCCTAATGATCCTCTTTTACCTGATAAATATTTGAATTTTGAGGCAATGCAGAACCATGAGTTCATTAAGCGCAACACTCGCATTTATGATTATAACTTGATATTCAATAAATATCGTTCTGTGTTTGTCGTTTTGCCTGCTCCCGCCCTCTTTGATTTTCAGAACAAATAGAGATATTTTCTTCATGAGAGTGAGGTGCACGAGTACAATGCGGTAGTTGAGGCTGCCCGTCTGGCTGAGGAGGTGGCTCAGAACGCCTCTACGAGCTACCACTTCGATTATTATCCAGGACAGCCATGACAGTAGACCAAGCTAGGCCAAAAGCCTAAGCATGGGAGAGTATGTATCTCTCACCGATATTACATTCATGTTCACACACTCATTCCAGTTGTCGGTGTTCATACTTTTTCATTGTATATCCATGTTAGTTTTATTTTCGTTTTCTTTTCGTGTGTTTGAAAAACTTCGAAAACCCAAAAATATGTCTCGCTTCTTTTCGGTTTTTCCTTCTTGTTTGTTAGCCAGTAGTATTAAAAGAAAATCCAAAAAGATTTCTCGTTTCTTCTTTTGCTTGTTGGGAGTTCTTCCGTGTGAATAGTTTTTCTCGCTCTTTGTTTTTCTTCTTTAATTTGCTTTCTTCAGAAAAACTAAAAACTCCAAAAATATTTCAGTGTGTTTCTCTGAATTTCTTTTCTTTTCATTGAGTTGTAGTAGGGAGAAGACCACGATGAAAATGTTGAGTGGCTCTCATATGCTTTATTGCCGACCTAACAAAGAGCCAATATTACTTTGTCTTCTCCCTTGAATAAAATGTTTGCAGATTTCAGCTTAGTCCACGGCACACTTGCACTATTATTATTTTCACATCATTTGGTCATGCAAGTGAAAGGCAATAATGACGATGATTCGATGAAGTGACTGTGGCAAGGAAAAGCTGGTATGAACTCTTCTTGTTTTTGTTTTTGAAAATATGTTTAACTCGGTATCCATGATTAAGCATATTATGAGTAAACATGTTTGTGATGACAATTAGAGATTATAGTTGCTCATGCCATGCTTAAGTAGCTAGGAGTGGATAATGATTTATCTTGGATGTCAACATGCATTAAAATGGTTATGATGTAGTATGTTAATACGGTATCATCCTCTGAATGTTTCAAGTGGCTTGACTTGGCACATGTTCATGCATGTAGTTGATTCAAAACCAACATAGCCTCCACGATATTTATGTTCAGGGTGTCTATATCCTACTCATGCTAGTATTCAATGTTAATTATTCTCAATGCATGATCATGACCATTTTCGCTCTCTAGTTGGTCGCTTCTCAACCTATTTGCTAGCCTTCACTTGTACTAAGCGGGAATTCTACTTGTGCATCCACAATCCTTAAACCAAAGTTGTTCCATATGAGTCCACTATATCTACCTATATGCGGTATTACTCTGCTGCTCCAAGTAAATTTGCATGTGCCACCTCTAATCATTCAAATAAACATCCGTTTTGTGTGCCCGTACCGCTCATGGAGAGACAGGGGGCGGTCAGTATCTTCCATGCTAAGCGGGTTATTCTCAGATGAGTGTTTATTCACTTGTCATTGCACGAGAGAGGCTGGTATTTGGGATGCCCAGTCCTATGCTCAAAATCGAAAATATATAATGCAAACAAACTCCCCCGGAAAGTTGTTGGTATGGAGGGCACCCGAGGATTCGGCTAGCCATGGCTTGTGCTGGTATGGTGGAGGGGGAGTAAACTTTACCTTTCCGCTTGGGAACCGCCTATAATGTGTTTCGCATGGAAGATATTGAAAACTCTCGGTCGTGACGTTGACAGGAAAAGTACACCTCCCTAAATTAGTTTTCATCTCTGATTTAAGCTTCGAGCTCTGGCACCACTGCAAATCCCTGCTTCCCTCTGCGAAGGGCCTATCTATTTACTTTTATGTTATTTTACTTTTATTGTTGAGTCACACCTTCTTGCACTAAGCGCCAATCCTGAGAGCACTATTGTCATCCTTATGCATTGAGTATAGTTAATGTTATGTGCATCATGACTGGATCTCTTCTACCCTGAATTACAATGTTTAGTCGTTGCTTGAACTTTGGAGGTGCTCTGCATTTATGTTTTGCGGTCCCAGAAAGGGCTAGCGAGATACCATGCTATCATATTATATCATGATTGTTTTGACAAATTGTTGGCATTTGAGATATGTTATTATTGCTCTCTAGTTGATTATGCCATTGATATGAGTAAATGTAGTTTTTCAGTGTTATTATGAGCATGGTTAGTTCATGATTTTTGCTGAAAACCTGGGTACTATTTAAGCTTATATACGTATACAAGAACAAAAGAGTTCGTAAAAGTTTTTTCTTTATCAATTTCAGTTTGTCAACTGAATTGCTTGAGGACAAGCAATGAGTTAAGCTTGGGGGAGTTGATACGTCTCCGTCGTATCTACTTTTCCAAACACTTTTGCTCTTGTTTTGGACTTCAATTTGCATGATTTGAATGAAACTAACCCGGACTGACACTGTTTTCAGCAGAACTACCATGGTGTTGTTTTTGTGCAGAAATCAAAGTTCTCGGATTGGGACGAAACTTTTTGGAGAATTTTTATGGAATATATAAAAATTATTGGCGCAAGAATCAACAGAAGAGAGGCCACCTGTTGCCCACAAGGCAACAGGGCGCGACCCCCCCTAGGGCGCGCCCTATTACCTTGTGGGGCCCACAGGCGGCCGTCTGACCTAATTCCAACGCTATAAATTCTCTTTCCCTGAGAAAAAAAATAGAAGAAGAAGTTTCATCGCGTTTTACGATACGGAGCCGCCGCCACCTCCTGTTCTTCATCGGGAGGGCTGATCTGGAGTCCGTTCGGGGCTCCGGAGAGGGGGATTCGACGCTGTCGTCATCATCAACCATCCTCCATCACCAATTTCATGATGCTCACCACCGGGCGTGAGTAATTCCTTCGTAGGCTTGCTGGACGGTAATGGGTTGGATGAGATTTATCATGTAATCGAGTCAATTTGTTAGGGCTTTGATCCCTAGTATCCACTATGTTCTGAGATTGATGTTGCTATGACTTTGCTATGCTTAATGCTTGTCACTAGGGCCCGAGTGCCATGATTTCAGATCTGAACCCTTTATGTTTTCATGAATATATTTGTGTTCTTGATCCTATCTTGCAAGTTATATGCACCTATTACGTGTCATGATCCGCATACCCCAAGGTGACAATAATTGGGATTCTTTTCGGTGATTGCCGTAGTTTGAGGAGTTCATGTATTCACTGAGTGCTAATGCTTTGTTCCGGTTCTCTATTAAAAGGAGGCCTTAATATCCCTTAGTTTCCTTAAGGACCCCACCGCCACAGGAGGGTAGGACAAAAGATGTCATGCAAGTTCTTATTATAAGCACGTATGACTATATACGGAATACATGCCTACATTACATTGATGAATTGGAGCTATTGTGTATCGCCCTAGGTTGTGACTGTTATATGATGAATATCATCCAACACAATTATCATCACCGATCCAATGCCTACGACTTTCTCATATTGGTTTCTGCTAAGTTACTTTGTTGCTACTGCTTTACACTTGCTACTGTTATTGTTGCTACTGCTATCAAAACTATCATATTACTGTGCTACTAAATACTTTGCTACAGATATTTTATCTCCAGGTGTGGTTGAATTGACAACTCAACTGCTAATACTTGCAAATATTCTTTGGCTCCCCTTGTGTCGAATCAATAAATCTGGGTGAAATACTACCCGCGAAAACTATTGCGATCCCCTATACTTGTGGGTTATCAGTGTGCATCCAACTTGCTTGCTCATGAAGACCTCGGGCATTTGAGGAAGCCCGTCATCGGAATATACAAGCCAAGTTCTATAATGAAAAATTCCCACCAGTATATGAAAGTGACAAAATAGGAGACTCTCTATATGAACAACATGGTGCTACTCTGAAGCACAAGTGTGGGAAAAGGATAGTAACATTGCCCCTTCTCTCTTTTTCTCTTATTTTTTTTGATGGCTCTTTTTGGCCTCTTGTTTTTTCTTTTTTTTCTCTTTTTTTTTTAATTTTTCGTCCGGAGTCTCATCCCGACTTGTGGGGGAATCATGGTCTCCATCATCCTTTCCTCACTGGGACAATGCTCTAATAATGATGATCATCACACTTTTATTTACTTACAACTCAATACTAGAACAAAAATATGACTCTATAGGAATGTCTCTGGCAGTGTACCAGGATGTGCAATGATGCTAGTGTAACATGTATAAAAATGATGAACGGTGGCTGAGCCACAAATACTATGTCAGCTATATGATCATGCAAAGCAATATGACAATGACGATGTGTGTCATAAAAACGGAACGGTGGAAGTTGCATGGCAATATATCTCGGAATGGCTATGGAAATGCCATGATAGGTAGGTATGGTGGCTGTTTTGAGGAAGATATAAAGAGGCTTATGTGTGATAGAGCGTATCATATCACAGGGTTTGGATGCACCGGCGAAGTTTGCACCAACTCTCGATGTGAGAAAGGGCAATGCACGGTACCGAAGAGGCTAGCAAATTGCGGAAGTGTGAGAGTGCGTATAATCCATGGACTCACATTAGTCATAAAGAACTCACATACTTATTGCGAAAGTTTATTAGCCCTAGAAGCAAAGTACTACTATGCATGCCCCTAGGGGGGAGGTTGGTAGGAGTTAACCATCGCGCGCCCCCGGCCGCCACACAAAGGAAGACAATCAATAATAAATCATGCTCCAACTTCTTAGCATAACGACAGATCATACGTGCATGCTTCGGGAATCACAAACCTTAACACCAATCTTCTTACTAAACCACAATTATCTACTAATACCTCCCACATATTACCATGTTAATATCGCAAAACTATTGCAAAGAATCAAACTTATCATATTCAGTGATCTACATGAAAGTTTTTATTATATCCCTCTTGAATACCTATCCTATCAGGACCAAATTCATAACCCATGCATATTAGCATTGCTATTCATTAGAATCTCAAAAAGATATAAGTGAAGCATGAGAGTGCAACTATTTCTTTAAAATATAACCACCGCCGTGCTCTAAAAGATATAAGTGAAGCACTAGAGCAACTGCCTAGCTCAAAAGATATAAGTGAAGCACATAGAGTATTCTAACAAATCACGAATAATGTGTGTCCCTCTCAAAAAAGGTGTGCTCAACAAAGATGATTGTGACAAACTAAAAAGCAAACAAACTATATCACAAGACGCTCCAAGTAAAACACATATCATGTGATGAATAAAAATATAGCTCCAAGTGAGTTACCGATAGATTGTAGACGAAAGAAGGGATGCCTTCCGGAGCATCCCCAAGCTTAGACGCTTGAGTCTTCCTTGAATATTACCTTGGGGTGCCTTGGGAATCCCCAAGCTTAGGCTCTTGCCGCTCCTTATTCCTTTGTCCATCGTAGTCTGACTCAAAACTTGAAAACTTCAGCACACAAAACTCAACAGAAACCTCGTGAGATCCGTTAGTATAACAAATAAATCTTAAAATTTAGGTACTGTTGTAAATTGATTCATATTTAATATTGGCATAATGCTACTATACTCCAACTTCTCCATGACTCATACCCCCCGATACGATTCATAGATTCATCAAAATAAGCAAACTATGCAACAAAAACAGAATCTGTCTAAAACAGAACAGTCTGAAAAGATCTGAATTAACATCATACTTTTGTAACTCCAAAAATTCTGAAAAATTAGGACAACGTGGAAAATTCATATATAAATACTGTGTAAAAAATTCAGAATTTTATCATTCTCTAGAAAAAAACCAAAATTCCAGAACTGGACACAAAAGTTTCTGTTTTCCAACAACATCTATCATACTATCTTCCAAATCATCCCAAAGGCATTACTTGGCACAAACACTAATTGAAACATAAAAATACAATCATAACAGAGGCTATAATTGTGTAAACACTCAAGAATAGAAAGAAAAAGCAAAAGTTTATTTTATTCATTGGGTTGCCTCCCAACAAGCGCTATTGTTTTATGCCCCTAGCTAGGCATAATGCATATTTTCAAGTGTTGTCATCCTTAGTTTTGACATCCTTAGGTGTGTGATTTTCAGGAGGCTTTTCAAAAACAATGGGGAACACATCATCAACCAAAATTTTAGGGTCATTAAGGCTGCTTTCTTCAAACCCTTGTTGGTTCCCTTTTACAATCCAAGAGTACTTCTGATTAATTCCATTAAAAACTTGTTGGATGATATGTAGAGGAGGAACTTCTTTTTTAGTATTTTCATTAAAAGCATGGTGATCATGAAAAACATATCTCAACATATATTCCTCATTATATAAAATTTCATCTATCACAGGATTTCTTGGCTCATATTACGGAAATCAAAGATCTCTTTAGCTTCTCGTACTATGTAATGAAACTCATTCATAAGGATAAGAGTAGCTATCTTTTTAGCTTTATGGTTATTTATAACCGGCAACTCATAAAACAATCTTTGCAAGGTAGGGTGAGTACGGATAAATCTTCTTTCAAGTTTAAGAATGAGTGCGGAGATAGCCTCCCCATAACTGTTGGTTCTTTTAAGAATTGGAGTGTCATTACAAACCAAAGTTTCCGTGCAATTAAAGAACTCTTGAATAATGTTTTTCCCTATGACATTTCCACTCCCTACTACAAAAAATTTTGAGTCTAAATTTGAGGGAATTTCTATCTTAGGGATTTTACCATCCTCACTTTTTTCAATGACAAACTCAGACATTGTGGCAACTTCAAGCAAAGCAAGCAAACTAGCAAACAGGCAAATAAAAATATTTTTGTAGTTTTGTAAAAAAAATTAGAAGTGACGGAGATGAAAACTAGAGGCAAATGCAAATAAAAAGCAAATAAAATAAATGCAAGTGGATGATAATTTGTGCGAAGGTACTTGGTAATTTTGATGATGTCTCCCCGGCAACGGCGCCAAAAATTATTCCTGCTACTTGTAGACTGCGTTGGTATTTCCCCGAAGAGGAGAGGACGATGCAGTATAGTAGAGATAAGTATTTCCCTCGGTTAAGAACCAAGGTTATCAATCCAGTAGGAGAACCAAGCAAAATTCCGTTAAGCGCACCTGCACACACAAGAGCAAACACTTGCACCCAACGCAAATAAGAGGGTTGTCAATCCTCTTAGCGGTTATTTGCAAGGATTAAATCTTATAGAGGTAAATAGATAAACTAAAATACTAATTAAAATAAAAGCAAAGGGGACAGAGGACAGCCCTGTCGAATACCTCGACTACTATTAAAGTGAGCAAATGATTGTCCGATAATGATAACAGAAAAGGTCGCTGGGGATATACAGGCATGAATAAGATTAATGAAATGACCATGCAGCCCTTTACGTTGCAAAGCCGAGGTGATGAAATGCCACTCTAACCTGTCAAAAGCTTTTGCCAAATCTATTTTGATCATAAAATCCTGACTATCCCAAGAAGATAGAGAGAAAGAATGAGCAATTTCTTGAGCAACAATGATGTTGTTTGAAATTCGTCTACCTTGAATGAAAGCTTGTTGCGGGGGATGCACATAGTCGGGCAAGTGGTTTTTTAAACGATTGGCAAGAGTTTTTGCAATAAGTTTGTAAATCACATTACACAAGCTAATTAGCCTATAATCAGAGGGTAAATGATAAGCCAGTTTTTTTCGAATGAGGGCAATGTGAGTGTCATTGAGATGGGCTGGAAGTATACCTGTGAGGTAGAAATTGTTAATCAAAGTAGTGACATCATCCCCTATCCAGCTCCAGGCCGCCAAGTAGAAGGCTACATTGAAGCCATCCGGTCCCGGCGATGCATTCTTTTTCATAGATTTGAGTGTCTCCCAAATTTCCTGCTTACATGGGATTGAGTTTGTGAAATCTTGTGTTTCATGAGGAAAGGTTATGCTTGGCAGTGTCCTGTCATTGTTAGAGCGATTCGACCAAGTTGCATGTCCACCCTCAACATGCAACACGCCCGACTGAGTTGCATATCCACCATCAACATGCAACTTGCCCTCCACACCTACCTAATTACATGTCCATCCTCGATGCGTAACTTGGCCCTACCTGGGCTAGTTGCATATCCAGCTTTGACACGCAACTCGCTCGACCCGGTTGCATGTCCACCCACGAAGCAACTTGCCTAATCCCCAACTCAATTGCATGTCCATTATGGAGACACAACTTGCCCAACCCAGTTGCATGTTCAGTATCGACACATAACTCGGCCAACCCAGTTCCTTGTCCACCATCGACACTCGACTCGCTCGACCTAGTCGTATGTCCACCATCAATACGCAACTCGTCCCGACCTGCTCCAGTTGCATGTCCACCCTCAACATGCAATTTGCCCCGGCCCCGGCCTAGTTGCATGTCCACCCTCAGTTTCTTTCCTTTTTGTTTCTTTCCTCCATCATGCAAACTTTTGTATTTCAAAAATGCTGACGTGTTTAAAAAAAATTCATCGTGTATTTACAAAATTTTCATCATGTATTTTCAAAACAATATTCGCGTCATTTTTAAAAATGTCCACCGTGTATTTTAGAAAAAAAACGTGAATCTCATAAATGTTCAGCATGCATTTTTCAAAGAAAGTCATTGTGTATTGTAAAAATATGTCAACAAGTTTTTTTTAAATATATGGAAGCTTTTTAAAATTGCATGAACATACATTTTCTTCCGGTAATACATTACCATATTTTCACTTTTCTTTTTTGTAAATGGAATATGCATAAAACTAGTGAAATAGTTTTTCTCTCAAAAGTTAAACATTTTTTTAGTCTCTCAAAAGATATATATAGAAAAGAAATTTTTCATACATATGTTTTTTGGCTCATGCGCGCGCACAGATGCGTGGTTTTTTTTTTTGTTAGAACGAAGAACGAACACATGTGGTGTTCTTTTTTTTTTTTGAGAAACATGTGGCATCTGTGCTAGAAAAGATCAAACAATAAAATAGACTAGAAGGCCCAGTATAATAAGTGCATAAAGCCCCCAAAAAAATTCGTAGGCAGCCCAAAAACCAGGCCCAACACGATCACATAGATGACTCAAACCAGGAGGGGGAAAATTGTCTCAAAAGAAAAGGAGAAACAAACTTTTTTTTAGATGAAAAAGGAGAAACAAACTTTACTAGTGTTCTCGCAGCCTGGTGCACATCCCTGTTCAACATTCGGCTCAGCCATTTAACATTTTTTTCTTAGTTCGAACCGTACGCCGTGCGCGCCAAGTTCCTGTTCGGTCAGTCCATGTGGTTTTTGTTCTCACCAGTTTTATGAACCTTCTAAAAGGATCCACCATTTTTTTCCTTTTCTTTTTTTTCATTCTTTCTCAAACTCCCAAACTTGTTTCAATATCCTGAACTTTTCTTAAATTCATGAACATTTTTTCAAATACATAATCATTTTTTAAACTTTTGAACTTTTTCACCACGTACTTTTTTCAAATTCATGAACGTTTTTCAAACCCATGATTTTTTCAAATCTGTAAACTATAATTCGAATCCGTGAAATCCATGAACTTTTTTCAGATTCTTGAATGTTTTTCAGATTCACAAAAAATTTTCAAATCGGTGAACATTTTTTAAAAAAAAATTATGACTTTTTTTAAATTCATGATTTCTTAGAGTTTATGAACTTTTCTCAAATTTGTGAATTTTTTCAAAATTTTGAACTTTTTTTAAAATTCACAAACTTTTTCCAAATTTTGTGACATTTTTTGAAGTTCATGATTTCTTTTTGTGAAATTTCACGATTTTTTTCAAACTTGCGGTCATTTTTCAAATCCACGAACTTTTTTTTAAATTACATAAAAAAATACCGCAAACTTTTTCCAATTTCTTTTATATTTTTAAAAGTGAACCGTCAACGGTCGACTCCACTTGGAAAACTTATGCACTTCTCTCTTGAGTACCGGTATCACGAAGGAGAAAAGGATCGAGGCGTGGCAAGAGAGTGAGTTCGACTAGTCAATGGTCAATTGGCGACCGGTGAACCATCACCTGATCGGAAGGTAGCCAGGCGAGTGGGCGAGCAGCTCGGCCCACCGGCCCACGAGAGAAGGAACACGAGAGCGCCGG
Organism: Elymus sibiricus; assembly: GCA_039707655.1. Lineage (NCBI taxonomy): Eukaryota > Viridiplantae > Streptophyta > Magnoliopsida > Poales > Poaceae > Elymus > Elymus sibiricus. The sequence continues at coordinate 246,922,011 of CM077664.1, read as the reverse complement.
TTTGTTAACTGGCGTAATGGGCGCTGACTAGGAGCACTCGACAACCAAAAAAAAAACGACGGCAACAAACAAAACACAGCAAACGACCGACTGACCGAGTATTGCGCCGGATGCGCGCGATGCGTTGGATCAGGCGTGATCATGCGGCACAATGCGCTTCCCCAATGTATCTGCATCGATCCCCTCCTTCCTCCTCTGCATCTTTCTTCTTTCTATTGAATCCAGCGCAACTCCGAACTAGTCGACCCCGCAGCACCGGCGGCGCCGCTATGGCCCTCCCCAGCTGATTCCAAGCAGGGGCGGCCATGGCATGCGAGCTCTCAGAATGGGTGACTACCACATGACTGCGTGGGACAACTACTGCGGGCACGTGCTGCAACCGCTGCGACCACGTCCTGGGGGCAGCAACGATGGTGTCCGCGGTGACTGAGGATGTGTGACTATGAACTGCGACAAGGATGCTGACTATGAACTGCGACAAGGATGCTGGAACCAGCAGTGCGGTATGCTACTACCGATGAAATGCTGGAACCAGCACCGGCGGGGAGCTGCGAGCTGCGGCCGTCCATTGAATGAAAATTCAACGAAGATGGGCATATGCTACAACCATGCTGGAACCAACAGCCAGCGGTGGTGCGACGGCATCGGCGACAAATAAGCACCGACGCCCATGCTTCGCAGGAAAGGAGACGGATGCCAGCGGAGGTCGACGGGGGGCGAGGCGTGGCGGTGCTATGGTCCCGCAGTTTGGTGGGCAGCGAAGGTCGACGCGGTGGGGACGCCACGGTATTGCGAGCGGCGCCGAGTAGTGTTTTTTTGGGGGGAGGGTGGGGGGGGGGGGGGCGAGGAAGGGGATGAAGAGGAAATCGGACGGTTGCGCGACCCCAAATCGAACGGTGCGTGGTGCGACCAACCAAAATTTACCGGCGCCTATCACTCGCCATAACAAAATCACATCAAGATACTGTAAAAAAAACATCTAGATGTGCCCTAGTCAAGTCCATTAACAAATTAGGTTTCTCCAGCTGCGTGGTACCACAACTTCTTCCCTCCATAGCACGCTCTCGGCTTTCATCCCAGCTATTGGATGAGATCTTCCATCTCAAGAAGTACCGAGCGTTGTTCGGAGTAATTTGAGACATTTAAATTCAAAATTTTGAAATCCCAAACGTAAAGAGGAGAAGGTTCCCGGACCACCCCCATTGTTCGACATCATTATTAACAGTAAAGATGAAGATAAAGAAACATGTGGGCTATGTCAGGAGCATACGCCTCCACATCTCTTGCTGAGAAACACAAGCAGTCAAAGATTCCATTATCATTTAGGACAGAGGTGATGAAGCCGACAATTAACATGCTGGTGCCCACAATGCAGTGTCAGTTTTTTCATTAAAATGAAACTTTCTGAACCAAGTCAAATGAAAGTAACTGTTCACTCAGAAGAAATATTCATCATACAACAGGGAGGCAGGGAATAGACAAGATTAAGTAACTACACAGCAGAATGAACCAATGGAGGAACTAGCAACGGCTCAATCATGTGCAATCTTCTTTAACAAAGGAAGCTCGCTTGGCCCCACTATACAGATCAATGAGAAGCACTTTTGTCTCATGGCCTGAACAACGCATATTAAGATTTGACACGCAACATAATCAATGCGTTTATACATCTCAATGCATTTGCGTTGAATGCGGTTGATCATAGGACTCACAGAATGTCCAAGCTGAAAATGTGTTACCGTCTACCATAATTTCTTTAACATGCTACGAGGCTAATAGTCACAGTGTAACATCAATCAAAAGCGCATTTGCCAGAACATGATAAAAAAAGAACATCATGAAAGGCTGATGTGGCCGTGCTGACGACAATGATGTCTAGCAAATCTATCAAACAAAGGGGCTGATATGATAATTGTATCATAAAGAACAAAGGTAGGTCATCAACACATCTAGGGGTATATATCAACAAATACTGGCTTCATTATGTTGTTACCATACGGACAAACATAAGGAAGTTTGGTGAACCAAACCATGCCACACCGAACGTAGAGTTGAAACAAACAATCAAACAACATAATCAAGCCAATAGTAATGTGGCATGGTTTGGTTGTCAACATGTCACACCAACCACAGGAAAACTTCATATTTTCTAAAAAAAACTGGACCAAACTATGTTCAAATAGGTGACGTTAGTTATCAGACTACCAGTGAATATGTGATTAGGTAATTAGCAACTATTTGCAACAATTTTGAGCCAATCAGTGGGGGTGTTCAGTCTCATATGTCCTTCTGATTATTAACTTCAGATGGAAGTTCATCAATGTACCTAATCCGTACTTGTCTGAAAGAATTTATTGCACTTCAATCCCTCCTACCGGAACACCCACTCCAATGGATAGTAGTACCACACACTTCACCAGCCATTCAAACCACAAGATAAAATGGTACCACTGACAATTCAGCATTCATAGTGATAGAGTACAAAAAACGTAGGTATTTCCATGATTCCTGAATCTGATTGAAAACCAATCTCCCAACAAATAATCATAACCACTAAAAAGATACATTTGCCCACACAGCCCTTGTGTTTTATTAGTAACAGATATGGGTAACATGACTAATCACCACCACCGCTTGCAGATAAATCTACAGAGGTGCGAATACGACACATCACAAACATTTCATGAATTCACACCCGTCGCAAGTTCCTCTAAGCCTCCATTAGCTCACCAATATACAATCACAACCTCAAATGCATTCAATTAGTGGTAGAGGAATTATTCTGAATATTACCTTCAAACAAAAGATTCCAAAATGCAGACATTTTTCAGGAGCATAGGTTTCTTGGGACCCTGTCACCGTCCGAGCAGAAGAGGTTACCAGCCGTGGAAGATATCGGAGCACTTGCCCTTGAACCAGCGGAGGCCCCTCCGCAGCGAGGACTTCACTTTCCCTTCCACTGAGTAAGCCTTGTAGCTCGCCACCCGTCGCCGCCGCTTCATCTCCGGGTCGCTGAAGCACCACATGTTGGCGCTTCCACCACCCCCACCTCCCCCTCCGCTGCCACCGCTCCCCACGCCACCTTCCCTCCTCCCCGGAGGCGGGGGCAGTGCCACGCGCGGAGGCGGGGGGAGAGGCGGAGGCGCCGTCGTGTAGATCTCGATCCGCCGGTCGCCTGCGCCGGGGAAAGCGCCGTCTTTCGGCGCGCAGGAGAAGTATGCGTTGGCTTGGGGGGCGACGGAGGAGAAATAACCATTGCCGTGGAAGATGGTGGGGTCCGGGGCCGAGGACGGCGGGGGACGGAGGTCGCGCTGGTAGGGGCGGTGGTAGTCGGCCATGGAGAGGAGGGGGAGGAGGAGGTGGTGACGCTGGAGATGGGGAGGAAATGGAGTGCTGGGAAAATTCGGAATAGTCGTTTAGCTTTTGTTTGGAAGGACAGTGGGAGAAAGGGAAAGAAGAGGACACACCAAGAATTTTCATTTCCTTCAGGATGTGGAGTTTTACTTTTATTTTTCTTATTTCAATCCCTCGGCAAAACAAAGGCGATAAATCATACACTCCCTCCAATCCATATTACTTGTTGCAGTTTTAGTAGTGACTTGGTGATATAAAACTTGGAAGTTTTGACCTTTCAACGAGAAGCACTCCTTCAAGTTGGATGGGTATCGATTTTGACGACCCAACTACATCGTACATTGGATACTAGACGACACGACTGATAATCAATCACTAAGTCAATCTCTTGAAGTTAACGGCATGGTCAATTTAACCACGAAGGTCTAGTCCATGCGTGCAATAAAGGACAACGAACTATAAAAATAGCAAGCTAAAATTTACAAATAAAGATGAAATATTGGTAGAAGATGGGGTTTAAAAAGCGGTTTGTTGTCAGGGACATGAGAGTATGCGTGAGAAAGGGAAAGAAGTGGACACCACAAGAATTTTGGTTTCCTTCCCATATGTGGAATCTTTTTTTTCTATGTATCAACCCCTCGGCAAAAAAAAACATATAAAATTTTAGTTTGGTGATATGCACCTTGAGTGTCCTGGTCTTTTGAAGGGAAACACTCCTTTGCATTGGATGGAGATTAACTTTGACGACCCGACTACATCGTACATCGGACATGAGACGACACGCCTTGGCAGTCACCAAGCCATTTCACTTAAAGGTTACCAACGATATCGGAGGCACACTACGTAACCACGAAGACCTAGTCCATGTGTGCGACCGATACAAGTAAGAACTCGTGCTTGAAGAGAGTAAGAACTATGAAGATAGCAATCTAAAATTTGTGAACAAATATAAGGCATTGGTAGAGGTTGGGGTTCTGAAATATTCGCTGACAAGAACACAATGGTTTACACAAAGTTGTAGTAATGATCAACTTGCAACCAATGCCCCATTCAGATTCACTCTGAAACGGGCTAGCTCGTCGAAGACCCTATCCGAGACCAGAGGCAAACCCTGGTACAAATCCACGGAGCGAGGGAACCAGATTCAAAGAGGTGAGATTAGTAGAGTTGTTGAAAAATACACCTTTTTGCCACCACCAAAGTCACGTATCGATCCAAGAGACATTTTTCTCGAGACTTTGCTCACTGAAACTTAGCCATGACTGCCCCATGACAGTGCACCTAATACCCTAGGTGGATTTTGGTAATTAATATCAACATATCTCAAAGAACTAATTCCTATTACAAGTTCATCACAGGAAAGTTCCTTAGGTTGCAATAAAGGGAATGGAAGATGGGGCCCCACAATTTTACATGAAGACATGTGATGACCAAGCCCAAGAATTCTCCATTTTCATTTTAGTGATCTTAGATCGCATTGAGTTCATAGGCATGTCGATGTTATCAAAAAAAGGATCAGTATGCTATGATGAATATTTTTCTCCAAGTGCTTATGAAAGGATCGAGATGCCGACTAGAGGGGGCGAATACGAGACTACAAATTTTAAGCTTCACTTCCAATTTAAGGCAATGCGGATAAAGTTCTCTAGATATGCAACCAGATGAGAACAATGTATATGGCAAGCAAGCACAAAGCAAGGTGTGTTATGCAACAACTAATTAGCAAGCTAACAAGCATACAAGACAAGTAAAGGTGAAGAAAATGATGACCATGAGTAAGTCGAGGGCGTGGATTTATCCCGAAGTTCACACTCTTTGGGGAGTGCTAATCTCTGTTGGAGAAGTGTTGAAGCCAGAGCTTCGGAGCGCCAACAAGTAGCTCACCTTATCGTCCCTTTGAGTCACCCCAACGAATGAGGCTCAAATCAACTCGGAGTTGGTCTTGAAGGCGACCACCACACCTTTATAAACTTTCTGGAGCACACCGTAAGCAAGGAAGCTTTCGGGCCTTGACTCCTACCGCATAGGAGCCCAAATCTCCAAGAGTAACAAGTGTTGGTGAAGAACGAGTTGGGGAATCACAAATCGGTTTGGTGGAAAGTAGATTGGGTGAACCTCTTCCAAATCTGAAAGTATGATGGAGTTTGAGTGAAGGGATTTGGAGTAATCGAGATTTTAGGGTGTAGGAATAAAGAACAGCTTGAAATCAATGGCTAGGGTTGAGAGGTGGAAGAGGGGGTATTTATACCCCTCCACACCAATGTGGTTGTTGCCCCGCAAGAGACTTTGGGTGCTCGGGGTTAAGTGTCTGGGTGCCCAGTGTGCCAGCACGCAGGAGGCACCGGGTGCCCGGAGGGGAGACTCTGGGTGCCCGAGGTGTCTAATGGGATAACACACACTCTGGGGTCGGGGGTCACGACCTGGGGACGCGGTCCATCCAGGAGAACTACCGCCTGAGTGTTGGGGACTCCGGGTGCCTGGAGGTCCATGAGTTCGGGTGCCCAGGGTGTTCAGAAGCATTCTGTCCACTCCGAGTGCCTGGTCCCAGGACCCAGGGGACCTATAGGTCCCAGCACAAGCACACCTTGGCCTGGATTTTTCCCTCCTTGAAGTTTTGCGCGGTGGGGAGAATGTGTGTGAGTGGTTAGCATGATCCCCAACATTTCAAACACCTCGACCCCTCTTTGTAGTGTGGTTTCCCTATGACCCAAAAAAAACAAAAAAACTTTCAAGTCTTTGAAAAACGATGTTTGTTCCCTTATTGACTTAAGGGGTCACCCCATTCATAGACGATCACTGAGAGGCCAATATCCTAAGATAAACTTGATAAACGACATTAGACCTCACTAAACCTGTTGTCATCATCACCAAAATATCATTGGAGAAAACAATGCACTTTCAGCTTATAGATCAAACTCCAAAAGCCATTAAAAGCCTACAAATCTTCTCAACTATATCTACCCAAATTTCATACTTCGGAGCTGCCTACCTCTTCTAGTCGAAACCGCCGAGTAGTTCACCGGATACAACCGTTGAAAACTCTAGCTGTCCGGAGCTGCCAACTATTCCATTCAGAATTGTCGAAGCACGTGGAAAACCTTCTGTTACCCTTTCGGAATTTCCGAAGCCCTCCGCTCAAAAATTTCGAAGTGGTTACACGGAGTGTGACATTGCCAAGGTCTGTACCTTGGAGCCTCCGGATCGCTTTTATCCAGACTGACCGAGTCATTTAAAAGTTGTTGCCTTTTGTACAGGGCGGAGCCTCCGAGTTGATCACTCCGAAGCTTCCGAGCTGTGTAATAAAGTTGGTAATTATCAGATTTAAGGTCCAGCCTATTTATACCCCCCACCCATCTCATCTGCTTACTCGAATAAAACTCCACTCCCATCATATGCTCAAAAAAGAACTTCACCTCCTTGTGTTGATTTCAAAGGGCTCTACACCAGCAATCGAAGCCAATTCTTTGAGGTTTAATCCCCTCTTGCTTTTCACTCATACCTCTCCAATCATAAGCTAAATCTTGTGAGAGTTTGAGTGTTGAGGAGATTATCTTTTGAATCATAAGACAAGGGATTCATCACCAAACCGACTATATCATGTTACTTTTTTAGGGTGTGTGCCTCCTAGATCGACTAGGTGTGTTTGGTAGTCTTCGAGCTTGTGAAGAAACCAAGAAGTTTGTAAGGCTCGAACATCACCTACTTTGTGAAGATCTAAGCTTAGTGAGGCTAGTCCTTTGTGGGCGTAACTCAAGGTAGCATAGGTTGGTTACTTCTTCGTGGACCCTCCATGAGTGAGTGTCCTCCATGGACCGTCCCTTTGTGGGGATCTTGCAACCGTGATCCTTGTGATCTTAGATCATTTGTGGATCGAAGCCTCCATCAACGTGGATGTAAGATAGCGCCAACTATCTGAACCACGGGAAAAATCTTCATTGAACCAACCTGTGTTTGCATCTCTCTAACTCGACCTTGTTACTTACATTTGCATGTATTTTGTACTATTGTAGACTTGTGTATGTAGGGTGCTTGATAGTTTACTAGAAAAGCTTAAAATTGCAAGGAAACTAAAATTTGGGAAAAGAGTCCCTTTTTGCTTAGTGGTTGATACGTCTCCAACGTATCTATAATTTTCGATTGTTCTATGCTATTATAGTATCAATCTTGGATGTTTTATATGCAATTATATATCATTTTATGGGACTAACCTATTAACCTAGTGCCCAGTGCCAGTTGTTGCTTTTTTGCCTGTTTTTGCCTTTTCAGAAAATCATTATCAAACGGAGTCCAAACAAAGAAAAAACTTTGGATTAATTTTTTCTTGACCAGAAGCGACCCTAGAAGCTTCGGAAGAAGACCATACGAGTCACGAGGGAGCGACAAGCCCGGAGGGCGCGCCCAGGGGGGTAGGCGCGCCCCCCAGGCTTGTGGGCCCCTCGTGGCACCTCTTGACCTAATTCCAGCGCTATAAATTCCCAAATATTCCCAATATACCAGAGAGACAGACGAGAAAACTTTTCTGCCGACGCAAGCCTCTGTTCTTCCGCGATTCCATCTGGAGGCCTTTTCCGGTACTCTGCCGGAGGGGGAATTGATCACGGAGGGCTTCTACATCAACCTTGATGCCCTTCCGATGATGTGTGAGTAGTTTACCACAGACCTACGGGTCCATAGCTAGCAGCTAGATGGCTTCTTCTCTCTCTTTGATCTTCAATACAATGTTCTCCTCGATCTCCTTGGAGTTCTATTTGATGTAATCTTCTTTTGCGGTGTGTTTGTTGGGATCCGATGAATTGTGGGTTTATGATCAGATTATTCATGAGAAATATTTGAGTCTTTTCTGAACTTATTTATGCATGATTATTATAGCTTTGTATTTCTCTCCGATCTATCCGTTTGGTTTGGCCAACTAGATTGATTTATCTTGCAATGGGAGAGGTGCTTTGTGATGGGTTCAATCTTGCGGTGTTCTATATCCCAGTGACAGAAAGGGACAAGACATGTATTTGTATTGTTGCCATTAAGGATAAAAAGATGGGGTTTAATCATATTGCTTGAGTTTACTTTGTCCACATCATGTCATCTTGCTTAAGGCGTTACTCTGTTTTCATTAACTTAATACCCTAGATGCATGCTGGATAGCGGTCGATGGGTGGAGTAATAGTAGTAGATGCAGGCAGGAGTCGGTCTACTTGTCTCGGACGTGATGCCTATATACATGATCATTGCCTTGAATATCGTCATAACTATGCACTTTTCTATCAATTGCCCAACAGTAATTTGTTTACCCACCGTATGCTATGTGTTCGAGAGAGAAGCCTCTAGTGAAAACTATGGCCCCCGGGTCTACTTTTATCATATATAAAATCCAAAAATATCTTGCTGCAATTTATTTTATTTTATTTTATTTTGCAATATACTTTTCTATCTATCACTATCAGAATTAATCCTTGCAAGTAACCGCCAAGGGGATTGACAACCCCCTTGTTCGCGTTGGGTGCAAGTATTTGCTTTTGTGTGTGTAGGTGCTGCTAACGAGGTTCTGTGTGGTTCTCCTACTGGATTAATAACCTTGGTTCTTAACTGAGGGAAATACTTATCTCTACTGTACTGCATCATCCTCTCCTCTTCGGGGAAATCCCAACACAGCTCACAAGTAGCAGGAAGAATTTCTGGCGCCATTGCCGGGGAGACATCACCAAAACCTATCAAGTACATTCGCATAAACGATCATCTATTTGCTATTATTTTCATTTGCCTTTATTTTCATTTGCCTCTCGTTTTCATCTCCCCCACTTCTAAAACAAATTTACAAAAACACAAAAATATTTTTCGTTGCTTGTTTGCTAGTTTGCTAGCTTTGCCATTATGGCTAGTTCTTCAATTGTTACTTGCACCCCTGAAAATGAAGTTCTTAATTTTAAACAAAGGGGAGGAGAATGCTTAAAAGATGCTTGGCATAGGATTTGCAACGCTCAAAATAGGTCTACCCGTAAGCAATCCACTACCGCTTTTCTTCGCAATTTTTATGTGGGTGTCACTACTTGGTATAGATTTGTGCTAGACACTATTACTGGAGGGAATTTCTTGAGTAGTCACCCTTTGGATGCTTTCAATGCTATGGGGAATTTAGTAGGATCGCCACATATTGCCATTAATGAAACAATTTTTACTTTGGAACATGTTATGCAAAGGTTGGAAGTTATTGAAAATAAAATGTCTACTATTGAACATCTTGAGAATCTAGACAAAAAGGTCCATAATCATATTATTCAATTTGGTTCTAAGGTAGGAACTACACTAAAAATGTTAAAAGAAAAGGAACCAATAGTTAGTGAAAGAATAGAACAAAGTCCTGCTAGAATCGATAAGTTGGAGGAAATTATTAATAACTTGGGTTTCGCCTCTTCCTTTATTAAAACTATTGATAGGACTCCTCCCAATAAAAATTGCAAGTTTATATTTGTTCCTAAGACTAAGGGTGCCACTTCTAGCAAGGGGAATGAGGATCTTAAAATGATTAGCGTGCATCCCAATTTCATTGATATAATAAGGGAACCTATTTATGAAAGCAAATTTCTTAATTTTTTGCCTAGGAGTGTGATGATAGGAAATTCCCCTGATGGATCTCCTAGAAAGAGTGGGTGTGTAATTGAGGATTTGGAAACGAAGGATGATAACACTTGAAACTATGCATTATGTCTAGCTAAGGGCATAAAACAATAGCGCTTGTTAGGAGGCAACCCAATATGTATCTTAAATTTATTTTACTTTCTGTTTTTGTGTGTTTAAACAATTTTAGCCTCTGTTATGATTGTGATTTTTATCTTTTAATTAGTTTTTGTGCCAAGTAATGCCGTTGGGATGATTTGGATGATAGTATAATTGATGTTGTTTGAAAACAGAAACTTTTGCGCCTAGTTCTGGAATTTTCATTCTGTACTGGAGCGTGATAAAATTCTGAATTTTTTACAAAGTATTGGAATATGAATTTCCCACGTTTTCCTAATTTTTCAGAATTTTTGGAGTTACAGAAGTATGACTTTAATTCAGATCTTTACAGACTATTCTGTTTTAGACAGATTCTGTTTTTGTTGCATAGTTTGCTTATTTTGATGAATCTATGGATTGTATCGGGGGGTATAAGCCATGGGGAAGTTGGAGTACAGTAGCATTATACCAGTATTAAATATGAATCAATTTATAACAGTACCTAAATTTTAAGATTTGTTTATTATACTAATGGATCTCTCGAGGTTTCTATTGAGTTTTGTGTGCTGAAGTTTTCAAGTTTTGGGTGAGACTACGATGGATAAAGGAATAAGGAGCGGCAAAAGCCTAAGCTTGAGGATTCCCAAGGCACCCCAAGGTAATATTCAAGGAAGACTCAAGCATCTAATCTTGGGGATGCCCCGGATGGCATCCCCTCTTTCGTCTACAATCTATCAGTATATCACTTGGACCTATATTTTTATTCATCACATGATATGTGTTTTACATGGAGCGTCTTGTGCTATAGTTTGCTTGCTTTTGTTTGCTTTTTAGTTTGCCATAATCATCTTTGCTGAACACACCTTTTTGAGAGGGACACACATTATTCGTGATTTGTTAGAATACTCTATGTGCTTCACTTATAACTTTTGAGCTAGGCAGTTGCTCTAGTGCTTCACTTATATCTTTTAGAGCACGGCGGTGGTTATATTTTAAAGAAATAGTTGCACTCTCATGCTTCACTTATATCTTTTTGAGAATCTAATAAATAGCAATGGTAATATGCACGGGTTATGAATTTGGTCCTAATATGATAGGTATTCAAGAGGGATATAATAAAAACTTTCATGTAGATCACTAAATATAATAAGTTTGACTCCTTGCAATAGTTTTGCGATATTAAGATGGTAATATGTGGGAGGTGCTAGTAGATAATTGTGGTTTAGTAAGAATATTGGTATTAAGGTTTGTGATTCCCGAAGCATGCACGTATCGTTTGTCGTTATGCTAAGAAGTTGGAGCATGATTTATTCTTGATTGTCTTCCTTTGCGTGGCGGTCGGGGGCGCGCAATGGTTAACTCCTACCAACCTCCCCCCTAGGGGCATGCTTAGTAGTACTTTGCTTCGAGGGCTAATAAACTTTCGCAATAAGTATGTGAGTTCTTTATGACTAATGTGAGTCCATGGATTATACGCACTCTCACCTTTCCGCAATTTGCTAGACTCTTCGGTACCGTGCATTGCCCTTTCTCACCTCGAGAGTCGGTGCAAACATCGCCGGTGCATCCAAACCCCGTGATATGATACGCTCTATCACACATAAGCCTCCTTATATCTTCCTCAAAACAGCCACCATACCTACCTATTATGGCATTTCCATAGCCATTCCGAGATATATTGCCATGCAACTTCCACCGTTCCGTTTACATGACACACATCATCGTTGTCATATTGATTTGCATGATCATATAGCTGACATAGTATTTGTGGCTCAGCCACCGTTCATCATTTTCATACATGTTACGCAAGTATCATTCCACATCCTGGTACACTGCCAGAGGCATTCATATAGAGTCATATTTGTTCTAGTATCGAGTTGTATTTTTTGAGTTGTAAGTAAATAGAAGTATGATGATCATCATTTTGCCTCAGTGAGGATATTAAAAAAAAAGAGCCCACGAAAAAAAAATGAGAGAAAAAGAGAGAAGGGGCAGTGTTACTATCCTTTTCCATACTTGTGCTTCAAAGTAGCACCATGTTTTTCATATAGAGAGTCTCCTATGTTGTCACTTTCATATACAAGTGAGAATTTTTCATTATAGAACTTGGCTTGTATATTCCGATGATGGGCTTCCTCAAATGACCGAGGTCTTCTTGAGCAAGCAAGTTGGATGCACACCCACTTAGTTTTAATTTTGAGCTTTCATACACATATAGCTCTTAGTGCATCCGTTGCATGGCAATCCCTATTCCTCGCATTGACATCAATTGATGGGCATCTCCAAAGCCCGTTGATTAGCCTCATCGATGTGAGACTATCTTCTTCTTTTTGACTTCCCCTTATTAATCTATACCATCATATTCTATTACACCCATAGTGCTATATCCATGGGTTGCGCTCATGTATTGCGTGGGGGTTGAAAAAGCTGAAGCGCGTTAATGTGACGCCCCCGACTCGACCGTGCACTAATCATACACGCAAATGCGCACGATCAAGCCCAGGGACTCACGGGAAGATATCACAACACAACTCTAGACACAAAATAAAAAAATACAAGCTTTATGTTACAAGCCAGGGGCCTCGAGGGCTCGAATACATAAGCTCGAGTTACACAAGAGTCAGCAGAAGCATCAGTATCTGAGTACAGACATAATTAGACAAGGTCGCCTTAAGAAGGCTGAGCAAAACAGCGATAACTAGATCGAAAAGGCGCAGGCCTCCTGTCTGGGAGCCTCCTATCTACTCCTGGTCGTCAGTCTCCACGTAGTAGTAGGCACCTTCGAAGGGGTAGTAGTAGTCGTCGACGGGGTCAACTGGCTCCGGGGCTCCGTCATCTGATCGCAGCAATCGGGTATGGGGGAAAAAGGTAGCAAAGCAACCGTGAGTACTCATCCAAAGTACTCGCAAGACTTACATCAGATCTATGCTAAGTATGCATCGATATAAAAAGAGGGGGCTGTATCTGTAGACTGGACTGCAGAAATGCCAGAATAGAGGGGAAGGCCTAGCCTATCGAAGACTAGCATCTTGCAGTGTCTTGCAACATTAGAAGAGTGTAGATTAGCATATAACAAAGTAATAAGTATGTAGTAGCAAAGCCTAGAGATCCTTCCTCGACTCCCTACGAGAAAGCGATCCCGGAGCTAACATATTAATTAAAGTATCACAAGTATCCAGTTCAAGTTGTAGTAGATCGGGATACAACACTGAGCGTCCTGTTACCGTGGACACGGCTATTCGAATAGATAACTTCCCTGCAGGGGTGCACTACTGTTACCCAACACGCTCGATTAACTCTGGCCGGACACACTTTTCTCGATCATGCCCGGCCTCGGCTGATCGACACGACGTAGTCCTACCTAGGCTCCGCAGAGAGGTCCCCGCCGGTCTACATCCTAAGCGCTCAGGGGTCTTGGGCCCATCGCCCTTTGCACTCCGGGTCATTGTGTCGCAGGTCGGAGTCCAAGCACTACCTCCGTCCTGGATGGCCTTATCCCGACCGGCTCACAATGCTGAACTGGACATCTGACAGAGCTTTCGGCTGATACATACGGCGCCGAGGGCCCCATTAAACCATTATCCCGCGTGGTGGTAGTGCGTATAGGCCAGTGGCCAACTCAGATCAAATACCCAAATCCGTTAGTGAATTATTAGGAGCTCACGGAGACGACCAGTGCTTCGGCCGTTCCGACTAGGTATCTCGTGGACCACGACCAGGGACTAGGCCCACCTCTCTCCTAGGTAGTCTCCGCCTGCCCTGTCGCTCCGACTATAGTGTAAGTTCCGTGTCGGCTGTCGGGACAAGTCCCGAGCTACCACCACATCCTGGGTGGTACCGCTAACAGCCAGTCACCACAGGACTCTCTCGCGGGTACCCTTGGGGTCGGCCCGACTTCAACATTATCTCGCGGGTGCTCTTGGAGCCGACCCATCTTTTAACAATGGTCTGAGGCGAAGTTCAAAGTACCTGTGTGTCCATAACATCGTGGGGAATCCGAGGAATCACCCTCGATGGATTCCTACTCGATGTAACCGTCAAGGTGAACTTGGAGGAATCACCCTCGATGGGTTCACACTTGAGGGGCTGCACGACAGAGGCCTCATCGGAGATGGTGAAAGAGGAATCACCCTCGGTAACCCACAACCGACTAGCTACGCTACAGAGATATCATCAGGAGTGAGGTAGGAGGTATCACCCTCGGCACTCGATAGTAGCCCTGCAGAGTCGTACAACTAAGGGGGTGTGTGGTGCTGTGTTCGGTCTCTGTACATCGATCACACTAATCGAGTCACCGGTGGTAAAGCATGGCAACAAGGACAAGGGTGTGGGGCCATTGATGGATCACTAACCAGCCTATACTAAGCATTTAGGTCAACAGGTAAAGTATCAACATCAGGTTACAAAATCAGGCTATGCATCAGAATAGGAGCAATCAATTACAGTAACAAAATCCAATGCAAGCATGGGAGAGAAAGAATGGGCGATATAGGAATGATCAAGGGGGTTTTGCATGCCTGGAAGCTCTGCTGAAAAGGAAGAAGGGTCGTCGGTGACGTAGTCGATCACAGGGTAGCGTCGGTATCGGGGTCTACCGGAGAGAAGAGGGGGGAAGAAACAGTAAATACACGGCAAATAAATGCAACACAGATGCAAGACATGGCAATATGCTATGCTAGGGGCGTTCTAATGCAGTACTAAGTATTTTACTCGGAGCGGGAGAATATCCGGGAATATTTTCCCAGCTCCGAACACTATTCATTTAGCGGTTTCGGTAGCCAATGTTCAACGTTCGGTATGTTAGAGGCATGTGACAGGTATGTGGAGGGCATATTTGGATTCGTCATATTTTTCAGATCATTTTTCATATATAAATTATTTTCATCTGACTTACGGTTAATTTTCTATGATTTTTCAAAGTTTTAATCATTTTCTGGAATTACTGGAATTAATTTTAATTCGAATGATTAAATAGCTAAATTGCTATGGGTACACATGAGTGTACCCAGCAATGTGTGCATGTGCATGACATGTGGGGCCAGAGGGCCCAGTTGACCCAGTCAACATTGACTGGTCCACTGATGAACAGTGTCAGTGCGGCCCAATTGCCATTGTCTCATTTTTAACAGATTATTCAATCTAGCTTAATTAGAGGTGGGGGCCCCACTGTCATAGACTATACACTAATTAAAACATTGAACTAATCCTAAAACTAACCCTAATTAATTAACCTAACTAATCTAGCTAATTAGCCTAAACTAACTGGGCCGGCCACTGGCTGTGCACGCACGGACACACAGAGGTGCCGGCGGCCAGAACCAGCAGCAGGCAGCAGCGGTTGTGGCCGGCAGCGGGCGACGGCCGGCGAGCAACGGCAGGCGGAGGCGAGGCCAGGGGCGGGCGGCAGCAGCAGGAGCCAGCGGCGGCGGTGGCGCTAAGCAGCAGCGGCGGGCGCGGCAGTGGCGGCGGCCAGCGGCAGCGGCCGGAGACGGGCGCGGCCACAAGCGGCGGGGCGCGGCGGCAAGCAGCAGGGGACGCGGCAAGCGGCAGCAGCAGCAGCGGTACGCCGCAGTAGCACGAGCAGCGGGGCAGCGCGTACACGGGAGCTCGGGAGCGGCCATGGCGAGTACAAGGCGAGGACTACGGCGACGGATCGAAGGGGAAAATGTGGGGAATAGGAAGAGGGGTTCACCGCGGGCTCGGAGGTGTGGTCGGGGAGGCCGGAGGTGGACCGGAACCGCGGCAAACGACGTCGGACGCCGACGATGTACCGACAATGATGTACTCGATGCCGAGCGTACGGGGCCTCCTAGCTCGAATCCTTCGGCGTGGTGATGAAGCTGACCATGACGGAGCTCCCGGACATGGTCTCAGGGAGCGGGGTGGCCATTGGCCGCGACTACCGCAACAGCCATGGCGAGCAGAACTCAGGCACGATAGAATCGAAGGGGGCGACGTGAGGAGAGGGAGGAAGGGGGACTAGGGTTGTCCACTGCGTCGGGGAGGGATTTATACTCCTCGGGGGCACGCTAGATGTTCGACACGAGCGCATCGGGCGCATGGACGGCGTGCGTCCTGGCCACGCCATGGCCCTGCCTCTCCTCTGTACTGAGAAAGGAGAAGGCCTAGGATGGGCTGGGCTGTGCACTGTAGTAGTGGGCTACAAGTGCACAGTGCAGTTCTTCTATTTTTCTTTTTCTTTTTCTGTTTTATTTATTCCTTCTCTGCTTCCTATTTAATTTAGCTACTAAATGATTTTTGTTAGATGTGAAACTTTGCACATAAATCAAGCACAATATTGTGGTGTTTCACAAAAAATTTCAGGGCATTTGGAAATTTTTAACCATTTTTAGAAATTGAAAAGGCCAAGTAAATTGCTGCTGGTTCACTTAAATAATTTCCAGGGGAATTTTGGGACTTTTAGTGATGTTGTTTTCCTTAAATTAATTACTTATGAATTATTTGCAAAATTATGAACTATTTTGTTTGCGTGATTGAAGATGTAAATATTTGACTTGCATTTTAAATTTGAATTTGACTTTGATTTTTAACATGTGGCAATTTGGCTTGGTAAAACATGATGACAAGGCATTATTAGTGTGAGGTCACTGTAGCTAATCACTGGGGGTGTTACAGTTAAAAAGTATGAATCAATTGCTTGATTGTCTCTGGGGTTGTGCATGATAAATACTTTATGTTAAGAAGATGGAGCATGACAGGATTATATGATTTTGTAGGGATAACTTTCTTTAGCATTTTTATTTTGAAGGGCATGATTGTTTGTTAGTATGCCTGAGTATTGATGATAGACTATTGCTTTGAATCATTCAGATCTTAATATTCATACCGTAAAAGAGAATTACATGATGAAACATGTTAGGTAGCATTTCACATCAAAAATTCTGTTTTTATCATTTACCTACTCGAGGACGAGCAGGAATTAAGCTTGGGGATGCTTGATACGTCTCCAACGTATCTATAATTTTTGATTGTTCCATGCTATTATAGTATCAATCTTGGATGTTTTATATGCAATTATATATCATTTTTGGGACTAACCTATTAACCTAGTGCCCAGTGCCAGTTGTTGTTTTTTGCCTGTTTTTGCCTTTTCAGAAAATCATTATCAAACAGAGTCCAAACGAAGAAAAAACTTTGGATTAATTTTTTCTGGACCACAAGGGACCCTAGAAGCTTCGGAAAAAGACCAGACGAGTCATGAGGGAGCGACAAGCCCGGAGGGCGCGCCCAGGGGGGTAGGCGCGCCCCACAGGCTTGTGGGCCCCTCGTGGCACCTCTTGACCTAATTCCTGCGCTATAAATTCCCAAATATTCCCAATATACCAGAGAGACAGAAGAGAAAACTATTCCGGCGCCGCAAGCCTCTGTTCTTCCGCGATTCCATCTGGAGGCCTTTTCCGGTACTCTGACGGAGGGGGAATTGATCACGAAGGGCTTCTACATCAACCTTGCTGCCCTTCCGATGATGTGTGAGTAGTTTACCATAGACCTACGGGTCCATAGCTAGTAGCTAGATGGCTTCTTCTCTCTCTTTGATCTTCAATACAATGTTCTCCTCGATCTCCTTGGAGTTCTATTCGATGTAATCTTCTTTTGCGGTGTGTTTGTTGGGATCTGATGAATTGTGGGTTTATGATCAGATTATTCATGAGAAATATTTGAGTCTTTTCTAAACTTATTTATGCATGATTGTTATAGCTTTGTATTTCTCTCCGATCTATCCGTTTGGTTTGGCCAACTAGATTGATTTATCTTGCAATGGGAGAGGTGCTTTGTGATGGGTTCAATCTTGCGGTGTTCTATATCCCAGTGATAGAAAGGGACAAGACACATATTTGTATTGTTGCCATTAAGGATAAAAAGATGGGGTTTAATCATATTGCTTGAGTTTACTTTGTCTACATCATGTCATCTTGCTTAAGGCGTTACTCTGTTTTCATTAACTTAATACCCTAGACGCATGCTGGATAGCGGTCGATGGGTGTACTAATAGTAGTAGATGCAGGCAGGAGTCGGTCTACTTGTCTCGGACGTGATGCCTATATACATGATCATTGCCTTGAATATCGTCATAACTATGCGCTTTTCTATCAATTGCCCAACAGTAATTTGTTTACCCACCGTATGCTATGTGTTCGAGAGAGAAGCCTCTAGTGAAAACTATAGCCCCCGGGTCTACTTTTATCATATATAAAATCCAAAAATACCTTGCTGCAATTTATTTACTTTCATTTTATTTTGCAATTTACTTTTCTATCTATCACTATCAGAATTAATCCTTGCAAGTAACCACCGAGGGGATTGACAACCCCCTTGTTCGCGTTGGGTGCAAGTATTTGCTTTTGTGTGTGTAGGTGCTGCTAACGAGGTTCTCTGTGGTTCTCCTACTGGATTGATAACCTTGGCTCTTAACTGAGGGAAGTACTTATCTCTACTATACTGCATCATCCTCTCCTCTTCGGGGAAATCCCTGTTGGAAATATGCCCTAGAGGCAATTAATAAAGTGTTTATTATCATATTTCTCCGTTCATGATAATAGTTTATTATTCATGCTAGAATTGTATTGACCGGAAACTAAATACATGTGTGGATAATAGACAAATACTATGTCCCTAGTATGCCTCTACTAGACTAGCTCGTTGATCAAAAGATGGTCAAGGTTTCCTGACCATGGATATGAGTTGTCATTTGATAACGGGATCACATCATTAGGAGAATGATGTGATGAACATGACCCAACCGTTAGCATAGCAAATGATCGTTTAGTTTATTGCTATTGCTTTCACTATGTCAAATACACGTTCCTCTGACCATGAGATCATGCAACTCCCGGATACCATAGGAATACTTTGGGTGTATCAAACGTCACAACGTTACTGGGTGATTATAAAGGTGCACTACTGGTATCTCCGAAAGTGTTTGTTGAGTTGGCATGGATCGAGATTGGGATTTGTCACTCCGACTATCGGAGAGGTATCTCTGGGCCCTCTCGGTAATACAACATCACAGAAGCCTTGCAAGCACCGTGACTAAAGAGTTAGTTGCAAGATGATGTATTACGGAACGAGTAAAGAGACTTGCCGGTAACGAGATTGAACTAGGTATTGGATACCGACGATCGAATCTCGGGCAAGTAACATACTGCCAGACAAAGGGAACAACGTATGTTGACATATGAGGTTCACCGATAAAGATCTTCGTGGAATATGTAGTAACCAATATGAGCATCCAGGTTTCGCTATTGGTTATTGACCGGAGAGTCGTCTCGGTCATGTCTACATCATTCCCGAACCCGTAGGGTCCGCACACTTAAGGTTCGATGACGATTTAGTATTATATGAGTTATGTGATTGGTGGCCGAAGTTTGTTCGGAGTCCCGGATGAGATCACGGACATGACGAGGAGTCTCGAAATGGTCGAGAGGTAAAGATTCATGTATTGGAAGGCTATATTCGGACGTCGGAAAGGTTCCGAGTGATTCGGGTATTTTTCGGAGTACCGGGGAGTTACGGGAATTCACCGGGAGAAGTAATGGGCCTTATTGGGCCATACGGGAAAAGGAGAGGCAGGCCACGTGAGGAGGCGCGCGCCCCCCCTTGCCCAAACCGAATTGGACTAGGGGAGGGGGCGCAGCCCCCTCTTTCCTTTCCCTCTCCCTTCCCCCTTTCCTACTCCGTATGGGAGGTGGAATCCTACTAGGACTAAGGAGTCCTAGTAGGACTCCCCACACTTGGCGCACCCCTAAGGGGCCGGCCTTCTCCCTCTCATCCTTTATATACGGGGGCAAGGGGGCACCCCAAAGTACAACAATTGTCCCATAGCCGTGTGCGGTGCCCCGATCTCTGTTTTCCACCTCGGTCATATTTTCGGAGAGCTTAGGCGAAGCCCTGCCGGAATCACTTCACCGTCACCGTCGCCACGCCGTCGTGCTGACGGAACTCATCTACTACCTCGACGTCTTGCTGGATGAAGAAGGCGAGGAACATCACCGAGCTGCACGTGTGTAGAACTCGGAGGTGCCGTACGTTCGGTACTCGATCGGTGGAGCTCGAAGGATTGTTCGACTACATCAACCACGTTGTGAGACGCTTCCACTAACGGTCTACGAGGGTACGTAGACACACTCTCCCCTCTCGTAGCGATGCATCTCCATGGATAGATCTTGCGTGAGCGTAGGAAATTTTTGAAATTCATGCTCCGTTCCCCAACAATCCCAACGCAGCTCACAAGCAGAAGTGGTCTATTCACCCCCATTCTAGATATACTTAATCGATCCCATACACCGCTACCTCGCTGCCACTTCTCTCCTCGCGCAAAGGTACCACCAAAGTCACATTTTCCTATTGTCTCCCTCATCGAAAATCTAGATGAGACCACAACGATACCTCACCGCCGCCCCTATCCTCGCGCCGCGCCACCACCACGCACCATTCCCACCTCCTCGAGCCATCACCGGCCTTATCTCCTCATGCGATCCTCAATCTCCTCGATCGTCTCACGACCTCCTCCTCCCATCGTTGCCTCTAGCCCCTCACATTGAGATAATGCTCCAGTGGCCGCCTCTAGCTCATTCATGCCGCCCAACCCAATGTCGCCACCTAGCAATCATGTCCTGCCCTGACCTCCAATCCCTCACTTCTGGCCCTGACCTCCCACACCTCGCGACGCCACCGACTAGCCTCTGCCCTGAAACTCTACCCATTCTTTCTGGGAGCTCCACCCAACTTTAAACCATGTGAATTTGCTATGTAAGGGCATCTCCAACATGGACCCTCAAAACGCCCGCAATTGTTTGGACTTGGCTGGCCGGATGCAATTTTTCATCCAATGTGGTCCTGTATTTGTCTGCGGACGCATCCGCTTGTCCGTTTTACCGCAAATCGAAAGTAAACCAGGGGGCTTTGCAGGAGTCCGACCTCTGCACGTAGGACTCCAACACCCCCGACCCACCCAAAACCGGGAAGAGCGCACACGTTTGGAGCGGTCTGCACTGCGCGTGAAAACCCACGCTTTCCCTACCCTCTTCGCTCTGATCATTGCGGCCCTCCGCCCCAATTCCTGCGCTTTTTGTCGTCCATTGCCACATGGAATCGTACGAAGACCTGCCAGAGCTAGCAGAAGTGGAGGATGCATAGAAGGTGGCCACCCACAAGATCAACTCGGCGACACAGCAAGCACGTCACATCAAAAGGAAGGCAAAGCTTCAAGAGGGCATTGGCTAACATACTTTCCGTACTTGGATCATATGCACTTATGATTGGAACTCTAGCAAGCATCCGCAACTACCAAAGATCATTAAGGTAAAACCCAACCATAGCATTAAGTATCAAGTCCCCTTTACTCCCATACGCAACAACCCCCTTACTCGGGTGTAAGCTTCTGTCACTCTAGCCGCCCACTATAAGAGAATTATGAACGTATTGCAAACCCTACAGCGGGAATCCCTCATGCTTGCGCGACACGGAGGGCACCATAGGACAGCACCAAAATAAAACATACAACTCAAACCAATCACGACGAATCTACTCAAACATCATAGGATGGCAACACATCATTGGATAATAATATGTAGCATTAAGCACCATGTTTAAGTAGAGATTACAGTGGGGAGAAGAGGTGTTACACCGCTGCATAGAGGGGGAGAGAGTTGGTGGTGACGGCGGCGAAGTTGTTGGTGTAGATCGTCGTCACGATGATTGCCCCGACGGCGTTCCGGCGCCACCGGGAGAGAGGGGGAGAGAGCCCCCCTCCTTCTTCTTCTTGCTTGGCCTCCCCCTAGATGGGAGGAGGTTTTCCCCTCTGGTCCTTGGCCTCCATGGCACCCGGAGCGGCGGAGCCCCTCCGAGATTGGATCTCTCTCTCTGTTCTCTTCTGTTTCGCGTTCCTTTTTTCTGGCCTTTCACCGTTTCTTAAATTCCCGGAGATCCGTAACTCCGATCGAGCTAAAATTTTAACATGATTTTTTTTCCGGATATTATCTTTCTTGGTGCAAAAGAAGGGCCCCAACCGACTTACGGTGTGCCCACAAGGCACCACCGCGCGCCAGGGGGCCCGCGCCCAGGTGGCTTGTGGAGGCCGTGGGCCTCCGTTTGCATTGATTCCACCTCCCAAAAATCACATATATTCCAAAATAATTCTCCGTAAAATTTTATTGCATTTGGACTTCGTTTGATATGGATTTTCTGCGAAACAAAAAACAAGCAGAAAACAGGAACTGGCACTGGATCAATATGTTAGTCCCAAAAATAATATAAATTGTTGCCAAAAGTATATGAAAGTTGTAGAATATTGGCATGAAACAATCAAAAATTATAGATACGACGGAGACGTATCACGGATTCCCGTGGTGACATTGGGGTAATCTAGGCACATAGGTTAATACACGTTTTCGTCCTACGTTCTCCGATAGAAACTTTGGAGTGATTCTTTGTCGCACGTTGAGGGATTGTTATATGATTCAATTATGTTAGCATTGTTGAGAGATTGCACTAGTGAAAGTATGAACTCTAGGCCTTGTTTCCAAGCATTGCAATACCATTTGTGCTCACTTTTACTACGTCCTACCTTGCTGTTTTTATATTTTTAGATTACAAAAACCTATATCTATTATCCATACTACACTTGTATCACCATCTCTTCGCCGAACTAGTGCACCTATACAATTTGCCATTGTATTGGGTGTGTTGGGGACACAAGAGATTTCTTGTATTTGATTGCAGGATTGTTTGAGAGAGACCATCTTCATCCTACACCTCCCACAGATTGATAAACCTTAGGTCATCCACTTGAGGGAAATTTGCTACTGTCCTACAAAACTCTGCACTTGGAGGCCCAACAACGTCTACAAGAATAAAAGTTGTGTAGTAGACATCAATCAGCTCGGTGCCCACTCTCTATACGTCGGTATGTCTCAACTGGGCGAGACAACGTATGACCACGCAGGCAGGGAGTTGATGGAGATGATCCACGATGGAGGCGGAGGCTCCTTCAAAGATGGACAAGTGGATGACTCACAGATGGAGGCGTTCGCCCAACAGCTGGGCACGTACATCGGGTAGCCGGACTCGTACCAAACAACTGGGCACACAAATCTAGCAGGAGGAGGCATGTGTAAAGCACTACGACGTGAATGTGGAAAAGAAGGCGGAGATGTTCAACGTTTTATGGCGGCGACTGAGAAGAAGATCAACCTTAAAGAGAAGAAGACCAAAAATGAAAAGAAGAAGGTTGAGCTTGCATCCGATTCAGAGCATACCAAGATGTTGACCATGAGAATGGACGAGTTGGATCACGATGCGACGATGACCGTGTGCATCGTCCGTGTTAGGAGTTGAAGCGCTTGGTGGCCGAGATGGAGGCGGTCGATATGGAGCGGATAGTGAGGAGGAGGCGGCGGCAGAGTGAGCGAGGAGGCTCAGACAGCCGGCCTGGGAGGAAAAAATGCCATTTTTTGCAGGACTGTCGGACTGGTTCTTTTGTGATCAGGCGCATGTAAAAATGATAAACATCTGCCGCTTTTTGGTTGTGATCGGGCGCTATGAACCACCGCACTTTAATTTGCTCATATTGTTATGCATTTGAAATGAAGGATGGCTAGACCTGGGCGGACGTTTAGGGGATGCAGTTCGATGGCCTAATAGTGTGTCCATGTTGGGGGACCGTGTTGGAGATGTCCTAATGAATCCCCTTTGCCATGTGTTATGTCCCTTAATAGATTTTGATATCTCCTATGTGGGCACTTAGTACATGATTTTTCAATGACAAATGACACAGGAGTCATAATTTTGACGGTCAAAGAAGTAAATAAAAAGAAAAAAATAAAGGATGGAAAACCCTCTCTCGTGTTGCTCCCCCACGGGGAGCCCCTTTAGAAAATCCTAGCCGCCGAGCCAGCTACCGACACCACCCTCTGCTCCCCTCCTCGTCGCACACAAGCCTTAGCAGTTGAGTTGTCAATTTGACCACACCTGGATATATAACTTGCTTGGCACAATTTATTAGTAGCAAAGTAATATGATAGCAATAGTAGTGAAACCGTAATAGTACCAATAACGGTATTGCAGAAAAGTAACAAATTGTAGCACTAGTAATTGTAAAGAGAGCAACAGTGATGGAAAGCGTAGGCATGGAAAGTGGGTTTTGTTCAGATGAGAATCATTATGCAATAGTCATAACATAGAGCGATAGCATACTAGCTCCAATTCATCAATCTTATGTAGGCATCTATTCAGTAGGTAGTTGTAAGTGCTTACGATAATAACTTGCACAACATCTTTTGTCCTACCCTCCCGTTGGTAATTAAGATGTTCCTTTTAATAGAGAACCGGATCAAAGCATTAACAATCAATGAACATAGGTAATTCTCAAGGTAAAGTCATCCCCGTTGATATCCCAACTATTGTCACCTTGGGGTATTGGGTTCAGAACATTAACAGGTGCATACAACTTGCAGATATGATCCAAAACACAAATATATTCATGAAAACATAATGAATCCAGACCTAAAATCATGGCACTTGGACCCTAGTGACAAGCATTAAGCGTAGCAAAGTCATAGCAACATTAATCTCAAAACATAGTGGATACTAGGCATCATGCCCTAAACAAATCTGATGTCTATTACATAGGAATTCTCATCCATTTCTCATCTACCTCCATGAGCCAACAGAGATATTACTCACACATGGAGCATCATGAAATTGTTGTTAGAGAAGGGTTGGTGATGACGACGACGACTAACCCCCCTCCTCGAAGCCCAAAATAGACTCCAGATCAGATCCCCGGGGGAAGAATAGGAGGTGGCGGTGACTTCGTATCGTAAAATGCGTCAGTGATTTTCTGAGATTTTTTTGGAATATATGAGATTTATAGGTGAAGGAACCGACGTAAGGCAACGGCCGAGGGCCCCACGCGGTCACCTGGCACGACCAGGAAGGACCCGTGCAACCATGCCATGTGGCTCCCTGGTGGGCCCCCTTTGGTGCATCTTCGGTCCACCGGTCTTCTTATTTTCCATAAAAAATCCTCAAAAAATCCTCGTTCAATTTGGAGCACTTTTATTTCTACACAAAAAATAACACCATGGCAATTCTGCTGAAAATAACGTTAGTCCAGGTTAGTTTCATTCAAATCATGCAAATTAGAGGCCAAAACAATAGCAAAAGTGTTCAGAAAAGTAGATACGTTTGAGACGTATCAGGTGGCGCGGGTCGCGGGCGTGCACCAACATGAGATTGGCACGAGGATGAAGGGGCGGGCCGATCTAGGCTTTCAGCAGGCCTACACGCGGGAGGACTTCCCCGATGCGGATCTCCCGGGATGGCTAGCCGGCGACCTTCGGGGCATGGCTCAAAGGCCTTGGCATGGTGGGCATCAGGATCTGGTGACAAGGATGCAGATCTCGAGGTAGGGATCCTAAGCTAGATGTCTTGGAACGAGGGTAACAAGGACGTGGGGATTTTACCCAGGTTCGGGCTCTCTCGAAGAGATAATACCCTACATCCTGCTGGTGTTTATTGTATTAGGGTATAGTACAGAGTACATGTGTCTACCACGAGATTATTGTGTAAGATTCTAATGATATATTGATTAGCCTAGCCTCGGTTTATATAATGTACCGGAGGCCTAGGATAATAGTAGTCCTAGTCGGCTACGTCGATGGAGAGGAGTCCTCATCTTGTATGCCAAGTCTTGTGGAATCTTCCTTGTATGCGTCATGGGCTGCCTGAAGTGTCCCATGATAGAAAAGACAAAGGGGGTCCTCGGCTCGGCCCACCTGGCCGGGAGTCGACATGGTAAGTACCCCCCTGGTCCAAGACACCATCAGTAGCCCCTAAACCGGTCTTCAAGTCGGGGACGCTCCTTGGTTCATCCGAACTGCTCCTCGTCTTCAATCGTCGGTCTTGAAAGCTGGTTCAACAAATCTTCCCATCTTCATCCTTGTGGATTGCCGAAGTACGTCTGAGGAGTATACATGTCGGGCATCCAAGGAGCCCCTTTAAGTTATCAACCTTTATCAAATGCCTTGTTATTTCCATGCAACACCTCGGGTTTGAAGTTTTTTCCCGTGCAGCGGTGCCTCTCCCAGCCGGTCTCCATGCCAGACTGCTTCTGAAGTGGTGCACCAACTTGGTTTTGAGTTGTCGATGTAGATGGCCGGCCTCCATGGAAAAAAGTTTTCCGCCAAGCTAGTTTCCGCGAGCCGATTTTTCACGGAATATTTCTGGTTGGTGTAATTTATTCTCTACCGAGATATATAGCCAATAGCCCTCAAGGTGCGTGCCGACCTAAAATCTGGGATGCACCTGAAGTATAACATAAAACCATTGATCCTGAGGATTGAATCCTTGCTTGGAAGCATACTTTGCGAACAGAAATGCAGTGTGCAGTAGCCCCTGAGATTTAGGCCGGGTGCAGCCGACCGACCTGAGGATCATAATCTCCTCGGGAACCATATTGCATTTAGAATTTTTCTGCATTGAATCCTCAATGCAGTAGGCCCCGAGACTTGGGTTGGGCAACATGGTCGACCCTAGGATCGTATCTCCTCGGGAACTAGCTTAGTCTATGTTTGTGTTTCACCATCACCGAGGGGCAGCTCGGCAGGGAAGATGCCGAACTGCGGGTCGGAAAAAGAATCTTTTTCGAGCAGAATTACCACGATGTACACTTCAGCTAAGAGGATGCCCTGCCTCCTGAAGAAAGCATACAAATAGGTTAGAAGTGTCATAAGCTTGGAAAACTGAAAAACTTAAGTAAATACTTTATGTTTGAATTAAGTCAAGTTTTTGGTGCCAATATGAAATTGGTCTTAAAATTAATTTATGCTTCTGTCGTGCTTCAACATTACATCCGATCTCCAGGCTTTGAGTGGACCAGCCTTCGGCTTCAATCTCCTTGTCCCGAATGTAGGGGAACGCTGCAGAAAACAAAAAAAAATTCGACCTACGCACCAGCCCAGGACCACTATGGAGACTGCATACATGGTTTGATCTTTTCGTTACCGACTCGTAGCGCAGCGGAAGTAGAGTCGATGACGATCGGCGATGCAGATCCCCGCAGTTAGGATTTTACAACCTCCCAACTGCGAGGATGTTCTCCCTCGTCTGCCCCTCGGATAGCCCTCCGGGAGGCACTCGGACAGTCCCTCGGACGGTGTCACGGACAGCCCTTCGGGAGGACGCTCGAAACTCAGACGGTCACTCGGACAGCCCTTCGGGAGGACCCTCGAAACTCGGATGGTCACTCGGACAACCCTTCGGGAGGCACTCTCGAACAGCCCCTTGGGCAAAAAGATCGAACCTACGACCTCTCTACAGGGTTGCACACATACGGTGTCATCTATCCGGTAGGGCTTCGCCATCCAGAACTAGTTCCCACCGGAACCCAGACAGCCTTTCGGCTCTACGAAACTCTTTTCGTGGGAGGGAGAGAAGAAGCCAGATCATGCATGGCACTTGTATGTGAGAAAGGAGTGAGTGTGGAGAGCACCCCTCCACCTCTATTTATAGGAAAGCCAAGGGGTAGGGTTGGCATATAAAAAACCCAAAAATGCCCATGCAAATGTCACACATGAAGGGCATAATGGGGAGGCAAAGGAGCTCCATGGAGGAGCATCCTTGGCCGGCCACCCCCTAGTGGGACCCTCCCAAAAGGGGTTCCTTAGTCCCTAAGTCTTTCCTTCTAGATGCTTGACAAAAGCCCTAAAAGGTGGCTTTCCATAAAGTAACCCAAAAAGCACTTTCACTATTCACAGAAACATTTTTCTGCGACCGTTAAATCCGAAAATATTTCTGTGGTTCTTAGAACAATTCCATTACCCACTAAAATGATTTTCGACGTGTTCCGAAACAATTCCGGATTAGTGATTTTCATCTGCGAAAAGCAAACAAAGCGGTTCCGGCAGCTCCGGAACATTTCTGGGTTTTTCTCCAAAAAATCCCAGAAGTTCCCAAAACAATTCTGGCACCCTCCAAGAATTTCCAGGCGTGTACTGAAACCAATTTGACTTAATGGTATACCCTGAAACAACTTTTCAGTTTTACCGAAACTATTCCGGTGTTCTCTCTCCGGAACTTTTCCGCTGTCTCCGAAACTTTTCCGGTGACTTTCTCTCAGACTCCCTGTCTAGTATTCAGCAGATAGATGACCCTTAAGCGTGTGACCCTATAGGTTCGGTGAAGTATAGACATGACCGGAACTCTTTCCGATCAATGATCAACATCGGAGCCGTGGACACCCATATTGACCCCTATACCCACACGAATAAATATTCGAGTGAACCACCAGTTTACCGTGTGCTATTCCTGTTGCTTGGCGATATGTTACAAATACCCGAGGTGAGAATCATCGGCATCCCCGTGGATCAACACTTGTCCACAATGCCAGTTACCTCGTTACCGGTTTTGTTCTCTTTTCTCGTTCCCGTGTTCCGGCATCCTTGTGATCAAATCACAATGTGTCTGGCCATACGATGGTGGATACCGTAACACCGAGAGGGCCCAGAGATATCTCTCCATCGTCGGAGGAGCAAATCCCAATCTTGAGCTATCAAGTTACTTGACATACTTTTCCATGAACCCGTAAGCCGCCGTAATAGCCACCCATTTACGGATGACGTTTAACAAACCCCAAAGTTCATGAAGCAAGCATGAAGAAACTCGATACTCTCATGGTCTAAGGAATTATGCAAACGTTAACTTCCTCTGTGTTATTAACCATTAACTTGTGACGAATGTATCTCATAGCATAACATCATCGTGTCGATTCAACCACAAGTGTTCTACTAACATTGTGCCCTCAAAGTTGCCGGCATAGTCATGCCCATGATCAGGAAAACAGAACCATCATGCAACACTTGAGCTAGTCTTAGAGGCCAGACTAGGAATACATTTTACCGTTTATTATTCCACACGTGCATATGAGTCTTCCTCCAAGCCTCCTGGTTATTGTAGACTCGAGAACCATAGTAGTTATAGCACGGAATATAAACTTAATTACGAACATGGGGATAAATAATAACATTTATTATTGCCTCTAGGGCATATCTCCTACAGACTCCCACTTGCACTAGAGTCAATAATCTAGTCAATGCTAAAACACTTTACACCTATGGCATACCGGTGTAAAATATGCTTCGCTTGTGGTATAGCCTGATGTCCAACGGATCTGACAACTTCAGTTCCGTGTGTATCTTTGCATCTCCTCGTGTTTTCACGCTTTCACAAAATTCATATTTTGTGTGGACTTGGCTTTGTATATATGTGAATCACAGGTCAAACCTTGATTCCTCAGACTGAGCTATGGAGCAACTATCTGCAGTAGTGTCCCATTGACCAAAGCCTTCTTGGAACCATACTAAGTTCATGAATGAACTATATGATTCAATACCTTCTTTGTCGCTTCTAAAACGTCAACATACTTAGCCTTTGTTATAGAAATCGCCACAGTAACTTGTTTGGAACAATTTCCAACTACCGTGCCACCATATCGTGTATTACACAAAACCCTTAACTTAAATCGAAAATCGCATGGAGCATTGATGAAGACTGTATCGATGTAATTACTTACAACGAGCACTTCATAATCTCTGTTTGTGAGAAAACATGTCATCAGTGCTACTTTAGTACTTAATGACATTTTTCACTGTTGTCCCATGATCAGTACTTTGATCACTTTGGTATCTATACTCGCAACGGCTTGGGAGTATCGGACATATCTGGTTGTTTTACATACCATGAAACACAAGAGTGTGTGGAATCTCCATCATGTATTTTGCTCATCAGTGTTTTGGGACACCGAGTCTTGCAAAACTCTTTCCATCTGATTTCGGCAAGAATCACTCCTTGGCGTTCTTATGCTAAACTGTTTCAGCATCTTGTCAATATATATTTTTGGCTTTAGCTCTATCAGGCAATTTTATCTCATAGATAATTATGCCTAATACCGAGGCTACCTAGCCTAAGCACTTCATCGAAAACTATTTTCAATGAAGTCCTAATTCGTGTCAAGAAATTTATATTATTTCCAATCAACAATGTGTCAAGCACACAAGGTTTTTAGAAATATTATTATGCTCCCACTTACTTTCTTGAAACCACAAGCATCTTCGTTATCCATTGATGAAATTAAACTCTTTTGACTATTTCATCAAAAACGAAGATTCCAACTCCATTTTGCTCACTTCGGTCCATTGCTGGAACTCTGAAGTTTGCATACTTACTAGCATCCTCTGGATCGACAAAACACTTCGGACTATATCACATACAAGTCCTAGTTTGTATTTCCATTTCATGGAAATCCTTTTGGCATCCATGTATCATATCTCAAGATTGAAATATGTATTAATTGCTAGTTTAACCCGATCTGACTTTAAGCATCGCTACGGTGAGACAATCTCATCGTAGTCAACTCCTTGAATTTGTTATTGCAACAAGTCGAGCTTTATGGATAAAACATTTTTATCCGTATCAGTTTGTGGTTCCACTAATATTCGTTAGACTCTAAGTCTTCCGAAAGGTTCATCAAGATATAATCTTGAATCATTTATATGGAAACTATCTCGGATTGTATTGGCATTTAGCCAATTCCGGAGTCAGGGCCCATCAACGCTTCCTTGTGTATCGTAGGTATACTGTTTGTCTAGCAACAATATCTTGTCTGTGCACCTGAGAGGCTTGCACGAGTTTTGCCTACGTGGTTCAGCTGCAAGTTCGACCGAAGTCCATACATCTGATGTAGAGGCTTCCGTATCAGTCGTAGTAGGAAACTCTGGAATTGCTTCAGCGGTTTGTTTCCTTTGTCATGATAATGAAGATACTGTTATCTCGTCGAGTTGCACTGTCCTCCCACTCACCTTTTTGCAAGAAACATTTTCTTTCAAAATCATATCGTTCTTTGTGGCAAACTTTTGCCTCGGTATAGTGAGGGAGGAATACCCAATAACTTGGGATAACCTATAAAGTAGCACTTGTCTGATTTGGAATAGGTTTGTAAATATTTTACACAAGCCCCATATTCCAAATGTTAAGAAAAGACATAACATGGTTGGGTGTACCATACCATGGAGTCATTTCAACAGATCTGATGGTGCTCTTTTCAGTGTAAAAGCCGCAGTCTCTAAAGCATTACTTTTAAAAGGGATAATGGCAAATTGATTTATGTCATGTTTGATCTTACCATGTCATAAATGGTTTGATTACATCTTCACGGATATTCCACTCACAGTGGTGCTCCGTGAGGTGTAAGTTATGAAACTCTTTTCACAACTCATCAGACATTCGCTAAACTTGTAACTCAAATATTCCTTTCCGCAATCAAATTGCAGAAAACTAATTTTCTTGTTACAATAATTTCTACTTCATATTGAAAACCTTTCGAATGATTTCAAAAGATCCAGACTTATGTTTTATCAAGCAAATATCCATATATCTATTTGAGTCATTTTTGAAGATAGACAAATCCACTGCTAGCAATAACCTTTATCGGACTACATACATCAAAATGTATGATCACCAATAAGTTCGTTGCTCGTTCCTTATGGCCTGTGAACGGTATTTCAGTCACTTCACTTTTCGGAGGAAAGTTGCAAGTGTCAGATGATTCATAATCAAATGACTTCAAAATCCATCATAATGGAATTTCTCCATGCGGGTTTCTCCAATGTGACCAAATGCAGTGCCACACATATGTGGTATTCTTTTAGTCTTGCGGCATTTAGCGTCAGTGTTATGGATGTATCATATTCCCATCAATATTCATAACATACATCCTATCCATGATGGAAGCATGGCCCTTATGTTATTCATGATACTGAACAACAATTTGTTCTTTTATGAACAACACTCTTGCAACAAACATTATGCAAATGGGCTAGAGTGTATAAAACTCTAAAATGAATTATGAAAATAAATACATAGGTAATACACCGATGGAAGGTATAGTAACATTTACTATGTTCACAACGCGTATCTAAACCTCACTCCGGCAAGCCTTTTAGGCCGTAGTAGTTCTTGCATCGAGTCGCAACAGAATGCAATCGAGCGGGTATCTTTGTGATCAACTCACAATACCCAAGAATCAGTGATTAACATGTTTAATCATAATTCTCAAGAACTATTTCTTTTGACCAGCCTTCCATACATCAATAACTTGTATGACTTTCATACATGAGCTGGACATTCCAGTCTTCTTTCCTTTTTGCCTTTATACTTCTAACAGTTTAACTTTCTGTATTTCTCCTACTCTCAGAAGAAGCATCCAATTTTAAAGAGTGGCATTAGCCCTGGACTTCCTAGGTGTGTAAGTCATACTAACACCCTTTGGACATTTCCTTTCTCTTTACATTGTTGTTTTATTCACCTTCATCATATGATAGGCGTTCTTCTGGATCCCTCTCTTATCAGTCTAATGCATAGTAAACATTTTACTAATAATTTGCAAAACAAACATTGCTTTGGATATCCCATATCTTTTAGCCTTTGTTTGTATCTGAACCTAATTTTTAGTTCCATGAATATCACATAGCCATCCCAAACTTTTGAAGTTCGGGTCTCATGGAAGCAAACATATTGCACTTGACTGTAACGGAATTCTAGCTTTTGGATCGAAGGACGAGAGTCACATCATCCATAGCATTAGCGGGAGAATACCAAAAGCATGCGATAGGACAAAGTCCTTCTCGGCACTCTTGAGGACAATCCTCACATTACGTTACCAACCGTAAAGTTTTAACCAGATATTTAATAGCTATTCAATTTTAACAGGGAAGGTGGAAACGCGAGCCATTCTTCTATAACTATTATGCATATAACACTTAGACAGTTTCCATAATTAATTGCACTGAGAATTAAGCACGTTAATTCTACAGTGCGCTCCCACTCAAATCAATATCTCTCATAATTGATTGTGAGTGTTTCAAGACCCATATTACAATTCAACGCCAAGGATGTATCCATCTCAAGTGACGAGAATTGCAATCGGTAGGCCAACTTGCCAATCACATCTCTATGTGACTCTTGTTCATCTTTCGATGCACGTGTTTCGAGCTCATGACTTTCCTGCCTGAACGTCAAGACAACCAAGTGATCTCGAAGCGAGGTCTCAACTCACCCGCCTCACACTTCTCTAATCGTTCATACCCATGTATCCATGTGATACCCCGAAGAGATAGGTGCCGTGACGGTGCTACACTTGGGAGAACACTAACTACTTGATATTTTTGTGAGAGATCACCCTAATAAAAGCGACTACCGCGTAATCAAAAAGGGTGCACCATAAGGGATAAACATCTCAGGCAATTCATAATAGCATGATATGGTATAGCCCTTTCTGACGGAGAAGTCTTGTATTTCTTCGTCTTCGGCATTCGCGTCGGTGTTCACCTTCGCGAAGTTTGCCACCACCTTGTCGATGAACTAGATAATATTGCTATCTCTATAGCTAATAAAATAAGTGCATTACTTAAGGTTGACACGCAGGTCATTAAAGTGACAATCATATGGCTCCAGCCATCATGCCAAATCATGACTCGCAGGTCATGTTAATTTTACATCATATAGTCATCTCATACATAATCAAATTAATATGAGAACCGCTATACCACATCACATGCACATCTTATGTCATCCTACAAAACCAAGTTAGACGCCTCTAATCGGTTTATGCAAAATTTGTTTTACGTGGCTTCTAAGGTTTTGAAACAAACCGAAGCTACCAACGTCCATCATCAAGTATGATTATTCAAGTCGCTAGATTAACTTTACGAGGTGTATGAAACATGAGATAATAAAATCTCGAGCCCCATACTGAACTTCGTCATATGCATGACCCCCGTGTAGATCATATCTGCATTGCCCTTTTGTCTGCGAAATTTCATCTTTCTCTCTAACTATGGTGGAATTCAACGAACTGTTAACACTTCGTTGATCAATCAGGATCGCGGATTGCCAGAACTTTGAAACTCCACCATGTTGTTATCAAGATCAGAAATATGCAAATTCCAGGGAAGCAACAAGAACATCGGGTAACAGATCTCATCTGCTACCCGCACAAATAATTATCAGCAGTAGAACTCATCTACTACAAATTATATTGTGCAACACCCATACATCTCTATGCATTCTAGATCGTAACCTGCATCTACGCATAGCACGGCTCATGATGCCACTGTAGGAGAACGCAGCAGAATTTTTTTTCCGACCTATGCACCAGCCCAGGACCACTATGGAGACTGCATACAAGGTTTGATCTTTTCGTTACCGACTCGTAGCGCAGCGGAAGTAGAGTCGATGACGATCGGTGGTGCAGATCCCCGCAGCTAGGATTTTACAACCTCCCAACCGCGAGGATGTTCTCCCTCGTCTGCCCCTCAGATAGCTTTCCGGGAGGCAGTCGGACAGTCCCTCGGACAGTGTCACGGACAGCCCTTCGGGAGGACGCTCGAAACTCGGACGGTCACTCGGACAGCCCTTCGGGAGGACACTCGAAACTCGGACGGTCACTCGGACAGCCCTTCGGGAGGCACTCTCGAACAGCCCCTCGGGCAAAAAGATCGAACCTACGACCTCTCTACGGGGTTGCACACATACGGTGTCATCTATCCGGCAGGGCTTCGCCGTTCAGAACTAGTTCCCACCGGAACCCAGACAGCCTTTCGGCTCTACGAAACTCTTTTCGTGGGAGGGAGAGAAGAAGCCAGATCATGCATGGCACTTGTATGTGAGAAATGAGTGAGTGTGGAGAGCACCCCTCCACCTCTATTTATAGGAAAGCCAAGGGGTAGGGTTGGCATATAAAAAACCCAAAAATGCCCATGCAAATGTCACACATGAAGGGCATAATGGGGAGGCAAAGGAGCTCCATGGAGGAGCATCCTTGGCCGGCCACCCCCTAGTGGGACCCTCCCAAAAGGGGTTCCTTAGTCCCTAAGTCTTTCCTTCTAGAAGCTTGACAAAAGCCCTAAAAGGTGGCTTTCCATAAAGTAACCCAAAGAGCACTTTCACTATTCACAGAAACATTTTTCCTCGACCATTAAATCCAAAAATATTTCTGTGGGTCTTAGAACAATTCCAGTACCCACTAAAATGATTTTGGATGCGTTCTGAAACAATTCCGGATTAGTGATTTTCATCTGCGAAAAGCAAACAAAGCGGTTCCGGCAGCTCCGGAACATTTTTGGGTTTTTTCTCCGAAAAATCCCAGAAGTTCCCAGAACAATTCTGGCACCCTCCAAGAATTTCCAGGCGTGTGCCGAAACCAATTTGACTTAATGGTATACCCTGAAACAACTTTTCAGTTTTACCGAAACTATTCCGGTGTTCTCTCTCCGGAACTTTTCCGCTGTCTCCGAAACTTTTCCGGTGACTTTCTCTCAGACTCCCTGTCTAGTATTCAGCAGATAGATGACCCTTAAGCATGTGACCCTATAGGTTCGGTGAAGTATAGACATGACCGGAACTCTTTCCGATCAATGATCAACATCGGAGCTGTGGACACCCATATTGACCCCTATACCCACACGAATAAATATTCGAGTGAACCTCCAGTTTACCGTGTGCTATTCATGTTGCTTCGCGATATGTTACAAATACCCGAGGTGAGAATCATCGGCATCCCCGTGGATCAACACTTGTCCACAATGCCAGTTACCTCGTTACCGGTTTTGTTCTCTTTTCTCGTTCCCGTGTTCTGGCATCCTTGTGATCAAATCACAATGTGTCTGGCCAGACGATGGTGGATACCGTAACACCGAGAGGGCCCAGAGATATCTCTCCATCGCCGGAGGAGCAAATCCCAATCTTGAGCTATCAAGTTACTTGACATACTTTTCCATGAACCCGTAAGCCGCCGTAATAGCCACCCATTTACGGATGACGTTTAACAAACCCCAAAGTTCATGAAGCAAGCATGAAGAAACTCGATACTCTCATGGTCTAAGGAATTATGCAAACGTTAACTTCCTCTGTGTTATTAACCATTAACCTGTGACAAATGTATCTCATAGCATAACATCAATTCGGGTCGATTCAACCACAAGTGTTCTACTAACATTGTGCCCTCAAAGTTGCCGGCATAGTCATGCCCATGATCAGGAAAACAGAACCATCATGCAACAATTGAGCTAGTCTTAGAGGCCAGGCTAGGAATACATTTTACCGTTTATTATTCCACACGTGCATATGAGTCTTCCTCCGAGCCTCGTGGTTATTGTAGACTCGAGAACCATAGCAGTTATAGCACGGAATATAAACTTAATTACGAACATGGGGATAAATAATAACATTTATTATTGCCTCTAGGGCATATCTCCTACACCGAAGACTTCAGTGGAGTGCTTCTCAGGACAATTTAGGCGAACTAGACTCTTGCGGAATATAGAGAAGCAAGGCATCCCCGATATTTGGCCGTACTCGAGCCGAAAAAAGGAGTAATAGAAAAAGACTTTGCAATGACTTAGAAGAAATACTTAAAAAATGACACGTGTAAGTTTAAGAGTCTCTGGTGACTTGGGTAAAG
Source organism: Elymus sibiricus (assembly GCA_039707655.1). Lineage (NCBI taxonomy): Eukaryota > Viridiplantae > Streptophyta > Magnoliopsida > Poales > Poaceae > Elymus > Elymus sibiricus. The sequence continues at coordinate 246,885,410 of CM077664.1, read as the reverse complement.
AAAGTGTTTTTAGAACAATGTTTTTATTCTACACAAATATAATGCTTGACCGAGTTAGATAGAAATTGAAAATTGAAATTTTTTGAGCATGAAAGTGACTTAGCTGGTTTTATGCTCCTGGTGTTGATGATGTGGTTCGAGCTTGCGGCGGGACGAAGATGCCCATCGATCTCTGACAGATCTTGCATGGTGCATAGTCCTCGACCTGGCCGAGGTGCCCCCGGTCTAGCTGACGTGACGAAGCTGGTCGACGGGGTGATGATGGAGCCCCAAGAGCATGTTGATGAAGCGATGGCGAAGCCCCCAGACCAGCCGAGGTGACAATGCAAGTCGGCAAGGTGGCGCCGCTGGCCCTGGGCCAGCTGACCTGATGGAGTAGGTTGGAGTGGTGGACGTCGACTTCATGAAGTGACGGCACGACGATGCCACCGCAGGTCAGAATTTTTGACTCAGTCGACGTCGACTTGATGATGTGAAGGCGCGACGATGCCGGTGCGCCCAATCCGCGCAATCTAAAGGGCGGCGATGTGGTCTTGGCGATGCCGACCTCCTGGTCGACTAACCGAGGTGACGATGTGGTTGACGTTGGCTCGACGAAGCGACGACGTGATCGGCGCAGGTTCGCATCCGTGGAGCAACGAGGTCGGACCGTGTGACACCGGCATGACGACGAAGAGCACCTCGGAAAAGGCTCAAAAATTGTAGGCATGTGTTTTAAAACAAAACACAATACCCTAAAAAATTCCTCCAAAAACTAAGTCCGGTAACCCATTCATGAAAAAAGATGTACTCGGATCGGATTCGTTTTCGCGTAGAAAACGGATTCGAGATTGATGCACTTCTCGGGCTCCCCGGAGTTTGCACCGTTGGATCGTCCTCAAATTTTCAGGGGTTGACGATAAGGAAATTCCGCATGATATGAACGGTTGGGTCTTCCAAATGTTGTCCGAGATGGCCGTTGTACTCCTTGCCCTGAACTCACGCGGATTTCCGCCCAGATCCGACTGGGCCTCGGCGATTGCTGGAGATTACACCATCGGACCGCGATGAAATTTTACGAGGTTGTTGTAGACTCAATTACACACAATTCCATTGAAGAAATAATCGAATAGATGCTCGATGAGGCGGAGACGGCGGAAATAAATCCGTTGTCTAGAGAATTCTGCACGGGCGTGCAAGGGCAATGTTGACGTTGCGCCCCCGAGCTCCATGGACGAAGTTTTTCATAATCTCGGTTGAGGTCGAAGTTGATGTTGGTGAAGACGCCCATCGCACCACGACGATACCTAGCATGACCTGCATAGGCCACCACTGACGGAACCAAATCCGACAGATCTTGAGATAGGGATCCTAAGCTAGATGTCTTGGAACGAGGGTAACAAGGACACGGAGATTTTACCCAGGTTCGGGCTCCCTCGAAGAGATAATACCCTATGTCCTGCTTGTGTTTATTGTATTAGGGTATAGTACAAAGTACAGGTGTCTACCACGAGATTGTTATGTAAGATTCTAATGATCTATCGACTAGCCTAGCCTCGGTTTATATAATGTACCGGAGGCCTAGGGTAACAAGAGTCCTAGTCGGCTACGTCGGTGGAGAGGATCCCTTCTCTTGTATGCCAAGTCTTGTGGAATCTTCCTTGTATGCGTCATGGGCTGCACGAAGTGGTCCAGGAAGGAACCGACAAGGGGGTCCTCGTCCTGGTCCACCTGACTAGGAGTCAACATGGTAAGTACCCCCTGGTCTAGGACACCATCATCTAGTAGGCGGTGGCTTGACCGGTGATTGGTCTACAACCTAGACACGTGGTGGCTCCCGTCGATATGGTGGTCTACGATGGTGTCGGTCTGGGCCTTGTTCCTAGTCTAGCACCATCGGTGGTGCTCTTGATAGTGCTTTGCGGGGGCAGCGCAGGTGCTTGCTCCGGTATGGTGGTTGTGTGTTTGGGATGTCGCCCTCGGCATAGGTGGTCGGTTCTCTGGACGAAAGTCCTGCTCGACTTCGGTCTGGCTGGTGGTGAGCGATGCCTTCGGTGTAGTTTTCCTTGTTGAAGGCGTCACCGAGGGGTTCTGCTACTTGTGGCAGTGTTGGTATTTCCCGAAGCGGAAGGGTGATGTAGTATAGTAGCATATAGTATTTCCCTCAGTTAAGAACAAAGGTTTATCGAACCAGTAGGAGACACCACACAAACAAGATAAGCGGTACCTGCACACACACAAAGCAAATGCTTGCACCCAACGAAGACAAGAGGGTTGTCAATCCCCCTTATTCTCGCCAATTGCAAGGTTTAAATCTGATAGTGGTGGATATATAAAATAAAATAGAAATAAAAAGGAAATAAAACAGCGAGCAAATTTAGGGTTTTAGTAAATATGGAAGATGGACCCGGGGCCATAGGTTCACTAGAGGCATCTCTCTCATGAGCATAGTAACGGTGGGTAAACAAATTACCGTTGGGCAATTGATAGAATAGCGCATAATTATGATGATTCTTCATGACATAATTAATATATAGGCATTACGTCCGTGACAAGTAGACCGTTAAACTTACTGACGTCTACTACTATTACTCCACCCCAAGACCGCTATCCAGCATGCATCTCAAAGTATTAAGTTCATGACAAACAGAGTAATGCTTTAAGCAAGATGACATAATGTAGACAGAATAAGATCATGCAATATGTTCAAACCCCGTCATTTTGCCCTTAGTAGCAACAATACAAATACTTGCCTTGCAACTCCTCCTATCACAGAGTAAGGACACCGCAAGATTAAACCTACTACCAAGCACCTCTCCCACTGAAGATAAATCGATCTAATTGGCCAAAAGATATAGATAGACCGGAGAGAAATACAAGGCTATAAAATCACACATAAATAAATCTCAGAAAAGACTCAAATGTTTTCAATGAATAATCTGATCATAAACCCACAATTCATCGGATCCCAACAAACACACCGCAAAAGCTTACATCGGATTGATCTCAGATGAGATCATTGTATTGAAGATCAAAAGAGAGAGAGGAAGCCATCTAGCTACTACTATGGACCCGTAGGTCCTGTGGGAACTACTCACACATCATCATGGAGGCAACAAGGTCGATGAAGATTGCCTCCCCAATGGTTTCTCCCTCCGCCAGAGTACCGGAAAAGGCCTCCAGATGGGATCGCGGAAGAACAGAGGCTTGCGGCAGCAGTAAAAATGTTTTGGGACCTCCCCTGAGGGTTTCTGGCTATATGGGAATTTATAGCACTGGAATTAGGTTAATCGGAGGCAGAGGGGGGGGGGCACAAGGCACCTGGGCACGCCCCCTGCCTTGTGGCTCCCTCGTACATCTTCCGGCCTTCTCCGAAGCTTCCAGGGTCTCTTTTTGTCCAGAAAAAATCATCAAAAAGTTTCGTCGTGTTTAGACTTCGTTTGGTATGGATTTTCTAGAAAATAAAAAACATGCAAAAAACAGGAGCTGGCACTGGGCACTGGGCACTGAGTTAATAGGTTAGTCCATAAAAACAATATAAAATGACATATAAAGCATACAAGATTGATAATATAATAGCAGGAAACAATAAAAAATTATAGATACGTTGGAGACGTATCAGGTTCTAACAGCTCTCCCAATTCAAGATCCTCTGTCCCGGTGAAAACCGTGTGTGATGGTAGCGTCCGTGGCGTCATTACTTTGTTGGAAGCACTCTTTTGGAGTCTAATCTTGTGATGGGAGCACCGGGTCAGTGGTGGTGTGGTTGTTCAGAGCGGACACTGATGTGGTGAGCGTGGAGTCATTGGTGGTGCATCTGGTTGGGGCTTGTCGCTTGGCCGACGGTGGGGGTAGGAGGAGCATCCTTCACATGCAAGGAGCATCATGCAATCTATGTCAGTCAAACCCGAGGGATCGGAGTGGCATACATTTTCTCTATCAAACATATCATTCCTCTCTAGTGTCTTCGAGGTTCACGATATGCTTGTGGCGGCTTGGATTAACAGGACGATTTTCGGTGCGCACTCTGGTAGCAATGATGGCGCTCAAGTGCTCAGACGGGTGTATTGTGGGGTGTTGGCCTTCTGGCGTTTTGTATGTATCGTGATGCTTTAGGGCTAGTCTGGCTAGGCGTTGTGTAGGTTCTTGCTTGGTTTTACTCAATAAACCGAGCAACCATTTTCCCTTTCTTCTTTTTTGGCATTCGTCTTATGCGGTGCATTCCTCATTTGGGGTGTTCTTGTAAGGGCATCTCCAACACTGACCCCCAAACAGACACTGTATTTGTCCGTGGACTGGTCCAGACCAGTCCGTTGACACGGATACAGGAGCCGATCATCCACCCCTGTCCCCTAAATGTTCACCTTTGTTTTTTTCTTAGGTCCGCAACACTCAAATAATTATAGAAAATAGCACAATTCATCCATAAATAACATGCAAATATCCCTAGTACAACAAATAGTTCAAATGTAGGATGTTCAACAAGTTTTTGGAATTCATCGATTTCAAATTCAACGATACTAGAGTCAGAGCCGACACATGTCGTCCCACACATAGTTCCCCTTAAGCTTCATCCAACAATGTATGAGCGTAAATGTCCTACCCTCGGTGCTCTGGTACAGCACGACAGTGGTTCAGGCTTGATGATTATCAAGTTGCAACATTGAGTGAATCAATGAATTGGACAACATGTAGAGCAACAAGAAGCAAAACTTACGATCTCCATGGTTGACGAGCCCGATGGCCACATTGTTCCCACTCGTGCAATCACACCACAGTCATGATGGAGTTGGAGATGGTGTACCACCAATGCGTTAGCGACTTCGCATTGTGTTCATGGATGACGTGCATGTCGTAGGGCGCAAAGTTCTTTCATTCATGAAACGAAGCATGCGTGTTTTGCCAAAAGGCCGAGCCCTTCTTCATGCCTACAAAGTTCGCAGATACGACCAACCACGCATCGTACATCAACTCATTCTTGATCACCGAGTACCCCCACCATCATGCTTACTCTATAAAACAAGAAGAAGTTCAACCAAAAAGCTCAATGGCATTTGACCGAACACCTGCTGCCTGCCGGGCGTGGTGTCCGCCATGGACGACGTCGGGAGGGGGCGGAGGGTACCTGGCCGTGAAGGGATCCTGGGTGGACGGCGACGTAGTCCAAGGCGGGCATGCACGTGGGTGGGGGTTGGGGACGGAGAGGTACAACGGCGACGTAAGACAAGGAAGATGCGGATGAAAGCAGGGGGGGGCAGGGGCAGAGTGGAAGAAAAGTGCCGGGAGGGGGATTTGAGTGGGCCGGGGTTGTCGGAGTCCTACATGGGGGCGGTCCGGATTCCCACAAAGGGCCCCCTTTGCTTTCGGTTTGCGGGAAAAGGACAACCGGACGTGTCAGTGGACCGATGCGGGACTATGTTGAATGGCAAAATACGTCCGAACAGCTCAGCTCCTAGGTTTGAGGGTCCATGTTGGAGATGCCCTAATATATCTTTCTAATCGAATGGATTTGATATCTCTCCTGTCAATATTATAATTAAAAGAAGATGGAAAAGTCGCAGGAACACGAGCAGCCCTGCACAAACAGCCGAAAACGGAAACCTGAGGTCAAGTCAGAGAGAGCTGAGGCGTTGTGCCGCTCCCGTGCTCGCGTTGGCCCAAGTCCCCTTTGTTCGGTCCCCCTCCCCCCTCGCCCTTCCAGAGCCACAAACCCTAGAATCTCACGGTACCACCGTACCAGGAAGGAACCTTCTGATCCCCAAAACAGAGCGCGGAGACCGGAACCTGCGTAGGTATCGCATTTTCTCCTTGCTTCGGCTTCTCCTTCTGTCTAGGGCGAGATTATGCCTTCTTCCTATGCAGTTCCGCGGCGTTAGAAACGAGACTTCGCCTGTTTTTTTTTTTTTTTTTTGCTACTAGTTTCCTCTCCTGATGGTTGTATGTACCCCATCGAAGCATTTCTTTTTCCTCTTTGTGTTTGTGTGTCCACTCTGATTCTGTGCCTCCAGTAAGAAAAATGAGTTTCGGATTGGGGATTGCGTTAGGGACAAAATGCGCAACCCCTCTGCTTCGTTTGTAAATCATCTGAGTGGTCGATGTTGGTGCTGATTTAGGATTTTCAGCAGCGCATTGCGTATGCTTATCTTTGTCGGTTACCAATATTTAATTAACGAAAGAGCTTGATGGTTTTACCTGAAGATGGTTGAGAACTCCAATGGATTGGGAACAGAGAGGAAACATGGTTTCTGTTGTAGTGGTAATTCTAGGTCCTAGGAGCTCAATGGAATCGTTGTCCTGGTAGTGATTGCAGGAAGAAAGAACTTCTGCTGGGAGCTAGGAAGCTCTGAAACCGATAACATGCTCTTCATATATTTCCGTTTTGCTTAAGATGATCTTTATCCTGTTTCACAGATTTTGATATTAAGGCAGGGGATCTAAATTAGTATTCTGTTGTGATTTTGATATTAAGGCAGGGGGCCTAAAATAGTATTCTGATGTGATTTTGATATTAAGGCAGGGGATCTAAATAGTATTCTGTTGTGATTTTGATATTAAGGCGGGGGATCTAAAATAGTATTCTGTTGTGCGCTTCTTGTTTACTGAAGATGTGCCAATGCTTGCAACAGCATGTCACTTGGGCCCCTGGACTTGAATATTTCAAATTCAGTTAAGCCTGTACAACTGGGTAAACAAATGTAAGAATCATGGTTATTAGAGGTACATGAGTATGAGTCACATGATACCTTAGGTCAGTCTAAATCTCCATGTGACCATTATTTGAGATCATTGGAGAATTAATATTCTTGGATTTGAACAAGTTTTTGCACATCTTATGATTTTTTTTAGTTCTTTACAAGCTCCCGGTTGATCTTAATTAGCAATTGCATGGTCAAAATTTAGTTTAAACAGGAGGATCCAAGTGCCACATGGTCATTAGTTACTACCTAAGTTAAGTTTAGTCCTCTATTTTGTATTTACCCACTTCTACAATTTGTGGAGGCCTAAGTGTGCCATTCTCAAGTTCGAGGGGCCAAGTGACATGGCCGTGCAAATTAAACACCTATGGTGTGTTCTGCTCTCTTTTGGTCTTGGAATAGTTCACTTTATGTTGTTTAAGTTGGCAAATTTTCTTTGGTGGACAGGTTGGGCATGATTCATTGAACTATGGGTCGTCTCAAGGCAAGGGCCCGGGAAGCCTCTGAAAGCAATCAAAAGAATGAACATCGCTCCATATGCTTACACTCTTTTTCTGATCTGTCGCATGTTTCTGCAGCTACTTTTATGTATCTTTTGAAGGACTGCTACTTCTATGGTATACTTATTTCCTTTATGTTATCCTTAAATTTCCATGAATGTGATGCTCCTGTAATTCGGTATTCATTATTTATTCGTTGAAATATTTTTTTCTAAACCCTGCCACAACTTGTTCTGTAAACTATGAAAATAGAACCTTCCAAAACAAACAAAACTTGTGTTAGAAAGTATAGCCCCTGTGCAATCTGTAATTGGGATGAGGTAAACTTTACCATCATAATATAGCGCACGGTCTTGAATCCTTTGCTTTCCAAACTCTTCGTAATTTATGAGTAGCCAAATTCTGTACTTATCTACTCCGTCACAGATGTGCTATTGCCTTGTTCTTTTATGTCTATTTGATTCTTGATCTTCTCCTTTATGTTATTTGTTATGCTTTTCATAGCTCTGACCTTTTGTAAGCTTTAATTTAGGAACCCACAAAGCAACCGCAAAGTTCAGGATCCTTCAGCAGCAGGTTAAAAGAGCATTAAATAATGCTCCTCAGCCAGGCCCATTCACATACATTGTCCAATGCATGTACATTATACCTTTGTTGGGCCAAAGTCATGCTGAAGGGTTCAGCCATATGTTGATATCTTCTCTAAGGCATTTGAAATCCGTGGAGTCAGTACAGAAGGATTTTATTGATGCAAAGTGTCTTGCTGCACGGCTTGTTCTCGATATCCTTGCGTCTGTTGTACCCCATGAAGAACGCATACTGGTAAAGCTCCTTGAGACATTCGATATCGAGTTGAAAGATATGGCCCATGCTTTCTATGGTTCAGAGTTGGGTGATGAAGATCTAGCGGCAGCAAGAGAACATCTTAAACAGCATGTACAGTACTTTATGAAATCAGAATCATATGTGACTGCTGTGGCCCTGATGACACGCTTTTCCATCCAATGCTGTGATGAGTCATTTCTCATAAAACTGATTGGAAGTAAGCAATACAAGGCAGCAGAGGAGTGGGCAGCTTTCATGGGGAAAGAAATGATAATTTTGATAATTCAAAAGTATCTAGATGTTAAAATGCTAAAGAGCGCGAATGAGCTGGTGAAACAATATGACCTTGTGGAAGAGTTTCCGGATGTTAATTATTTGTATAAAGAGAGGTGACTTTCCTGTTGCTCAATGGGAAGTGATTGTAGGATATTTGTTTAGGGTTATTTAGAATTATTGTGAGATCTTTTGTATTTGCAGTTCGCTAAAGAAGCTGGCAGAGAAAGGGTGCTGGGATGTTGCAGAAGTCCGTGCCAAGAAGGATACAAAGCTGATGGAATACCTGGTAACTTGCATCCATCTTATCACAATCAACTTTTTAGACGTGTTTGCTGTTTATACATGCCCTAGATCATTATTCTGTTTGGATCAATAGAAACTCGGATTCATTTTATTAAGACATTGCTTCCTATACACCATTACCTTTTTGTCATGGGATGGAGTGGAATACATCTTTTGCTGGCAACCTTTGCGTATCATAGAAGGAATTGATTGTATTGTTATGTTGTGCACAGGTATATCTTGCTATGGAAGCTGGCTATATGGAGAAGGTTGACGAGCTTTGCAAACGATACTCTCTTGAAGGTTATGTCAATTCTTTGGGTAAGCACTATTGATCCAACATTACGCTATAGAGCTATATTCTGGTTAGTGGTTACTTCTATAGAGCTATAATGTTATTGATCCAACATTAAGCTAACACCTATCTATTCTGTATAGTATTTTAACACCTAGCTTCTGTTCTAGAATCGCCTTTACACTTGAATTATCTGTTTAAGACACCCCGTTCATATTTCTTTCGGATTATATAATACTCAGTTACTCAGTACAATGATTCAATTAAGAGTATATTTCGCAAAAAATGTACACATTTCCGCAAAACTACAGATTTAAGGGTCAATTCAATAATCTTCAAATTGAGGGGCAACTTATAAAAAAACTATTGATTCTTGGATGATGTAGGTTGAGAAATATGGCATGTGAGTTTATTATTCAATTCATCTTAACTAGTTTATCTTATAAGAGCTGTATAAAAGAACAACAAATATTTAGAATTAGCATTTTCACTTGTACAAAGAAATGAGGAGGCAGCACCACCAACCCTGAAGATAACATGAACGCAAACTGCCGGGTGGATGCGAAGTTAGTATACAAGTTACCGAAAGGAGGGCGATATAGTCTCTGAATTTTATGCACCCTAGTTTCGGATAATACTTTCTCATGGATCATGGCATATGAATACTATGTGACTCTGGTCAACTGGTAGTAGTTGAGCCGTTCAATTCAGTTGATCGAATGTTCCCGGGTGTAATTTTTTTTAGTGCACTCTGATGGTATCCCATTGTGTAGCATCACCCCCTCACCCTAATTTATTGACCAAAATATGAATATTGGTTTTAGAAAGAGACAAAGAGTACACTTCATATGCTGGAACTAACTTTATTCCACTAGTTCCATTTCTCTTCTTGATGTGTATTTATTATGACACAGTTCCAGAAGAAGTCATGTGTCAGTCTGACTACTTAGAGCTGAAGAAATTGATTTTAGAAGAGATTGTCTGGGTTGATGAGATCAACGGATTACTTAGGGCAACAAGCTATATTGAAGCTTGTAAAATTATTGGTGTGGATTGCGAATGGAAACCTAATTACGAGAAAGGGAGCAGACCTAATAAGGTAAGTGATGCCTTAGCTCAAATTGTTGCCCGCCTCTATGTTTGCTTGGTTTTCTAGTATGACCATGGTCTCCCTAATATAGTGTAAGCTTACGATACAATTTTATTGCGATGTAGTATATGTGGAAATTCAAAACCCTCCCCTAGTGCTCTTCAAAAAGGTATGGTTGAATAAAATGGGCTAATTATTTCACATGAATTTTGTGGCTCATGCATTCACTTCATCATCTGTCGTGACAATACGTCATAGGCGATCATCTGGGGTCCTAATCATTTTCTAATGTTAACTTTTTTGGGCCTACTATGTTACTGTTAAGTTTCCGTGATATTTTGATTTTCCCTGCAAGAAGATTACCATTCTAATCTGTCTGCGTATTTTAGTTCTTCCATTGACAGGTTTCATCTTTATGGCCAGGTTGCTATCATCCAAATTGCGTCAGATAAGAAAGCGTTCATCTTTGATCTGATTAAGCTGTATGAAGATGATCCTAAAGCATTGGACTGCTGCTTCAGGCGAATCATGTGTTCATCTAACATACTAAAGCTGGGTACTATGTTAATATGATCAATTACCCCTGTCCACCATATGCCTGTTTTCCTTGTAAGAACGTTTCCTTGTTGTGCATGAAAAGAACTAACATTTTTCCCATTGCAAACAATAGGCTATAACCTGCAATGCGATCTGCATCAGCTGTCACAGTCGTATGGAGAATTGTTATGTTTCCAGTCCTATGAAATGCTACTTGATATCCAGAAGCTGTTCAAAGAGACTACTGGTGGTCTCTCTGGATTGTCAAAGGTATTTTATGATCTAAAAAATCTACAACACTCAGCTGGTATCCAGCTGATTTGTTCATCTTTCTATCGTAGAACCTGTGACAAGCTATGTCCCTTTATATATTCGAAAATACTGCCAGAAAATATTAGGAGCTGGTTTGAACAAGACACGGCGGAATAGCGACTGGGAGCAGCGACCTCTCAGCCAGAATCAGGTCTGTTATTCATCCACTAATTTTTTTGCTCATGTTTCTTTAAGGCAGTCATGTAAAGATCTTAATCCTTATGAGCTGGTGCCCCCTTTATCTGTATGATTGATTTCTAATAATTTGGACATTGTCAAGTTTTAGAGTCCTCAGAGCTTTCCTACTTTGTTTTGTCAAGTGCGGCATGTGTGTAGGATGAGCTGGCCCAGATCTCTTGTCTAGAGTTGACTAATATCTCTCTTGTAAACTGCATAAGTGGGGGAATAACTACATTTCCTTGCTGCAATTTTTACCCTTTTTACATGGAGAAAATAATAATAATAATAGGAAAAGCACCGAATACACTCAACTCAAGGGTAGTGCAGGTAAAATTTGTACATTTTAACTGTAAAGTTAGTGGAATCTGAAGGCTAATAGGACAATTTGTGATATAAGCCACATTTCCTGGAAAAAATGAGCTACTCAGCACCTTTTTCTTGCATATTTTTTATTTGTGATTCAAACTAGGTCAAATGTGCTTTACGTTGTTTATCAAGGATGTAAAGTGCCACTGCTAATACAGAGATCTGCATGCCTCCTACAGAAAGAGTATGCCGCTCTTGATGCCGCGGTCCTTGTTCATATATTCCATCATGTCAGGGGGCAACCTCAGTTTGGTGTAAACGAGGGACGCCAGGTGGAATGGAAGTCTCATATTGTAAGTTCTCACTCCAAACAAACATCAATGGACTAAGTTTTATTTTACTGTATATATGCCAATCTTGGACATTATGTAATACAATTAACTTCGTTTTGCAGGTTTCCCGAGTGAATCGTGCACGTAGCCCCTTACGGTTCTAGAATTACCAGGGCTGCGCAAGGCGATAATTGGGAATGAAGTTCCTCTGAGTTCTGACAGCTACAAGGAAGCACCTACTGGTCAGCTTCATCTTCCAAGGAACCAACCTGTTGATAGGCTTCTGTAGTTTTCTCGCACCCTAGCTGGTCTCAGTGGCTGGCGTGTGACTCAGTAGTAACCCCCCTTGTAAATATTACATGCTTTCGAGTTCGGCACTCTCCCCTCTGTCGCATTTTGGTTAATGCAATGCAGTCGCTGCCACCTGAAGCCTGCATCTTGGTGGTGAGTATGAAAATAGGTAAACCATGATTTAGGAATGTGTTTTTTTGTGGGGTAGGTTAAACTGGGCTAATTTTTTTATTTTTTTTATGGACGCAGCAGTTTTTATTGCTTCATACCAAGGTTTACAGGGATACATTGATTTTCAGGGGGGAAATTTAGCCATACATATCGTCCCATGTCAAGCGAGGACGCCATCCTAGCTAATCTACGAGCTTCCCCATTGTTGTGTTGTTCATGGCCGAAATTGCAGGACCAAAAAGTGGTCCTCCGCTTCTTCATCTCATGAAATATTATGCAGTGGCCTCCCAGATTCTTGCTAGACTTGAGTTCCCAGATGACCCTCAGACATTCAGATGAGATATATAGCTTCCCAAGGCTCAGGTCTTCGCGCAAAGGTATAGCTTCATGAAATGCAAGAGCCTCCAGGGTTTCAGGATTAGTGATTCTGTTATACGCCACTGCTGATGCCGCTTGAAACCTCCCATCCCGTGCTCATCACGGCAGACAACACCAGCCACACCTTCATCACGAAAAAGGGTTTCCCCCCGCTTTGTATTACAAAGCAACCAACCGATACAGCCAACGATAGGTGCTGGGGCGAAAGCAGCACAGTCACACCCAAAAGAAACGAAAGAGAAAAAACAAAAGAAGAAATGCCGACAACGGCGAATCGACAAAAACGAAGAAGCTTCACGACCACTGCGCCCACCGGAGATCTCCCACCAAGCTCCAAGGCTCCGAAGCGCCGGTACCAATCAACACCTCCAAGAAGGACCGCGACGATGACGACGCTGCTGCCAAGGGTTTTCCCCGGTACGCGACGAGACGAGAGGAAGGGTAGCCCCGACGCCCTCCAGGAAGGTCCGGCGGCACCCACAGGCGCCACCGCATCGGTGTCGGCCACGCCGACTGGGGTTTCCCCCGATCCCAACCTTCACCTCGGATGCTTCGGAGCCCGCCACCAAACCGACCACCATCCTGCGCCAAATCTGTCATGAAGCCTCCACGCCGTCTCACCATGGCACCACGAGGTGAGGTCTGCACAGCGAGGAATTGGAACCGGGACTAGGGGCAGCAGCACCGTCGGCACGCGGGAGGGCTCAACCTCCACCGTCAACGACGGTAGCCGACCGGACACAATAGCAGGAGCATACCAGGCCCGTTGGCCCACAGGCCCGGCCGGGCCCTCCATGCCCGTAAAGCTCCCACCATCGCGCTGCAGCAGGCACGCCGTCAGCGTCGCCGCCCCCCGTCCAAGCTGCTCCGCCTCCTCACCACACAGACGACGACGAAGCCACGCCGGGGGCTGGCCCGCTAGGACCCAGATGGGGCCCGCCGGGCCCGGATCTGGGCCGGGGTCGCGCCGCCGGCCATCCCGCGCCACCACGCCGCCCCGCCGCCAAGGGCCACACCACCACCTCGCACGCTGCCGGCCACCATCGCCGGGTGACCGGGCCGCCGCCTAGCCGAGGAGCACCGCCACCGCCCCATGCCCCGGGCAGGGGAGCCGCGCGCGCGGGGACTGAAGGTCCCGCCGCCGCCAGCACCACCCGGGCCTGCGCCGGGGACGCCCGCCGGCGGCGGCGGGGAGGGATGGGGGAGGGGGACGGCCGAAGGGGAGCGGGGTCACGCGCCGCCCCGGCCACCTCCCGGGGAGGCGGCGCAGGGGCGGATCCGGGAGGGGGGAGAGGAGGGGCGGGGGAGGAGGGGGAGACGGGGCGGCCGGCGGCCGGCGGCGACGGGGAAGGGCTAGGGGCGCCGGCGGCGGCGGGGGAGGAGGGGGAGGAACCCTAGGAGGAGCGGGCCTCTACCGATTCAACTTTTGTTTACCAGCCACACCTTTGCTCAGCGTCTTTGCCATCGCACCATTGACATTCGTATGATCAGGCGACGGGGGGAGCCATTGCTGCGCGGCGGTGCGACCGACCTTGGTCCCCGCGTAGAATCATGGCTAGAGATTTCGTCAATGTACCTGTTATGAGCAACTGAGTTGAGAGGTCTCGTATTCATGTTCTTGGATCGCACGCCGCCGAGCATGCCATATAGCCCAAAGGGTGACAAGGACCTCAATAAACTTGTCGCTGCTTAGAGTCTCGCTCAGCCCAAATAGCCATCGCTTCACATCTGGTGTCTCATCTCCATAGATCGGCAACGACGAATCTTCATCCCTTAACGCCCACACACTCTTGGCCATGTTGCAGTCGAGAAGCGAATGCCAACAAGTATTATTTGCTGCGTTAGTTTTTTTTTGAGGGAAAATTGTTGCGTTGGTGATAATCCTTAGTTGCACGGTGTAACACACCCAGCACACTTTGAATGAGGTCTAAACAAGGCCCATGTGGAAAAGAGAGAGGCAAGTGAAGCACTAAAACGTTCGTTTGGCAACTTTTAGTTAGGAGAATGGGAAGTTCAGAGGAGAGAGTTGTGAGATTGGACATGAGAATTGTTATGTTAGTCTCAAGTCCTCTGTTTGGCATCGAATAGGTATTACGTTTGGGATTTTGAGATGTTTGTTCACTTGTTTGGTTAGTGGGAATTCATGAGGATTAGCCAAGAGATGGCTAGCTATGATAAGGGTCGGATGTTTGTAAAAAGAATAAAGGGTTGGATGTTCTCTTTTTTAGAGTCGGATGTTCTATGTAAAACAAGGACCGCGCTACAAAAGGCATTGCACAACAACTTCTGGGTCTCCCACGTGAACACTTTTGGAATCCGCGATGCTAGCCATCTTACGGAGTTCATCAACCTATGGGGAAAGCTTTCACATGTCCACCTCAACCCGGATGTACGAGATTCCATATCCTGGAAACTCTCTAATGATGGCCTTTATTCGGCGGCGACGGCTTACAAGGCCCAATTCCTTGGTTTTGTCGATGCGGATATGCCCCTGATGGTCTGGAAGAATTGGGCTCCCTCCAAATGCAAGTTCTTCGCTTAGCTTGTCATCAATAATCGGATTTGGACGGCTGATAGACTACATCGACGTGGCTGGCCTAACTGCCATCTTTGCCCCCTCTGCAAACAAGTTCAGGAGTCGGCTGCCCACCTCCTATTCCAATGCCGCTACACAGTCAGAGTTTGGATGATGATTAAAGCTTGGCTTGGTCTGGTTGATGTGCACCCTTCTCAATGGGTGGTGATGGATTCTGTCAGCGAGTGGTGGCAACATAACACATACAGCATCTCGCAGTCCCGAAGGGCGCTCATCTTGCTAATGATGCTCATCTCGTGGGAAATATGGAATGAGAGGAATGCTCGTG
This sequence comes from Elymus sibiricus, assembly GCA_039707655.1. Classification (NCBI taxonomy): domain Eukaryota; kingdom Viridiplantae; phylum Streptophyta; class Magnoliopsida; order Poales; family Poaceae; genus Elymus; species Elymus sibiricus. The sequence goes on along the minus strand of CM077664.1, from coordinate 246,870,097 downwards.
TTTTTCGCAACACCGCGGTGCCGGTGGGGATGTTGGTCACTAAGATTAAACAGGAAGCTTCCCTGTGGTGCCTGGCGGGGGCAAAATTTCTGAGTAATGTAATGCCGCGAGAGTAATGCTTTGTAATTCGGCCTTCGGCCAAACTCTCAAAACTTCTTCTTAATTAATGAAAATGGCAAGTCTTTTGCCTTGTTTCAAAAAAAAAAAAAAACAAATTTGATGCCAGATTTTTAAACATGGCAAGTCGATCATTTTTATGGCAAATTACGTGTTGCTAAAGAAAATTGCCATGCTCGCGACATTTAATTTGCCATGATCAAAAACCTGATGGCAGTTTTTTAGCATTTTTGTATTTTGTAAAACAGTTCCCTCCAAATTGGCGTGGAGCACCAGGTCTGCCTAGAAAACTTCGATGTAGCTCGTATGTTTCATAGGCAAACTTGGTCCTCGCACGGATAATGTTGTCTGAATTTCTTCAACGATGGCATTATGGTTTTGCTAGTGCAACTTTTGTAGGCAAACTTGAGATGCACAGCATTGGTGTGGAGCATCAAGTTTGCCTACATAATGTTTGTCTGAAGTTCTCTGGAAATGGTTAAGAAGAGCGCCTACCTGGCACAATTCCAATAGAGCACGCTACCGCCAGCTAATCCAGAATTGTAAATCCCCCCCCAAAAAACGAAGCAAGCTCCATGCCTGGCTTGCAATCCGAAACAACTCACAACCCTATTTGTAGCTTCCGCACAATTCATCCTAACACCCACACCCACCTCTTCAGATCATGCACCTTCTCAATCGGTGTGTGTGTGTGACATCCTGCATCGCCATGACCGAAACACAAGTTATATCCCGACTGCTGACTGTGACGATCTCAACTCCTCGTGGCCGCAAGCAATTGGCATAGACCTTATGTTTAGCAGCATGCTCTTCATTAGAGATTGGCTACACAATACAAAAATGAAGGCTCCTCATCGAATATCAATAGCCCATGCAACACCTAGCCCATCTATTATGAAGTAGAAGATGCAAAATACTACAACCTTTGTCATGTAACAAATGGGTGAAAAGAGCACCACAACCATGTTGTCTTATAAGCTGTAACCAATGGGTGAAAGAAGCGCAAACACAAAGAACATACACTAGTGAGGCAGTGATGACTCATTCAAAGACATTACTGAGTATATAACACTACATATCGCATAGCTCGGTGCCCATGGGATGATTGTGCAAACGTAATAGACGAAAAGAGTCTCAGTTCTCTCGTAACTAAGATTAAGACTTAATTAAAGTTCAAGGGACTACCCACCATTCCAGAACAAACAAGAAGACACACGAGAAACCATTTCAAACAACATCATACAACATCATGACATTCGTATGATATGTTTCTAACTTAGACTCTAGGGGAACAAGGAACATCTCAGCTCCTTGCTTTGACACATACACATAAAAATGTGGAGCTAGGGTGGTTTCAAACATCAGAAGATGCCTTCGGGGAGATCTCGGGTGTCTTCACTAAGATTATGACTTAAGTAACATGATGGCAAACACTAAGTAGCATGGATAAAGATCCCTCACAGGCAGAGCTACATTAGGGCCAGGGGGGCCTTGCCCCCCTCCCCCTCTACGAATCAAAATCTCACTACCAACTATTAATATTTCTATTACTTAAGTACATGATTGAGCTATAAAATATCCCATTTACAAGTTTGATCATGTTGCTTGTCCACTCATCTTAATAAATGGATGCGCTCAAAATAATAAACCACAAGCCCAACTAGCTTGCGGAACTCCAAAGATAATTGTCTAAGCTAATGCGTGTTTTGTGGCACTTGCACCTATATACCAAGATTGATCCCTCCCATGATGGCAAGCACTAAGTAGCAGGGAATGTATCCTGTGCACCCGCACTTATGGTGCTACTGGTGCACCGGATGCCATAGAACATTTTAAAAAATCTAAAAAAAATCTAGCACATTAACACAACATCAATGTATGATGTCACAAAATTTCGTATCAAAATTTGAAGCATTTTTTAAGATACAAAAACGATAAATTTGACATCAGTGTGATAATGGGCCAAATCTAAAGCCCAAGTTATGTTATGTACTATTCAGTGTTGAATTTGTCATTTTTGTTTTTCAGTTATGTTTCGATTTTGACTTGAAATTTTGTGACAACCTACATTGATGTTGTGTGAATGTGCTAATTTATTTTTAGAATTTTTTGAACATCTTAAAAGCGCAGTATGAGTTCGATGCACCGGTAGCACCACAAGCTCCGGTGCACCACATACACATATCCTCCCCCCCCCTCACCCCACAATCAAAATCAAAATTTCACAACAATGTATTTATATTACGTGATGGAGCTATAAAATAGCCTGTTTACCAACAACACTCGAAGAAGATTACAAGGGTGATCCGAGACTTATTATGGCAGGGCGCAAGGATGCCGATTCTGGCTCGATCATTGCTATGGTACTATTCAGGATTCGGCCAACGGGGCCGCAAAGATGGTTGTTCTATTCAGGAGTTGGTGCCTACTGTCTCTGCTATGGTTCCGCGCAGCCGTCGCCACTCCAGATTGGTTTGCGATGCTCTCGGTCGTCTCACCTGGATTGGGGACATCAATGGTGCGATGGGTCCCGCCGCCACGGTGGAGTATATTGACTTGTGGAGGCGCATACACCAGGTTACCCTAAACTCACGCCTGACACCATCTCATGGAGATGGACTGGCAGTGGCCAATACACGGCGAGGTCCTGCTACAACGCCTTGTTCCTGGGATCGACAGAACCTCCGTTCTGGCGCCTGATTTGGCGAAACTGGCCCCGCTCAATGTAAGTTTTTCATATGGTTGGCCTCTCAGAATCGATGCTGGACTGCAGATCGTCTAGCCTCTCGCGGATTGCAGCACGAACCCCTGTGCATTCTTTGCTCCCAGGAAGAAGAAACCCTGCAGCACCTCCTTGTGGGCTGCGTCTTCTCCAAGATCACATGGCATGAAATCCTCTCCTGGAGCCGCTGCACTTCTACCCTGCCCAATGCCACGATCAGCTTCTTCCAGTGGTGGTCGGACGCCATGCAACAATCCCCACCCGGCCTGGCAAGGGCTTGGCATCCATCATCATCCTCACGGCTTGGGAGATTTGGAAGCACCGGAATGCAATCATCTTCGATGGCGCACAGCCCTCTACTGCCGTTATAGTGAACGTCATCAAGGACGAGGCAAGACGCTGGGTGGCCGCCGGCGCCAAAGGGTTAGATAGGTTGTTGAATGCAAGCTGATCATCTGTACCGGGTCTGAGCATACCCTCCCACTTCTCACGCCCAACATCCTCGACGTCGCCTAGCAGTGTCCGCCGCTTGAGGGTTGCTCCCTGTATTTTTCTCCCCTCCTATCAATGCAAAGACACACAGCCTGTGTATTCGTGAAAAAAAAACACTACACACAATGTGTTGTTGCCTGTTGATCCGCAACCGTCTTTGTAGAAGTTTGGTCATGTTACTTGTCCGCCATCTTACAAGTTGTGAGTACATGCAAATAGAAAATCATTAGAACAAACGAAAGAGAAAGTTACCAAAATAGTTTGCACAAGTAACCATGCAACATCACATCAAATAGCACAACTGAAACACATTTTTTCCTATGCATGTTCCTTCTTTTTTTGTAATTCACCAACCCATCCCCAGAATAAAACTTAAAACAAACCAGCGAAGTTGAAAGGTGGTTACTATTAATTGCCCGTATCACATTTACATAACCATGACTTATGGTGTATGCTTCCTCCAGCACCATCTTGATATTCATGCAGGCCTCCTCAGTTTTTCTACGATCTTCTTTCTGCAGAATGCTCCAACTAGTAAGGTAATGACACATGTTAAAAATCACAGCAGCATGATGGCTTTGTTTCAGGTTTTCCAGATGGTCTGGCAAAATAGTGGACCCCCCCCCCCCCCCCTCTGCTACCACCAGAGCTTCAAATTCTTTGGGAAAGTTAGAGCCCAATCCCGAACTAGGTCCTCAACATTATAAGGAGGCCTAGCCAAGTTGAAAGCACATACCACTATCTGCCAAATCAACTTGACTAGACTGCATTTGAAGAACAGATGCTCAATGCTTTCTTTGTGCCTTTGATCAAAATGTTGTTTTTCAGCATCAGCCACAAGCACTTGGAATTGCTGCAATTTAATATGATGGTTGTGTGTGCCATCTGGTGGTTGATCTGGGAATAGCAGAACAGCATGGCATTCTAAAATGTGGCTGCCAATGCTTTACTTCCTCTTAATATATATGAAAACATTGTTAGTAAAAATATATCATAAAAGGCATTCCGATATTCCTAGTTAATAGCAGAACATCATTAGTCTACTTGCTTTGGAGCTCTCCTAACACTGGCTCAAAATCTCGCTTGGACCGCAAGTCCAGAAAATCTCCCCCCCCTACGACCAGGTCTCAACGATAAACCTACCAGCCCTCTTCAGATCCTTCAGCCACCCCGAAGCATCCTCCCGCGGAACACCGCCCTCTTGACACAGAACTTCCTCCAACGCGGCCGTAACATCAGCGGGCATTCCGGTGGAAGACCCGACGACGTATATCACAGCCTTAGACGACTCGGAGCACAGCATGTCCAACACACTCGCCCCCTGCTCCTTTATCTTGTCCTGCACGTAGACCTTCCGAGGCTGATCCCGAGAGAAGGCGGCGAAGAAACCACCGCCCTTACCGAGGGACAGCACCCCTCCCTGCCCTGGGCGTGTTTCAGCCAGAAGTCCTTGTACAGGAAATCATTGTCTTGGTTTCTACAGCCGAAGAAGAACATAACAGGAGCAGTAGTTGGATCCGCCGCGCTCTGTGCGGCCCTTTCCTCCACGAATGCATGGAACGGCGCGCACCCTGTTCCTGGTCCGATGAGTAGGAGAGGAACAGATGGCCGTGGGCGAGGCAGCGATCCTCGGCGTATCCAACATGGTATAAGATGATCGTCTGCGTGTAAGTGCACTGTGAGTTGCATTTTCTCGTGTGATTTCTAGCTAAAACAAGCAATGCGTACCTTCATTTGGACTGAGCCCTGCTAGCCATGTGGAGCAGAGACCATGCCGCACCCTCTTCCAAGGAGTAAGCCATGATACTATACTAACAGTCAAGTGTATCTGATTTGGGTGTACTAAGGGGGATGACGATATGGAAAAGGCTCTTTTCTTCAACGGAGGCGTTACTTGAACCAGCCATTCAAAAGGCATTTGCACCGAGGGAAAATCCACCAACACCTAAAACCAGTGCAAAATCCACGCAAGTTTAAGTCAAAGGATAACACCTGCAAGAAAGTTGGTGTTAAAATCAGTGGTAAGGCATTACTTACTTCTAGAACAGTCCGGTTCTCCTTTTGATTGTACCGGTAAAGGTCGCCCCTTCCTTCATGAGAAGTATAATCCTGAAGTTTTGCTTTTTCGCGTTCATCTGTTGCAAAATAGCTCATGGCCTACCAAACAGCATGGCATATCTTCTATATCTAAATAGCTAGCCCCCAATAGCCTATTTCTCTCAACATGCAAGCATGCCACCTCATCATTCAACATGCATGAAGAAAGGTCCACCACAACATGCAATCATGCATAATAAAAAGCCACCTCAACATGAAAACATGCATGAGAATTTACATTCTATTATGGTATGTGCATTATACAATAATCAAACACCACAAATCATATTTATTTTCATCTTTAGTTCTCATATTATTACTCCAAATATTCATGTTCCATACAACCAATTCTAACTGAATATATTGCAAAACATTCCCGCAACAACGTGCGGGGTACCATCTAGTTAGTCATAGACATCAAGGATATCATAGGCCAATATAAGATAGTATCAAACAACTAGACAACATGTGTATGTGATGAAGCATTCAGGGTAATTTCTCTTGCCTCAAAGAAATATCGCCGAGGGGAAGCTGATGTGACATCCATTGTCAAAGCAACAAAGGTCTTTAGCTTGATGGGATCTTTAGGAACTTTTTCCCCACCCTTTGTTCGAACCTGGGTGGAAAAAAAATTGTTCCCTCTTTCGTTAGCAAGAGAACTGCAACAGATTGACTGCTTGAGAAGATATAGCATAGCATATAACACAGACACAACTAATACAAGAATTCAAGATATATCCCTAGTTTTATGGATAAACTCAAGAACTACGCAATTGAGATTGAGATAGAAAAAAGGGTGTATTGTCTAAACCATGATAAACTGCTAGCTCTACTCAAGCAGTAGATATACATATAAACAGAAACAAGAAAAACACAGCCATCTTCTTACATCTTTACTTGGCACGCACAACTGCTAGCTAGGCTACTACTCTCTAGCAGTAGCTAAGCTACCAAAGCAAGCAATCAGTTATTGTTATTTTGCAATAAAGGAGTGTGCACATAGCTACTAATGTTGGCCACAAAAGTGTTGAAAAACTAAAATCACCTCTGTAGCAGAGAAACACACAGAGAATAAAAAGCTAAATACACAAAACGATAGAACAGATCCACATACCGTGATGTAACAATCGGGGTCCAAGTTACATCGCTTAATGAAATCATCAACAAGTGATGGATTCTGACTTGGTAGAATTTCTAGAACATCACCAACTTGATAGTTGATGACCTAAAACGACAAAACGGTACGTTCTTTTAGTTTCCTTCATGTGTTCAGAAGATGGTTGCAATCGAATATATGATCAAATGGATCAAAGAACATACTGAACGTCGATCTTCCAATTCAAAGTGGCGGACATCTCTGTCAGGGTCTCCCTTAGTCAAACGCTGATTTGTTACCTAAAAAGGTTAGCAATGCCATCAACAACGGAAACTAAGTAAATAAAAATGGATCAACTAAGTTATAACGCAGTTATTGTATCACCAATTCATTTTATAGTTACAATGCAGATGAAGCATGAGCTAATGAGGATTCTTCCCATCCATACTAACAACAGTGAGCATGAGTTATGATGACCTCCTTTTGTAATGGAGATAGACCTCGAAGGTGTCAGTCATGGCAACTGACAAGAGCAGAATGGCTATGATGATGGAGTTGCACTTGTCCTTCCAGCACCCATCTACTATGCAGGAGCTTATGCATAATACTATTGTACAGCGAGGTCGTACAAAATAGCCTACTAAACTACCGCTTACGGATTAGGAATTCAGTTCAAATCCTTTCAACAACTGATGGATTTGTTGAGTGTAGCATATAAACATTATAAAGTTTCTAAACAAAAGGGCAGCCCGGTGCATGTAGCTCCCGCTTGCGCAGGGTCCGGGGAAGGGTCCGACCACTTTGGGTCTATTGTACGTAGCCTTTCCCTACGTTTCTGTAAGAGGCTGTTTCCAGGACTTGAACCCGTGACCTCATGGTCACAAGGCAGCAACTTTACCACTGCGCCAAGGCTCCCCTTCAAACATTATAAAGTTTCTGAGGAGTAAATAACCCAGTCACCTAATACATAAGATAGGGAAATATCTTATAGTCAAAAAACGTCTTATATTTTGATACAGAGGGAGTATGTTAATGCAGAAGATTCCCTACAGATCAATGTATATCCACATATAGAATTGCTGGATCAACTAAACATGCCTAAGAATAAAATAGAAACTGACTTGAACTGTTAAGCTCTTAGAGAGGTACACAGAGCATACCATTTGTAACATGTGTTGTGGCTCTCTGCTATTATGGCACTTTAGAGCAGGGGACATTGAGCGTGCTTTCTCAATTAATATCTTGGAGTCTGGGGAAGATGACATACAGAATCTATAAAAGAAATTACACAGAAGTTTACATATTACTAGTAAACATTAGCAAAATTGAGACCTCCCACCTGAAATGTCAGTAGCTTGTGGAGCCGAGTAATAGATGACTTCTACCTTTGCATCCCCCAAAATATTCAACTTACACTAGTACAAAACAGGGCTTTTGTCCCGGTTCCAGAGGGCCTTTAGTCCCGGTTCTGGAATCGGGACAAAACGATCGGGACTAATGCCTAAAACCTTTAGTCCCGGTTGGCCTACGAACCGGGACCAAAGTTGCTCCACGTGGCCGCTGTGGGGAGCCCAGGCAGGAGGACCTTTAGTCCCGGTTGGTAACACCAACCGGGACTAAAGGAGCTCCACGTGGCCGCTTCGCAGCACTCAGGCAGGAGGACCTTTAGTCCCGGTTGGTAACACCAACCGGGACCAAAAGGCAGCCACGCGTCAGCAGCTCGCAGGCGCTGGGTTTTTTTTTGAAAGGGGGGGGGGGTTAGGGGTTTTGGAGGGTTTAGGGGTTTCATATTGTGTTAGCTAGCTAATAGAGAGAAGTGACCTCTCTTTCTCCGTGCTTGGTCGACGCTAGCTACTACATATAGAGAGAACTCGACGCTAGCTAGTAAGCAAATGAAGGAAACCATTAATTACACAAGATCGTCATGAACATATATAGAGAGAAGTGACCTCTCTTTCTCTGTGCTTGGTCGAACAACAAGTTTTCGTATATCTATCTGACGCTACTACATATATACAATATAACATCCCTGACATCATCAAGCGCCAAACTCCCATTGAATTTCCGTATGGTATTCTCCCTTTTCATGTATGACGTGGTCAAGAAAGAATCCCGCCAATTCCTCTGAATTGCTCGTATGCGATCATGTGGTAGGAGTTCATCCCGCATCTGCCAGATCTAATTTAAAGAAGGGGGTCAATACATATATATGAATGAAACTCAACACAATTGATGGTAATAAAATAAAATTGTGAATATTGTTTACGTACTTCAAATTGTTTGTCAGACAAGAAGCCCCGCTCAGTGGTCGAGTCGCGAATTAACTCGCAAACGTAGTATCCACATAAATTATTCCCGGCTGCCTGCCACCAGCACTTTACGAGAATAGAGTTCAATCAAACTGATAATCAAGCATGATAATGGTATTGATGAAACTAGAATCAATGAGAGATGCGCGGAACTAGCTAGTACTACTTACTTTGGGGTGTGTAAATCGCAGCTCGTTCTTCAGACCCGGAACCTTTCCGGTGAACTGTTTCCAAACCCTGCCAGGCAAAGAAAATGATTACTTGATATCAGGAAATGAACGAAAGTTGCCGATATGGTCCCGGTATTGATTGAACTTGCTTCTGGAGCATTGCAGTCATGTCCGCATAATCCTTGGAATCTTTACGTCTCGAGTCTAAGACAGTTACTACTCCCCCGTCAAGCTTAATGGATAGCAGAATATAGTGGAACCTGCGCACGCATAACTCATCAATTACAGTACTTAACCTCGAGTAAGCGAAACCGAATATGCACAAGACAGTAACACTCACTTGAAGTTGTAAGGAAAGAGTATTTCCCTTTTGTTTTGATGTCGAAGGAACGCTTTTAGCAAGTTTTCCTCGATCTCTTTAACTCTGTTTTGTACCGCCCATTCATTTACGGTATTTGGGCTAATGAACCCAATGTCATAGATTTGTATTTTTGGGCATTCGACGATCTTCAATCTGCATAATATAGTGAGGATAATTATATATACATGCAATGAACGAGCTGAGCTAGAGACTTAATTACAGAAGTAATACTTACAGACAGTAGCAAGTCATGAGTTGTTTGTCGAGGGCCTCTTGATTGAATAACTGAAATAACTCCACAAATTCAACAGGCATCAGCTCGACTCCAATGAGGTCGTGCTCATCTTTAATTCTCACCATCAAACAATCGGACCCATTCTTCCTGCAGCTTTCCAAGTACCACTCATGCAATCTTCGCATCATCGTTGTTAGAGGAGGATGATCAGGTTTGACGAGAAGCTTCCCGTGCTCGTATCTAAAGATCTCTACTACCTTAGCCGTTTCAAACTGTACATCATCGCCCACGTAATCACCAAGAGTGGTACCGGGCAGTAACCCCGGATGATTAGCGATATCGCTAGACACCTTGAGCGGGGGGCACGATTGCTTCTCCTGTTCGCCGAGCTGGGGAATTGTTTTCCCACTTCTTCGTCTTGAAGCACTGGCAGTACTTCCCGACCGCCGCGCTTCATCATATGTCTTTTCAATACAGCGGTCATAGTTGGATTGCGGCGGAGGCGGTGGTGGTCGCTTAAGGGCATCCAGAGTGCGCTTCGCTTTCACCGGATCTATTGTTTCCTTCGGAGGTGGACGTTTCCATTCAAAATGGGTCTGCAATTCGGCAGCACTGATGTCCTTGTTTTCCTCGTCAGTCCTCTCATATGGTAACTTTGCAGGAACCCTGAGGCTTGGACCAAAGTTGAATTTCTTCCCGCCTTTTGTACTGCTAGCCGCCGGAGCGGCGGCGGCTCTCTTCCGTTGTTGCTGAGGCGGCGGAGTCCGCTGACGCGCCGGAGGAGGCGGAGGAGGAGGCGGAGTCCGCTGACGCGCTGGAGGAGGCGGAGTCCGCTGACGCGCCGGAGATAGCTGAGGCGGAAGAGGACTCTGCTGAGGGGCCTCATCCGGCTAAGTCTGCTGAGGGGCCTCATCCGGCTGAGCTGGAATGTGAGGAGTCTGCTGAGGGGCCTCATCCGGCTGCGTCTGCTGAGGCGGCGTACAGTTTGGAAGCTTGATGTACTCCTTTCTCCATAGGCAGGTACTCCTTAAGGTATTTTCCAAAAGATTATCCCCTTCACCTGTAGGGTAGTCAAGCTCCAGCCCCTCAAATCCCTCCATTATTTCATCCACCGTGACAATAGCATAGCCATGTGGAATCGGAAGGCAATGGAAAGTTCCTTCAGCTCTAGGAGGTAAAACAGAGCCGACCGCCGCCTTCAAGGTCAGGTTCTGGCATTTCGCCATTAGCACACAATGTTCAGCCTCATTGATACTATCCACGGGGTAGCGAGGAGCCGTGATATCAGGCTGAAGGAGCTCCGTGGAAGCCACACTGCTTCTCCGCTGAGATGGTGGGGTAGCTTCTGGGGCAGTGTCGAAGGAAGGATCTTCGTGCCGCTGAGATGGTTGGCCGGTAGCTCGCTGGCTCTCAAGTTCCTCTAGTTTCGCTAATCTTGCATTGATCTTCTGCATTTCACTTGCTTCCGCTTTCTTCTTTCTCTCTCGGCTTCTATAACCACCGCTGTCGGGAAACCCATGCACCCACGGAACGGAGCCTGATGTGCCTCGTGTTCGTCCAGGGTGTTCAGGATTCCCAAGGGCCTGTGTCAGCTCGTCATTCTCTCTGTCGGGATGTAACCTCCCTTCCTGCGCTGCCTGGATTGCTTCCTCAAGCTTCTTGACGGGTATTGCAAGTTGAGCTTTCGTCCAAACACACTCCCTTGTGTCTGGGTCCAAAGTTCCCCCAACCCCGAAGAACCAAGTCCTTGACCAATCTGGCCAGTGCAATGTCGCTGGTTGGACCCCTTTAGCAAGCAGGTCTTGCTCAGCTTTGTCCCACGTAGGCCGGGCTTTGCTGTAGCCACCTGACCCCGTAACATGGTGATACTTCTTCTTTGCAGCATTTAGCTTATTTGTCGCTGACCTTTGCTTGCCCTTGTCCGATTTCTTGTAGGCCACAAATGCGGGCCAGTGATCTTTTAGCTTCTCATATGGACCGGTGAATTCTGGAGTCTTGTCTTTCTCGACAAACTTTTTGTTCAAATCTTTCTTCCAGTTCTTGAATAGTTCTGCCATCTTCTTAAGAGCAAACGCCTTGACCTTATTCAGATCCGCCTCTGGTGGTAGGCTGAAATTTGTCATCAGCGAGGTCCAAAGATCATCTTTCTGTCTATCATGGACATAAGAAACTTCAGGGTCCTTCTTCTTATTCCATTCTTGAATGCTGATCGGGACGATGTCCCTAACAACCACTCCGCACTAATGTATAAATGTGTCCCTGCTCCGCTTGGGAGCAATCGGTTGGCCATCTCGACCGACTTCTTCGATCGTGAACCTTTCATCCTGACGCAACCTTTTCTTCGGGCCTCGTCTCCTTACGGAAGTTTGGCTCGATCCGGAGGGCTAATTAAAAGAAAAAAGAAGCGTTAATATATGTACATACAAAACAATTAATGCATCAAGTCAGCAGAGGCTTAATTAATATATGTATATATACCTCGCCGTACTTTGCAACAGTTAAGGCTCCCTCCTCCGTTCGGTCACCGGAGCCGTCATGATCTCCTTCCTCCTCCATTGTTGGATCACCGGAGCCGTCATGATCTCCTTCCTCCTTCATTGTTGGATCACCGGAGCCGTCATGATCTCCTTCCTCACCATCGGTGTCGTTGAGAAACGTCAAGGTGATATCACCTCCTTGAAGGATTATATCCCCCAACAACTCTTCTTTTTCTAAGTCTCTGTCCATAGTTTCTGCAAACATTACAACATGGCAATATACAACCATGAGAGATGGATTAGTGGCAAACATGGACTTAATATCACAACAAGGAATCATATGCATATGAGCAATGGATTAGTGGCAAACATCATGCAAAGTTGACAAGTTTTATAACAGTCAGTTTCAGACGATCGTCGAGGACTCCTCCCCCCTCATGTCTGATGAGTCGTCCTATCTTTCGAGAGAGGATACTTTGCGGACCGCCTCTCTCATGGTCGTCAAGGATACTTGCGGACCCCCCCTCATGTCGAAGTTATCGGGGATATGTTGAATTCCCGAGAGAGTTAGGGGTGTTCTAACGCGGCACTACATGATATAGGTGAAGGGGGATAACATCCGGGAATGTTTTCCCGAAGTCTGCATTTTCGGACAGATGAAACGGAGGGGGACGGTTCCAGGTTTGCTATGCTAGCTGCTTGTGACAGACGAACGGATGGCATATTCGGATTCGTCATATTATTCTGATCGGTTTTCATATATCAATTATTTTCATCGGAGTTACGGTTAATTTTCTACGAATTTCTAAAGTTTTACCAATATCCTGAAAATTCCTGGAATTCTGCTAAGTCTGAGAATTCCTCAGCTTTAAACATCACTTAGCTGTTTTCCAAAGGCTACAAGTATTGTTCTGTACATCCTATGGGTTAGTGCCTTATATCAATATTGATCACTAGACTGTGATCTACAAGATAGTATCAATTGATTCTCTGCTAGAGTCCATTAGCTTGCTCAAAACTTTGTTTGAAAAGTGCCACTTGATATTAATTCTATGAACATAAAAAATTCTATGAACAAAAAAATTTCATCATATGGGGGCACTTGCTCAAAATCTACATACATACATGTACATATCGGGGGCACTTGCTCAATATCCTGAAAGTGCCACTTGATATTAATTCTATGAACATAAAAAATCCTATGAACAAAAAAATTCATCATATCAATATTTTCTATATACATACATCCATCCATCCATACATACACATACATATACATCTACATTATATATGAACAAAAAAATTAATAAACAAAAAAATATTAATTCTATGAACATAAAAAAGTCTATGAACAAAAAAAATTCATCATATCAATATTTTCATCCATCCATCCATACATACATATACATCTACATTATATATGAAAAAAAATACATAAACATAATTAATAAACAAAAAAAATGGACAGCGGGCCGGGGCGGCGGCGGCTCATAGCGGGGGCGGCGAGGGCTCGGGGAGGAGGGAGAGCGCGCGGGCTCGGGGGCGGCGACGGCGACGGCGGGGGCGGGGCAGGGGCGCGGGCTCGGGGGCGGCGATGGCGACGGCGGGGGCGGGAGCTCGGGGGCGGGGCAGGGGCGCGGGCTCGGGGACGGCGACGGCGGGGCAGGGACGCGGCGACGGCGTCGGGGCAGGGCGCGGCGAGGGGGGCGGGCGACGGCGTCGGGGCAGCCTGGCGGCGTCGAGGTGCTCGGCGTCGTCGGGGGAAACTGCAGATGAACCCTGAAATTTTCCTAAGTGTTGCTTATATACCCAGAGCATTGGTCCCGGTTCGTGGCTCCAACCGGGACTAATGGCCCCCCTTTAGTCCCTGTTGTAGCCACCAACCGGGACTAAAGGTCATTTTCAGCAGCCCAAAGGGCGGGAAGCAGAGACCTTTAGTCCCGGTTGGTGGCTGCAACCGGGACTAAAGGGGGGCCTTTAGTCCCGGTTGGAGCCACGAACCGGGACCAAAGGCCTGCGGCTGGCACGGCGTCGGGCGGGTGGATGTTTAGTCCCACCTCGCTAGCTGAGAGGCGTCGAGAGTGGTTTATAAGCACGGCTGCGCCAACCCTCTCGAGCTCCTCTCTTATGTAGGCCTACGGGCCTAAACACACTTTCTCTACCTGTGGGCCTAGTGGGCCTGCTGCGGGCCTGCATCCTGGCCCAACTAGCGGGTTGGGTTTCTAGTCGTATGCAGGCCGTGGTGGCCCAGTAGGCGGCAATTTATTTTTTTACTTTTTAGTCCCGATTTGTTTTTTGCTTTATTTATTTTCTTTTGTTTCTACTTACAGCTAAATACTTAGAGTTTTTGAGTGATTCTTTTTGCTTTAGGACACAAAAATTATAAACTTTCTGTTAGTGCGAGTAGTTTTCAAATTTGAATAGTTTAAATTTGAATTCTTTGAAATTTGTGTGAATCACTAGTTTGTGAATAACTTTACTTTAAAAATAGATTTTTGAGTGATTCTTTTTCCTGCTGTTTAGTATTAGTGTGTTTTATCATTATATTCAATTTGGTAATTTTTAGGTTATTTTAAATGGGTGTTTTAATCAAAAACATATTTTGTTATTTTAGTTTGCTATTAAAGTTTCTAACAAAAAATACTTTATGAAAATTCTTTTTGCTATTAAAGTTTTGAACAAAAAATACTTTGATAATTTTAGTTGCATAAATTTTATTTAATTTTAGTTTCAAAAATACTTTTATAATAACTAGAGGTTTATAAAAGCTTTTTAGTTGATTCTTTTTGCTGTTGAAGAATATTATAGTTTTGTTTTAGTTGATCATAACAAAAAGGTTGAAAGTTTAATTGATTCTTTTTAGTTCATTCTTTTTGCTATTAGAGTTTTGTAAAAGCTTTTTAGTTCATTCTTTTTGCTATTAGTTCATTCTTTGAGCTAAATGACCCTGAAATTGAAAAGCAGTACAAATGAATTGTGAAAAGGTTGAAAGTTGGCATGGTATTATCATTTCAGTCACATAGCATGTGCTAAAAAGTTGGGAGGGTTACGGCAAAAACTGGATGCACTTCGTGTACAAAATGGACAATATCTTTCGAAGTATCAGGGTTTCGGACGAAAACTCATATGTTACAAAGGCATTTCATTTTTTTTAACTTATTTCAACTCCAGACTTTTTGTGCGTTCAACATGCACCATTCAAAGCCACATCATCAATTTTCAACCCTTTCTGACTTCATTTGCTATTTTTCATGCATTTACTAATTTTTTTAGCTAAATGACCCTGAAATTGAAAAGCAGTACAAATGAACTCTGAAAAGGTTGAAAGTTGGCATGGTATCATCGTTTCACCCACATAGCATGTGCTAAAAATTTGAGAGGGTTATGGCAAAAACTGGATGCACTTCGTGTACAAAATGGACAATCTCTTTCGAAGTATCACGGTTTCGGACGAAAACTCATATGTTACAAAAGGTATTTCATTTCTTGACATGTAACTGTAGTGATATTCTAGATCAAAGCCATCATCAGAATAGTTGTGGAGAGAAAGTCTTCACTTTTTCTTCGCGTGTGTCCCTTGCTTATTGCGCCGTAACCATGGATAATCTTCATCGTTTAACAGGGTGCTTGGGTCAGCCTTCACTTTGAAGGGAGGAATTTCATGAAACTTTTCATAATCTTCAGACATGTCTGTCTTGCCCTCCACTCCCACGATGTCTCTTTTCCCTGAAAGAACTATGTGGCGCTTTGGCTCATCGTATGATGTATTCGCTTCCTTATCTTTTCTTTTTCTCGGTTTGGTAGACATGTCCTTCACATAGAAAACCTGCGCCACATCATTGGCTAGGACGAATGGTTCGTCTGTGTACCCAAGATTGTTGAGATCCACTGTTGTCATTCCGTACTGCGGGTCTACCTGTACCCCGCCTCCTGACCGATTGACCCATTTGCACCGAAACAAAGGGACCTTAAAATCATGTCCATAGTCAAGTTCCCATATGTCCACTATGTAACCATAATATGTGTCCTTTCCCCTGTTGGTTGCTGCATCAAAGCGGACACCACTGTTTTGGTTGGTGCTCTTTTGATCTTGGGCGATCGTGTAAAATGTATTCCCATTTATCTCGTACCCTTGGTAAGTCAATACAGTCGAAGATGGTGTCCTGGACAACGAGTACAGCTCATCTCCAACAATGTTGTCACCCATGAGATGTGTTTGCAACCAACTGCCGAAAGTCCTGATGTGTTCACATGTAATCCAGTCGTCACACTGCTCCGGGTGTTTGGAGCGCAGAATATTCTTGTGTTCATTGACATACGGGGTCACCAAGGTAGAATTCTGTAGAACTGTGTAGTGTGCTTGAGCCCAAGAATGCCCGTCCCTACATATTATTGAATCCGTTCCTAGTGTGCCTTTTCCAGTCAGTCTCCCCTCATACCGCGATTGAGGGAGACCAATCGGCTTAAGGTCAGGAATGAAGTCAACACAAAACCCAATGACCTCCTCTGTTTGCCGGCCCATGGAGATGCTTCCTTCTGGCCTAGCACGGTTACGAACATATTTATTTAAGACTCCCATGAACCTCTCAAAGGGGAACATATTGTGTAGAAATACAGGACCTAGAATGGCAATCTCGTCGACTAGATGAACTAGGACGTGCGTCATGATATTGAAGAAGGATGGTGGGAACACCAGCTCAAAACTGACAAGACATTGCACCAAATCATTCTTTAACCTTGGTAGGATTTCTGGATCGATTACCTTTTGAGAGATTGCATTGAGGAATGCACATAGCTTCACAATGGCTAATCGAACGTTTTCCGGTAGAAGCCCCCTCAATGCAACCGGAAGCAGTTGCGTCATAATCACGTGGCAGTCATGAGACTTTAGGTTCTGGAACTTTTTCTCTGCCATATTTATTATTCCCTTTATATTCGACGAGAAGCCAGACGGGACCTTCATACTGAGCAGGCATTCAAAGAAGATTTCCTTCTCTTCTTTGGTAAGAGTGTAGCTGGCAGGACCTTCATACTGCTTTGGATGCATGCCGTCTTTTTCGTGCACACGTTGCTGGTCCTCCCATGCCTCCGGTGTATCTTTTGTCTTCCCATACACGCCCAAGAAGCCTAGCAGGTTCACGCAAAGATTCTTCGTCACGTGCATCACGTCGATTGCAGAGCGGACCTCTAGGTCTTTCCAATAGGGTAGGTCCCAAAATATAGATTTCTTCTTCCACATGGGTGCGCGTCCCTCAGCGTCATTCGGAACAGATTGTCCGCCAGGACCCTTCCAAAGATTACTTGTAAATCCTTGACCATATCAAGTATGTGATCACCAGTACGGAGGGCGGGCTTCTTCCGGTGATCTGCCTCACCTTTGAAATGCTTGCCTTTCTTTCGACATTGATGGTTGGTCGGAAGAAATCGACGATGTCCCAGGTACACATTCTTCCTGCATTTCTCCAAATATATACTTTCGGTGTCATCTAAACAGTGCGTGCATGCGTGGTATCCCTTGTTTGTCTGTCCTGAAAGGTTACTGAGAGCAGGCCAATCATTGATGGTACAAACAGCAACGCATGTAGGTCAAATTCCTGCTGTTTGTGCTCATCCCACACACGTACACCTTTTCCATTCCACAGCTGTAAAAGTTCTTCAACTAATGGCCTTATGTACACATCAATGTCGTTGCCGGGTTGCTTAGGGCCTTGGATGAGCACTGCATCATAATGAACTTCCGCTTCATGCACAACCAAGGAGGAAGGTTATACATACATAGAGTCACGGGCCAGGTGCTATGATTGCTGCTCTGCTCCCCAAAAGGATTAATGCCATCTGTGCTTAACCCAAACCATACGTTCCTTGCGTCACCTGCAAAGTCCCCCCACCTTCTCTCGATTTTTCTCCACTGCGACCCGTCAGCGGGTGCTCTCAACTTCCTGTCTTTCTTATGGTCTTCTTTGTGCCATCGCATCAACTTGGCATGCTCTTTGTTTCTGAACAGACGTTTCAGCTGTGGTATTATAGGAGCATACCACATCACCTTGGCAGGAACCCTCTTCCTGGGGCGCTCGCCCTCAACATCACCAGGGTCATCTCGTCTGATCTTATACCGCAATGCACCGCATACCAGGCATGCGTTCAAATCCTCGTACTCACCGCGGTAGAGAATGCAGTCATTAGGGCATGCATGTATCTTCTGCACCTCCAATCCTAGAGGGCATAGAACCTTCTTTGCTTCGTACGTACTGCCGGGCAATTCGTTATCCTTTGGAAGCTTCTTCTTCATTATTTTCAATAGCTTCCCAAATCCGTTGTCAGATACACCATTGTCTGCCTTCCATTGCAGCAATTCCAGTGTGGTACCGAGCTTTGTGTTGTCATCTTCGCAATTTGGGTACAACCCTTTTTTGTGATCCTCTAACATGCGATCGAACTTCAACTTCTCCCTTTCACTTTGGCATTGTCTCTTTGCATCAACAATGACCCGACGAAGATCATCATCGGGCACATCGTCTAGTTCCTCTTGATCTTCAGCTTCCCCCGTTGCAGTATCACCGTATTCAGGGGGGTAGTTATCATCATCCTCTTCTTCTTCGTTGTCTTCCATCATAACCCCTCTTTCTCCGTGCTTGGTCCAAACATTATAGTGTGGCATGAAACCCTTCTCAAGCAGGTGGACGTGAAGGGTTTTCAAGTTAGAGTAATCCTTCGTATTCTCACAGACAGGGCATGGACAATACATAAAACCATTCTGCTTGTTTGCCTCAGCCACTTCGAGAAATTTATGCAGGCCCTCAAGATACTCGGAGGTGCGTCGATCACCGTACATCCATTGCCGGTTCATCTGCGTGCATTATATAATTAAGTGTATCAAAAACCATTATAGAACATCATGAATAGAGAAGTGACCAAATTAATACAAGTTCATCATCACATTAAAACCAAAGTACAGTAGTGATCAAATGTTATTACTGAAAAAATAAATACATAAAGTTCATACATATATAGTTCTCATAGAACAACATATAGCTCTCTAGAGCATCTAATTAAAACATTTAAATGCGATCATAATCGCAACTAAGGTAACAATTGATCCAACGGCATAATGATACCAAGCCTCATTATGAATGACATATTTTCTAATCTTTCTAATCTTCAAGCGCATTGCATCCATCTTAATCTTGTGATCATCGACGACATCGGCAACATGCAACTCCAATTCCATCTTCTCCTCCTCAATTCTTTTCAATTTTTTCTTTAAGTAATTGTTTTCTTTTTCAACTAAATTTAACCTCTCGACAAGAGGGTCGGTTGGAATTTCCGGTTCACATACCTCCTAGATAAAAACATCTATGTCACGTTGGTCGGCATAATTGTCATAAACACTACATGAAACAAATCATAATAAAAGATAATATACCACATCCGAATCATAGACAGGACGAGGGCCGACGGGGGCGGATACCAAAGTCATGGCACTATATAATAACAAACAATAATAAAAGTAAGAAAATCATACAAGTATCTATCTAAATCATACAAGTAAGAATTTTTTTCTTTTAAAAAGAAGATAAGAATAAGAGGCTCACCACGGTGGTGCCGGCGACGAGATCGGCGCGGACGATCGACGGCGGTGAGGACGGGGACGGGGACGGCACCCTACACAGGTGCAGACTCTAAGAAGTTAATTTCAGCTCAAATTGTGCATCTAAATCAAAAGAACTCCCACATACACTCCTCCACTAAAACTCACAAACCACTCTACTTCTACAGTATTTGAAATGAGCTAAACTAGCAGTGAGAGATGAAACGATGAAGTTGCTAACCTTTTAGAACACTTGTGTAGTTGGTGCACCGCCAAACCTAGACAAATCTTGGGGAAAATGGAGCTTGGAGGTCGAGCTTGGAGAGGAGAAAGCTTAAGTGTGACTCGGGCATTTCATCGAACACCTCATGTGCATAGGAGGTGAGAGTAGAGCAGCACACACCTCCCACACCGGCCGGCCAAAAAACAGAGGAGTGAGCGGGCAGGGGAGAGCATATATATAGGCATCTCTTTAGTCCCGGTTCGTGGCTAGAACCGGGACAGAAGACACACCTTTAGTCCCGGTTCCAGCCACCAACCGGGACTAAAGGGGCTGCGCCAGGAGCGAGGACCTTTAGTCCCGGTTCGTGTCTGGAACCGGGACTAAAGGGGTCAGACGAACCGGGACTGGTGCCTGCCGTGGCCCGGCCGGCTCCCTGGCCTCACGAACCGGGACTAATGCACCCATTGGTCCCGGTTCGTAACAGAACCGGGACTAATGCAATTATCTGGCCTGGACCAAAGCCCTGTTTTGTACTAGTGTTACGATGAATGGCGTTAGATACTCTTGGTAGCAGTGACGGATTTGTTTGATTCAGGGATTTCCACAAAGACAATAACCATGGATCTAGTT
The DNA here is from genome assembly GCA_039707655.1 of Elymus sibiricus. Taxonomy (NCBI): domain Eukaryota; kingdom Viridiplantae; phylum Streptophyta; class Magnoliopsida; order Poales; family Poaceae; genus Elymus; species Elymus sibiricus. Next base: position 246,849,580 of record CM077664.1, on the reverse strand, counting down.
CTCCTTCGTATCTGGTATACGATAAGAAAATAATTCCTTAGTAACTTTGGGAATTGCTTTTGAACTCCCAACAAATAAATGCTTTCTATCATCAGGAAGGGAAAAACATTGCTTAAAATGTAACTAAAAAACCATATGGCATTTGAATTCTCTAGAGATCACACATGAATATATAGCAAATACAAAATAATAGGTACTAAAAGCATACCCTAAAAAATGTTGATCATTTCCCAAGCCTTTCTCTATGATTCGTTTGGCACCAAGATAAAAAAGCCTTTGATCGAGCTTGATTGCAGGAAACTGTAGAGCAAACACAACTGTGAAGAGGAAAACAGAAACAAGAAGAATGTACGGTTTTGAAAACCATAATAGTCATGATTTGTGACTTGTGAGTAACAGAGGACAATCTACTAGCCAAGACTTCCTTGAAAAACAGTGAGAAAAACAAACATGGTACTATAGGCGCGATAGAAATAAGAAATCAGCATGGTTAATCATGCAGCAAAATGCATGTTTGGAACATGCAAAAAAAGTTTACTTCTTGATTACGTGTAAATCTGGCAGTCCCAAAATGAACTTGTTATCTTGACGATATTTATAGCTAAGCATTTGAATATATTGTAACTCTAGCAAGCTTTGCGACATTTTCTCAATCTGCTATAGTAACTGATTTTTTTTTTACTAATGATACAATTACAGGTATGGCACAATGAAGTTGTCTCTCCCCAAATCATCCTTTTCAACTACCACCAAAACAGATGATAGTGTTGCTATAACCATATACTTCTTTTCCGACCCTGCGCACCATCACATGTGACTAGAACATTGGAATGTTCTATCCTCAATTAATTCCCAAGAGACTAATGAACTACTTCCTCCGTCCCATAATATAAGATGTTATTACAACCAATATATGAGTATATTGGTTTATATTATAGGACAGGGGGGGTGCGACATAAACCATTTTTGTATTAAAAGCAGCACATGGTGCAATAGCAGGCTGTAGAATCTAGTCTGAAGACCCACATTGTACTTCTCATAGCTTGAGTCACCGAGCCCAAACACGGCATAATGCAATCCTTTCAGCCATCGCGCACCCAGATGATTTCCGAGAAGGTATTTCCAAAAATCCTGCCCAAACAAAAAATCGCAACTAGAAAATCAACAGTCTGAAAACTACCTAGCAAAAGAGGCATTCTAATCTCCCACCTTCATTGAATCTGGGGGATCTCCCTGTCCCATGGTAGACACAACGAAGATCATAAACCTATCGTCAGGCAAACAACTCTGCACAAACAAGTGAGCGGCGAGTGATGTTCACATGACATCAGATGGAAGGGTTTGGGATGAGTTTTTGTTTAGGATTCCCAGCTTACGGGGTCAAAGCTATCCATGGAGAGAACGTCGACAGCCGGGCAGGCCCCATGCTCAGCCTCTCGGCCTACACGTTCAGCAGCGTCTATGGCATTGCCGGTTTGCGATGCGTAGAGTATGACGAGACGGCCCGGCAGTGGTGATGATGAGGGCGCCATGGGGAGGTGGGACCGTGGGGGGGGGGGGGGGGACAAATGGTGTCCGGCCTACAAGTTCAATGTTCAGTCCATCTTGACCCAGACATAAATCCTCTTTTGACACATGATAGATGCAAGTTCATTATATCTTTTTTCCCGTCTAGTTTATTGCAACGACATAAACAAGGACATACCACTCCAAATTTATCAGAACTGAAAACAAGTTCAAAAGTTCTTTTTTTTGGCGGGGGGACAAGTTCAAAAGTTGCTGATAAAAACAATTCAACGTGTATTGCTTGAACCTATGGGTATATACAAGCAAATGCAAACCAAGTTGGCCAGAGACCGAATTGGGTACCAAATCTTGACATAACCTATCTACTACTGTATATCTCTAGAAGGAGCCAAGAAATCTAACGGAAAGAAACTAAACCATGCCAATTTAGGGCAACCGAAAAAGTGGCGGAGCCAGGATTGGAGCAACGCCCGGACCAAAATCTAAGTGAGTGTAACTATTTGAAAAAGTACCTCATGCGAAAGTATAAAAAAAGATACAGCTCGGTGCTTAATCATACAATGAACTACATAAACCATGGCAAAAACACCATATAAAATACGGGGATACAGAAGATTATCATTTTTCTGTACTTGTTTTGGTTTCTGGGGTCGATAGCTGGTTGAATGAGCTGTGATATAGATAATTAAAAAAGATCGCCTTGTCCTTCTGTTGCATTATTTTAGGTTTTAAGCTACCCTGCTACAAAAACAGGAAATTAAGGAATATCTGCGAGACTTGAGGTTCTAGGACGTCCATCACCTGATAGCAGCCGCGCTTTTGCTCAAAAACCTGACAGAAGCCGCCTTGGCGAGACGACGGGGAACGCAACGAAGTGCTCGACGCCACGACTAACAGGCGGCCGCAGTGGCGCAGGGGGGCAACGTGGGGGCCGGCGTCTGGCGCAGAGCAGGCTGGGGGCCGGGCAACGGCACAGCGTCGGCGGCGACAGGCGACAGCCTACCGGAGTAGCGGACGCGAGGACGGCGGGGGAGACGATCGATCGCCCCCGCATGGGCCCGAGCTCTTATTGGGCCCAGCTAGGCTGGCTGAGAGGCGCAGGCAAAGAGGAATGTGGGCTGACACTGGGCCAAATCTAGCATCTAAGAACTCTTATAGCATAGCATTTTTGTATCGCTTCCTAAAAGGAAAATTCACTTTGGCTCATAGGTGTATATGCATAATTTTGTAGGAATTCCATAGCCTAGGATTTCTGTATAGCTCCCTAAAATATTTAGAGAAAAGGCTGGCTTTCATGTTCAGAAGTTCTCTTTGTCGCATACATACATCGCTTTCGTCTTTCTCGGCTTACTCAAGTGATCTAACTAATAGATAAGCCCCACTCAAAGCAATTCAATCCCGAGCTCTTTCTTCATAATTGTCTGACATCCTAGTTATTTTTAGTTGATGTCTTTGTGACTAAATGATACGCCAATTTTGCATCACTATTTATCGGTGTGAATTGGTCATTGTTAATGATATTTAGCACATTATCACATCGTCCTAATACATTTTCGCTCTTAATTTGCATGTTTCACTGGGAGAGACAATTTGCCGGAAAGCTACAGAAAAGCACCATAACAAAAACCACCGAGGAAATATTTTTTGCGAAGTTTGAAAAATGATAAAAGAATACATTTGGATGTTTTTCACCTGAAAAGATCCAGGGGCTAGACCCAGCCAAGGAGGCCCATGTGGGGCCCATGCGGCCACCCCACATGGCCAGCCCTTGGGCAGCGAGCCAGGGTGAAAGAGCTTGGTGCCGCCATGTTTGGTTTTGGTAATTGATGACAATCCCTATGGACTAACGGTTGCCTTGAGTTATATTTGAAGGTTTTGTCCATAGGCATTACTTGAAGACCATTTGTTGGTTTCAAGGTTGTTAAAAGAAGAATATGTGTTGACCAAGGTGCTATTCAAGGTTTTATTCAAAGATTGGTCATGTGAGAGTTGAGCCTATTGCAAGTATGTCTTGAAGAAGAATATTGTGTGAACATTCATGTTTATCTTTAAGACATCATCTTAATAGAGAGAGTTGGAAAGATTCAAGATTGATCAAGACTAAGTACAAAGAGTGATTCAAGTTGGTCAATACACAAAGCGTAGAAGTTGTACCGAGTGGGATCATGTGATCTCATGGTATGGTAAGCATTATTCATTACGCTTTGTGTATTAACCCATGTTCTTTGTGAGAGTTCTTTGTGGGGTTAGGTATGTTTCCATGGGCGTGCATCAAAAGGAAGATCTCATATGTCCCATGAAGGATGACATCAAGTGGTGATCGTCATCAAGGTTGCGGTTTGCAAGTTCAAGTGGAGCATCATGAAGAGATCAAGTGCTTGAAGCTTGCCATCCATTGTGGTGACAATGGACTTGTGAAGATGTGCCGAAGAGTGGCTCACTCATAGTGGTGTATGGGGGAGCAATCTACTAGTCTTCATTGAGCCAGTGCAATCAAGAAAGATGGTCCAACTTAAGGAGGTCAAGATCGCCATCATCTAGCTCAAGTGGATTATGCGCAAGGCAAAGGTTTGTCCTTGATAGGTTTTCTGTTTTATCGGTCTCATGGTGTTAGTTGGGAGACCGGGTTATAGAATCGATTGCCATACTATCAAGGGGGGCTCCCGATTGAGTAGCTTAATCGTATTGTTCGTAGAGAGCTCAAACCATTGCATCCTTGGCATCATCTTTCTTGGTTCTTGTTTGGCTTTTATCCATGTGAGTTTTGGAGCTTTTTGGTCTTCGTCTTGACAAGCTCAAGTTCATCAAAAACGGATTTCGTATGCATTTTCGGTGTTGAAGATTTTGCCGGTTCATATATGGGAAGGTTCTCTTCCTTATCCTATTGGCATTTATTCTCCATTGCTAGTTCTTAATATAACCAGTCGATGTTGGATAGTACTTGTCGTCTTCTATCCAACAAGCTTGAGTTTGCTCATTTCGGAGCCCGTATGCTAAAGTTTTGGCAGTTTTAGTCTCAGGACAGTTTTTCTGTGCTCAGGCGATAGTACCGTTCGGTACCACGGTAGTACCGCTTAGGCGGTACTTCCGCTATGGACTACCGTTGCTACTACCGCTTGGGAAATTCCTTTTGTGCTGGTTTCTGGTCGCCCACTTTGCGTAAGCGGTAGTAGAGCGGATGTAGGGCGGTAGTACCGCTCCGGCGGCACTACCGGCCTCTGCTCTGTGATCTGTTGCGTACTGAATCTGGAACTACCGCCCAAGCGATAGTACCGCTCCATGGAGCGGTGGCACCGCTTGAGTGCGGTCTGAGCACATAACGGTTGGATTTGTCCCCACCTATGAATGGGGTCTTCTTCCCCAATGGACTTCATCCTTTGAGCTCGTGTTTGCCCCCCATTGTTGACCTTCTTCGAGCTTGCTATCTCTCAATCTCTCCAATGATTCTTGCTAGTTCTTGAGGGAAAATAGAGAGGAGATCTAGATCTACATTTTCACCAATCACTTTCTCCTTTATGTGAGGGGAACCCCTTGGATCTAGATCTTGGAGTTCTTTGTGTTTTCTTCTTCGTTCTTCCTCTTAAATTCCTCCCTAGCATTAGTTGCTTTGGTGGGATTTGAGAGTGAGGGACTTGGGCACTCCGTGTGCCCTTGCCATTGCATTTGGTGCATAGGTTTGAGTTCTCCACGGTGATACGTGAAAGTGAGAAGTTGAGAAGCTTATTACTCTTGGGTGTTTGGGCACCCTAGAGCTTATTCCCTTTGGGTGCTTTGGTGCCCTAAACGGTTGGTGTTGCGGAGCTCAATCATTGTGGTGTAAAGCTCCAGGCAAGCGTCGAGGTCTCCAATTAATTTGTGAAGATTGCCCCAAGCAATTTGTACGGGTACCAGTGACTGCCCCCAAGGGTTGCCAATTGTACGGGTTCGGTGACCGCCCTCAAGGGTCCCTTAGTGGAATCACGGCATTTTGCATTGTGCGAGGGCGTGAGGAGATTACGGTGGCCCCAGTGGCATTTTGAGGAGCATTGTGCCTCCACACCGCTCCAAATAGAGATTAGCATCCGCAAGGGTGTGAACTTCGGGATACATCGTCGTCTCCGCGTGCCTCGGTTATCTCTTACCCGAGCCCTTTACTTATGCACTTTACTTTGTGATAGCCATAGTATTCCATGTTATATGTATTGCTATTACTTAGTTGTTTATCATGCTTAGCATAAGTTGTTGGTGCACATAGGTGAGCCTAGTTGATTTAGGTTTTGTGCTTGACAAATTAAACGCTAGTTCAATCATTGTGGGGAGGGGGGAGGGTCGGCACCATGTTCGAGGCGAAGCACTTTTACCTCTAGAAGCCTAATCTGTCGGAATTCCATCCCTCCAGGGTCCACAGGGCACCCCTCCAGTGCTCTCCAACACGCTTGGTCTTATTTTACCCTCGAAAGCTCTTGGTATTTTTGGTATTTTTTTCCTGTCATCATCTTTGAGGCGAAAATGAGATGGAGCACTTTTCACCTATGACAGGCTGATCTGCCAGAATTTCATTTCTTTGGGTGGGTGAAATCGAAGTCATCGACATCATCAACACTTCGTCTATCATGGAGATCATCATTGCCACCATCGATCCGATTTTACCCCTAGCTTGCAGCCACCCCTTACGCGAAGACTAACTCATGCATCTAGGCATCTGATTATTTTTACAACAACTCTGCCGGCTCGGCACCAGAGGCGAGGCTGCTAACTTCCTTCTTTTTCATTTTATTTTATCGCTTTCAAGTTTTGTGAAGGATCTAGGCATTTTTTTTTCATTAGTAGATGAGACATGAGAGTGATATCAGCTTACAAAGGCAAACCTGCCAATTATGCGAGACATGGACATATAACTATTGGGGTTATTTCCTATCTGCACTGTCACCTTTCACCATGTCGTGGCGTTGCGAACACCATTAGAAAAAACAAAGATTAAGACACCAATCTTTCTTTCCTTTTCAGCTTTCACTCTCATAGTATAATCCTGTTGCCTTTTCACTTTTTCCTCCACTCTTCGTTCAAGAATCAATCGTAGTGGCCTGTTGCAATCTTTCTTGCAAGGATTCCATATCCATGGGAGTGCTAGCGTGTGGTTGAACAGAGTAGTGTACCAAACTATGATAAGCAAGTTTCAGAAGAGAAATAAATAAGTCAACGTTTGCTTCTTCTAGCAGCGCATTCAGTTTCAGGATTGGTTTCTTCATGAGATCCTCCCGTTCGTGGTCTCGTGGATGCTGTGGTCCATGCCTGCATGGACTTTGTTTTATTTTAGGAATGGGATTACTAGAAGGGCAGTGCGCGCTTTGCTGCGCCGCTTATATTCTTGGGGTTGTATATGTTTTATTTTTACGTGGTAATTTTTTTTAAGTTGTCAAAATTATTTATGTGCTAGTTGGTTTGGCGTGTGGGGAAAAAGATGGAGTGTGTTCTTCTTATCATAGATTCTACACCTACAGACAGATTTTACGGAATCACGGTTACGGATGGATGTCTCAATTTATGGTTGGAGATTAGAGAAAGAGTGGCCCAGCGGTGAAAATCAGGGGAGTGATTGATGGGAGAGTGTTTGGTATGACCAATCCGTAGCGAATCGTCTGTGAGTGTATCATTTTTCTTTTTTTATTGTGTTCTTTGGGTGGGTCTTTTTAACCTATGATTGGAGGGCATATTTTAATTAATACAAATACATGAGAAAGTTACTTATATTGTTGGTCACTGTGTGTTATGCTCGTGCTAAACATGTCATAGGCGGCACTTCTTTTTTTGTCAACGAAGGCCCACACCACCCAGGCACTTACAAGGGACCCATTCATCGAGAGATCCCACCACGAAGTCCATGTCAACAACCCAATCAATCGTGTATCCAGTCCAAATTAAATACCTCAGTTGAATGAAAGAGTTTTAAATTAGAGAGCTTAATGAAGGTAGAGATTTCATTGCCACAACCAAGGAATGACCGAGTGAAAATCAAGGCATTAAAATTGTATACCTCAATCGAATGGGAGAGCATAGTGTATTATAAAATTGAATGAGAAAACTCCTTATAAAATTGTTGACCCGGTCAAAATCGGGTGACCCAATTCCAATTTTTTTTTGAACAGCACCCAATTCCAATTGGAGACCTCAATTGAATGTGGGCTCTTTAAAACTAGGGAGCATAGTGTTATAGAGGATTTGGTTCGACGATTGTTTGGCTTGAGAAATGAAATTGTTTGGTTCCTTGATAAAAGGTAAGAACCTGATATAAATCATTATCTACGAAAAGCCTGATCAAATACTATGTAAGAGCAACTCTTGCAGATACCCTAAAAGTGGTCAAACCTCTAAATTTACAGTAGCAAATAGCAATTCTAGCAAAAAAACGCATTGAATAGATCCCGTAAAATAGCAGATCCCGCCAAAAAAAATGCAGGTCGCCACATATTATCTCCCACATACCCTATATCTGCAGTTTTTGAGTCAATTTTTGAGGTGAACCGTAAAATAGTCAACACCGGAGCAGGCGGCCGGAACGTCGCTGGAGCAAGCAAAGGAGCTCGACAGCGGCCGCCGGAGCAAGCGGAGGAGCCCGGCAGGAGCGTCGCCGGAGCAGCGGCCACCGAAGGGTCGCCGGAGCAAGCAGAGGGATTTTTTTAGTACAGTTTTGCAGTATCTATTCGGACAGACCAAATTTCATACCGCATAAACAGTTTACGGTGACCCGTAAACTGATTTTACAGAACCGCGATATAGGGTATCCGCTAGAGTTGCTCTAACAAGTCGTACTTTTGGGGCGCATGCTGGCCCTCTTCCGTCGTGACATGCACGAACCCAGCCGCCGCTTCGGGAACCTGGTCTCACTGACCTCTGAAGAGGCAAGCCCCCATTTCAAGCACCTATGGGACGACTATCACGGTGGGCACGGCGGCGGAGAACGGCCGAAACCCTATCAGATCGACGAGCCGGAGATTAAGCAGAAGAATGAAGGAGGACGTGGGAGCGCCGAGCGAGAGGTGTCAAGCGAGGAAAACTGCGGGAGGCCTCGCCGGAGTGAGCCCTTCGAAGAGGCTGGCCCCCATTTCCGACGCCCGCGCAAAAGCTGTCGCACTGGTCGTGACGGCGGAGAACGGATGGATCCACGAGTGGGAAGGGACAGGGAGGGAGCGGAGTAGGACTCGGGTCACACGCTAGATGTGCCGCAGGCGCGGACAAGGTGGGAGGGCTCGCCGGCGAGTTCGGAGGAGCGCCGCTGTGGAGGAGGATGGCTGATGGCATGGGATGTGGGGGTCCAGAAGAAAACGCTTGAGATTTGGGGGAGAGTGGGAGACACAGGCTTATCCCGACTGTGGTAAAAATGACGGATATACCCTTTTCAAAACATAAAATAAATTATCACATATATTGGTCCATCTAATTTTCGTACCGGCCCCGCAAGTACTTATACTTTATAGTACTTTTAGTCTCGTAACTCCTATTTTCCACCGACGAATTGGGGTGGATGGACAGCTCCTAACATTGCCAATCACATACATACAAGGAGCTCGTAGCATCCCACAAGTTCACCTAGTATGAATCCTGATTTGCACTTGAGACAAGGGTACATTTTTTCTTTTCTTTTTTGAAAACCCCACCCATATATTAATTAGATAATACAAGATTCTTACAATCGTTCATTACAAAACTAGCCACGCAGGGCGGAACACTATTACATAGAACACCATCGGACCTGCTATCAAAACTAAATTTAGCAATCTCATGCGCCACCCTATTAGCCCGCCTATCAGTCTTCATGATCTTAAAATCCTTAATAAGCATTGAGACGCTCAGCGCCTCCCTTTTCAGATCAGCAAGAGGAGACCTGTCAATGGAATCTTTTGCCAGAAAAGAAGCAACAAAAGCGCAATCAGTTTTCAAAATAATTGGTTTGTGAAGTGTAATACCAATGTATAACCCGGCAAGGGACGCACGAAGTTCCGCTTCATCCACACAAGTGCACGACCCGACAAAATCCCAAGACGAAATCAAGACTTCGCCCAGGTGATTCATGGCAACCACCCCAACACTAGCAGATCTCATGCTCTCCACGAAACTAGCATCAACATTTATCTTGATATACTCAGGATCCGGGGGCTCCCAAAGACGACGACCATTCACGGGTGGCGTAACGTGCCTCCAATTATCTATCACCCCCTTACCTTTGTTGCTTAAATCAACTTGCACACAGGCGTTTGCTGACGTGAAGGATTTCCAGTAGTTTCCCACAAAAATAACAGAGGCAGATAAAGATTCCTTCCCCCTTCCAAGGATTAGATCATTCCTCAAGTGCCAAGCTCTCCAGAACATGAAAATAACTTGCTCGCGGATCGGAGATCCCAACTGGTCAAGCAAAATAAATATCCAGTCCGACCCCGTAAATCTGAAAAACTCCTCTCCTGGAATATTCCACACTTCTCTCATGGCGAACCGGAAAGCACGCGCCTTAGGACAAGTCACAAGGGCATGGAAAATACTTTCATCCTCCACACCACATATAGTGCACATACCTGACACCGTTTGGTGGTGAGAAACTCTGTTTACCTGGGTCGCCAAACTGTTGGACGCAGCTCGCTAAGCAAAAATTCTTATTTTTTGCGGCACTTTGGCCTTCCAAATAATATCCCACACTCTCCTTTCCTCATTAACGACAGTGCTGAACGTTCCAGTCTCGCCCTTGCAATCCTTTGGATTTAAAGCCAGTCTATACGCACTTTTAACAGAAAACATATCATTTTTCTCAAAGTGCCATGCAATTTGATCACCCTCTCCAAGAGACTGAATACGTAAATTTAGGATCTCCTCAGCATCATGGTAACAGGTGCCTAATTAAATTTTCATCCCATCTTCTTGATCCGCTCATGAATAATTCAGACACCCATTTCAGTCTAGTTCGGTTCTTTTTGGCTAAAACTCTAAGACCGGAGTTTCTAGGTAGCAAATTATCTCTTCAAATATTAACATTTTTACCATCGAACACTCTTCAGATGACCCCTTTTTTTAGTAGATCCAGGCCATGCATAATACCTTGCCAATTCAACGATGTAGACTGCGGAAAAAACAGTATCCAGGATATGACCATTGGGATAATATTTCGCCTTCAAAACCTTAGCACATAATGAATCCGGGTACAATAATAACCGCCAAGCCTGTTTGGCCAAGAGTGCTTGATTAAATAACCTAAGGTCTCCAAAACCCATGCCTCCCTCTCTTTTTGGCTTAGTAAGTTTATCCCAAGCTAACCAGTGGGTTTTCCTTCTGTCTTGTTCGTCCCCCCACCAGAAATTCCTTATAATCTGAGCCTGCTCATCACATAATGAGGCTGGAAATTTGAAAATACCCATGGCGTACACTGTGAGCGCTTGCAACACTACCTTGATTTGAGTTTCTTTTATACCGCTTGAGACATATTTTTCAATCCAATCTGATGATCTTTTTAAAGCCTTATCTTTGGTCGACTGGAACTTACCAACCTTCATTCTACCCTCAGGAACCGGTAAGCCAAGGTACTTATCCTCAAACCCTTCTGCAGTAATATTTAGAATAACCATCTTGGCCACCTGATCTTCCATACTACACTTTTTGCCAAACTTAATCGAATACTTATCAGGGCTCAGAAGCTGACCAGTTCCCACCTCATAGGCCGACAGAATATTTTTAATGATTAAAGCTTGATCTATGGACCCCTTGAAAAACAGGAGGCTGTCATCCGCAAACAGAAGATGAGAAATACCTGGAGCTTGTCTGTTCATATGAAACTCCTTTAGGGCAACTTTATCACATGCGTCCTTTAGCAACAAAGAGAGGGCCTCGGCCACAAACAGGAACAAATACGGAGATAAGGGACCCCCTTGCCTGAGTCCACAAGAAGGGGAAAAAGATTCCAATAATTGGCCATTAAAACGAACTGAGAATTTCACTGATGTAACACATGTCATAACCCAGTTAATCCAAATTGGCGCAAATCCAAACGCCTCAAGCATACACTTTAAGAATTGCCAATCCACTCGATCATACGCTTTTGCCAGGTCCAACTTATAAGCACAAAACTCTCCACGCTGATCCTTTAATGTACTCAACGAATGCATACATTCGAAGGCAATAAGCGCGTTATCAGAAATTAACCTTCCTGGAATAAAGGCACTCCGAGTGGGAGAAATCATACCATCCAAAAGAGGTCTCAATCTATTCACCAGGCACTTCGAAATAATTTTATAAATGACATTACACAGGCTGATCGGTCTGAAATCTTTGATGGACTGAGGATTCTTCACTTTGGGAATAAGGACAATGGTAGTATCATTTATACCTTCGGGCATAACACCTGATATAAAGAACTGTTGAACTGCCCTTACAATGTCCTCCTTTATTAGACCCCAATTCCTCTGAAAAAATCTTGCAGGAAACCATCCGAACCTGGAGCTTTTAACGGACCTATCTGGAAGAGAGCATCACTAATCTCTTCCTCCGAAAAAGGTTTACAGAGCTCCGCATTCATATCATCATTGACGAGAGGTTTCACAATCGAAATAATACGAGAAGGATCAACATTAGTGTCACAAGTGTAGAGTTGCTGAAAAACGAATTTGTGATACCTTTGATTTCTTCCATATTCTCCGTGAGAGACCCATCACTCCTCTTGATAGCAAAAATATTTTTTTTCGCCCTCCAGGAGGCCTTTCTGTGGAAGAATTTTGTATTACGGTCCCCCAAAATCATTTTCTCAAAACAAGATCTTTGCTTCCACATGATTTCTTCCTTTATAAGAAGTTCATCCATCTCCAGAAGAATTTTCCTTCTCTCCATCACAGTTGCCTCATCGCTTCTTTTGAAAAGAGCATTTAATCTTTTGCGAGCAACCTCCAATTTTTTTGGGAGATATCCAGTGTGAGCCTAACTCCAAGAATGGAGGGATTTCATTACTTTATCCAGATTATTCGCCACATCCTTCAAATCCCGAACTTGCGTACTTTTGTTCCAGCACGCTCTAACCTGTTCATCCAAAGCTAGATTTTCCCTCTCCCAAAAAGCTCCATATCTCAAATGCTTGTTAAAAGCGATGTTAGGCCGATTACCCAACAACTGAATAAACAAAGGACAATGATCTTACCTGGAGGAAATAATATGTGAAACCTTGCAGTGAGGGAAAATAGAAGACCATTGAGGGCACGCCACCGCACGATCAAGTCGCACCTTCACATTTCGAGTACCTTCCTGCTTGTTATCATACGTCCAAGGCACTCCTTGAAATCCCAGATCGAATAAATTACACTCAAAAAGGACCTCCCAGAAATTAGCCATGAGGGTCGGCGATCTTTTATTACGAGAAAAATGCTCATACTGCCACATAGCTTCATTAAAATCGCCGACCATAAACTAAGGGCCAGAACCAAGAGATTTAACCCGTCTCAAAAGCTCCCACGTGACGTACATTTGGCTCGCCTTCGGTTCCCCATAAACAAATGTGCATCTCCATCTTGATCCATCACTCTTACAGATATACAAGTCAATAAAATGGTCACCGAATTTGTTTAACTCCACAGAGAAGCACTCATCCCAGAAAACTGCTAAGCCACCGCCTTTGCCTTTACCCGAAACAGTAAATACATTTTTCATATCCAAACGATACCGCAAACTCTCGACATAATCTTTATTTTGCCTTGTTTCGGAAAGAAAAATAATGTTGGGTCGGTAAGACTTATTGAGGCATACTAATTCTTGAATTGTACGAGGCCGACCCAGCCCTCGACAGTTCCAGCTAATCATTTTCATGGCTCCTGACGGGCGTCATCACACGCGCCCGTTAGTTGACCGACAGCCCCTGGGTCGGTAGCTTCCTTAACAGAGACCTCATCCTCTTTTCCCTCCCCCACAGACTCTCTCCTTCCACCCTGAACCTCCTCCTCTCCCCCATCTACCTCTTTTGTTAGATTTTCTTTAAAACTATTACTGTTTATTTAACAAATCCCAAAACTATATGTCCAAATTCATAAATTACACTTCTATTATCCCGTCGGCCACCTATAGGCCGAAGAGTCACTCTCCGGCCTCGCTTGGCCCGAAGAGGCCTTTTCGGACTCTGTTGGGCCAAAGACCACTCTTCTGTCTCCCTTAGACCGAAGAGCCACTCTTCACATGAAGGTCGAAGAGTGTCCTTCAGTGACCATCAACCCCACCCTATACACCATGGCTCCTCCCGGGCAAACCTTCGCGTCACCGGGACCGCATCGACGAGTAAAATCCATTCAGATGAAGAATAACTTGAACCATGCATTGTGAAGGACGAATTTTGCCTGTCAATCTACACTGATCACCGCAAGCCTACATGTGAAAGTACATGTAGTCCCCATGTGTGGTTTTGGTAATTAATGACAATCCTTATGGACTAATGTTTGCATTGAGATATACATGTGAAGGAAATTTCCATTTGCAATGCATGAAGAATACTGGATGAATTGAAGGATGAAATCCATCAACACAAATATATGCATTGAGACTTGATAATGAATGAAAATTCCTATGAAGAAACAATGGCATCAAGTTATAAATGAAGGCTTGTTCCTTGGGCGATGCAAGAAGGAGATTTAATGGATTCGGAATGAATGCCATATACATATAGTTGTGCATCAAGATTGAGCTCAATGATTGAATCAAATATGATCAAGATGAATTCCATGTGATGAACAAGATGTGATCTATATGGAGTTCATTGAAGGATCTCAGAGGTTGTCATGCTTAGGCTTATGGGGTGAGCCATGATGGATCATGATCTTGAGAGAATGATTAAAGATAAGAATTCTACATATGGCTTGAAGATAGGATCATGATGAGCTCAAATGTTGAGTCATGGATGATTATGTCTTGAAGCAAGTAATTCATGTGAAGATTTCGTTGTGCCTCTCAAGAGATTCTGATGGAGCATGAAGAAGAACAAATGATGACCAATATGGTATTCATGGATAAACTCTATATGGTCATATGATAATTGAGATATGGGTAATCATGTCTTGAAGAAATGAAGCATAGTGAAGAATTCAATATGGCCTTCAAGACATCAAGATTAAGCATGGAGTAAAGATAAAGGTTGACCAAGAAAAAGATCAAAGAATCAAACTCTAAATGGTCAACACACAAGTGCAACCGATGCATCACATAGGATCTCGTGGTATGATAAGAAATTGTCAATTGCACTTTGCGTACTAACCCATGCTATGTGTTGTCTATGTTTATGAGGGTTAGGTTATTCTCATGGGCTCGCATCGAGAGAAAGATTCCAAGTGTCCATGAGAGGAGGACATCAAGTGTTCATGATCATGGTTGACAAGGGCAAGTTCAAGATAACCATCCCGAAGGATTACATGCTTGAAGCAGGTAGATGATCACATGATGGACAAGTGAAGATGAATACAAAGCAAAGCTTCCTACATTGTGTATGGGAGAGCTACTTGAAGACTTCACCAATGTCTTGCCTTCAACTTGAGCCAAGAAGAAACATCAACATCAAGCTCAAGTGAAAGGCTCGAGTCAAAGGTATTAGTTCCTTTGGCGTTAGTGTTGTGGAGTGATGACCACCGAAGAAACATATACACTCAAGAATGGATTCTCGATAGCTATGTAGTGTAGCTCTTTTATGATTCTTGAGTTATAGGGATCCCGCACTATTAAGAGGGGATCAAAGGGGTTCATGATGGATTTGCTCAAGTCAACATCTTCTATACACAATTCTACTCCTATCCTATGTACCAAATAAATCCATAGCCAACTAGGTTCCCCAAAGTATATGATCTAACATTTGCATAATTTGCGTTCTCCATTTTGGTTGATCTTGAGCAGTTATCTATGTGAGGGCATGGGGTTTTTCACTAGCTTCAAAACAAGCCCAAGATCATCAAAATCGGAGTCCGGATGAGAAAGTTATGCATATTTTACTTTTGGGGCGCCTGCAGTTTTTGTGATGGCCGGATGCCCGGGACTTGGCCGGATGTCCGGGCTCCCAGGACGCCCCGTATGTCTGGGATCCCCCCGGAAATCCGGCCGTCTCTGTCCAGAAACCTTACCGAAATGTTGGTTGTGTACGCCAGATGTCCGGCACTTGGCCGGATGTCCGGGGCCCCAACTTTGGCCAGATGTCCGGGCCCTGTACATTGGCTCTGTTTTTGTCTGTACGTATGCACATTTCACAGCCGCCGGATGTCCGGCCTCAGCCCGGATGTCCGGCCCGTCTCAGTCACTTACACTAAAACGGCTAGATTTCTTGGGGCACTATATATACCCCTCTACCCATCCGGTAGAGGGTTGACTATCCACTTCAAATCAACCCAAGAACACACTCTACTCTCTCTCACATCCTCATACACTAAATCCTAGATCCCAAAGGGATTTGTGAGAGTTCTTGAGAGGTTCTCCAATCAAGTGATAGATCCACTCCTTGCCCTTCTCTTGACCAAAGGAATTTTCGATTTGAGCAAGTCTTGAGCATTCCCCCTTTGTTCTTGTTACTCTTGGAGGTTGGAGACCCATAGGCGGTAGGAGTGCTCCGGTGAGGAATCAACTTGTAATTTGTCCCCCGGAAAGTTTGTGAAGGTTTGGAGGCCGCCTCAAGGTCTACCACTAGTGGTTGGGAATCGCCTTCATGGTGATATCTCAAGGAGAATAGGGTGAGACTTCGTGGCGTTGGTGTGCCTTCGTGGTAACATCCACCTCTCTAACGATGACTAGCTTCCCTCCAAGGAAGTGAACATCGGGATACATCCTCGTCTCCGTGTCTTCGGTTATCTCTAACCCTAGCCACTACTTGTGGTTTACTTTGGTCTCTTGACCTTGCATTCACTATATATTGTTGTCCTCATTATATTCTGTTGGCCATTCCCTTGAAGTGATTATTTAGGCCTACACTTTATATTCGCAATTCATACTTGCTACTATTGATATATCTTGTGACATAACTTGTGTAAGCTTGTAGTGCTTACTTGAGTTTGCTTGTATCATTCAATTCCATATATTGTGATACAATTTGTGT
The DNA here is from genome assembly GCA_039707655.1 of Elymus sibiricus. NCBI lineage: Eukaryota > Viridiplantae > Streptophyta > Magnoliopsida > Poales > Poaceae > Elymus > Elymus sibiricus. Next base: position 246,832,998 of record CM077664.1, on the reverse strand, counting down.
AAGCTTGTATTGCTTACTTGTGGTTGTGTGTATCATTCATTTCCATATCTTGTGATATACACTGAGTAAGTTTGTGTAACTTACTTGTGCTTACTCATATCCTCATTGTTCTCATCTTGTTTATCCTAAGTTGTTGGTGCACTTAGTGAGCTTAGTATATTTAGGATTTGTGCTTGAAAAGTATCCGCTTAGTTTATTTCCGCATTAGGATATAGCCAAATCCGTAAAAGATTTTAAAACGCCTATTCACCCCCCCTCTAGGCAACATCATGGTCCTTTCAATTGGTATCAGAGCTAGGTCTCTCCTTATTAGGCTTCACCGCCTAGAGAGTACCGATGTCGACTAGTGAGCTAGTGCACGATGACACATTTTGTTTTAATGGCACAAATTACATTATGTGGAGATTATGCATGCTTTGTCACTTTCGGGCCATGGGTCCAAATGCTTTGCGGATTGTTGTTGTAGGGAATTCAAATCTAAAGGATGGTCAATCTCCGTCACTTGAGGATATGCATCTTGATAGTGAAGCTTTAAGTGTCATTCACCAAGCTATAACCTTCGAGGTGTTCAAGTCAATCTCGACTTGTTCGTTGGCTCATGAGGCTTGGACCAAACTTGAAGTTACATATGGTGGGTCCAACCTTGTGGGAGTCAATGCTATTTGGGAGGAAGTGATGGAAGAGCTCTCCATTGCCTCCACCTCCGATTGCTTGGACACTTCAACATCTTCCACTTCATCAACATGTGACATGTCACAGGGTAATGACATGGTAAGTGGAGATATCTCGTGGAGTGATGGTGTCAAGCTCATCATTGATGATCCGTCATATGGAAATGCTAGTATTGTAGGTTCCATGGACACGAGCATATCTAACACCGAAAATGTCATACATTCGTGTGTAGATAGTCCATGCATATCATCTAATGATTCACTCATAAATTCTTGTGATGATATGCTTGGTCGTTTGTGTTGCCATATTCAAAATGCCTTAATTCCCTCTAGTTCTCTCTGTGAAACTAACCATGTAGAGGAAATCAAGAAAAATGAGGCACGCTTGATTAATGAAGAACCCTCTTCTCCAAAAGAATCATCATCAACCCCCTTTGTTCACATGTGCCTCATGGCAAGAGGTAATGACGAGGTATCATCTTCTCTTAGTGATAATGATGATAGTTGTAATGAGGAAGATGATGATGACTTGACTCAAAATCTCTATGAGATTGGGAAAACTCTTCATAGAGCTAAAAATAACACTTATAAAAGGTTCCAAGATGTTCTTGCTTGCTTTGAAAAACGTAATGATTTATTTCTTAACGAGCAAGCGAAAAGTGAACAACTTGAACATGAACTTGCTAAGGCTCATCAATCTCTTAGTGACTTGAGGTCTTTAAAAGAAGAGATTGAAGTTACTCATTGTAAACTTAAAGAGGATTTTGAGCACCTTGACCTTGGCTACAAGAATGTCAAAGGAGAGCTCACCAAACTCTCTAAGTCTCATGAGGAACTTCAAGCTACTCATGCGGAGTCTCTAGCTTCTACATGCTCCTCTCATATTGATAATGATGCTTGTGCTACTAACTCTATCTTGTGTGAAGCATCGATATTGAAAGAAAATGTTGTGCTAAGGACTCAACTTGATTTGCTAACTAGCAATTATGTGAAATTGGAAGAAAGTCATGAAAAGCTCTTGGGCACTCATGAGGATCTTCTAATCTCTCATGATGGGCTAAAGTTAGCTCATGAGGCTATGGTCACCAAGGTAAAATCGTGTGAGTCTCATGTGGATATTAGCACATCTTCTACTCTAAATGCCTTATTGCCATGTGCTAATCCTAGCAATTCCTCTCTACATGATATTGATACATCTTGTGATGAATTGCTCACCATGCCTTGTTGCTCTAACAATGAAGCTTCTACTTCCTCTAGTTCTTTTGTTAATACTAACCTTGTAGAGGAAAATAAAGAGCTCAAGGCCCAAGTCACTAGTTTGAAGAAAGACTTGGAAAAATGTTGTGATAATATCTTGAGTGTGCAAAAGGACCCTCAAGACAAAATAGGACTTGATTTCATCTCCAACAAGAATAAGTCCAAGAATAAGAAGAAGGGACAAGATCAAGTCAAGAATTCGGCCAACATTATTTGTTTCAAGTGCAAGAATGTTGGACACCATGTGAGATCTTGTCCATTGAAGAAGAAGGCTTCAAGTGTGAAGCATCAAGGGAAGTGGCCTCAAGTTCAATCTCAAGATAATGAAAGGCCTCTTCCCATGCTTAACCAAGATAATGTTCTCCAAGTTGAGAAGGTAAAGAAGAAGAGAAAGGGGAGCACATGTTGCTATATTTGCCGTGAGAAGGGACACATATCTTCATCATGTCCCAACGGTAATGTCTCTAAGCCTCCAATTATCAATGATCGTTATTCACTTAGGAAGGATAATGTTGGCAATTTGTTTGCCAAGTTTGTGGGCACCCAAAGTGGTTTGATTAAAGAAAACACCATTTGGGTTGCCAAGCCTATTGTGACTAATTTCTTAGGACCCAACTTGATTGGGGATCATCAAGCTCTAACTTGACCAATAGGTGTGTGAAGGGCATTGGAGACTTGGCTAGTTCATGGGAAAAGTGATTTTCATCATCCATTGAGGTTCAAGCCAAGTCAAAAGGATTATCATCATATTTGTCATTCCAATGCTCCTCGTGGTGGTAACTTATATTTATTCTGTCTACATTGAAAGTTACTAGCCCCTTGCATGTTTAGGTTTTGTATCTTACATGTGATTGTATATGATGTGCTTCCTAGAGTATGCTTGATATGTGTTATCTAGCATGATTAGGTTGCAGTACACTTCATATACTTGTGTGCTTTGGTTCGAGCCTTTATTGATTCTCAGTGAATCTTATTTGGCTCTTTTAAGATATTAATGAATCATCACATTATGGGGGAGTGATATGCTATGTGCACATCACAAACCTAGAATGTGTAAATATGCATGATGCCACCTAGTATGATTACTATGAGATTATCTAGTTACTATGCGATATGTCACACTCATGTGAAATTCAAATAACTATTCGTTAAACTTTTTTAATTGGATTTCATTTGCCTCCTATGAATAAAACATGGGTTATCACATTATGGGGGAGTGATATACTTTGTGCATATCACTTCTCGTGTGAACATTAACAATAGAGGTTTGCCACTTAGAATTTATATTTGAGATTATCTTATATATCTCTGTGGCATGCAATGCTTTGTTTGAGTATGGTATTCTTGTGCGGTTTTGCCCATGGTTATCTTAAAAATCATATTTGGAAAATCATTTGATTTAAGCCATTCCAATTGTTGCTTTGCATGATGATCTATCTAATTGGAATGTTAATAATATGCTATCCAAGCATTGTGTTTATTTCTAAACTCTCATGTTATACTTGTGTTAGTATAGATGATCATATACTTATTTGGTTTCTACACCGAATGATAACTCGAAATACCATTTTGTTCGAGTTCATCTTATTGTTTTGTATGGAGTTATGGGAGTTTGTTATCTCATTGTTTATAGTGTCCTATATCTACTTGAGTGAGATATTCCTATGAGTATGTGTGCAATGCATATCTTATATGCTCATTAGTTTTCCTTAGTTCATATGTTGAACTTTGTGTGCTATCATATGTTGATTTGTCACTTTGATTCATTTTGGACAATATGAATGACTAGTGATGTTATTGGAAGTATTAACGGTTATGTGTTCATTTGTCCAATTTGTATCTCCCTGGATTTTGGTAGGCTTGTGCATGCATATTTACTATGTGTAAATTCGCATGCTTTGTTTGCTTTATTTGATCCAATATATATATGGTAAATCCATCAAATTCTTAATAGCTAAGATGTGCATGAAATTCAAATTCATATCGATATACACATATTTAAGTGGTTTTACCCTATGTTTTGTAGTTATCCTAACTACTTCGGACCCAATAAGTTTGGGGACCATATTGTACTTAAATTGTTTTAGGTACATTTGAGAAGCATTGGGTGCTTGGCTTATTCATGAAGGTGGTGGCACTATGAGGAAATTATAACCAAGCTTGGACATTTTTTTGATCTATGACTTCATACCAATGCTATCTCGGTAACAAGTATTTACTTCATGCATATATATAGAAATGGGGTCAACCTTGTGTAGGTTGCATCATGGCATGGTTAGTACTTGTTAAAAGTTGTGCTTATTGCATGTTCTTAAAAAGTCACTTTATTGCAATTGTGGGACATTTGAGAAGAAGCATATAGTGGGGATCTATAAAATCATATTCATGATTCACTTATCCCAAAATATGCCAATTAAGCAATTTATTGCATATCAATTCCTCAATTGTTCTCTCATGTGTAATTTTGATAAAATTACAAAAACACTCTATTTGCTTGTGGTATTTGCTATCTTACTTTGTAATTCATTGTTATGCAAATGAGATCAATTTGTGCCATGTGCTTTGTGTCATGTGCCTTGCTCTTATGCTAGGATCACAGTTGTATAATAATGGATTCACTTGTGGATATCAAGTTCTTATCAATTGAGTCTTTTGTGTATGCAAGGTTCTTTGTGGATACATATCATGTTCATTATTGGCCTCTTAGAAATTTTATACATGTGAAAGTTCATATCCTTCCTTGATATCATTTATTCCTTGCCGGCCACTTTGTTTGTTTCCTTTTATTCTTATGGTGGTTTCGGTAAGAGGTTGTGGCGTGATCGCTTGTATGTTTTGCATATAATCTTGCGCACTCATGTGTTTTGAATGTATTTTGGACCCATGCTTGACATGATGATCACATTGGATATTCCTATTATATCTTGTTCAAATATGTTCTTCGGATCTTTTGAATGTTTTCCTCACATGTCTAATGCTTGTTTTCATATCTTCGTATCTGGTTGCATTCTATAGATTTTGTGCCCCTCCAATTGTTCATCATTGAATATGTGCATTTTATTTCACTCACATTTTCGTGATTTGCACACAATAAGGAGGATCTCACACTATATTGGCCTCTAGATTTTTTCCATTTTGGCATTTGTTGCCAATGGGGGAGAAGTTTAGAGGGTTTATGATAAGTATTTTAAGTGCTTGTTGTCATTCATGCTTATCTACCCTGGTTATATATGTTTGTTGCATGAATGAATATATAGAGAAAACTCCACCTAGTGTATGTCAACCAATATATGCAAGGAAATTCAAAGTTCATTCACACATGCATATATTGTGGGGAAGCTTTCTCTATATATTATGGTTCTACTAACATCAAATACTTGTGTAGTGTTTCGATGTTAGTACACCGAGTGTGATAAACTCAAATATCTTTGTGACACTTGATGCTATCAAAACTATCCCAAGTATACAATTTATCCTCGGGTAAATTGCATACTTGTGTTAAAATTCATTATATAAACCCTCTTATTGAGATTGTCATCAATTACCAAAATGGGGGAGATTGAAAGTACATGTAGTCCCCATGTGTGGTTTTGGTAATTAATGATAATCCTTATGGACTAATGTTTGCATTGAGATATACATGTGAAGGAAATTTCCATTTGCAATGCATGAAGAATACTGGATGAATTGAAGGATGAAATCCATCAACACAAATATATGCATTGAGACTTGATAATGAATAAAAATTCCTATGAAGAAACAATGGCATCAAGTTATAAATGAAGGCTTGTTCCTTGGGCGATGCAAGAAGGAGATTTAATGGATTCGGAATGAATGCCATATACATATAGTTGTGCATCAAGATTGAGCTCAATGATTGAATCAAATATGATCAAGATGAATTCCATGTGATGAACAAGATGTGATCTATATGGAGTTCATTGAAGGATCTCAGAGGTTGTCATGCTTAGGCTTATGGGGTGAGCCATGATGGATCATGATCTTGAGAGAATGATTAAAGAGAAGAATTCTACATATGGCTTGAAGATAGGATCATGATGAGCTCATATGTTGAGTCATGGATGATTATGTCTTGAAGCAAGTAATTCATGTGAAGATTTCGTTGTGCCTCTCAAGAGATTCTGATGGAGCATGAAGAAGAACAAATGATGACCGATATGGTATTCATGGATAAACTCTATATGGTCATATGATAATTGAGATATGGGTAATCATGTCTTGAAGAAATGAAGCATAGTGAAGAATTCAATATGGCCTTCAAGACATCAAGATTAAGCATGGAGTAAAGATAAAGGTTGACCAAGATAAAGATCAAAGAATCAAACTCTAAATGGTCAACACACAAGTGCAAACGATGCATCACATAGGATCTTGTGGTATGATAAGAAATTGTCAATTGCACTTTGCGTACTAACCCATGCTATGTGTTGTCTATGTTTATGAGGGTTAGGTTATTCTCATGGGCTCGCATCGAGAGAAAGATTCCAAGTGTCCATGAGAGGAGGACATCAAGTGTTCATGATCATGGTTGACAAGGGCAAGTTCAAGATAACCATCCCGAAGGATTACATGCTTGAAGCTTGTGGATGATCACATGATGGACAAGTGAAGATGAATACAAAGCAAAGCTTCCTACATTGTGTATGGGAGAGCTACTTGAAGACTTCACCAATGTCTTGCCTTCAACTTGAGCCAAGAAGAAACATCAACATCAAGCTCAAGTGAAAGGCTCGAGTCAAAGGTATTAGTTCCTTTGGCGTTAGTGTTGTGGAGTGATGACCACCGAAGAAACATATACACTCAAGAATGGATTCTCGATAGCTATGTAGTGTAGCTCTTTTATGATTCTTGAGTTATAGGGATCCCGCACTATTAAGAGGGGATCAAAGGGGTTTATGATGGATTTTCTCAAGTCAACATCTTTTATACACAATTCCACTCCTATCCTATATACCAAATGAATCCATAGCCAACTAGGTTCCCCAAAGTATATGATCTAACCTTTGCATAATTTGCGTCCTCCATTTTGGTTGATCTTGAGTAGTTATATATGTGAGGGCATGGGGTTTTTCACTAGCTTCAAAACAAGCCCAAAATCATCAAAATCGCAGTCCGGATGAGAAAGTTATGCATGTTTTACTTTTGGGGCGCCTGCAGTTTTTGTGATGGCCGGATGTCCGGGCTCCCAGGACGCCCCGGATGTCCGGGATCTCCCCCGGAAATCCGGCCGTCTCTGTCCAGAAACCTTACCGAAATGTTGGTTGTGTACGCCGGATGTCCGGGGCCCCAACTTTGGCCAGATGTCCGGGCCTTGGCCAGATGTCCGAGCCCTGTACATTGGCTCTATTTTTCTCTGTACGTGTGCACATTTCACAGCCGCCGGATGTCCGGCCTCAGCCCGGATGTCCGGCCCGTCTCAGTCACTTACACTAAAACGGCTAGATTTCTTGGGGCACTATATATACCCCTCTACCCATCCGGTAGAGGGTTGACTATCCACATCAAATCAACCCAAGAACACACTCTACTCTCTCTCACATCCTCATACACTAAATCCTAGATCCCAAAGGGATTTGTGAGAGTTCTTGAGAGGTTCTCCAATCAAGTGATAGATCCACTCCTTGCCCTTCTCTTGACCAAAGGAATTTTCGATTTGAGCAAGTCTTGAGCATTTCCCCTTTGTTCTTGTTACTCTTGGAGGTTGGAGACCCCTAGGCGGTAGGAGTGCTCCGGTGAGGAATCAACTTGTGATTTGTCCCCCGGAAAGTTTGTGAAGGTTTGGAGGCCGCCTCAAGGTCTACCACTAGTGGTTGGGAATCGCCTTCGTGGTGATATCTCAAGGAGAATAGGGTGAGCCTTCGTGGCGTTGGTGTGCCTTCGTGGTAACATCCACCTCTCTAACGGTGACTAGCTTCCTTCCAAGGAAGTGAACATCGGGATACATCCTCGTCTTCATGTCTTCGGTTATCTCTAACCCTAGCCACTACTTGTGGTTTACTTTGGTCTCTTGACCTTGCATTCACTATATATTGTTGTCCTCATTATATTGTGTTGGCCATTCCCTCGAAGGGATTATTTAGGCCTACACTTTATATTCGCAATTCATACTTGCTACTATTGATATATCTTGTGACATAACTTGTGTAAGCTTGTAGTGCTTACTTGAGTTTGCTTGTATCATTCAATTCCATATATTGTGATACAATTTGTGTAAGCTTGTATTGCTTACTTGTGGTTGTGTGTATCATTCATTTCCATATCTTGTGATATACATTGAGTAAGTTTGTGTAACTTACTTGTGCTTACTCATATCCTCATTGTTCTCATCTTGTTTATCCTAAGTTGTTGGTGCACTTAGTGTGCTTAGTATATTTAGGATTTGTGCTTGAAAAGTATCCGCTTAGTTTATTTCCGTATTAGGATTTAGCCAAATCCGTAAAAGATTTTAAAACGTCTATTCACCCCCCCCCCCCCCCCTCTAGGCGACATCGTGGTCCTTTCAACATGGCCCTCGGTGAGAGATTTTTTATTTAATCGCACACATGTACACATTTGGATGCCCCAAACATCCTAGACATTATCCCTCGTCCTATTCTTGTCACTGACCGCACACACCATGACCCTTGCCATCCGCGTACGTGAACCGGATGTCGCCAACTTCGGCAATAATAACAATATGACGAGGGGTAATGTCTGGGATGTTGGGGGCATCTAGATGAGTATATGTGTGCGATAATTGAAAAATCTCTCACCGAGGGCCATGCAGGCTTGCGGTGATCAGTGTAAATTGACAGTCAAAATTCATCCTCCACAATGCATGGTTCAAGTTGTTCTTCATCTGAATGGATTCTACTCGTCGATGCGGTCCTGGTGAGGCAAAGGTTTGCCCGAGAGGAGTTGTAGTGTATAGGGTGGGGGTAATGGGCACTGTAGGACACTCTTATGCCCTTTACCTTTTTTTTAGCGACAGGAAGAGTGACTCTTCGGTCTAAGGAAGACTGAAGAGTGGTCTTCGGCCCAACAGTGAGACCGAGGAGTGGTCTTCGGCCCAACAGAGTCCGAAAAGGGCCTCTTCGGTCCCAGCGAGGCCGAAGAGACACTCTTCGGCCTATGGGAGGCTGACGGGGTCATAAAAGTGTAATTTATGAATTTGGACATATAGTTTTGGGATTTGTTAAAAAAACAGTAATATTTAAAAAAAAATCCTTTTGTTACATGCAAGGGCATTGCATGTATTTTTTATTAAAAAGAGAGGAAGAAACAAGTTCCATTACATACGAAGGATCATCACAGACGACATCCTCGCTGCACCCCACACACACAAGGGTACATTATTAGCAGAGCTGACTGTTGACGTATCTCCATGTTTCACATCATCTTGTTGTCAAGGGTGGTTCCTAAAGAAAATCACTAAATCCAAGTAAGATCATGTTAGAAGGCTGAAAGCTGCGTAATTCAGCAGCAGGAGGTCTCCTTGATATAATAATCTGTAACTGTATATGCCAAACTTTTTTATAGCTGCCAAGCAAACAAACGAGTCGCTTGTGTGAGTTATATGCTTTTCTTTTTTAATGTTTTCGTTTGTTCTTTTTTTTTCTTATTTATGAATGAGAGGCATGGCTTTGTTTTGTTTGCTTGGCGGGATGAAATGTGCCGATAATACCAACTTCTATTTTGTCTGCTGGACTGGATGAAAGTCATGAAACGTGTCTATCATATGGACTTCTTTGGATAGAGATCATATGCAGATTGATAAGCATGGAGATACCCGGCAAAAGAAAAGAAAAAAGATAAGCATGGAGATAGTGCTTCTTTTCTTCCCCCTATCGATGGGCACCAAAGGAATAGACCAGGCGCAAAACCAAAATGTTTGTGTGGCCCGAGGGAGGCGGCGCCGTGGACCCACGATCGCATCGGGGCCGTTCGGTCAGTTCCGGCTCGCCGCAACGGATGGCCAGCGTTGCGCCACGCCACCAGTAAGCGGCGACCGGACATCGCCGTGGACCCAGCCGCCGGGAACGCTCAGCTTCCACATGCGCGTCGGCTGTCCATGGCACAGGGCCATTGCTACGCTGGGCCCATAAGATAGTGACGTGGCAGCGAATGGGCTTGAATGGGAGACGTGGCCTTGTCTCGCGAAAAGCGAAGCAGCACAGGAGTAAACGAAGAAGTTCTCTGAGAAGAAAAATATTAATAAGCGAACAAGTTTCACTAAAAAAATGGTTAAACGAACAAGTGCTACACGGGACGTAAACGATTGTTCCCAAAAATGGGGGGCTAGTACCAATGACACTTGGGTCCCACCATGTCAGCCATTCTAAGGCCACACACGCAGCTAGTATTTGAGTCTGCCTGGGCCCGCAGGCCAGCCACAGCAGCGGCACGTGCCCGCCGGCGTCGAGAATCCAGACCAACGTGTTCATGCAAGGAAAGAACCAACCCGTCCATACGAGTACATGACATGCGGGCCCAACCGAATAACCCAGGCCCAGTCGTCAGTGTGGGAGGACCTCGCGCACGGGCCCGCTCCACCCGCCGGGGCCCGCCCGGCCCGGGGCATGTTCACCTCCGCCTCGCCTGCAAGGAGGGAGGAGGATATCATACGAGAAGCGCAAGCGGACGAGCAGCGGAGGAAGGAATAGAGCAGCTTACGAATTCCCCGTCCCTCCCTGCGCCCATCCGCCCTCCCGCTCACCCAGATCCCAAACCACAACCCTAGGCGCCACCTCCGCCCCCCTTCGCCCCGCCCGCCCTACGCCGGCGACCCGCCGCCGATGTGATCGGGCGCTGCCGTCGTTGACGCTCTAGCGCCGCGCTTCTGTTGCCTGAGGGGGAGGCCCCGCACCGCTGGCGCAGATCGGGGAGGCGCGCGACATGCCGGTGGACGTCGGGACCTCGCCGGCGACGGCGTCGGCGCCGCCGGCCAAGTCCTCTTCGCCTCACCACCACCATCCCGCCACATCCGCCCGCAGCGCCCTCTCCCACGCCGTCGCGGGCGCCTCCGCCGGTAATTTGTGGCGACAGCTCTATTCATTTCGCTGTACTGGTTTGTTCGGTTTGGGGGTGTATGCGTATGGGAAGTAATTGCTGGATTTGGGGGGCTTGTGCGCAGGTGTCATAGCGGCGACCTTCGTGTGCCCGCTCGATGTGATCAAGACGAGGTTCCAGGTGCACGGCTGGCCCAAGCTAGCCCCTGGCACAGTTGGAGGTGAGCATTTCTTCAGATGAACTATTGCAGATTTTGCTTCAGTTTACTGCCATAGTGTTAGAACACTACATGAACCTGCTTTCCATACAAAGTTTTGATGCTGGGCTTGAATGTATCCACTGGTGAGGGCCGAGTGTCTGCATGGAGGGGATGTTGTATAGTATTAGTTTGTGGTGTCTTTTCATAGTCCAAAAGTCAGGGAGTTGAGAGAGAATCCTTTTCGGTAGTGGACTACACATCTGATTGTAAATGTTATAATGGTTTGAATCGCTTGTTGGACCAGTTATGTCATCCTTAGCCTTCCTACAGGTTCATGTCTTGTGTAATTGTCACTTATTAGTGTTACTCGAATCATATGGGAGGCATCACGTGGTGATCTGGGATTGTCTGACCTATCAAATCTTGCATGTTGAGTGGAAAGAGACATGCATAATGCATGTATTTGTTTGTGCATGTGAAAAGCGTGGAGACCACGCATGAACAACCGGCTGTGCATGTGGGCGTCATCTGCTGATATGTTGCTTTAGTTTTGAATATGTTTGTGTTGGTATTCAGTGCAAAGGGGGTGTATATTGTAACTAGGTGGGAGGGGCATCCTGATTGCTAGGTAGAAGAAATGCTTGGGAGATCAATCTAGGCTTAGCTGTCCTACCCTGACCTCTTTTCCAATCTCCCATGATTTCGTTGCGCAATCCTTCAATCATCTAGTTTCTTTTTTCTATCATGAGTCACGAATCTACTGCCAATCTGGTTGTGCTTTGCCCCTTAATAGGTCTTATTAGGGATTAAGGAAGATCTCACAAGCAAACAAGTTTAAATTCCAGTATTACTTTGATTTTGAACAATACTGAAGAACACAACAATTTCTGCTGTCCTGTAAGCAGTGGACTTCGAAGTCTTTCTGACAAAAGGGAACGACATGTTCTAGACGCCATCTGCCAAAAAATAGAATTTGTTTGCTAAAAGGGTAGTAAGGAAAGAATGGAAATTATTGCAATTGAAGAGACCACGCTGCCATCTGCCCTCTTCAGTAGAATCAGTTGAAAATGTCTCCTCTGAGGGGTGGTTTGGATGAACAGAAGGTTCTGAAGATGCACCTAATTACAGGAGAATGTCGTGAAAGAAGAATGGTGAAGGCTGCATTATCGGAGAACATCTGGACTCGTAAGAACATGAAAGATGGTCTGTGGGGTGGCTGATTGGGTGTAATTGATCTCATCTACGTGTTTTTGTGTGATGTTTGGAGTTCCTTTGCACCTAGTTACACTGTATGCTCCCATCCCAGACCCAATATGTAGTGGCTATTTTTCTTGGCAGCACCTTCTAAAAATATGTATTGGCTATTTTATATGGGAATAAGTTATCTATGAAGTTTAGTTGCGCACAGAACACTAGAGCGTAATAATATTTCTAAGCCTGATGTTGCAGGGACTATTAGAGATGTGCTGAGTTTACAGTTACATTTTAGAACTTATGCTCATGCATGTCGTGAATGCAGATAAAATAAAATGCTTTTGACTTCAAGTACGCTGCGGTGATGCTTTTGGGCATAGCTCTGCCCAATGATACTCCAGGAGAAAGCCGTCGGCAAATCCCATGCATGCGGAGAAAGTGATGTGTGCATGGATAATGTCCATTCTTAATGTTCATTACTATTGACTTTGCATCTAGAAATCTGATTATTAGCACACATCATGTGCATACAAATGTGTGCTGGACTTCCATTAGACTGTTATACGGCTCTGTTGTACCAACATATTGTTATTGCTTATATTTTAGGATGGCTTAGGAAGCTGAGGTTTATTACATCACATCAGTTCTCTCTTCTATCTTTTTTGACAGGATTCTCTGTTATATCTTGACTAGGTAGTGTCATCATTGGGAGCTTACAACAGATTGCTAGACGGGAAGGCTTTCGGGGATTGTATCGTGGTCTTTCCCCGACTATTCTGGCGCTTTTGCCTAACTGGGCAGTGAGTAATTGCCCCTATGTTTTCTAACAACAACCACTGTTATGTTTTTCTTCCATGAGTATGATATTGTTACTACTATCACACATATGGTATGTTCTGTTGCAGAGCTAACGTTCCCGTATGAATGGGCAGGTCTACTTTACTGTATACGAGCAGCTTAAAAGCATGCTTGCTTCCAGCGGTTAGTGCTTTAACCTTCCAATGGTATTGTTTTGCGATGTTGTAACCTTCCATAGGATCATGTCATATCAGTTCTCAAGTGGTACCTTACATTAATATTGTAGAAGGAAGCCATCAACTCTCTCTAGGGGCAAATGTTATTGCTGCATCATGTGCTGGAGCTGCAACTACAATAGCAACAAATCCACTTTGGGTTGTCAAGACAAGATTTCAGGTATGATATGATTCATGCCTTGTCCTGAGCAGTAGTAGACATGACACAACATAACTGTAGTTAGAATTTCTGTTTCTGAAATACTTCAATCGCCAATAAGTACGTGATTGTTCAAAATATCTGGGCAATTTTGTATGTAAATTAAATACATCCAGTTTGTAAGGGAACCTTCTTTAGCTAGCATGCTTTTGAATATGGTAAACTTTTCGGGTCTCTTGTATTTAGTGGTCATACCTTGTATTATTCCAAGAAATATTATCCCGGTAGATACCAGGATTCCTGTCAACAACAGCTATATGTTTTGTTTTGTAGACCCAAGGAGTAAGAGCTGGTGCGACGATCCCATACAAAGGCACGGTTGCTGCATTGACAAGAATAGCACATGAGGAAGGCATCCGTGGATTATACAGGTAACTTTCGACGGAATGATGGAAACCTATCGTGGACAACTTTTAACCATGCTGGTGACTCTAGATTTCTGATATGCACTGTTTTTTTTTAATTCCAAAAGTGGACTCGTCCCTGCTTTGGCTGGTATCACTCATGTTGCCATTCAGTTCCCTGTATACGAGAAGATAAAAGCTTACCTGGCTGAGCGAGGTATTACTCTCAGCAAAAGTTCTTCCACATAGAAATGTATCTGGATGATCATGGCTGCTACCTGTCTTGTAATTCTGCGTATGACAGCATCATCTTTTCACAGATAACACTACCGTTGAAGCATTAAGCTTTGGTGATGTCGCTGTTGCTTCATCTCTGGCAAAACTAGCTGCGTCAACCTTAACATATCCTCATGAGGTATTGAGTCAATCCTCTGCAATTATGATCTACTCTACTCTTATTACTTTGTTAATGAATATATACTCCCAAAGTTCTTAGATTGGTTGTATATCTCAGACTATTTTTACTCATGATAATAATTACAGGTTGTTCGATCAAGGTTGCAAGAGCAGGGAGCACACTCAGAGGCAAGATACCGAGGGGTAATAGACTGTGTTAGAAAGGTTTATCATGCAGAGGGTGTAGCTGGGTTCTATCGTGGATGCGCCACAAATCTGTTGCGGACAACTCCTGCTGCAGTTATAACATTTACCAGCTTCGAGATGATTCACAGGTTCCTTCTCAATCTAGGCCCTCCTGAACCTGAACAGCATCATCCCCATCCGCTGAAGCATTGACTGTACCATTCCTGTGTCCTATCCCTGCTGTCATCTGACAAGTTGAAATCCAGTAACTATCAAACGGCGCCATTTACCTTGAGGGGCTCTCACAACAGAGATTTTGGTATCACAACAAGTAGCTGTCATTCAAAGTTCAAACCATAGTGTAGGACAGGAATTAGTACTTGTGTATGAATTAGTCTTGATAGCACGCAGTGTGGAGGTATACGGGTTGTGGGGGAACAGTGATATTGGTCGGTGTGTTGTCTGATGATGATGAAAAGAAAAGAATTTTATTGTTGGTACACGAATAATTGCCCTAACCTTTTTTACTTCGGGAGATCTGTGATCTTGTACATTATCTTGGAGCACTTTACTGGATTTGGTGCCTACTTATGGTTCTTGAAATTTCGAGCTCGACCAGGACAGAAGGTTTAAACTGATTGACATATCTGGTGCATATGTGGAGCTAGTGTAAAATTTCCCTTTTCACTAACTTAGAAGTATCCAAATGACTAAACAGATATTGGTGGGTATGTTTTATGTCTTACTCCCTCCGTCCCATAATATAAGATCGTTTTGCAAGCTAAAACAGTTTGCAAAACAATCTTATATTATGGGACGGAGGGAGTACAATACTTGTTGAAATAGTATATTGTTTGGGCACCATCTCAGTAAGTGCTTGTCTCTTTTTGCGCTCTGAAAATACAATTGAAATTTGTATTGACATTTTTGCGGAGATTTAGATCATCTTGCCTGCATCCGTTAATTGTTTTGAAAATCTTTAGAAACTCTGAAGTTAAGTGGAAATGGTACATCTTCATATAAGCTGCTTACCATTTAAGTGCACCTTACCTGAGTTTTGCGGTTCTGTTTGGGCGTTTTCTGTTCTGGTGGTGGAATAAAGAATGTGTTTGGTGCATCTTTATCTGAATTTTGCTGTTCTAGAAAATGGGGGGACGGGAAAACAACCTATAAGAATTTGATAGCACCATCTCTATGATCTAAAATGGTTTCTATGGGAAATACTTTGTATCATCTTTTTCTTGTGAAATTTCTGGAGGGCCGTAGCCGTGCTCATGTGTAGAGGTCCAATTGGCTGTAAGCAATATTTAGAGCAATATTAGCCCTGTTTGAGTTGGTCCACGCATATGGTTGATGTTTCTGCGCTCCAGTAGGAAAATGGATCTTTGTTTTTAAAAACAATTGGATGGACCTAACGGTGTTTGGATTGTATGATTTGCTTTAAAGGTACCTGTAGGATGCGAAAACTATCTTCATATTTAGAGGATTTTCTCTTCCATTTGCTTCTCAGTAACAAGCATGTACACGTTGAATATTAATTCTACTACCTCTGTAACTTTTTATAAGACGATTTTAGAGTCCATGACAGATTGACAGTGTCAAAAAACGTCTTATAAGTTATATAGAGGGAGTAGTTTTTTTTAGTGAAGCATCCAAAGTCTAAACACACTTTACTGCAAATTCTTGCGGGCCGTCTCTTTGAGCATTCCACATGTAGCTCTAGCATTTTTTTTCGTTCTACACGTGATGGCGTTCCAATTCTGTTTTTTCCTACTCTTTGGTGAAAGGAGGACTATATCCTTGTGAAATTCTCGCGTCAGAAAAAGGGCTTGGTGCAAATGAACATTTTTAGAGGATTTTTGTTTGCTAGGTAAATCTCAGTCATGGAGATATCCTTTGTTTTTAAGATCAAAGTACTCTTGTTTAAGTTCTTCCTTGCCTTGTGAGAGAATAACATGCGCAGGTGCATCGTGCAAAAATAAGAATGGAGAATTACAACATGCGGAGTGTATCATGAGATAACTCAACCTGAAACCAAAATCATTACAAATACAGTACATCGTAAGATCACTATCGCTCATACGGCAAGAAGCAGTGCCGACGCGGAGACAAGGAAGAAGACGAGGAGGAGCATCTGCCCCGCGCTGCCGCCGGTGGCGCCGGAGCAGTAGTTGCCGAACGCGCCGCCCGGGTACTCGTACTGCCGCTCGCCGTAGCCGAGCTGCTGCTGCTGCTCGTGCGCGCCGTGGTAGCCGTACCCGTACTCGTCGCCGCACTCCCTGCGCTCACGTATGTCGAAGGTTCCTCTTTCCGGCGTGTAGCTGCAGCCGCTGCCGAGCGCCTGCTTGACGGCCAGCAGCGAGGCGCCGTTGGAGAACCTGAAGCCGTCGTGGGCGACCTCCTCCACGCACCGCAGCGCCCCCTCCGTCTCGGCGAAGCACGCGCCGCCGCAGTACTCGTCCACGCTCTCCCGCCCCACGTGGAACGCCCCCTCCACGCCCAGCCGAAGCTCCTCCGCGCACTCGTTGTACACCTTCAGTTCTCCGTTGAGAGACAATATCAGCACCATATGCCACACATCGAATTGAACTGTATATTGCAAGTGTATATCCAACAACGTCCATCATGGCTTACATTGTGGTCATCGAAGCAGTGGCACGCCCTCTCGAAGATCTCCAGGGCAACTTTGCCTGCAACCATGGAGAAAAGGAGCTCCAGATCAAGTGGGAGTTGAACAAAGTTCCCTGAGAAAATGAAACAAGAAATAAAATAGATATATACTCACTGGAGAAACAGCCTGGGAGCAAGATGCAAATGGCAACGGCCAGGGCTAAGCAGCCACTGGTTCTAGAGGGGTGAGAAGGCATTGCCATTGCCCAGAGCAGATATGTTTTACGCTGGTGCCGTCGTCTCTGGTCGTTTACATCAAGGGTGTGGGTTGATTGACTATATATACAGGGTTGATTTCTTGCCCGTCTGAGCAGAGAACGTTTCCTGCCTTGCCCTACCATTACTCCAATGGATGGTCAATTGTTCACTCTTTGCTAAGTTTGCCCACAAGAAATGCTCACGGTCCAACTTTCTGCAATGATTTTTTTTTTTTTTTGCGAAGATTTGAAAAGAAATTCTGACACTTGAAGTCTGACCTAGGCGGCACTGGTGGCATAACACGGAATAACATCAACACAGAATCTGTAAATTCTCTTATCCTTGTTATAAAAAGAGAGAGAGAGAGAGAGATTGGTATATGTGAAGAGTTTGTGAGAATATTTCGACTCCTCTAGATGCACTTTCGTAAGGTGCACACCACCAGCAGTTTCTATCAGAAAAGCATTTCACCGGCACTAAGTTTAATCTCAGCTTTTGATATGCGCCGGAGGAAAAACAACAGCTCCATGCGTAACAAGTCTGCATTTGCTATTGCTACTTTAATCTGACCTCCTCTCTTTGTACTTTTGCCAATTCTGCCCGCCGGGCAAACCAATCTTTGTCCAAGTGCTGTCTTGCACGATAACGTTTTGTCACTTGTTACGCGAGCTGGAGCTGTGTAACTTTTGCCGATTCTGTAGCCAACCACTGCCAATATCCAAAAGCCTATTCGTTCATCTCGTAAAACGTAGGCTTTTCATGCGATCAACTTAATCTTTGCAAAACAACAAAAAATGTATTAAATCACCAAATGGCTCTGCCTATTTTTACTGATTTATTTAGTTGATCGCTATAATCAAGGACCTTCTAACAGGATTTCTTGCATGGGAAGAAAATCCCAGTTCCTCTGCTTACACAAATACTCCCTCCGTCGGTCCTCGAAAAAAAAAAAATACTCCCTCCGTCCCATAATACAAGATCTTGTTACATCCAATATGTGACGGAGGGAGTACATGTGATTCTGGGAAGCCATAGATATGAAATGATTACACATTATAACATGTTTAAAACACAGAACAATAAGAACCATGACCCATGGCTATCATAAGACCTTTTGAAGTTACACCATGTACATGGGACATGGGAAAATCCCTCAAGAGCGAATCATTTCAGAAGAAGCAACTCGGGCGAGAACTTTAGTGGTTTCATGTTCGTTAGTCAGGAGGATTCAGGAGCAACTTGTTAACTGAACACACATACCTCACAATCACATTTGTTTGCATTTACCTTTTTGTCGTACAAAAGAAGCACTAGAAGCATGCTTAACAGTGACACATGTATTACGGAATTCTTGTCCGTCTTGTAGAATGTTTGATACGCTGTGGAATAAGATTGTATTTGCCTGCTCCTCTCCAATGGTCTCTGTTGGCCAATAGAAAAGTTTTGAATTCCTTATCAAGTATTGGGTCAGAAGCAAAACCATTTGCCTTCATTTCATCATAATACTCTAAAGCTCGTGGTATACATCCATGTTTAATCAAACCTTGGACCACTGCCATGTAGTGTGCATAACCAGGCCTAATGTCGTATCTTCGCATTTCAGTCCACACCCTCAGAGCATTCCCAGACTCATTCAATTGGATAAACTTATCAATGAGCATGAGAAATGTGTCACTGTTAGGGCCACAGCCATCTTCTTTCATTTTCTTCAGTAGCTGCAGTGTTTCGTCAATGCCTTCCTGTTTCAAAAATGCATGGTACGTCGAAATGGTTGGAACAATGCCCTTCATTGTCATGTCTTCCATTACCTCTCGTGCTTCCTCAAGCTTGCAACTTTCACAAAGTGGAACTATAATACTGTTGTATGTCTCAACATCCGGTTGGAGACCTTCATCCACAATTTTACTGAGAACATTTCTTGCATCCTTCATGCAATTCTCTCTTGTCAGAACATAAATAAGTTGGTTATAGACACCAATACCAGGAGTCCAACCCCTCTTCTTCATCTCATCGTAAACCCTCAGAGTATCAAAAAGGTTCCCTACCTTTGAGAAACAACAGACCATGAGAGCATAAGACGTACCATCAGGAGTAATGCAGCAATTTGACATTTCTCGCCAAACTCTCTTTACTTCAGCCACATCGATGAAGATATTACACCACCCATCAAGTATTATATTGAAACCTTCGGCCGTGAGTGGGAAAATTTTCTTTCTTGCAAGAAGCAACTCCTCAGCATCTTCTATGTTTTTACTTCTGCAAAGAGCACGAAGAAGGGAATAAAATACAGTTTGGTCCACTTCCACTTTAAACCTCTCCATCACATCAAAGGTCTTGACTGCTTTCTTCACTTCATTGGCAGCTGCATACCTGAAATTTCATAAACAAATCCTTACAATGAAAGAAGCATGGCGCACAAATAGTAACAGTAACTAGTGTACTACAATGGCGACGACTGCTTTTCACTTTGGTCTTCACATTACAAAAGCAAAATACAGTTATGATGTCAAAAGTGATCCGATAATGTAAGAGGAGCCCCATAGCAGTGATAGTAAATAGATTCAGATGTAGGGAATTATATGTTCCATCCAACACATCAAGTACACTAAAAGCGCTAAAGGTACCGACTCATAGAATTTATGACAGCAAAAATGCCACACTCAATAATCAAGATGCTAAGTTCAGCACTCCTGATACTTCAACCATCAACATAATAAGTAATTGAACCGAAGTTAATTGAACCAAGCACTCACACACTACATGTCAATCATCACTCACTATACTATCATCATCACATGGCTAGAAGATTAGAACATCCTAGGAAGATGAGTCATAAAGCTTCTTATGTCAACAATATTTTTACAAGCAGGCAATCACTTCTTTACCTCTCTCAGAATAACTTAAGCACCTATAGCTCAAGCATCCACCTCCCCTTCTATGACCACAATAGAAGCAATGCACATTGCATACTAAATTAGACAAATGTATTTTATTGCAAATCTACTGAGATTTCTAGTATGCCATAAGTAAGCACCTCATTTACTAATCTGTTGCTGGTTATATACCTAGTCCTTTGGCTCACATTCACTGCAATACCACACCAAAAAACCAAACCAACTAAAACCAACCCCCTCAAAATGGGTCTACAAACATTTTTATTAGGAGAATTTATGTCTTGTAATAATATGAGTCACTTATATTTGGCCTGGACCCAGACGTGGATCAGACATCGAGTGGCAAATCCTTAAACCGCAATACACGGAGACAAATTCTAAATTTTGCCTACATTATAGAGCCATAGACAACGGAACAAAGTTCTACAAGAGCACTATCATAAAGTACACTATGCTGGCCAAATGCTTGATTATACCTAATAATATGATAAAATGGTGAAAGATTATGAGCATACGACCTTACCTCTCCATCAAGATGACCATGGCACGGCGGGTCAGCACCCCACGGCGCTGCATCCGCCGCACGGCCGCCCACGCGAGGTCAAATCGCCCAGCCCTCCCGGCAGACCATATGGCCAGGTGCCACGCCTCGGCCGGCAGGGACCCCGCCCCCTCAGCGCCGGACGTGGCGCTGCACACGTCGCCCCATCGAAGCGCGAGCGCTACTGCCTCCGGGTCGCGGCGCAGTTCCCACAGCGCGCGGACGAGGGAGGGAGAGGACGGCGATGGGCCAGAAGAGGAGGAAAGAAGGAGGGAGAGGGCGTCCTTCGGGGAAGACGCGACGGAGGAGGCGTGGGAGATGCGACGGAGGAAGGAGGTGAGCTCGCCGTCGTCGTCGGGGGCAGGGGGGATAGGGTGAACGTACTCGATGTCGCTTTGGTCGGAGGAGGAGTGGACGGTGGAGAGGCTAACGTGGCGGGAGGGAAGGAGGGGGAAACGGTGGGGGAGGGGGAGGTGGCGGCGGAGGGCGGCGGCAAACAGCGGCGCCATGGGAGAGGCCAGCGAGCGCTACGGGCGAGTCGCCTACAGGCGCGCCAACATGGGCCGGCCGGCCCAGTAGGACGATCGGCCCGGTTTTTCCTGAGTTTTGTGTACTACTCCCTACTAAAGTTAAAGTTAGTACAAAGTTTTGGGACGGAGGGAGTACTTTCGTGCAGTTTTCGTTGGACCATGGTTGTGTTTCGATTATTTTTCTGCTTCTTTTTTAATGGGTTTTTCTTCTTGTATTCATTTTTATCATGTTTATTTTTTTACTCTTTCGAGTTTTTTATCTTTATATTTTCCCTTTTTCTTTTCCTTGCTTTTCTTCTTTTCCCTTACTATTTTCTAGTTTTCTTTCTACTTCAAATTTTCATGAAAAATCTCAGGAACATTTTATTTTATTTTTTACTTCTTTCTTTTACGTCTTTTCGTATTTTTTTTCCAGTCCTTTTCCGTTGTTGCAGCTTTAATTTTTGAAAATGCAGGGCGGCGCCGCCACGGTAGAGGCTACTATTCGGGATGGGAGCAGTGTATTGGGAAAGAAGCTCACATTATACTTCTTGAGGTTTTGCAAATCGACTACTTAACCCCTCAACTGTAAGGGCCTATTTGGACTGTAGGAATTTAAAAACGTAGAAATAGGGGAAAAGCGTAGGGTTAAGATGTCATGTAACGTGAATTTTTTTACATTATATTCCGCAATATGTGCCTTTGATTACTGCACAAGAATTTTGAAGGATTGATGAGATGGGGTAGAGAGAGATAGAATGAAAGTGACTTGACTTCTTAGAGGAAAATTAAAATGAGGTTTGTGCTCATGTTGAGAATCCTATGGAATGGGGGGCATAGGAAATAATTTCATAGAAATTTGGTGACCCCAATCCTATGATCCAAAGGGTTTTCATAGCCAATTTTTTCTTAAGATTGAAACGGCCCAAAATTCTTACAATCCAAAGAGGCGCAAAAATCATGTATTTGGCCCCTCAATTTTACGAAACCGACAAATCACCCCTAAAAGCTTGGAAGGTGGTTTTGGAGAGTGATATGTCCATGTGGCGTCTCTCTCTCTCTCTCTCTCTCGCCCCCCCCCCCCCTCCCCCTCTCTCCACCCACTCTTGCCATCTTCCCTATCGATGGCCACTTGCTTGCCTTATCCCCCTGCGCGGCGGCAACACCTTGTGCATCAATGCCCGACCTCCCTCCGCCTCCTGCTCCTGCTCCTCCTCCCTGCCCTGCATTGTTGAAACGAAGCGAACAACAGAATAGCGTGTTCTGTAAACAGATTAACAAGTGAAGCAAACCAGAGATGAACTTTACCTCTACAACAGGAGAAGGCAACAGAGAGCAGCACAACTATGAAACACAGGTGCATTGTTCAGGTACGCGTCAGGTAGGCGCGGAGAATGACACGTGTCAAAATGCTTGATGCGCCAGCTAGGCAGCAATGCCAATGGTCAGTTTTCAAATGATTATGCGGAAATCCCATTGCGCCAGTCACATGGAAACAATTTGAGACGTTCAAGTGAACCACAAAATTTCCAAAAAAGAGGGCCAGCAGGAGCTCCACAACATCTCAAATTCATCATACAGGGGAATGTACCCACAGAAAAGAAAAAGGAAAGAAGAAAAAACAGTGAGGGGCAGATGCAGTGCCTCCCAAACCCAAGGTAAAAGCGGGAACTACATACAGGCCGGGGTTATTACATGCATGGAATACGTACAACTAAATTAACTAACAAACTAGTTAATTAAACATGCTTAATTAAGCTTCTTGATAAATCAGTGCGAACAGCAGCCGCTGATGTGGCAGACTGTGATTGTGCTACACTCTTACGCACATCGCCGACGGTGACGATCGCTGGCTCTTCCACTGCACCAAGCGGTGAAGGAACTCCATAACATGACGAACACGAGGAGAAATTAATACTACTCCCTCCATTCTTTTTTGTAAGACGTCTTAGCCAGTCCAGTTTGAACTGTTTCGTGCGTGTCTGAAATGTGTAAAACGTCTAATAAAAGGGAATAGAGGCAGGGGCGGAGACAGGCCCGGGGCGTGAGGCCCATTTCTCTGTGAATTGCAATGTTAATCATGTTGGAATAATATCTCATTTCAAATTCCTCCTCTGAATTCAATTCAAATTCAAATTGAAATTGCTCAGAAATTGCTGGAAAATAGTTCATGATGTAGCAAAAATTTCAAAAGAAATTAATGTTCAGGAAAACAACATCACCCATTTTCCTAAAATGGGCTAGAGCATTAAAACAGTGCAAAAACAACAACTTTAATGCCAATTCCATTTTTAAAAAATTCAATTGGATTCCAAAATTACCCAAACTTTTTGTGGCAGTGCATCATTTTCCCTAGTATTTGTTTCTGCCAGTTGCTTATTTTTGCAAAGTCATTTGGTGGCAAAAGAAAATTGCAAAACGCTACTGGAAAAAGAAAACAGAAAAATAAAAGGGGAAAAAGAAAAACGCTACTGTGGACTGGGCCTAAGTCCACAGTGCGGCCCAGCCCACAGCGCCCGTCTCCCTCCTCTCTCTCTCCCCGCGTGTCGTCGTCGCCGTGGGCGCGCGCGCGCCCCGGCCGAACGCCGACACGGCGACGCCCGAGCCCGGGCGAGGGGATGAGGATGGCCTCCTCGGCCTCCTCTTCCTCCCAGATCCACTCGCCCCCCTCTTCTGCCTCTTGTTGGCGCAGAAAATTGCACCGCGCAACACAAGATAATCCTCGCACTTTCGTGGCGAGGGACGGATGCTTTTCGAGCAAAGCAACAAAGGGGTTCCTCAATTTCGAAGAGGAGGACGACTGCTTTACGGCGCAAAACAGCAAAGATGAACCGCGCCCTAGGGTTTCTAGAGCTCGGCGAGAAAGACAGTTAACGAAAAGCAAAGGTACGTGAAAACAGTAGATTGAATTGGATGTAGATCGATTGTGTGTTTTTAATCGGCCGTCACCCCTTAGGTATATAAGAGGCGGCTGGACTTCCCGTGCAAGGAAAAGGCTTGGATTCACGTCCAGAATCCTAGTCCAATTCGGAAGGTTTGGTCCGAACTTTCCAAAATTGTTCGGTCTAAAACAGGCTGCACCTTGCGGGTCGCTTTTGAGGGGTTAAACGATCTCATATGAAAATGTGCCCAAAAGCAATTTTAACCGTTTCGACGAGACGAACAACTTCCGTGTTGAACGTTTTTCGATTTGAGGCCGTCTTGAGGGCCGAATCGGTCGCGCGACCCATCAGACATAACCCACACGGGTGTCTGATGCCCCGGGCCAGTTTTTACTCAGGATAGGTCTGCAGTGCATTGGCTCCAACTTTTGCATACGACCTTGGATTGAGACAATTTTTATACCAAAATCGACCGATTCGACGAGACGAAGACAATCCGCGTAGATCATTTTCTCATAGGAAGCCGTCTTGGAGGCGTAATCGGCCGAACAGTACTTTGAATACAAAATTTTGGCACTTCGAGTACAGTTTCGGCCCTCTAGATGAGACCAGATGGCGATGACCCAAACATCAAAGTTTCTCATTTTGACGATATCAAACTTTCTCTTGTTGAGAACTTTTCCATTTGAGACAATTTAATTAATTTCTTGACCATGCCAAAATCTGATGTCAACATAGGATTACCTGAAACTTTAGCTTGGCGTCCGGCTAGGATTTGTCCTTGGTAGCGTACTAGCTCGACGTAAACCAGGATCTGGGCAGGACTTGTCCCATGTAACTGCCAATCCATGCAAAATACCTGTTGTAACACTTGAGCAATATATCAGCTGATCAGCTTAATCAATAAATTAATTAATTTGGCCTATTAAAATACCCATCAGCCAAATTATAGCTCCAACACATGCCCCCCTGTTTTTGGTATAATATCATTTATCAAAAACATATATACTCAAGGCGATATTCAGAATAACATATCGGCCATAGCACTACCAATTCTCAGGATATTTCACAAAAATTGTATCTTTCCGAGTTGCTGTAACTCGGTGAACATCATTACTTAGGGCGATGTACAAAGAACACATCGGCCAAGTTTTTCTTAGGGCGATATTTCAAACAACATATCGGCCACAACATCCTCAAGCCTCCTGCCACATGCTAGGATAGTACTTCTTCAAATATTTTCCATTGAGGGCTTTAGACAACTTCTCCCCTTGCAAAGATTGTACAAAATATGAATTGCCAGGAACAATCACTACAACTTTATATGGACCTTCCCAACTTGGCGACCACTTACCGAATTTTCTATCTTTAGTTCCAATGGGTAAAATCGTTTTCCATACTAAATCTCCTATTTGAAACGATTTTTCTTTCACCCTTTTGTTATAAACCTTGGCTACTCTTAATTTTTCTTGCTCAATCTCTCGCAAAGCTTTTAGTCTTTCTTCTGGAATATCATCTATTTTGTCCATCATCAAATCAGTGTACTCCACAGCCGACAAATCATTTTGTCTGGCTACCCTAAGAGCTTGCAACTTAACTTCCACGGGTAACACCGCCTCCTGGCCATACACTAGCTCAAAAGGTGATACTTGAGTAGCTCCATGCTTAGATATTCTATGAGCCCATAAAGCTTCCGAAAGCACCTCGTGCCATCTTCTCGGATGTTCTTCAATCTTCTTCTTTATAAGTTTGATCAAAGTCTTATTGCTAGATTCGGCCTGTCCATTAGCTTGAGCATAATAAGGCGACGAATTCAACAACTTAATCCCATAAGATTCGGCAAATTCACGAAATTGATGGGACATAAAAGAAGCACCTTGATCAGTAGTCAAAGTTTGAGGAATACCGAATCTATGAATAATATGCTCCAAAACAAAATTAATCACTTCTCTATGAGTCATATTTCTCAAAGGAATCGCTTCTGTCCACTTGGTGAAATAATTAGTGGCTACTAGGACAAAGCGATGTTGTTTAGAAGACGAAGGATGTATCTCACCAATAAAATCTAAGCCCCATCCTCTAAACGGCCACGGCTTAATTATGGGATTCAACATAGCTGCGGGTGCTAATTGTATATTGCCAAACTTCTGACAAGCCTCACAGCCTTTATAATAACGGAAGCAATCTTCTAACAAAGTTGGCCAATAAAAACCTGCTCTTTTTATCAACCACCGCATCTTATGAGCCGACTGGTGTGTCCCACATATGCCTTCATGCACTTCACCCATGGCTAATCTAGATTGGTCAAAATCCAAGCATTTTAACAGTAGCCCATCTATAGTTCGGCGATGTAACTCGTTATTCAACATAGTATATTTTAAAGCCTGTCGCCGAACCTTCCTATCCCTGGTTTGACTTGGATCTTTTAAATGATTAATCAAAGGAACCCTCCAATCTACAGCCTCCGAATTATTAGCTAACTCGGTCACTGGTGGGATTTGTACCGGATTACTAGCTAACTTGGTCGCTGGCAAGCCTTGCACCGAATCACTACCTAACTTGGTCACTGGTGATAATTCGCTCACTCGCTCCGAGTTATTTAACTCAGTCACTGGCGATAACTCGGTCATTTGTGATGACTCGGTCATTTGTGGGCCTTTCACCGAGTTATCTAACTCGATCATTTGTCGCGCTGAATTTTCTTCTCCTCGCGCGCTGCAACCCGGTGTGAATTCCGAATTATCTGGCGCTCGCTGTAGCTCGGCATAACTCGGTGTATGTTCCGAATTATCTTTCTCTCGGTATGACTCGGTATAACCCGGTGTGTGTTCCGAGTTATCTGGCACTCGGCGTGTATTCCGAGATATCTGTAACTCGGTCTCACCCTTTGCAGCAACCAACATCGGTTTTTCTAAGATGAAGAACTTTCCTCTACTGATGTTATAACCGGATGCCTGCTGTGCCAAAGAATTAGCCCTAGAATTTTCCTTCCTAGGTATATGACTAATAGTGAAAGTATCTAGGGACTTGATTATATCTAAACATCGGTCCATGTAACTATTTAGTAACCCATCAAAACATTGAAATTCGCCTTTAATTTGTTGCACTACCAGAAGCGAATCACCAAAAGCATCTACATCCTTAACACCCATATCCAGTAAATTTTGTAACCCAAACAAAAGAGCCTCATACTCAGCTTGGTTATTTGTGCAAGGATATTCTAAGCGAACCGATGTCTCATATATAACATTATTAGGAGAAATCAGAACATTGCCGACGCCTTGTCCCTCTCTACAAACCGATCCATCAAAATAAAGTTTCCATGGGCATATGCTAACATAATTAATATCTTCCTCATCTTTAACTCTATGATCAACAATGAAGTCGGCGATAATTTGACCTTTCATAGCACGCAACGATTCATATGTCAAATCATACTCTATTAGTGCATAAGCCCATTTACCAATCCTACCACTAAGAATCGGTTTTTGCAACATGTATTTAACTACGTCGGCTTGACAAGCTACTACACAAGTACTGGATAGCAAATAAGGTCAAAACTTGGTACATGCATAATATAAGGATAAGCATAACTTTTCAATAAACACATACTGAGTTTCGGCGTCAATCAAACGGCGACTTAAGTATGCTATGATGTACTCCTTCCCGCCATCCTCTTGTGCCAACACCGCGCCGATCACTCTATCTTGTGCAGCAATGTATAATTTGAACGGCGCACCAGATTTGGGTGCACGCAATACCGGAGGATTCAACAAATATCTCTTTATGTTATTAAAAGCCTCCTGTTGTTCTGCCCCCCAAGTGAATTCGGCTTCATTCTTTAGCCGAAGTATTGGAGCAAACGATTCAATCTTCCCTGCCAAGTTAGATATGAATCGTCTCAAGTAATTGATTTTCCCCAATAACTTTTGCACATCTCTTTTGCAAGTCGGCTGTTCCAGATTTTTAATTGCCTCCACTTTCTTAGGGTCAATCTCTATACCATCTTCATGAATTATAAACCCCAAGAATTTTCCAGCCGACACACCAAAAGCACATTTAAGGGGATTCATCTTTAACCCATACCGGCGCATTCTTTCAAAACCGAGTCGTAAATCGGCAAGATGATGTTCAAACCCATCCGATTTAACAACTATATCATCAATGTATATTTCTAATATAATGCCAAGAAGATCATGAAATATTAGATTCATGGCACGTTGATATGTAGCACCGGCATTCTTCAACCCAAAAGTCATGACTACCCACTCAAACAAACCGACAAAGCCAAGGCACCGAAAAGCAGTCTTAGACATGTCCTTTTCGGCCATAAATATCTGATTATAACCAGCATTACCATCTAAAAAACTGATTATTCTATGTCCCGAAGCATTATTAATAAGGATGTCAGCAATAGGCATAGGATATTCATCTTTCGGAGTAGCCTTATTCAGGTCCCTAAAATCAACACATACTCTAATTTTGCTAGTGTTCTTCTTTTCAACAGGAACAATATTAGACACCCAATCTGCATATCTACATGGCCGAATAAACCCTGCTTTTATCAACCGATCAACTTCTTCTTTGATGCGGTCATACATGTCAGGATTAAAATTTCTACGGGGTTGCTTATACGACCTAAAACCAAGTTTGATAGGTAATCTATGTTCCACTAAATCTCTATTTAAGCCAGGCATCTCGGTATAGTTCCAAGCAAAGCAATCAACAAATTCTTTAAGTAACTCGGTTACCTTGCTTTTCTGATCGGCCTTTAAGTTAGCATTGATGAATGTAGGTCTCGGAGTGCTTCCATCACCAATGTCTATTTCTTCAAGTGGATCAGCCGATGAGAACCCATGCCCAAGCTTGTCCATGTCTTCAAATTCTTCAATAGTTTCATGCATATCGTTCTTTCCGGAACGATACTCTTCTGTACGTTTTTGTAACCATTTAATGCTATCTTCTTTATTCATCATTTACATAGATAGATCATTAAGCCGAGCTACATCAGCCGGCTGTACATTTACAGGTACAAAACCATCTCTACCTATACTAATGTAGTCATAGTCCGATAGATCTCTACCGGTCAAGCATTGCATATCACCGAGTTGCCAATCAACCGGCGCTTCTGTCAAGGCTATGCAAGTCGAGTTGTCTGCCCCAATCACCTCCACATCATCATTTACCCATTGAATTAAGCACTGATGCAAAGTAGATGGGATGCAACAATTCGCATGGATCCAGTCACGCCCCAACAGAACATTGTATCGGCCTTTGACATCAACTACAAAGAAAGCAGTCGGCAATGTCTTGCTTCCGACTATAAGCTCCATAGATATAACGCCCTTGGCTTTAGACAGCTCTCCTGAGAACCCACTGAGTCCCATGTTGGTCCTCATTAGCTCGCTCTCCTTTCGGTTCAGCTTGGAAAACACCGAAAGAGGCATGATATTAACACCTGCGCCGCCATCAACAAGCATGCGCCCAATGGGCTTGCCATCAATATGTCCCCTGATGAATAACGGCTTCAAGTGCTGGTCGGGCTTCTCTGGTTTCTCAAACATAGCCTTACTCGGCCCAAGAACTAACTCGACAACTTCAGACTCAGGCGCACGGAACTCGGCGGGCAATGCAAAAACCATGTTAATATCCATATCAGTGAATGTATTGTTGCCATTCTCCGAGTTGGTACTACCTTCCGAGTTGACGCCGTCAGCCTTGTCATCTGCCATGTCATCGTCTGAGTACTTGCCATCATCTTCCGAGTTGTTGCCACCATCTTCCGAGTTGTGGGCAGTATCTTCCGAGTAATTGCCACCATCTTCCGGATTGTGTGCGGCATCTTCCGAATAACTGGTGACTGCATCAACCGAGCCTGCGGGAGCATCAACCGAGTTATCGGCAACTGCATTTCCCTCTTTCGATACGCGCTTTTCTTTCCACGCCAGTCGGGGTATTATTGGTTTCTCCTTATTGAATAGCTCGTCCCGCTTCTTCTCGGCTATCTCCTCTCTGATTTCCAACGCTCGCAGCCGCTGCACTCGGCGTTTCTAAGTGTGATTCAGTCCTGTCGGACACCATTGAGGTTCCGGTTTAGTCCCCGGCACAAGTGACCGAATCTTGTTGCCCCCCGAGTTACTCGGCCCTGGTTGGGTTCCTGAAGCGAGCGACTTAGTTCTGCTGCCCCCCGAGTTACTCGGCCTATCCTGACGTGCTGTCATGTTGATCCCCGGGTTACCTGGCCTATATTGGCCGCCTCCCGAGTAACTCGGCCTGTATTGACTGCCACCCGAGTACCTTGGCCTGTACCGAGTAACAGGGATGTCTTTCCAATGACGAGATACACCCCCTATTGCAAACTTCTGGCTCCCGCTGGAATTCGGGTTCCCATCTTGATTGAACGAGCCAAAAGTAACTGGAGACTGACCAGGGGATGCACGTGAACTGTTCTCTTTGATGAGTGGATCGATAATCACGCCAACCGATCCAGCTTTCCGAGTTGCACTGGAGGACACAATATCCGGATCGGCAGTTTTTCTCTGAACCGAGCTATCTCTCGGCTCGCCAGTACCCTCTCTTCCTGAATTGTTCTCGGCAACTCCAGCCGATTGGCCTTCTCCGAGTTCTTTTGTAGACTTACGCACCCAAGTGAGCCTGCGACCAGTACTATTTCTGCCACCCACCTGGCGCACCGGTGACCGATTCCCTCGAATCGTGTCTTCATTGAACCGAGTTCTTTTCTGATGCACTGGTCCCCTGTACATAGCACTCGGCTGATTCCATTCTGGCTGAAAATAACCCGGTGGCCCCATAGTGTATGGTGCCCAAGGATTAAACCCCCACGGAGGACACGGAGGAAAATGTGGATGCATAGGAGGTGGGCATCCCCAATAAGCCGGTTCCATTGGGAAACACGGCTGTTGCTCATATGAATTCCTCCCCCAATGCTCATGATCGTTAGGTCCAGGAGGAGACCTTGGGCGCTTAACTCCTCCAAACCGATTGAACACGTTGCTGTTTCTACGTGAAGTGTATTTTTCCAACAGCA
The DNA here is from genome assembly GCA_039707655.1 of Elymus sibiricus. Classification (NCBI taxonomy): domain Eukaryota; kingdom Viridiplantae; phylum Streptophyta; class Magnoliopsida; order Poales; family Poaceae; genus Elymus; species Elymus sibiricus. Next base: position 246,801,767 of record CM077664.1, on the reverse strand, counting down.
TGTTAACAGTTGGCTTTGGTCTTGGACCTTGCTTTTTCCTTCCATTGACCTTCCACACTCCGACCTCTGGATTCTTGGGTTTAATCATCCTTGGTGGAGCATTCTCATCAACAGTATTTTTTTTCTTGGCTGACTCGGTCTGATCCGACCGAATTAGCATCTTCTTGCCTTCAAACTCGATCACATTAATAGGGAAAGGATCACTATCGAGCTTCATCTTGGCATCCTCTGTGAATGTCAATCGTCCCTCGTTGATGACCGATTGCACCTGTTGACGAAAAATATTACAGTCATTAGTAGCATGTGAAAAAGAGTTATGCCACTTACAGTAAGCTCTTCGTCCCAATTCTTCCGGAGATGGGATCACATGACCTCCTCTCAATCTTATTTGTTTCCCTTGCAATAGCATGTCAAAGATCCTATCACACTTGCTAACATCAAAAGTATATTTAATCTCCTCTCTCTTAGCAGGTGTGGGTTTTAAGGCAGGGCACGCAAAAGGTTTGGACTTTGGCGTTTGGATCCACTCGGCTACACATATGTCTACCTCATCATCACTAGCCGAGTCACCTTCACACTCTAAAGTGTTAACAGCAGGAGTAACCTTATCTTTGTTTTTGTTATCTCTAAACCGATTAGATTGCTTAACTTCCCTAGCTCGAGTTTCCTGCGCCAAAGCCTTCTGTAACACTTGGTTGACATCTAAAAATTCCTGCCCTTCTAGCTTATCTTTAATGTGAGCAAGCAAACCCGAAAAGGCTAGATCAGCCAAGTCCTTTTCGGCTATAGTTAAGCTGTAACAGCGGTTCTTTACATCCCTAAACCTTCTAATGTAATCATGCACCGGCTCATTATACTTCTGCCTAACCATAGTTAGGTCGGAAAGCCGAAGCTCAGTTTCACCGCTATAGAAGTACTCATGAAATCGCTGCTCTAATTGTACCCATGAAGAAATAGAGTTAGGAGCAAGGGATGAAAACCAAGTGAATGCAGTGCCGGATAGAGACAAAGGAAATAACCTAACTCTATAAATATCCGAGTTACCAAACTCACTGCATTGTGCTAAGAACTGTCCCACATGTTCAACAGTAGATCTACCACCTTCCCCGGTGAATTTAACAAAGTCAGGGATCCTAACACCACGAGGATAAGGAGTGGAGTCAAAGTACTCGGGGTATGGTTTCTGATAGGCACGTGTTGTACCTTTCGGTGCTAAACCGTATTCTCTAAGTATGTCAACCAACTGATTTTTCCAACTATCATTAGATGATGGAGCATGTGTTTGTGGAACAGCAACATGTGGTGGATACTCCGGCATAAATGTTTGAGCATATGAAGTTTGCAACGGAGGACCATTAACATGTGAATCAAGTACCGGCCCATATGGAATCCCGGTACTGGCAGCTGACAGCATAGTCTCCGAGTTATTTGCAATTCGGTGAGGGTTCATACCGAGTTGATTGTAACCCGGTGGGTTTACACCAAGTTGGTTGTAACTCGGTGGTGAGTTTGCTCCGAGTTGATTGTAACTCGGTGGTGTGGTATACGCTACTGTTTGATAGTAGGGCTGCTGCAGATTTGAATTCAAAACCCTACTTCGGTTGTTGCTGTTGTAATTTTGTGCAACCGAAGTAGAAACCATAGGAGGAGCAGCATTAGGAATAAAATTATGGGCCGAACTACTAGCATGGTTCCGGCCACTTTGATCATTATTTAGAGCAACATGAGTTTGATCTACGTTAGGCGATGCACCTGGCATATGAACATTACTAGACATGTTAACTACTCGGTTATGTTCCATATGCATCGGTCTTTTATCATAGTACTCACGTTCAACATGTTGCCCTAACGATTGAGCATGATGAGATAAACCAATCCCTAAATCTTTACTAAATTGCTCTTTAAGCTCTTCAAATTTATCAGCCATGGATTTGGAAAGTGTGTGCATCGTATCTGCCATGTTGGATCCAAATTTGCTAGCTACGGATGCATCAATTAGATGAGCAAGGTCTTCGTTTGATTGTTTTACCTCAGTACCGAGTAGATCTGAAATACTCGGCATAGCGCTTGGCGTAGCCACTTTCTTGATGACACCGTTCCGAGTCTTCTGGAATCCCGCCAGCATCATCTTCCTCTGCTCTCCAAGTACACGTTCAATCTCCACCCGGTCTTCCTCCGAGAGATCTTCCATTGCGGCAGGGATGATGTTGTCTGAGCTGATGTCGCTGTTGTTATTGGGATCGGTGGTCATCTTGTCCGAGTGGATGTTGCCCTTGTTCTTCTTGTCGCCGAGCAGATTGGAAGTACTCGGCGTTCTTCGTGTCCCCAGCGGAGTCGCCAATTTGTGTTGGCGCAGAAAATTGCACCGCGCAACACAAGATAATCCTCGCACTTTCGTGGCGAGGGACGGATGCTTTTCGTGCAAAGCAACAAAGGGGTTCCTCAATTTCGAAGAGGAGGACGACTGCTTTACGGCGCAAAACAGCAAAGATGAACCACGCCCTAGGGTTTCTAGAGCTCGGCGAGAAAGACAGTAAACGAAAAGCAAAGGTACGTGAAAACAGTAGATTGAATTGGATGTAGATCGATTGTGTGTTTTTAATCGGCCGTCACCCCTTGGGTATATAAGAGGCGGCTGGACTTCCCGTGCAAGGAAAAGGCTTGGATTCACGTCCAGAATCCTAGTCCAATTCGGAAGGTTTGGTCCGAACTTTCCAAAATTGTCCGGTCTAAAACAGGCTGCACCTTGCGGGTCGCTTTTGAGGGGTTAAACGATCTCAGGTGAAAATATGCCCAAAAGCAATTTTAATCGTTTCGACGAGACGAACAACTTCCGTGTTGAACATTTTTCGATTCGAGGCCGTCTTGAGGGCCGAATCGGTCGCGCGACCCATCAGACATAACCCACACGGGTGTCTGATGCCCCGGGCCAGTTTTTACTCAGGATAGGTCTGCAGTGCATTGGCTCCAACTTTTGCATACGACCTCGGATTGAGACAAATTTTATACCAAAATCAACCGATTCGACGAGACGAAGACAATCTGCGTATATCATTTTCTCATAGGAAGCCGTCTTGGAGGCGTAATCGGCCAAACAGTACTTTGAATACAAAATTTTGGCACTTCGAGTACAGTTTCGGCCCTCTAGATGAGACCAGATGGCGATGACCCACACATCAAAGTTTCTCATTTTGACGATATCAAACTTTCTCTTGTTGAGAACTTTTCCATTTGAGGCAATCTTAATTAATTTCTTGACCATGCCAAAATCTGGTGTCAACACAGGATTACCTGAAACTTTAGCTTGGCGTCCGGCTAGGATTTGTCCTTGGTAGCGTACTAGCTCGACGTAAACCAGGATCTGGGCAGGACTTGTCCCATGTAACTGCCAATCCATGCAAAATACCTGTTGTAACACTTGAGCAATATATCAGCTGATCAGCTTAATCAATAAATTAATTAATTTGGCCTATTAAAATACCCATCAGCCAAATTATAGCTCCAACACCTCTCTCTCGCTCGCTCCCACCGACGACCGAGCGCGGCCGTCGCCGTACGCCGTCGTCACCGTGGCCACTCGCCGCCTTGTCCCTCTGCTCCATCGTCGTCGTCCACGTCGCCTGGCGCCAATCGTTGGAGCCGGGGAGTTCCGTAGCGAGCGCTACGAGCTCGTCTTCTTCCTCGGACGCCGGCGCCTCTCCGACGAATCCACCGCCGTGCTGCGCTACTAAGCCGTCACCGGGCCTCCTTGTGCCTCCCCGGTGAGCACCGCCCCTTTCCCCTCTCTTTCCGAGATCGTGCGCGTCCTCTAGCTAGTTTCCCGCCGTGGCCGTACCCGACGCCGCCGACGAGCTCGTCGCCGTGGCCACAGCCACCGCCACGCTCGCCCGAGCTCACCGTTGAGCTCCTGGGGCTCCCAGGAGCCCAACGCGTGCAAGCACGCCTCGCCCCGAGCTCCCTAGCGCCCTAGCCGAGAACACCCGCACGCGCCGCCGCGTCCGCCGCTCGCCGTCGTCGATTCCGGCCAGCTCCGGCGACGCCACCACCTTCAGTCGACGCGCGGGCGAGCGCTCGTTCGAATGAGCCAAGCCGCGCGCGAAACGGCCCTCCGTAGCGGTTTTTCGGCGAGTCCCGTGCGACTCCGCCGCGTTTGCGCGTCGCCGGCGGCTTGCCGCCGGCCAACGCCGACGTGGCCGCCACGGGTGTCATGGGATCGATTCCGACAATAGAAAGGGGTAGTGTAAAGGAGCATGATCTATCGAGATGCAAACGGGTGACACGAATGATTTAGCGAGTTCGGGCCTCTCGCGGTGGAGATAACAGCCCTACGTCTCGTGCTCCGGAGAGGCTTTGTTTTATCTGAGTATGAATCCGGAGATTACAATGTGTGAGAGAGGGGAGAACGGATCTCCATGCCTGAGCTAAGTCCTGAGACTAATGGCGAGAGAGCCAGGGGAGAAGAATGAGCCCGCCCCCCAAGTCTAGTGGTGGGGGTGGCTTATATAGAGTGCGCCACCCCCTCACCTCTTATGTTACAAGGCGGAGCATTAATGCCATAATGCCAGCCCACTACGAAACCTCTACTATGAGGATGATGCTTCGACTGCCTTGTTGATTGTTGGTCTTCGCATATCCGAGTGAGTCATACGGCCGAGTGGTTGACTATCATCCGAGTGGACAGTATGTCGATATGTCCGAGTGGGTTGATGGTCATCCGAGTGGATGGTATGTTGATTGTCCGAGTGATGCTCTGGGCCCATCTGTCATATGGACCCCATGCTTTATGATATTTTGAGCCTTCGTGGGCCTACCTGCTATGTGTGTCCCCAACATTAGCCCCCGAATCGGTTGAGGTTTTGCAGAAAGAGTTTGTGAAGGACACACTTTGGCCCGAGTGATTACGGAAATACTCGATACCCGTCATCGTGCTTCCAAACAACCAAGGTTGAACAAAACCTCAATGGATTCTGGCACTGTGCTTCCCGACTGATCTGGGGTAAGTGGACGCAAGGAGAAACTTGGTGATAGTCATTCATCTCTCGGAAGAGGTTAACTCGTGATCCGAGTATGGAAGAGTCATTAAATCTGGGCAACAAGATTAACGCATGGACTGCTCTCTCGGAGAGATGCCATTCTTATCCCGGAGGAATGTCAATACAAGTCGGCTCTAGATCCAAACTTATGAGTTTCACGCTTTGAGTCCTAGAAGAAGGCTCAAACGGGTCCGCGGAGGAGCGTTAAACTCACCTTATAGCATTTTTTTGAGTGATTTGGAGCCGGTCCTGTATCGACTATCGAGTAACTGATTACTCGGAATTTTTTCGCGCCTGGGCACGGAACGTTTGCTTGAGTGAAGATACTCGGAATTTCGTTCTATGGGTGCGCGATCAGCGCACCCATAGGGTGTAACCTCCGAGACTCTGACTGATTGCTGGTAGTCGGTTGGAGTCTATAAATTTTGTTGTACTCGAATGTTGTTGCTGGACTTGACCGAGCAGAATGTTTCTTTTTGGTTTCTCTTCCAGTGGGGGCACGCTGAGTGCACCCACTGGGTGTAGTCCCCGAGCCTCTGTCGGACTAGATGAGTCTGGCAGAGGGTTTAAGTCTTCTGGTCTGGAACTGAATTAAACAGGTGAACTGTGGCGGGTCTTCATGCATTCGGAATGGATCTTTGTGGGCTCGGCACAGTAAATAACTGCAATCTGGAGCTGAGTCAATCTGATGGATCTTCCTGCGCTTGGCACGGTAAAAAAGTTCAGCCTGGAACTGGGTCAATCAGGTGAATCTTTGTGCACTCGGCACGGTAAATAACTTCGGTCTTGAAACTGCCGACTGGAGAGAAAAGTTGGACACTGCAAGGAAAAACTTGGTGGCACTCGTATGTCTCCCGGAGGAGATAGACTAGTGGTCCAAGGTGGACGTGCCATGAAAACCCGAGTGGAGAGGCTAGCGCATGGACTGACTCTCCAGAGAGAGGCCACTCATTATCCCGGGGGAACACCAGCACAGGCCATCTCCGAGTTCAAGTTTGTGAAAATGACGCCTTAGAGCCTAGAAGAAGGTCCAGGTGTATCCGTAGAGGAGCGCCGGTCTCACCCTTTTGCATGACAGGGTATTTGTCCGAGTGGACGTGGTTCCCGACTGATCGGGGTATGTTGACTGCGAGGAAAAACTTGGTAGCACTCGTATGTCTCCCGGAGGAGATAGACTAGTGGTCCGAGGTGGACGTGCCATGAAAACCCGAGTGGCGAGGCTAGCGCGTGGACTGGCTCTCTGGAGAGAGGCCACTCATTATCCCGGGGGAACACCAGCACAGGCCATCTCCGAGTCCAAGTTTGTGAAGCTGACGCCTTGGAGCCTAGAAGAAGGGCCAAGTGTATCCGTAGAGGAGCGTCATTTTCCCCCTTTTGCAGTCCTGAAGATGACTCCAGGTAATGATTTGGGCGATCGTTCGAGTGGACGTGCTTCCCGACTGATCGGGGTATGTTGACTGCGTGGAAAAACTTGGTGGCACTCGTATGTCTCCCGGAGGAGATAGACTAGTGGTCCGAGGTGGACGTGTCATGAAAACCCGAGTGGTGAGGCTAGCGCGTGGACTGACTCTCCGGAGAGAGGCCACTCATTATCCCGGGGGAACACCAGCACAGGCCATCTCCGAGTCCAAGTTTGTGAAACTGGCGCCTTGGAGCCTAGAAGAAGGGCCAAGTGTATCCGTAGAGGAGCGTCATTTTCACCCTTTTGCAGTCCTGAAGATGACTCCAGGTAATGATTTGGGGGATCGTCCGAGTGAACGATGCTACCCTTATAGATCTTCGGCGGACCGAGTAAGTATGTTCAGAAAAATATTCCTGACATGATCAACAGGTTGATCAAATGGGCGTAACCCCTGAGGGTGGCATAGCCCTCGGCTGTGGCGTAGCCCCCGAGTGATGCTCACAAGAGGTATGCTCGCTACAGAGTGCGATATGAGGTTTGATCATATGAGTAACTTAGCTGTTTCCGCGCTGGGGATGTAGTAATGAAGACGTGTCCGACCGATGGCGACGCGCGGGGCGGCCGAGTGGTGAGAACGTGTCCGACAGATTGCGACGCGCAGGGCAACCGAGTGGTGAGGACGTGTCCAACCGAGTGATGACGTGTCCAACCGAGCGGCGACGCGCGGGGCGGCCGAGTGGTGAGGACGTGTCCAACTGATGGCGACGCGCAGGGCGGCCGAGTGGTGAGGACGTGTCCAACCGAGCGGCGACGCGCATGGTAGCCCAGTGGTGGGGACGTGTCCAACCGATGATGACGCGCGGGGCGGCCGAGTGGTGAGGACGTGTCCAACTGATGGCGACACGCAGGGCGGCCGAGTGGTGAGGACGTCTCCAACCGAGTGGCGACGCGCAGGGCGGCCGAGTGGTGAGGACGTGTCCAACCGGGTGACGACGCGCAGGGAGGCCGAGTGGTGAGGACGCGTCCGACCGATGGCGACGCGCGGGGCGTCTGAGTGGTGAGGACGTGTCCAACTGATGGCAACGCGCAGGGCGGCCGTGTGGTGAGGACGTGTCCAACCAAGCGGCGACGCGCAGGGTAGCACAAGCCGACGTAAAAAATTCTCGAAGTAATTTGATGTTTGCTGAAATGATTTGTGTAAATAACACCCATAGACACCTGCTGGGTGTGCAAGGGGCCTGCTGGTTCGGAACCAGCAAGAGTCTAAAAGAGTGAAGGATCCGATCGAACTTGTCGAAGTGAAGGATCCGACTGAACTCGTTGGAGTACTGGACCCAAATGAAGTGAAAGTGCAGTGTTCCGACATGAAAATAAACAACCGAGCGTAGAGGTACACTTGGTTGCCTGGCCTCCGAGTGAACGTCATGTGTGGATTACAGGACGCTCGGGAACATGAAAATAGCTATTTAATAGAATGCAGTGTGTGAAGAATGACTTAGCTGTCTGATGGCGCACGAGCGCCCGAGTGGGCGTGTTGATGAAGACGCGCCCAACCGAGTGGCGGCTCCCGTGATGGCCAAGTGATGTAGATGTGCCTCACCGAGTGGCGACGCACGGGGCGGCCGAGTGGTGAAGATGTATCTCACCGAGTGACGACGCGCAGGGCGGCCAAGTGGTGAAGTTGTATCTCACCGAGTGACGACGCGCAGGGCGGCCGAGTGGTGAAGTTGTGTCTCACCGAGTGGAGACGCGCGGGGCGGCCGAGTGGTGAAGATGTGTCTCATCGAGTGGCGGCGCGCGGGGCGGCCGAGTGGTGAAGATGTATCTCACCGAGTGACGACGCGCAGGGCGGCCAAGTGGTGAAGTTGTATCTCACTGAGTGACGACGCGCAGGGCGGCCGAGTGGTGAAGATGTGTCTCACCAAGTGGCGACGCGCGGGGCGGCCGAGTGGTGAAGATGTGTCTCACCGAGTGGCGACGCAGGGCGGCCGAGTGGTGAAGAGGTGTCTCACCGAGTGACGACGCGCAGGGCGGCCGAGTGGTGAAGACGTGTCCAACCGATGGCGACGCGCGGGGCGACCGAGTGATGAAGACGTGCCCAACCGAATGGCGACGTGCGGGGCGGCCGAGTGGTGAATGCGAGTCCAACCGATGATGACGTGCGGGGCCGCCGAGTCGGTCAAGTTGATGAAGATGTGCCCAGCCGAATGGCGACGCACGGGGGCAGCCGAGTGGTGAAGACTGTTTGGGAACGTTGCATGGAAAACAAAAAAATTTCTACGCACACGCAAGATCTATCCATGGAGATGCATAGCTACGAGAGGGGGAGTGTGTCTACATACCCTCGTAGACCGTAAGCGGAAGCGTTAGAACAACGCGGTTGATGTCGTCGAACAACTTCACGATCCAACCGACCGAGTACCGAACGTACGGCACCTCCGCGTTCAGCACACGTTCAGCTCGGTGACGTCCTCGACTTCTTGATCCAGCAAGACGGCGAGGTAGTGGATGAGTTCCGGCAGCACGACGGCGTGGTGACGGTGATGGTGATGCTATCTCCGCAGGGCTTCGCCCAAGCACTGCGAAAATATGACCGAGGGACGGAACTGTGGAGGGGGGCGCCGCACACGGCTAAGACAATGTTGTGTCTTGTTTGGGGCGCCCCCTCTCCACTATTTATATATGTGTAGGGGCTTGGAGTAGAAGGAATAGTGCCACGTGAACAGTACCACGTGAACAGTATCGCGTGAATAGTACACACGTGGACTTGGACTTTAAAGTCCAATCCTATTCCTACTAGGACTCTCCCTTTTTCCATCCCTAGATGCGTGGGCTTTTGAGGACTTGGTGCGCCTGGCCCAATAAGGCCAGGGCGCCTCCCCTTAGCCCATGCCAGCCCTTGGGACGTGGTGGACCCACTTGTGGACTTCCGGACCCCTCCGGAATCCTCCGGAACCTTCTGGAAGCTTCCCGGTACAATACCGAAAAAACTGCACTTTTTTCCGGAACCAAAAATATGACTTCCCATATATAAATCTTTACCTCTCGACCATTCCGAGACTCCTCGTGATGTCCGGGATCTCATCCGGGACTCCGAACAATATTCGGTTACCAATTCACATAACTCATATAACACTATATCGTCAACGAACGTTAAGCGTGCGGACCCTACGGGTTCGGGAATGATGTAGACATGACTGAGACGCCTCTCCGGTCAATAACCAATAGCGGAACCTGGATGCTCATATTGGTTCCTACATATTCCACGAAGATCTTATCGGTCGAACCGCAATGACAACATACGTAATTCCCTTTGTCCGTCGGTATGTTACTTGCCCGAGATTCGATCGTCGGTATCTCCATACCTAGTTTAATCTCGTTACCGGCAAGTCTCTTTACTCGTTCCGTAATACATCATCCCGTAACTAACTCCTTAGTCACTTTGCTTGCAAGCTTCTTATAATGTGCATTACCGAGAGGGCCCAGAGATACCTCTCCGAAACACGGAGTGACAAATCCCAGTCTCGATCCATGCCAACTCAACAGACACCTTCGGAGATACCTGTAGAGCATCTTTATGATCACCCAGTTACATTGTGACGTTTGATAGCACACAAGGTATTCCTTCGGTATCCGGGAGTTGCATGATCTCATGGTCGGAGGAACATGTATTTGACATTCAAGAAAGCAGTAGCAATAAACAGAACGATCATATGCTAAGCTAACAGATGGGTCTTGTCCATCACATCATTCTCCTAATGATGTGATCCCGTTATCAAATGACAACTCATGTCTATGGTTAGGAAACCTTAACCATCTTTGATCAACGAGCTAGTCTAGTAGAGGCTCACTAGGGACACGGTATTTGTTTATGTATTCACACATGTATTTAAGTTTCCGGTCAATACAATTCTAGCATGAATAATAAACCTTTATCATGAACAAGGAAATATAAAATAATAACAACTTTATTATTGCCTCTAGGGCATATTTCCATCAGTCTCCCACTTGCACTAGAGTCAATAATCTAGTTCACATCGCCATGTGATTAACACCCAAGAGTTCACTAGAGTCAATAATCTAGTTCACATCACCATGTGATTAACACTCAAAGAGTTCTAAGGTGTGATCATGTTTTGCTCGTGAGAGAGAATTTTAGTCAATGGGTCTGCAATATTCAGACCCATGTGTACTTTGCAAATCCTTATGTCATACTGTAGATGCTGCTATCACGCTTTACTTGGAGCTATTCCAAATGACTGCTCCATTATACGTATCCGGTTTGCTACTCAGAGATATCCAGATTGGTGTCAAAGCTTGCATCGACGTAACCCTTTACGACGAACTCTTTATCACCTCCATAATCGAGAAACATTTCCTTAGTCCTTTAGTTACTAAGGATAATTTTGACCGCTGTCCAGTGATCCACTCCTGGATCACTCTTGTACCCCCTTTGCCAGACACGTGGCAAGGCACACATTAGGTGTGGTACACAGCATGGCATACATTATAGAACCTATGGCTGAGGCATAGGGAATGACTTTCATTCTCTCTCTATCTTCTGCCGTGGTCGAGCTTTGAGTCTTACTCAACTTTACACCTTACAATACAGGCAAGAACTCCTTCTTTGACTGATCCATTTTGAACTCCTTCAAAATCTTGTCAAGGTATGTACTCATTGAAAGTCTTATCAAGCGTCTTGATCTATCTCTATAGATCTTGATGCCCAATATATAAGCAGCTTCACCGAGGTCTTTCATTCAAGTATCCTTTTATGCCATCCAGAAATTCTATATCATTTCCAATCAACAATATGTCATCCACATATAATATTAGAAATGCTACAGAGCTCCCACTCACTTTCTTGTAAATACAGGCTTCACCGTAAGTCTGTACACAACCATATGCTTTGATCACCTCATCAAAGCGTATATTCCAACTCCGAGATGTTTGCACCAGTCCATAGATGGATCGCTGGAGCTTGCACACTTTGTTAGCACCCTTAGGATCGACAAAACCTTCTGGTTGCATCATATACAACTCTTCTTTGAGAAAACCATTAAGGAATGCAGTTTTGACATCCATTTGCCAGATCATAAAATGCGGCAATTGCTAACATGATTCGGACAGACTTAAGCATCGCTACGGGTGAGAAAGTCTCATCATAGTCAACCCCTTGAACTTGTCGAAAACCTTTCGCGACAACTCGAGCTTTGTAGACAGTGATATTACCATCAGCGTTTGTCTTCCTCTTAAAAATCCATTTATTCTCAATGGCTTGCCGATCATCGGGCAAGTCCACCAAAGTCCATACTTTGTTCTCATACATGGATCCTATCTCAGATTTCATGACCACAAGCCATTTGTCGGAATCTGGGCTCATCATAGCTTCTTCATAGTTCGTAGGTTCGCCGTTGTCTAACAACATGACTTCCAGAACAGGATTACCGTACCACTCTGGTGCGGAACGTACTCTGGTCGACCTACGAGGTTCAGTAGTAACTTGATCTGAAGTTTCATGATCTTCACCATTATCTTCCTCTCTTATTGGGGTAGGCATCACGGGAACGGTTTTCTCTGATGAGCTACTTTCCAATTCGAGAGAAGGTACAATTACCTCATCAAGTTCTACTTTCCTCCCACTCACTTCTTTCGAGAGAAACTCCTTCTCTAGAAAGGACCCATTCTTGGCAACAAATACCTTGCCTTCGGATCTGTGGTAGAAGGTGTACCCAATTGTTTCTTTAGGGTATCCTATGAAGACGCACTTCTCCGCTTTGGGTTCGAGCTTATCAGGTTGAAGCTTTTTCACATAAGCATCGCATCTCCAAACTTTAAAAAACGACAACTTAGGTTTCTTGCCAAACCACAGTTCATACGGTGTCGTCTCAACGGATTTAGACGGTGCCCTATTTAACGTGAATGCAGCTGTCTCTAATGCATAACCTCAAAACGATAGTGGCAAATCGGTAAGAGACATCATAGAATGCACCATATCCAATAAAGTACGGTTACGACGTTCAGACACACCATTACGCTGTGGTGTTCCAGGTGGCATGAGTTGTGAAACAATTCCACATTTTCTTAAATGAAGGCCAAACTCGTAACTCAAATATTCACCTCCGCGATCGGATCATAGAAACTTTATTTTCTTGTTACGATGATTCTCTACTTCACTCTGAAATTCTTTGAACTTTTCAAATGTTTCAGACTTGTGTTTCATCAAGTAGATATACCCATACCTACTCAAATCATCTGTGAAGGTTAGAAAATAACGATACCCGCCGCGTGCTTCAACATTCATCGGACCGCATACATCGGTATGTATTATTTCCAACAAATCAGTAGCTCGCTCCATTGTTCCGGAGAACGGAGTTTTAGTCATCTTGCCTATGAGGCATGGTTCGCAAGTATCAAATGATTCATAATCAAGAGATTCCAAAAGTCCATCAGCATGGAGTTTCTTCATGCGCTTTACACCAATATGACCTAAACGGCAGTGCCATAAGTATGTTGCACTATCATTATCAACTTTGCATCTTTTGGCATCAATATTATGAATATGTGTATCACTACGATCGAGATTCAACAAGAATAAACCATTCACAAGGGTGCATGATCACGAGGGATACTATTCATATAAACAGAATAGCCATTATTCTCTGACTTAAATGAATAACCGTCTTGCAATAAACAATATTCAGATATAATGTTTTATGCTCAACGCAAGCACCAAATAACCATTATTTAGGTTTAATACTAATCCCGAAGGTATTACGAGCGTGTCGATATTGATCATATCAATCTTGGAGACACTTCCAACACATATCGTCACCTCGCCCTCAGCTAGTCTCCGTTACTCTGCAGCTCCTGCTTCAAGTTACTAATATTAGCAACTGAATCGGTATCAAATACCCAGACGCTGCTACGAGCACTAGTGAGGTACATATCAATAACATGTATATCAAATATTCCTTTGTTCACTTTGCCATCCTTCTTATCCGCCAAATACTTGGGGCAGTTCCGCTTCCAGTGACCAGTTCATTTGCAGTAGAAGCACTCAGTTTCAGGCTTGGGTCCAACTTTGGGTTTCTTCGTGGGAGTGGCAGCTTGCTTGCCGTTCTTCTTGAAGTTCCCCTTCTTTCCCTTGCCCTTTTTCTTGAAACTAGTGGTCTTGTTAACCATCAACACTTGATGCTCCTTCTTGATTTCTACCTCCGCCGATTTCAGCATCGCGAAGAGCTCGGGAATTGTCTTCTCCATCCCTTGCATATTATAGTTCATCACGAAGCCTTTATAGCTTGGTGGCAGTGACTGAAGAACTCTGTCAATAACACTCTCAACCGGAAGATCAATTCCCAGCTGAGTCAAGTGGTTGTGGTACCCAGACATTCTGAGTATGTGTTCACTGACATAACTGTTCTCCTCCATCTTACAGCTAAAGAACTTGTTGGAGACTTCATATCTCTCAACCCGGGCATTAGCTTGAAATATCAATTTCAGCTCTTGGAACATCTCATATGCTCCGTGGCGTTCAAAACGCTTTTGTAGTCCCGGTTCTAAGCCGTAGAGCATGGCACACTGAACTATCGAGTAGTCATCAGATCGAGCCTGCCAGGCGTTCACAACGTCTGCAGCAGCTCCTGCAGCAGGTCAATCACCTAGCGGTGCATCAAGGACATAATCCTTCTGTGCAGCAATGAGGATAATCCTCAAGTTACGGACCCAGTCCGTGTAATTGCTACCATCATCTTTCAACTAAGCTTTCTCTAGGAACGTATCAAAAACAGGGGAGCTACAACGCGAGCTATTGATCTACAACATAATTTGCAAAGACTATCAGGACTAAGTTCATGATAAATTAAGTTCAATTAATCAAATTACTAATGAACTCCCACTTAAATTAACATCCCTCAAGTTAACTAAGTGATACATGATCCAAATCAACTAGCCCATGTCCGATCATCACGTGAGATGGGATAGTCATCAATGGTGAACATCTCCATGTTGATCATATCTACTATATGACTCATGTTCGACCTTTCGGTCTCCAGTGTTCCGAGACCATGTCTGTACATGCTAGGCTCGTCAAGTTTAACCCAAGTATTCTGCTTGTGTAAAACTGGCTTACACCCGTTGTATGTGAACGTAGAATCTATCACACCCGATCATCACGAGGTGCTTCGAAACGACGAACTTTAGCAACGGTGCATACTCGGGTAGAACACTTTTGTCTTGAAATTTAGTGAAGGGATCATCTTATAATGCTACCGTCGTTCTAAGCAAAATAAGATGCATAAAGGATAAACATCACATGCAATCAAAATATGTGACATGATATGGCCATCATCATCTTGTGCTTTTGATCTCCATCTCCAAAGCATCATCATGATCTCCATCGTCACCGGCTCGACACCTTGATCTCCATCGTTGCGTCGTGGTCGTCTCGCCAACTATTGCTTCTACAACTATTGCTAACGCATAGCGATAAAGTAAAGCAATTACATGGCGCCTGCATTTCATACAATAAAGAGACAACCATAAGGCTCCTGCCGGTTGCCGATAAATTACAAAACTTGATCATCTCATACAATAACGTATATCACATCATGTCTTGACCATATCACATCACAGCATACCCTGCAAAAACAAGTTAGACGTCCTCTACTTTGTTGTTGCAAGTTTTACGTGGCTGCTACGGGCTTCTAGCAAGAACCGTTCTTACCTACGGCACAAAACCACAATGGTGATTTATCAAGTTTGCTGTTTTAACCTTCAACAAGGACCGGCCGCAGTCAAATTTGATTCAACTAAAGTAGGAGAAACAGACACCCGCCAGCCACCTTTATGCAAAACAAGTTGCATGTCTGTCGGTGGAACCGGTCTCATGTACGTGGACATGTAAGGTTGGTCTGGGCCGCTTCATCTTACAATACCGCCGAATCAAAATAAGACGTTGGTGGTAAGCAGTATGACGATCACCGCCCACAACTCTTTGTGTTCTACTCGTGCATATCATCTACGCATAGACCTGGCTCATGATGCCACTGTTGGGGAACGTTGCATGGAAAACAAAAAAAATTCTACGCACACGCAAGATCTATCCATGGAGATGCATAGCTACGAGAGGGGGAGTGTGTCTACGTACCCTCGTAGACCGTAAGCGAAAGCGTTAGAACAACGCGGTTGATGTCGTCGAACAACTTTACGATCCAACCGACCGAGTACCGAACGTACGGCACCTCCGCGTTCAGCACACGTTCAGCTCGGTGACGTCCTCGACTTCTTGATCCAGCAAGACGGCGAGGTAGTGGATGAGTTCCGGCAGCACGACGTCGTGGTGACGGTGATGGTGATGCTATCTTCGCAGGGCTTCGCCCAAGCACTACGAAAATATGACCGAGGGACGGAACTGTGGAGGGGGGCGCCGCACACGGCTAAGACAATGTTGTGTCTTGTTTGGGGCGCCCCCTCTCCTCTATTTATATATGTGTAGGGGCTTGGAGTAGAAGGAATAGGGCCATGTGAACAGTACCATGTGAACAGTACCACGTGAATAGTACACACGTGGACTTGGACTCCAAAGTCCAATCCTATTCCTACTAGGACTCTCCCTTTTTCCTTCCCTAGCTGCGTGGGCTTTTGAGGACTTGGTGCGCCTAGCCCAATAAGGCCAGGGCGCCTTCCCTTAGCCCATGCCAGCCCTTGGGACGTGGTGGACCCACTTATGGACTTCCGGACCCCTCCGGAATCCTCCGGAACCTTCTGGAAGCTTCCCGGTACAATACCGAAAAAACTGTACCTTTTTCCGGAACCCAAAATATGACTTTCCATATATAAATCTTTACCTCTTGACCATTCCGAGACTCCTCGTGACGTCCGGGATCTCATCCGGGACTCCGAACAATATTCGGTTACCAATTCACATAAATCATATAACACTATATCGTCAACGAACGTTAAGCGTGCGGATCCTACGGGTTCGGGAATGAAGTAGACATGACTGAGACGCCTATCCGGTCAATAACCAATAGCGGAACCTAGATGCTCATATTGGTTCCTACATATTCCATGAAGATCTTATCGGTCGAACCGCAATGACAACATACGTAATTCCCTTTGTCCGTCGGTATGTTACTTGCCCGAGATTCGATCGTCGGTATCTCCATACCTAGTTCAATCTTGTTACCGGCAAGTCTCTTTACTCGTTCCGTAATACATCATCCCGTAACTAACACCTTAGTCACTTTGCTTGCAAGCTTCTTATGATGTGCATTACCGAGAGGGCCCAGAGATACCTCTCCGAAACACGGAGTGACAAATCCCAGTCTCGATCCATGCCAACTCAACAGACACCTTCGAAGATACCTGTAGAGCATCTTTATGATCACCCAGTTACGTTGTGACGTTTGATAGCACACAAGGTATTCCTCCGGTATCCGGGAGTTGCATGATCTCATGGTTGGAGGAACATGTATTTGACATTCAAGAAAGCAGTAGCAATAAACAGAACGATCATATGCTAAGCTAACAGATGGGTCTTTTCCATCACATCATTCTCCTAATGATGTGATCCCGTTATCAAATGACAACTCATGTCTATGGTTAGGAAACCTTAACCATCTTTGATCAACGAGCTAGTCTAGTAGAGGCTCACTAGGGACATGGTATTTGTTTATGTATTCACACATGTATTTAAGTTTCGGGTCAATACAATTCTAGCATGAATAATAAACCTTTATCATGAACAAGGAAATATAAAATAATAACAACTTTATTATTGCCTCTAGGGCATATTTCCATCAAAGACATGTCCAACCGAGTGGCGATGCGCGGGGCAGCCGAGTGGTGGAGATGTGTCTCACCGAGTGGCGACGCACGGGGCGGCCGAATGCCCGGACGTTTAGTTGTCCGAGAAAACCTGCACATTGCTTGTCCGAGTGCAATATTCATCCGAATGATGCTGGACGTTTAGTTGTCCGTATGTAAAATGTATGCGGATGAAATTTGAAAAAATACTTAGCTTGTCGGGCAAGCCGATGAATATGTGTCCTTCGAATGGCGACGCACAGGGGCAGCCGAGTGGTGAGGTCGTGTCCAGCTGATGGCGACGCGCAGGGTGGCCGAATGATGAGGACGTGTCCATCCGGGTGGCGACGCACGGGGTGGACGAGTGATGAGGACATGCCCATCCGAGTGGCGACGCACGGGGCGGCCGAGTGGTGGAGATGTGTCTCACCGAGTGGCGACGCGCGGAGCGCCCGAGTGGTGAGGACGTGTCCCGCAGAGTGGCGACGCGCGGGGCGGCCGAGTGATGAGGACGTGTCCAGCTGAGTGGCGACGCGCGGGCGGCCGAGTGATGAAGACGCGTACAGCTGAGTGTCGACGCGCGGGCGGCCGAGTGATGAAGGCGCGTACAGCTGAGTGTCGATGCGCGGGCGGCCGATTCAGGTAAGTTGACGAGGATGTGTCCAGTAGAGTGACGGCGTGCGGGGCGGCTGAGTCACTGCACGTTAGTCGTCTGGATGCAAATTTCATCTGAGTTAACCTGCATATCAGTAGTTCGAGTGCGAACTTTATCCGAATAAACATGGACGTTTAGTTATATACGAATATAAAAAACTTATCTGCATGTCATCGTGTTAGTCGCTCGAACGAAACGTCCGTCCGAGTGAACTGCTGTCCGGGGACCATGACCGGACGAGTGGCCCTGCAGGTTAGTAGCAAGTATAGCCACGAATATTTTTTGCTGGACTAAAGTGTCCCTGCACGGATGCTATTTTGCATGGGTTAAAGACCACGGATGGCCATGCATGCATGCACGAATTAACCGGTGTGAAAACCGAAAGGTAAGCAATTAAGCCTATTAATTTGCGGAAAAAGCGGAGGCAATCAATCACCGTAATTAGGTAACGGAATCCTCACCAATTAGCCGCTTAATGAGGCGATTATACCTTGACGAAGCGGAGCCAACGGAGTTGTGTACCGGTGGGAGCCGTCCTTCCGTTTCCCCTTTTCCTGCATGCAGTTATCGCTTGAGGAGGAGGCCCATGCAATTAATAATCGAGGAGAGAGAAGGAGCTGCCCAATTGATTTCGCCAGCGCAGAATTAATCGCGGAGGTTGCAGCAGGGGAGCGGATGCCGGCGAGATGAGTCGCCGCGCATGGGGGGTGCGGCCAGCCCCGACATCTGCGCCGCGTCAGGCCAGAGCCACCACCGCGGAGGCCACGGCTGGGCCGCGACGCCTGTATGAGGATTCGCCGTGTGCGGGGAGCGTGGCCGGCCTCCGACAGCTGCGCCGTGCGGGGCGCACTGCCCATGCGGCGGCCTACCGTGCGGGAAGCCGAGCAGTTGGTCGCGGAGACCATGGCCAAGCGAACGATCAGAGGAAGGAGCCGCCGCACATGGGGGGTGCGGCCAGCCCCGACACCTGCGCCGCGTCGGGCCAGCACCACCACCGCGAAGGCCACGGCTGGGCCGTGACGCCTGTAAGAGGACTCGCCTTGTGCGGGGAGCGTGGCCGGCCTCCAACAGCTGCGCCGTGTGGGACGCATCGCCCATGCGGTGCCCTGCCGTGCGGGAAGCCGGATCGCCGATCGAAGCCGCCTGGAAGAAGAAGAGGAGGTCGTCCCGAAGGGCGTCGCATCTCGCTGTGAGACGAGGTGGTCTTCCTCCACCCCTGGTGTCTTCACTTCTTACTCTCGATCCGTGATTGATCATGCATGCCCACAGTGTCGAGTAAAAGATGTATCTTTTCCACTTTTGTGATGCTTCAGAAGCTCGCTGTGGAGATGAACAGTATGAGATATATCAAAGAAAATTGAACATAGATGAATGAAAAAACCATTTGCATCATGGCTCGATAGACGCCATGCCCCACGGTGGGCGCCAACTGTCGTGGGAACGATTCCGGCAATAGAAAGGGGTAGTGTAAAGGAGCATGATCTATCGAGATGCAAACGGGTGACACGAATGATTTTAGCGAGTTCGGGCCTCTCGCGGTGGAGATAACAGCCCTACGTCTCGTGCTCCGGAGAGGCTTTGTTTTATCTGAGTATGAATCCGGAGATTACAATGTGTGAGAGAGGGGAGAACGGATCTCCATGCTTGAGCTAAGTCCTGAGACTAATGGCGAGAGAGCCAGGGGAGAAGAATAAGCCCGCCCCCCAAGTCTAGTGGTGGGGATGGCTTATATAGAGTGCGCCACCCCCTCACCTCTTATGTTACAAGGCGGAGCATTAATGCCATAATGCTAGCCCACTACGAAACCTCCACTATGAGGATGATGCTTTGACTGCCTTGTTGATTGTTGGTCTTCGTATATCCGAGTGAGTCATACGGCCGAGTGGTTGACTGTCATCCGAGTGGACAGTACGTCGATATGTCCGAGTGGGTTGATGGTCATCCGAGTGGATGGTATGTTGATTGTCCGAGTGATGCTCTGGGCCCATCTGTCATATGGACCCCATGCTTTATGATATTTTGATCCTTCATAGGCCTACCTGCTATGTGTGTCCCCAACAACGGGGGCACCCCTGGGTCACTGACCAGTGGGCCCAGGGGCCCCAGTTGACCCCGTTGACTGGTTAACTGTGCTGACGTGGCAGCACAGTGCCACTGACCACTGGGCCCCACCGCTTAATTAATCAGTTTTATAATTAAACTTAATCTGATAATTAGTTCTGTCACTGACATGTGGGGCCCTCTCGCTAATTAACTCTGTTTGGTTTAAATTAACCCCTAATTTGCCCACAGTCACTGACCAGTGGGACCCAGCTGTCAGGTTTGACCTGAACAGCTGGGGTTGACTCACTGACTTCATGATGCCGTAGTATTTCTTTTTCTGGTTATTTTCGAATTAGAATTAAATTCCAGAAATTTCAGAAAATAGTTTAAAATTTTGAAAATTCGTAGAAATTCAACCGTAGCTCGGATCGAAAAGTTTTTAACATGAAAGTTGATCAGAAAAACGAGACGAATCCGAATACGTGGTCAAAATGCTTGACCATCACTCCTATCTATCTGAACATGGAACTTCCCCTCCGGTTCAGTATACCGATATCCGCCTAAACGCCGGGAAAATATCCCAGATATTTTCCCGTTTCGTCTGCGACATGTAGCATTGCACTAGGTCACCACCGACACTGCATATTGCCATGCCATGCATTGTGTTGCATATGTTTGCCTTTATTTATTGTTTCTCCCCCCTCTTCTTATCCGATAGCCCCCGAGACCGACGCAGCTCCGGAGACCGACTACATCCCCGACGACCCCTCCTTTGCCGCAGAGCTTCCAGGCAAGCAACCCCCCCCCCCTTGACGCATGCCTATATCACCTATTCTTTCCCCCTCCTGCTTGCATTAGAATTTGCTACTGCTGTTGATTAATCCTATTCTGATGCATAACCTGTTTTTGTAACCTGCTATTGATACTTAACCTGCTTTCCTAAATGTTTAGTATAGGTTGGTAGTGAACCACATGTGGCCGCTCTTCCTTGTCTTAGTTGCCTCGCTTAGTCACCAGTGCCCCGATCGAGGTGATCGACGGGCTGAGACCAGCACATCACCGCACAACCCCCTAAGTTGCTCGACTCTGCAGAGCTACCATCGAGTGCCGAGGGTGATACCTCTTATCTCACTCCCGATGATGTCTCTGTAGTACAGCTAGTCAGATGTGGGTTACCGAGGGTGATTCCTCTTCCCCATCTCTGATGAAGCATCTGTCGTGCAACCCCGCAAGCGTGAATACCATCGAGGGTGATTCCTCTGGGTTCACCTTGACGGGTACATCGAGAGGGAATCCAACGAGGGTGATTCCTCGGATTCCTTCTTGGTGTTATGGACACACGGTTACTTTGAATTTACTACAGATACATGATAAAGTCGGGTCGACCCTGAGGGATACCCGCGAGTGTTATGGAGTCGGGTTGACCGAGAGGGTACCCGCGAGATAATTACGAGGCATGGTCGGGCATTCCTAGCCCTTGCCGTAAGTCCTCGAGACGGGGCGACGGGGTCACATGATCGTGAGTCTCTGCTTGTCACCGCGAGCTCCCAACACACTTAAGGGTTAGGATATGTAATCTGAGTAGGCCTCTGGCCTTTTCGCACTAACCACCACGCGGGAATAAGTATGGGCACTCGGCGTCGTATGTATCAGCCGAAGCTCTTCAGACGTCAGCAGTTGAGCGACGCGCGCCGGGTTGGACTGGGAAAGCCTGCGCTTGTATTAATGGGGCTAGGTCTGCTCACCGGCCGCGTTCGCAACGCGCAGGAGTGCAAAGGGCGATGGGCCCAAGACCCCTGAGTGCTTAGGATGTAGACCGGCGTGCTGGCCTCTCTGTTGAGCCTAGGTAGGGCTACGACGTGTCGATCAGCCAAGGCCGGGCATGGACCGAGCAAGTGTGTCCGGCCGGAGTTAATCGAGCGTGTTGGGTAAGTTGATGCACCCCTGCAGGGAAGTATATCTATTCGAATAGCCGTGTCCACGGTAACAGGACGCTCGGAAAGTATCCCGATCTTCTACAACTAGAAATGGGTTAATATGATAGCTCCGGGATCGCTTTCTCGCAAGGAGTCGAGGAAGGATCTCTGGGCGTGCTACTGTTATACTAATTGTTACTACTATATTTATGTACTAATCTGCACTCTTCTACTGCTGCAAGACGATGAAGATGCTAGTCTTCGATAGGCTAGGCCTTTTCCCCTATTCTGGCATTCTGCAGTCAAGTCCACATATACAGCCTTTTTTTGATAATGTTGCATATCTAGACTAGTTCTGATGTAAGTCTTGCTGAGTACTTTGGATG
The DNA here is from genome assembly GCA_039707655.1 of Elymus sibiricus. Taxonomy (NCBI): domain Eukaryota; kingdom Viridiplantae; phylum Streptophyta; class Magnoliopsida; order Poales; family Poaceae; genus Elymus; species Elymus sibiricus. Next base: position 246,779,523 of record CM077664.1, on the reverse strand, counting down.
AGTACTCACGGTTGCTTTGTTTTCCCTTTTCCCACATACCCGATTGATATGACCAGATGACGGAGCCCAGGAGCCAGCTGCGCCAGCCGACGACTACTACTACTACCCCTCTGGTGGGGAGTACTACTACGTGGAGACCGCCGACGACCAGGAGTAGATAGGAGGCACCCAGGCAAGAGGCCTGCGCCTTTCGATCCAGTGTTGTCTTTTTGCCCCGCCTTTTAAGGCCTATCTGTTTTACTTTTATATCTGTACTCAGATATCTGATGCTTCCACTGACTCTTGTATGCGCAAGCTTATGTATTCGAGCCCTCGAGGCCCCTGGCTTGTAATCTAAAGCTTGTATGACTTTTATTTGTGTTTAGAGTTGTGTTGTGATATCATCAAGTGAGTCCTTAGGCTTGATCGTGTGCATTTGTGTGTATGATTAGTGCACGATTAAGTCGGGGGCGTCACAGGAGTACTATGTAAGCTACAATCACTGATGACTAGATTAAGCAGGGATCAGCGTCATGATATATGCAGGGCCGGCCCTAGGCCATGACAAAAGGTGATGCGGCTTAGGGCCCATCTTAAATAAGGGCCCAATATATTTGCATACTTAAATAAAATACAAAAAAATGATTTGCAGAACAAAAAATCAACATGGACAGGGGGCACATGCCCCCCGAACATTATTGTCTTAAGCCTAATATGCATGTTCATAGCTGATTAATTGTTGCGAAAGTGGTGTATTCTAACTAGCTGGCCCTCACTAGGATTTACTACACTCGGCCCTCCTCATTCTATTTTCCTGGCTCCGCCACTGAGCTCTGTGATTGCCTTTTCATCTACGCATCGGAAGTGCACGGAGAGGCAGAACTTGTTGCTCTCCACCCTGGCCCCGGGCGTGCTCTTGGTCTTCTCCACCAGAGCCTCGTAGACCTGGCACCCAAACAAAAAAGGAAACGAAAAAACTAGGCCATGGCAAAAGGTGCTGCAGCTTAGGACCCATCTTAAATAAGGGCCCAATATATTTGCATACTTAAATAAAATGTAAAAAATGATTTGCAGCACAAAAAATCAACATGACATGGGGAACATGCCCCCTGAACATTATTGTGTTAAGCCTAATATGCATGTTCATAGCTGATTAATTGTTGCGAAAGTGGTGTATTCTAACTAGCTGGCCCTCACTAGGATTTACTACACTCGGCCCTCCTCATTCTATTTTCCTGGCTCCGCCACTGAGCTCTCTATTGCCTTTTCATCTACGCATCGGAAGTGCACGGAGAGGCAGAACTTGTTGTTCTCCACCCTGGCCCCGGGCGTGCTCTTGGTCTTCTCCACCAGAGCCTCATAGACCCGGCACCAAACCAAAAAGAAAACGAAAAAAACCAAGAGATCAGTACATGCGCCGTTGGTAAGTTCCTCATGGCTCAACTAACAAAAATCCTGAGCTTGGGTGACCGTATCTTTGATTAAGGAGCAGGACATGGACCACGGAGTTGTTGATCACTCGTGTTAGGGCGTTGGCGATTTTCATTTGTCGCACGGATCATGCTTCGGCCTCCTAGGCTTGGTGGTTGTTTTGGTTCTGCTTGCTCGTAGGTAGGGGCATGCGTGCCTCTTCGTTTGTTGCTACTGCGTCAGTGTGTTTAAACTCTGTTATGATGTTAGTTTGGCCGAGTGGCCGGGATTTGACCTTGTGTTGTTGGTTTGAACTCCGGTTGATGCCGTTGGGCTTTATATCTATGAAGTCGGGCATAAGCCTTTCGTAAAAAAAAAAAGACATATGTTTGATTGTGCACCTGTCAAACAATATAAGGCCGCTTTGATCAATGCTACTTTTGTTGCCGTTCGTCGATCTCTTGATTATCACTTAAAGTAGGAGGACAATGTCCTACTGATCATTTGTGATACCGTAGCATAGCACGAGCATCTTACCAGTATCATAAAGAAAATATTACGATCGAGGTGCCACCCAGTTGGATCATTCTGGACAAAACTGATCCGACTTGTAGGAATGATCAAGCACAACCAGGCCATCAACATTTTTTTTGAACAAAAGGCCATCAACATTAGGAGGGTGAAAACAACACGCGCAAACACATCATTCATCAAGACGAGGGAATCACGTGTTGCGGTTACATATAAGATCCAGCCTCGCTCACTGATGGTGATAAAATCAACACTTTAGTATGTCATCTGGAGAAGAAACGAGATCACAACCCGCTGCAACGTGCCCGTCGCCGTTTCTGTCAAACCTAGAACAGCACCAGCCATGCGCCAGCCCAGATCACCAGCACGGAGGAGCAGGCGCCCTTGAGACTGAGAGTGGGCCCGTCCGCGCTGCTGGTTGGCTGACTTTGGTTGCTGACCGCCACGTGCGAGCCTGCAAGTGCACGTCCACGCAAAAATGTTACTACGCTGAAAATTTCTTCGCATGTCGCAATGTTCCAATGGTCTCTCGATCTCGAAGGAAATATTGAAATTTTGCTCCAGCCTCCAGGGATTAGGTGTTAGTCTTACCTGCATTGGGTGAAACGCTTGTGATGTTGCCGCTGCCAATAGAACCAGTGGCAGCGCCGCCGTTGGTAGTGTCATTGCCGCCTCCAGCCCCACCGCTAGCTCCGCCGGCACCTCCGCCCGCGGCCCCGCCGATGCTGTTAGTAGTACCACTGGCACCGGCCGCACCACCGCCTCCGCCGGCGGCCCCGCCGATACTGTTAGGAATGCCACCGGGCCCGCCGATGCCGTTAGGAATACCACCGGGAGCCCCGCCTCCCATTCCACCAACAGCACCGCCGGCACCAGCACCACCGCCAGCGTTACCAGCCGGCCCGCCTCCCATTCCACCGCCGGCAGCACCGCCTCCTCCGGGAGCACCGCCGGCTCCTCCTGGGCCGTTGACGTTGCCGCAGGACATCTGGAAGACGGCCTGGACGCCCTGCATGAGGCCGGGGTTGTAGCTCACGAAGTTGCCGAAGATGGCGTTGACGCAGCTCATCATCATGATCACGTGTCCGAAGCACGGCGGGCTGCACATGATCGCCGTCGCCGCGCCGCCCGGAGCAGGCGGTGGCACGCTCGCGCCGGTGCCGCTGGAGTTGATGCCCATCGCCTGCAGACACCCGGTGAGAACCTGCCATGCACGCAACATTTGTTATCCATTAGCTGGCTGCTGATGCCCCTGACTACGAGTAAGTGCAGACGAGAGGTTATTATTACTGGTCTGTTGTCAAAGCAGAGAGCAGCTTGGGCCACAATCTGGACTGAGTCCTGCGTCCCTGGTACTACTGCACCGATGCCCGACCCCCCTCCGCCTCCTGCTCCTGCTCCAGCACCGCCGCCACCTCCTCCCTGCCCTGCATTGTTGAAACGAGAGGAAAAACTGATTAGTAACGTGGTTCTGTAAACCATGGTGCGGGTCATGAACAGACAAAGTGAAGCATCCAAGAGTAGAGCTGAACTTTACTTACCTCTGCAGCAGGAGAAGGCAACAGAGAGCAGCGCAGCTGCGAAGCACAAGTGTGCCAGCTTGAAGGAAGCCATGGCAGCAGAAGATCTTCTCAACTCTCGCAGCCTGTTGCTTCTAGCCTGCACTTCCTATCTGTGCAGATTATTAGTTCAAGCTTATGATATGCAACAGTGGCTTAAACAACTGTGGCCTGGGAGATGTTACTTGCTCCATTCCCGGGAAACATGGTGGTGCTATATATGCCCCTGTGAGCCGTGGCTGCATGACTATCAGCGCTATATAAAAATGAATCATGGTCTGTGACAGTCAGGTGCCAGTGTTTGGTATACAAGAACCAACTTCACTTGTTCCCTGGACTTGTGCTGCCTGAGGACGTGTGCATAAATCACACCTAAACTTCTCTCGCTCAAGAAAAAAAAAGAGAAAAAAAAGATCACACCTAAACTGGCATTGGATTGTAGTTCCGACCTAGTTCTGTTGACTATGCCAGACCTAGTTCTGTACTTTGATGCTTCAGTTCGCTTCCGATGAACGAGGGATGATGGCATGCAAGCGTGTTCTTACCAAGATTCACAAGTTTTCACTGGTTCTGTTCGTGGTGTAGGTAATGCAGATACGCACACATGGCATGGCACCTACAACTACATTGATCTAAAAAATGGATGGGAGTAATCTTTGTGCATTGTTGACATAGGTGTCAGGTACGCGCAGAGAATGACACGTGTTAAAATGCTTGATGTGCCAGCTAGACAGCAATGGCAATGGTTGGTTTCAAATGATTATGCGGAAATCCCACTCCACTCGCAGTCGAGTCTATTGCATGCAGAACACCAGGGGTGGCTATGCTGCATGCGTAGCTAGAGTGCTAGACCGCATGTCGTTGAGCTCACTCTTGACCGGCTTGCAAACCGTGCGTGATCGAGGGAGGGAGGGAGGGGTACATGTCAAGTAGCCGACCTGCTTTAGTTTCTCGAAATTGCGTGCGTGCTTGCGTGCGATGAGCGCACATACCGATCACCTAACAGTTAACCATTTGCAGATCCATCACATTTTTCTTAGTTTTTCTGAAACCTATATATGGTTAATGAGCCCTGGGTCGTACCTTCTTCTCCGGCCCCTGGTGATCCCGAACCTAAGCCGTGCTGGCTACCAGTCCGTACGAACGGCAGTTAACCCTAACCAGTACGCTTGCTAGTAGTAGTAGTTTTTTTCTCCTAAACACGCCAAGTTGAGCTTACCTAAACTTATGACCAAGACGATCCAAGCTAAAGCTAGGGTGAGTGTGGTGTGGTCTTGTGGAACACGCATGGCATGGCACTTTTAGGTGCGAAATTGAACCTGGGGCCTTGGCTGGTTTCCCACCTACTAGTACATGTTGAGCTCCACATGTGCGTACCTGTTCTGTTCGTGGAGAAAAACCTCGATCGCGAGGTACTCGATCGGTTCCGTGTGGTGTTGTACTATGGTGTGGCGTGCGTGGCGGAGATGCTGCTCGGCAACAGTGCCGGTGATGGCTCTCGGTCAGGTCAGACGGCCGGACCAATACAGCCAGGCGTCCCCCCTCGCGTCGCTCCCGCGAGCGACCGAGGGGGCAAACCCTAGCCACCGCCAGAGCTAGGCCTCCTCTAGCTCCCTCCCTCGCCGCCGATCTGTCGGCGTAGGCGGCGGCGGGGATCTCTCCTCTCCTCGCCCGATGCCGCACGGCGCGGGACGACGGCTTCAGCGATGGCCTCATACTGATCCAAGGCACGGCGGCGCAGCGGCTCCCGGCGGCGGCGCGGGTGGAGTTCGACTAGGCGTGGCCAGAGGATGGAGGTGGGGCTGGGCATGGCCGGTGGCGGTGGCGGCGGCGGCGTCCGGCCCAGATCCGGTCTTGGCGGTGGCGATGGCGATGGCTGGCCCGGATCCGGCCATGGTGGTGGCGGCGTCCCCTCCGCCGGGGATGACGGGCCAGGTGGTGGGTCCTTGTGGCGGCGCCGGTGGCGGCGGATCTTGGGATCCCGTTTTCGAGCTCGTCGCAGGACGCGCGTGGTGGCCGGTGCTTCCTCCGGCGTCGACGGCGCTTGATGCGGGATCGCGGCGGCGGTTGCCGTTGTATGAGCGACGACAGTGGCTGGTGCGACGATGGGTGCTCCCTGTAGCACCCGGAATCGGGGCGGCGGCCCCTCTTCATCAACGGCGGCGGACTCCGGGGTCGTGTGGGCGACTCGGAGTCTGGATCTCGAGGTGGTAACGGCCTTCCGAGGCTGGTGGCGGTATGGGACGTCCCCTCCATCAACAGATCGGGTTCGATGCGGCTCGGCAGGTGACACTTGTGACTCTTTCGGAGTTGTCAGGCAGTGCCTGTCGCCGACAGGTGAAGCCACCGGTGGATGTGCTACCGGCAGATGTTACGCACGGCGTCTTATGTGGAGACGTCAAGTCATGCCTGCTATCGGCAAGTGATGCACGGTGGCTCTGGTGGAGGGCTCATGTTTAGCCTTTTGCTGTTGGATTGAAGGTGGTGCGGCAGTAGCGGGAGGCAGGCGGTATGGGACGTCTTTGTCTTCCGTTGTCTTCTCCAGAGGTATCCGGCTATCGAGGCATCGGTAGACGGATAAGGGGGATGGTACAGGAAGCTTCAACGACGATTGTATGCACTCCGATGAAAACACAAGATCTCAGATCGGGCTATGTCGTCACGCGCCTGCGTCGCGTTCTTGTTGAAGGTGGTGTATTGAAGCTTGGCTTTGGGGATGAGAATCCGGAGTTCAACCTTGTGGTGGACTCGCCATCATCGACGCACGTGCGGCGATTCCTTCTTGAAAGCGTAGCCTAGGAGTTGTGTATTTTTCGTATCTGTTGTGTCTTGTAACATAGGGTTAGTGGCTATCCGGGGAAGTTACTGTCGCGAGGTATTCGGCCTCAGGGTTTGTTTTCCGTTTTATTTCTGAGTCGAGTTTGTTCGGCTGCTGGATTTTCATTTTTAATAATATATGGTTGCATGCATCGTTCTGATGCAGAGGCCGGGGATTATCATCCTTTAAAAAAAAAAACAGTGCCCGTGATGCAGGACGGCAGCGTGGATGACCGGGCCATGGATCTGCATGCATGCCTCGTGAAATCTGAAATGAGTTTCATGGCATTGCCAATTCGTGTCAATGCGAGGCGTTTAAGCGGAGCTAGCGTCGCCGCGACGGAGCTATTGGCGGGAAATAACGACCATAGTGGCACCATCTTGTTTTTTTGGGCGAGGGAGGGGGTTTTGTGGTACCGTTTCAAATGTGCACGGTCATTAGTTTGCGTGGCTGTGTTCATGTCTGTATCATGAGTGTTTTTTTTTTTCTGCGAGGGCTGTATCATGAGTGTTTGCATCGTCTCTCCGATGGATCAACGATCGGTGGATGCAACACAGGTGGGTTTCGACTTTGGGTGCTTTTTCTAGCACTCCGTCTTCAGTTTCGTGGTGAAAACTCTAGGCCTGATTTAATTAGAGGTGGTGATAGACGTCGATGCGCCGCGGACGCCGTGGGAGCGCACGATGTGACTGCTGCCAGCCGTCAGATCTGTTTCGTCCTCCTCCCGCTTCGTCCTCCTCCTGACTCCTTTTTCCCCAAAAATTGCAGCATCCCCGCAGCGAGCACCACCCTCCTCCCTGCGCGAGAAACAACCGAGCTCGGAGCCTCAGCACATCGCCGGGATTCGCTGCCGCACTGTGCTCGCAGAACCTCCTCCCCGCGCTCTCGCTCCATGGAAACTTGTCGCACGGGGCTCCCAGCCGTCGGTCAGATGCAGCTCCGCCATCGCCCCCGCTGTAGCTCAGCTCCCTCGACGACGTTGGTGGGTTGCAGCTTCAAACTCTGCGGTTGCAGCAAAAAACAGAGAGCCGCCATGGCCATCGTCGAGGAAGAAAGCCGGTTCCAGTCACGGTGTCCACTGCTGCTCTCCCCCGGTTGAAGCTTTTCAATGTAGGGTTGAAACTTCCATGTAAACGGATGCAGCTTTTTTCATTTGGGCAAAACGCCGGGTGTGGCAAAAAATATGTGGTTGTAGCAAAAATGACCGCCGGTGTTAGCTTTTTCCGCTGCCTGTTGCAACAAAAATCGCAGCGCCGCCATCGCCACCATCGCCACCACAAACTTCGTCGTGGCCGTTGCAGCAAATCACGTTGCCGATGGTAGCTTTTTCGTTGCCAGTTGTAGCAAAAATGACCGCCGTTGTTAGCTTTTCCTGTTGCCGCTTGCAGCAAAAAACGCAGCACCGCCGTCGCCACCACAAAACTTCGTCGTCGCCGGAGGTAGGTTTTTTCGTTGCCGGTTGTAGCAAAAATCGCGCACTGGCGTCGCCGCCACAACCTCATCGTCGCTGGTTGCAGCATATTCGATCGCCGGTTGTAGCACGGTTGGTCGCCGGTTGTAGCACGCGCCGGGCAACTGGGGATCTAGTAGTGCGCCATGAGGACAAGGGGTAGGTAGCGCACGACCATGTCGCGTGGAGGAGGATGTGCGGATGCCTCGTCGCAACGGCGGCGCACGAGCAATGAGAGAGAGAGAGAGAGAGATAGTTCGTGCGGCCAGTCCTCCTCTCATATTTTGCTGCGGGGAAGAAGAAAGGGGATGAGCAGCGGAGGAGATGGATTGAAAAAAAAAGGATAAGAGCGAGCTGCGTCGGGGAGAAGAAGAGACAAAGCAGGAAGACTAGTCTCGGCGGGTCTACCGTGCCACGTGGTTGTCTGCGAGTGGGTCGCGCGTGCGTGGCCGAAGCTTCGGCCGGCCTGTCGTCGTCGTGAAACGTTTTCCTTTAATTAGTTGTACTTTTGTCATGATGGAAAATGCAATTCTTGGAGTTTTGCTCGGGCTTGATCTTCAAGGTGAAAACCCATCATCTGTTTTATACTAGCACAATGCTCGTGCGTTGCTACGAAACTATAAAACGTAAGGAGTTATGTCACTGATTAAGAGCATAATTTTGAGTTGGAGTCACATTTTTGCATTTGTTATTTGTGCATTCTGCAAGTGTTGGTCTCACATGAAAATAGTAGTGTACTTGTTTATTTGTTTTAGGTCCAACATATAAGTAAAAATGCATTTCTTTATTTACGTACCTTGCAAGGTTGTTAGTCTCGCATGTAGGTAAAGGTGTATTTTTTTATTGACAAAGGTTGTTGGTTCCACACGTGAATTCACCATGAACTCCAACCTTTATAAGTAGGAAAGATTGGTCAGATTTAACAACAACGACGATGTCGTGTCATTTCCTTCGTGGAGGTTTTGCTTGGAGAATCATTCTGATGGTCCTACTCTTGTTAAGGGCGATTGTGATTGTTCGACATCGATCGTCCTTGCTCATTATTTTCTTCCATCTTTTAATAATTTAGCATCTTTGATGTCTTGAATTGCTCTTGATTTCATGTTATCGTGGAAGCGGGTGTAATCAATATCATATTTATATTAATATATTCTTTCTTTGAGAAAAAAGAGAGAGATAGATGCCTAATTTACTCACTCTATCGGTGTCCCTGCAAAAAAAAAGCCCCATCCTCTATTCTTAAATAGTTGCAACCCAGTACCTATTTTTCCTCTTCATGCAACTATGCCACATCATCAAGTCATGCATGTGATCATAAGTTATAATTTGTGCACTAATCTATTCATGCAACTCTGCCACCTCAGCAACCATGCATGTTAATTTGTTTCACTTATTTTTGTGCAGGAATAGACGATCATGTTACACATTTTTGGCTACCCATGTATGTTGTATGTTTGTAGCAATATATGTACGTCATGTTAGACATTTATTGTTAAAAATGGCACCCCTCTTTTTATACAACATTTTGTCACATGCTTCAGATACTTTATTATTTTCAAAATATATCCCGAGAGCATTTTAAAATTTGTTTTTGTAACAGTTTTAGTTTTCTAGCATCTATTTATGCATATGTTTTACCAAGATTCCCGCAGCAACGCGCGGGGCATCATCTAATTTAATCAGAGCTCCACCCATTTTTTTAGGAGGTAAGGCCACTTTATATTGATCAAATTCCACAGAAGGTGGGATACAAATTGGATCATGTGGCTGGCCAAGCCAAACATGACACCCCTGAGCTAGATTAGTAGCATACTTAGCTAACCTATGAGCTTCAAAATTTACAGCACGACTTTAAAAAATAAAAGTGCAAGTAAACTGAACCGATCTGGACTTAATTTCATTGATGATTGCTCCATAAACACCATTGTTGCCCTTCGAGATGTCTTCCACTACCTGCTTGCAGTCCGAGGATATAATGAAGTTTTGGAGTTGGAGATCTTCCGCCAAAGAAATAGCTTCATGGCAAGCTATGGCCTCCAACGTCGCTGGATCACAGACCCCTCCCACAACTAGCGCCGAGCTTCCCAGAAAATTACCGTGACTGTCTCTGCATATTGCTGCCGCCGATCCTCCTCTTTGGGCGCGTACACCAGCGTCCACATGGATCTTTGGAAAATTCTCCGGAGGAGCCCTTGGGCGAGGGATGATTCCTGCATGCACATTAGCTGCCCCCTGGGGCGACGGCTTCTGTACCTGGATAACAGCTAAATCGGCAATGAAGCGGGTTATGAATGAATGTATCGCATGTGGAGATTGGAATATAGCTTCATGAATAACTTTCCTCCTAGAAGACCAAATCGCCCAGAGAGTAACAACAGTGAGAACGAACTGCTCATGCGATAGCGACTCTAGCAGTGAAAAGAGCCAATTCTTTGCGCTTGGTTCAGTGGCCATCACCAGTCTGCTTCCGAGATCCTCGTGGATGAGAGCCCAAGTACATCTAGAGACTGTGCACTCGAGGAGGGAGTGCCGCCATGAATCCGGCACACCACATATTCCGCATGAACTCGTGGTAGACATATGTCGATGAGCTCGGACATCCTCCGCAGGGAGTGAATGTTTCGATAGTCTCCACAGGAACATACGTACTTTAGCCGGTACCTCTGTTCTCCATAGTGTTTTCCACGAACCCTCCTCCATGTGTGTACTTGAGGACCCGTCCGTGCCTTCCAACCAAGCCTCTCTACGTTGCCTCGTAGTCACTAGCATCCGGTACGCAGATTTAACTGAAAACTGGCCACTTTTCTCGTGCGCCCAGCCCCAAAAATCTTGCATATTCATCGTGCAGAGAGGAATGCTCATGATAACCTTCACATCAAAGTGCATAAAAGTGGCATCCAACTTCTCCTTATTCCATGTGGCCGAGGTCGAGTCAATCAGCTCAGAAACGACTTCAGGTGGGTTGGCGGCCATACATCCATAAGGCCTCATCATCTCCTCGCGAGGGAGCCAGTTGTCCTCCCAAATGTTTGTACTGTGACCATTGCCAATATGTCTAATTAGGCCTTGTTTCAAAGTGTCACACCCTTCTATGATGGCCCTCCAGATCTGACTAGGATGGTTCCCCAAAGTGGCATGTAGGATGGTCGTGTTGGGGTAGTAAATGCTTTTAAGTATACGAGCACTCAACGACTCGGGATCTTGCAACAGGCGCCAAGCCTGCCGTGCCAGCATTGCCAAGTTGAAAAGCTCAAAATCTTTGAACCCCAACCCTCCCATTCCTTTTGGATGCGTCATAGCCTTCCATGAGACCCAATGAGGTTTGCGTTGTCCATTTTTACTCCCCCACCAAATTTTCCTGATCAACATATTCAAGTGCTCACACAGGCCCCTTGGTAACTTAAAGCATGACATGGAGTATACTGGGACTGCTTGTGCTACCGATTTCACCAAAACTTCCTTTCCTGCAGTAGACATAGTCCTCTCTATCCAGCCCTGAATCTTGCTCCACAAACGATCTTTAAGGTATTTATTAAATGCACCATTTTTTGAGCTCCCTATATCTGATGGCATACCCAAGTACTTCTCGTTGAGGGTCTCGTTAGGAACATTCAACAAACCTTTGATCTCATTGTGAACACTGTCCGGAACTCCTTTGCTGAAGAAAATAGATGACTTCACATAATTAATCCTTTGACCCGTGGCCTGACAATAAGATTCCACAGGCTGCACAGGCCACCCTAAGAAGTTAGCCCACATTTAGCAGTGGTTACGGCTGGAGAGCCCATGCAATGAAGTTGGGCCACATTGACCGGTAGCATGGGCCTTTATTGGAATCTTCAATCCCTTGCACGATGTAGCCCATCCCATAGCCACAACGGTCCGTGGGTCTGGAATGGACGGGGTTCCAGCCCATCCATAAGCGGGCTAGGGCAAACCAGCCCCTCGTCTATATAAAACCAGGTATCGAGGTCACGCCATCTCACGAAACCCTAGCCCTTCTTCCGCCGCCGCCGAACCCCAGCGCATCGGTGAGAAGCTCTCATCCTCTCGTCCGTCTCCTTTCGTTCCCCTCTCATCCCCTCGCCGCCTTCTCATCTGAATCGCTCGCCGTTTGCCGTTCTCTTGTGGTTAGCAGGAGCAGCAGCAGAAGGGATCGGAGATGGCCAAGTCGAAGAACCACACGGCGCACAACCAGTCGTACAAGGCGCACAGGAACGGCATCAAGAAGCCCAAGCGCCAGCGCCAGGCCTCCACCAAGGGGGTACGTTCATCCTGCCTCGCCCTCGCTCCCCCTCCGAGATCCATAACTAATCCCTAATCCGTGGCTCCGTACTTTGTAGTTCAGATTCGCTGTTTGACATGGATAACTGTACTTCAATCTGGTTTAGTTAGTTTCTTTCCTGCAAAACTCTGTAATCATGCTAGAAATGTGAATCTGTTATGGACAAATTGAAGTACAACCCTGAAATCTGAGGTAGCATTGTTCGATTCTAGTGCATGGGATTGATAGGTTGTTCAAATCTGTTGTTCCCTTGGATAATTGTTGGGGTCAATAGTTAGCGCTATGTCAAAATGGGTCGTTTATTACTGGATGAAACTGTATTACGTGCAAGAATCGAGGCCCTTTGTTCTAGTTTTCTCCTGTAGTTAGTTATTATTCCGTAGATTTGATGTGAACTAGAACTGCAGTGCCCAATCACGCTGGCATCGAGGTTGTACTCTAGGATTTGGTCTTTGAATTGGTATGTTAAGTGATGTCGTTGGTGAGAAAAATACTCTGCTTGTGCTAGATCAAATCTTTACATCTCGTGTATGTATATTGCCCACATTTTGTTTCTTTTGGCCCTTCTATTTCCCAATCCTGTGTGGTAGGAATGTAATGCAAGGCTTGGGAGTTTAGCCTGTGAAATATTTGTGATTTCTGTTTGTCTACGCCTACTGATATGTGCCTCTTTATTGTTTCCTTGTAGATGGACCCGAAGTTCCTGAGGAACCTGAGGTACTCGAGGAAGCACAACGTCAAGGCTGGTGAGGGAGAGGTTGAGAAGTAAGATGGACGAGTTTCTGGTGGTCGATATGTCTCATGTATCGCTAGGATCTACTGCTTTGAACTTATAATCCAGTGTTCTGTATGACCAAAGGATATCTATGTCGTTACCTAAGTTTTGTCATGCTGCTGGATTGGAAATGATATTTGCAGCTTTATGAGAATTTCTTTATCTATAAAATGTGTCTTTGCATGTGTTGTTCTTCATTGAGCAGTCTATTTGGTGTGGTTTGTTCATCAGTGATCTATACTTGATTGGAATATGAATGATCTAGCATGTATTTGGTGGTACACTGGCATGTTCCTGTGAGCTCCCCTTTTGCTGACCGATGAGGTTCAAAACATGATAACAACAGTGACACAGATGATCAAATCCAGGGCAAGCAATTGGTTGATTAACATTTGACTAGATACTAGTAGTAGATCACATCATTGTAAGATTTTAGATCTGCATTTCAACCAAGTACATGGCTCCTCGTCAGGTTTCCAGTCCATGTTGTAGTTCTCAGACCTGGGGTGCTCAAATTTTAGTGTTGAGTTGCACCATTAGAAGGACACATGCGCGTGCAAACAGCAAACTGCACCACAATCATGCACGCTCGAGCACGGGTTGATCGCTTGCGCCGGTCTCAATATTTACCACAAGCGCACCGATCGCTTGTATCTTGGCAGTTGCAGGGGTTGCAGTTGCAGCTGGCACCGCAGCTGCAGCCATGGCGGGCCTCACCGGACTCGGTGGCCTCCTCGAACAACACTTGCAGCTGGCACCGCAGCTGCAGCCATGGCGGGCCTCAACGGACTCGGCGGCCTCCTCGAACCGCACCTTCTCAGGACCGACGACGGCGCCGCTCTTCTCTGCCAAGTCAGGGTACATCTTGCTGCAACAAAAAAAAATCAGCATGAGAAACTCTTCTTCACTATACTTAGGCCTGAATCTTGTACATATTCTCTATCTTCTACAGTATATAGCTATGGTACGCTCTACAGTATATAGCTATGGTACGCTTTTGGCGTACCCTCAAAAAAAAAAAACTTAGGCCTGAAACAGCTACTTGTAATTTGCAAGACAGAACAGAGGTATCCACGCATATTTGCACGAGGAACTCCAGTGTAAATTTCCGACAATTAAATAAAGCTTTGCGATTTCAAAAGTTTATCCTTGCAAGTATTCAAGTTCCCAAATGAACTTCCATTTTCAAAGAACAAAATATGCTTAATAAATCGCCAATAATGGTGAGTGTTCTTGACGTGGGTCCTTACGATTTCTGTACGTTTGGGGCGTTTACAGTCTCATTGGTGCTTTCTTCTAAAGCAACGATGTGCGGTATGCATCATCTTAACGCTCCCCTTCTTTATAAGAAATAACAAGTAATTAGATGCGTGTTCAACTCGCAAAAATAAAGACACGTGTTCAAAGAAACTAATGCAAGGTGCAAGCCAGACCCAAGATTCACAAAGTTAAACGTTGATGCATCTTTCTTTGCAGATGATGGCAGTGGTGCGACGGCTGCCATTCTCAGAGATGATAGGGGAAACTTCATCGCCGCGCAATGTAAGTTCATCTCAGTGGCAGCTGATGCAATTACCACGGAGGCGATGGCTATGAGAGATGGACTATCATTTGCCAATTCTCTGGGATTCAACCGAATTGAAGCGGAGTCAGATTCTCTCCAAGTAATCAACTTTTGTACTGGTCATACACGATGGTGGGATGAAGCCGCAGCATTATTTGCAGAGTGGGTGGATATAAGTGCTACAATTGGGAAGGTCATATTTAAGCATTGTTTTCGTTCTTGTAATCAAGCAGCTCATGTGCTAGCTAACTACAGTTATTGTAATAAGTCTACTTTAAGTTGGTTAGACGAGCCACCTGACTTTGTGGTCGGTAAGCTCGTAGACGATGTAAATGTCTTTTAATTTAATAAAGCTAGCCATGATGGCCTTTCCTAAAAAAAAAAGACCTAATAAGAAAACAACATTTAATTCATTTTATATCGGTTGACTTCAATAACAGCTAGCCTGCCAACCAGAAATGTGCCTTCTTTGTTTTTTTTTACCATAGCTTTCTTTCCCTTAAGGCCTTATTACCATCACCGCTTATTCTCAATGGAACTACACCCTATCTTCCTAAATGTACGGCGTTTTGGCAGTTCAATTTTAAACTTACATTTAGAAACAAAGATAGTAGTTTTTAGAAAAGGAAGCATTTTATTGCGTATGTCACCATAGAAGAAAATAACCCCCTGCTCGCGTCGCTCTCCAGGGGAGCGGCCCGAGCGTACCTTAGCGCCGTCGCCACCCCACCCGCTCCTCCCCGCCCCTCCCGCCGCCGTCGGGCGTCGCTGCCAGGCAAAGCCCGCGCAGCAGCCGGCGGCGGCGGGCCTCTCTCGCGCGGATGCGTTCCGGGACCGGTCCTGGACGGCGCCGCGCGCTCGGCGAGACTGGGCGCCGGGGCGGCGGCCCGGTGGTGGCGGCTGCGGTGGCCGCGTGGGCGGCTCGGCGGTCGGTGCTCTGCGCGCGCCTCGGCGCGCCTTCTCCCCCGCTCGGGATGGTGGTGGTCCAGCCAACGGGTCCCACGGCGGCGGCTGCTCCTCCGGCGGTGCGACGGCTGGGCGGCGCGGTGAGTTGGCGCGGCTACAGCGGTGGCCTCGCGACGTCCAGCGGTGGGTCGAGGCTAGGCGGCTGCAGCGGCTCCATCTCGCTCGTGCGGCTCCGGCTTTCGGCGATTCAGATCTGGTGCATCTCGGCTGTAGCCTCCCGGCGGCGGCTTTGGCTGTCCTCCGGCCCACCGAGGCAAGGCTTGGGGCGAGCTCGCAGTCTGGTCAGGCCCTCCTTGCCTCCAGCTCTGCGATGTGGGCTCCATGCTGTCGGGCCTGGCCGGCCTCCTGCTGACGGTGAAGACGATGACGTGGCGGCTCTTGGACTCCGGGGCGGCGGCCCCGGTTGTGGTGGTGGCGGCTTCGGCCAGGGGGTGGTGCGTGTCTGGTCGCGGTGGATCGTGGGATCCCGTGGCCAGAGTGAGGTCAGCCTCGGAGGGGTGGTGGTTAGTGGGCGGCGGTCGGTGGTGGCAGGTGGTCGTCACATCTCCGGGAGAAATCCTTGCTCCGGTCTTCACCGGAGCCGGCGACGGCGACTCCCGCGGGTGCCGCGATCTTTCTTGGAAGCGTCGTCGTGGAGGTGCTCCTCCTTCTCCACACGGCTTTGGCTCCGGAGGGAAACCTCTGATCCGCTGGATCGGGCGATGGAGGCGTCTACGCGTCTTTCTCCTCCTTGGGGGCATCGTCTCGGAGCCGGCTACGACTGAGAGGTTGGTGGATGATGGCATCTTCGCCGTCGATGGCGGCATCTTCACCGCGTGGTTTGCTGAGGTGGGGCGCTGGTTTCTGTTTGGCAACGATGATGGCGTCGAGAGGAGCTTGGGTCGCGGCGTGGTCTTCGGTAGTCGGTTCTTCCCGGCGTGTCCGAGGTGCTCTTCTGTGGTTGCTTGGTTGCTTTGAAGTCAGAGCTGCGTTGGAGCGAGTCCAGGTGGTGACGATGACAGGCATTCGGTGGTCGTTTGCGGAGGGCACGGTCGGCGCAAGTCCTGCATATTTCCCTTGTGTTGCTCGTCGTCAAAGTCGGAGCTGTCGGTTGCTTGCGCGTGTGGCCATCCGTTGGCATGTGCGGTCGTGGCTTCTGTTCCATGTCGGTGGCCAGGTTGGCCGGTGGTGCCCATGTCATGTGGGTTGTGTTGTATCGGTTTTAGCCCGGTTTTCCGTCAATTAACCGGGCAATTCTCTTCTTCTTAATCAATGAAAATGGCAAGTCTTTTGCCTCGTTTAAAAAATAATAATTTATTGCGTATCCCTTTACACAAACAGGGAAATAATAACTTATTCTGTCTCAAAGTAGCTTTCAAATGAATAGGCATTTTACGCAGTATCCCGCCTTACTCTTGCTTCTTGTCATTATTTAGTAACTCTCTCAGTTGAACAGACCGAACTGCATGTGTCTATCCTATCTACAATTCCTACCTCTCTACATGTTTCCTTCTTAACTAAGAATTGTTTTTTCCATCTATTAGTGTTAAGAAATTGTATTGACCAGGACCACGCATTAGATATACCTAGCTCCATGTTTAGTCATATGTTCGTTTTCCAGCAGAACCATCCATGAGAAATACACCGCTCCATGTTTAGAAATTGCATTGACCAGTACTTGTCTACTTGATATCTGATACTCCCTCCATTCCATTTTATAGTGCGCCCACGCTTCCCGAGATCCAACTTTGACCATAAATTTAACCAACGAGACCGATTGCGGCGGGAGTAAAAATTATATAATTGAAAACTTCTTTCGAATACGAATTCACTGGTATAATTTTTGTTCCCGTCGCAGTCGGTCTCGTTGGTTAAATTTGTGGTCAAAGTTGAGGCACGGAAAACGAGGGCGCACTATAAAATGGAATGGAGGGAGTATGTCCTTGGATCGTTGGTTTGTTAGGACTTGATTATGTGCCGCGAGAGTCTTAATGATTCAAAGAATTTTTATAGAAATTTTAGAGGATTGGAATTCTTAGTAACATTTCCAAGTATGTTGTTTGGTTTGTAGAAATATGTTCCTTTGCACTGTATTTTTATAGAAATATATCATCACTTCATCACATACAATGGGAGTAGAGGAGGGAGTACATCTTTGAAATATGTTCCTAGCGGGTTTGACCGAGGGATGCTTTAAGCACTGTGCAGCCCTGGCCCGGGCGATGAACGCTATAGACAAATGGACTACGAGAGTTACTATAGTCTAGCTATCAATTCACACTTTGCTCGAACCTGTTCGGTATATTCACTTCAGTTCAGATGGACCATTACAAAGACACACGCATATAGGCTCGCGCACACAAACACAAAGCAGTAGCAATAGTTCCACAAGTTACATGAGCACATGGTGTAGGAGATATGCCCTAAAGGCAGTAATAACAGTTATTTATTATCTTCGAGTTTGTAATGAATGTTTATGTTCCATGCTATAACTGCAATGATTCTCGAGTCTACAATATCCACGAGGCTCGGAGGGAAACTCATGTGCACGTGTGGTATAATAAACGGTAAAAAGTATTACTAGTCATGCCTCTAAGACTAGCTCAAGTATTGCATGATGATCTTGTTTTTCTGATCATGGGCATGGCTATGCCGGCAATTTTGAGGGCACAATGTTAGTAGAACACTTGTGTTGAATCGACCCGAATTGATGTTATGGTATGAGATGCATTCGTCACAAGTTAATGGTTAATAACATAGAGATAGTTAATGTTTGCATAATTCCTTAGACCATGAGAGTATCGAGTTTCTTCATACTTGCTTCATGAACTTTGAGGTTTGTTAAACGTCATCCGTAACTGGGTGGCTATTACGGCGGCTTATGGGTTCACGGAAAAGAATGACAAGTAACAAAAGAGCTCAAGATTGGAAATTGCTCCTCCGACGATGGAGAGATATTCTCGGGCCCTCTCGGTGTTACGGTATCCATCATCGTCTGCCCAGACACATTGTGATTTGATCACTGGGATGCCGGAACACGGAAACGAGAAAAGAGAATAAAACCGGTAACGAGGTAACTTGCATAGTGGACAAGTTGTTGATCCACGGGGATGCAGATAAATCTCACCTCGGGTATTTGTAACATATCGCGAAGCAACAGGAATAGCACACGGCAACTGGAGGTTCACTCGAATATTCATTCGTGTGGGTATAGGGGTCAATATGGGTGTCCACGGCTCCGATGTTGATCATTGATCGGAAAGTGTTCCGGGTCATGTCTATGCTTCACCAAACCTATAGGGTCACACACTTAAGGGTCATCTATCGGCTGAATACTAGACAGGGAGTCTGAGAGGAAATCACCGGAAAAGTTTCGGACGCAACGGAAACGTTCCGGAGAGGACACCGGAATAGTTCCGGTAAAACTGAAAAGTTGTTTCGGGGTATACCATTAAGTCAAATTGGTTTTGGCACACGCCTGGAAATTCTTGGAGGGTGCCAGAATTATTCTGGAAACTTCTGGGATTTTTCCGAGATAAAAACCGGAAATGTTCCGGAGCTGCCGGAACCGGTTTGGTTGCTTTTCGCAGATGAAATTCACTAATCCGGAATTGTTTCGGAATGAATCCAAAATCATTTTAGTGGGTACTGGAATTATTCTAAAACCCACAGAAATATTTTCGGATTTAACGGTCGCGGAAAATTGTCTCCGTGAATAGTGAAAATCATTTTTTGGTTAATTTTTTGAAAAGCCACCTTTTGGGATTTTCCCAAAAGGCTTCTAGAAAGACTTAGGCACTAAGGAACCCCCCTTGGGGGGGGGGCATGATGGTGGCCGGCCAAGGTGGAGCTCCTCCATGGAGTTCCACATGCCATCCCTTTTTGCCTTTTATTTTTATGTGTGACATAAAGTGGGGGTACTTTGGTACTTTTTGTATGACAACTTTACCCCTTGGCTTTCCTATAAATAGAGGTGGAGGGGTGCTCTCCACACTCATCCCTTGCTCTCATACACATGCCATAGACTTGTCTGGCTTCTCTCTCCCTCCCAGCGAAATAGTTTCGTAGAGCCGAAAGGCTGTCTGGGTTCCGGCAGGAACTAGTTCTGGACGGCGAAGCCCTGCCGGATAGCTGACACCGTATGTGTGCAACCACGTAGAGAGGTCGTAGTTTCGATCTTTTGCCCGAGGGGCTGTTCGAGTGTCCTCCCGAAGGGCTGTCCGAGTTACCGTTCGAGTTTCGAGGGTCCTCTTGAAGGGCTGTCCGTGACATCGTCCGAGGGACTGTCCGACCGCCTCCCAAAGGGCTGTCCGACGAGGGAGTACATCCTCGCGGTTGGGAGGTTGTAAATCCTAGCTGCGGGGATCTGCACCGACGATCTACACCGACTCTTCTTCTGCTGCGCTACGAGTCGGTACGGATCAGATCAAACCCTGTATGACATCTCCATAGTGGTCCTGGGCGTGCTCGCTGTACCAATTTTTTTTGTTTTCTGTCGCGTTCCCCTACAGTGGCATCAAGAGCCGTGTTATGCGTAGATGCAGGTTACGATCTAGAATACATAGAGATGTATGGGTATTGCATAATATAATTTTGTAGTAGATAGAGATCTACTGCTGAAAATTATTTATGCGGGTAGCAGATGAAATCTGTTACCCGATGTTCTTGTTGCTTCCCTAGAATTTGCGTATTTCTGATCTCGAGACAGCATGGTGGAATTTGACAAAGTTCTGGCAATCCGCGATCTTGATTGATCAACGAAGAGCTATCAGTTCTTTGGGTTCCACCATAGTCAAAAGAAAGATGAAATTTCGCAGACGAAAGGGCAATGCAGATATGATCTGCACGGGGGTCATGCGTATGATGAAGTTTAGTATGGGGCTCGAGATTTTATTATCTCGTGTTTCATACACCCTGGAAAGTTAATCTAGCGACTTGAATAATCATACTTGATGATAAACGTTGGTAGCTGCGGTTTAAGTCAAAACCTTAGAAGCCACGTAAAATAAATTTTTGCATAAACCGATTAGAGGCGTCTAACTTGGTTTTGCAGGATGTGCATGTGATGTGGTATAGCAATGCTCATATTAATTCGATTATGTATGAGATGACTATATGATGTAAATTTACTAACATGACCTGCGTGTCATGATTCGGCATGATGGCTGGAGCCATATGATTGTCACTTTAATGACCTGCGTGTCAACCTTAAGTAATGCACTTATTTTATTAGCTATAGAGATAGCAATATTATCTGGTGTATCGACAAGGTGGTGGCAATCTTCGCGAAGGTGAACACTGACGCAAATGCCGAAGACGAGGAAATTAAAGACTTCTCCGTCAGAAAGGGCTATATCATATCATGCTATTATGAATTATCTGAGATGTTTATCCCTTATGATGCACCCTTTTAATTGCGCGGTAGTCGCTTTTTATTAGGGTGATCTCTCACTAAAAATATCAAGTAGTTAGTGTTCTCCCAAGTGTAGCACCGTCACAGCATCTTTCCTTTCGGGGTGCGCCATGATCTACATGGGTACGAACGATTGTACGGGTGTAAGGCGGGTGAGGTCAGACCTCACAGCAAGATCACTTGGTTGTCTTGACGTTCATGGCAGGATCGTCCTGAGCTCGGAACACACGCATCGAAAGATGAACAAGAGTCACATGGAGATGTGATCGGCAAGTTTGCCTACCAATTATAGTTCGCGCCATCAGTGTTCATCTCGAACAATGATGTTGAATTGCAATTTGGATCTTGAATCACTCACAATCAATTTTGAGAGATATTGATTTGAGTGGGAGCGCACTTTAGAATAAAATTGTTCATTCACTAGTGCAAATTCGTTATGAAGAAAGTCTAAGTGAAACTTGTGTTTACCGTTGTAGATCAAATGGCTCGCAACACCGCGTTTAACTTAGGCCCGATGTTAGAGAAAGAGAAGTTAGCTGCGACTGAAAACAACTATGCGGACTGGGTCCGTAACCTGAGGATTGTCCTCACGAGCGCTAAGAAAATGTATGTGCTTGAAACTGCTCTTCCAGCTAAACCGGCGGCAACTGCCCCGGAAGATGAAAAAAATGTCTGGGCCACTAAGGATGATGATCACAACTTAGTGCAGTGCCTCATGCTAGCTTGCATGAGTCCAGAGCTTCAAAAACGTTTTGAATTCCATAAACCCTGTGATATGATCCGGGAATTGGATGCTCTGTACAAGGAAACCGCACGGTCTAAACGATTTGATACCATGAAGGCCGTGATGGATTGCAAGATGGCTGAGGGCAGTTCAATTGGCGAACACGTGGTCAAAATGATTGGCTATGCTGAAAGGCTTAAAACCCTAGAATTTCCAATTCCACCAGGCCATATGATGGACATGATGCTTTCTTCACTCCCCCCGTCTTACGACAGTTTTTTCATGAACTACAACATGAGTGGGATGGAGAAGACACCAAATGAGGTGCTCGCCATGCTGAAAACTGCGGAAGGAGGACTGCGGAAAAATTGCAAGCAAGTGTTGCTTGTGAATAAAACCGCCAGTTTCAAAAAGAAAGGCAAGCCAAAGAAGGGCAAGGGCGCCGGTAAGACCGGCTCCCAAAGCAACTATAAGGGCGAAGCCAAGAATGAAACTGAGTGCTTCTACTGCAAGGGCACAGGACACTGGAAGAGAAACTGCAAGAAGTATCTGGAAGATAAGAAGTCCGGGAAAACCGGAAAAGGTATAATTGTTATACAAGTTAATGTCATTGACGTTTTGCTTGCTAGCGAAAATTCTAAGTCTTGGGTATTTGATACTGGATCGGTTGCTCACATTTGCAACTCGATGCAGGGACTGCAGAAGGTGCGCAAGCTAGCAAAGAATGAAGTCGTGATGCGTGTCAGGAATGGAGCTGGGATCGCTGCTCAAGCCGTCGGCATTATGCCTCTACGTCTCCCTTCAGGATTTACCTTGGAACTAAGTAACTGTTATTTTGTTCCGGCATTGTGTAGAAACATTATCTTTGGATCATGTTTAGTGCACGATGGGTACTCTTACAAGTCTGAGAACAATGGTTGTTCACTTTATTGTAATGATATGTTTTATGGATTTGCACCCATTGTTGGGGGCCTTTTCATACTAAATCTTGAATGTGGAAATGATGTCTTTAACGTGAATGCTAAACGCCTTAAGAAGGCTGATACCACCACCACTTAATTGTGGCACTGTCGCCTTGGCCACATCGGAAAGAAACGCATGCAAAGACTCCATAAAGATGGAGTTTTACCGTCCTTTGATTTTGAATCATTTGACACATGTGAAGCTTGTCTGATGGGAAAAATGACCAAGACGCCGTTCACGGGTCATCCTGAACGGGCGGGTGAATTATTGGAAATAATACATAGTGATGTATGTGGTCCGATGAACACAGCCGCACGGGGTGGGTATTTCTACTTCGTGACTTTTACTGATGATTTAAGTCGGTATGGCTATATCTACTTAATGAAGCATAAGTCGGAAACCTTTGAAAAGTTCAAAGAATTTCAGAATGAGGTAGAAAATCATCGTAACAAAAGGATTAAGTTTCTGCGGTCTGATCGTGGGGGCGAATATCTTAGTCATGAGTTTGGCCAACATCTGAGTGACCGTGGAATCGTTTCACAGCTTACGCCTCCCGGAACTCCACAGCGAAACGGAGTGTCGGAAAGACGTAACCGAACCCTGTTAGACATGGTGAGGTCGATGATATCTCTTACAGATCTACCGATATCTTTTTGGGGTCACGCACTACTCACTGCCGCTTATACATTAAACAGAGCACCGTCTAAATCTGTTGAGACGACGCCATTTGAATTATGGTATGGGAAGAAACCCATTGTGTCGCATCTCAAAATTTGGGGTTGTGAGGCATACGTAAAACATTTACAGCCTAGCAAACTCGATCCCAAAGAAGATAAATGCTACTTTGTAGGTTATCCCAATGAGACCATTGGGTATTCCTTCTATCTTCCCTCCGAGCACAAAGTGTTTGTCGCTAGAAACGGAGTCTTTCTCAAGAAAGAGTTTCTCGCCAAAGAAGTAAGTGAGAGGACAGTACAACTTAATGAGATTAGTGAATCTTCGGCAACCGTTGATATGGCTAAGGAACCGGAAGAAATTCCGCTAATTATCCCTACAACCGAGCCGGAAGTTGTCGCATGTGATGCGGAAACTTCAGACAATGTTGTAACTGAACCGCGCAGATCAGGTAGGGCTATCCAGCCACCTGAGTGGTTTCATAACGAAATCTTCATTCTTGAAGACGATGAACCTGCGCACTACAAGGAAGCGATGGCGGGGCCCAGCTCAAGGGAATGGCACAAGGCCATGAAATCCGAGATGGAATCCATGTACGAAAACCAAGTTTGGAACTTGGAAGAACTTCCAGAAGGAGTAAAGCCCATTGGTTGTAAATGGATTTTCAAAAGAAAGACGGACGCGGATGGTAACATTACTATCCACAAAGCTAGACTTGTCGCGAAAGGGTTCACGCAAGTTCCAGGAGTGGACTACGACGAGACTTTCTCGCCCGTAGCTATGCTTAGGTCTGTTTGGATATTACTAGCAATTGCTGCTTATTTCGATTATGAAATATGGCAGATGGATGTCAAAACGGCTTTCCTAAATGGAAACCTCAAAGAGGACGTATACATGGTACAGCCAGAAGGTTTTGTCGATCCTAAGGATGCTGGAAAGGTATGCAAACTTTAGAAAGCCATTTATGGTCTGAAGCAAGCGTCAAGGAGCTGGAACATTCGTTTTGATGAAGTGATCAAACAGTTTGGCTTCATCAGGAATGACGAAGAATCTTGTGTTTACAAGAAGTTTAGTGGGAGCGCAAAAGCATTTCTAATCTTGTATGTGGATGACATATTGTTGATTGGAAATGACGTGAATTTTCTTAGCGAAATAAAAGACTCATTGAAGAAGAGTTTTTCAATGAAAGACTTAGGCGAAGCGGCATATGTATTGGGCATCAGAATCTATAGAGATAGATCAAAACGCCTGATAGCGCTTAGCCAAAGCACGTACATTGACAAGGTGTTGAAAAGGTTCAACATTGAGAACTCCAAGAAAGGCCTACTCCCCATGTCACCTGGCACAGTGCTTTGCAAGAATCAGTGTCCTCGGACTCTCGATGAGCGAGTACAAATGAATGATGTTCCATATGCCTCGGCAGTTGGTTCTATTATGTATGCCATGCTATGTACAAGACCAGATGTTTCCTATGCGCTAAGTGTTAGCAGCCGGTACCAAAGTGATCCAGGACTGGAACACTGGGCCGCGGTCAAGGGTATTCTTAAGTACCTCAGAAGGACCAATGATTTACTCCTTGTGTACAGAGGTGATGAAGAGCTCATTGTAAGTGGTTACACTGATGCAGGCTTCATGACTGACCCAGATGACTTAAAATCTCAACCAGGCTATGTTTTCATATTGAACGGCGGCGCAGTTGATTGGAAAAGTTCCAAACAAAAGACTGTAGCGGATTCTACGACGGAGGCGGAATATGTTGCAGCTTAAGAAGCCTCCAAGGAGGCAGTATGGATCAAGCAATTTCTTGAAGACCTTGGTGTGGTTCCAAGTGCTCTGGACCCGGTGGAGATCTATTGTGATAATAGTGGCGCCGTGGCTCAGGCAAGGGAGCCAAGTTCGCACCATAAGACAAGACATATTGAACGCAAATATAAACTCATTCGACATCATGTCGAAGCGGGTTTAGTGAAAGTACGCAAAGTTCACACGGATCTGAACGTGTCAGACCTGATGACAAAGCCTCTACCACGAGCAAAGCATGAGCAGCACCGGATATCCATTGGTGTTAGGGAAGCCATGTATCTGGATTATGACTCTAGTGCAAGTGGGAGCCTGTAGGAGATATGCCCTAGAGGCAGTAATAACAGTTATTTAGTATCTCCGAGTTTGTAATGAATGTTTATGTTCCATGTTATAACTGCAATGATTCTCGAGTCTACAATATCCACGAGGCTCAGAGGGAAACTCATGTGCACGTGTGGTATAATAAACGGTAAAAAGTATTCCTAGTCATGCCTCTAAGACTAGCTCAAGTATTGCATGATGATCCTGTTTTCTTGATTATGGGCATGGCTATGCCGGCAATTTTGAGGGCACAATGTTAGTAGAACACTTGTGTTGAATCGACCCGAATTGATGTTATGGTATGAGATGCATTCGTCACAAGTTAATGGTTAATAACACAGAGATAGTTAATGTTTGCATAATTCCTTAGACCATGAGAGTATCGAGTTCCTTCGTACTTGCTTCGTGAACTTTGGGGTTTGTTAAACGTCATCCGTAACTGGGTGGCTATTACGGCGGCTTACGGGTTCACGGAAAAGTATGGCAAGTAACAAGATAGTTCAAGATTGGGAATTGCTCCTCCAACGATGGAGAGATATTCTCGGGCCCTCTCGGTGTTACGGTATCCATCATCGTCTGGCCAGACACATTGTGATTTGATCACTGGGATGTCGGAACACGGAAACGAGAAAAGAGAACAAAACCGGTAACGAGGTAACTTGCATAGTGGACAAGTTGTTGATCCACGGGGATGCAGATAAATCTCACCTTGGGTATTTGTAACATATCGCGAAGCAACAGGAATAGCACACGGCAACTGGAGGTTCACTCGAATATTCATTCGTGTGGGTATAGGGGTCAATATGGGTGTCCACGGCTCCGATGTTGATCATTGATCGGAAAGTGTTCCGGGTCATGTCTATGCTTCACCGAACCTATAGGGTCACACACTTAAGGGTCATCTATCTGTTGAATACTAGACAGGGAGTCTGAGAGAAAATCACCGGAAAAGTTTCGGACGCAACGGAAACGTTCCGGAGAGGACACCAGAATAGTTCCGGTAAAACTGAAAAGTTGTTTCGGGGTATACCATTAAGTCAAATTGGTTTTGGCACATGCCTAGAAATTCTTGGAGGGTGCCAGAATTATTCTGGAAACTTCTGGGATTTTTCCGAGATAAAAACCGGAAATGTTCCGGAGCTGCCGGAACCGGTTTGGTTGCTTTTCGCAGATGAAATTCACTAATCCGGAATTGTTTCGGAACGAATCCAAAATCATTTTAGTGGGTACCGGAATTATTCTAAAACCCACAGAAATATTTTCGGATTTAACGGTCGTGGAAAATTGTCTCCGTGAATAGTGAAAATCATTTTTTGGTTAATTTTTTGAAAAGCCACCTTTTGGGATTTTCCCAAAAGGCTTCTAGAAAGACTTAGGCACTAAGGAACCCCCCTTGGGGGGGGGGGGGCATGATGGTGGCCGTCCAAGGTGGAGCTCCTTCATGGAGCTCCACATGCCATCCCTTTTTGCCGTTTATTTTTATGTGTGACATAAAGTGGGGGTACTTTGGTACTTTTTGTATGACAACTTTACCCCTTGGCTTTCCTATAAATAGAGGTGGAGGGGTGCTCTCCACACTCATCCCTTGCTCTCATACACATGCCATAGACTTGTCTGACTTCTCTCTCCCTCCCAGCGAAATAGTTTCGTAGAGCCGAAAGGCTGTCTGGGTTCCGGCAGGAACTAGTTCTGGACGGCGAAGCCCTGCCGGATAGCTGACACCGTATGTGTGCAACCCCGTAGAGAGGTCGTAGTTTCGATCTTTTGCCCGAGGGGCTGTTCGAGTGTCCTCCCGAAGGGCTGTCCGAGTTACCGTTCGAGTTTCGAGGGTCCTCCCGAAGGGCTGTCCGTGACATCGTCCGAGGGACTATCCGACCGCCTCCCGAAGGGCTGTCCGACGAGGGAGTACATCCTCGCGGTTGGGAGGTTGTAAATCCTAGCTGCGGGGATCTGCACCGACGATCTACACCGACTCTTCTTCCGCTGCGCTACGAGTCGGTACGGATCAGATCAAACCGTGTATGACATCTCCATAGTGGTCCTGGGCGTGCTCGCTGTACCGAATTTTTTTGTTTTCTGTCGCGTTCCCCTACACATGGACACCAAGAGCAAACCACACCACAACACTAACCGGACGACCGGCGCCGGTTTCATTATTCACACACCCGATGACACACGGCACAATCACCACAGACACATTGACCGCTTGCATCTTAGCAGTTGCAAGGGTTGCACTTGCAGCTGGCACCGCAACTGCAGCCGTGGCCGGCCTCACCGGACTCAGCGGCCTCCTAGAATTGCACCTTCGCAGGCCCGACGCCGAGGACGACGGCGGTGGCCTGCACGGTGGCGCCGCTCTTCTCCTCCAAGTCGGGGTACATCTTGCCTCGCCACAGTGATCGACTCCTCTCATTAGCAGCACAGAAACCACCACTAAAGACAATACCCGGAAAACATAAAAGGTCTCCAAAAGCGACGCCTTCAAGAAGGAAACAGTGCACTAGCACCGTCGTCGCCCGATCCAAGATCTTAGGTTTTCACCCTGGAGAAAGTCTGAGCTCTCAAAACAATACCTTCAGTACGGCAATTGCCAGGCACAACCAATGAAGGTCAGACTTTAGGTTTTCACCTTGAAACTCCTGACTCGGCACCCGAGGAGCACTATCGAAAATGAAATCTTCCAGTGCTGCCGCCCCCACTTATCACTGCTACTTCTGAAAATTATCAAACACCTGGCTGACTCCATCGCCTCCAAGGCCCCCTCCGCCTTACTGATCCTCCGATCTCAGCCATCATGACTTTCTCCACTGTTGTCTACGCCATGGAAATCGAGATGCCGACATGTCCCATGGTTCCAACAAACAACAAAGCTTCGTGCCGCGTCCTCATGGAGCCGCGTAGGCTGATATAGACGCGCATGACCGGAGACTATCCGTTCCAGATATCCTTGGGCAAGATCTGTGGCAGCAGATTCGGAACACGTCGACGGCCAGATCAAGTAGGACCGATCATGCAGATCGTTGCCGTGGTGCGATAAGAGTACTAGGACCGCCACCACACCGCTGCCCCCACCACGCCGACGCCATCGCCACCACGACGAAGGGCACCGGTCCGCGCTGCCCACAGCCCGCGCCGCCGGCGGAAGATGGTCGCCAGTTCGGGGCGTATCCTGATCCGCCGCCACCCCCACACCTGCATGATCCGCCGGTCACGAGCACTCTCAGCCAACTCCCGGGGGGAACGAGCACGCCTGCGCCGTCCCTCGAGCTGCTGGACCCGAGCGCTCGCAGCCATCTCCCGGGGGGAATGAGCACGCTGGACCGTCCCCCGAGCCGCAGCTCCCCGCCCAGGCGGCCGGACCTAGATCCACGCATGGGCCACCAAAGGAGGGCGCCCAACGAGGTCTGGCCCTTCATCGCCCAGATGCAGGACGCGGGAGAGCCCCCGATACCCAACAACGATGGCCTCCCTCCTACCCATCGCGCCAGGAGCCGAGAGGCACTAGATCTCCGCCACCCCCTTCACCGGCGGCGCCCGGCTTTGTCCGGCGGTAGCCACGGGGGGCGACGAGGGATGGGAGCAGGGGGGGTTTGGGGCGGCGGCGGGGTTGTAAGGGTTTCGCCCCCCGGTCACCTGGAGGAGGCGACGCGAGGAGCGGTCGTTTTCTGGTCTCGTGTCACGGTGCTATACAAAGGCTTCCTAGAATGAGTCTTTAGGAGCTTTGGTCCATCTAATATAAATTTCTAACGATTGAATAAAACTTTGCAATTTGATAATTTTATCCTTGCAAGTATTCAAGTTACCAAATGAACTTCTATTTTCAAAGAACAAAACATGCTTTTCGCAAAAAAAAAAGAACAAAACATGCTTTTCGCAAAAAAAGAAGAAGAACAAAACATGCTGAATAAATTGCCAATAATTGTGAGTGTTCTTGACGTGGGTCCTGACGATTCCTGAATAATTTTCTGTATGTTTGGTGTTATTGTTGCTTTCTTCTAAAGCGACGATGCGTGGTATGCATCATCGTAACGCTCTCGTTCTTTATAAGAAATAACGAGTATTTAGATGCGTGTTCAAAGAAGCTATGTACGTTAGCTGCTAAATTAATGCAAGCAAGACCTAATAAGAAAATACTAACAATTTAATTCATTTATATTGAGTGACTTCAACAACAGCTAGGCTGCCGGCCAGAAATGTGCCTTCTTTGTTTTTTACCCTTACCATCACTTTTTTATATAACCCAACAGCGATGGCCTCCCTCCTAGGCTGCCGGCCAGAAAATAACGAGTATGTAGAGGCCTTATTACCATCACTGCTTATTCTCAGTGGAACTAGTTTGTAGAAAAGGAAACATTTTATTGCGTATCCTTCAGATAAAGAAGCATTTTACTCAGTATCCTGCCTTACTCTTGCTTCTTGTCATTATTTCACTAACTCTCATTGAACAGACTGAACTCCATGTGTCTATCCTATTTAGTTCTCATACCTCTACATGTTTCGCTCTTAACTAAGAAGTGTTTTTCCATCTATTAGTGTTAAGAAATTGTATTGACCAGGACCATGCATTAGAGATAAGTAGCTCATGTTTAGTCATATGTTCGTTTTCTCGCAGAACCATCCATGAGAAATACATCACAGAACCAAGTTTAGAAATTGTTTTGGCGCCGACTTCAAAGTAAAAAATATATGGGATTTTTATATCTGTGCCCCTGGTTCCTTAGCCATACTCATTCATCCCCACGCTCTTAACATTTGCTCACTTTTCCCCACTCTCTTGTCTAAAACCCTCAGAAATGGTCACAAACGGTGGATGCCGTCGGGTCAGTGCTTTGACCGTTAACTCTGACGAGTGGGGCCGCGCTGGACTGTGTCGCCCATTGGACCTTACAATTGGGGCCGCGTCGGACGGTGCCGCTGTTCGCCCGTTGAGCCGTGGTTAGACTGTTGGGCCCTGCGCGCGCCGCAACGACAGAAGCCTGCTATGCATGCACGACATGTCCAGCTAGCCTGCTATGCATGCACGTAGCTAGCCTGCCTGCATGCGCCGATGCCCGCCGCCACGATGCGCTGACCGGCCTCTTTCTGCGCGCGAGCCGCCACGGATGCTGACCGGCCTCTTTCTGCACACGAGCCGCCACGGACGCAGGGACGGTCGCTGCCGCTGGTTCATCTCATCTCGCACGCTTGTCTCCTCGATGTAGAGCATGGTTTCAGACTTTTCGATCCACTCGCATATATTCAACGTGGCAATTAAAACCTGTTGGCAATTAAAGTGGCATATCGATCGACGCGGCTCGTTTGAATGTAGCAAATCCAAAGCGCGGCCGGTGCCACTCCCCTTCCCTTCCCCTTTCCCTATTTAAACCACCCACCCCTCCACCTATTCTCACATCCATTTGCGCCGCCCCTTCTTTTCTTCACCCAAACCCAGAGCACTCTCAAAGCGAGGCGAGGATGCAGTACAACGGCCCCACCTTCGAGCTCCCACCGACCGTGCCGGAGCGGCGGTATCCCGCCGGCGTCGTCGTGGAGACGACGCTCCGCGTGTGGGCGTTCTCACGCTGGAGGGGTGCAAAGGAGTTTGCCTAGTGGTTCCTCGGTGCGGGCTTCGCCCACCTCCCGACGGGCTCGCCGGTGATGTTCCGACTGGAGGAAGTGCGTCCAAACTCCAGCACTCCGCCGATAGGGCTCATCGTCAACTTCACCAACAGATTTGATGCGTACTACCTCCTCGGCAAGGTGTTTTGGTGTGGGTGCGAGTTTATTGCATTCACCACCTACAACATCTTCACCGATGTCAACAGCATCTTCCCCACCCGCAACGGTATGCACAGCCTCCCCTACTACCTCGGCGAGGACGGCATGGAGGAGGAGCAGTGAAGAGGAGCAGTGAAGAGGAGGCGCAGTGAAGATGGTGGTGAAGGCCCGGTCTCGTGAAGCTTGTCTTGCATGCCCTAGGGTGTTAGGGCTTTTTTTATCTTTTATATATTTCTATCTTAATTATGTCGTTGGTTGTACCGTGAACTTTTTATCTCTGTCGTGTTATATCATGTTGGGAACCCTAAGAACTATGTTATGCTTGCTACCCTTATTTGATAGGGAATGTCGTTGGTTATCTGTGTTTTGCTTGCTACTTTTATATGTCGTTGGTTGTACCCTTATTTGACGTGAGATATCGCTAGATGGATATGGTGCCGTAGCCGAGCCCTTCTGCTAAATCAATCAATGAAAGGGTATCCCTCAATGAAAACCAGCAAGTTTTGGGGTTAGCCTTGTAAAAATGGTTGGAGGGTAGCCCATTCGTCTTGTTATATTCATGTTGTGTAATATTTGTATTTTGGCCCTTATATTTTAGGGTCAAGTTTTGGCACGCGCGGCTAATGGACTAGTTGAAGTGTCAAAAAGGAAATTAAAGCTATAAAAATGAGCCATGTTGATGTTGAAAAGAAGGAGAAAAGATAATTTTTTTGAATTGTTGGTGGCCCTATTCCATATATTGTATGAACAAAAACAAGCTAATTTTTGAATAGTTTGTGGCCATTTGGCATGATGAAATTAATTTTGGCACTTATATTATAGGTTTTATTGGTTCCAAGTTTTGGCACGGGCGGCTAATGGACTAGTTGAGGTGTCAAAAAGGAAATTAAAGCTGGAAAAAAAGAAGCTAATTTTTTTGAATTGTTGGTGCCCATATATATTGTAGGATACCTATATTGTATGAATAAAAAGAAGCTAATTTTTGAATAGTTTGTGGCCATTTGGCAGGATGAAAATAATTTTTGAAGGGTAGCCCATTGTTTACTTGTTGGTGGCCATATTGCATGAAACAAAACGGTAATTGTTGACTTCTTGGTGGCAATATCAATTGTTGTGTAATTTCAAATGATGTAACCTATTCTTGTAATGTAACCAACGTGCACTCAATCTTTGTAAGCAAAAAAACAGAGGAAAAACAGAGCCAGCGCATGCACTATTTTTCTAGGCCTCTTTAATCTTTGTGGGCCTTCGACAGTCAACGCAATGCGACGACCCAACCAGAGCTTGGTTTCATTTTGGGCCCAATAACTACGTTTTTTTCTCTTGCCCTTGGTGTTGTCTGACGAAACTGAAAGTGTCAAAAACTAACACCTACAAAGATTCAGAGATGGAGATAGAGACATAGTTTAAGCAACACAGAGAGCACATGATCCACAAATTAAGCAACATAGAGAGCACATGATCCACAAACCCTTAAGCAAATCGTAGAGCACATGAAACGACACAAATAACATCTCTAACGAGTGATGACCAGCAAGTAAGCAAATCCTAGAGCAACTATACAAAAATAAAATCCTAAAGCTATCAGATTTGCCTGCTTGTTCAACTGAATCATCTGCCTCAAGTTCTTGTTCATCTTCTTTAATTCCCCCTTCAGATCCTCATCCCCTACTGTCGGAGCAGCACTTTCAGAGACCAAATTCCGAGTGGCTGATGGCAGATTGACCTCCCGGGTTGCGGCCCAATTGAATTGAAGCAAGCCCTCCCCTTGAAGCCTCCGAACGTAGTCATCCATCCATTCAAAATGTGTGCATTTTTCACGATCTGAAACGAAATCATGAACCCTAAATCTCAGATCCAATGAAAAAGAATTAGAAGCAAAGAGAAAAAAGAAGGGAAGGGTCAAAGAAAAATTATGAGATCTAACCTGCCCCTCTGGCTTGCTCTCGCATTTCATGAACTCGCGCCCAAAGTTGCCATTCTTGTCCTCCTTCGACGTCAACCTTTTCAGTGGCGCGGTGCGTGGGCAGTCAGGGCATCGCTCCATGGGCACTGGACCATACTGGGGCCACGAGGGGCGGGAGGCTGAAGTGGAGCTCGACATATCTAGTCGCCGGAGAAGAAGAAGCAGACGAGTGGCTCCTCTGGTCGCCGCAGAAGAAGAAGAAGACAGGGGAGGCAATGGTGGGCGAGCACAACCAACGTCTCGCGGATCGCCCAAGGATCCAACGATGCGGAGCCGTCCTTGTGATCCAACGGCGCGGAGCCTGCACGCAGCCTGGCCTCAGAATTCCTTCTAGAAGACCATATCTGAGGGCTGTCGCTTGGCGCTAGGGTATGATCGGACGGCTGATGTTTGGAGCTAGGGTTAGGCGAAACCCCGCGGGGTTTAGAGGGGTTTTGAGTTGGTCAACGGGGTTATCTAGTGTTTGACCAATATTCAACTGAGCATTACTAATTTAAAAAAAATCCAAAAAATATGAAACCTTCGCAAATCGTCGTTTTATAAGACACACTAACGAGGAAAAATACTAAACTTGGTCTACGGTCATTTAAAAAAAAACCTAGTTGGCACGATCATGGTTAAATGAGCACCATTAATTTAAAAAAAATTGAAAAAAATATAAAACCTGCGCACAATGTTGTCTTATGTGACATGTTACCAAAAAAAAATCATAAACTTGTTCTATGGACATTTTCATGAAAAAACCTTTACAAATATGAGCTATCACGTACAACGTTACAGAGAGTTCAAGGAAAGGAGTTAGGTTTTTTGAAAAATTTAAAAAAATCAAAAAAATCACCAAAGCTTCATTTCAAAGTGAATAAGAAGGATCTGAACTTAGTTTTCCTTTTTCACATTTTAAACGCGTTTTTAATGGTTTTCTATTAAATCACATTATTTTCAAAAAAAAATGTAAAAATATGAAGATTAATTCAATAAATAGTGAGACTTAGAATCTACACTATATAGATTGAATAGGTGTTAATTAAAAATATTTGGCTCATTTAGAGTAGGTCCAAAAAAACTTG
Organism: Elymus sibiricus; assembly: GCA_039707655.1. Lineage (NCBI taxonomy): Eukaryota > Viridiplantae > Streptophyta > Magnoliopsida > Poales > Poaceae > Elymus > Elymus sibiricus. The sequence continues at coordinate 246,745,518 of CM077664.1, read as the reverse complement.
ATTACAAATGGGGCTGTTTACCCTAGCTTCGGAGCTCATTTGGAGCACATTTCCCATGACTATAAGTTTTACCACACAAAAGAGATCGGATTGATCACCTAACGTTTATAATAGTTTAAAAAACATTACAACATCACACCACAGGGCAATGGAGTTCAAGTGTTGGTTCAAATTCAAATTTTGCCTAAAATTCAAATTTTGCCTGAAATTCAAATTTTGCCTCAAATTTCACATCAAAGTACAAATAGCATTATTAAACCTTACAAGTTTTCACAGTTGTTCAAATTGACCACAGAAACCTTAGTACAAATCCTTAAAGTTCAAAGTTTACAACTTGCATTCAACGTTCGAAGTTCACATCTTTGCCTTGCTCCTTGTGTTCCGAGACGGCTTAACAGCCTTACTCCTGGTTTCCCTAGGTGGGATATCCACCTTTTTCTTCTTCCTTTTGATCTTCACTTCAGGCGGTGGCTGTCGAGGTGCTAACGGAGAACTTCCACTGGCCAGTTGACGGGGTTCAAAACCTTCATAAGCCATGGCTTCATATTCTTCAAATTCTTTCTCTCTTGGCCTTTTCTCTCCTTTTCCTCTCATTTTCCTAGAGCTAGGTCAAACATAAAAAATATTATAAGCCATCAATAAAAAGAGAAGAAATGCACAAAAAAGGGAAGGTTGTTGCACACATACCAAGCTGCCGGCAGTGCTAATTCAGTTGCTTCATTCTCCTCTGCATTAGCTGCAATTTGCTTTGCTGCTTCATTCTCCTCTGTATTAGCTTCAATCTGCTCTAATGCTGCATTCTCCTCTGCATTTGTTGCTGCCCATCGTTCCTCTTCTCCAAATGAAGCATCCACTGGATTGGTACATTTCCTAGCAATGTGCCCTAGGGTTCCACATTTTTTGCACTTACGCTATCTTTTTACACGACCCTCTTCACCTCTTCTGATCATGTTCTTCCTTGGTCTTCCTGGTGGTCTAGTCAGTACAGGAGCATTTAGTTTGAACCCTGGATCTACTATGTTCCATTGGTCTTTTCCCAAGAGTGCATGCACATTGGAAGCATAAGCAACCCTGAATTTGGCAACAGAAAAATATTCAGAGATGTATTGATCAACTTCACCATCTTCACCACCTATAACAGTCATCAGATGTAGGGCATGTATGCATGGCTTCCTACGGAGCTGCCATTGCCTACAACTGCATTCCGTAGTTGCTAGGTTAACTGGATATCTCCATTCCCTGTTTTTACTGTCAGTATATGTTACCTCAGCCTCGTGTGTCGCCGCTCGAATGCATTTCATGTTCAGTCCTCTTGCCTTGGCATGCAATGCCTTAATAAGAGATGGGAGCATAAGATGGCCAACATATTCTGTTTCTACAATTCTTTTGCGAAGAGCCATCTTTATCATGATCATCTGCCGAATCTTATCAAATATTTGCCATATCAGAAGCCCTTTCAATGACTTGATCTTTGCATTGAAACACTCTGCCAGGTTACTGGTCACATAGTCTACTTTGCAGATTTCATTGAATTTGCTTCTTGACCACAACTTTCCATGATGTGCATCTAGGTACTCCTTCACCAGAGGATTGTGAGCATACATCACTCTCAAATGATGCGCATGCTTCCTCTCACTGCATGTGTATGATGCTGGCCATAAGTTCTCATCATAAACTTTACCTTTGAATTTGTTTCTGAAATTCTGCGCTAGGTGTCGCATACATTCCCTATGCTCCACTCCAGGGAATACAATTTCCACTGCAGTCTCCAAACCCTTGCAAGCATCTGTGTGTATAGCTAAACCTAGGGGTGTACCTATAAGGTTGCGCAACTGCTGCAGAAACCAGACCCAACTTTCCTCAGACTCTGCCTCCACCACACCAAATGCAACTGGGAATAGCCAGTTGTGTCCATCAACTGCAGAAGCTGCCACTAGTTGTCCTCTCCACCTTCCATTCAAAGCAGTTGCATCAACAGCCAAATAGGGCCTGCAACCATCAAGAAACCCCTGCCAACAAGCCTTGAAACAAACAAAAGCCCTCCTGAAGCACTCCTTCTCAAATGACTTACCTTTTATTTTGTATGTAACTGTATGCTTGTCAATCTCTACAACACTCCCTGGACTAGCAGCTTCCACTTCAGATTTAAATGTGTAGAGCAACTGAAAGCTCTTATTCCAAGGACCATTAATCCTGTCAAGAGCCATTTCCCTAGCATAGAAAATCCTCATGTAAGGTAAGTCAATCTTGTACTTCTCAAATAGCTTCCCTTGGAGTGTTGTTGGACCAAGTGTTGGTGTTTCTCTCAACCAATCCAAAATTGCATCTGCCACCCACCTAGTCTTTGCTAGCTTTGCTTTAGCCTTCCCTCCTCCCCCTCCAGGTGGACAAGTGTGCTGGTGTGGGTTATTTTTTATCTGAAACAAAATGGGACCCAAACAAAATATAGTTAAGAAAACATTACACAATGATCTGAAAATAAAATGAATCAGTATAAACTGAAATACACAAACCTGAATGAACTTGCTCCTCAACATATGTGATGCATGCAACCTCCATCTACACCTATCATATGGGCAATGAATAGTGAACCTTGTTGGCTCACTCCTATCAATCACATATGTATTTTCAGTGAGAATGCAGTATGTAGTCACTGCATTACGACAATCCACCATCGACTGGAATATGGTGCCGACAGCTAGCTGAGGATCTGCCCTGTTCCACTCAATTCTTGGCATGTCCTCACCATCATATTCATCTAAAACTAAGCTGTCGATGTTCTCCTGCCTCTCTTCATTGTCAGTGTCATCAAATCTAGCACGGCTGATAGGTTCCTCCGGATATTCATCTTCCATTGCTTGTTTACTGACAGTATCTACAAGATCAGGGAACATATTCTCATCCTCATCATCATTTCGAGGCACCTCTTCGTCTGGCTCTGCATCTTGCTGTACATCGGCTGCAGCAGCGACATGAGAAGCGGCACAAGAAGCGGCAGCAGACATATTGTGACTTTCAGAACCACTAACTCTGCTTGGTTTCGACCTACAAGGAGTGCCGGGGCGCTCGCTATTAGCAGAGACAGAAGATTTCTGAACATCCTTCCCCTTGTCACGTTCATTGCGTGGCCGAAGCACCTCGATAAGGATTTTACCGAAGCGGCTTTCAGCATTCAAAGTAAAGAGCAATCCTAGATGCTCATCGCAAGTTAATGGGACAATTTTTTGCTCTGTACTGCTGAAATTTTTTAATTCAACAGCATCGGCAGGGCTCCACCCATATGAAGAATTTTGGAGCGCCGCGAGCAAATCTTTGAACGACATACTTGTTTCTACCACCTTCGGATAGAAAAATCCAGTAAGCATTTGCGGTTTTCTACCGCGCAGCACACTAACTTCCATCCTAACCGCCAGCCGGAAAGCAAGCGCAGGATCAATCCTCTTCGATTCAAATAAGGGTAGGTTTCAGTTAGGCCGGGAACAATTCAGCAAAATTTGATCGATTCACGCGACTAGCTATCAAATAGGGCCGAATTTATGAATCAGCAAATCAGTTAGAGGGGAAACGACGCTTACCCAGGTGTAATCCATGAATTATCCGCCGCCGATTCGACCCAATCCTCTCCACGGTCGATGGGCTTGAGAACCTGCTCCCCCGACATCACTGCTTAATCCTGAGGGGGATGTGGGGGTAGATCTGGCGGAGGCCACGACGGCGGCGGAGGCGAAATGGGGTTAGAGGTTGGAGGGCATGACGGCGGCGGAGGGGGCAGAGCGGCGTGGTGCTGTAGTGGCTCGAGGTTCAGACAAGGGGATCCCTCAGACAAGCTCATCTGACGTGTCTTAATGCGGCCCCACTCGTCAGGTCCAACGGGCGACAGAGTCCAGCGCGGCCCCACTCGTCAGAGTTAACGGTCAATGGTTTGACCCGACGGCATCCTCCGTTGTGACCATTTATGAGGGTTTCGGACAAGGGAGTGGGGAAAAGTGAGGAAAATTTAAGAGCGCGGGGATGAATGAGTAGAGCTAAGGAACCAGGGGCACAGATATAAAAATCCCAAAATATATTGGCCGGTACTTGTCTACTTGGTATCTGATTTGGTTCGTTAGGGCTTGACTATGTGCTGCCAGAGGGTCTTAATGATTCAAATGATTTTCATAGAAATTTTATAGGATTGGGATTCTTAGTACATGATTCCTATCTCTACCACTTCGGATAGTCATCAACATTCCATTTACTGAATAATGAACTAAACGCTCAAGATTCATGGCTAAAGTTGAATCAAAGTTAGCCAACATTCTCAAATCATACCCCACCGCGACATAGCCTCCAAAGTGGACAAGCTATTTTTCATCGTGACACTGCTAAATTAGCATGCTCGTCATGGAAGAAGGCCAAAACTTATCATAAGCATACATATCCAACACTTCTAAGAAAATATATTACCACTAGTAATTTCACTAGTATAATAACAATTATAATGTAAGAACCCATCCAGGCGAGATGTTCCTAGCGGGCTTGACCGAGGGATGCTTTAAGCATTGTCTGAGGGATGATTAGGCAACTAAACACGAAGAGTTTGCATCTAGCGGGTCTGGTTATGGTCGATCCATGCAACCAAATACGCTATAAGTAAATGAACTATGAGAGTTGCTTGTCTAGCTAATAAGCTATGAACCATCTTTATTTCAATCCCTCTGCAAATGGAAGTTTAGTGTTCTCCTTTATGTTCATGTAGAAAAATATAATGACACTTGTATAGGAAAGAATATGTTTATCTCTATCTTTACTATCTTACAAATAAGAGTTGGTATATGGTTTTAAATTTCAGTTCCAGAAATATTTCAGCAGCAACCAAAATTACTAAATTTCAGTAATTTCGGCTTGCATTTCAGCCAAAGGACCGAAATGTTTACTTGAAATTCAAAAAATTATGTGAAAAATTCGAAAATGTTTGAAAAATATTTGAATTCCTGTGTATAACTGAAATGACTGAAATATTTTGATCGAAAGGTAAATATTTCGTTGTGTACTAAAATTATTGAAATTTAGTGAAAATCATTGAAATCTCACTGAAAGTGAACATCATCGGTAAGACGTGGCTAATTCACGCTTTGCGGGAACCTGTTTTGTATATTCACTTCAGTTCAGATGGACCATTACAAAGACACACGCAGATAGGCTCGCGCACACAAACACAAAGCGATATCAATAGTTTCACAATTCACATGAGCGCAAGGACACCAAGAGCAAACCACACCACAGCACTAACCAGACGGCCGAGGCCGGTTTCATTATTCACACACCCGATGACACACGGCACAATCAGCATAGGCGCATCGACCGCTTGCATCTTAGCAGTTGCAAGGGTTGCACTTGCAGCTGGCACCACAACTGCAGCCGTGGCCGGCCTCCTCGAACTGCACCTTGGCAGGCCCGACACCGAGGACGACAGCGGTGGCCTGCATGGTGGCGCCGCTCTTCTCCTCCAAGTCAGGGTACATCTTGCTGCAACAGGAGAATCATAAATAATCAGCGTAAGAAATCACCATAGCAACTCAGTCTAGTTTGCCATTCGCAAAAAAAAAAAAAAAAAAAAAAAAAAAACTCAGTCTAGTTTGCAAGAGAGAGAAGCATGCATACCCGCAGTTGCAGTTTGAGCCGCAGCCGCAGCTTGATCCACAGCTGCAAGACATCCTTGGTTTTGCTGTAAGCTCTGCTGCTGAAGAAGGAAGGGGAAGAAGTGATTTAAGATGGTGAGCAACGGGCAATGTATAGGCTCTCCTTGTGCACCACTATTTATAGGCGAACTAGTGATTAAAAGGACGTCTGTTGTGTGTACACAGGCTTCCTAGAATGAGTCTCTTTAGGAGCTTTCGTCCCTCTAATGGAAATTTCCAACGATTAAATAAAGCTTTGTGGTTTGATAATTTTATCCTTGCAAGTATTCAAGTCACCGAATGAACTTGTATTTTCAAAGAACAAAATATGTTGTATAAATTGGCAATAATGGCGAGTGTTCCTGACGTGGGTCCTTGCGATTTCAGAATAAATTTCTGTATATTTGTGGCGTTTACGGTGTCATTGTTGCTTTCTTCTAAAGCAACGATGCGTGGTATGCGTCATCTTAACACTCTCCTTTATAAGGAATAACGAGTACTTAGATGCGTGCTCAAAGGAACTATGTACGTTAGCTGCTCAATTAATGCAAGTAAGACCTAATAAGAAAACAACATTTTAATTCATTTATTGACTTCAACAACAGCTAGCTTGCCGGCTAGAAATGTGCCTTCTTTGTTTTTTACCCTTACCATCTCTTTCTTTGTATAACCCTACAACCTTATTACCATCACTGTTTATTCTCAGTGGAACAAGTTTTTAGAAAATAAAGTATTTTATTATCTCAAAGTGGCCTTCAGATAAGAAGCATTTTACTAAGTGTCCGGACTTACTCTTGCTTCTTCTCATTATTTCAGTAACTCTTTTTTAACACAGTACAGACGCATACGCTTATACATACGCATATAAACTCACCCCTATGAACGCACGCACGCATACCCTACCCCAATGACCACCTCCAAGAGACTGAGCCGGCACATCATTTTGGGATTGACGAAGTCGCCACAGACGCCTTTGTAGTCGACGAGAACGTCTCCTCCCACTTAACGCACATCGCCGGAAGGCCTGAAATAAATCCAGAAAAATACGAGCACCGGTGTCAAGTCTAGGACTTGAACCCTGCTGGACAGGGGATACCATTGTTCTCCTAACCATCCAACTATAGGTTGGTTCACATTTCAGTAACACTTGGCTGAATAGACAGAACTGCATGTGTCTATCCTATTTACAATTCCTACCTCTCTACATGTTTCCTTCTTAAGAAGTGTTTTTCCATCTATTAGTGCTAAAAAAATGTATTGACCAGGACCATGCATTAGAGATACCTAGCTCTATGTTTAGTCATACGTTCGTTTTCTCGGAGAGCCATTCATGTATGAGAAATACATCATTCGATGTTTAGAAATTGTATGACCAACACTTGTCTACTTGGTATTTGATTATGTCTTTGGATCATTGGTTTGTTAGGACTTGACTATGTGCTTCGAGAGAGTCTTAGGATTTTTAGAAATTTGAGAGGATTAGAATTCTTAGTAACATTTTCAAGTACGTTGTTTGGTTTGTAGAACTATACTCCAGGTTCCTTTGCACTGCATTTCAAAGCAAAATTCCATTTACTTAAACTATTGAAAAGAGTGTTTTTTTTTTTGCACGGTGAAATTAGACAAATCTTGGTGGGAATTCAATCTCGTGGGATTCATGTGGACATGACAATGGAGCCCTACATTTATCTTACTGATTTGTCTTTGGGATCACGCGAATCAAATAGATCCTTATCTAATGTCTTCCAACCGCTGAATTCTGATAGTAAGTATGTCAACGAATGATACAACCAACATACATGCTTAGGTGTACATTTGGTTGCATGGAGTTCCCACACAAACTACTGGGGACAAGCCCAAACGAGTCAAACCCTTGTTGTTTGGTGGCCTGCATAAGGCCCAGTGTGCTCACCTTGCAACACAAGTGGTGAAGTTACCCACTCGACGATCATTCAAGCACGGTACCCCCTCCTCTACTCTCATCGTATGTGATGAACCGATGATATATCATATCTAGAAACAAAGTACTATGATAATTATTTCAAATTGCATGGTAATAACGCAATCCTTAAGCCTACTTAATACATAACTTGTTTTATCTTTCTCTCTCCCATGACCAGACTTCTCTACTTTCAAACCCTTTGTAGTAACTTATTTTTAAGAAATATGTTCATGTAGAGAAATACCCGTGTGTGAAAGAATTATGTTTATCTTTCATCTTTCTATGTTACAAAATAAGATAGAAATATGTAAGACGCGGCTAATAATTCACACTTTGCGCGAACCTGTTTTGTATATTCACTTCAGTTCAGATGGACCATTACAAAGACACACACCCACATAGGCTCGCGCACACAAACACAAAATTTCACAAGTCACAAGGACACCAAGAGCAAACCACACCACATCACCAACTAGACGGCCGGCGCCGGTTTCATTATTCACACTCGATCACACACCGCACAATCACCACAAGCACACCGACCGCTTGCATCTTAGCAGTTGCAAGGGTTGCACTTGCAGCTGGCGCCGCAGCTGCAGCCATGGGCGGCCTCACCGGACTCGGCGGCCTCCTCGAACTGCGCCTTCGCGGGCCCGACGCCGAGCATGACGGCGGTGGCCTGCACGGTGGCGCCGCTCTTCTCCTCCAAGTCTGGGTACATCTTGCTGCAACACGGGAATCAAAATAATCAGCACATGAAATTACTCAGTAGCAACTTACCCTAGTTTGCAAGAGAGAGAAGTACTCCCTCCCTCTCATAATATAAGACGTTATCTCACATATTAGATATAATAACGGCTTATATTATGGGATGGAGGGAGTAGTATCAAGTATGCATACCCGCAGTTGCAGTTTGAGCCACAGCCGCAGCTTGATCCACAGCTGCAAGACATCCTTGGTTCTGCTGTAAGCTCAGTTGCTGAAGATGAAAGACTTGATTGGGATGGTGAGCACTGGGCGATGCATAGGCTCGACTTGTGCACCGCTTTTTATAGGCGAACTAGTGTGTTTGAAAGGACGTTTGTGGCGTGCCACGACCCACGACGCTATACACAGGCTTCCTAGGATGAGTCTTTAGGAGCTTTCGTCCATCTAATACAAATTTCTAGCGATTAAATAAAACTTATCGATTTGATAATTTTATCCATGCAAGTATTCAAGTTACCGAATGAACTTTGATTTCAAAAAAAAAAAAATGCTGAGTAAATCGCCAATAATGGTGAGTGTTCTTGACATGGCTCCTTGAGATTTCTGAATAAATTTCTGTATACTTGGGCGTTTACGGTGTCATTGTTGCTTTCCTCTAAAGCAACGATGCGTGGTATGCGCCATCTTAACGCTCTCCTTCTTAATCAGAAAAAACGCGTATTGAGATGCGTGTTCAAAGAAACTCTGTACGTTAGCTGCTCAACTAATGCAAGTAAGACTTAATAAGAAAATAACACTTTAACTCATTTCATATCGGTTGACTTCAACAACTGATAGCCTGCCGGCCAGAAATGTGCCTTCTTTGCTTTTTACCCTTAACATCGCTTTCTTATATTCACAAAAGAAAAACACCACTTTTTTTTTTGTACAACTCTTATGGCCTTATTACTATCACCTTATTCTCAATGGAACTAGTTTTTAGACAGGGAATCATTTTATTGCGTATCTCTTTACACAAACAGGGAAATGATACGTACAAAGTTGTACTAAAGCAGCGTCAATTAATATGGATCTTTTTTTCTCAAAGTTGCTTTCAGATAAAGAAGTATTTTACTTAGTATATCGCCTTACTCTTGCTTCTTGTCATTATTTCAGTAACTCTCGGTTGAACAGACCGAAGTGAATGTGTCTAGCCTATTTACATTTCCTACCTCTCTACATGTTACTATCTTAATTAAGGAGTGTTTTCCATCTATTAGTGTTAATAAATGGTATTGACCAGGACCATGCATCAGAGATACCTAGCTCCATGTTAGAAATTGTATTGACCGGTACTTGTCTGGGTATCTGATTATGCCCTTGGATCCTTAGTTTGATAGGACTTGACTATGTGCTGCGAGAGGGTCTTAATGATTCAAATGATTTATACAGAAATTTTAGAAGATTGGGATTCTTAGTACATGATTCCTACCTCTACCACTTGGGATAGTCGTCAACATTCCATTTACTTCATAATGGACTAAAAGCTGAGGATTCATGGCTAAAGCTGAATATAGTTAGTTGGGAAGTAGTGGTTGATGATCAGTCTTGGCCTTCTTCCATGTCGAGCATGCTTATTTAGAAGTGTTGCGATGAAAAATAGCATGTCCAGTTTGGAGGCTATGCCGCGGTGGAGTATGATTTGAGAATTTCAGCTAACATATTCAACACTTCTAAGAAAACATATGGCTGTCAGTAGTTTCATTAGTATAACGACTATAACGTAAGCACGCATGCACGGATACTTTAAGCACCGTCCGAGGGATGGTATAGGGCAACCAAACACCGGGAGTTTGCATCTGGAGTGGCTGGTTATGGTCGATGCATGCAACCAAACACGGTATAAGTAAATGAACAAGGAGTATCAGAATTGCTAGTCTAGCTAATAAGCTATGAACCATTTTTCGAGAATTATGAACCATTTTTATTTCAATCCTTCTGCAGATGGAAGTGGTCAGTTTTTTTTGGGAATGTTTTCCACTTTTCCTTTATGTTCATGTAGAGAAATATATTGGCACCCGTGTGTGAAATAATCATGTTTAGAATTACGAAATAAGATAGAAATACGTAAGACGTGGCTAATAATTCACACTTTGGAAGAATTTGTTTGTATATTCACTGTTTAATGGATTTTTGTACGCACCATGCCCAAATTATTTATATGAGCCGTGGTGGACCGGCACGCAAATAAATACAAGCATATATATATGAGAAAAATATAACTTCTGTATGACGTGTGGGTCCCACGTGCCAATAAATTCTAAGAAAAAAAAATCAAATATTATTCTCTATTTGTAGAGTTCATGATGTAGAATACAGTGGTGCAAATAGATTGATGGTTTGCACCGTGGTTTAAGAGAAATAATTATCAGAAGAGGGAAATACGTATGTACAAAGCTAGCCAAGTTGCTAGTTGATGTGCACCACGTGTCCACGTCGCATGGATGCATATTTTTTTTTTAAAATATTCTATCTGGACAGAAGATCAAGTAGTAATGCACATGGATGCTATCCATAGTACTGACCGTGACAGGCCAAGGCCCGCATGGCAACGTGGCCACGTCTTCCGGTGACTTTCTTTGAGCAGCAGTAAATTGTTTAGATACGCTTTTTGCTTGAAGGAATTGTATAGGAGCGGCGCTGGAAGACAGAGGCAAGAGGTGGAGCGGCTTCGTATTGCACGAAGCTTCGGTGGAGATGTTAAGTCATGCCTGACCGACGGGTGCTACGCTGTGTCATATCTGTTCGGCAGGTGCTACGCACGACAGATCTTCCAGAGACTTCAAGCTGTGTCGGCTGGTGGTACTTGGCGGCATGGTGCTGCAGTGTACCAGCGGTGACTGCGACGTGCTCAGCAGTTTGCGCGCAGGGAGGTGGTGCCGTTGGGCGCCGTGGTAGCGTCGACGGATGACCGGACTGGCAAGGATGATGCAGATCTCTTTCCTGAAGATGGGTCAGCGGTTCGATGACGATGGCGGCTTCTAAAACGTGTGCATGTGGTGTATGCTTTAGGTTCGCTGCACCGGCTGTAGGTTCCGATACGTTATGCGGATGGATCGGCGACGACATCAGTTTTAGATATGGGGAGTGAGAGCACTCCACATTATCGAGTTTGTAGGTGTGAGTGGTGGCTTCGGATGGCTTGATGTATGTTCTTGTCAGGTCTTTGTTGAATAATTAATAAAGATAGCTGTATGCGTCGATTGATGCAGAGGCCGGGGGTTTTAACCTCCTTTTCCAAAAAAAAAGCCAGCTTGCGATGGAGTCCTGAGAAGATTTTAACCGGCCAAGCGGTTTCAACCGATTAGAGGGGCAACGGTCGACGCCTATATAAATCAAAGCCAGCCCTCGTTCCCATGGGAGAACACACGCACGCCAGAGAGGAAGGCCCGCACGCACGCCGCAGGGATAGGCACGCACGACCAGCCGAAGCCCTAACCCTCCTCGTCAAGCACGCCGCAAGGCTCTCATCGCCGACCTTCCGCACACACCATCCCTTTCCTCCTCAACCTCCGCCACACCAATTTCAACGATCGCCGGAGCACGCCGTACCTTCGTCAACATGCTGATTTTTGCATACATCGTTGGCCTCGATGGTAAGTTGTAAGATTCAATCGCATCATTGACTTTTGTGTAATGGAAAAGAAACAATCTCAACTTGGCTGCTCCACGAATCTTTACCATGGCACGACCGCCTCATCAGTGTCGGTCATGTACCAAGCTCTATAAACATGGCACGACCGCCTCATCAACGTCAGCAATGTATGAAAATTTACAACCATGGCACGACCGCTTCATCAACGTCGCTCATGAGAAAGTATGCATGAATCTACAACCATGGCACGACCGCCTCATCAACATCGCCCATGTCGAAATGTACAACCATGGCACGACCACCTCATCAACGTCGCCCATGTGGAAATCCATAACCATGGCACGACCGCCTCATCAACGTCGCCCATGTGGAAACCTACAACCATGGCACGACCGCCTTATCAACGCCGCCCATGCGGAGTATGATAAAAGTCCTCACAAAAAATACATCGTCGATTGCTTCATCTATGTTGGCGGTGTGCAACCCTTGCACCACAAAGAGTTTGATCCTTAAAATAAAGGAGAAAAGACATACTTTATTTCTATGGCCTAATCTCTATGTGACAATGGTCAAATCCATATTCATCTTATGTCTAGTGCCGACAAGGCTAGACGAAATCATGGTCAAGCGCCGATAAGGCTAGGTCACTATATTCCATCAACATGTCACAATCCCAAACGGGATCGGACACTTCGTTGCTGGGCACCGACGAAGCAAAATCAACATACATATGTCCATGTTCGATGAATTCATGGGTACATGACTGGGCACCGACAAGGCAAAAGTCACCATCTTCATCAACAAATTCCGTTCTAAACACCGACATGGCGATGGCGTACCGTGACTGGGTTCAGGCAAAACAAAGCCACCCGCACTTACGTATCATCACCATCTATATCTTTTCTCCAAACATCACACATGCATCATGGATGAGCAAATTTCACGACGACGACCGCGCGCAGCTTAATCGGAGGTTTTCTGTAGGCTCGACCTGCAGATGTAATTAACCGGACGCTTTGCAAAAGCGCCGGGAATCAGCGGACTACACGCAATCTTTTCAAGTCAGATACTCGTTAAGCATAGTCGCAAGAAGGCAAAATAGGCAAACTCCTATGGGAGCATGTAAACATCCATGTATTTGTAACCGATACGATGATGAATGAAATACAGAGTTCCCATATATATTTCTGCGTTTGTCATTTGTATTTTGTTTTCGAAACATTCACTTCAGTTCAGAACTTCAGATGGGCCATTACAAAGAAACACGCACCCAGGCTCGTGCACACGAACACAAAGCAGTAGTAACAGTTTCACAAGAAGTCACATGAGCACAAGGTCACCAAGAGCAAACCACACCACAGCACCACCCAGACGGCCGGTGCCGGTTTCATTATTCACACTCGATCACGCACGGCACAATCACCACAAGCGCATCGACCGCTTGCACCTTAGCAGTTGCAAGGGTTGCACTTGCAGCTGGCGCCGCAGCTGCAGCCGTGGGCGGCCTCACCGGACTCGGCAGCCTCCTCGAACTGCACCTTCGCGGGCCCAACGCCGAGGACGACGGCGGTGGCCTGCACGGTGGCGCCGCTCTTCTCCTCCAAGTCAGGGTACATCTTGCTGCAACACGCGAATCAAAATAATCAGTGCAAGAAACTACTCAGTGGCAACTCATAAGTTTGCAAGAGAGAGAAGCATGCATACCCGCAGTTGCAGTTTGAGCCGCAGCCGCAGCTTGATCCACAGCTGCAAGACATCCTTCGAAATGCTGTAAGCTCGGCTGCCGAAGATGAAAGACTTGATTGGGATGGTGAGCACTGGGCGATGCATATGCTCAGCTTGTGCACCGCTATTTATAGGCGTGCTAGTGTGTTGGAAAGAGCCTTGTTGCGTGTATGTACATGATCATATGCCTAGAGTAGGTCGTCACAAGTTATTTTTCATCCAATGGCGCTTTCTAAATTCAGTGTGTTAATTTCAAACTGTATTGTGCTGGGATATGGTTGCTTTCTGCTAAAGCAACAATGCGTAGTTGACTTTCCTTCCCTTCTGAATATAGAGCACCAACACTAACGTTAGTTGATTAATTAGTGAACGTACGATATCAAGACCTAATAAGATTGTGACACTATTTTAAGTCATTTTACAATTACTAACATCGGTCGCTGTACGCCGGCAAGAAATGAGCCTTCATTATGTTGTGATCTCTTATGCTTACCATCATTTCTTTGCTTATTTTTTGCCTCAAAAGGAACCAATTTTTTTCTTTGAAAAGAGGGAATATCCCCCGGCCTCTGCATCGAGTTACATAGCCTTTCTCAAAAGGAACCAATAACTTTCAGATGAAGAAATATTCATTTGGACTCATCATTCTTTTTTGTGAAAAGTCCTTCCGTCTACTAATAATATACAAAAAAAGTACAAAGATTTTTAGGAGTAACTAAAATTACAACCAGGTCCACGGACCACCCGGCGAAGACTACGAACACTGAAATGAGCCGAAGGTATGCTGCCGTCATCGCCCCATCCTCATCAAACCCAGACTCAACTGCTCAGAACCATCGTTCTTTTTGTTTTGAAACTGCCGATCCCTATATTCCACTTTGACAAAACATCTTGTTTTGTTCAACATTCCGAGCATCACATTTCATCGACACTTCTGAATCATCCCGATTTGCTTTTCTCTAGTCATAGTATAAATTCAATAAATTCGCTTATTCATCTGGAACTTCCGAGCAGTGACTTAGCTCTTCTCTACAAATCTCTTAAGTTTTGCAACGACTCTTTTTTGCACGATACTGCTTCTCTCTGCTGATATACTTACTCTTGTGGACGTAGATGGTTGGGCCATGAAGGGTTTGCTGTAAGTGGCAAATTTTCCCTTAGTTGAAAACCAGGGTATCAATTCATGGAGTCTTGGTTTGCAGCCAATGATCAGTACCTGCACACTAAGACAGTTCACTTGGTCCCCAATACTCCTAGTAAGGGTGTCAATCTTACTAGTCTTGCTAGTTACAAATATAATGTATTTTGTGGTTGGAAGTGATGATTACAAGTAAGTAATAAAACGGTTTAGATTGTAAACAATAAGAAAAACAATTGATCAAGGTTGAATTTATGAGGAATAATGGACTGGGCTTCGATCATAACATAGGCGTGGTGAATAAATTACTGTTTGCATATCGATTAAATTGAAGTTTTTTTGATTGATCATATCAGTCATGATTTCACATAGACATTTCGACCTTATATCCACATGCCGTTATCCATATGCATCTATGGCTAATACTCCACCAGAGACCACTATCCAACATGCATATCAAAGTATTAAATAGAAACAGAACATTGCATTAAGCAAAGTGACATAATGTTGATAGTATATTATATTTACCTCCAGTTCATCACCGAGACAACTATGGAACTATCTGTTTATCCATAGTGGAGATAACACAATACAAGACTTTTTCTCTTTCTGTCACTGTCGTGGTGAAATCACGGCAGATGCCATGAGATGGCTAAAAGTGGGGGGCTGCGTGAGGACGCCGGGAAGTGGGGGGCATATGCCATGAGACCTTTTCTCTTTCTGTCATTGTCGCGGTCCATCGCGTGAGGAAGTCGCGGAGAGGCTCGGCCGGGCCCTAAACGCACATGGAGAGCTGGCGAGGCCGACCCAGTCGCTTGTATGTGCTGGTGAAGTTGCGTACGAACGCGTCCTCGAAGTCCAACCAGGAATTGACGCTACCGGCCCTCAGGCTGTTAAGCCATGTCCGGGGGACGTAGCGGACCGCCACGCGCCGGTTGCCGCTGGCAATGCCGACAGCCGTGGTGTAGTCAGTTAGCCAGTCTTCCGGCTTGGTGATGCCGCTGTACTTGGGGGTGTCGCGGGCCAGCGAGAACCCTTTGGGGAAGGGCTCTTCGCGGATGCGGGGTCCAAAACAGGCGGGGCCAACGGAACTCTCCTCCTCGAGAACCGTGGACCGCGCCAGCCGGTCGATGCGATGGCGGGCGTCGGTCTCGTCGTAGGGCTCGCGGGGGCCCAGCCGGCTCGCGACTGGGCCGCGCGGCACCGCGCCAGCGGAAGCCGGCCGGGGCCGTCGAGGCGGCGGTGGGGGCACTTCCGGCTGCTGGGCCCGGTCGTTGCCGGCAGTCTCGTCAGCTATGCCGTCGCCGGCCGTCGTTGCGCGGTTGTGCCGGCTCCGGCTTGCCCGGCGCCGGCCAGAGCGGCTGGCGCTGCCGGCGGGGGAAGACGCATGTTGCGTGTCCCGAAGGGCCTGCTCCGGGTTCGCGGTGTTTCCTGAAGCGGAGGCGGATGGTGGGGCCGGGTCGAAACGCTTCTGCTGCTCGTTCACCGTGGTGATGAGATCGCGGATGCGCTGCTGCTGTTGCAGCAGCTCCTTGCCCTCAAGGAACTCGAGATCCGCCATGGCCGCCTGGGCCGCGCGCATGTTTTTGACGGGGGTGTCGTAGACGGGCCAGCCTGCGGCTAGCGCGCGGCCAATCGCGCCCCCGCGGATTCGCACCTCCGCAACCCGGCTGGGCTCAGCGGCGGCTGGTGTGAATCCGTGCACGCTGTCATACTCCCGCTGGGCGGACTCCAGCCGGCGCCGCGTTGCCGCGAGCGCTGATACGTCTCCAACGTATCTATAATTTTTTATTGTTCCATGCTGTTATAATATCAACTTGGATGTTTTTTATAATCATTTACAGCAATTTTATATCATTTTTGGAGACTAACCTATTAACCTAGTGCCCAGTGCCAGTTGCTGTTTTCTGCCCTGTTTTTGTTTCACAGAAAATCAATATCAAACGAAGTCCAAATACAGTGAAACTTTTTGGAGATTTTTTCTTGGGCAAGAAGAATACCAGAAGCTTCGAGGGGAGGCCAGAAGACCTTGGTGGGCCCCACGAGCCACCAGGGCGCGCCTGGGGGGGCAGGTGCGCCCTAATGCCTCGTGGGCCCCACCAAGCTCCGTTTGACCTAATTCCAGGACTATAAATTCCAGAAAAATTAGAAACCCTCAAGAGAGTCCACGAAATACTTTTTACGCCGCCGCAAGCCTCTGTTCCAGAGAGATCCCATCTGGGGTCCTTCTCCGGTAATCTGCCGGAGGGGGAATCGATCACGGAGGGGCTCTACATCAACCTTGCTCCCTCTCCGATGATGCGTGAGTAGTTTACCACAGACCTTCGGGTCCATAGGCAGTAGCTAGATGGCTTCTTCTCACTTTTTGATGTTCAATACAATGTTCTCCTTGATGTTCTTGGAGATCTATCCGATGTAATCTTTCTTTGCGGTGTGTTTGTTGGGATCCGATGAATTGTGAGTTTATGATCAGATTATCCATGAATATTATTTGAGTCTTCTCTGATCTCTTTTATGCATGATTATTATAGCCTCGTATTTCTTCTCCGATCTATTGATTTGGTTTGGCCAACTAAGTTGATTTATCTTGCCATGGGAAGAGGTGCTTTGTAGTGGGTTCGATCTTGCGGTGCTCAATCCCAGTGACAGAAAGAGACATGACACGTATGTATCGTTGCTACTAAGGGTAAAAAGATGGGATCTATTCATTGGGTTTATTAATTCGTGAGTTTGTCTTGTCTACATCATGTCATCGTTCTTAAGGCATTACTCCGTCCTTATGGACTTAATTCACTAGATGCATGCTGGATAGCTCATCGATGTGTGGAGTATTAGTAGTAGATGCAGGCAGGAGTCGGTCTACTAATCTTGGACGTGATGCCTATATACATGATCATTGTCTTGGATATCGTCATGATTATTTTCTTTTCTATCAATTGCCCAACAGTAATTTGTCTACCCACTGTATGCTATTTTCTAGAGAGAAGCCTCTAGTGAAATCTATGGCCCCCGGGTCTATCAAAATCATATTACTAAAACCCTAAAAATATTGCTGCCATTTTCTTTTATTTATTTTATTTAGTATTTTTGCTGCAATCTATCAATCTATCAAATACAATTTAATCTTGCAATCTTACCGCCAAGGGATTGACAACCCCTTGTTTGCGTTGGGTGCAAGGATTTGTTGTTTGTGTGCAGGTACTGCTTACTAGGTGTTGTGTGATTCTCCTACTGGTTCGATAACCTTGGTTTCATAATTGAGGGAAATACTTATCTCTACTGTGCTGCATCATCCCTTCCTCTTCGGGGAAATACCAACGCAAGCTACAAGTAGCAGGAAGAATTTCTGGCGCCGTTGCCGGGGAGACATCATCAACATTTATCAAGTACCTTTGCACAAACTCTCATCTCCTTGCATTTACTTTATTTGCCATTTGCCTCTCGTTTTCATCTCCCCCACTTCTAAAACGTTTTTACAAAAATACAGAAATATTTTCCGTTTGCCTTTTTGCCTGTTTTCTCGTTTGTGTGCTTGAAGTTGCCATCATGGCTGAATTTAAGAAAAGTAATCCTCTTCCTAGTGCTAGTTCCTTAGACAATCCGTCTATCCTCTTGAAGCTTATGAATGATGAAAATATTAAAAGAGGTTTTCCTAAGGTTTCTAAAGAAAAATTTGACAATCTTGCCGAACATGATCCAGGACTTTTAAATTTTAAATACTTGAGTGATGAATCTTTAAAAGAAGCTTGGGATAGATTATTAAAAATTCAAACAAGTGCTAGGCCTCAATATCATGTTAAGTTATTCCTAAGAAGTTTTTATGTTGGTTTACCCCTTGCTCATAGACGCGTTTTGGACTCTATATTTGAAAACGATTTTCTTGGGGGTGATGCCTTTGACACCTATGAAAAGATGAAAAACATATTTGGGCGACCAACAGTTGAAACTATTGAACCTACTGCTTTAGTGTGCTTTTATCAAAATGAGCTAATAAAAGAAACAAAGGCTAGAATGGATTCCAACTTTCGAGGAATATTTAATCTTGCTTCTACGATAAATGGTCATGTAGTATCACAAAATAGGAGGATCAATGCCTTGGATAAAAAGATCTCTTTATGTGTCCTGAAAGAAATAAAAACCCTTTGCACTAAGCTTGATCATCTATTATACATAATTGATAATGGAAAAGATAATGAAATATGACTTGCTAGGACCATTAAGAAGTATGACAATACTTGAGATTATGCATTATGCCTAGCTAGGGGCATAAAACAGTAGCGCTTGTTGGGAGGCAACCCAATGAATAAAATAAATTTTTGTTATAAGTTTCTGTTTTGGTGTGTTTTTACTGTCATGCTACTGGTATGATAGTATTTTTATGTTTTTAATTAGTGTTTGTGCCAAGTAAAGCCTTTGGGGTGATTTGGAAGATAGTATAATTGATGCTGTTTGGAAAACAGAAAGTTTTGCGTCCAGTGCCCGAATTTTGTTTCTGTACTGGAGCGTCAGAAAAATCTGAAATTTTTACACAATATTGGTATATGAATTTTTCACGTTTTCCTAATTTTTCAGAATTTTTGGAGTTACAGAAGTATGGCTTTTAAATAGATTGCTACAGACTGTTCTGTTTTTGACAGATTCTGTTTTTGATGCACTACTTGCTTGTTTTGATGAATCTATGGATTGTATCGGGGGGTATAAGCCATGGTGAAGTTAGAGTACAGTAGGTATAATGCAAAAATAAAATATGAATGGGTTTGCAACAGTACTTATAGTAGTGATTTGTTTTGTTATACTAACGGATCTCACGAAGGTTTTGTTGAGTTTTGTGTGATTGAAGTTTTCAAGTTTTGGGTGAGATCACGATGGATGAAGGAATATGGAGTAGCAAAAGCCTAAGCTTGGGGATGCCCAAGGGACCCCAAGGTAATATTCAAGGAAGACTCAAGCGTCTAAGCTTGGGGATGCCCCGGAAGGCATCCCCTCTTTATTCTACCGACCATCGGTAATTTTACTTGGAGCTATATTTTTATTCGTCACATGATATGTGTTTTGCTTGGAGCGTCTTGTATGATATGAGTCTTTGCTTTGTTTACTTTTTGGTTTGTCACAATCATCTTTGCTGCACACACCTATTTTGAGAGAGCCACACGTTATCATCATAATTTGTAGAATACTCTATGTGCTTCACTTAAATTTTTTGAGCTAGGCAGTTGCTCTAGTGCTTCACTTAAATCCTTTTGAGCACGGTGGTGGCTGAAATTTTGTAGAAATAAACTCTCATGCTTCACTTATATTATTTTGAGAGTTGATTGAAATTTTGTAGAAATAAACTCTCATGCTTCACTTATAGTATTTTGAGAGTTGATTGAAATTTTGTGCTTCACTTATATCATTTTGAGAATTGACTTGATTAAAATTTTGAAGAAATGAATTCTCATGCTTCACTTATATTATTTTGAGAATTGTTAAGACTGAAATTTTGAAGAAATATTTGCACTCTCATGCTTCACTTAAATCTTTTTGAGAGATGATGATAGTAACAGTAATTTGCACATGTTATGCAATTGGTCCCAAAGTGATGAATATTCAAGAGGGATATAGATAAAAACTTTCATATAGATCATTGGATATGACAAGTGTGATTTCTTGCAATAGTGTTGCGATATGGAAATGATGATATGTGATGCCATGTTAGTGAGTAATTGTGCTTAAGTAAGAATATTAATGTTAAGGTTTGTGATTACCTATGCAAGCACGTTAAGTCAATAGTTATGCAATGAAGTTATATCCTACTATGGTGCATTATTCGGTGTTAGTTCTGTTCAATGCATGTTTATGACCGTTTTCGTTTTTTTGGTTGGTTGCTCCTCAAACTTTTGCTAGCCTTCATTTGTACTAAGCGGAAATACTGCTTGTGCATCCAAAATCCTTAAAACCAGTTTTGCCTTATGAGTCCACTATATCTACCTATATGCGGTATTCCAATGCCGTTCCAAGTAAATTTGCGTGTGCCAACTCTAAATTTCAAAATATTTTTTCTGTTTTGTGTGCCCGTACCGCTCATGAAGCGGAAGGGGGTAGCCAATATCTTCCATGCTAGGTGTGTTATTCTCAAGATGAGTGTTTATTCACTTGTCATTGCACGAGAGTGTGGCGGTAATAGGGATGCCCAGTCCCGAAATGTGAAATGAAATGTAATGAAAAATCTTATGTGATCACAATAATAAATTCCTTGGAAAGTGATGGTATGGAGGGCACCCGTGGATACGGCTAGCCATGGATTGTGAAAGAATTGGTGGAAAGGAATAAACTTTATTTTCTGTTTGGAAACCGCCTATGATGTATGTAGCATGGAAGATATTGGGAATTCTCATTCGTTTTCGTTGACAGGTAAAGCATGCCTCCCAAATTTTTTTATCTCTTTAATTTCAGCTTTGAGCTCTGGCACATTTGACAAATCTCTGCTTCCCTCTGCGAAGGGCCTATCTATTTACTTTTATGCAATTTTTATTTTTCTTGAGTCTCCATCTTCTCTTACAAAAGCACCAACTGAGAACACTATTGTCATACTTGTGCATTGGTTGTAGCTAATATTTGAGTGTGTTTCATAAATGGATCATGTTGGAAATATGCCCTAGAGGCAATTAATAAAGTGTTTATTATTATCATATTTCTCCGTTCATGATAATGGTTTATTATTCATGCTAGAATTGTATTGACCGAAAACTAAATACATATGTGGATAATAGACAAATACTATGTCCCTAGTATGCCTCTACTAGACTAGCTCGTTGATCAAAAGATGGTCAAGGTTTCCTGACCATGGACATGAGTTGTCATTTGATAACGGGATCACATCATTAGGAGAATGATGTGATGGACATGACCCAACCGTTAGCATAGCAAATGATCGTTCAGTTTATTGCTATTGCTTTCACTATGTCAAATACACGTTCCTCTGACCATGAGATCATGCAACTCCCGGATACCGTAGGAATACTTTGGGTGTATCAAACGTCACAACGTTACTAGGTGATTATAAAGGTGCACTACAGGTATCTCCGAAAGTGTTTGTTGAGTTGGCATGGATCGAGATTGGGATTTGTCACTCCGACTATCGGAGAGGTATCTCTGGGCCCTCTTGGTATACAGCATCACAGAAGCCTTGCAAGCACCGTGACTAAAGAGTTAGTTGCAAGATGATGTATTACGGAACGAGTAAAGAGACTTGCCGGTAACGAGATTGAACTAGGTATTGGATACCGACGATCGAATCTCGGGCAAGTAACATACCGCCGGACAAATGGAACAACGTATGTTGTCATATGAGGTTCGACCGATAAAGATCTTCGTGGAATATGTAGGAACCAATATGAGCATCCAGGTTCCGCTGTTGGTTATTGACCGGAGAGCCGTCTCGGTCATGTCTACATCATTCCCGAACCCGTAGGGTCCGCACGTTTAAGGTTCGATGACGATTTAGTATTATATGAGTTATGTGATTGGTGACAGAATGTTGTTCGGAGTCCCGGATGAGATCACGGACATGACGAGGAGTCTCGAAATGGTCGAGAGGTAAAGATTGATATATTGGATGATGGTATTCGGACACCGGAAGTGTTCCGGGTGATATCGGGTCACCGGAAGGGGTTCCGGGCACCCCCGGCAAAAGATATGGGCCTTATGGGCCAAGAGGGGAAACACACCAGCCACTAAGGGGCTGGTGCGCCCCCCCATATGGGCTGGCCGAATTGGAGAAGGAAAGGGGAAGAAGGAAAGAAAAAAAGGGAATAGGATCCCCCCCCCTTTCCCCTCTTTCCTTCCTACTCCGAATAGGAATAGGAAAGGGGGGAGGCCGAATTGGGAGGACCCCAAGTAGGATTCCTCCTACTTGGTACGCCCCCTTGGCTGCCTCTCCTCCCCTCCCGCCTTTATATACAGAGGGGGGGCGCCCCTAGAACACACACGATTCATTGTTAGCCGTGTGCGGCGCCCCCCTCCACCGTTTACACCCTCGGTCATATTTTCGGAGAGCTTAGGCGAAGCCCTGCCGAGATTACTTCACCGTCACCGTCGCCACGCCGTCGTGCTGACGGAACTCATCTACTTCCTCGACATCTTGCTGGATCAAGAAGGCGAGGAACGTCACCGAGCTCCACGTGTGTAGAACTCGGAGGTGCCGTACGTTCGGTACTCGATCGGTGGAGCTCGAAGGATTGTTCGACTACATCAACCGCGTTGTGAGACGCTTCCGCTAAATGGTCTACGAGGGTACGTAGACACACTCTCCCCTCTCATAGAGATGCATCTCCATGGATAGATCTTGTGTGAGCGTAGGAATTTTTTTGAAATTCATGCTCCGTTCCCCAACAGTGGCATCCGAGCCAGGTCTATGCGTAGATGTGATTTGCACGAGTAGAACACAAGTGAGTTGTGGGCGTGGGTGTATACATATTGCTTGCCGTTACTAGTTGTTACTTGATTCGGCGGTATTGTGAGATGAAGCGGCCCGGACCGACATTACGCGTACGCTTACGCGAGACAGGTTTCACCGCTACGTGCACTCGTTGCATAAAGGTGACTGGCGGGTGTCTGTCTCTCTCACTTTAGTTGAATCGGATTCAATGAAGAGGGTTCTTTTAGAAGATCAAAAAACAATAACTACACTACGTTGTGGTTTTGCGTAGGTAAGAACGGTTCTTGCAAACCCGTAGCAGCCACGTAAAACTTGCAACAACAAAGTAGAGGACGTCTAACTTGTTTTTGCAGGGTATGCTGGTGATGTGATATGGCCAAGACATGATGTGATATAAGTTGTTGTATGAGATAATCATGTTTTGTAAATTATCAGGCAACCGGCAGGAGCCTTATGGTTGTCTCTTTATTGTATGCAATGCCAACGCTATGTAATTGCTTTACTTTACCGCTATGAGTTAGCAGTAGTAGTAGTAATAGCAATAATCGGCGAGACGACCACGACGCTATGATGGAGATCAAGGTGTCACGACGCTACGATGGAGATCAAGGTGTCACGACGCTACGATGGTGATCAAGGTGTCAACCCGGTGACGATGGAGATCATGACGGTGCTTTGCTGATGGAGATCAAAAGCACAAGACGATGATGGCCATATCATGTCACATATATATTGAATTGCATGTGATGTTAATCCTTTTATGCATCTTATTTTGCTTAGGACGAAGCATTATAAGATGTTCCCTTCACTAAATTTCAAGATAAGTGTTCTCCCCTAGTATGCACCGTTGCGAAGGTTCGACGCTTCTAAGCACCACGTGATGATCGGGTGTGATGGATTCTTTCGTTCGCATACAACGGGTGTAAGCCAGTTTTACACACGCAGAATACTTGGGTTAAACTTGACGAGCCTAGCATATACAGATATGGCCTCGGAACACAAGAGACTGAAAGGTCGAACATGAGTCATATAGTAGATATGATCAACATGAAAGATGTTCACCATTGATAACTAATCCACCTCACGTGATGATTGGACGTGGTTTAGTTGATGTGGATCATGTTACACTTAGACAACTTGAGGGATGTTAATCTAAGTGGGAGTTCTTAAGTAATTTGATTAATTGAACTTCAATTATCATGAACATAGTCTAAAATAATCTTTGCAATTGTATGTTGTAGATCAATGGCCCGCGCTGTAGTTCCACTGAATTTTAATGCGTTCCTAGAGAAAGCTAAGTTGAAAGATGATGGAAGCAACTATGCGGACTGGGTCCGTAATCTGAGGATCATCCTCATTGCTGCACATAAGGCTTATGTCCTTGATGCACCGCTGGGTGCCACGCCCCCTGCAGGCTCGACAGCAGATGTTATGAACGTCTGGCAGTCGAGGAAAGATGACTACTCGATAGTTCAGTGTGCCATACTTTACGGCTTAGAACCGGGGCTCCAAAGACGTTTTGAGCATCACGGAGCATATGAGATGTTCCAAGAGCTGAAACTTGTTTTTCAAGCCAATGCCCGGATCGAGAGATATGATGTCTCCGATAAGTTCTTTAGCTGTAAGATGGAGGAGAATAGTTCTGTCAGTGAGCATATACTCAAAATGTCTGGGTTGCATAACCGCTTGACTCAGTTGGGAGTTAATCTTCCAGATGATTCGGTTATTGACAGAATTCTCCAATCACTGCCACCAAGCTATAAGGGCTTCGTGATGAACTATAATATGCAAGAAATGAACAAGACGATTTCCGAGCTCTTCGCTATGCTTAAGGCTGCGGAGGTTGAAGTCAAAAAGGAACATCAAATGTTGATGGTGAAGAAGGGCACTAGTTTCAAGAAGGGCAAGGGAAAGAAGGGGAACTTCAAGAAGAACGGTAAAACAGTTGCTGCTCCCGGGAAGAAACCCAAGTATGGACCCAAACCCGAGACTGAGTGTTTCTACTGCAAGGGGACTGGTCACTGGAAGCGGAACTGCCCCAAGTATTTGGCAGATAAGAAGGCTGGCAACGTCAACAAAGGTATATTTGATATACATGTTATTGATGTGTACCTTACCAATGCTCGTAGTAGCACCTGGGTATTTGATACTGGTTCGGTTGCTCATATTTGTAACTCGAAACAGGAACTACGGAATAAACGAAGATTGGCTAAGGACGAGGTGACGATGCGCGTCGGGAACGGTTCAAGAGTTGAAGTTATCGCCGTCGGCACGCTACCTCTACATCTACCCTCGGGATTAGTGATGAACCTAAATAATTGTTATTTGGTGCCTGCGTTGAGCATGAACATTATATCTGGATCTTGTTTATTGCGAGACGGTTATTCATTTAAATCAGAGAATAAAGGTTGTTCTATTTTGATGAATAATATCTTTTATGGTCATGCACCACTTGTGAATGGTTTATTCTTGTTGAATCTCGATCGTGGTGATACACACATCCATAATATTGATGCCAAAAGACGCAAAATTGATAATGATAGTACCACATATTTGTGGCACTGCCGCTTAGGTCATATTGGTGTAAAACGCATGAAGAAACTCCATGCAGATGGACTTTTGGAATCACTTGATTATGAATCATTTGAGACGTGCGAACCATGCCTCATGGGCAAGATGACTAAGACTCCGTTCTCCGGAACAATGGAGCGAGCAACAGACTTGTTGGAAATAATACATACCGATGTATGCGGTCCGATGAGTGTTGAAGCGCGCGGTGGATATCGTTATGTTCTCACGTTCACAGATGATTTGAGTAGATATGGCTATGTCTACTTGATGAAGCATAAATCTGAAACATTTGAAAAGTTCAAAGAATTTCAGAGTGAAGTAGAGAACCATCGTAACAAGAAAATAAAGTTCTTACGATCTGATCGTGGAGGAGAATATTTGAGTTACGAGTTTGGCAATCACTTAAAACAATGTGGAATTGTTTCACAGCTCACGCCACCTGGAACACCACAGCGTAATGGTGTGTCCGAACGTCGTAATCGTACTCTATTAGATATGGTGCGTTCTATGATGTCTCTTACCGATTTGCCACTATTATTTTGGGGTTATGCATTAGAGACAGCTGCATTCACTTTAAACTGGGCACCGTCTAAATCCGTTGAGACGACACCGTATGAACTGTGGTTTGGTAAGAAACCTAAGCTGTCGTTTCTGAAAGTTTGGGGATGCAATGCTTATGTCAAAAGGCTTCAGCCAGATAAGCTCGAACCCAAAGCGGATAAATACGTCTTCATAGGATACCCAAAGGAGACCGTTGGGTACACCTTCTACCACAGATCCGAAGGCAAAGTATTCGTTGCTAAGAATGGATCCTTTCTAGAGAAGGAGTTTCTCTCGAAAGAAGTGAGTGGGAGGAAAGTAGAACTTGATGAGGTAATTGTACCTCCTCTAGATAGTAGTACGCCACAGAAAGAAATTTCTGTGACACCAACACAGACCAGAGAAGAAGTTGATGATGATGATCATGAGGCTTCGGATCAAGTTGCTACAGAACTTCGAAGGTCAACCAGGACACGTTCCGCACCAGAGTGATACGGAAATCCAGTCTTGGAGGTTATGTTGTTAGACAACGGTGAACCTTCGAACTATGAAGAAGCGATGGCAGGCCCGGATTCCGACAAATGGCTTGAGGCTATGAAATCCGAGATTGGATCCATGTATGAGAACAAAGTGTGGACTTTGGTAGACTTGCCCGATGAACGGCGAGCTATTGAAAATAAATGGATCTTTAAGAAGAAGACGGACGCTGATGGTAATGTCACCGTCTATAAAGCACGACTTGTTGCTAAAGGTTATCGACAAGTTCAAGGAGTTGACTACGATGAGACTTTCTCACCCGTAGCGATGCTAAAGTCTATCAGAATTATGTTAGCAATTGCCACGTTTTATGATTATGAAATCTGGCAAATGGACGTCAAAATGGCATTCCTTAATGGATTCCTTAAGGAAGAATTGTATATGATGCAACCGGAAGGTTTTGTCGATCCTAAAGGTGCTAACAAAGTATGCAAGCTCCAGCGATCCATCTATGGACTGGTGCAAGCATCTCGGAGCTGGAATACTCGCTTTGATGAAGTGATCAAAGCGTTTGGGCTTATACAAACTTATGGAGAAGCTTGTATTTACAAGAAAGTGAGTGGGAGCTCTGTGGCATTTCTCATATTATATGTGGATGACATATTATTGATGGGAAATGACATAGAATTTCTGGAAAGCATAAAGGGTTATTTGAACAAAAGTTTTTCAATGAAGGATCTCGGAGAAGCTGCTTACATATTAGGCATCAAGATCTATAGAGATAGATCAAGACGCCTCATTGGACTTTCACAAAGCACATACCTTGACAAGATTTTGAAGAAGTTCAAAATGGATCAGTCAAAGAAAGGGTTCTTGCCTGTATTGCAAGGTGTGAGATTGAGTAAGACTCAAAGCCCGACCACGGCAGAAGACAAAGAGAAGATGAGTGTCATCCCCTATGCCTCAGCCATAGGCTCTATTATGTATGCCATGCTGTGTACCAGACCTGATGTATGCCTCGCTATTAGCTTGGTGGGAAGGTACCAAAGTGATCCAGGAGTAGATCACTGGACAGCGGTCAAGAATATCCTGAAGTACCTGAAAAGGACCAAGGACATGTTTCTCGTTTATGGAGGTGACAAAGAGCTCATCGTAAAGGGTTACGTCGATGCTAGCTTTGACACAGATCCAGATGACTCTAAGTCACAATCTGGATACGTATTTATTCTTAATGGTGGAGCGGTCAGTTGGTGCAGTTCCAAGCAGAGCGTCATGGCGGGATCTACATGTGAGGCGGAATACATAGCTGCTTCCGAAGCAGCACATGAAGGAGTCTGGATGAAGGAGTACATATCCGATCTAGGTGTCATACCTAGTGCATCGGGTCCAATGACTATCTTATGTGACAACACTGGAGCAATTGCTATAGCAAAGGAGCCCAGGTTTCACAAGAGAACCAAGCATATAAAGCGTCGCTTCAAATCCATTCGGAATTTGATTAAGGATGGAGACATAGAGATTTGCAAAGTACACACGGATCTGAATGTGGCAGACCCGTTGACTAAACCTCTTCCACGAGCAAAACATGATCAGCACCAGAATACGATGGGTGTTAGATTCATTACAATGTAATTGACTCTAGTGCAAGTGGGAGACTATTGGAAATATGCCCTAGAGGCAATTAATAAAGTGTTTATTATTATCATATTTCTCCGTTCATGATAATGGTTTATTATTCATGCTAGAATTGTATTGACCGGAAACTAAATACATGTGTGGATAATAGACAAATACTATGTCCCTAGTATGCCTCTACTAGACTAGCTCGTTGATCAAAAGATGGTCAAGGTTTCCTGACCATGGACATGAGTTGTCATTTGATAACGGGATCACATCATTAGGAGAATGATGTGATGGACATGACCCAACCGTTAGCATAGCAAATGATCGTTCAGTTTATTGCTATTGCTTTCACTATGTCAAATACACGTTCCTCTGACCATGAGATCATGCAACTCCCGGATACCGTAGGAATACTTTGGGTGTATCAAACGTCACAACGTTACTAGGTGATTATAAAGGTGCACTACAGGTATCTCCGAAAGTGTTTGTTGAGTTGGCATGGATCGAGATTGGGATTTGTCACTCCGACTATCGGAAAGGTATCTCTGGGCCCTCTCGGTAATACAGCATCACAGAAGCCTTGCAAGCACCGTGACTAAAGAGTTAGTTGCAAGATGATGTATTACGGAACGAGTAAAGAGACTTGCCGGTAACGAGATTGAACTAGGTATTGGATACCGACGATCGAATCTCGGGCAAGTAACATACCGCCGGACAAAGGGAACAACGTATGTTGTCATATGAGGTTCGACCGATAAAGATCTTCGTGGAATATGTAGGAACCAATATGAGCATCCAGGTTCCGCTGTTGGTTATTGACCGGAGAGCCGTCTCGGTCATGTCTACATCATTCCCGAACCCGTAGGGTCCGCACGCTTAAGGTTCGATGACGATTTAGTATTATATGAGTTATGTGATTGGTGACCGAATGTTGTTCGAAGTCCCGGATGAGATCACGGACATGACGAGGAGTCTCGAAATGGTCGAGAGGTAAAGATTGATATATTGGATGATGGTATTCGGACACCGGAAGTGTTCCGGGTGATATCGGGTCACCGGAAGGGGTTCCGGGCACCCCCGGCAAAAGATATGGGCCTTATGGGCCAAGAGGGGAAACGCACCAGCCACTAAGGGGCTGGTGCGCCCCCCCATATGGGCTGGCTGAATTGGAGAAGGAAAGGGGAAGAAGGAAAGAAAAAAAAAGGGAATAGGATTCCCCCCCCCCCTTTCCCCTCTTTCCTTCCTACTCCGAATAGGAATAGGAAAGGGGGGAGGCCGAATTGGGAGGACCCCAAGTAGGATTCCTCCTACTTGGTGCGCCCCCTTGGCTGCCTCTCCTCCCCTCCCTCCTTTATATATGGAGGGGGGCGCCCCTAGAACACACACGATTCATTGTTAGCCGTGTGCGGCGCCCCCCCCCCCTCCACCGTTTACACCCTCGGTCATATTTTCGAAGAGCTTAGGCGAAGCCCTGCCGAGATTACTTCACCGTCACCATCGCCACGCCGTCGTGCTGACGGAACTCATCTACTTCCTCGACGTCTTGCTGGATCAAGAAGGCAAGGAACGTCACCGAGTTGCACGTGTGTAGAACTCGGAGGTGCCGTACGTTCGGTACTCGATCGGTGGAGCTCGAAGGATTGTTCGACTACATCAACCGCGTTGTGAGACGCTTCCGCTAAACGGTCTACGAGGGTACGTAGACACACTCTCCCCTCTCATAGCGATGCATCTCCATGGATAGATCTTGTGTGAGCGTAGGAATTTTTTTGAAATTCATGCTCCGTTCCCCAACAGATCAATGATAGAGCGTAATGGGCTAGGGATAACTTTCTTTAGCATTGATATTTTGAAAGACATGGTTGCTTGTTAGTATGCTTGAGTATCTATGTTTTCATGTCAAATTATAGACTATTGCTTTGAATCATATAAGTCCAATGTCCATGCTACAAAAAGAAAAAAGAATATGTGATAAATATGTTAGGCAACATTCCACATCAAAAATTCTGTTTTTATCATTTACCTGCTCGATGACGAGCAAGAATTAAGCTTGGGGATGATGATACATCTCCAACGTATCTATAATTTTTTATTGTTCCATGCTGTTATAATATCAATCTTGGATGTTTTTATAATCATTTACAACAATTTTATATCATTTTTGGAGACTAACCTATTAACCTAGTGCCCAGTGCCAGTTGCTGTTTTCTGCCCTGTTTTTGTTTCACAGAAAATCAATATCAAACGAAGTCCAAATACAGTGAAACTTTTTGGAGATTTTTTCTTGGGCAAGAAGAATACCAGAAGCTTCGAGGGGAGGCCAAAACACCTTGGTGGGCCCCACGAGCCACCAGGGCGTGCCTGGAGGGGGGGCAGGCGCGCCCTGATGCCTCGTGGGCCCCACCAAGCTCCGTTTGACCTAATTCTAGCACTATAAATTCCAGAAAAATTAGAAACCCTCAAGAGAGTCCACGAAATACTTTTTATGCCACCGCAAGCCTCTGTTCCAGAGAGATCCCATCTGGGGTCCTTCTCCGGTAATCTGCCGGAGGGGGAATCGATCACGGAGGGGCTCTACATCAACCTTGCTGCCTCTCCGATGATGCGTGAGTAGTTTACCACAGACCTTCGGGTCCATAGGCAGTAGCTAGATGGCTTCTTCTGTCTTTTTGATGTTCAATACAATGTTCTCCTTGATGTTCTTGGAGATCTATCCGATGTAATCTTTCTTTGCGGTGTGTTTGTTGGGATCCGGTGAATTGTGAGTTTATGATCAGATTATCCATGAATATTATTTGAGTCTTCTCTGATATCTTTTATGCATGATTATTATAGCCTCGTATTTCTTCTCCGATCTATTGATTTGGTTTGGCCAACTAAGTTGATTTATCTTGCCATGGGAAGAGGTGCTTTGTAGTGGGTTCGATCTTGCGGTGCTCAATCCCAGTGACAGAAAGGGACATGACACGTATGTATCGTTGCTACTAAGGGTAAAAAGATGGGATCTATTCATTGGGTTTATTAATTCGTGAGTTTGTCTTGTCTACATCATGTCATCGTTCTTAAGGCATTACTCCGTTCTTATGGACTTAATTCACTAGATGCATGCTGGATAGCCCATCGATGTGTGGAGTAATAGTAGTAGATGCAGGTAGGAGTCGGTCTACTAATCTTGGACGTGATGCCTATATACATGAACATTGCCTTGGATATCGTCATGATTATTTGCTTTTCTATCAATTGCCCAACAGTAATTTGTCTACCCACTGGTATGCTATTTTCTCGAGAGAAGCCTCTAGTGAAATCTATGGCCCCCGGGTCTATCAAAATCATATTACTAAGACCCTAAAAATATTGCTGCCATTTTGTTTTATTTATTTTATTTAGTAGTTTTGCTGCAATCTATCAAATACAATTTAATCTTGCAATCTTACCACCAAGGGATTGACAACCCCTTGTTTGCGTTGGGTGCAAGGATTTGTTGTTTGTGTGCAGGTACTGCTTACTAGGTGTTGTGTGATTCTCCTACTGGTTCGATAACCTTGGTTTCATAATTGAGGGAAATACTTATCTCTACTGTGTTGCATCATCCCTTCCTCTTCGGGGAAATACCAACGCAAGCTACAAGTAGCAAGCGCCGTGGCCTCGGCCAGCAGTTGCTGATGGTCTTCGTTGAGCTAAGCCGCTGCGGCCGCCGTGTCGGCGTCGGGCGTGATGGGGGCCTGCAGGCTCCGGATCGTCTCGCGAAGCGGGTCCACCCGGCGGGATGGAGCCGCAGCCGCGACAGCGGCAGCCGCGGCGGCCTTCTCCTTGCTGCGCGAGGAGCCGGAGCTGGCGCCGATGGTCAGCACCTCCGCACGGGCGCAGAGAACCGCGACGTCGTCGGAGACGGCGCAGCCAACGGGGACGGGCGAGTCGGTGAAGCTGTGTACCTCGCTAGGGTACTCGTCGGGGGTGAGCGCGACGAAGACGTGCAGCGCACCGAAAGGGACGATGAGGCAGCCTGCGGGGCAGGCGACGTCCGCGCCTGGCGCTGTATTGCAGCCGGCCGGGTTGGCCGCGCAAGGCGCGCGGACCAAACCGTGCGCGATGCGCTCGCCAGAGCTGGTGAAGGGCCTCGTCCAGAACTTGACTCCGGCCGACGCCGCGAGCCGCCCCACGGTGGACGCCAACTGTCGTGGTGAAATCACAGCAGATGCCATGAGATGGCTAAAAGTGGGGGGCTGCGTGAGGACGCCGGTGGGTTCCGGAAGCGAGGTTGGTACACGCGAGCGCGGGACACAAGGTGTACCCAGGTTCGGGGCCCTCCGGGGAGGTAACACCCCTAGTCCTGCCGAATGGAATGATATGCACGAGGGCTACAAGGTTGCTCCTGGAGCTGTTTGGGCGGAGGAGGAAGAAGGGGCTAGACCTCCATTCTACCTCTCCTGTGATTGTGAGTGTGTGGGTATGAACTATGAATGGAGCTGAACGCGACCCCCCTGCATGGAGGCCTCCTGGGGGGGTCTTATAGCCCGACCCCCCAGGGTTACATGGGTAAAAACATACACGGGCGGGACCCGGATGTCGACGTCTGGAGCCGACGGTGGGGCCCGCCGGCTGCTGGGACCCGCCGGTGGCGGGCCCCGCCGGCTACTCGCCACTGTGGCCCGTCGTCTCGTGCGTCACGGAGTGGTTGGCGTCGTGGGGCTGCAGTGGCGCTGGCGTCGGCCACCCCGGTCAGCAGGGTTGGCTGCCCTGTCGCCGTGCCTTCCCGAGACGGGTTACACTGCAGCCACGTTCTTCCGTCGTGGGGAGCCGTCTTGTCGCTGGGAGCGATGGGACGGCCACTGACCCGTCGCCAGCCGGCTAGAGAACAGCCGGACCCGGCCCGGGGCCGGGCCTAGCCGGCTCGTGATGGGAAGCCGGCCGGCCGGCCAGCCGGCGGGGAGGGGCACGGGCTGCCTCGAAGTTTTGAAAAGGGGGCTCCGGGTCCGCTTGCCTACCCGGGGTTCATCCCCCCGTCAGTCACTAAGCTAGATTACTTGCAAGGTTAAACCCAACTAACACACACAACTCCCTCTCAGAGATCATTCATCTAAACATGGACAGTGCAAAGACTAATAGATCGGGAAGCATCTTTGTCTATAAATCATGCAATAAAGAACTCACATGAATCCAAACTAAATCATATATAAACCTGATCATAAGGTGAAAATTCATCACACTGCAAAAAATACACCATTAATCACATCAGATGATCACAAGCATGTTAGGAAGCTCATGTGATAATTGTATTGATAACAAGGGATAGAGGACACCATCTAGCTACTATTATGGACCCATAGTCCATGGAAGACTACTCACACATGGACATGGTGGCTGTTGGAAATATGCCCTAGAGGCAATAATAAATTAGTTATTATCATATTTCCCCGTTCATGATAATAGTTTATTATTCATGCTAGAATTGTATTGACCGGAAACTAAATACATGTGTGGATAATAGACAAATACTATGTCCCTAGTATGCCTCTACTAGACTAGCTCGTTGATCAAAAGATGGTCAAGGTTTCCTGACCATGGACATGAGTTGTCATTTGATAACGGGATCACATCATTAGGAGAATGATGTGATGGACATGACCCAACCGTCAGCATAGCATATGATCGTTCAGTTTAATGCTATTGCTTTCACTATGTCAAATACACGTTCCTCTGACCATGAGATCATGCAACTCCCGGATACCGTAGGAATACTTTGGGTGTATCAAACGTCACAACGTAACTGGGTGATTATAAAGGTGCACTACAGGTATCTCCGAAAGTGTTTGTTGAGTTGGCATGGATCAAGATTGGGATTTGTCACTCCGACTATCGGAGAGGTATCTCCGGGCCCTCTCGGTAATACAGCATCACAGAAGCCTTGCAAGCACCGTGACTAAAGTGTTAGTTGCAAGATGATGTATTACGGAACGAGTAAAGAGACTTGCCGGTAACGAGATTGAACTAGGTATTGGATACCAACGATCGAATCTCGGGCAAGTAACATACCGCCAGACAAAGGGAACAACGTATGTTGACATATGAGGTTCACCGATAAAGATCTTCGTGGAATATGTAGGAACCAATATGAGCATCCAGGTTCCGATGTTGGTTATTGACCGGAGAGTCGTCTCGGTCATGTCTACATCATTCCCGAACCCGTAGGGTCCGCACACTTAAGGTTCGATGACGATTTAGTATTATATGAGTTATGTGATTGGTGGCCGAAGTTTGTTCGGAGTCCCGGATGAGATCACGGACATGGCGAGGAGTCTCGAAATGGTCGAGAGGTAAAGATTCATATATTGGAAGGCTATATTCGGACGTCGGAAAGGTTCCGAGTGATTCGGGTATTTTTCGGAGTACCGGGGAGTTACGGGAATTCACCGGGAGAAGTAATGGGCCTTATTGGGCCATACGGGAAAAGGAGAGGCAGGCCACGTGAGGAGGCGCGCGCCCCCCCTTGCCCAAACCGAATTGGACTAGGGGAGGGGGCGCAGCCCCCTCTTTCCTTTCCCTTTCCCTTCCCCCTTTCCTACTCCGTATGGGAGGTGGAATCCTACTAGGACTAAGGAGTCCTAGTAGCCTCCTCCCTCCCTCCTTTATATACGGAGGAGGGGCACCCCTTGGAGACACACAATTGTCCCATAGCCGTGTGCGGTGCCCCGATCTCCGTTTTCCACCTCGGTCATATTTTCGGAGAGCTTAGGCGAAGCCCTGCCGGAATCACTTCACCGTCACCGTCGCCACGCCATCGTGCTGACGGAACTCATCTACTTCCTCGACGTCTTGCTGGATCAAGAAGGCGAGGATCGTCACCGAGCTGCACGTGTGTAGAACTCGGAGGTGCCGTACGTTCGGTACTCGATCGGTGGAGCTCGAAGGATTGTTCGACTACATCAACCGCGTTGTGAGACGCTTCCGCTAACGGTCTACGAGGGTACGTAGACACACTCTCCCCTCTCGTAGCGATGCATCTCCATGGATAGATCTTGCGTGAGCGTAGGAATTTTTTGAAATTCATGCTCCGTTCCCCAACAGTGGCAACAAGGGTGATGAAGATGATTCCGACGATGAATTCCCCCTCGGGGAGACTACCCAAAAAGGCCTCCAGACTGGATCATCGCGGAACAGGAGGTGGCGGCGGCGTAAAAAATCCTTAATAACTATTTTCAGGGTTTCAAGAGAATATAAAGGTAGGGGGACCAAGAGTCGGCGGGGGGTGCCCTAGGGCCCTCACGTGGCTTCACCTCGTGCCCCACAAGCAGGTCATGTGGGGGAGCCCATGGGAGCCTCCCTGGCCCCCTCTAGTGCCCCTGGCTTCGTCTTGGTGTAAAACCTCCAAAAAATATATATTTTCAATTTTTCCTGTTCCTGAAGCGGTGATTTTATTTTTAAAAAGTCTAAAAACATGAAAAAACAACAACTGCACTAGGCACTGGATTAATAGGTTAGTCCAAGAAGATGATATAAATAGTGCTAAAACTATGCCAACATGATATAAGAGTAGCATGAACATATCAAAAATTGTAGATGCGTTTGAGACGTATAATGTACGACTGAGCTATATCTTTATCGGTAATTCTGAGCCATTATGTCTTAGTAGAAAAGGTGCTACCTTTTTGTGTTTGGAACCACCTTCTCCATCGGCACGTTCAAGCGATGTATTTCTTCATGTTTGTGAACAATGCGTTGTCCGTTCAAATATATTTGACCCAGTTCCATAGTTCCGCCAGAGTCCTACCAGTGCTTCCAAGCCTATGTTACATTTGAGTAATGATTAGGTTTTGGATCTCCTCTATATATTCTCTGCCATACCCATTCGAGTTGGAAACCATCCACATCCACCATAACCACTTCATTCACTTCACTCTACTCATTCCACTCCTTGCCAACCACTCTAATCCACCACATCGAATTCAACTCCAGTCAATCCATCTACCATAGAGAAAGAGAGATCCAAGATAGGAGAAGAAGAAGGAAGTGTTGCGTGATTCCATGACTCACTTCTTGATTCTTTGACAGTCAAGAACTCCCCTTTCTTGAATCCTTACACCTCAAGATCATCTCTTTCAATACATTCATATTCATGTGAGAGACTGCTTCTTTGGAATCTAGAGAGAAGCTTTGTTTGGAAATATTTCAAGGTGTTCTTACCAAGTGACTTTGCTATGTTTATTATGCTTGGATGGTGAGCGCATCCAGACGGTTAGGAGATAGTTGTGATTCTATCAAGTTCAATCTGTGAAGGTTGCAAGAGTTTGTACGGGCCCGGAGATCGCCCACTTTGTGGATATGTACCCTTAGTGGGGCTTCTAAGTACAAGCCATTATGGAATATGTTGGTTGTGCTCCGTGTGCCGCTTGGTGGGCGACACAGCCAGGATCTTTGGATCCTAGAACATCTTGTTTCGTAGCCTCCATCAACGTGGACGTAAGATAGAGCCAACTATCCAAAACACAAAAAAGCTGTCGCTTCACAAATCATGAGTGTTTTCATGTATAAACCCTACCTCCTACTTGCAAGATTTTTGCCATTCCCCTCCTTATTACTCTTGATCTCTTGCATGCTAAGTGCTTATGGTTGTCTAGTCCTTGTTGCCTTAAGTTAAAAACTGTCAACCTAAAGTTTGAAAGTTGCATTATTTTATAGCACTATTCACCCCCACCCTCTACTCCTTAGGCCTCGATCCCAACAGAACAAACACTCTAGATCTAAAATCATCATCTATTTTGACTCAAAGGAACTAGTATCTTCCTGATAAATAAGCATTTTATTCGGTATCACTTCACACAAATGAGAAAAGAAATAATAAACTCTTTTTATCTAAAAGGAGCTTTCAAATAAAAATCAGTTAATTCCATTGCCTTATAGGAAAAAAATACAATACATAGTGATAGTGTAATACAAAGAACTACCATCAAAAGTGAGCTTTGGCTTGTCGGTGAGGATTATGATGGTTCAATTTTTGGATTAAACACTATCTGTCACAACTTGTTTCCCATGCACATTCATTGTGTCCTACTGAAGGTGTACTAAACCGTTGGTGGCTAGTCGGCTGAGAGGCCCGTCATAGGGGCGGCCTCAGGGCCTAGCGCCAAAGGTGTGGCCAGGGCCCCACGTCCCGCGGGAAACCCTCCTTCCAGAAGGATCTTCATCTTGGCGTGCAAGTCAAGAACCCCTCGCCCGATCAGGGCTCTTGGTCGGTTAGCAAACCGTGTAACCCTAGATCTCCTCCCCCTAGGGATAGCTCGAGGCATCTGACATCTAGTCATAGTCTCGATAGCAACAACTCCATGCATATTGTAACCCCCTCACACGAGGTGTTCCCCACACCAATCAAAACAATAGCAGGAGTAGGGTATCACCTCCATGATGAGGACCCAAACCTGGGTAAATTCCCCCTGTGCAATCCCTTCTATAACTCCCGGTTACGTGCTCTACCCTATCGGAACTATTGATACGGTCACCTACAGTCCGTGAAGTACAAATTTGAGTGTTTCAGTAAGGGCGTGTGTGGGTTTGTGCACGGTTGTGTGGGTGTGCATCCTTGTAATCTAATTTTTCTGAAGTGAGAATTAACTGATGGAGAGTGGCATGCCATATATTTCAAAACTCATCCTCATGTCTGGGCTCTTTTAGTACTTAGGCCCTACGTTTGATGTGGACCGCAATTTTTTTTTAATATTTCATTGGCAGGGTCTTGTACTCGAGATAACAGACTGGAAAACAAGTCGTATATGGTTTAAACCTATTCTATATCTAACTCCTTATCTCAAACTTATACGATATCGTACAAAGACCTCTCGTCGCTGATACCATATTGAATTCATAATCCTTCCAATTTTAAGAACTAACTCAAGATGGAGATCGACTTGGTCGACGCCATTCATCCTTCCAGGGCTAAGGTAACAATGGATCCACCTTGGAGGAGTGTGGTTGTGTATGTCATTCCTTGATGCCACCATGATGATATTCTTGTTGGTTAATGGGTGGGGTACATCCCTCATGTCAATCTCGTTGGCGATGACGTCGGCCGCCGGGGTCGAGCTACTTACCCGTGGTGGTGCATGGTGGACACACACAAAGCAGAGGAGTAATCAAAGTTAGAGTACTATTGTATCGGTAGTAGTGGAATCCAACATTGGTGTATAAGGGCAACTCTAGTAGAGTCATTGTATTGGCAGCCTCCTTATGCACATAGAGCATGCTCCATATGCATTATGGAGGTTACCGAGGTGATGCGCAAACTCAAAGTCTCCATTTAGGCTGCCTTCATATCATGGGATCCACTCGTCAATGAGACATCCTTTTCCCCAATCTCCCTGCCATCCCCACGTGAGGTGGTGGACCATGTGAAGATTCCTTCACTCCATACACAACTGCCATATGGAGTGCGCTCCAAAAGTTGGCCCCGAGACGCCAAATATGAAGGCTCGGACGAAGACCAGATAGGGATGGCGCTCCATAAATTATGCTGTTTCTGACAGGTATGGCCACTCTGTTAGAGTGCCTTTTTTTGTCAGAATCGTCATATTGGCAGTTATTATGGCGATTGGCCCATTATGACGACTCTACTAGAGTTGATCTAAGTACCACCTTCACACTGCACCATGATATCAACAACCTCGACCAACAACAGGAGTTCATGCCGCTGTTTGTCCATCCTTTCCTTGGCCAAGATGACATGATCGTTACTATTATTATTTAGTCGGGTTAGCATTCTCAAAAATGTCAATGGTTGCTTGGATGTCATCATAGAGGAAACATGTGGAAGATGTAGGTATTTGTCACGATGTGTTGTGCTCAATACATGTGGTTGCAAAGTTTAATCGTTCTTCCATTTCTATTTATGTATTAATTGCAACGTACAAGTATTTAGCTAGTAACAATAAAATGTCACTTACAGTACAATATTGAACACCCACAATGGTATCACAATGAAGTAGTAATATTATGTACATTAAATCCTTCAAACTTACTTGTTGTACGCATGGAGAGCTAATGAGAATTGAGAAGTAGATAAACTCCACAACAGATAAGGTTCCAAGTAAGTTCAAGATTTTCACAGGGCAAGCGCTGCCTTATATCCTTGTTGGTAGGGATATACTTATTGATTGTCACATTAAGGTCTCTCCTGAATATCCAGTCTATTGACGGGTGCTGAAGATGTGTGCCATATGTTGTTCGCTTGCAGTCGTGCAAAGGAGATTTGGGGTGCTCTTGGTTTCAGGAGGTTATTGCTGGGTTCAAGTTATGGACAGATCAGGCCAGTGATAGGGCAGCTGGGACTACGAGAATCACTCCATATGTTATTCTAGCAGAATTGCTAACACAATCAACAAAGCAGTCGCCAGTGATAGGGCAGCTGGGACTACGAGAATATGTTGTAGTGGCTGTTTGGTATATTTGGTGGCAGAGAAGAGAAACTGTTAAGGGTGAAACTGTCCAGAATCCCAGAAGTATAAACACAATCACATCAAATTGTGCAAAGTGTGCTGTCCACTGTCCAGAGTAATGAGGTGGTTGTTAAATGGGAGAAACCCCCAGCGAAGGTTTATATATTAAATTTGGGAGTACATTTTTGGAAAATGACTCTGGAGCGGCTGCTACTGTCCTTCGGAACAGTCGTGGTTAGGCTCTTGCAAGAGCATCTTGGCTTTAAACAATCTTTTGGACGCAACAACGACTCAGAAAGGTTTTAGATCTTGTGGAAAGCCTTGGGTCCTCACCAATTATTATTGAATCTGGTTCTTTAGACCCAAATGATAAGTGCCACACGTGTGGCACGAAGCAATCCCGTCCACACGCTTTCATTACCATCTATTTTGCCACATCAAACAGATGACATCAGCGAAATCTTTTTGGTTTTTCGGACATAAAAATGTTTTATCTCTTAAATAAAAAAAACCCGATTAAAAATCCGTTTTCATCATTAAATTCGTCTCGACGAGATCTTCAAAACTAGATCTCATATTGCTATGTTTCAACGACTTTTTTTTAGCCAAAAGTTGCCATAATGTTACACTGAAATTGTCATAGTGTTTACACTAAATTTGCCATGATATGTTTCATCTATTTTTTCTTCTAGATTTAAAACTACCATTGTATTTCAACTACTTTTCACGGCAAATTTTATTAATTGACCAAGGAAAAATTTAGTAATTAACCACGGCAAATTTAATTCATGGATCATGACAATTTTTAGTAATTGATGATGGCAATTTAGTTTATAGATCATGGCAATTTTAGTATTTTGACCATGAAAATTATTTTTGTATGAATCATGGCAAATTTTTGTGCATGTATCATGGCAAATTTAAGTAATTTACCATGGCAATTTTAGTTTCTGGTCCAAGGCAAATTTGAGTCATTGACCATGCATTTTTAAAGTAACTAACGACGGATTTCTTTTTAATTATGAACCATGTCAAAATTATTTCATGGATCATGACAAATTTTAGTAATTCACCATGACAAGTTTAGTTTCTTAATTTCTTTTTTTATAACATGTCAAAATTTACTTTAAACATAGAAGAAACGTAGCTGAAATATATCATGTCAACTTTTTTATTTGAACACAGTACAACGCAAACACTCATATAAACGTGCATACACTCACCCCTATGAACGCACACACGCACACCCTACCCCTATGAGCACCTCCGAGAGACTGAGTCGGCATGTCATCTTGAGATTTTACGAAGTCACCATAGGCGTCTCGTAGTCGACGAGAACGTCTCCTCCCACTGAACGCGCATCGCCGGAAATCCTGAAATAAATTCAGGATAAATGCGAGCACCAGGATTTGAACCCTGATGGGCTGGGGATACCACTGTCCTCCTAACTATCCAACCACAGGTTGGTTCGCATATCATGGCAACTTCAGTGTAAACAATATGGCAATTTATGTGCAATATATATGGCAACTTTTGACCGCCAAAAAATATTGTCAAAACATATCGATATGGGATCTAGTTTAGAAGTTTTCGTCGCGATGGATTTAATGGTGAAAACGGATTTTCAATCGGATTTGTCATTTAAAAGATAAAACATTTTAAACTTTAAAAACCCAAAAGATTCCTGTTGATATCATCTATTTTCTTTCCCTGTTTGCATGCATGTGTGAAAAAAATAAAAAGGCTGATGTGTCTCAATGGGTTGCTAGAAGGGCGTGTGGCCCGAACTTCTTTAGCCCACATATGTGACACTTATCAGGGTCCTCTTTAGAAGTAATTAAAGCTTGCAATGGAGTGATCGAGATCTGGAGCCCATACACTGCTATCTTAGCAGATTGTTTCCAGAAGGCCTCCAGGATTGGTGCAATCACCTTCGTGCACTGTCGAAGGGAAGCAAATTCTTCGCCTCGACGCGCTGTTTATCGCGCCATTTACATCCCTAATCAAGTTCTACTGGTCATGATATGAACCAAACCATACAAGCCTGAAACTCTTCGAAAGGAAGCGAGCTCGTGGCTCAACCTTGGGCAAGCCTTAGCAGTTACTGAAGGAATACACTATATATGTACTCCTTATATCCGAAATTCAGAATGATGTCAAAAAAAAAAATCCGAAATTCAGAAGATGGTAAAAAAAAAGATGGTATCGCCCACCGTGGGGATCGAACCCACGACCACAAGGTTAAGAGCCTTGCGCTCTACCAACTGAGCTAGACGGGCCTGACATGCTGCTTCTACGTTCACCCTTTAGACACAGAGTAACTACAGCAGAATGGAATAGTTAAATCTTAAAAATGCACCACTAACAAAAAAAACTTTCCAGGCATGGCAATGGCGCATGCAACAGAAATTATATGAAGGGCAGTCATAAAATGTAAAGTCGGTTCTGCATCGTTCCAGGCTTCCAGCAACTTGCAGAGCACCAAAGTTAAATGAACATCCGCAAGCATGAAGAGATTTAGTTCAAACATGACCTCACATGTTTCGAACCTTAGTTCAAACACGAACGTCAGCAACTAAACGATGGTACGGACAGTGAGCTCACATGGCTCGAACCTGCTCTGACCACGGGCAGCTGTAGCACACAAGATCTCTCGATTTCCAGTCAGGCAGCTCCTGACCTCGTTCACCATAGTTGACATAGCGGGATGAGCAGTGATGTTTGTTCTGGAAAGGAGCTTCGTTTCTGTCAGAAACTTCAGGCTGAATGATGGTAGTTTTCCAAAAAAAAAAAAAAAAAAAGGAATCGCCCACCG
Organism: Elymus sibiricus; assembly: GCA_039707655.1. Lineage (NCBI taxonomy): Eukaryota > Viridiplantae > Streptophyta > Magnoliopsida > Poales > Poaceae > Elymus > Elymus sibiricus. The sequence continues at coordinate 246,702,843 of CM077664.1, read as the reverse complement.
TGGGGCTCGAACCCACGACCACAAGGTTAAGAGCCTTGCGCTCTACCAACTGAGCTAGACGGGCTTGATGCAGATCCATTTCAGTTCATCCAGTTACTTTGATGAGACAATCCCTGCCTTACTCGAATCGTCACCCATGAAAATCATACCCCGGATTCACGAGATCTCTGTGGGGATACGGACTTGCTGCTGAGGATCCATCGGGCATGGTGGTTGGATGGGTCCTCCATCTCTGGCATTGGCAGTTCCCGCCCGGATCGAGTTGGATGGATCCTCCATGACGATGCCTCCGATTCCTGTCCAGAAAAACGTAGATCAGGGCCGGACAGCTGCAGTGGAGACTCAGATTTGACTTAATTCGAGGTCGCAGCTAACAAATCACTTACTCCGTACGCCCTAGGCCAAGATTTTGCTTGTCTGCGGCCGCAGGGCTCCAAGTCTTGCCAATTGAGGTGCCGCGGACGGGACGGGAGAGGAGGCTTTACCAATTGCCGGAGTGGCTGTGACAGAGCACGAGGCTCGAGCTCACGCCTGCAATATTTCGATCGTGGAGGGGAGGCACGCGACAGTGCTACACATGGAACAGGAGGAACGCCCAAAGGAGTGCGATGCAAACCATCCTATCCTATCCTATCCTAGCTTGGCACAATTTGATCGTGGAGGGGAGGGACGTCGTGGTGTGGTTGAGGATTGATTACTGCTGCGTGCTCGTGCGGGACTCTGAAAGTCTGAAGCAGCCGAGCTGCCGGGCTCGGGCGCCCCTATGTCTCGCTTCACGCGAGACAGAGGGAACCCCTGCTGAAGGGTCGCGCGAGTTGGCCCGGCTCAGGGGCGCGGGAACTATAGGCTCGTTTTTTGTTTTGTTTCTTTTCACATTTTTTGTTTTCGCTTTTCGCTTTTCGCTTTCCTTTTTTACTTTTATTTATACTTTCACATGTTCTATATAAACGTATTACAAAAATCACTGTACATAAAACATTTGAAAAATGTTAAATGTGTATAGATAAAATGTTTATCACGTATACGAAAAATGCATACAAAAAAAATAAAATGTGTATGAAACAATTTGATCATGCATTTAAAAAATGTCAATCAAGCATTTAAAAAAATGTTGAACAGGTGTTTGAAAAATGTTAATCATGCATTTAAAAAAAAGTTTAACAAGTATCTGAAAAATATTAATCAAGCATTTCAAAAATATTAAATATGTATAGAAAAATTGTTGACCATGTATTAAAAAATGTTAATCTTGCATTTGAAAATGTTTAAAATATGTATAGAAAAAATGTTGACCGTGTATTAAAAAAATGTTATTGTTGTATTTGAAATTTTTTAATCAAGCATTTGGAAAATGTTCAGAAAGTTCCTACAAAAAATGTTGACCATGTATTAAAAAAATGTTAAATTTGTATTTGAAAATTGTTAAACGTGTATTAGAAAAATATTCTTGACATATACGAAAAATGTAGAATGAAACCAAAAGAAAGAAAGAAAAACAAAAAAACAATGAAAATCAAAAAAAAGAAAAGAAAAAAAAATACTAAAAACCGAAGAAACAATGCAAAAAGATTTGAAAAACTATGAAAACTAATAAAGAAACAAAGAAAAACAAAAAACATTGAAAACCAAGAAAGAAAAGAAAAACCGAAGAAAAAAAGAAGAAAATGAGAAGGAAAAGAAAAACGGGTAAAAACATGAATGAAAGAAACAAAGAGAAACCAAAAGAAAAAACAAAAAAACCAAAGTATAACAACGACAAAAAGAAAACCGGAGAAGAAATAAGAAAACCAAACAAAAAACAAAAGAAAACGAAAAAACAGAAAAACAACGGAGAAAAAAGGGGTCTTTTTCCTCTAGTTGGTCGCACCTCCTATCTTAACACGAACCCAACCTTGGTGCAATGGCTAGAAGCACCACCCACCATAAAGGCCACCTGAGATCGATTCCCTGGGAGCTCTCTTTTCCTCCCTATGTCTCTTGTTTTATTATATGCGCTAATGGTCCGACCCTTTACTGCGGATGCTTCACGAAGACCTTCCGTCTCGCTTAATGCGAGATATAGCTTCCGCGGCTGGGCTCGGCTAGGAACTGGGCCAGAGGCAAGGGCCGCCTATGATGGGACGTGAAACCACTCCGGGGCTTGATTAATCTTATTTTGACATGTCTGAGGTGTAAATTATATGGTTTTGGAGATATGACGACATCTAAATGGATTTGGGGTGAAAACTATAATTTCATGAAAGAAAAATATAAAAGAGAGGGAAGATGTGGGTTAGCCCATTCCGGGCCGAGAGTGGGAGTGTGTGGGGGGGGGGGGGGCGGAGGGGACAAACAGTGCTATTCATATATAAAGGTTTTACGTACTTTTTACACACAAGACTCAGGAACAGGTTGTTAGCAAAGATTACGGGGCAGTTGCAAATCTTTTCAAAGAGAAATAGTGTAGGGAGAGAGAGGGAGAGGGAGATGGAGGGAGAGAGATATAGAGAGACTTGGGCGGGCGGGATGTGGCCCAATTCAAAATTTCTGATTCCTATTTGATTTTTCTATTTTGCAAGAAATTAATTATGATTTTAATAATTAGTAATATTAAATTACTATCGAAAAGTGAGCATGTGCTGCATGTTTGAGTCGGTTTCAGTATGACCTGTTAAGTCCACCAAAAATTCATGTATGTGTCCGTGTACTAGTTCAAGTTACATCAAGCTTAGCATGTCCCTTAAAACTTAGGGATTTTTGTTTCTGTGCCCTCCGTTCCTTAGTTGTGCTCGGTTTTGCCCATGGCATCTAACTTTCCTCACTTTTGCCGTCCACCACTCGCCCCGTGCTCACAAAAACCCAAACGGAGCCTTGCCGTCTGGTTAAAGCAGTTGCCCGTTACGAGCTCAGTTACTGACGCGTGGGGCCGCAGATCTTAGGACAGGTGGGCCGCGCATGACAGGTGGGCCGTGGTTGTGACCGCTTATGACGAGTGGGACCTGGCTCGGTGACCTATCACTTTCTTTTGCCTAAATTAGCTCGATCCCGAGCGAGCCGCCGCATCCCCCACCCAGCCCCACGCCGCAGCAGTCGTCGTGCCCCCTAACAGCCCCGCCTTCCACTCCGCACCCCGGCCGCCCACTCCGACCGTCCGCCTGAGCTCCGATGGCGAAGCATAGTGGTTATACCGGGGAGCCCTTCCTCCCATATGCCGGAACCATTGGAGATCGTTGGCGACCGGTACGTTTCTAATCAAACCCTAGCAATTAGGATTCAGTTATAAGTCGATTGAATGGGCGATTGACCGATTGAATTGTCGTGCGTTGAGTTGCTCTAGTTTGCAATCAGTATCGACGTCTATTTAGGATTGGATTCCTGGTAGTGGTACTAGTGGCAGCTAGTTTGGAAATAGAAAACCCGATAAATTAGGTTTTGTTGAATGGAGCCCATTTTAGATTGTTTTGTGGTGAATTTGATCAGAATAATCGAATTCGTATTTAATTCTTTGATTTGCAATTTTCCCTTTGATTGATGGCAAGCAGGTCCGAGCTGGAAGAGGGTGATGGATTCGTTTTGTGCCAGGGATGAGCTCTTGCTGGCCAAGTGCAAGGAGATATGCTCCTGGTTTCCGAGCGCGAAATCTCTCATGATGCACTCGCTGGGCCTGGCGTTGGAAGTGACGACGGACGAGCGGAAGCGATTACTTCCTAAAGGCAAGGGGGCAGTCCCAATTGAGATTCTACTGTGGGTAATGGCAGAGGCGATGGAGTCCCCGGATCGTCACAACGAGCCCGCTGGTAGGAGTACTGATCCCACCTCTCCTCGCCGAATCCAGAGGCGGAAGGGCCGGTGAATTTGTGTATTATTCAGGTCGTCGAAGAGGAGACGGAGGAGGAGGATGAAGAAGAGGAGACAGAGCAGGAGGATGAAGAAGAGGAGAGCTACCAGGGGGTTGCAGATCATCGCACAGGAGGATGCACAAGAGGAGGGCTATCAGGGGGTTGGAGATCATTGCACAGGAGGCGGATGCACGACAGGAGGGCTATCAGGAGGGTTTGGAGATCATCGCTCATCCTGCTCAGGCAGACATGAATCTAGCGATTAATGTGGACGGCGAGGATGAGCATATGGTTGACCAGGAGCACTTGGAGGCTGATTCCGGCACGGATCTGGCGCTGGTCACCGTGGAGGCGAAGGTTGGCTGTAAGAAATGCCCCAATAGTGGTGGAGTGATGACCCACAAGTATAGGGGATCAATCATAGTCCTTTCGATAAGTAAGAGTGTCAAGCCCAACGAGGAGCAGAAGAAAATGACAGGCAGTTTTCAGCAAGGTATTCTCTGCAAGTACTGAAAGTAGCGGTAATAGATAGTTTCGGTAGCAAGATAATTCGTAACAAGTAACTAGTAACAAGTATAATAAAGTGCAGCATGATGGCCCAATCCTTTTTGTAGCAAAGGACAAGCCGGAACGAACTCGTATAATAAGCAAAGCCTTCTCGAGGACACATGGGAATTTCATCTAGTCACTTTCATCATGTTTGTTTGATTCGCGTTCGTTACTTTGATAATTTGATATGTGGGTGGACCGGTGCTTGGGTGTTGTTCTTACTTGAACAAGCCTCCCACTTATGATTACTCCCTCTCGCAAGCATCCGTAACTACGAAAAAAGAATTAAGATAAATCTGACCATAACATGAAACATATGGATCCAAATCAGCCCCTTACGGAATAGCGCATAAACTAGGGCTTAAGCTTTTGTCACTCTAGCAACCCATCATCTAATTACTACTACACAATGCCTTCCCTTAGGCCCAAAGATGGTGAAGTGTCATGTAGTCGACGTTCACACGACACCACTAAAGGAAGCACAACATACATAGCATCAATATATCGAACGAATACCAAATTCACATGATTACTTATGACAAGACTTCTCCCATGTCCTCAAGAACAAAAGTAACTACTCACAAATCATATTCATGTTCAAGATCAGAGGGGTATTGAATAGCATTAAGGATCTGAACATATAATCTTCCAGCAAATAAACCAATTAGCATCAACTACAAGATGTAATCAACACTACTAGCAACCCACAAGTACCAATCTGAGGTTTTGAGACAAAGATTGAATACAAGAGATGAACTAGGGTTTGAGATGAGATGGTGCTAGTGAAGATGTTGATGAAGATTGGTCCTCCCTGTTGGAAATATGCCCTAGAGGCAATAATAAATTAGTTATTATCATATTTCCCCGTTCATGATAATAGTTTATTATTCATGCTAGAATTGTATTGACCGGAAACTAAATACATGTGTGAATAGATAAACAAATACTGTGTCCCTAGTAAGCCTCTACTAGACTAGCTCGTTGATCAAAAGATGGTCAAGATTTCCTGACCATGGACATGAGTTGTCATTTGATAATGGGATCACATCATTAGGAGAATGATGTGATGGACTTGACCCAACCGTTAGCATAGCAAATGATCGTTCAGTTTATTGCTATTGCTTTCACTATGTCAAATACACGTTCCTCTGACCATGAGATCATGCAACTCCCGGATACCGTAGGAATACTTTGGGTGTATCAAACGTCACAACGTAACTGGGTGATTATAAAGGTGCACTACAGGTATCTCCGAAAGTGTTTGTTGAGTTGGCATGGATCGAGATTGGAATTTGTCACTCCGACTATCGGAGAGGTATCTCTGGGCCCTCTCGGTAATACAGCATCACAGAAGCCTTGCAAGCACCGTGACTAAAGAGTTAGTTACAAGATGACATATTATGGAACGAGTAAAGAGACTTGCCGGTAACGAGATTGAACTAGGTATTGGATACCGACGATCGAATCTCGGGCAAGTAACATACCGCCAGACAAAGGGAACAACGTATGTTGACATATGAGGTTCACCGATAAAGATGTTCGTGGAATATGTAGGAACCAATATGAGCATCCAGGTTCCGCTGTTGGTTATTGACCGGAGAGTCGTCTCGGTCATGTCTACATCATTCCCGAACCCGTAGGGTCCGCACACTTAAGGTTCGATGACGATTTAGTATTATATGAGTTATGTGATTGGTGGCCGAAGTTTGTTTGGAGTCCCGGATGAGATCACGGACATGACGAGGAGTCTCGAAATGGTCCAGAGGTAAAGATTCATATATTGGAAGGCGATATTCGGACGTCGGAAAGGTTCCGAGTGATTCGGGTATTTTTCGGAGTACCGGGGAGTTACGGGAATTCACCGGGAGAAGTAATGGGCCTTATTGGGCCATACGGGAAAAGGAGAGGCAGGCCACATGAGGAGGCTCGCGCCCCCCCTTGCCCAAACCGAATTGGACTAGGGGAGGGGGCGCAGCCCCCTCTTTCCTTTCCCTCTCCCTTCCCTCTTTCCTACTCCGTATGGGAGGTGGAATCGTACTAGGACTAAGGAGTCCTAGTAGGACTCCCCACACTTGGCGCACCCCTAAGGGGCCGGCCTCCTCCCTCTCATCCTTTATATACGGGGGCAAGGGGGCACCCCAAAGTACACAATTGTCCCATAGCCGTGTGCGGTGCCCCGATCTCCGTTTTGCACCTCGGTCATATTTTCGGAGAGCTTAGGCGAAGCCCTGCCGGAATCACTTCACCGTCACCGTCGCCACGCCGTCGTGCTGACGGAACTCATCTACTACCTCGACGTCTTGCTAGATCAAGAAGGCGAGGAACGTCACCGAGCTGCACGTGTGTAGAACTCGGAGGTGCCGTACGTTCGGTACTTGATCGGTGGAGCTCGAAGGATTGTTCGACTACATCAACCGCGTTGTGAGACGCTTCCGCTAACGGTCTACAAGGGTACGTAGACACACTCTCCCCTCTCGTAGCGATACATCTCCATGGATAGATCTTGCGTGAGCGTAGGATTTTTTTTGAAATTCATGCTCCGTTCCCCATCAGTGGCATCCGAGCCAGGTCTATGCGTAGATGTGATTTGCACGAGTAGAACACAAGTGAGTTGTGGGCGTGGGTGTATACATATTGCTTGCCATTACTAGTTGTTACTTGATTCGGCGGTATTGTGAGATGAAGCGGCCCAGGCCGACATTACGCGTACGCTGACGCGAGACAGGTTTCACCGCTACGTGCACTCGTTGCATAAAGGTGACTGCCGGGTGTCTGTCTCTCTCACTTTAGTTGAATCGGTTTCAATGAAGAGGGTTCTTTTAGAAGATCAAAAAGCAATCACTACACCACGTTGTGGTTTTGCGTAGGTAAGAACGGTTCTTGCAAACCCATAGCAGCCACGTAAAACTTGCAACAACAAAGTAGAGGACGTCTAACTTGTTTTTGCAGGGTATGCTGGTGATGTGATATGGCCAAGACATGATGTGATATAAGTTGTTGTATGAGATGATCATGTTTTGTAAGTTATCAGGCAACCGGCAGGAGCCTTATGGTTGTCTCTTTATTGTATGCAATGCCAACGCTATGTAATTGCTTTACTTTACCGCTATTAGTTAGCAGTAGTAGTAGTAGCAATAGCCGGCGAGACGACCACGATGCTACGATGGAGATCAAGGTGTCACGACGCTACGATGGAGATCAAGGTGTCAACCCGGTGACGATGGAGATCATGACGGTGCTTTGCTGATGGAGATCAAAATCACAAGACCATGATGGCCATATCATGTCACATATATTGAAATGCATGTGATGTTAATCCTTTTATGCATCTTATTTTGCTTAGGACGACGGTAGCATTATAAGATGATCCCTTCACTAAATTTCAAGATAAGTGTTCTCCCCTAGTATGCACTGTTGCGAAGGTTCGACGCTTCTAAGCACCACGTGATGATCGGGTGTGATGGATTCTTTCGTTCGCATACAACGGGTGTAAGCCAGTTTTACACACGCAGAATACTTGGGTTAAACTTGACGAGCCTAGCATGTACAGACATGGCCTCGGAACACAAGAGACCGAAAGGTCGAACATGAGTCATATAGTAGATATGATCAACATGAAAGATGTTCACCATTGATAACTAATCCACCTCACGTGATGATCGGACGTGGTTTAGTTGATGTGGATCATGTTACACTTAGACAACTTGAGGGATGTTAATCTAAGTGGGAGTTCTTAAGTAATTTGATTAATTGAACTTCAATTGTCATGAACATAGTCTTACTTGTCTTAGCAAATTTATGTTGTAGATCCATAGACCGCGCTGTAGTTCCCCTGTTTTTATTATGTTCCTAGAGAAAACGAAGTTGAAAGTTGATGGAAGCAACTATGCGGACTAGGTCCGTGATCTGAGGATTGTCCTCACTGCTGCACAGAAGGCTTATGTCCTTAATGCACCGCTCAGTGAAATACCCCTACGGCTTCGTCTGAGGACGTTATGAACGTCTGGCAGACAAGAAAAGATGACTACTAGATAGTTCAGTGCGCCATACTTTACGGCTTAGAACCGGAGCTCAAAATATGTTTTGAGCAACACGGAGCATATGAGATGTTCCAAGAGCTGAAAATTTGTTTTTCAAGACTCATACTCGGGTCGAGAGGGATGACACCTTCGACAAATTCTATAGCTACAAGATGGAGGAGAACAACTCCGTTAGTGAGCATGTACTCAGAATGTCTGAGTACTTCAAACACTTGAATCAAGTGGGAGTTAGACTTCCGAATAAAGTGGTGATTGATAGAGTTCTCTAGTCACCATCACTAAGCTACTGGATCTTCGTGATGAACTATAAACATGCAAGGGATAGAAGATCCTTAAGCTATTTGCGATGCTACAATCTGCGGATGTAGAAATCAAAAAAAGGGAGCATCAAGTGTTGATGGATAATAAGACCACTAGTTTCAAGAAGGGCAAGGGAAAGAAAAGGGAACTTCAAGAAGAACGGTAAAACAGTTGCCGCTCACGCGAAGAAACCCAAGGCTGAACCAAACCCGAGACTTAGTGCTCCCATTGCAAAGGGAAATGTCACAGGGAGCGGAACTTCCCCAAAGTAACTGGCAGATAATAAGACTGGCAATGTCAACAAAGATATTTGATATACATGTTATTGATATGTACCTTACTAGTACTCGTAGGAGCACCTGGGTATTTGATACTTGTTCAGTTGCTTACAACTTGAAACATGGAGCTTCGGAATAAACGAGGGCTAGCTAAGAACGAGGTGACGATGTGCATTGGAAGTGTCTCCAAGGTTGATGTGATCACCATCGCCACGCTCTCTCTACCTTCAGGATTAGTGATGAACCTAAATAATTGTTATTTGGTGCTTGCGTTAAGCATGAACATTATATCTGATAGTGTTTATTGCAAGACGGTTATTCAATTTCAGAGAATAATTGTTATTCTATTTGGATAATATCATTGATGATCATGCACTTAAAATGAAAGGTTTATAGAATCTTGATCGTAGTAATACATATGTTCATAACACGAATGCCAAAAGATAATGATAGTACCACATATTTGTGGCACTGCCGCTTAGGTCATATCAGTGTTAAACACATGAAGAAACTCCATGCAGATGGGTTTTTGGAATCTCTTGATTATGAACCATTTGAGACATGTGAACCGTGCCTTATTGGCAAGATGACTAAAACTCCGTTCTCCGGAACAATGGAGCGAGCAACCAACTTATTGGAAATAATACATACCGATGTATGCGCTCCGATGAGTGTTGAGGCGCGCGGTGGATATCGTTATATTCTCACGTTCACTGATGATTTGAGTAGATATGGTTATGTCTACTTGATGAAGCATAAATCTGAAACATTTGAAAAGTTCAAAGAATTTCAGAGTGAAGTAGAGAACCATCGTAACAAGAAAATAAAGTTCTTACGATCTGATCGTGGAGGAGAATATTTGAGTTATGAGTTTGGCAATCACTTAAGACAATGTGGAATTGTTTCACAGCTCACGCCACATGGAACACCACAGCGTAATGGTGTGTCCGAACGTCGTAATCGTACTCTATTGGATATGGTGCGTTCTATGATGTCTCTTACCGATTTGCCACTATCATTTTGGGGTTATGCATTAGAGACAGCTGCATTCACTTTAAACAAGGGCACCGTCTAAATCCGTTGAGATGACACCGTATGAACTGTGGTTTGCAAGAAACCTAAGATGTCGTTTCTGAAAGTTTGGGGATGCAATGCTTATGTCAAAAGGCTTCAGCCAGATAAGCTCGAACCCAAAGCGGATAAGTGCGTCTTCATAGGATACCCAAAGGAGACCGTTGGGTACACCTTCTACCACAGATCCGAAGGCAAAGTATTCGTTGCTAAGAATGGATCCTTTCTAGAGAAGGAGTTTCTCTCGAAAGAAGTGAGTGGGAGGAAAGTAGAACTTGATGAGATAATTGTACCTCCTCTGGATAGTAGTACGCCACAGAAAGAAATTTCTGTGACACCAACACAGACCAGAGAAGAAGTTGATGATGATGATCATGAGGCTTCGGATCAAGTTGCTACAGAACCTCGTAGGTCAACCAGGACACGCTCCGCACCAGATTGGTACGGCAATCCTGTCTTGGAGGTCGTGTTGTTAGACAACGGTGAACCTATGAACTATGAAGAAGCGATGGCGAGCCCGGATTCCGACAAATGGCTTGAGGCCATGAAATCCGAGATTAGATCCATGTATGAGAACAAAGTGTGGACTTTGGTAGACTTGCCCGATGAAACGGCGAGCTATTAAAAATAAATGGATCTTTAAGAAGAAGACGGACGCTGATGGTAATGTCACCGTCTATAAAGCTCGACTTGTTGCTAAAGGTTATCGACAAGTTCAAGGAGTTGACTACGATGAGACTTTCTCACCCGTAGCGATGCTAAAGTCTGTCAGAATTATGTTAGCAATTGCCGCGTTTTATGATTATGAAATCTGGCAAATGGACGTCAAAACGGCATTCCTTAATGGATTCCTTAAGGAAGAATTGTATATGATACAACCGGAAGGTTTTGTCGATCCTAAAGGTGCTAACAAAGTATGCAAGCTCCAGCGATCCATCTATGGACTGGTGCAAGCATCTCGGAGCTGGAATACTTGCTTTGATGAAGTGATCAAAGCGTTTGGGTTTATGCAAGTTTATGGAGAAACTTGTATTTACAACAAAGTGAGTGGGAGCTCTATAACATTTCTAATAAGTATATGTGATTGGAAATGATGTAGAATTTCTGGAAAGCATAAAGAATTAATTGAAAGGAGTTTTTCAATAAAAACCTATTTTTTGAGTTATCCACGGTTTGGGCATCGAGATCTATAGAGATAGATCAAGACACCTGATAAAAGATTTTCACACACCTTGATTAGATTTTGAAGAAGTTCAAAATGGATCAAGTCAAAAGAAATAAGTTCTTGGCTGGTGTGAAGTGGAGTAAGACTTGAAGATCTAGGTAAAGGTTGTTTACATGTTAGGCATCAAAATCTATAGAGATAGATTGAGACGCCTCATATGACTTTCACAAAACATATACCTTGACAAGATTTTGAAGAAGTTCAAAATGGATCAGTCAAAGAAGGAGTTCTTGACTGTGGTGAAAGGTGTGAAGTTGAGTAAGACTCAAATCTCGACCACGGCAAAATAAATAGAATGGATGAAGGTTATCCCCTATGCCTCGGCCATAGGTTCTATAAAGTATGCCAAGCTGTGTGCCTTGCCTTGTGTCTGGCAAAAGAGGTACCAAAGTGATCCAGGAGTAGATCACTGGACAGCGGTCAAATTATCCTTAAGATGAATAAGGAAGAATTTCTCGGGAATAGAGATGATAAAGAGTTCATCGTAAGGGGTTACGTCGATGCAAGCTTTAAACACTGATCCGAAAGACTACGAGTCTCAGACCGGATAAGTATAGTGGGGAAATTTTTTGGAGTAGCTCCAAACAGAGTGTGGTAGCAGCATCTACATACAGATTTGCCAAGAACACACGGATCTGAATATTGCAGACCCGTTGACTAAAACCTCTCTCACAAGCAAAACATGATCAGCTTTAGAACTGATTAAGTGTTAATTACATGGAGATGTAATCTAGATTATTGACTCTAGTGCAAGTGGGAGACTGTTGGAAATATGCCCTAGAGGAAATAATAAATTAGTTATTATCATATTTCCCCGTTCATGATAATAGTTTATTATTCATGCTACAATTGTATTGACCGGAAACTAAATACATGTGTGAATAGATAAACAAATACTGTGTCCCTAGTAAGCCTCTACTAGACTAGCTCGTTGATCAAAAGATGGTCAAGATTTCCTGACCATGGACATGAGTTGTCATTTGATAATGGGATCACATCATCAGGAGAATGATGTGATGGACTTGACCCAACCGTTAGCATAGCAAATGATCGTTCAGTTTATTGCTTTTGCTTTCACTATGTCAAATACACGTTCCTCTGACCATGAGATCATGCAACTCCCGGATACCGTAGGAATACTTTGGGTGTATCAAACGTCACAACGTAACTGGGTGATTATAAAGGTGCACTACAGGTATCTCCGAAAGTGTTTGTTGAGTTGGCATGGATCGAGATTGGAATTTGTCACTCCGACTATCGGAGAGGTATCTCTGGGCCCTCTCGGTAATACAGCATCACAGAAGCCTTGCAAGCACCGTGACTAAAGAGTTAGTTACAAGATGACGTATTACGGAACGAGTAAAGAGACTTGCCGGTAACGAGATTGAACTAGGTATTGGATACCGACGATCGAATCTCGGGCAAGTAACATACCGCCAGACAAAGGGAACAACGTATGTTGACATATGAGGTTCACCGATAAAGATCTTCGTGCAATATGTAGGAACCAATATGAGCATCCAGGTTCCGCTGTTGGTTATTGACCGGAGAGTCGTCTCGGTCATGTCTACATCATTCCCGAACCCGTAGGGTCCGCACACTTAAGGTTCGATGACGATTTAGTATTATATGAGTTATGTGATTGGTGGCCGAAGTTTGTTCGGAGTCCCGAATGAGATCACGGACATGACGAGGAGTCTCGAAATGGTCCAGAGGTAAAGATTCATATATTGGAAGGCTATATTCGGACGTTGGAAAGGTTCCGAGTGATTCGTGTATTTTTCGGAGTACCGGGGAGTTACGGGAATTCACCGGGAGAAGTAATGGGCCTTATTGGGCCATACGGGAAAAGGAGAGGCAGGCCACGTGAGGAGGCTCGCGCCCCCCCTTGCCCAAACCGAATTGGACTAGGGGAGGGGGCGCAGCCCCCTCTTTCCTTTCCCTCTCCCTTCCCTCTTTCCTACTCCGTATGGGAGGTGGAATCCTACTAGGACTAAGGAGTCCTAGTAGGACTCCCCACACTTGGCGCACCCCTAGGGGGCCGGCCTCCTCCCTCTCATCCTTTATATACGGGGGCAAGGGGGCACCCCAAAGTACACAATTGTCCCATAGCCGTGTGCGGTGCCCCGATCTCCGTTTTCCACCTCGGTCATATTTTCGGAGAGCTTAGGCGAAGCCCTGCCGGAATCACTTCACCGTCACCGTCGCCACGCCGTCGTGCTGACGGAACTCATCTACTACCTCGACGTCTTGCTGGATCAAGAAGGCGAGGAACGTCACCGAGCTGCACGTGTGTAGAACTCGGAGGTGCCGTACGTTCGGTACTTGATCGGTGGAGCTCGAAGGATTGTTCGACTACATCAACCGCGTTGTGAGACGCTTCCGCTAACGGTCTACGAGGGTACGTAGACACACTCTCCCCTCTCGTAGCGATACATCTCCATGGATAGATCTTGCGTGAGCGTAGGAATTTTTTTGAAATTCATGCTCCGTTCCCCATCACTCCCACGATGAGAGGATCGTTGGTGATGTCTATGGCTTCGATTTCCCCCTCCCGGAGGGAAGTATCCCCAGCGGAATCGCTCCGCCGGAGAGCAAAATAGCTCCTGCCCAGGTTCCGCCTCGAGACGGCGGCGCCTTGTCCCGAAAGTCTTCTTCTAATTTTTTTCTAGGGAAAATGGCTTCATATAGCAGAAGGAGGGGGCCGGAGGCCTGCCAGGTGCCCCACAAGCCAGGGGGCGCGCCCCCCAGGCTTGTGGCTTCCTGGTGGGCCCCCTTCTGTTGATTCTTTCGCCAGTATTTTTTATATATACCAAAATAATTCTCCGTAAATTTTCAGGTCATTTGGAGTTGTACAGAATTGCTATCTCTGTTTCACCCCTTTCAGGTCCAGAATTCCAGCTGCCGGCATTCTCCCTCTTCATGTGAATCTTGCAAAATAAGAGAGAAAAGGCATAAGAATTGTACCATAAAGTGAAATAATGATCAAAAACATAATAATTATTAGTAGGAAATCATGATGCAAATTGGACGTATCAACTCCCCCAAGCTTAGACCTCGCTTGTCCTCAAGCGAAAGTCGAAATCGATAATCATGACCACATGTTTAGAGAGAGAGAGACGTCGATAAAAATAAAATACGGGCATGGAGCATCATGATCTTTATTATAACAGCAATATATTATCATAAAACTTCTCATGAAAAAGTGACAATTCATCCACAAGTTAAAGTATGAACCATAAACCAAATTCAAAACTAACAAACTATGATCTCAGTCACTGAAGCAATTGCAATTCATCATATTATCAGAAAGAATCTATGTAAGATCTTTGTTTAGCAAGTTCACATACTCAACTATCATTTAGTCTTCTATGATTGCTGACACTCACGACATACTTATGGAGCAAAAGTTTCAGTCGAACACATAGAAAGATAGGGGCTTATAATTTCGCCTCCCAACGTATTTACCTCAAGGGTAATGTCAACAATAATAACTCATGATCACCTACATCCAACTGGATATATATGTCTGGATCAATCCCCACCACATAATGCTTGCCAAGAGAGAAAAATAAAAACAGAATAGAGTAGAATACTGTTGACTCTTGCATGAAAGTAAATACATAAAGTAAAAGATAGGCCCTTCGCAGAGGGAAGCAGAGGTTGTCATGCGCTTTTTGTTTTTGGATGTACAAGCTCTTAATGTAAAGTAACGTCACTTTATATTGCCCCTTGTGATAACGACATTTATTATGCAGTCTGTCGCTTTTATTACTCCACCATCACAAGATCGTACAAAGCTTATTTTCCCTTACAATAAAAGTTCATACATGTTTAGGAGCAATTTTTATTGCTTTGCACCGATGACAACTTACTTGAAGGATCTTATTCAATCCATAGGTAGATATAGTGGACTCTCATGGCATGAAACTGGATTTAAGGGTTTTTGTATGCACAAGTAGTATCTCTACTTAGTACAGAATTTTGGCTAGCAAAAGATAGGGGGCAAGCACCACATGTT
Source organism: Elymus sibiricus (assembly GCA_039707655.1). Lineage (NCBI taxonomy): Eukaryota > Viridiplantae > Streptophyta > Magnoliopsida > Poales > Poaceae > Elymus > Elymus sibiricus. Next base: position 246,687,541 of record CM077664.1, on the reverse strand, counting down.
AGAGGATCCAAAACAATATAACTTCTATGTGAATACAAGCAAACATAACCCATTACGTTGTCTTCCTTGTCCAATGTCGACTATTTGACATAGAATATTTAATGGGGGCTCACAATCATAAAAGATGTCCAAGATAGTGTATTTATATGTGAGACCTCTCTTCCTTTATTACTTTTTCATGAATTGCAACAATGACCAATGCTATGTTTCTCAACTTCCAACAAGTATTATCAATTATACTTCTTTTATGTGAGGTCATCACTCCCCATGGGATTAGCATATGATCTTACTTTTTATTCTTTATTTATTTCTAAGATTGGATCATCAAAAAGCAAAGCAGTCAACTCAACTACTCTTTATTATATAACTTTCACACACGATTACATAGATAGATAGATCACAAAGCAAGCACTCGAAACTAAATCATACTAAAACTTTATTCTTCTCAATCACGAAATAACTAAGGATCAAACTAAGATAGATAATGATGATGAAAAAGTGATGGTGATACGATACCGGGGCACAAGCCAACGGTGGTGCCCATACCCATGTACTCAAATCTCCTTCTTGGGTGATGGTGGTGATGATGAGGTAGGCTTGTCCTTCATGACATTAATTAGGATCTCCCTTAGGCTCTGAATTTCCTGGAGCACATGATGTATCATCTCTGTATGGCCCCCAAGCATTCTTTCCTGCATCACTTTCACTTGGACGAGAGATGTCCCAATTGGAAGGTATCTGCATACGAGGAGTATTTTCATCCCCATAATTGTGAACCACATTATGAAAATTGTTCCAATGTAACCTGTGTAAGGGCCTCCTAGGAGGAAGCCCTTCTTGCACCTCTGGACTCCCATGGTTTGTCGTGCTTCTAATAGCTTGATGAGGATTTGGAGTTGTGGAGATGCCGACAAGAGTACCCCTCTCGAAAGCCGGGGGGTGGACTTCCAGCGAATCTCCATCATCTTCTTCCATGGTAACCTCCTCCTCCTCCTCTCTTCTGAGTTCCATCTGTAGCAACCAAGCATTGTCTCCCACGTTGTTGGAGGAAGAGGAAGACATGATGCCCGGCCTCAAAAATCTGACAGGAATCAACACGAAACAAGAACAGAGGAGAAACTTGTGATGCGGTGGTCAAAACACCCGTGAGTATATATAATGAATTTTTCCCGTACAAAGCAAGTAATATGGAAGAAAAACGGAGTCGAGAAAGTCCACGAGGGCGCCACAAGCCTGGTAGGCGCGCCCTGGGGGGTAGGGCGCGCACCCCAGGCTTGTTGCCTCCTCGTGCACTTTCCGGACTATTTATTATTTTCCTAATTTTTTATATATTCCAAAACGGACAGAAAGTACTTTTATAGAAGTTTTGGAGTCGGTTTACTTACCGTACCACATACCTATTCCTTTTCAGGATTCTGAAGCGTTCCGGAAGGTTTCCTCTATGTGCTCTTCCGCTGTAATTGTTTGAATAATATTACTTTCAACATTAATGGGCGTACCTGAGATATAATGTTTAACTCTTTGCCCATTAACCACTCTTGGATTATTGCCTTTGGAATTGTTTATTTTGATGGCTCCGGAGCAATAAACTTCTTCGATGATGTATGGGCCTTCCCATTTAGAGAGAAATTTTCCTGCAAAAAATCTTAAACAAGAATTGTATAATAGAACATGATCACCTACCTTGAATTCCCGTTTTTGAATTCTCTTATCATGCCATCTTTTAACTTTTTCTTTAAACAACTTGGCATTTTCATAAGCTTGGGTTCTCCATTCATCTAAAGAACTAATATCAAATAACCTCTTTTCACCGGCAAGTTCAAAATCATAGTTAAGTTCCTTAATTGCCCAATATGCCTTATGTTCTAACTCAAGAGGCAAAGGACATGCTTTTCCATAAACCATTTTATATGGAGACATACCCATAGGATTTTTATAAGCGGTTCTGTAAGCCCATAATGCATCATCAAGTTTCTTAGACCAATTCTTTCTGGATCTATTAACGGTCTTTTGCAAAATCAATTTTATTTCTCTATTAGTTAATTCAACTTGACCACTAGACTGAGGATGATAGGGAGATGCAATTCTATGATTAACATCGTATTTAGCAAACAATTTACGGAAAGCACCATGAATAAAATGTGAACCACCATCAGTCATTAAATATCTAGGGACTCCAAACCTCAGAAATATAACTTCTTTAAGCATTTTAATGGAGGTGTTATGATCAGCACTACTAGTTGGAATAGCTTCTACCCACTTAGTAACATAATCAACAGCAACCAAAATATGAGTATACCCATTGGATTTAGGAAAAGGTCCCATATAATCAAAACCCCAAACATCAAATGGTTCAATAACAAGTGAATAATTCATAGGCATTTCCTGACGTCTACCAACATTACCAATTCTTAGACATTCATCACAAGAAAGGACAAACTTACGTGCATCTTTGAAAAGAGTATGCCAATAAAAACCAGATTGTAATACCTTGTGTGCAGTTCTGTCTCCCGCATGGTGTCCTCCATATGCCTCGGAGTGACACTTACATAGGATTTGTTCCTGTTCATGCTCAGGTACACAACGTCTAATAATACCATCTACTCCTTCTTTATATAAGTGTGGGTCATCCCAAAAGTAATGTCTTAAATCAAAGATTTTTTTTTCTTTTGTTGGTATGTGAAACTAGGTGGTATATATTTAGCAACAATGTAATTAGCATAGTTTGCATACCAAGGAGTATTACGAGAAGCATTTATCACATCTAATTGTTCATCAGGAAAATCATCATTAATAGGAAGTGGGTCATCAAGAACATTTTCCATTCTAGGCAAGTTATCAGCTACGGGGTTCTCAACTCCCTTTCTATCAACAATATGCAAATCAAATTCTTGTAGCAAAAGAACCCACCTAATAAGTCTAGGTTTAGCATCTTTCTTTTCCATAAGATATTTAATAGCAGCATGATCAGTGTGAATAGTAACTTTGGAATCAACAATGTAAGATCTGAATTTATCACATGCAAACACAACTGCTAAAAATTCCTTCTCAGTAGTAGCATAGTTTCTTTGAGCACTGTCTAGAGTTTTACTAGCATAATGGATAACATTCAATTTCTTATCAACTCTTTGTCCTAGAATAACACCTACAGCATAATCACTAGCATCACACATAATTTCAAAGGGTAGGTTCCAATCAGGTGGTTGAACAATAGGTGCAGAAATTAAGGCTTTCTTAAGTACTTCAAAGGCTTCTACACAATCATCATCAAAAACAAATGGAACATATTTTTGCGAGAGATTAGTAAGAGGCCTAGAAATTTTAGAGAAGTCTTTTATAAACCTTCTATAGAAACCGGCATGACCAAGGAAACTTCTTATACCTTTGATATCTTTACGACACGGCATTTTCTCAATAGCATCAACTTTAGTTTATCAACTTCAATACCTCTTTCAGAAATGTTATGCCCAAGGACTATACCTTCATTCACCATAAAGTGGCACTTCTCCCAATTCAAGACAAGATTAGTTTCTTCACATCTCTGCAAAACTCTATCAAGGTTGCTCAAGCAATCATCAAAAGAAGTTTCGTATACGGAGAAATCATCCATGAAAACCTCAACAATCTTTTCACAAAAGTCAGAGAATATAGCAGTCATACATCTTTGAAAGGTAGCAGGTGCATTACATAAACCAAAAGGCATACGACGATAAGCATAAGTTCCAAAAGGACAAGTAAAGGTGGTTTTCTCTTGATCTTCAGGTGACACAGGTATTTGAGAAAAACCAGAATAACCATCTAGGAAGCAAAAGTGTGTATGCTTAGATAATCTTTCTAACATTTGATCAATAAAAGGCAAGGGATAATGATCTTTCCTAGTGGCTTTATTTAATTTCCTGAAATCAATTACCATCCTATAACCAGTTACAATTCTTTGCGGGATAAGTTCATTTTTATCATTAGGAACAATGGTAATACCTCCTTTCTTAGGAACACAATGAACAGGACTTACCCATCTACTGTCAGCTATGGGATAAATTATACCTGCCTCTAGAAGCTTTAATATTTCAGTTCTTACCACATCCTTCATTCTAGGATTCAGCCCTCTTTGATGATCAACGACGGGTTTAGCATCTGGCTCCATATGAATTTTATGCTGACATAAAGTGGGACTAATGCCCTTAAGATCATTGAGAGTGTATCCAATAGCAGCCCGGTGCTTCTTCAGAGTTTTAAGTAATCGCTTTTCTTCATGCTCTAAAAGGTTAGCACTAATAATAACAGGATATATCTTCTTTTCATCAAGATAAGCATATTTAAGCGTATCAGATAATTGCTTTAATTCAAACACAGGATCGCCCTTGGGTGGAAGTGGATCTCCCAAGGTTTTAACAGGCAAATTATGTTTAAGGATAGGTGCTTGTTTGAAGAATAGCTCATCTATTTCATTTCTTTGATTCATATTCATATCTGATAACCCACAAGTATAGGGGATCGCAACAGTTTTCGAGGGTAGAGTATTCAACCCAAATTTATTGATTCGACACAAGGGGAGCCAAAAAATATTTGCAAGTATTAGCAGTTGAGTTGTCAATTCAACCACACCTGAGACTAAATATCTGCAGCAGAGTGATAAGTAGCACAGTAGTATGATAGTTTGGTAGCGGTAGCAATAATAGTAACGGTAACAGTAACATCAATAGTAGTAGCAATTGTGACAGTAGTAGCAACAGTAGTGAAAGGATCGATATGGTTGACTAGAGGGGGGGGTGAATAGGCAACTACCAATTTTTAGCTTTACTTAACAAATTAGGGTTAGGAACGAAATAGGTTGTCTAGATGTGCAACTAGGTGAGCAACCTATATGTTGCTAATAACAATGACAACACAAGCAAGCAAGGTATACAACACAACAATAGCTTGCACAAAGTAAAGGTAAGAGATAACCACAAGTGGAGCCGGTGAAGACGAGGGTGTGTTACCGAAGTTCCTTCCCTTTAGGGGGAAGTACGTCTCCGTTGGAGCGGTGTGGAGGCACAATGCTCCCCAAGAAGCCACTAAGGCCACCGTATTCTCCTCACGCCCTCGCACAATGCAAGGTGCCGTGATTCCGCTAGTGGTGCCCTTGAAGGCGGCAACCGGACATTTACAAACAAGGTTGAGGCTCTCTCCACAACTGAATTGGAGGCTCCCAACACCACCACGGAGCTTCACCACAATGGAATGTGGCTCCGAGGTGACCTCTTCCGTCTAGGGTGCCCAAACACCCAAGAGTAACAAAATCCACACAAGAAAGTATGGGGGAATCATGTTTCCTTTGGTGGAAGTGTAGATCTAGGTCTCCTCCTTCAATCCCTAGCAAATCAACAAGTTTGAGTGGCTAGAGAGAGAGAGATTGGGCAAGAAAGCTTAGAGGGCAACAATGGAGGAGAGAGAGAGGCAAGAGGTGAAAAGGTAGGTGGAAGAACCACCTACTTATATAGTGCCCCCAAAATCCAACCGTTACAGCAGTTATTACACTGCAGCGGTACAACCGCTTGAAGCACCGGTACAACCGGTATTCACGGGTTCCCACTGCAGAAATGCCCAGGCGGTACAACCGGTGGAGCAACCGGTAGTACCAGTCGGCCGGAACCAACCAGGAACTACCGCTCCACCACCGCCCAAAAACCGCCTCATTACAGAAGGGGAGTCACCCCATAGCGGTAGTTGGGGCGGTGGTTGTGCCGGTACAATCGCCAGACCAATGTCCATGTGGTGGCTAAGTCTGGAGTGGTACAACCGCTCCAGGCACCGGTAGTACCGGTTCGCCGAAGCCGTCCGGGAACTACTGGGCCACCACCGCCCAACAACAGCTCCACTACAGAAGGCATTCCGGTAGTGGAGCGGTGCAGGGCCGGAACAACCGGTCGGGCGGTACAACCGCTTTTACAAGCGGTACAAACGCTTGGCACTAAAACCACTGCCACAGAAAGGACTTTGAGGACCTCTCTGCTCGAACGGAAGGATGTATGGTGGGTGCAAAAAGAATGTGTACGTGCTTGATTCACCCAGTACCTTCCGATGCGGATTCCCTCTTAATAGTATGGATTTCCTACGACCAAAGAAATAAACGCGTCAGAAACACCATCTTCGATCTTTTCCGTCCGGAGGGAATGCCTGACTGTCTTGCGCCAAACGAGGTGTACCTGAGTAAACTAGGGCGCACGATTAGACCAAGGGTGCATTGTCATCATCACCAAAACCCTAAGGCGGGAAATGCCCTAACAATCTCCCCCTTTTTGGTGGATGATGACAACTACACGATTTGCACCGGAGATCTAGAGAATATAGACGGGGCTCCCCCTACATGTGAGCACTATTTTAATTTTGCTTTTGGAATGCAAAATGCTCACATTAGGATCAATGCTCCCCCTAGATTTTAAAGACCAACCAATGACTGCAAATGAATTGAATTGACAACAAGCATGCATTTGCAGGAACATGAAGTAGAGCAATATATAAGGGCAACAATAATAAGCACGCTCTACAAACATACGAGACATGATATAAAAGCATAAAATAGATAGATCGGGATCGCATGTCTCACACCATGCACAAAGTCTCCACGCACGACAAGTTCACAAACCAAACCAACTCGAAGCAAAGAGGTTCAACTGACACTCAAAGCAAAAGCAAATAAAACCCATGCAAATCTCGAGACCTAATAGAACCCTCTCCCCATTTGGCATCAAGACACCAAAAAGGAAAAGAGCGATGCTAACGCCCCAGAGCTCAGTAGTCCTCCTCTGACTCCTCGGTCTCCTCTGGATCATCACCATCAGATGCCTCTGGATCGTCGTCACCATCAGATGCCTCTGGGTCTTCATCCATGATATCATCCGCGGCTGCAGCCGCAGAGGTAGAGGTAGCAGGGCGGCCTCTGGTAGCAGGACGGCCAGATGCCTCATCGTCAGTCCACGTGCTGTGCTCAAAGATCCACCTGTCCTCTGGAGTGATGCTCTTCTCAGATCCACTGTCCACTTGCATGTTGAGGTGCCTCATCATCTCAATCTGTCTGCGTCTAGCCTTCTTCTCATTGACACGAGCCTCATAGAGCTTCTTCTGGATATGAGTCTGCAAGCAAAAGGTCTTCTTCACCTTGGCTGTGAGCTTAGCAACCCAGGAGGGCTTGGCCCCAGCCTCCAGCTCAAAGTCCTCATCACTAGATGTGGCATAAACATCCTCGGGATCATCAGCAGGAAAGCGAGGCTCAGCATGTTTCTTCTTTCTCAGCTGCTTGACCTCATGCACAGTGAGGTTGTCTGGAGAAGTAAGAGGCTCTCCTGCCCTGCGAACCTCCCATACGGAGTTCAAGAAGCACATGACAAACGGAGCATAAATGGGTACCTTGCGGTGCATAACCATGCTGTACATCTCCTCCCACAGCCATTTTGAAACATCAAAGGTGGCACCTGACCCCACCTTGGTCTTCATAGCCACCAATAGATCCACTAGATAGCCATAGATCTCATCCTGATTCCCAACCTTGGGCAGAAGCACATTGCGGAACACACGATGCATAATGTCATAAACCTTCTCAAGATCCTTGGACTCACCAATGACTCCACGTCCTCGGATGTACAGGGGTGCAAGCTTCTCCTTGGGCATGGAAGTGGCACGGTCGTGAGGACGGATGCCACCATTCCCGGTCAGACCGGTATCATCATAGCCTAGAGCATTGCAGAAGGCTCTCCAAGGCACCTGAAAGAGCTCATCACGGCACATGAAGGTCAAAGTACGAGCATCATCGGTGCCGAAGTGAACTGTGGCATAGAACTGATGGATAAGCTGCACATCAAAGTCACAGTTGATAGACATGAGCTTGACCAAGTCAAACTCCTCACACAGAGCTAAGGCCTCTCCAAAGTACTCCAGGTTGTTCCTCCAGTGATCAAGATCAACTGTCCACTGCTTGGTGAATCTGTTCTTGTTATGCTCAAAAAGCTCATGCACAATCCTCACTTGCATCTCGTTCCTGAACTGATGAGTGGACCAACGAGGATGAACTGGAACCTCATAGGGATTCTACAAACGAAACTTCTCCCAATCCTGTTGCTTCCACCTGTGCATTGGAACGGCCACACATTGCTTGGCAGCGGCAGACTTCTCACGGCGGGTGGGCTTGGTGGGAATCACCACCTCCTGCTCTTCCTCAGTGTCATCAGGACGCTTGCATCTCCGGACTCTCTTCCGGGTCTTCTGGCGAGGAGCAGAGCGAGAACCAGAGCCACCTGCACACACACACACACGGGAAGCACACAAGATACCCAGCACAGATGAGAGGAATGTACACAAGATCATAGGAATATATTACATGTAAGTAGAGAGAAGAAGAAACAGTGCACAGAGGTTCAGTAAAGCCGGTTGTACCGGTCATCCTAGCGGTAGTACCGCTCGGGCGGTTGTACCGCCCATTCGAGCGGTTGTACCGCTGACAGCGGTTCCACACACACAGGAGAACAGGCACAAATCAAAAACTGAATCTAGATGCAATATTTCGACTTCTAACTATCTACAAGCAATAGAGGCATATAATATGATCTCTTCCACCCAATAGATTGAAACCAAAAGCACGAGAAAAAGGGGCATTACCGGCATCCATGGGAAGAGATCGGGGAGGAGACGGCCTTCACGGAGCGGATCCGAAGAAGAACCGACAGATCCGGAGCACCGGAGGGCACTCCGGGGCAATGGGGACAGCAACCGCGGCAGGAACAGGAGAAGAGGACGGGCACGAAGGGGAAAAAGAGAAACCCCTTCGGCCCGCGCCCTTATATACCTGCGCAGACCACGGAGCGGTTGTACCGCTCCTAAGAGCGGTTGTACCGCCCCCTGGTACTACCCAGTGGTTAGGGGCGGTACTTCAGTCGCCTGACAGGCAGCGGTAGTACCGCTCGTAACCGCCCGGTAGTACCGACCGGAAGCCCAGGTCAAGATCCAAGCGGTAGAACCGCCAAACTTGACCGGTAGAACCGCCGGGACGATACAGCCAAGTGGCAGAGCGGTAGAACCGCCCTGACCACCGGTTGTACCGCCCGGTTACTGCCACCCATGCCAGGAAATCAACTTGCGTACATTTGGAACATAATGTTTTATGGGTAGAGGAGGCTTGGGATGGAGACTTGGCACTGAATTATGGTGATGTAAACTCCAAGAGTGCAAGAAGCAAACGATAAAGGCCAACACTTGGAGAATACAAACACCTAGGACCTAAAAAGAAACTAGCAAGGCAAATAAGATCCAAAAGGAGAACCAAACCTCCACAAAGAGAGGAGGGGCGGTGGCCGAAGCCACCTATGTTTGAGTCAATTGGTATGGCACCGCGAAGATTTTAACCTTGGGCCCATGACCAAAACTCATCTTTGAAGCACTAGAACCATCAAAAATGGCTAATGTGAAAGATTGGGTTTGTTTACGCATAATAGGGGAGGGAGAGTTCATTGAGAGAACAACACTCCCCCTAAGTCCATGCCTACATCTAGAACAAGATAATCATGATGAATGCGGTGGGGTGAGACGATATTCAAGACACGTTGCTCCAATCAATGATATTTAGCTCATGCCTTAACTCGCGAAATCTTGCTTCATCCAATGGCTTCGTGAAAATATCCGCTAGTTGCTCTTGAGTTCCAACATGAACAATATCAATCTCTCCACGCTTGACGTGATCCCGGATGAAATGATGACGAATCTCAATGTGCTTCGTCTTGCTATGTTGCATCGGATTGTAGGAGATCTTGATTGCACTTTCATTGTCACAGAAAAGAGGCACTTTGTCACAAGTGACACCGTAATCCTTTAAAGTTTGCCTCATCCATAGCAATTGTGCACAACAACTTGCGGCGGCTACATACTCGGCCTCGGTGGTGGAGAGAGACACACAATTTTGCTTCTTTGAAAACCAACTCACCAAAGAGTGTCCAAGGAATTGGCACCCTCCGAAGGTTGACTTCCTATCCACACGGTCTCCCGCCCAATCCGAGTCCGAATATCCCATGAGATCAAAGCTTGCTCCTTTGGGGTACCATAAGCCAAAGTTTGGGGTATGAGCCAAATATCGAAAGATTCGCTTGACCGCCACAAAGTGACTTTCCTTAGGCGCGGCTTGAAACCATGCACACATTCCCACACTCAACATGATATCCGGCCTAGATGCACAAAGGTAAAGCAAGGATCCAATCATAGAACGATATACCTTTTGATCCACCGCTTTACCATTGGGATCAATGTCGAGTTGGCACTTGGTAGGCATTGGAGTCTTGGCCGGTTTGAAATCTTCTAACTTGAATCTCTTGAGCATGTCTTGGGTATATTTGGCTTGGTTGATGAAGGTTCCTTCTCTTCTTTGTTTGACTTCGAACCCAAGAAAGAACTTCAACTCTCCCATCATAGACATCTCAAACTTCTCGGTCATGAGTGCGGCGAACTCATCATTGAAAGCTTTGTTAGGAGAACCAAAAATAATATCATCAACATATAGTTGGCATATGAACAAATCCCCTTTAACCCTCTTAGTAAAAAGAGTGGGATCGATTATCCCAATTTCAAACCCACGATCTTGCAACAACTCGGTAAGGTGCTCATACCACGCACGTGGAGCTTGTTTAAGGCCATAGAGTGCCTTATCGAGCTTGTATACATGATTGGGGAACTTGGGATCCTCGAACCCCGGGGGTTGTTTGACATATACCAACTCATTAAGAGGACCATTAAGAAATGCACTCTTCACATCCATTTGTTGCAACCTAAAATCATGATGAGATGCATATGCAAGCAACATACGAATAGATTCAAGACGAGCAACGGGAGCAAAGGTTTCACTGTAGTCGATACCCTCGACTTGAGAGTAGCCTTGTGCCACCAATCTTGCCTTGTTTCGAGTGACAACACCGTTCGTATCTTGCTTGTTCTTGAAGATCCATTTGGTTCCAATGACATTATGATTCTCTGTTGGCCTTGGCACCAATGTCCACACTTTGTTGCGCTCGAAGTTGTTGAGTTCATCATGCATGGCTTCAAGCCAATCCATGTCCTCGAGCGCCTCATGTACCTTTTGGGGTTCAACACAAGAAACAAACGCGTGATGCTCACAAAAGTTTGTTAATTGTCTACGAGTGGTTACCCCCTTCTTTAAGCTTCCATAGACATTCTCCAAGACATGTTGTTGATGCTTGAGTTTGGAAGCAATCTTGGCGGCATGACGCACCAATAGTTCCTCCGAGGTCACTTGAGGAGGATCATCTAGAGCACCTTGAGCGTCATCTTGAGCTTGCTCATGATCTTGAGCTTGCACTTGATCTTGAGCTAGCTCGGTGTCGTGATCTTGATCTTGGGCATCATTTGGTGCATCACCATCATCTTGGGGTTGATCTTGCCCTTGATCTTGATCACTTGGTTGAGGGCCTTCGGTTTGTTCTTCGGAAGCGTGTGGGTCAATGGTTGGTGATGGCTCCACTTGCGTAGAGCATTGTCCTTCTCCTTCGGCCACAAGGGGTTCCTCAATGGGGAGTATTTCACCAATCCCCATTCTTCTTATGGCTTGAGGAGGAATTTCATCACCTACATCACAAAGACCACTTTGCTCCACTTGGGAGCCATTATTTTCATCAAACTCTACGTTACACGTCTCCTCAATGAGTCCGTTGGACTTGTTGAGGACACGGTAAGCATGAGAGTTTGTAGCATAACCAACAAAAATGCCCTCTTGAGCTCTAAATTCGAATTTAGACAAACGAGTACCTTTCTTGAGAATGAAACACTTACACCCGAACACCCGAAAGTACTTGAGGTTGGGCTTGTTACCGGTAAGTATCTCATATGGAGTCTTGTTCAAGCCTTTGCGGAGGTAGAGCCGATTGGATGCATGACATGCGGTGTTGATGGCTTCGGCCCAAAAGTTGTATGGAGACTTGAATTCCGCCATCATGGTCCTTGCCGCGTCCATCAACGTCCGGTTCTTCCTCTCCGCTACACCATTTTGTTGAGGGGTATATGGTGCGGCATATTGATGCTTGATCCCCTCATCACTAAGAAACTCATCCAAGGTGTAGTTCTTGAACTCGGTACCGTTGTCACTTCTAATCATCAATATCTTTGCCTCATGTTGACGTTGAGCTTCATTTGCAAAGTCGATGACCGTTTGTTGGGTCTCACTCTTCCTCTTGAAGAAATATACCCACGTGTATCTTGAATAGTCATCCACAATCACCAAGCAATACTTTCTTCCCCCAAGACTATCAAAGGATGGAGGTCCAAAGAGATCCATGTGAAGGAGCTCCAAGGGCCTCTTCGTGTAGATGATAGTCGTGGGTCGGTGAGTTGTCTCATGTAGCTTTCCTTCGATACAAGCACTGCAAGCACGATCTTTGGCAAAACTCACATTTGTTAGTCCACGAACGTGGTCCCTCTTGAGGAGACTTTGCAAAGATCTCATATTGACATGGGCTAGTCGGCGATGCCAAAGCCACCCCACATCAACTTTAGACATTAGGCAAGTCGCGGTCTTAGTGGGTCGCTCCGAGAAGTTAACCACATAGAGACCGTTCTCGACATGCCCAACAAAAGCTACTTTAAGAGTCTTGCTCCAGAAAAGGGCCACGGTATCAAGGTCAAAGAATGTGGCAAAGCCCATAAGTGCAAGTTGACGAACGGAAAGTAAATTGTATGCAAGGGTCTCAACAAGCATGACTTTCTCAATTGATAAATCATGATAAATCACAACCTTTCCAAGACCCAATACCTTAGATGTTGAGGCATCACCGAATTGAACATGGGTGGGCATAGATGAGCTTGGTTGCACGTCCACCACCAAATGCTTGCTCCCGGTCATATGATTTGTTGCTCCACTATCGAGCAACCATGATCCTCCACCGGAAGCAAACTCCTACAAGAGATCAATGCTTGGTTTTAGGTACCCATTTTTGAATGGGTCCTTTGATGCTAGTAACAAGGGTCTTAGGAACCCAAATGGACCATTCAATGTACTCATAATAAGAACCAACAAATTTGGCATAAACATGCCCATCACTAGCACGGCATAAAACATAAGAAGGGTTAAAGTCGCCTGCTTTGTTCGATGGAGTGTGTTTGTCCTTCTTGACATTTCCACCCACCACCTTGTTCTTTTTCTCCTTATGAGCACCCTCTCCCTTCTTGACAAATACCTCTTTGAGAGGGAGAGGTTTCTTGGTCTTGTTGTTCTTCTTCTTCTTTGACTTGGGCACAAACCCAAGTCCCTCCTTTGCCACAACTTCCTTTTGATTGCTCAAAAGTTCGTTGAGGTTCTTCTCACCTTGTATGCAAGTCACTAGACCTTTCTCGAGTTGCTCTTTCAACTTGGCATTCTCCTCCACAAGATGCTCATGCTCACAACAAGGGTTAGTAGCAATGGCATTATCAATTAAAACGAACGGAGGACAAGTGGCTATTTCCGTTGTTAGCTTCACTTGGAGTTGATCATGAGACTCTTTGAGAGAGCCATGAGCACTCTTCAAAACCTTGTGGGCTTTGTCAAGTAGCTCAAACTCCTCCTTGAGTATAGCATGGCCAACTCCAAGGTCAACCTTGTCGGATTTGAGCACACGAGTAAGAACTTGAGCATGTTCAAGATCTTTCTTTAGTTGAGCAAGGTCAACGTTGTGTGACTCCTCAAGAGCCAAACGAAGACCTCGCTATTCCTCAAGAGCAATGGAAAGATCCGCAATCTCATCGGCATAATCACGACTATGGCCTTGCAGGTTAGTGATAGTCTCTTCGTGGGACTCAATGATATCATTGGCCTCACCCAATTGTTCCAAGAGAGCAACAAAGTGCTTCTTGGTCTCACCTTTGAGCTTACTCAAGAACTTATCAAACTCGTTCTCATCAACATTTACCATCTCACTATCAACCACACAATCCAACAATGAAGGAGTGGTAGTGGTAGTGGTTTTGATGTTGGAGATTACCTTGTTGATACCTTTGGCCATGAGGCACTTGGCGATGATGTTCTCATTGGGGGCATCGAAGAGGGACACCGATGTTGGAGAAGAGGTGGCAATGGCCACGGTGGCCGTTGCTAACACTTCACCACTTGTATCATCATCATCATCGGAGTTGTACTCTTTTTGCACCACCAAGCCCTTGGGAGGCACCTTCTTGTTGACATTGTTCTTGTTGGGGAAGGACTTGGCCTTGTTTTTGCGGATGAGCTTGCCACCATTGTCCTCCCTCTTCTCATACGGACAATCCACCACAAAGTGACTTACATTGCCACAATTGTAGCAAGTCCTTACACGTTGCTTGCCCTTTGAGTTGTTCTTGGAGGAGTTGGGCCTTGTGTTTCTCTTGTTGCCCCCAAAATTGCCTTGACGCAAGAGCCATGTGCTCGTGGTAAGCATATTTGGTGTCTTCGGGGCAACTCTCTTCTTCTTCCTCTTCTTCTTCTTCCGGAATACCCTTGGCCTTCAAAGCAAGGTTGGGTGAGCCTTTCTTTGACCGGACACGAGCTAGAGCATTGTCAGCGGTCTTGTTCATGATGTTCATGGCAATAAACTCATCCAAAACTTCACTTGAAGACAATGTGTGGAAGTCTGGTCTTTGACGGATCACGGAGGACATTGTCTTGTTGAATGGCATGATGGCCTTGAGAAACTTGCGCTTGATCCGATTATCATCCGTATCCTTGCTCCCATGATCTTGAAGAGCGACCGCAAGAGTTGTCAATCTTCGGTAGAGATCCCGAGGATCCTCATCTTCATCATCACAAACTCATCGGCCTCATCAAGCACCACTTCAAAGTTGGACCGTTGAATGCTTGAGCTCCCCTTGTACAAAGATATGATGTGTTCCCAACAATCCTTTGCATGGGAGAAGGGGCGCAAGTGAGCTAGATCTTCGGGAGGCACCGCGGATTGGAGGATGAACAATGCGGAGTGATTGTATTGATTGTCCGCCTCTTCTCTTGGAGTGAGGTTGCTTGGGTCATGTGGGTAGAAGCCTTGCTCGATCATTCTCCAAAGATTTGTTGAGCTGTGATTCAAATGAGACTTGATACGAAAAACCCAATTAGCAAAATCACCCTTCACAAGCTTAGGAGGAGGACCAAGGTTGTTAATATGCGGTGTAGGAACCGGTCCTCCAAAGACCGGGGGAGGGGGAACCGAGGCATAGGTTCCCGTCCCATTCTTACCATGAGGGGAAGAGGTTTGAGTGCCTTTAGCCGCTTCCTTGCCGGAATTGGCCTCCGACACCGATGCAGTGGGATTAACCACAAGCAAAGGATCGGGAGTAGACTTCAACCCCTCAAGGAGTTCTTTAAGCATGGACTTGACCTCGGCCGTCATAGACGTCTTAAGTGAAGCCATAGCTTCATTTAAGTCGTCTCGGGTGACCGAGTTCAACTCCATGGCCTCGGGCACTTCCTCAACCCGATCCCCGTCGTCAACCATACTCTTCGGGTGGTGAAACCCTTAATAAAGAGACGAGGCTCTGATACCAATTGAAAGGATCGATATGGTTGACTAGAGGGGGGTGAATAGGCAACTACCAATTTTTAGCTTTACTTAACAAATTAGGGTTAACAACAAAATAGGTTGTCTAGATGTGCAACTAGGTGAGCAACCTATATGATGCTAATAACAATGACAACACAAGCAAGCAAGGGATACAACACAACAATAGCTTGCACAAAGTAAAGGTAAGAGATAACCACAAGTGGAGCCGGTGAAGACGAGGGTGTGTTACCGAAGTTCCTTCCCTTTAGGGGGAAGTACGTCTCCGTTGGAGCGGTGTGGAGGCACAATGCTCCCCAAGAAGCCACTAAGGCCACCGTATTCTCCTCATGCCCTCGCACAATGCAAGGTGCCATGATTCCACTAGTGGTGCCCTTGAAGGCGGCAACCGGACCTTTACAAACAAGGTTGAGGCTCTCTCCACAACTGAATTGGAGGCTCCCAACACCACCACGGAGCTTCACCACAATGGAATGTGGCTCCGAGGTGACCTCTTTCGTCTAGGGTGCCCAAACACCCAAGAGTAACAAAATCCACACAAGAAAGTATGGGGGAATCAAGTTTCCTTTGGTGGAAGTGTAGATCTAGGTCTCCTCCTTCAATCCCTAGCAAATCAACAAGTTTGAGTGGCTAAGGAGAGAGATCGGGCAAGAAAGCTTAGAGGGCAACAATGGAGGAGAGAGAGAGGCAAGAGGTGAAAAGGTAGGTGGAAGAACCACCTACTTATATAGTGCCCCCAAAATCCAACCGTTACAGCAGTTATTACACTGCAGCGGTACAACCGCTTGAAGCACCGGTACAACCGGTATTCACGAGTTCCCACTGTAGAAATGCCCAGGCGGTACAACCGGTGGAGCAACCGGTAGTACCGGTCGGCCGGAGCCAACCAGGAACTACTGCTCCACCACCACCCAAAAACCGCCTCATTACAGAAGTGGAGTCACCCCATAGCGGTAGTTGGGGCGGTGGTTGTGCCGGTACAACCGCCAGACCAATGTCCATGTGGTGGCTAAGTCTGGAGCGGTACAACCGCTCCAGGCACCGGTAGTACCGGTTCGCCGAAGCCGTCCGGGAACTACCGGGCCACCACCGCCCAACAACAGCTCCACTACAGAAGGCATTCCGGTAGTGGAGCGGTGCAGGGCCGGAACAACCGGTCGGGCGGTACAACCGCTTTTACAAGCGGTACAACCGCTTGGCACTAAAACCACTGCCACAGAAAGGACTTTGAGGACCTCTCTCCTCGAACGGAAGGATGTATGGTGGGTGCAAAAAGAATGTGTACATGCTTGATTCACCCAGTACCTTCCGATGCGGATTCCCTCTTAATAGTACGGATTTCCTACGACCAAAGAAATAAACGCGTCGGAAACTCCGTCTTCGATCTTTTCCGTCCGGAGGGAATGCCTGACCGTCTTGCGCCAAACGAGGTGTACCTGAGTAAACTAGGGCGCACGATTAGACCAAGGGTGCATTGTCATCATCACCAAAACCCTAAGCCGGGAAATGCCCTAACAAGTAGTAACTTAGCAAGAACAATATGTGAAAAACTCGTAGGCATTGGATCGGTGATATACGTTGGATAACATTCATCATGTAACAATTATAACCTAGGGCGACACAGAACTAGCTCCAATTCATCAATGTAATGTAGGCATGTATTCCGTATATAGTCATACGTGCTTGCGATAAGAACTTGCATGACATCTTTTGTCCTACACTCCCGTGGCAGCGGGGTCCATAAGTAAACTAAGGGATATTAAGGCCTCCTTTTAATAGAGAACCAAAACAAAGCATTAACACTTAGTGAATACATGAACTCCTCAAACTACGACAATCACCGGAAAGAATCCCAATTATTGTCACCTTGGGGTATGCGGATCATAACACGTAGTAGGTGCAAATAACTTGCAAGATCGGATCAAGAACACAAATATATTGATGAAAACATAAAGGGTTTAGATCTAGAATCATGGCACTCAGGCCCTAGTGACAAGCATTAAGCATAGCAAAGTCATAGCAACATCAATCTCAGAACATAGTGGATACTAGGGATCAAGCCCTAACAAAACTAACTCGATTACATGATAAATCTCATCAAACTCATCACCGTCCAGCAAGCCTACGAAGGAATTACTCACTCCCGGCGGTGAGCATCATCAAATTGGTGATGAAGGATGGTTGATGATGACGATGCCGGAAGATCCCCCTCTCCGGAGCCCTGAACGGACTCCAGATCTGGCCTCCCGATGAAGAACAGGAGGTGGCGGCGGCTCCGTATCATGAAACGCAATAAAACTTCCTCTCCTATTTTTTTTCTTTTGGAAACTGAATTTATAGCGTTAGAATTAGGTCAGACGAAGCCACGTGGGCCCCACGAGGTACCAGGGCGAGCCAGGGGGTGGCGCGCCCTGGTGCCTCGTGGGCACTGGGTGGCCCCCCTCCAGTGGTTCTTGGTGCCAGTATTTTTTATATATTACACAAAAAATCTCTAAAAAGTTTCATCCAATTCCAAGAACTTTGATTTTCTACACAAAAACAACACCATGGCAATTCTGCTGAAAACAGCGTCAGTCCGGGTTAGTTCCATTCAAATCATGCAAATTAGGGGCCAAAACAAGAGCAAAAGTGTTTGAAAAAGTAGATACGACGGAGACGTATCAACTCCCCCAAGCTTAACTCATTGCTTGTCCTAAAGCAATTCAGTTGACAAACTGAAAGTGATAAAGAAAAACTTTTACAAACTCTTTTGTTCTTGTATCTATATATATATATGCTTAAATAGTGTCCAAGTTTTCAGCAAAGATTATAACTAACCATGCAAAAGATAACTCTTAGAAATTATATTCACTCATGTCAATGGCATAATAATCAACTAGCGAGCAACAATAAGATATCTCAAATGCCAACACTTTGTCAAAACAATCATGATATAATATGACAGCATGGTATCTCGCTAGCCCTTTATGAGACCGCAAAACACAAATGCAGAGCACCTCCAAAGTTCAAGCAGCGACTAAACATTGTAATTCATAGTAGAAGAGATCCAGTCATGATGCACACAACATTAACTATACACAATGCATGAGAATGACAATAGTGCTCTCTGGTCTGGTGCTTGTTTGAGAAGGTGATGACTCAACAATAAAAGTAAAATAACGTAAAAGTAAATAGATAGGCCCTTCGCAGAGGGAAGCATGGATTTGCAGAGGTGCCAGAGCTCGAAGCTTAAATCAGAGGTAAATAAAATTTTGGGAGGTATGCCTTTCCTGTCAACGTCACGACCGAGAGTTTTCAATATCTTCCATGCTAGACACATTAGCGGCGGTTCCCAAGCGGTAAAGTAAAGTTTACTTCCCCTCCACCAACAATCACAAGCCATGGCTAGCCGAATCCTCGGGTGCCCTCCATACCAACAACTTTCCGGGGGAGTTTGTTTTATTATTTTGCATTTTTAATAATGGGACTGGGCATCCCGATTACCAGCCCCTCTCGTGCAAGGACAAGTGAATAAACACTTATCATGAGAATAACCCGCTTAGCATGGAAGATACTGACCGCCCCCTATCGCTCCATGAGCGGTACGAGCACACAAAACAGATGATCATTTGAATATTTAGAGGTGGCACATGCAAATTTACTTAGAACGGCAGAGTAATACCGCATATAGGTAGATATAGTGGACTCATCTGGAATAACTTTAGGTTTAAGGGTTTTGATGCACAAGCAGTATTCCCGCTTAGTACAGGCGAAGGCTTGCAAATAGATTGAGATGCGACCAGCTAGAGAGCGAAAACGGTCATAATCATGCATTATGAATAATCAACATTGAATACTAGCATGAGTAGGATATAAGCACCATGAACATAAATATCATGAAGGCTATGTTGGTTTTGAATCAACTACATGCGTGAACATGTGCCAAGTCAAGCCACTTGAAACATTCAGAGGAGGATACCATATCATCATACTACATCACAATCATTTTAATGCATGTTGACACTTAAGATAAATCATTATCCACTCCTAGCTACTGAAGCATGGTATGAGCAACTATAATCTCTAATTGTCATCATAAACATGTTTAATCATAACATGCTAAATCATGGATACTGAGTTAAACATATTTACAAAAACAAAGAACAAGTTGAGTTCATACCCTCTTTCCCTTGCCACAGTCACTTCATCAAATCATCGTCATTATTGCCTTTCACTTGCATGACCGAATGATATGAAAATAATAATAGTGCAAGTGTGCCTTGGACTAAGCTGGAATCTACAAGCATTTTATTCAAAGGAGAAGACAAGGTAAAATGGGCTCTTTGTTAGATCAACAATAATGCATATGAGAGCCACTCATCATTTTCATTGTGGTCTCCTCCTTACAATGACGCAACAAAAGAAAAGAATTTCAGAGAAACACACTGAAATGTTTTTGGATTTTTAGTTTTCTGAAGAAAGAAAAAAAAGAAGAAAACGAAAAACGAGAAAAGAAAACTATTTACACGGGAGAGCTCCCAACAAGCAAAATAAGAAATGGGAAATCTTTTTGGGTTTTCTTTTAATACTACTACAAACTACAACTAATTAAACTAGAAAGAAAAACCGAAAAGAAACGAGAAATGTTTTTGGATTTTCTCAAGGTTTTTTCAAACACACAAAAATAAAGCAAGAAAATAAAACTAACATGGATTATACAATGAAAAAGTATGAACACCGACAATTGGAATGAATTGTGTGGACATGAATGTAATGTCGGTGAGAAATACGTACTCGCCCAAGCTTAGGCTTTTGCCTAGCTTGGTCTACTGCCATGGCTGCCCTGGATAATAATCGAAATGGTAGCTCGTAGAGGCGTTCTGAGCCGCCTCCTCAGCCAGACGAGCAGCCTCGACCTCCGCCTTGTACTCGCGCACCTCGCTCTCCAATAGATAGTATCTCTGTCTGCTCTGAAAATCAAAGAAAGCAGGAGCAGGCAAAACAACATACACAGATTGAGATTTATTAAAAACTAGGTTATATTCATATCCCTATGCATTGCGTTTCAAAAACTTGTGTTCTCGCATTGCTTCGAAGTTTAAATATTTGTAAGGCAAGAGGGGATCATCGGACTTGGGCGAGACCCTCAACCTTGCAGCTACGCGGGAAGCATAAACTCCTCCATACAAATCACCATTACCCGCGTTATGCTGCAGCCTACGTGCGACAATAGCCCCTAAATTATAATACTTGATGCCGGTTACAGCTGTATGAATAAGACTAAGATCAGGGGCACAAAGCGTACTGCAGTCTTGCTTACCAACAATGCATTTACCATTAAAGAGTGCAAAATACAGAATAGCAGGAAAGTGGATGCTACTTATTCTAGCCTGCGTAATTCCCCTATCCTCACCGTTGCAAAGGCTGTTGAGAAACAACTCATAATCAGATCTTGGTGGTTCATCTAACGAGCCCCAATATGCAATTTTGCATGCATCGCAGAATTCTTCTAGAGACATTCTATAGGATCTATCATAGAGGTGAAATAAAACTCTAGAAGTGTGCGGATGATACTCAAAGTATTGAGTGAATGAATGAGTGAGGTAATAGTGCTGTGGTGGCTTATCTGCGATGAACGCGGAGAGCTCGGCATTGTGAATATATTGGTCAAATTCTTCCTTGATGCCTACGCCTAGCATGAACTCGTTGCACGGCCATCTACATGATTTGGCTTCGGCACCTCGCACCGAACTTGCCCTTGGTTCAATGTAAGATTGGTCTGTGGGGTCTTCACTAGATGATGCCTCGGTGGGCCTCCTCCTCGAAGAATTCCTCCGGAAGATGTTCATTCTCCTAAGAGCAAATTTCTAAAAAAAATTGGGTCACAAAATGATATCAATAAAACTTCACAAGATTGATAGCAACTACTCATATTGATGTCTAGAGGCTATATCAACCATTCAAACTACTTGGAACTCAAAGAATTCAACATGCAAGCTCATTTTCTGTAGCACCAAGAGTAGCTAATTATGCAAAATACAATCCACTAAAGCAACAACTAATTGGAGCAATGGAGGAGTTACATACTGATAACCCACAAGTATAGGGGATCGCAACAGTTTTCGAGGGTAGAGTATTCAACCCAAATTTAATGATTCGACACAAGGGGAGCCAAAGAATATTTGCAAGTATTAGCAGTTGAGTTGTCAATTCAACCACACCTGGAGACTAAATATCTGCAGCAGAGTGATCAGTAGCACAGTAGTATGATAGTTTGATAGCAGTAGCAATAAAAGTAACAGTAGCAGTAACGGTAACAGCAGAAGTAGTAGCAATTGTGACAGCAGTAGTAACAATAGAAACTTAGCAGGAACAATATGTGAAAAGCTCGTAGGCATTGGATCGGTGATATTCGTTGGAAACTAGCTCCAATTCATCAATGTAATGTAGGCATGTATTCCGTATATAGTCATACGTGCTTGCGATAAGAACTTGCATGACATCTTTTGTCCTACCCTCCCGTGGCAGCGGTGTCCATAAGGAAACTAAGGGATATTAAGGCCTCCTTTTAATAGAGAACCGGAACAAAGCATTAACACTTAGTGAATTCATGAACTCCTCAAACTATGCCAATCACCGGAAAGAATCCCAATTATTGTCACCTTGGGGTATGCGGATCATAACACATAGAAGGTGCGTATAACTTGCAAGATCGGATCAAGAACACAAATATATTGATGAAAACATAAAGGGTTCAGATCTGGAATCATGGCACTCGGGCCCTAGTGACAAGCATTAAGCATAGCAAAGTCATAGCAACATCAATTTCAGAACATAGTGGATACTAGGGATCAAGCCCTAACAAAACTAACTCGATTACATGATAAATCTCATCCAACTCATCACCGTCCAGCAAGCCTACGAAGGAATTACTCACTCCCGGTGGTGAGCATCATCAAATTGGTGATGAAGGATGGTTGATGATGACGATGCCGGAAGATCCCCCTCTCCGGAGCCCTGAACGGACTCCAGATCTGGCCTCCCGATGAAGAACAGGAGGTGGCGGCGGCTCCGTATCGTGAAACGCAATAAAACTTCCTCTCTTTTTTTTTCTTCGGGAAAGTGAATATATAGCGTTGGAATTAGGTCAGACGGAGCCACGTGGGCCCCACGAGGTACCAGGGCGCGCCTGGGGGGTGGCGCGCCTTGGTGCCTCGTGGGCACTGGGTGGCCCCCCTTCTGTTGCTTCTTGCACCAATAATTTTTATATATTCAATAAAAATTCTCCAGAAAGTTTCATCCAAACCCAAGAACTTTGATTTTCTGCACAAAAACAACACCATGGCAATTCTGCTGAAAACAGCGTCAGTCCGGGTTAGTTTCATTCAAATCATGCAAATTAGGGGCCAAAACAAGAGCAAAAGTGTTTGGAAAAGTAGATACGACGGAGACGTATCAACTCCCCCCAAGCTTAACTCATTGCTTGTCCTCAAGCAATTCAGTTGACAAACTGAAAGTGATAAAGAAAAACTTTTACAAACTCTTTTGTTCTTGTATCCACATATATGCTTAAATAGTGTCCAAGTTTTCAGCAAAGATTATAACTAACCATGCAAATGATAATTCTTAGAAATTATGTTCACTCATATCAATGGCATTATCAACTAGCGCGCAATCATAAGATATCTCAAATGCCAACACTTTGTCAAAACAATCATGATATAATATGATAACATGGTACCTCGCTAGCCCTTTCTGAGACCGCAAAACATAAATGCAGAGCACCTCCAAAGTTCAAGCAGCGACTAAACATTGTAATTCATGGTAGAAAAGATCCAGTCATGATGCACACAACATTAACTATATGCAATGCATGAGAATGACAATAGTGCTCTCAGGTCTGGTGCTTGTTTGAGAAGGTGATGACTCAACAATAAAAGTAAAATAACATAAAAGTAAATAGATAGGCCCTTCGCAGAGGGAAGCATGGATTTGTAGAGGTGCCAGAGCTCGAAGCTTAAATCAGAGATAAATAAAATTTTGGGAGGTATGCCTTTCCTGTCAACGTCACGACCGAGAGTTTTCAATATCTTCCATGCTAAACACATTAGCGGCGGTTCCCAAGCGGTAAAGTAAAGTTTACTCCCCCTCCACCAACAATCACAAGCCATGGCTAGCCGAATCCTCGGGTGCCTTCCATACCAACAACTTTCCGGGGGAGTTTGTTTTATTATTTTGCATTTTTAATAATGGGACCGGGCATCCCGATTACCAGCCCCTCTCGTGCAAAGACAAGTGAGTAAACACTCGTCATGAGAATAACCCGCTTAGCATGGAAGATACTGACCGCCCCCTGTCACTCCATGAGCGGTACGGGCACACAAAACAGATGTTCATTTGAATAGTTAGAGGTGGCACATGCAAATTTACTTAGGACGGCAGAGTAATACCGCATATAGGTAGATATAGTGGACTCATCTGGAATGACTTTGGTTTAGGGATTTTGATGCACAAGAAGTATTCCCGCTTAGTACAGGCGAAGGCTAGCAAATAGGTTGAGAAGCGACCAGCTAGAGAGCGAAAACGGTCATAACCATGCATTATGAATAATCAACATTGAATACTAGCATGAGTAGGATATAAACACCATGAACATAAATATCATCGAGGCTATGTTGGTTTTGAATCAACTACATGCGTGAACATGTGTCAAGTCAAGCCACTTGAAACATTCAGAGGAGGATACCATATCATCATACTACATCACAATAATTTTAATGCATGTTGACACTCAAAATAAATCATTATCCACTCCTAGCTACTTAAGCATGGCATGAGCAACTATAATCTCTAATTGTCATCACAAACAAGTTTAATCATAATATGCTAAATCATGGATACCGAGTTAAACATATTTACAAAAACAAAGAACAAGTTGAGTTCATACCCGCTTTTCGTTGCCATAGTCACTTCATCAAATCATCGTCATTATTGCCTTTCACTTGCATGACCGAATGATATGAAAATAAAAATAGTGCATGTGTGCCGTGGACTAAGCTGGAATCTGCAAGCATTTTATTCAAAGGAGAAGACAAGGTAAAATGGGCTCTTTGTTAGATTAACAATAACGCATATGAGAGCCACTCAACATTTTCATCGTGGTCTTCTCCTTACAATGACTCAACAAAAGAAAAGAATTTCAAAGAAACGCACTAAAATGTTTTTGGAGTTTTTAGTTTTCTGAAGAAAGCAAAAAGAAGAAAACGAAAAACAAGAAAAACTATTTACACGGGAGAACTCCCAACAAGCAAAAGAAGAAATGAGAAACCATTTTGGGTTTTCTTTTAATACTACAAAACTACAACTAATTAAACTAGAACGAAAAACCGAAAAGAAATGAGAAACGTTTTTGGATTTCCTCAAAGTTTTTCAAACACACAAGAAGAAAGCAGGAAAATAAAACTAGCATGGATTATACAATGAAAAAGTATGAACACCGACAACTGAAATGAAATGTGTGGACATGAATGTAATGTCAGTGAAAAATACATACTCCTCCAAGCTTAGGCTTTTGACTAGCTTGGTCTACTGTGATGGCTGTCCTGGATAATAATTGAAATGGTAGCTCGTTGAGGCGTTCTGAGCCGCCTCCTCAGCCAGACGAGCAGCCTCAACCGCCGCCTTGTACTCGCGCACCTCGCTCTCCAATAAATAGTATCTTTGTCTGCTCTGAAAATCAAAGAGAGCAGGAGCAGGCAAAACAACATACACATATCGGGATTTATTAAAAACTAGGTTATATTCATATCCCTGTGCATTGCGTTTCAAAAACTTGTGTTCACGCATTGCTTAGAAATTTAAATATTTGTAAGGCAAGAGGGGTCATCGGACTTAGGCAATACCCTTAACCTTGCAGCTACGCGGGAGGCATAAACCCCTCCATACAAATCACCATTACCCGCGTTACGCTGCAGCCTACGTGCGACAATAGCCCCAAGATTATAATACTTGCTGCCTGTTACAGCTGTATGAATAAGACTAAGATCAGGGGCACAAAGCGTACTGCAGTCTTGCTTACCAACAATACATTTACCATTAAAGAGTGCAAAATACCGAATAGCAGGAAAGTGAATGCTACTTATTCTAGCCTGCGTAATTCCCCTATCCTCACCGTTGCAAAGGCTGTTAAGAAACAACTCATAATCAGATCTTGGTGGTTCATCTAACGAGCCCCAATATGGAATCTTGCATGCATCACAGAATTCTTCTAGAGATATTCTATAGGATCTATCATAGAGGCGAAATAAAACTCTAGAAGTGTGCGGATGATACTCAAAGTATTGAGTGAATGAATGAGTGAGGTAATAGTGTTGTGGTGGCTTATCTACGATGAAGGCGGAGAGCTCGGCATTATGAATATATTGGTCAAATTCTTCCTTGATGCCTGTACCTAGCATGAACTCGTTGTAGGGCCATCTACATGATTTGGCCTCAGCACCTCGCACCAAACTTGCCCTTGGTTCAATGTAAGATTGGCCTGCGGGGTCTTCACTAGATGATGCCTCAGTGGGCCTCCTCCTCGAAGAACTCCTCCGGAAGATGTTCATTTTCCTAAAAGCAAATTTCTGAAAAAATTTGGGTCACAAAATGATATCAATAAAACTTCACAAGATTGATAGCAACTACTCATATGGATGCCTAGAGGCTATATCAAGCATTCAAACTACTTGGAACTCAAAGAATTCAACATGCAAGCTCATTTTCTGTAGCACCAAGAGCAGCTAATTATGCAAAATATAAACCACTAAAGCAAAAACTAATTGGAGTGACGGAGGAGTCACATATCAAGGAGCAATCTCCCAAAACAGTTTCGGAAACGGAGCTCCGAGCAAATAGATCGAAAATTTCAGTTTTGTGAGCAAGAACACGGGAGAGAGAGCTACCAGGAATTTTTTCTAGAGGTAGGAGACGAAGTGAGCTAAAGGAATAAGTGAGGGGGTCCCTGTGTGGCCCATGAGGTACCTGGGCGCGCGAGGGGGGGGGGGGTTGGCGCGCCCTGGTGCCTCGTGGGTACCTGGGGTGCCCCCCTGGTATAATTTTTCTGCCAAAAATTCTTAAATATTAAATAAAAAATCATGTGAAAATTTCAAATCATTCCGAGCACTTTTATTTCTGGACATTTTTTATTGCACGGATAATTCAGAAAACAGGGTAATCATGGCATTTTATTTTATTTAACTAAGAATTACAGAAAATAAAAAGTGGGTACAGAAGGTTGTGCTTACTAAATTCATCGACCACATGCCTCTCAAAAAGAATCCATTAATAAGGTTGATCAGGTCTTATTAACAAACCATTTCCGAGTGACATGAAACCGAAGAACTTTCGTATAACACTAGGTTACCTCAACGGGGATATGCATCTCCCCGACAATAAGAGTTTCATATTTCTTTTTAACAGTAGGAAGAGGGATTTGGAAACTTCCAATAGTAATTGTCGGAGTCTTTTCAATAATATGAATACCATTTACTTGAAATTGTTTCTTCGGAAAGTGCACCGTATGTTCATTACCATTGATATGAAAGGTGACCTTGCTTTTGTTGCAATCAATAACAGCCCCTGCAGTATTCAAGAAGGGTCTACCAAGGATAATTGAGATGTTGTCATCCTCGGGCATATCAAGTATAACAAAGTCCGTTAGAATAGTAACATTCGCAACTACAACGGGCACATCCTCACAAACACCGATAGGTATGGCAGTTGATTTGTTAGCCATTTGCAATGATATTTCAGTGGGAGTGAGTTTATTCAAATCAAGTCTTTTATATAAAGAGAAAGGCATAACACTAACACCGGCTCCTAAATCACACAAAGTAGTTTTGACATAATTTCTTTTAATGGAGCATGGTATAGTTGGTATTCCCGGATCTCCTAGTTTCTTAGGTACTCCATCCTTAAAAGAATAATTTGCAAGCACGGTGGAAATTTCAGCTTCAGGTATCTTTCTTTTATTTGTGACAATATCTTTCATGTATTTAGCATAGGGCGTCATCTTTATAATATCAGTCAAACGAGTACGCAAAAAGACTGGCCTAAGCATTTCAGCAAAGCGCTCAAATTCTTCCTCATCCTTTTTCTTAGATGGTTTAGGAGGAAAGGGCATGGGTTTTTTGACCCATGGTTCTCTTTCTTTACCATGTTTTCTAGAAATGAAGTCTTTTTTATCATAACGTTTATTTTTAGTAGGTGGGTTATCAAGATCAACAGCAGGTTCTATTTCAACATCATTATCAGGTTCTTTATCATTATCTGGTTGGGTATCCACATGTGCATCATCATTATTATCGTCATCAGGTTGTTGTTCATTACCAGATTGTGTTTCAGCATCAGAGATAGAAACATCATTACTCTCCTCCAAGGGTTTTTCTACATCGGGTTCACTAGAAGTATGCAAAGTCCTACCATTTTTCTTTTTCTTTTTCTTTTTGGATGGACTAGGAGCATCAACATTAATTCTTTGAGAGTCTTGTTCAATTCTTTTAGGGTGACCTTCAGGATAAAGTGGTTCCCGAGTCATTCTACCTCCTCTAGTCATTACTCTAACAGCATGATCATTCATATTGTTATTCATTTCATTAAGCAATTCACTTTGAGATTTAGCAACTTGTTCTAATTGGGTTTGAACCATAGCTGCATGTTTACTTACACCTTTAACATCATTAGCAATTCTAAATAACAAGTCACTCAACCGATCAATCATGTAAGCATTTCGTTTCAATTGTTTCATAACATTTGCATTGAAATGATCTTGCTTCATCATATAATTGTCAAATTCATACAAGCATTGACTAGGAGGTTTGTTATGAGGAATATCACTTTCATTAAACTTTATAGGAGAATTTACCTCTACTACCTGTGTCGGTTTGTCAAGGCCATGTATTTCTTCAATAGGCGGTAAATTCTTAACATCTTCAGCTTTAATACCTTTTTCTTTCTGGCATTTCTTTGCTTCTTGCATATCTTCAGGGCTGAGATATAAAATACCCCTCTTCTTCGGAGTGGGTTTAGGCGGTGGTTCAGGAAGTGTCCAATCATTATCATTCTTCAATATATTATTCAATAATTTCTCAGCTTGTTCAATAGTCCGTTCCCTGAAAACACAACTCGCACAACTATCTAGGTAGTCCCTAGAAGCATCGGTTAGTCCATTATAGAAGATATCAAGTATTTCATTCTTCTTAAGAGGATGATCAGGCAAAGCATTAAGTAATTGGAGAAGCCTCCCCCAAGCTTGAGGGAGACTCTCTTCTTTAATTTGCACAAAGTTAAATATTTCCTCTAAGGCAGCTTGTTTCTTATGAGCAGGAAAATATTTTTCAGAGAAGTAATAAATCATATCCTGGGGACTACGCACACATCCAGGAGCAAGAGTATTATACCATTCCTTAGCATCACCCTTTAATGAGAAAGGAAACAACTTAAGAATATAGTAATAGCGAATTTTTTCCTCATGAGCAAATAGGGTGGCTATATCATTTAATTTAGTAAGATGTGCCACAACAGTTTTAGTTTCATAGCCATGGAAAGGATCAGATTCTACCAACTTATTCAACTCGGGGTCAATAGAGAATTCATAATCCTTATCAGTAACAAATATGGGAGAGGTAGCAAACTTAGGATCATATTTCATTTTCTCCCGCATAGATTTTTCTTTCATATCAGCAAACAATTTTATAACTTCATTTCTATCGTTACAAGCAAGAATGGCTCTAGCTGTCTCTCTATCAAAACATTGTTCCTCAGGTGTTTCAACTCTAGTAGGAGAGCTAGGCATAATAGGTGAATCATAATTCTCAAGAGTTTCATCATTCTCAATTTCTTTGGCTTTAGCAAGTTGTTCACTAAGAAATTCACCAAGTGGCACAGCATTATCAGGCATAGTACTAGCATCATCATGAGTGTCATTCAAAGCAGAGGTAGTATCATCAATAACTTGTGACATATCAGAATTAATAGCATGTTGTGGTGTTGCAAGTTTACTCAAAACAGAAGGTGAATCAAGTGTAGAGCTACATGGCAGTTCCTTACCTCCCCTCGTCTTAGAGGGAACGATCTTGGTCCTAGTGTCTTTCAGATTCTTTATAGTGATCAACAGATATAAATCCCAAGTGACTTAGCAAATAAAGCTATGCTCCCCGGCAACGGCGCCAGAAAAAGGTCTTGATAAACCACAAGTATAGGGGATCGCAACAGTTTTCGAGGGTAGAGTATTCAACCCAAATTTATTGATTCGACACAAGGGGAGCCAAAGAATATTTGCAAGTATTAATAGTTGAGTTGTCAATTCAACCACACCTGAGACTAAATATCTGCAGCAGAGTGATCAGTAGCACAGTAGTATGACAGTTTGGTAGCGGTAGCAATAATATTAACGGTAACATTAACAGCAATAGTAGTAGCAATTGTGACAGTAGTAGCAACAGTAGTAACTTAGCAAGAACAATATGTGAAAAACTCGTAGGCATTGGATCGGTGATATACGTTGGATAACATTCATCATGTAACAGTTACAACCTAGGGCGACACAGAACTAGCTCCAATTCATCAATGTAATGTAGGCATGTATTCCGTATATAGTCATACGTGCTTGCGATAAGAACTTGCATGACATCTTTTGTCCTACCCTCCCGTGGTAGCGGGGTCCATAAGGAAACTAAGGGATATTAAGGCCTCCTTTTAATAGAGAACCGGAACAAAGCATTAACACTTAGTGAATTCATGAACTCCTCAAACTATGCCAATCACCGGAAAGAATCCCAATTATTGTCACCTTGGGGCATGCGGATCATAACACGTAGCAGGTGCGTATAACTTGCAAGATCGGATCAAGAACACAAATATATTGATGAAAACATAAAGGGTTCAGATCTGGAATCATGGCACTCGGGCCCTAGTGACAAGCATTAAGCATAGCAAAGTCATAGCAACATCAATCTCAGAACATAGTGGATACTAGGGATCAAGCCCTAACAAAACTAACTCGATTACATGATAAATCTCATCCAACTCATCACCGTCCAACAAGCCTACGAAGGAATTACTCACTCCCGGCGATGAGCATCATGAAATTCGTGATGAAGGATGGTTGATGATGACGATGCCGGAAGACCCCCCCCCCTCTCCGGAGCCCTAAACGGACTCCAGATCTGGCCTCCCGATGAAGAACAGGAGGTGGCGGCGGCTCCGTATCGTGAAACGCAATAAAACTTCCTCTCTTATTTTTTTTCTTCGGGAAAGTGAATATATAGCGTTGGAATTAGGTCAGACGGAGCCACGTGGGCCCCACAAGGTACCAGGGCGCGCCTGGGCGGGGTGGCGTGCCCTGGTGCCTCGTGGGCACTGGGTGGCCCCCCTTCTGTTGCTTCTTGCGCCAATAATTTTTATATATTCAATAAAAATTCTCCAGAAAGTTTCATCCAAATCCAAGAACTTTGATTTTCTGCACAAAAACAACACCATAGCAATTCTGCTGAAAACAGCGTCAGTCCGGGTTAGTTTCATTCAAATCATGCAAATTAGGGGCCAAAACAAGAGCAAAAGTGTTTGGAAAAGTAGATACGACAGAGAAGTATCACATACCAAGGAGCAATCTCCCAAAACAGTTTCGGAAACGGAGCTCCGAGCAAAGAGATCAAAAATTTCAGGTTTGTGAGCAAGAACACGAGAGAGATAGCTACCAAGAATTTTTGCTAGATGTAAGAGACGAAGTGAACTGAAGGGATAAGTGAGGGGGTCCCTGTGGGGCCCACGAGCCACCTGGGCGCGCCAGGGGGGTGGCGCGCCCTGGTGCCTCGTGGGCACCTGGGGCACCCCCCTGGTATAATTTTTGTGCAAATTAGGGGCCAAAACAAGAGCAAAAGTGTTTGGAAAAGTAGATACGACGGAGACGTATCAATATCATTCTCATGGTCTAGCAAATATTGTTCTAAAGGATCAGTAGGAGGCACAACAATAGAAGCAAGACCAATAATTTCATCTTTACTAGGTAATTATTTATCATGAGGTTGTCTACGGAACTTAGAGAAATTAAACTCATGAGACACATCACCAAAATTAACACTGACAGTTTCTTTATTGCAATCAATCTTGGCATTAACTGTATTCAAGAAAGGTCTACCAAATATAATGGGAAAAAATCATCTTGTGGTGATCCAAGAACAAGAAAATCAGTAGGGTATTTGATCTTACCACACAAGACTTCAACATCTCTAACAATCCCAAGTGGTGAAATAGTATCTCTATTTGCAAGCTTAATAGTAACATCAATATCTTCAATCTCAACAGGTGCAATATCATTCATGACTTCTTGATAGAGAGTAAACGGAATAGCACTCACACTAGCACCAATATCACATAAACCATGGTAGCAATGATCTCCAATTTTAACAGAAATAACACGCATGCCAATTACAGGTTTATTTTTATCTTTAGTGTCTGGCTTAGCAATTCTAGTTGCTTCATCACAGAAATATATGACATGTCCATCAATATTATCAACCAAAAGATCTTTAACCATTGCAATATTAGGTTCAACTTTAATTTGTTCAGAAGGTCTAGGTGCTCTAATATTACTCTTATTAACCACAGTTGAAGCTTTAGCATGTTCCTTAATCCTAACAGGGAAAGGAGGTTTCTCAATATAAGCAGTAGGCACAAATGGATCAACATGGTAAACAGTTGTTTCTTCTGTAACACTAACAGGTTCTTCATTCAATTCAATAGGTGGATGATATTTAAACCATTTCTCTTTAGGGAGATCAACATGAGTAGCAAAAGATTCACAAAAGGTAGCTACTATCTCAGAGTCAAGTCCATATTTAGCACTAAACTTATGAAAAGCATCCGTTTCCATAAAAGATTTAACACAATCAAACTCAATATTTATACCTGGCTCATTACCTTTGTCGATTTCCCAATCTTCGGAGTTACGTTTAATTCTTTCCAGAAGATCACATCTGAATTCAATAGTTCTCTTCATAAACGAACCAACAGAAGAAGTATCGAGCATGGATTGATCATTATGAGAAAGCCGATCATAAAAGTTTTGAAGAATTATTTCTCTTGAGAGCTCATGATTGGGGCATGTGTGCAACATATACTTAAGCCTCCCCCAAGATTGAGCGATACTTTCTCCTTCACGAGGCCAAAAATTATATATATAATTCCGATCACGATGAACCAAATGCATATAGGATAAAATTTCTGGTGAAATTCCAGCTTCAACCGGTTCCAGTCCCATGTTTCAGTATCATCACATAGCCTATACCATGTCAATGCCTTTCCCTCCAAAGATAAAGGGAATACTTTCTTCTTAACTCCATCTCCGGATAGACCTGCAAGCTTAAACAATCCACAAATTTCATCCACATATATCAAGTGCATATCAGGATGTACCGTTCCATCTCCTGCATAAGGATTAGCTAGCAGTTTCTCTACCATACCTGAAGGAATTTCATAATAAATATTTTCAGTAAGTTCAATAGGTTGACGAGCAACTCTCAATGCTTCTGGTCGAGGTGAAGATACCCCGAACAAGCCCCTCAAAGGATTACTTTCCATAGTGACAAGTGACAATAAATTTCAGCACGTAATATAAATGTTTCCTTACCAAATTCCACTCACCAAAGGCGCTTCACTCCCCGGCAACGGCGCCAGAAAAGAGTCTTGATGACCCACAAGTATAGGGGATCAATCGTAGTCCTTTCGATAAGTAAGAGTGTCAAACCCAATGAGGAGCAGAAGGAAATGACAAGCGGTTTTCAGCAAGGTATTCTCTGCAAGTACTGAAAGTAGCGGTAATAGATAGTTTCGGTATCAAGATAATTCGTAACAAGTAACTAGTAACAAGTATAATAAAGTGCAGCAAGGTGGCCCAATCCTTTTTGTAGCAAAGGACAAGCCGGAACGAACTCGTATAATAAGCAAAGCGTTCTCAAGGACACATGGCAATTTCATCTAGTCACTTTCATCATGTTTGTTTGATTCGCGTTCGTTACTTTGATAATTTGATATGTGGGTGGACCGGTGCGTGGGTACTATTCTTACTTGAACAATCCTCCCACTTATGATTACCCCCTCTCGCAAGCATCCGCAACTACGAAAGAAGAATTAAGATAAATCTAACCATAGCATGAAACATATGGATCCAAATCAGCCCCTTACGGAATAGCGCATAAACTAGGGTTTAAGCTTCTCTCACTCTAGCAACCCATCATCTAATTACTACTCCATAATGCCTTCCCTTAGGCCCAAAGATGGTGAAGTGTTATGTAGTCGACGTTCACACGACACCACTAAAGGAAGCACAACGTGTTTCATAGCATCAAAATATCGACCGAATACCAAATTCACATGATTACTTATGACAAGACTTCTCCCATGTCCTCAAGAACAAAAGTAACTACTCACAAATCATATTCATGTTCAAGATCAGAGGGGTGTTGAATAGCATTAAGGATCTGAACATATAATCTTCCACCAAATAAACCAATTAGCATCAACTACAAGATGTAATCAACACTACTAGCAACCCACAGGTACCAATCTGAGGTTTTGAGACAAAGATTGAATACAAGAGATGAACTAGGGTTTGAGATGGGATTGTGCTGGTGAAGATGTTGATGAAGATTGGTCCTCCCACGATGAGAGGATCGTTGGTGATGTCGATGGCTTTGATTTCCCCCTCCCGGAGGGAAGTATCCCCGGCGGAATCACTCCGCCGGAGAGCAAAATAGCTCCTGCCCAGGTTCCGCCTCGAGACGGCGGCGCTTCGTCCCGAAAGTCTTCTGATTTTTTTTCTAGGGCAAATGGCTTCATATAGCAGAAGGAGGGGGCCGGAGGCCTGCCAGGGGCCCCACAAGCCAGGGGGCGCGCACAGGGGGGTAGGGCGCGCCCCCAGGCTTGTGGCTTCCTGGTGGGCCCCCTTCTGTTGATTCTTTCGCCAGTATGTTTTATATATTCCAAAATAATTCTTCGTAAATTTTCAGGTCATTTGGAGTTGTGCAGAATAGCTATCTCTGTTTCACCCCTTTCAGGTCCAGAATTCCAGCTGCCGGCATTCTCCCTCTTCATATGAATCTTGCAAAATAAGAGAGAAAAGGCATAAGAATTGTACCATAAAGTGAAATAATGATCAAAAACATAATAATTATTAGTAGGAAATCATGATGCAAATTGGACGTATCATGGAGCAGTATGAATTCTCGGCGCAGTTTGAGTAGAATGCTGAACGCTCCCATCGCCGCGTGGCTCGCCATCTTAAGCGTATCAATTAGTTTATTCTATTGCTTCTAGCTAGTGCTGAGGATCCAACATGTGGATGCCCATTTAACTGAAAACAGTTTGTTATATGAATGTGTTTAATCAATAGTTGTATGCTATGTTTTGGATTTCCTACGTTGAGTGGGTTTTGCATGTTCAAACAGACTCCAACATGCAAAACTTGCCAAAAATAGCAACATGCAAAACATTCCAAAAATGGCAACATGCAAAACTTACTTTTAATGGGGTCAAACTTTCAATGTTGACTTTTCAAAAGTTGTCGTATTGGAAGTTTATGATTTTTTCCACTTACTAGTGCACACAAAAGGGCTTCATGCAAAAGGATTTCAATTTTTGAGGCTTTTTTCATTTTCTTTGATTTTTTCCAAAATGGGGTAAAACTTGATATGTTGATGCATACCAAATGGTTTGGAATTTCAACTTTAGTTGTCCCAGGTGGATGCACCATCAACACTAGAGCAGAAAATGATTTTTCTCAATTTTCAGTTCCAAACTACATCACACTTGTAGTTTAAATTTGCGCAAATTCTGATAATTCATTGTAAATCCAGTAAATATTTGGAATATAGCAATAATACTCTGAAATTCATGAAACTTGGTCAGTAGGCTTCCAATGTGGTCTACTCTATGAAAATGAAAAGACCAAATTTTATAACTTATTTCAGGTACTTCCTTCACAAAAAGCCATTTCCGGCACTTGAAAAATGGAAATAATACTTTTTATTCCAAAAAACATTATTATTCCTATGGCAACATTGTTCGCAATGGTAACACCCATGGTTGTGTCAAATTTTAACTTGTTATCATGGACTATGTCCTGGAAGTGGTTAAGGCCATGGGCATATGCCTTGAAATCCATGCAAGTTCATATTAGGTAGGCCATTATGTGAAGGTTTTTTCAAAACTTGTGGTATTGCAAGTTTATGATTTTTATCACTTACTAATACACACAAGAGGGCTTCATGCAAAAGGATTTCAATTTTTGAGGCTTTTCTCATTTTCTTTGATTTTTTTGTAAATAGGGTAAAACTTGAAATGTTGACCATTCATACCAAATGGTTTGGAATTTCAACTTTGGTTGTCCCAGGTGGATGCACCATCAACATTAGAGCAGAAAATGATTTTTTTCTCAATTTTCAGTACTAAACTACATCACACTTGTAGTTCAAATTTGAGCAAATTCTGATAATTCACTGTAAATCCAGTAAATCTTTGGAATATAGCAATAATACTCTGAAATTCATGAAATTTGGTCAGTGGGCTTCCAATGTGGTCTACTCACTATGAAAAATGAAAAGTCCAAATTTTATAACTTATTTCAGGTACTTCCTTCACAAAAAAGCCATTTCTGGCACTTGAAAAATGGAAATAATACTTTTTATTCCAAAAAATATTATTATTCCTATGGAAACATTGTTCACAATGGTAACACCCATGGTTGTGCCAAATTTTAACTTTTCTTTGATTTTCTTGAAAATGAAAAATAATAGTACTGTGATCTAGTTTGTTCAGATAAATTGTGAAAATTACGCCAGTTGTAAAAAATACTTTTATTATAGTAAGAGCATCTATGCTTACTTTGTGAAGGAGATGATCGATCAAATATCAAATCATCTCCTTCACAAAGCGAGCATTGATGCCCTTATTACAATAGAAGTAGTTTAATGCATATGGTGCTCTCTTCTATTTAAGATGGTCGGCGAGCCTCTCAGGCGGCGATGTGGGACTAAACCACATCGTTCAGTACGTGTTGTGGTGAGGGGTGGACGCTCGGGCGACGTTCGTGGGCCGGCATTTCAGGTAATCCCATCGGAGTAAAAATGTCCTTGTTTTTGTAAAAATCCATTATATTCACATTTAATTTTCCATACGGTTTTACTAAAAAATTTATCTAAAATAGTTTCAAAATATATAAAATAAAAAAGGAAAGGGCAGAAATAAAAAGAGAGAGGGAGAAGAAAACTTACCTAGCGGCCCAACACTGTGCAGCCCAGCCCACCTAGATTCAACCCTGTCTTCAACCTCGCGCCTAGTGGCAGAGGACGACGCGTCCGAGGGCGCCTGCTCCTGCTTCGTGCCTTCGAGGCCTTGTTCGACCCCAACTCTACGCCAAGAGACAAGCACGATACCACTAGTTCGAACCTATCTTCTATCCATCACTTTCCCCTCCTCTTGCTCGCTCTCGAACCATGACCGAGAACGCCATGGCCGCGCTGACGTCAACCAACGTAGCCAATGTGCTCTCCTCGCCTCACCACCATGTCCTTTAGCACTGCCTCAACACCGTTAACCTATACAACGAAGATCGCTAGACCGGACACCCTGAATCTCCACCATCGTCGCCTTCTTCGTTGTTTGTAGCCTCGGACGCCGCTGTCGATTCGTCCCCTACAGCCCATCCCCGAGCTCCCTAATGTGCTCCACAACCTTACCGAGAGCTCCTCAGATTTTCCCGCTCTCTTTGTCAACGTTTTCGTGCCATAGTACCATTAATCGCGAGCTCCCTTTGCTGATTCCGCATGAGCTCATGAAGACGCTCCGGTGACCATTTTGTCACGTGACCGTGTCAAACTGCACTGCAAGCAGCCGTAGAACAACACCAACACAAGAAATCGTTCGAATCCGTGCTATAGCTTTGTTGCCTACATACACCAAACTCCGGCCACGATGGTACTCACACACTGCCTTCGTTTCCGTCCACCCTCGGCCACCCTGATGCCGCCCCTCGATGCGCATGAGCACCCGCTACCGGTAGAGGCCAAGATATCGTCCAGCCATCGCTGGAATCGGTTAGACGAGCAACTTCGCTCTGCTGTGCTATGCGTCGGCGGCTAACCACCGGTTAGCTGATGTGGCCATAGTTTACAGTGCCCCACATGTCGTTTTCTCAAGGTCCCACTCATCCATGTAACGGTCGAAGGGGTTGACCCAACGGAAATGCTGCTTTTGGCCATATGTGAGGCTCAGCTAGACAGAGCAGGGCAAAACTGAGCACAACTTAGAGGGCTGGGTAAAACTGAGTAGAACTAAGGAACGGAGGGCACGAAAATAGAAATCCCTAAAACTTAATCCCTTAAAAAAATTCTTTTGTCACTTCATCCAACCATTTCCACACTCATCACAACATCTTAGAGCAATACTTTAAAATTCAACTACACATCAAATTTAATGTTCTCAAACATAACCATGCAAATTAAAACACAACAGACGGTCCAAATGAACTAAGGATCCAAATAAACATGATAAAAATGTTAGGGAACGTTGCATGGGAAACAAAAAATTTCCTACACTCACCAAGATCGATCTAGGAGATGAACATCTACGAGAGGAGAGATTGCATCTACATACCCTTGTAGATCGCTAAGCGGAAGCGTTAAGAAACGCGGTTGATGTAGTCGAACGTCTTCGCGATCCAATCCGATCCGAGCACCGCACGAGCGGCACCTCCGAGTTTAGCACACGTACGGCTCGATGACGTCTCCGCCTTCTTGATCCAGCAAGGGAGGCTGGATAGGTAGATGGCATCTGAACCAACATGACGGCGTGGTGGTGGTGGCGGCAGCAGAACTCCGGCAGGGCTTCGCCAAGCGCAAACCGGAGGAGGAGATGGAGCAGCAGGAGGGAGAGGAGGCTAGGGTTGTGGATCATTCAGCCCCCTTGTGCCTCCCACCCTTTATATAGAGGAGAAAACTTGGAGGAGGGGAGTACTATTCACGTGAACAGTAACGTCAATAGTACTTGGCCTCCAAGTCTCTCCCTATTTTCAAGGGATTCGATCTTATCCTCTTATCCCATGTGCAAGGGCCAAGTGGGGCTGGGCGCCTGGCCCATGTAGGGCTGGTGCGCCACCCCTTGGTCCATGTGGGACGTTCTGGACAAGTGGGCCCCACCATGGAACCCTCCGGAACATTCTAAAAGCTTCCCGATACAATACCGGAAAAAACCAAACTTTTCCGGAATCCCGAAAAACAACTTTCCATATATAAATCTTTACCTCCGGACCATTCCGGAGCTCCTCGTGATATCCCAGATCCCATCCGGGACTCCGAACAACCTTTGGACTTTCCACTTATTAATATCCCAAAACTACCCTAGCGTTACCGAACGTTAAGCGTGCGACCCTACGGGTTCGAGAATCATGTAGACATGATCGAGACACCTCTCCGGACAATAACCAATAGCGGGACCTGGATGCCCATATTGGTTCCTACATATTCCACGAAGATCTTTATCGGTTGAACCACGATGTCAAGGATTCAGTTAATCCCGTATACAATTCCCTTTGTCCATCGGTATGTTACTTGCCCGAGATTCGATCGTCGGTATCTCCATACCTAGTTCAATCTCGTTACCGGCAAGTCTCTTTACTCGTACCGTAATACAAGATCCCGTGGCTAACTCTTTAGTCACATTGCTTGCAAGCTTATTGTGATGCTGTATTACCGAGTGGGCCCTGAGATACCTTTCTGTCATACGGAGTGACAAATTCCCAGTCTTGATCCATGCCAACTCAACAGACACCCTCGGAGATACCTGTAGAGCATCTTTATAGTCACCCAGTTACGTTGCGACGTTTGATACACACAAGGTACTCCTCCGGTGTCAGTGCGTTGCATGATCTCATGGTCATAGGAACAGATACTTGACATGCAAAAACGATAGCAATAAACTTGACACGATCATATGCTACGTTCATAGTTTGGGTCTTGTCCATCACATCATTCTCCTAATGATGTGATCCCGTTATCAAATGACAACTCATGTCTATGACCAGGAAACCATGGCCATCTTTGATCAATGAGCTAGTCCGGTAGAGGCTCACTAGGGACATGTTGTTGTCTATGTATCCACACATGTATTTGTGTTTCCAACCAATACAATTATAGCATGGATAATAAACGATTATCATGAACAAGGAAATATAATAATAACCATTTTATTATTGCCTCTAGGGCATATTTCCAACAGTCTCCCACTTGCACTAGAGTCAATAATCTAGCATTACTTGTGTATGAATCTAACACCCATAGAGTTCTGGTGTTGATCATGTTTTGCCCGTGGAAGAGGTTTAGTCAACGGATCTGCAACATTCAGATCCGTGTGCACTTTGCAAATGTTTATGTCCTCCTCCTTGATCGCATCGCGGATGGAATTGAAGCGTCGCTTTATGTGTCTGGTCCTCTTGTGAAACCTTGGTTCCTTGGCTAGTGCAATGGCACCAGTGTTGTCACAGAACAGAGTCATCGGGTCCAGTGCACTGGGCACAACTCCAAGATCTGTCATGAACTGCTTCATCCAGACACCTTCCTTTGCCGCCTCCGAGGCAGCTATGTACTCCGCTTCGCATGTAGAATCAGCTACCACGCTTTGCTTGGAACTGCACCAGCTTACCGCTCCCCCATTTAGAATATATACGTATCCGGTTTGAGACTTAGAGTCATCCGGATCAGTGTCAAAGCTTGCATCGACGTAACCCTTTACGACGAGCTCTTGATCACCTCCATAAACGAGAAACATTTCCTTTGTCCTTTTCAGGTACTTAAGGATATTCTTGACCGATGTCTAGTGTTCCACTCCTGGATTACTTTGAAACCTTCCGGCCATACTTATGGCAAGGCTGACATCTGGTCTTGTGCACAACATCGCATACATGATAGAGCCTATGGCAGAAGCATAGGGGATGACACTCATCTTTGCTCTATCCTCTGTAGTCGCTGGGCATTGAGTCTTACTCAACTTCACACCTTGCAAAACAGGCAAGAACCCCTTCTTGGACTGATCCATTTTGAACTTCTTCAAAACTTTATCAAGGTATGTGCTCTGTGAAAGTCCTATTAAGCGTCTCGATCTATCTCTATAGATCTTGATGCCTAATATGAAAGCTGTGACACCCTGGTTTTTGGCAACTTTTTCTTTTCGAAATATTTCTGGCTTTACTTGCAATTTGGTTGGATTTTGAACCTTTTCAGTTGACTTTGGACTTATGAATTCCTCTCAGTGATCCAGAGCCCCCAGCATCTTGCCAAAATCTTGTCACTCACCATCTGGATCAATTTCCAATTATTCATCTTTCCCAAATATTCATTTTCCTCCTTTGGGAAAATCTGTCATCACTATGGGTTACAAAGCAACCTATAGTTTTGGTGATCAGAAAAATCTCAAATTAATCCCAGACCTTCTTGTCATCATCTACTCCCACAATCTCCAAAACCATTTCATGGTCCAGTACAAAGTTTATTCCAGAAAACTCCATTTGCTCTCTGGACAGTACTGGTCATTTGTGAAGGAGCTCATATTTTCCCTACTCAATTAATTCCAAGAAAATTCCCTGAGATATTAGGGAATCTATCTTTCCACAATATCCAAAAATATCATCTTGTCCAGTACAAATTTTCATCACCAATATTCTGCCAAGTTGCTGTTCAGTTGGAACCTCTGTGAAGGAAGTACCGGCTAGAGGTATCCAATTGAGCTGGAATTTTTATGGCATCTTCTCCTCACCAAATAACCCTGCCACACTAATTTTCAGCCCCAGGAGATCAACCAGTTGAGTGCATCAAGCTCATCTCTGTTTCTGGTTCAGTACAGCACTTGTACATGAACTATATTCAAATCTTGATCAAATCCTTTCAAACTTGGCCAAATCATAGTCCTTCCAAAGCAGAACACCCCAGACATCTCCTTTGGCTCCATACCCAGCTCATGTCTTCTCTACATCCCTCTCAATTTCGCTGTCAGAGACTGTAGCTGAAGCTACACTTCGGTTCAGAGTGAACCTAGCCAAACCAAGCATGCAGAGGCACTAGATGATCAAAGGAGAAGGGCCTAGACACGGTGAGCTGGACTTGGACGACCTCGAGACATCACCTCCCGTGGTGAGCACGGTACTGGCATGCCAGTACACGTGCTCTGCACCTCGCCGGCGACGGCCGAGGTCATTCCAGCGACCTCTCGCTGCCATTTCGTGTCTCGAGGTGCCGACATCGTCGCTGCCGTCCACGTAACCCTCTCCCAATCCTTCCCCTCGCCGGAATCGAGCGTGGCTGCACTGTGGCGTGCGACGCGTCGTCTTCCTCCACTAGCCTCCACTGCCCGCCATTACTCCCCCAGCTAGCTCCTGTCACTTCTCCCCGCGTCGCGACGGCCAGCTCGCCGTCCTTGCGCCGGCGACGTGTCCCGGTTCCCGCCGTTTCCAGAGAGATCCCCCGAGCTCGCCTCCTGCTATAAATACCCCTCCCCAGCCTCTCCCGAGCTCCTCAACCCACCCCTCCTCCTCCCAATCGTCCTCCCGAGCAGCGAGCCACGGCCGAGAGGCCCTCTGGCCTTGAACCCCGCCGGAGATCCGCCGCCACCCGAGCTTTGCCTCCCCGCCGATTCACTCCTCCCCGAGCTCCACTGACTCCTCCATCGAGCTCTGCTCATCCTCCTGATCACGACCAAGCCCTTGCCCGGTCGAATCGCTGCCGGAGTCGCTGTCTCCGACGACCCCCGAGAGCTGCCGCCGCCGGAGAAGAAGGGGACGACGTCGTCCGGCCACCGTTCGCCAAGCCAGTAGTACGTGCTGGTTCATCTCCGAGCGCTCGTTCCATTCCGCTACTCACCGGACCCCGCCGCCGTCTGTGTCG
Organism: Elymus sibiricus; assembly: GCA_039707655.1. Lineage (NCBI taxonomy): Eukaryota > Viridiplantae > Streptophyta > Magnoliopsida > Poales > Poaceae > Elymus > Elymus sibiricus. The sequence goes on along the minus strand of CM077664.1, from coordinate 246,645,063 downwards.
CCGGCGAGCGTCGCCGGAGCTCCGCTCCCTCTCTGTTCCATCCTCCCCTTTTAAATCTGACGGCTGGGGCCCGCCAATCAGCGACACGCCGAAACGGTAAGTGGAGGCGCCCCTCCACTTTACGCTTTCGACGTGGCCCCTGAGAGATTTTCTATTTTCTATTTAAATTCCAGATTTTGACCAGAACTTTGACCATTCATAACTTTTAAACCATAAGTCCAAATCAACTGAATCTTTTTGCATCTGGTTTGTCTTGAGCTCCTCTATTTTCTGGCCAAATTTGGTATTTTTCCCTTGTTCACAGAATTTCTGGTGCTCAAAACAGTAGCATGTGACATTTTCTATTGCAATTTAAAAATATTTACAGAGGGAAATACTTTTGGATTTGAAGCCCAGGAGTTTGTGGACAACCCAATAGAGAAAGGCAAGCCATGTCATCCATTGCATGAAGCATTTCAATAGTGTTGGTTATTTAATTGAATTTCATGCATTATTTTTATATATGATAATCCATAGTAATTTATTTAAGTGCGTAGCTACTGCCATGATAATTTACTTGCAATTAAATATCCATACTGGTTAAATGCTTGGCTACACTAAACTTAGTTGGTTGATCAAGAGCCACCTACCCGGACTTTTCCGTGCAGCCACATTTGCCGGTATGGGACGGCCTTGACTTGGTCTGGCTTTGTGCTCTTTTATCGGTACCACCAAACTAGGGAGGGTTATGCGTGCGTGCTGCCCTGATCAGGTAGACGACCATAATCCTGTGAGCCCAGTTGAGTTGTTTTGCCGGCGTCCCCGTTTGGGACAGTTAGTGGCCACGACGGTGGCAGGTGTCACGGGGTGACACAGGGGCCACCCAGGACATGACCCTGGGAGGGTATGATTGTCGGTGGTACGATAGAGGGGTCACGGGTCAGGCAGGTTTCGTTGGAGCACCACCGGTCCACCCGAATGGGATCATGAGGCCAGGTACTCCATGGTGTGGGTAAAGTGCGCAACCTCTACAGAGTGTCAAAACCTATTTGAATAGCCGCGTCCACGGTACTGGACAGTCCGTTTAGGCCTCTCTAGGATGATCAACCATAATAATGATAATAATGATGGAAGAACTTGTCTTGTGTTCGGAAGTGCTCTGTGGATTGTGAGCATTCCGAGGATTGTGGGACAACCCAGATGAGAGTAAGTTGGTACTGGGTACCAGTAAGTGAGCAACCTAATCACTTAACTTGTTAATTGCCATGATATTGTTTGCTGCATTGTTTTGGTTGCCATGAGCTTGCGAGTACATTCCAAGTACTCACCTGGCGTATCATGCCAGATGCAGGAGAAGCCGAGGACGGAGGTCCCGAAGGTTTGTGCTACGCTAACTAGGCCGTGTCCACAGCAGTGTCCCTGTGGATGGAGTTTTCCGCGCTATGTTCCGCTACGCCGTAGTCTACCCAGTAGTATCGAGGCCCTGCTATGTTCCATAAATAATGTAGATATTGTTCTCAGCACGTGCAGTGCTTCTGGCCTCGCTAGCATATAAATTATGAGCTTGTACCCGAGATATTTTAATAAAGTTCAGTTCTGTTCTGTTCCAAGTTGTTGTGTGTTTCCAGAAGACATGATCTCTGGGCTGGAAACACTGGTAAACCGGTTCTCTGAGCCGGGGTGCCACAACGCTTGGTATCAGAGCCGCGCTGACTGTAGGACACCCTAGTTAACCCTGCGCTAGAACCGTGAGTAGTTTAGAGTCTTGATATGTCTTGCTTGATGCATCTGATTGCTGCATTGCACGGCATGCATATAGTTTTTATTGTGCTAACCGCTGGTTTGATGAGTGTAGATGGCACCAGTTCCGTACCACTACAATCATGAGCCGGCACCGTTCACTTTTCCAGTACTGCTTCGTAGCGTCTGGCTTCGGCTGTATCCCAACGGCGAAGACCCAGTGTTCCAGGTGTTTCGAGAGAAGCTTGCGGGTTCAGTATTCGAGTATCACGCAGAAGCTTTTCTGACCACGAGTTCAGATATTGGCAGCTACTCCCGTTCTTCCAAGGGCGAAACTGCTTCTACTCCGGAGTTGGCGATCCAGTTTGCTGCGATGGAGGCTCTCACTGACTTGCCCTTTCACGAGGTCGAGATGCAGACTCATCCAGGTTTCTTTCACTACCCCACCTTGTCGCCTACGACAGGGCGAGTCCTTTTCGCACCCGTTGATCCGGCGAGTGATCGTGCTACTGGTGTTTTATCTCGTTATCTGAATGCCAGTTACTGTATGATCACTTCTCTAGCCGAGGAGCTGACTTCTGCCCGCGAGGCACTTGCTGCTATTGCGGCAGCACAGTCTCCTCCTCCCCCTCCGTTTTCACCTATATACACTCCACCCATCCCATCTTCCGACACTCCCTCTAGTTCGTTCGGACCGCCAGGCTTTTCGTCTGGTAGCCGACGTGAGACCCCGTCAGAGTGGGCCTCACTTCTAGCTACTCCAGCTGCTCCGATGCTGCGACGTCGTGCTTCTTCTCCTTCTGAGGGAGAACCTTCCCGTCAGCGTCGTCGTGTTTCCTTTGATCCGGAGGCCGAGGTTCACATCATTAGCTCAGATTCTGAGTCAGAGTCAGACGACGAGGAGTCTTCAGTCTATCAGTGTTCGTGCCACCGACGTCACTAGAGCGGAGGCTTGAGTTTCAGTGCATGCATCATAGCATCCCTGCATATGTCAACTGCCGTCTGAGCAATCTAGTCATGATCATCCCCTACTAGCTTGTCATGTATGATGTTGGGTTGCCTTGTATAATTATGTTGCTTTCTTTATTCGCTCTTTTTATTTGGTTTCTTTTCCGGTGTCATACTACCCTGCTTCTCCTCATCGATTCGGTATTTTGCAATGGGAACAAAAATTTAGGATGAAGAGGTGTAGTACTCAAGGCGGCGATGGAACTCCCGTTCGTCGATCCGCCAGACAGGCAGGACAGCCACCAGAAGATTTGCCACCTCCACCACCACAGTCACCTACCACTGATCAGATTATGAGGATGTTTGAAGAGAAAAGAAACCAAGATCTCATGGAATTTCTGAAAAGTATGCAGACTATGGTGGGTCAGAACAACCACAATGGGACACACTCTAAGCTGTCTGATTTTCAGCGGACAAAGCCACCCAGTTTTGGTCAAGCTGTGGATCCGATGGAAGCTAATGACTGGCTGAGGACTATGGAAAAGAAATTGGACATAGCCCGCTGTGATGAGGCAGATAAGGTTCCTTTCGTCACTCACTACCTGGAGGGACCAGCAGCCATATGGTGGGACAATACAAAAATGTTATGGCCTTCTGGAGAGGATATTTCTTGGGAGAAATTCAAAGAGGTATTCCGCAAGTATCATATTCCTACTGGCATAATGAAGGTGAAGCAGAGGGAATTTCTGGCTCTTACTCAAGGGAATATGTCAGTGGGTGAGTATCTGAATAAGTTCAATAATCTGGCACTGTACTCTACCCATGATGTGTCCACCGAAGAAAGGAAGATTGATCGATTCCTCGGAGGGCTGAATCATACCCTCCGTTGTCAGCTTTGTATGCTGGACTTTCCTGACTTCCAGACTCTAGTAAACAAGGCCTTCATAGCTGAACGCGAGCATAAGTCAGGATATAATGATCACAAGCAGAAGTTTGAACCCAAGAAGGACAACCGTGAGCAGTTTGTGCAGAAGCCGCGTATCTGGCAACCAAGTTCATCTGAATACAAGCCTGCCTGGAACAATGGCAACAATAGCAATAATCATGTCAGCCAGGATAAGACCTTCGGCAAACAGCCAGTGCTGGAGGACTACCGCCGCAACAACACATGCTTCACTTGCGGCCAGAGCGGGCACTACTCCAAGCAATGCCCCGCAAGAAATGGGAAGCCACCATCCGACCTCAAGCCACAAGTCAACAATGTTGGACGCCGCCCCAATACGAACTTCTATCGCGGCCAAGTCCATCATATCTCCGCTGAGGAAGCCCGCGAAGCACCAGATGTGGTCCTTGGTATGTTTTCTGTTAACAACATACCTGCAATAATTTTATTTGACTCTGGGGCTTCTCATTCGTTTATTTCGTGGAGTTTTGCCACCTTGCACAAATTTTCTCCTTCCCTTTTGGACAAAATCATGGCGGTACAATCCCCTGGCTCCATGCTCAGAACAAATGTGATATACAAGAATCTGGAAATCTTGATACACGATGTGAAGTTTCCAGCCACTCTCGTTGCCATTGAATCCCCTGGACTAGATATAATACTGGGAATGGATTGGTTGGTACCACACCAGGTGTGTATCAACTGTGCCACCAGGAAGGTGACACTGGTTAACCCGACAGGCCAAACAGTGCAATTCACTGCTAGCAGAGTGATGTCAAAGAAGGGAATGGCATTCAAAGCCACAACTACAGACATAAGTCTAATTCCGGCAGTCAGTGAATTCCCGGACGTATTTCCAGAAGAGATACCGGGAATGCCACCTGATCGGGAGCTAGAATTTGCTATTGAGGTTGTTCCCAGAACCGCTCCAATATACAAGAAGTACTATCGCATGCCTTCCCCAGAGCTGTTGGAATTGAAGAAACAGTTGGATGAATTATTGCAAAAAGGGTATATTCGTCCAAGCACTTCACCATGGGGATCACCCGTGCTGTTTGTCAAGAAGAAGGATGGCAGCCTACGAATGTGCGTGGACTACCGCCAGCTGAATGAGGTCACCATCAAGAATAAATATCCGCTCCCCCGCATTGATGATCTGTTTGACCAGTTGAACGGAGCCCGGGTATTCTCCAAAATTGACCTCCGAACGGGGTATCATCAGCTAAAAATAAGGAAAGAGGATATCCCCAAGACAGCCTTCACTACCAGATACGGTCTGTATGAGTTTACAGTCATGTCATTCAGGCTAACAAATGCTCCAGCATATGTCATGAGCATGATGAATAAGGTCTTCATGGACTTTCTAGAAAAATTTGTGGTAGTATTCATCGATGACATTCTCATCTACTCCAAAGATGAAGAAGAGGAAACGAAACACCTCCGTACTGTCCTGGAAAGACTAAGGACCCATCGCTTATATGCCAAATTCAGTAAATGCGAATTTTGGCTAAAAGAGGTGGGATTTCTGGGACATGTTCTGTCAGAACAAGGTGTGGCTGTCGACCCCAGCAAAGTGACCGCGGTATTAAACTGGAAGACCCCAGCCATGGGAACGGAAGTCCGTAGCTTTCTGGGATTGGCAGGCTACTACCGTCGCTTCATCGAAGGCTTCTCAAAAATAGCCAAGCCATTGACAGAGCTACTGAAGAAGAACCACAAATTTTCCTGGACGGAAGAATGTGACAGCAGCTTTATGGAGCTAAAGACGAGGCTAACCACCGCCCCTGTCTTAGTTCTTCCAGACATTCACAAGAGCTTCGACATATATTGTGATGCTTCCAGGCGTGGAATCGGCTGCGTTTTAATGCAAGAGGGAAAGGTTGTAGCCTATGCATCCAGACAGCTACGACCTCACGAAGAGAACTATCCCACTCATGATTTGGAAATGGCAGTCGTGATTCATGCATTGAAGATTTGGAGGCATTATCTCATTGGGCAACGATGTGAAATATACACGGACCATAAGAGTCTCAAGTATATTTTCACTCAGCCTGATCTCAATCTCAGGCAGAGAAGATGGCTTGAATTGGTCAAGGATTATGACCTTGGGATTAATTATCATCCGGGAAAAGCCAATGTGGTCGCCGATGCCCTCAGCAGAAAGCAAGGTACCCTGAATGCACTCATGGAGGGAATGCATCCTAGGCTGCGAGAAGAATTTGCCAAGTTGAATATGGTGTTATGCGGCCCAATCAGTTCGGATACAATGGAAATTACTCCAACACTTATGGAAGAAATTAAAGCAGCTCAGAAATCAGACCAAGAAATACAAGAGATCAGAGAGCGCATTCCGCTAGGAAAGGCCAAGTCCTTCCGAATTGATGACCAGGACACTGTATGGTTTGAGAACCGAATATGTGTGCCTGATCAAGACAGCTTGAGACAGCAAATACTCAGAGAGGCACATGAATCTGCATATTCTATCCATCCGGAAGGAATAAAAATGTACCAGGATCTGTGAGAAACCTTTTGGTGGCCAGGAATGAGAAAGGACATAGCATACTATGTCGCATGTTGTGACATCTGCAACAGAGTCAAGGCTGAACATCAGAAACCCGCTGGGCTACTGCAACCTTTACCAGTTCCCCAGTGGAAATGGGATGACATATGCATGGACTTCATTGTCAGACTACCCAAGTCCACAAGAGGCCATGATGCTATCTGGGTCATCGTGGATATACTTACGAAAGTGGCTCACTTCCTTCCGGTAAAGACCACTTTCAACGCAAATCGGCTCGCACAGCTCTATATGTCCCGGATAGTCAGCCTTCATGGAGTACCCCAAGTCTATCACATCAGCTAGAGGCTCCCTGTTTACCTCAGCATTTTGATTGCGACTGCATCAAGCCCTGGGAACTATGCTAAAGCATAGCACGGCATATCACCCACAGACAGATGGACAGACAGAACGTGCGAATCAGATAGTGGAAGATATGCTTCAGTCCTGTGCTCTCGCCCATGGACCCAAATGGGAGGATAGCCTACCTTATGCAGAATTCTCCTACAATAACAGTTATCAGTCAAGTCTCAAGATGTCACCGTTTGAGGCTTTGTACGGACGGAAATGCCGCACTCCTTTAAATTGGTCCCAGACAGGAGACAGCCGTATCTTCGGCACAGATTTGATGCTCGAGGCTGAGAGACAAGTCAAGGATATCCAGGAGCGTCTTCGAGCAGCCAAGTCTCGTCAAAAGAGTTACTATGACCCAAAGCATCGGGAAGTAACTTTTGAACCAGGAGAATATGCCTATCTCCGAGTTACCCCCATGAAGGGAATAAAAAGGTTTCACACCCGAGGAAAGCTTGCACCGAGGTATATCGGACCCTTTCCAGTCATGGCTAGAAGAGGCAGAGTGGCATATCAGCTAGAGTTACCACCAGAGTTGTCAGACGTTCACGATGTCTTTCACATATCACAGCTGAGAAAGTGCATTGCACCTCCGATCAAGCAGGCAGATATGAGTGAGCTGGAATTGACCAAAGATCTGACATACGAGGAAAGACCTGTCAGAATATTGGATGAGATGGAAAGGACTACCAGGAGTAAGACAATTAAGTTTTACAAGGTGTTGTGGGATCACCATACTGAGGAAGAGGCTACCTGGGAAAGAGAGGATTTTCTGAGATCAGCATATCCACACTTGTTCCCTGAGCAACCGAATCTCGAGGACGAGATTCATTCTAAGGGGGGTAGGTTTGTGACACCCTGGTTTTTGGCAACTTTTTGTTTTCGAAATCTTTCTGGCTTTACTTGCAATTTGGTTGGATTTTGAACCTTTTCAGTTGACTTTGGACTTATGAATTCCTCTCAGTGATCCAGAGCCCCCAGCATCTTGCCAAAATCTTGTCACTCACCATCTGGATCAATTTCCAATTATTCATCTTTCCCAAATATTCATTTTCCTCCTTTGGGAAAATCTGTCATCACTATGGGTTACAAAGCAACCTATAGTTCTGGTGATCAGAAAAATCTCAAATTAATCCCAGACCTTCTTGTCATCATCTACTCCCACAATCTCCAAAAACATTTCATGGTCCAGTACAAAGTTTATTCCAGAAAACTCCATTTGCTCTCTGGACAGTACTGGTCATTTGTGAAGGAGCTCATATTTTCCCTACTCAATTAATTCCAAGAAAATTCCCTGAGATATTAGGGAATATATCTTTCCACAATATCCAAAAATATCATCTTGTCCAGTACAAATTTTCATCACCAATATTCTGCCAAGTTGCTGTTCAGTTGGAACCTCTGTGAAGGAAGTACCGACTAGAGGTATCCAATTGAGCTGAAATTTTTATGGCATCTTCTCCTCACCAAATAACCCTGCCACATTAATTTTCAGCCCCAGGAGATCAACCAGTTGAGTGCATCAAGCTCATCTCTGTTTCTGGTTCAGTACAGCACTTGTACATGAACTATATTCAAATCTTGATCAAATCCTTTCAAACTTGGCCAGATCATAGTCCTTCCAAAGCAGAACACCCCAGACATCTCCTTTGGCTCCATACCCAGCTCATGTCTTCTCTAGATCCCTCTCAATTTCGCTGTCAGAGACTGTAGCTGAAGCTACACTTCGGTTCAGAGTGAACCTAGCCAAACCAAGCATGCAGAGGCACTAGATGATCAAAGGAGAAGGGCCTAGACACGGTGAGCTGGACTTGGACGACCTCGAGACATCACCTCCCGTGGTGAGCACGGTACTGGCATGCCAGTACGCGTGCTCTGCACCTCGCCGGCAACGGCCGAGGTCATTCCAGCGACCTCTCGCTGCCATTTCGTGTCTCGAGGTGCCGACATCGTCGCTGCCGTCCACGTAACCCTCTCCCGATCCTTCCCCTCGCCGGAATCGAGCTCGCCGGCCGCCACGCGCCCGGGCACTGTGCCGCCCGTGAGTGCACTGTGCCGTGCGGCGCGTCGTCTTCCTCCACTAGCCTCCACTGCCCGCCACTACTCCCCCTGCTAGCTCCCGTCACTTCTCCCCGTGTCGCGACGGCCAGCTCGCCGTCCTTGCGCCGGCGACGTGTCCCGGTTCCCGCCGTTTCCAGAGAGATCCCCTGAGCTCGCCTCCTGCTATAAATACCCCTCCCCGGCCTTTCCCGAGCTCCTCAACCCATTCCTCCTCCTCCCAATCGTCCTCCCGAGCAGCGAGCCACAGCCGAGAGGCCCTCTGGCCTCGAACCCCGCCGGAGATCCGCCGCCACCCGAGCTCTGCCTCCCCGCCGATTCACTCCTCCCCGAGCTCCACTGACTCCTCCATCGAGCTCAGCTCATCCTCCTGATCACGCCCAAGCCCTTGCCCGGTCGAATCACTGCCGGAGTCGCCGTCTCCGACGACCCCCGAGAGCTGCTGCCGCCAGAGAAGAAGGGGACGACGTCGTCCGGCCACCGTTCGCCAAGCCACTGGTACGTGCTGGTTCGTCTCCGAGCGCTCGTTCCATTCCGCTACTCACCGGACCCCGCCGCCATCTGTGTCGCCGGCGAGCGTCGCCGGAGCTCCGCTCCCTCTCTGTTCCCTCCTCCCGTTTTAAATCTGACGGTTGGGGCCCGCCAGTCAGCGACATGCCGAAGCGGTAAGTGGAGGCGCCCCTCCACTTTACGCTTTCGACGTGGCCCCCTGAGAGATTTTCTATTTTCTATTTAAATTCCAGATTTTGACCAGAACTTTGACCGTTCATAACTTTTAAACCATAAGTCCAAATCAACTGATTCTTTTTGCATCTGGTTTGTCTTGAGCTCCTCTATTTTCTGGCCAAATTTGGTATTTTTCCCTTGTTCACAGAATTTCTGGTGCTCAAAACAGTAGCATGTGACATTTTCTATTGCACTTTAAAAATATTTACAGAGGGAAATACTTTTGGATTTGAAGCCCAAGAGTTTGTGGACAACCCAACAGAGCAAGGCAAGCCATGTCATCCATTGCATGAAGCATTTCAATAGTGTTGGTTATTTAATTGAATTTCATGCATTATTTTTATATATGATAATCCATAGTAATTTATTTAAGTGCATAGCTACTCCCATGATAATTTACTTGCAATTAAATATCCATACTGGTTAAATGCTTGGCTACACTAAACTTAGTTGGTTGATCAAGAGCCACCTACCCGGACTTTTCCGTGCAGCCACATTTGCCGGTATGGGACGGCCTTGACTTGGTCTGGCTTTGTGCTCTTTTATCGGTACCACCAAACTAGGGAGGGTTATGCGTGCGTGCTGCCCTGATCAGGTAGACGACCATAATCCTGTGAGCCCAGTTGAGTTGTTTTGCCGGCGTCCCCGTTTGGGACAGTTAGTGGCCACGACGGTGGCAGGTGTCACGGGGTGACACAGGGGCCACCCAGGACATGACCCTGGGAAGATATGATTGTCGGTGGTACGATAGAGGGGTCACGGGTCAGGCAGGTTTCGTTGGAGCACCACCGGTCCACCCGAATGGGATCACGAGGCCAGGTACTCCATGGTGTGGGTAAAGTGCGCAACCTCTGCAGAGTGTCAAAACCTATTCGAATAGCCGCGTCCACGGTACTGGATAGTCCGTTTAGGCCTATCTAGGATGATCAACTGTAATAATGATAATAATGATGGAAGAACTTGTCTTGTGTTCGGAAGTGCTCTGTGGATTGTGAGCATTCCGAGGGTTGTGGGACAACCCAGATGAGAGTAAGTTGGTACTGGGTACCAGTAAGTGAGCAACCTAATCACTTAACTTGTTAATTGCCATGCTATTGTTTGCTGCATTGTTTTGGTTGCCATGAGCTTGCGAGTACATTCCAAGTACTCACCTGGCGTATCATGCCAGATGCAGGAGAAGCCGAGGACGGAGGTCCCGAAGGTTCGTGCTACGCTAACTAGGCCGTGTCCACAGCAGTGTCCCTGTGGATGGAGTTTTCCGCGCTATGTTCCGCTACGCCGTAGTCTACCCAGTAGTATCGAGGCCCTGCTATGTTCCATAAATAATGTAGATATTGTTCTCAGCACGTGCAGTGCTTCTGGCCTCGCTAGCATGTAAATTATGAGCTTGTACCCGAGATATCTTAATAAAGTTCAGTTCAGTTCTGTTCCAAGTTGTTGTGTGTTTCCAGAAGACATGATCTCTGGGCTGAAAACACTGGTAAACCGGTTCTCTGAGCCGGGGTGCCACAAAAGCAGCTTCTCCTAGGTCCTTCATTGAAAAACTCTTGTTCAAATATTCCTTCACGCTTTCCAGAAGTTTTATATTGTTTCCAATCAGTAATATGTCATCCACATATAATATTAGAAACGCTATAGAGCTCCCACTCACTTTCTTGTAAATACAAGCTTCTCCGTAAACTTGTATAAAGCCAAACGCTTTGATCACCTCATCAAAGCGAAGATAGCAACTCCGAGACGCTTGCACCAGTCCATAAATGGATCGCTGGAGTTTGCAAACTTTGTCAGCATTCTCTGGACTGACAAAACCTTCTGGTTGCATCATATACAACTCTTCCTTAAGAAAACCATTAAGGAACGTTGTTTTGACATCCATCTGCCAAATTTCATAATCGAAAAATGCAGCTATTGCTAACACGATTCTGACGGACTTAAGCATCGCTACAGGTGAGAAAGTCTCATCATAGTCAACTCCTTGAACTTGTGAAAAACCCTTTGCCACAAGTCGAGCTTTATAGACGGTGACATTACCGTTTGCGTCCGTCTTCTTCTTGAAGATCCATTTATTCTGAATGGCCTTTCGCCCTTCAGGTAATACTTCCAAAGTCCATACTTTGTTTTCATACATGGATCCCATCTCGTATTTCATGGCCTCAAACCATTTGTCGGAATCTGGGCCCACCATCGCTTCTCCATAGCTCATAGGTTCATCGTTGTCCAACAACATGACCTTTAAGACAGGGTTACCATACCACTCGATAGTAACTTGATCCGAAGCTTCATGATCACCATCATCAGCTTCCTCTTCAACTGATGTAGGTTCCATAGAAACATCTTTCTGCGCAGTGCTACTCTCTGGTTGAAGTAAAGGTTCAACAACCTCATCAAGTTCTATCTTCCTCCCACTCAATTCTTTTGAGAGAAACTCTTTCTCGAGAAAGGACCCGTTCTTAGCGACAAACACTTTGCCTTCGGATCTGAGATAGAAGGAATACCCAACCGTCTCTTTTGGGTATCCTATGAAGACGCATTTGTCCGCTTTGGGTTCAAGCTTTTCTGGCTGAAGCCTTTTGACATAAGCATCGCATCCCCAAACTTTAAGAAACGACAACTTTGGTTTCTTGCCAAACCACAGTTCATACGGTGTCGTCTCAACGGACTTAGATGGTGCCCTATTTAAAGTGAATGCAGCTGTCTCTAGCGCATAACCCCAAAATGATAGTGGCAGATCGGCAAGAGACATCATAGAACGCACCATATCCAATAAGGTTCGATTACGACGTTCGGACACACCATTACGCTGTGGTGTTCCAGGTGGCATCAACTGTGAAACAATTCCACATTGTCTTAAGTGACTGCCAAACTCATAACTCAGATATTCTCCCCCTCGATCAGATCGTAGGAATTTGATTTTCTTGTTATGATGATTCTCAACTTCACTCTGAAATTGCTTGAACTTTTCAAACGTTTCAGACTTGTGTTTTATTAAGTAAATATACCCATATCTACTCAAATCGTCGGTGAAGGTGAGAAAATAACGATATCCACCGCGCGCCTCAATGCTCATCGGACCGCACACATCAGTATGTATGATTTCCAACAAGTCACTTGCCCGTTCCATTGTTCCGGAGAACGGGGTCTTAGTCATCTTGTCCATGAGGCATGGTTCGCATGTGTCAAGTGATTCAAAATCAAGTGACTCCAAAAGTCCATCAGCATGGAGTTTCTTCATGCGTTTTACACCAATATGACCTAAGCGGCAGTGCCACAAGAAAGTGGTACTATCATTATCAACTCTACATCTTTTGGCATCAATGTTATGAACATGTGTATCATCACTATCGAGATTCAATAAGAATAAACCCCTCACAATGGGTGCATGACCATAAAAGATATTACCCATATAAATAGAACAACCATTATTCTCTAATTTAAATGAGTAACCGTCTCGCATTAAACAAGATCCAGATATAATGTTCATGCTCAACGCAGGCACTAAATAACAATTATTCAGGTTCATCACTAATCCCGATGGTAATCGAAGAGCGAGCGTGCCGACGGCGATCACATCAACCTTGGAACCATTTCCCACGCGCATCGTCACTTCGTCCTTCGCCAGCCTCCGTCTATTCCGCAGTTCCTGCTTTGAGTTACAAATGTGAGCAACCGCACCGGTATCAAATACCCAGGCACTACAACGAGAGTTGGTAAGGTACACATCAATAACATGTATATCATATATACCTTGTTTGGCGTTGGCCCCCTTCTTGTCAGCCAGATACTTGGGGCAATTCCGCTTCCAGTGGCCAGTTCCCTTGCAATAGAAGCACTCAGTTTCCGGCTTGGGCCCAGCCTTGGGTTTCTTCACGGGAGGAGCAACTACTTTGCCACTCTTCTTGGAGTTTCCCTTCTTGCCCTTGCCATTCTTCTTGAAACTAGTGGTTTTATTGACCATCAACACTTGATGCTCCTTCTGGATGTCTGACTCGGCGACTTTCAGCATCGCAAACAGTTCGGCGACTGACTTGTTCATCCCTTGCATGTTATAGTTCAACACAAAGCTCTTGTAGCTAGGTGGTAGCAATTGAAGAACTTTGTCAATGATCGCCTCTGGCGGGAGCACAACTCCCAACTCAGCCAGACGGTTGTAATACCCAGACATTTTGAGTATGTGTTCACTGACAGACCCGTTCTCCTCCATCTTGCAAGCATAGAATTTATCGGAGGTCTCATACCTCTCGATCTGGGCATTCTTCTCAAAAATAAACTTCAACTCCTGGAACATCTCATATGCTCCATGACGTTCAAAACGCCTTTGAAGTCCCGGTTCTAAGCCATACAACATGGCGCACTGAACTATTGAGTAGTCATCAACACGCGCCTGTCAGGCGTTCATAACGTCCACAGACGCTGGAGGGGGTTTCTCACCAAGCGGTGCATCAAGGACATAAGCCTTTTGGGCAGCCGTGAGGATAATCCTCAGATTACGGACCCAGTCTACAAAGTTACTTCCATCATCTTTCAGCTTGGCTTTCTCTAGGAACGCATTGAAATTCAGGGGAGCTACTGCGCGAGCCATTGATCTACAACATAAATTTGCAAAGATAACTTAAACTATTGTTCAAGATAATGAGTTTAGTTTACTTAAAAACTCCCACTCAAATCGACATCCCTCCGGTCGTCCGAGTGTAACATGATCCAAATTCACCAACCCAAGTCCGATCATCACGTGAGATGAGGTGGTTTCAATGGTGAACATCTCCATGTTGATCATATCTACTATATGACTCATGTTCGACCTTTCGGTCTCTTGTGTTCCGAGGCCATGTCTGTACATGCTAGGCTCGTCAAGTTTAACCCAAGTGTTCCGCATGTGCAAAACTGGCTTGCATCCGTTGTATGTCAACGTAGAGTCTATCACACCCGATCATCACGTGGTGCTTCGAAACGGCGAACTTTCGCAACGGTGCACACTTGGGGAGAACACAATTTTATCTTGAAATTTTAGAGAGGGATCACCTTATTATGCTACCGTCGTCCTAAGCAAAATAAGATGCATAAAAAGATTAACATCACATGCAAATCATAAGTGACATGATATGGCCATGAACTTGTGCTTTTGATCTCCATCTCCAAAGCACCGGCATGATTTCCATCGTCACCGGCATGACACCATGATCTCCATCATCATGATCTCCATCATCGCGTCGCCATCGGGGTTGTCATGCCAACCATGCTTCTACTACTATTGCTACCGTTTAGCGATAAAGTAAAGCATTACATAGCGCTTAATGATTGACACGCAGGTCATACAATAATTAAAGACAACCCTATGGCTCCTGTCGGTTGCCGTATTCATCGACATGCAAGCCGAGATAAACTATTACAAAATATGATCATCTCATACATCAAATATATTTCATCATGTCTTTGGCCATATCATATCACAACATACCCTGCAAAAACAAGTTAGACGTCCTCTAATTTGTTGTTGCATGTTTTACGTGGCTGCTATGGGTATCTAGCAAGAACGATTCTTACCTACGCAAAAACAAAGGTGATATGCAAGTTGCTATTTAACCTTCTACAAGGACCGCCTTCGTCGAATCTGATTCAACTAAGGTGGGAGAGACAGACACCCGCCAGCCATCTTATGCAACAAAGTCGCATGTCAGTCGATGGAACCGGTCTCATGTACGTGGACATGTAAAGTTGGTCCGGGACGCTTCATCCCACAATACCGTTGAATCAAGAAAAGACCAAGGAAGGAAGCAATCTGAATATCAACGCCCACAAACTCCTTTGTGTTCTACTCGTGATGTCATCTACGCAAAGACCTAGCTCTGATACCACTGTTGGGGAACGTTGCATGGGAAACAAAAAAATTCCTACGCTCACCAAGATCGATCTAGGAGATGAACATCTATGAGAGGAGAGATTGCATCTACATACCCTTGTAGATCGCTAAGCGGAAGCGTTAAGAAACGCGGTTGATGTAGTCGAACGTCTTCGCGATCCAATCCGATCCGAGCACCGCACGAGCGGCACCTCCGAGTTTAGCACACGTACGGCTCGGTGATGTCTCCGCCTTCTTGATCCAGCAAGGTAGGGTGGAGAGGTAGATGGGATCTGAACCAACACGACGGCGTGGTGATGGTGGCGGCAGCGAAACTCCGGCAGGGCTTCGCCAAGCACAAACCGGAGGAGGAGATGGAGCAGCAGGAGGGAGAGGAGGCTAGGGTTGTGGATCATTCAGCCCCCTTGTGCCTCCCACCCTTTATATAGAGAAGAAAACTTGGAGGAGGGGAGTACTATTCACGTGAACAGTAACATGAATAGTACTTGGCCTCCAAGTCTTTCCCTATTTTCAAGGGATTCGATCTTATCCTCTTATCCCATGTGCAAGGGCCAAGTGGGGCTGGGCGCCTGGCCCGTGTAGGGCTGGTGCGCCACCCCTTGGTCCATGTGGGACGTTCTGGACAAGTGGGCTCCACCATGGAACCCTCCGGAACATTCTAGAAGCTTCCCGGTACAATACCGGAAAAAACCAAACTTTTCCGGAATCCCGAAAAACAACTTTCCATATATAAATCTTTACCTCCGGACCATTCCGGAGCTCCTCGTGATATCCCGGATCCCATCCGGGACTCCGAACAACCTTCGGACTTTCCACTTATTAATATCCCAAAACTACCCTAGCGTTACCGAACGTTAAGCGTGCGACCCTACGGGTTCGAGAATCATGTAGACATGACCGAGACACCTCTCCAGTCAATAACCAATAGCGGGACCTGGATGCCCATATTGGTTCATACATATTCCATGAAGATTTTTATCGGTTGAACCACGATGTCAAGGATTCAGTTAATCCCGTATACAATTCCCTTTGTCCATCGGTATGTTACTTGCCCGAGATTCGATCGTCGGTATCTCCATACCTAGTTCAATCTCGTTACCGGCAAGTCTCTTTACTCGTACCGTAATACAAGATCCCGTGGCTAACTCTTTAGTCACATTGCTTGCAAGCTTATTGTGATGCTGTATTACCGAGTGGGCCCTGAGATACCTTTCTGTCATACGGAGTGGACAAATTCCCAGTCTTGATCCATGCCAACTCAACAGACACCCTCGGAGATACCTGTAGAGCATCTTTATAGTCACCCAGTTACGTTGCGACGTTTGAGCCACACAAGGTACTCCTCCGGTGTCAGTGAGTTGCATGATCTCATGGTCATAGGAATAGATACTTGACATGCAAAAACGATAGCAATAAACTTGACACGATCATATGCTACATTCATAGTTTGGGTCTTGTCCATCACATCATTCTCCTAATGATGTGATCCCGTTATCAAATGACAACTCATGTCTATGACCAGGAAACCATGGCCATCTTTGATCAACGAGCTAGTCCGGTAGAGGCTCACTAGGGACATGTTGTTGTCTACGTATCCACACATGTATTTGTGTTTTCAACCAATACAATTATAGCATGGATAATAAACGATTATCATGAACAAGGAAATATAATAATAACCATTTTATTATTGCCTCTAGGGCATATTTCCAACAAAAAAGGCATAAGAATCAAGATCTATGAAGGCGCCAAAGGTGCCCAATAAGATCTTGTTGAAGTTCGTTGTGAGCTTGACGGTTCTCAATCCTTCAATGTGCTTGGAGGAAGGCTTCGATCCTGTTTGGGTTATGTTCGGCTCCACCGAGTGCCCATTGAAGATATACCAAAAGTCATGTGGGTCCTCTCTCTCATCCTCGATGATCATGTTTTGTAAGATAACACATGTTGTCATGGTCTTCCACGAGGTCTCAGGCTTTCAATATGCAGTAGATCCACATACAATCGTAAAGCGTCGTTGAAGCACACCAAAAGCTCTCTCAACATCTTTTCTAGCAGATTCTTGCGTAGTTGCAAATTGAGATTTGTTGCTGCTTTTAGGATGGTGGAATGTCTTCACAAATGTGTTCCATCGAGGATAGATGTCGTCTGCTAAGTAGTATCCCATGTTGTACTCATTGTCATTGAGAACATAGTTGCAAGGTGGATTGTCACCGGCAACAAGCCTTGCAAAAAGATGAGATCGCTAGAGGACATTCAGGTCATTGTGAGAGCTAAGCATCCAGAAGTATGCATGCAAAATCTAGAGATCATGTATACAACTACCTCAAGAATGATGGTGTGATCATGACAAGGCCCTTTTTACTGATCTTGCCATGCCACACTGCAATTCTTCCATGTCCAATGCATACATCCTGAAATCCTCATGCATAGACACCACGACAGCGGCCAACTCGAAGTCATCATTTTCTTCCTCCTCCGACGACGAATCATCAAAAATCATCTCCCATAACCTCTTCATCTACACATCAGAGAGTATAATGATCCATCCGAGACATTTCTTTGATGAAAACAGGAAAAAAAACATAGAGGCAATTTGGCAAACACCTTATGGCGGACAGTTTCGGACACACGGGGGCCGGTGATGGAGCTCGGGCTAAGTGAACAGCGGCGGAGAACACCATCGACACTGCCGAGCACGCTGCAGAGGCGGTTCCAGGGCGCGAAGGCGACGAACACGGCTAGGATGTCAATGTGGTGGCGACTGTCTTATTCACTGTTCAAGTGTCGTTGGTCGTCTAGGAGTTGCGCTTGACCTTCCTATGCATTGCCGGCGAAAACGGACCTCGGTGGCCACCAGGCGGAGCTACACGACGGCGGTGCAAAATTAGATTCTAGCACCGGCGAGCGACAAGAAGGTGCAGGAGAGGGTCGCCAGGCTGCAGGACGGTCGCACGCAACGTTCCGGCACCGGAGGATGGACGACTGCGACGTGGCTGACCTCGGGGTTGGCGGGTCGACGTCCATAGGAAGGTCGGGCGGCCGACTATTTTTACTCAGAAGCTGTGGCTTTGAACTAAACTTAGGCCGTGCGACTGCGTTTTGAGGGACAAAAAGGTATACTTTTAAGCGATTACTGGTTTGAGGGGTTGCTAGCTAGGCCTTAATCCCTTGAAACAAAAAAAAATCCTCCCCAAATATAACTTTTGGGGATCTACTAGAGATACTCCAAGTGATTATGGAAGTGTAATAACTTTGTCCATAGCCATTTGTGAGAAATAGTATGAAATTAATGATAAATTTATTTGGATGATTGAGTTGAAAGTATCCCACTTAACAAGTACTACTACTCCTAGTATTTTTCTATATAGGTCCAGCTTGCGCCAGAAATAACTTTAGATATGATATGATCATGAGGCGCGGAGTTTTCAAATCAGTTGCTTCCTTCATGCTGGCGTCGTGGCCACGCACCGCCGCGCTCTCGCCTCCGTAGCCATTCTCGCTGGATCACACTTGCCGTCAGCTCCATTAAATTTTGCTCGTCGAGCCCCTCCCCTCCCGTTTTTCTACTTTCCCCAGGTCCAGCAACTCTCATTGGCTTTATCTGGAGCTCCTCCTGCGGCTGCTCTCTTTCTCAACGGAAACTGCGAGTCGAGGCCAGTAACGTCCATATACTTTGGATGGTACTAAGTGAACCGAAATATTTTAATCTTACGTAAAAAGAAATGCCCATTTGATGGTGTGCAGAACATATCCTAATTTCCTGTCGACTAATTACACAGCCGGTGGGTTTTGAATCTCTCTAATCATGACACACAAGAGATCTTACACAGCAAAACGAATCTTCATTTAACGGTGCATATCCAAATTTTATGTCTGACTAAAGGCTTGTACAGCTAGCCGTTGGTAAGACAGTCTTATCTTATGTCATGCATGTCATTCAAAGAAAACAAAAACATGCTTCTAAATTTGTGGATGATTAAAATTCGGAAATGCCTAATGGAGCTCGAGCTCCATAGAGCCCTTTATTTAAAAACTTCAGAATTCAAATTTTTAAGTTTTAAAAAAATCTGAAAAAATACACATACACATATGGATGTATAATACTTGTCTGCTAAGTTTCATGACGAAATAGTTTTTTTATGCGAGCTACACAGAAATGACAAAATCACATATTTCTAGCACATGTACTATTCTCTATAAAATTACATGATTTTGTTTTTTGTGCAGGCCACATAAAAACGTATTTCGTGATGAAATTTCACCCACATCCAGTATACATCTACAAGTACTTGTGCATTTCTCAGTTTTTTTTTAACTTTAAAGTTGATTTTTGAATGATTGAAAAATTCAGGCTCCATGGAGCCCATCAGCAAAAAATCCACTCTCATTAAAATTAAACTAAAAAACATACTCCCTACATCCTACAAAGTTGTACTAAAGTTGAGACACTTATTTTGTGACAGAGGGAGTAGATAGCTAAGAGATGACATCTAGTACAATAGATAGAATTCTCTTATCTATACCAAAATAAAAAGAGCGAGTTGCGGTGATCCAATACATCTCACCTACTCAAACGCATCTATCCAATTGTCTACTATGTTGCTCTGGTGTTTAGCATTCAGTGCTAACCATGTAATTATATTCTACCCAATATCAACGTGCAATCAATATCTTTCCTAATATCAATGTGCAATGCAATTAATATATTTCTAATATAACATGGTAATTATATTCTACCTAATATCAATGTGCAATGCAATTAATATATTTTCTAATATAACATGGTAATTATATTCTACCTAATATCAACGTGCAATCATTTTTTTTCCTAATATCAATGTGCAATGCAATTAATATATTTTCTAATATAACGTGGTAATTATATTCTACCTAATATCAACGTGCAATCAAAGTTTTTCCTAATATCAATGTGCAATGCAATTAATATACTCCCTCCGTCCCATAATATAAGAACGTTTTTGGCACTATACTAGTGTAAAAAACGTTCTTATATTATGGGACAGAGGGAGTATTTTCTAGTATAACGTGGTAAGTATATTCTACCTAATATCGACGTGCAATCAATAGTTTTCCTAATATTAATGTGTAATACATTTAATACCTTCTCTGATATAACGTGCATTGCATTTACACGATTACTAGTCGTACTAAGTAAGAGATAATCACTTAGCTAAGAGAAGACAAACCCTTCTTTTTCTCATTTTCTCTCTTCCAACTAAACAATTATCCTAGGTGGCATTGTTAACATAGCACCATTGCACGCGCCCTAATTACAAGAGATAGTGTGTTTGAATCACGCCAATGATGACACGCGAGAGATCAGGCGAATAAAGAGTAAAATGAGAACCAAACCATGATCTCATGAATGGACGGCTCAAATAAATTTTATATTGGCACCATAAACAAAGGCCATATATGGGAATTCCTCTTCCAAAGATACTCCAAAAAAATCTTACCGTACAAAGAGAGGGCATGTGTACTCAATTCGGTGTAAATGCAATGGTAGCTGGTGGCATCCACCAGAGAGCGGAATTTTAAAAGCCAAAGATTACGCGCCTAACAGCGGCCAATTAGTTAGGTTCCCATAATTGCATATGATAGGCTGATAGCAGTTGGTTCACCGAAGGAACAGAGGGCACCGTCTCTCTTTTCCCTCCCAACAGTGGTTGGTAAGCATTAGGTGGTGGGCGCACGTCACAGCATTTGGATTTTGCTCTTTGCCTTTTGGTGCCTATTTAAACCCCACCCCTTACGGCTTACAAGAATGGAAAGAGGGAGGAAAGGCAACCGCGCAGCCAAGAAAGGATAGCTATGACCGCCATTGATTTGGAAGCAAGGAACGAACCGATGGAGCAGCATGACGACCTCTCTTCTTCTTCCTCCTACGCCTCCTCTTTCTACTCCATGAGGCAGTGCAGGATTTGCCACGAGGAGGAGGACGAGAGCTCCGCGGCAATGGAGTCTCCCTGCGCATGCTCCGGCTCTCTCAAGGTACATGGATCGTCATCTCTCCCTTGCCTAGCCCTGTGTCAGTTAACTGCTTGCATGCTAATTTCTTGGCCGATCATCCATGTTGGTGTTCTTACCGCGTTATAATCGATATGTTTTGTTCATGCGTGTATGCAGTATGCGCACAGGGGTTGTGTGCAGAGGTGGTGCGATGAGAAGGGGAGCACCCTCTGCGAGATTTGTCTTCAGGTTGGTACACCATTTTTGCACGCTCCTCAATTTCTTGTGGGGATTGTATTGCCTAGGGTCCAATTGCGATCGCATCATTCATTTCGGGTCGTTGCTAGTCCATCCATGAAATGTGATCTTAGAGGTGGCCGAAAGCTAAGGTGTAGTTTGGTGGGGCAAGTGCCCACTGACTCTGTTTTATGATTCATGATCCTAATCTAGTGTCCACATGTAGTACTTGATTCTGTACATGCCAAGCAATAGAAGCCTTTGAGGAGGAACAAAGTAGCTCTAGCCTTTTCGTGTAATAATCAACAGCTGGTGCAACGCCCTCGTGTATAATAATATCCTCTGCCCAGCTTACGCAGCTGTTGTCAATTACACCACACTCCACATAAAGTGTCTTCATCTTTAGTATTTTCATTACGTTATGCTTTTGTTGACAGAGTTTCGAGCCATATAAAGTGTCTTCATCTTTGGTATTCTCATTAAGTTAATAATCCTTTTGTTGACAGGGTTTCGAGCCAGGCTACACAGTCCCTCCCAAGAAAGCTCCGGTCGTTGAGATGCTGGTTACTGTCAGGTAGGCCCCACTCCTCTCTCATTACTATGGTAGTACAAAACAGAGGAACGGGAGAACTGTTGCATTGTCAATTCATCAAGCTGATGGATAGATCAGATACACACTCTAGGATAAGGCCAGCCAATCCCACTCCCACCAAGCCTAGCTGGCGAGTATATATGTATATGATGCAGCGGTCTTATCTCCAGTAGCAGCACTGGTGTCAATACCCATACATATGATTAGGTACCACATTCTTTTCAGAACAGCAACTAATCATGCAAAGGCAATCAGGGTGGGTATGCTAACCACCAGGGGTTGCTTAATGCTGATGAGATCTGTCGCCATTGATCGTTTTTAAATGGCGAGCCAGCCAGGTAGATACCCACCCCCCAGGTCGACCTCATCAGCTTAATTCCATCCATTCCCAGGCCCCACGGGGCAGGTATACCTTACGATCTAGACTGCTTAGGGACCACGGGATTCGGATCATCAATGTGTTAGTAGTAAGATCCAAGCGATGCTACTTGCTGTAGCAGAGCAAGAAAGGAACCCAGTAGCACCAGCACCGCAAAATTGTGTCGCCGGTCGGCGACGACGTTTTTCGTACGGCCGCCCCGACACGGCGACACCCGGTAGGTGGTAAGCACCAACCGATTCTCTGTGATCCCGTGTTGATGCCCAAGACGGGGAGAAAAAACAGCCAGCTGCGTGCAAGGATACACTGACCTGTACATGTGGGCTGTTGCTTTGCGTTGGCGAGAGGTCTCCTGTCAAAGGCGTGTGTCCAAAACTCCAAATCACACCAGACCAGAGCAATGTCAATGCCCATCCGGTCCAGCCCACCGTTTGGGCTCCAGCTAATGCGACGCTGGCCCCACGTTGCGCCCCTGCTCGATCTTCTCTTTGCCCGCACGGCAGAGCAGAATGATGTACCGTCCATCAACTCAACTGAACATTGCCTGATGCTGTCCTTGTCGATTCTGATGCAGCGAGGAGGATGATGACGAGGAGGAGGAGCTGGATGGGCATCAGGGAATGCAGTATGCGGCGTCCGACGGGCCGATGGACGGCCCGGACCCCGCCGGCTGCTCGTGGTGCCGGCCGTTGGCGATAACGGTACGAGCTGTTGCCTGGCTTGGCACAAAACTGAACCAACCACATTTCTGTCCGTTATCGGACAGGTCAGAGCTGTCTGTTACCTGCGTTCTGATCTCTGAAACTTCTGTGGATGCAGTTCACCATCATACTGCTGGTGTGGCATCTCATCGCCGTGGTGACCATCGAGGCCGCGGAGCACTGTGCGTTCAGCCTCCTCACGGTGAGTGAGCCACATTCGTCGGCGCGCTTCGATCTGAAGACAAGAGATCAGAGTGACAAGCCGTAACAGATCGATCAGATGACGATGAAACTAACAGCCGAGGGGTGTTGCTTTGCAGATGTACCTTCTTCGGGCCGCGGGGATCTTGCTGCCGCTCTACGCCGTCATGAGGGTGATCCGCATGATTCAGCACGGGCGGCGCCAGTACCGGTTGCATCAGCTACTTGAGGTCAGTCTGACTTCTGACCTGTCATTCCTAGGAACATGGTGTGGTTGACTGAAGTGCTCATGTATCTTCTCTCTTCCTCTGCTTCTGCAGGAGCAAAGAAGAAGGAATGCATCCAGGCGTAGCCAGGAGCAGCAGCAGCTTGTAATTAGTGTTCACTGAATACTGCACATACAGATACTGTACTGCAGGGGGCAATGTTCAACCAATTCATCATTTGTAAACTATTCATATATAAATAAATATTTATATACTCCCTCCGATCCAAATTAAATGTCGCAGCTTTAGTACATAGTTGTACTAAAGCTGCGTCAATTAATTTGAATCGGAGGGAGTAGTAAAGTTCAAAATTACAGTTGCTGCAGTCTAGCACAGTTCACTATGCCATGGAAGCCTCAAATATGAATGAGGGCTCAAATTCAAATAAGAGTGTTCTTTTGTACAAAAAGGAAAAGAAAATCCTTGCATATGAATTCACTTATGTGCGCTATAAAAAAGATCAACTTTTCCACGGGCAACTGGAGAGATATAACCAAGACAATCCTAAAAATGGCGCCACCGCATTACACTTGAAGTTAGCTAAGAAAAGGGTATTGAGTTACAAATCAAGCAGAAAAACATCCATGTATTCCATTCCCTCTACCACACACACGATATCCGAGTTGAGAACTATATGCCGCGGTAGCCTGCAAAACCTGTCACACCATCTTGATGTCAACTGATGTAAGAGACAATCCACTCATCCAGGTTAGGCTTCTTTAGCGGATGTATTTACTTACTTGAAAATACTCCCTCCGTTCCTAAATATAAGTCTTTTTAGAGATTCCAATATATACTACATATGGAGCAAAATGAGTGAATGTACACTCCAAACTATGTCTATATACATCCGTATGTAGTCCGTATTGAAATATCTAAAAAGACTTATATTTAGAAACAGAGGGAGTAACAACCTACAGTATATCAGAATCTGTACAAGGAGTAGTAGTAAAACAAATGGCCTTGCACGATTAATGTAGGAGTAATATGAAAAGAAAAAACAAGATCTTGCACTCAGTATTTTCTTTTTCTTCTCTCTTACTAACCAAATGGTCCTAGAAAGATTAATGCGGGAATAATATGAACAGAAAACAAGATCTAGATCACTGCAGTCATGTCTGCCAGGTTTAAATTTTAATTAAGAGTGGACATCAGAATAAATTGAGTTCACCAAACATAAGTGTGCAACAGTACTCACGGCCTCACGGGGGCTCAATAGTATATGTTAGCTAGTGCCTCATACCAACCAAGTGCCAACTTGGAAGCACTCACCAGTCACCACATGGTAGACCAAAAAGGCTAGCATGTGTTGTGGGACATATTAAGATACAAGGCCTCATGTAAATCCAGCTAATCGAACGCAACAGGTACCATGTAACAAACGGATAAGAATATGTGATAAATAATTGTTACATGCAAGAAATATATGTAATCTGCAACATAGCATTTAATAGAGAACAGAATGATGCAGATTTAGCGCCGAAAGGACCAACATCGGGATGTTATAAACCACGAGGAGCTAAATCTCAGATCACTAGGTCAGCAGGTTGCCAGACTGTAGTAGTATCAAAAGAATGCCATCTCCATAAGATAGCAGATGGTCATCCACCTTCCAAGCTGTAGATAGCTGTGAAATTCTATCATTTAGATAAAAGCCAAGGGAGCAATCAATATCTTTGACAACCGTTTTCCTGATTTTAAGCATTTGGCAATCATGAATTGGTCCTATTTGCAATAGTCTAAGAACAAAACAACAAAGAATCAGATAATTGGTCTACTGACAGAAACATGCCTAAATGATATCATACAAGGAGCTATACGGCAATTCACAAAATCATATAAATAACTATCTTGCTTAACAAAATGTGCTACATGCCTACATATATCTCAGGCTAATTAAGTAACCCATGATAAAGAAGAATTCAGAAGTTGAAACTTCAAAGAGCAACAAGCTTCAAGTGTTTTCAAGAATGATCAAAAAGGGTATCATCTATAATTCTGCAGTCAATAAACTGTAGAATTTGGACAATTCTTTGGCAGCGTACGCCACAAATACATGCCTTAACCTGAAAGGCTGATACAATATTGCTTGATGTGTAAGAATGCTTCTGCCGGATCATGAATAATCTTGAGAATTAATAGTGAAGGTTGGTGAATGGACTATTGCACCTATCTGAAATTCTTGATAACATGTAATGTGAAACAGTTCCCGTCAGAAAGACCATAGGTTTGTCGGGGTGCTTTACTTTGCAAAAAAGTACTTCTATAGAAATTTAAGACAAGAGATAGTAATGCAGAAAACTAGACGAAATCCTACTCACAGGAGTGATACTGGGACTCAAATCACTGTATTAGAGTGGACTCAATAAATATGAGCAGTGTATGGACCATGTGGCAATAACTTTTGTCACAGTGGCTCATATTTCGCTACAAGATAGCGTCGACAAAGAACTTCCGCTAGACACCATGATGACACCTTAAGCATGCATTATTTCTAACTTTCTACAAGGCTACAAGCATGCATATGTATCCATCAAGCTACATATAATTTGGTTATGTATTTCTCTGCAGAATATGCAATGAACGTGCCCCCAAAACAACAAAGTCAACTTGTTTGATGATTTTTGTTAACTTCAAACTCAAAAGGGTGTAAATTGCTAGGTGACATCAAGCAGGTGCATGTACCCCTTAAGTTCCAGCTAGTTCCAATGTCTAAGCCTACATATCAGCATCACACTGTTAAGGAGTATCAGTATCGATCTAGGGGTCCGTATTAGTCTAAATACTAATACTGCTTAACAAGCAAAACCATAAGCATCTAAGATCATTAAATTGGAAGATGTGGTTGAGCCACTGGAAGATAGACAGATATGATTGATCCAATGGAAGGTGCATACTAGGCCACTACGGTACCTACAAAACAATTGCAGAGGCACTAGTAAATGATGCTTTGATGTGCAGCACACCTGAGTTTCATGGAAACTAAAACTTAATCATGACCTAGTGCATATTTTTGGTCTAACAAACAGGAGACATAATCTTCAATAAAGTGTTACTATACAACATCAGAGAATAGCACCTCTTTCATAAATAGCAGGAGCACATTCTAAAATTCCAAGCACCATTACAAACATCTTAATCTTACAATGTCGAGCTCCTAGTCTGATTAGGGCCAGTTTGCTTGACCCGAGTTCTCATTCTCTCTCCCCACTGATGGAACACATTAGATTCATCAAATTTCCCTGTAAACTTCACCTTCTGAGCTAATTCAAACAATATGTCCGGCTTCCCAGCCCTGGAGAAGTCTGCAGCAAATTTGTTGTAGTCTATCTGTGGAGCCTTCATCCCTTTCTGGATCATCTCTTCGATAAATTTACATGCTTCCTCAGGTCTGCCGTGTCGTATGTGACCATTAATAAACACAGTGTATGAGTTCACATCAGGACAAATCCCCTTCCGATGCATCTCATCCCACACTGCGCAACCCATTGCATAGTTCCTCCCGCCAAGGAAATACGACTTCATCATCATGTTGTATGTATGGATCGTGGGTTCAAGCCCCTTATTTATCATCTTTTTGTATATCCTTACTGCATCATCTGGCATATTCCTATTCGTGAGCAGCTTAATCAGCGCATTGTACGTTCGGCCATCAGGGGGGCACCCCTTCTGTGCCATTTCCTCCAACATCGCTGTCACTCTATCCATTCGCTTTGCATTCCCATATCCCACAAGCAAGCACGTATAGGTAGCAACATCCGGCTGGCACCCATCCTCCTGCATCTCCTCAAAGCACCGCATTGCCATGTCCATCTTTCCCCGCTTACAATGGTCTCGAATCAACATTGTGTAAGTCCACACATTTGGGGGAGGCCCCTTTGCCTTCATCAGCTCGAACATCTTCACAGCCTCAGGCCGCCTCTGCCCACGAAGCAACCCCTCAATCATTGTGTTGTGCACAACAATGTCTGGCTTCATCCCCTTCTCCAGCATCTCATTCCAAACCCGCCCAGCCTCCACCAGGTTCCTTCCATTGCACCATGCCAGCAACATGGCTGTGTATGAGCGCAGGTCCGGAGCGTACCGGTCATGCATTCTGCTGAACACCTGGGCTGCCTCCTTCCCCAGCCCCTCATGGGCCAAAGCAAATAGCAAGCAATTGAACGACTCCACCCCATCATCAAAGCCGTGCACCCTCATCATCTCGAATACACCAACTGCATTCTTGATCTCGCCAGCGGCGGCAAACGACTTGATGGAAATCTTGAAGGCGTCCATGCAAAGGGCGCCTACCTTCCCCATTTCATGGACTAGTGCAACCATCGTCTCGAACTGCCTCGCCTTGCCAAGGATGTGCAACATCTTGCAGTAGGTGATGGGGGTGTGTGCGAACCCACCAGATGCGGCGGCCCACTGGAAGAAGCGGCGAGATGGCTTGTGTGCGTGCTTGAAGCGGTCGAGGACAGCAATCACGAGCGGCTCGGAGAGCGGCAGCGACAGCGCGGAGAGCGCTGCTTCCAGGTTCGCGTCGGCGCCAGCGGTGATGACGTCCGCGATGGCGGCGCACAAGCGGCCCACGTGCTCCGGGTGGCTCGACGGCACCTGCGGCGGCAAGCCCCCCTCGTCGCCGTCTTCAGAGGCGGAGGACGTGGAAGTCGAGAGGCATCTTGACCCAGCGAGTCGGAACGGAGCGTCGGCCCCCCACGCCAGCGACGCAGCGGGGAGGGAACGGGATCTCGCTGAAAGTAGAGGTAGCGCGCGGCTGGGAAGCAGGCCCGCGCCCGCATCCTCGCCCCAGTGGTTGATTGCGCCCGAGGTCAGATGTGGCGCGGGCAGCGGTGGGGGGAGATGAGGTGGCCGACAGGGGAGTGGCAATAGAGGCGGAAGTGGACCGTGAGGGCGATAGATGTGGTGATGAGGGCGAGGATGAGGAGCACCAGGCAAGGGCACAGCAGCACCGTCGCTGCGGAGGGCTCCCGCGGCGGCGAGAAGGGCCGCGCCGGCGATTTTGAGGTCTCCATGGACGGCGGCGGCGAGGCAAGCGGAGGTTGCGGGTTTGGGCTTAACGGCCATGGAATAATGTTGGGTTAGCAGAGCTGTGTGGTAGTATGGTTTTGTTGTCATATCCACTGGGCTGGGTCCGTTAAAAACCATTCTGCGTCTTAAAAGAGTTGGCCCATTTTGGTGGATGGTGGTAGTTTTTTTTTTTAGTTTGATTAAATAGAGTCAAAGAAGTTTTCTAAGAAAAAAATAGCCCGTTGCCCGTGCATATACATCTAGTGTTTAAACACCAACGATATCCTTTAGGATGCTTATTATGCACATGAGACATCATTGTCGACCTTTTTTAACCGTTATAAATCACTCTTCTTTTTCTTCTTCACCCGCCATCTTCGCCTCCTCAATAAATAACAATTTTTTAACTGAATAAATAACCATTCTAGTGATACAAATGACATAAGTTGCTATTCTTTACGCACTTCAGCTTCACAAATGTGTCCTTACTCCTTAGATTACACACTCATGATTATTTTTAAGCTCTCATTGATCATTCTTTGAGTGTGTTTGTGGGTGGTGAGATGCACTAACCAGAGCATGAGCATTCGGCAGGACACATAAGATGCTAGACGAAAGCTGTTGTTTTCCAACTTTAAGAGCAGCTAGCAACACACTCGTGAGCATCACAGAAATAGCCACACTACCCATAGATGTCAAACAAAACTGCATATATTGCACTACTCTCTTTGAGCCCTTAACTCTATTTAATCTATTAACTTCCCTTGCTTCCGGAACCTGTGGATGATCATAATGAAGATTTGAGGTCTGGATACACCGCTTCCTTCTGTATGACAGAATCGAGAGCACGTTATATGTTCGCAAACCGTCGTCACAATGCTCTTCAAAGCATTCCACATAGCAATATCCGACTTCAAACACCTACATGCATCTGCAAAAGAACTGTAGCCCCCAGCACCACCGTGCTAAGCAGTTAACGTCACGTGTTTGTACCTGCCGCATCGGCGCGCCATTGTAAATTGAACTACCCAAAAAGTGCATATGGACATGTAGAATAATCCAGCTTGTTTAGCACGTAAATATAACAAAGACCTGCATGCCATTACCTCTGCCTGGATCTGGATGCACGAGATTTAAGCTAGCACGTAAATGTAGACCAATGAAACACATGGAGCTGTCAGCAGCCAGTACTCGCCGCCATTGTATCATCTGATGCGTTCATCAATGCCTCCGCTCACTGTTGGTGCCACATCATGTACGTGTGAGCTCCTCCCAACTTTCGGGCCTCCGTTTCCTGATCGCGGTGCCATAGCCACCGAGTGTGTCCCTCAACATCCTTCTCCTCATGTTGCGTCTCCACAGAACACAGTCATGGTGCCGGCGCTACGCAAGGCAACGGATTTGGCGCACGTGGCATCAGCGGTGGCGGGGAGGCTTGCGGTTACAGCGCGAGCTAGGGTTCGGGTGCAGGCGTGCGCGTTGTCCAGATTTATAGCAAGCTTTATATATGTGCATTGTCTTTCGGTAGCGTCTGGTTTCTCTCCGTTCTCCTTGATTCGTTTTTTCATTTTTGGTTGGGGGAGTGTGGAAGGGGAAGCACGGAAGAATTGATCGAGTTCACGGAAGAAAAGAAGCGGAATGGGGAACCTATGTCCCGAGTCAGGAAAGGATTGATGGTGCGTGCGTCATGGTGATGCGAGTCTGGAATGCAAGAACGCTAGCTAGGCCGATCGACGAGATCGATCGCAAGTCCAGGAACACACGAACGCTCTGCTTGGGCTTTTGGGCCAATTGATCCAATCGATCTGATCGCTACGTGGGAAAGGCTTGAGGAAATAAGCGGAACGATCTTGATGATCGATCACTACCGAAGGGCTTGACAAAAACGGAACTGAACGGGGAACACTACCTATTTTTTAGATAGGAGAGAAAACAGTACATAGAATCTCCCAGATACAATTTATCATACCAGCCCGTAAAATCAGGGTTGATAATAAGTTATGTTCCGAAATCACTAACTAGAGGGTACCTTTTACAAATGTCACTCTCATCTTCTCTCGTGGTAACAAAACTTGCACTGTATGTGCGATAGTTGTCGCAACCTGTGAGTTTTGTGCTCGTTTTTTAAAAATGTTTTATCTCTTGAATCTATACCTACTAATTAAAGGGATTAGTGCTTCTGCCCGTCCTTCATGCATTTTTACAGAAAACTCCCTGACGTTTTGAAGAATCAACCCGCAGTCCACCTTTAAGTAACAAAACGAATCATTTTTTGTTTTTACAGAAAACCCCATATAGTCTCTGGTAATTAACCCATATTATTTAACCCACATTTCATCTTTAAGTGACAAATTCGTTTCAAAAAAAACATATCTTTAGACCGTAACTCCAATTTTAACATGTTATAGATTCGAAAAATATGTAGAATCTGAATATGATGTTATACCTATTAAACAATTTTTAAATTCTATTTTGGGTGTAATTGTAATCAATAGCGCACGATATGTATTTTTTCCGTACCGGCATCGATCCTGTTGCAAATGAACATCTCAGCAAAACCAGATTGGAGACGAAAGAAACCATCAATAACCACACATGCATGCCTCGGCAAAACCTCGTGGGAAAAAAGAAAGCAGATTGTTCATCTTATGCCGAGAGAGAGAGCGGCAACACATATGGGATGTCATGTTCAAATAAAGGACATGGACCTATTGAGGTCTTGAGTCATGGTTATTGGGTTAGGGGCGTGTGGTATTTTTTCCTCCCCGTTGCAACACACGGGCTCTTTTGCTAATCATTTGTCTAAATCACGAATCGTTTTCGCCATTGCGCTTCTCGTGTCAAGGTCTTTGAAAGTAGATCTCATGTTAATAGGTTTGAACGAACTTTTTTCGCCGAAAAAACAAAAATAGAAAAAATGGAAACCAAAAACCGAAAGCCCAACTGTGCTTTTTCACTCTTCGGGGAGGACAATTGTGCTTCATCGCTTTCCACTTTTCAGGAAACATGGTTGTGCTTCACGTGAAAGCATAGTTGTGGGAAGAACAAATGTGCTTCACGCCGAAGCACTTTTCTTGTCAACTCGAAGTTTGTGCTCAACCAACTTCCTTGGGACACCTGGCATGTCAGAAAGCTTTCATGCAAAAATGTCTCAGTTCTCATGGAGGAAGTGGACGAGCTCGCTTTCCTATTTTTCGTGCATTCCTGTTGCCACTTGAGCAGTCTTGCCGGCGTCAATCGAATGAACTGAAACCTCCTTGATTTCACGAGCCAACTAGAAAACAGATTCGGAGGTTAATTTATTTGTGCTCAACAATTCATCCGAATCGGCCATCTTCTTATATTCCTCTAGCTCAATTGCCTTCATCTAAGCGTCAACAATATCCGAGCCCCTCTGCAAGCAATAACCTGCTCTCTTCACATCACCAGAGATAGTAATCACGCCTTTTGGATCGGGCATCTTGAGTTTTAGATATACGTAGCATGGCTGAGCCATGAACTTGGTGTAAGCCGACAGTTAGAAGTTACCTCTATCCCTAGGTGGCAAGGGTTTCTCTTTCCCTCCTCCATCCCTTGGCGGCTAGGGAAACTCTCCCCTCCAGACTTCGCCGGCAAGCCCGTGGATTCGCCTCCCCTCTGCCTGCCGCTCTGGCAGCCGGTGGCGGGGAGGGGAATCCCGGTGCCTCCGCTTCGGTTAGCAGTTTAGGTTAGGGTTTTTAGTCCTCACGGGTGCGACACTCGGGTGGATGGCGGCGCTTCTTCTTCGAGTTTGTCTTCCGTGCTCCGATCCTTCTCGAGTTCGTCTATCTGGGCGTAGTCGACGGAGCTCTGGTGTAGATTCCTGCCGTCTCATTGGGACGGCGAGGTTAGGGTTTCTCGTCATGTGGAGAGATTTGGTGTCAGGTGCTTCAGATCTATTCAAGGGTTCAACGGCGACGACTGCGGCTCCAGGGCGCTGGCCCTTAGGGGCGCGTGCACGAAGACTTCCCGGCTGTCATCGACAAGGTCAAGCTGGCTTCGACAGGGGAGCGGCGGCAGCGACGCGTCGGCGGCTAGTTCTGGCGGCAGTTGTGATCGTTCGATGGTCTCGGTATCTCGATGTAATTTTTATTATGTTTGAGGTGCTCTGTACTTCCGTTGAATTTGATAATAGATCTGAATCATTTTCGCACAAAAAACTTGGCGTAAGCCGGTCGCCCAAGAATTGTGTGATATGCACATTGGAAATCCACCACCTTCAAAGTGAGGTTCTCTTTCCACACAAAAAATCTTGTCGCCAAACACTACCTCCAAGGAAATCAGGCCCAAAGACTGAGCCTTCTTCCGTGGGATCACTTCGTGAAACTGCATGTGACTAACATTTAACTTGGACAAAGTAATGTCCATTTGCTTCAGCATGCTGGCATAGATAATGTTAATTCCATTGCCACCATACCGTCAGAACATCACGCAGTCGGTACCATTTACGAGTGGATCCACGATGAGCGCTTGTCGACCCGAAGTCGGAATATGCGTTGGATGATCCAATTGATCGAAAGTAACGGGCATTTTCAACCAGTCCAAGTATTTGGGAACTGAGGGAGCGACGTTGTTCACCTCCCGACTGCTAAGATTGTGCACACATTTTGACTCGTGATCCGCAAAAATTAAGAGCATGCCTTGCTGTCTCAAATACCCATTGTCTTGATCATTCTCCTCTTCTTCTTTATTCTTGCCTTCAGATGACGCTGACTTGCCCGACATGAACCTCTTCAAAATCATGCACTGTCGAGTAGTGTGTTTTGGGTACGCAAGATTACCATCATCATCCTTGGTGATGTGGATACTCACGGTTTGTCCAGGATATCATCTTATGTGGCTGCATTTTTGTGACCCGTCCATTCTTTCTTCTGGTTCCCTTTGCCTCTATTCTCATTGGCAATTGCCACCAATTCGGCATCACTGGCACCATCATTTCCGTCTGACTTGCACTTGTTGTTGTTTCTGTTGTTATTGTTGTTTTTGTTCGGCCCCAACTGATTGTTATTCTTTTGTTGAGACGGCTCTGCATGTCCCTTGCCTCTTAGGATTCACTCCTCCTCACCGTTTGCATACCAGTTTGATTTCCATTAGTTGGCTCAAGGTATTGACGTCCGAACAACTTCAGGCACAGGTGCTGATATCTAACGCATTGCTTAAAGGCATGAATTGCTTGATGATCGAAACATTCTCCACTGAATTGTAAGTGTGGTCCATCTCTGGATATACTCCCGAGTGGTCTCAGTGGGCCTCTGGACACACAATGACAACTCTTTAAACCCACCTGGCCACTTGTAGGTGCCGTCAATTTTTTTGACAAGAACCCTATGCGGATCTTCCCAACTGAAAATACTGCTGGTGGCAACTAGTTGAGGCAAGCTCGAGACGAACCCTCCAGCATCAGTGGGAGGTGTTTCATAGTAACATCATCATCACCGCCGTCAATCTGAATGGACACGCGGTAATCATCAAGCCAAGTTTCAGGTTTTGAAGTTCCACAGTATTATCAACCCAGACGCAATTTGGAATTGCCATGGGATTGTAGCCGAGCGAATGTCCCGACTGAAACACAAACGTCCTGAAGAATTGGAAGCACTCGGAATGTCCCTATCATAGTCATGATTCTTCGCCCTTGCCCGGTCCACTCGGTTCTGAACCAAATGATCCCGAACATCATAAGGGCGATCATCCGCCTGTGTGGCGAGTCCTCACATCTTCGGGGAGATCGATCATCCCGACGACGTAGAGAATTTTCCTGCCGCCGAGGAGATACATATCGGCGACGTGGCGAGTAATCATACCGCGGGGGTGAAGCATCCCGGTTATGAGGTGAATAATCATTACGCCAAGGAGAAATTCACTCGGGCATGTGGTGGCGCATCATCACACCGATGGGGAGATGCATCCCGACAGGGTGGCAAAGCATAATTTTGCGGCCCCGTGAGGGTTGTGAGCTGATGCCACAGTATCAGCTCAAGCCGCCTTGGAATGCACTCCGCTATGTGATTGCGTGATCTCATTGTTTTGCTCAAAAGTTGCCTTGAGCAAGGCAGTCAGACGACGAATATCGTTCACCGCTGAACCTGACGGCTGAATCGAATCCTCTATCCGAGTGTCTGCCGCAAAATTATGCATTGGACTACGAAGAACGGGATATGCTCCCATATCAGCAGTCGGGAACAAACGCCTCTGAGACCGGTTGGTGCCAGCGATGTCTTGAGCACGTGCCATCAGGTTCCACTCCAGTCAGGATAAACGTTCTCGTCCAACCAACGTGGCCAATTGTGTTGCCTCTATCTGAATGCCTTCGCGGGTGGAGGTGTCAAGCACTGTGTGTAATGTCTGCTTGGCCTCTCGCGCACGCCAGTGTTGCCAGTTGTTCCCAAGTGAGCCCGCCAACGCCACCATGGGCACCGCCACCTCCTGCAGTTATGTTATTTGCCACGGCATCACGCGTCGCAGCAGATGGATCAACATGAGGCGGTGATGGCAGAGGGGCTCTAGCCATACAAACTTCTGCTACGGAGTTGAGGCTCCCGCATCTCTCATCATCCTCTGAGATGGACTCAAAAGATACTATGCAACAAATCGAAGAGGTGAACCATCACGG
Source organism: Elymus sibiricus (assembly GCA_039707655.1). Taxonomy (NCBI): domain Eukaryota; kingdom Viridiplantae; phylum Streptophyta; class Magnoliopsida; order Poales; family Poaceae; genus Elymus; species Elymus sibiricus. Next base: position 246,609,914 of record CM077664.1, on the reverse strand, counting down.
CCTACTACGCTACCGGGCGACGCGACAAGCGATGGAGACAGGTTTTGCCGAAACGCTTTCGGTGATGACGAAGAGTGAGCGACCCAGCAGCCCGGTATGGAACCGGCTCCTGAAGGAACAACACGCCAGAATAGTTGGCGCGTAAGTGTGTGTTTCCATGGGCAGACAACGAGTCGCCATCCAGTGGGGCCTCGGGAAGCCACGCCGAATCATCATCGGTGAATCTGATCGACCCGAAGAAGATGATCTCCCCCAGGGATCAGCTCGATGCTGGAAATCGATGAAGAAGGAAAAATCATCTGCGGCATTGATCGATAGATGTGTAGCCCAAAGTGGGCGCCAATTGCGGTGGTGCTATATCTGACAGTAAGATAGGAGTAGGAATGGAGCTTGATCGACCGAGACGCAATGGGGGACATGAGAACGTGTACAGGTTTAGGCCCCTCGTCGGTGGAGGTAAAAACCCTAATCCTATCTCTCTGGAGAGTTGTCCTTGCGTATGAGTGTTTGACTACATAGATTGCGAACCTTTAGCTAGGTACCCTAGGCAGGCTTATATAGAGTATGCTACCGGCGGGGTCCTTCAGCTAGCCACCAATGACTAAAACTGATTACAGACAATAAACAACCCACTATGGGTAGTAACAGACGCCATCAACACTAGTGAAGGCGAATGGTAACGCCCGTCTTGAATGCACTGTAGTGTTGTCTTTGTAACGCCTGGTTTAATGCGTCTGGCCGTTGTCCTAATACACAACACAACTGACAGTATACCGACTGATAGTTAAACCGACTGACGATCAATCCGACCGATGAATCAACCGACTGAGGGAATCTTTTCGACTGGCACCACTCCGATCGACTGACAGGCTGCCCCTGTTGCTGACGTTGCCTTGGGCCGTAACACGTGCGAGCTTGGGCCTCCCTGGGCCCTAGCTGGGTCTTATTGCATCGTGGGACTGCCTGGTGGGAGATAACCTTATCACATGGGTTTTAGAGACATCTCAATATTCAACAAAGCAATGCTGGGAAAACAATGTTGGCGCCTAGTAACCAATGCTTACTCCTTTTGTGCTAAAGTATTAAAAGGAAGATACTATCCGGAAGATGACTTTTGGACAACTAAATGCCCAAGGTCATCTGCTTATACTTGGCATAGTCTGATATATGGGTGACAATTTGCAGAAGGGCCTACTTTGGAGAGCTGGAGTTGGCAAAAAAGAATACATACATTTGAAGATAATTGGATTCCTAAGATTTTCCCTGGAACTCTACAACATACTTTCTCTGAAAGTGATAATGAAATGGTGAGTTCAGTGACAGTGGAATGAAGAAACCGTTAGAAATATATTCTGTTGAGCACAGAAGGATGCTCGAATTTTGCTTCCTGGCTCCGCACAAAAAATGGCGTTTACACAGTCAGGTCAGCCTATAATGATGAGGACATGAGAAGAAGTGGAGGAAACTATGGGTAATCCTATGTCTTGTCTCCCAATAGGCATTCAAGTCCAAGTGAGATCAATTCCCACAAGGTATGATTGTCATTTCTGCAATAGGGAGGAAACTAAACATTGCTTTTTGCAGTACCACTATGTTAAGGAAATCTGGAAAGAACGTAAGAAAGATTATGGAATTTGCCCGAAACTAAAAATTTGCATGCACATTAGGCAATGGGTTTTAGAGTGGATAACAAACACTACTGATTTTCACTCTGCCATTATGGCTTTGGCAATATGGCATATATGGGAAAACGGAAATGCCTACCAAAATGGCGAGGCTTTAACTCATCCTCTTCATGTGGTGGGAAATCAAAGTTTATGTTGAATTTATCAATCTGCATTTTTTCAGCTCAACCACTTCCATTAGATGTGGGACCTTGAAGTCAAGCCAAAAATGGTATCCGCCGCCGCATGGGCCAATGCTCGTCACCGTGGATGCAACGATCTTCTTCCAATCTGTAAGAGCAACCTTTGGTGTGGTGGTACATGATCACCGGGGAAGAGTGCAGGCGGCAAACACATGCTCTCGCTAAATCGGCAGAGCATGATGTTTGGTCCTGGTTTAACGAGTTCCCTGATGTAATCAGGATTATTATCTGTAATGAACAACTTATGAATGAATAAAAGGGCGCAGCTGCCCATTACCTCCAAAAAAAAGTTGGTGTTTGTCGGTTGCAGCATGCTGATGCCGTCACTTTGAATTGTTAACTTCTTAAAAAACACAATAATGAACTTTTTTAAGAACATCTAAGAAAAATCTAAGTAGAGGACATGCAATCTAGAAGTCAATAAGCTTGATTTGTGCATGGAGACTCACCTGGCATTCATCCCCTGTTGGGAAAAGTGTCTGTCATCTAGAGAAAGAAAAACTACCCTGGCACAACAAAATCCTCTCTTAAAAAAGCCTGATTCTGAAAGTCGTCCTACACAATAATCAATTCCGCACATAGATTAAACAGAACAAAATTTGTGATGGCAACTTGCTGAGATGCATATCAGTCATTTCATGGCCAATGATGCGGCCGACGCCTCAGCTATCAATGACAAGGGTTGGTGGGCGTGGAGGCAAGCGCCAATGTCGAATGGGTGCAGCTCAGCGCCATCAAATATGAGATTGACTCCCGGTAAGACCACATCCTTGGTATCGGAATCTTCTGAATCAGTTTTCGGAGAAGGAGATGGTTGTTCTTCAGTGACAGATCTTGTAGCAGCCTCATACATGGGAGTGAGTGCGTGGGACCTATCAGAAATCGAGGACATGGCGATGAGCCGTCGACAAAATTAGGGCTACAACAGTAGCATTGTTAACTAACTACATAACATAAGTTCCATGTTGTTGTCAAGTTTCTTTGGAAAATACCTGAGGATGCTCCCATCAAAGCTCAGAACTTCAGTAAAGCACTTCTGCCGTCTTCCGAGCTTCAGCCTGACATGTTCACGTGGTGACGTCCCTCCTTGGGTAGGCGATGATGGATCATGGAATGGACTCCATCTTCCACTCACAATATTCATGAGCTGGAGTTGGCGCGGAGAGTTCTTCGAGCCTCCCCGCTGATTTAATAGCCTTGCTGTTGGACCGGTTGCTTGGTACTCGTTGCAAAGTTCGCGCAACCTCTTCCTCACCGTCTGCATAGACTCATAGTGTTCGGTGAGATCCTCTTTCTGAAGCATATTTGAGTCAACGACCCTTTCACATATTCTTTCACACAGCTTTGGATTGAACAAAGGAATTCCAAATTCCAAGTTCAATGGTATCCACTCAAAGCTTTCCTTCTCTGGAAGTTCACTGGATTCGCTTACCCTGTGAAGCCTTACTAGACGAAGGTAACCAACTGTGCTCAACTCAACTTTACTGGATAGATCTTCCAACAATGCAGTCAAATTTGACATCTGCCCCTCGGGCAAATCAGTTCCGGCTAACGCGGATGTGATTGACCCATCAGCATTTTTCAGGGGCAATGGGACATCCATGGTTACGAGGTTTCCTGATTCATCAAGGTCTTTTATGCCCAGTGGTTGCACTATCACGGCAGAATGTTTTGTCATTGAGTTCAGGTAGTGCAGCAGAAGGCCTCCCCTTACCAGGTTCCCTTCAAAGTTTCCTCCTAATCCACCCACCACAGAGTGATCCCAAGACCATATTAGTGCCTTTTCGCAGTCGGCTAATGGCTCGGGAAGCAACCGCAGACGCTGTCCTTTCATGAAAACAGCAGAGAGCGGGCCACAACTACCAGAAGTATACAAGGCAAGCTTCATCCAAGGTGTCATTGAGGAGTAAGAAGGCGGACCGAAATGTACTGGTCCTGCAGTGCTGGGTAGAACTGATGAATGTGGAAAAGGTATCATAGAGACCACAATGTCATAGTCCCTAAGAAGTAATCTTTCCAGCGTCGATGGCGCCAGCGAAGCTAAGCTCTCGCAGCGGAGAATGTTGACTCGGTAATTTCTTTTAGTCTTCCGCACAGCTGGGCCATCCAATTCTGTAGCCTGGCTATTGTCATTTTGAGTAACCATTTGGCTGCTTTCAAAATCATTTTCGGCTACGCTTTCCCTCCCTCTTGATATAATACTTGAAGGTGACGACGCCTCTGAATCAACCGTTGGGCATTCCTGCTGTGGTGTGTCACCATGTTGGCTTTCGTTTTTCTCGACAACATTATCAGCGCCCTCCTCAATGATTTTCTTGCTTAAAGGGGAGGACAGATCATCCTGACAGTTTCCGTCACTAGATTCATTTGGTGAAGTTCCACCGGACAGCAAACACTCAAGGAAGCATCGCAGGCTAAACACATGGTTTGCGAATTCCTGGAGTACACCCTCAAACTTCTTTCCTTCTAAACTAGCTAGATCATTGCATAGATCAGCAATGCAAGAATAGCCCAGTTTTCCAGCCTCATATAGCATAACAGCGTGAGACTTCAATCCTGCAATAGGTTAGTGAAGAAAGATCAGTACACTCTGCTAATTCAATGGAAGGTTGCATCATAAAGTTATAATGCCAGTTCAAGAAAAGACTTTACAACCATCAATAGGAATCTTTGGGACTAAAGCTCCTTCAAGATCAAAGATGTTGAATCATATTTTTTGCTTAGAAGTTTAAAAAGTGTAGGGATTGGAGTAGCAAGGGGATCTAGCCTGGAGATAGAGAGCCCATCATCAAGTATGAAGTTACATTAGCATCCACAATGAAGCCCACATAAGCAGTTCCAGAGATTTTCCTGGGTCCATCACAATCACTGCTGAGCAATTCTGGACAGGATCTTTCTGAGTTGATGCTCATGCGCGAACCTTCGTCGTCGTCACAAAGAATGTTACTGGGCAATGCAGTAGCACTTGAATCTCTAAGAGCGGAGTCTGTATCCAAAAGTTTTACGGCCTATCCCAGTCTGCAGGCAAATGATGCAGCTGCCTGGAGTTAATAAAGGTCAGCCTGTAAAGTTTTAGCCAATTCAGCAACTGTGGCATTTTCACTTGATACAACAAATACAACATATAGTAGCCTACAGTCAAGAAAATATGAAATGAATTTAACAGCAACAGGAAATGATAGCAGTGCAGATCAGTTGAATAAGCAACCATGCTCATTAAATTGAATAAGAAACAGTCATGCTCATTATGCACAAGACTAGTGAAGGCAACTACTCACTCTTCAATTGGATCTTCATACGACTGATCCTTATTTGAAACAAAACCTTCAAGTCTTGAAACTGAATCAATGGTACAAGTTTAGAACTAAAGCATCATCAAATAGTAGGTTTACATGCATAAATCTTAACTTTTGGGTAAATTAGGTTGTAACTTGATGCGATAAAACGACATTGGCAACACATCGGTGCCAGTGTGAAAGTTATGAGCCTCCACCAGATAATGTCTTTGTCAGCACAAACTAGCTGACATGAGACAACTGCACCAATGAGTTATGGGCCAATTCCCGCAAAAACTTTAATGCTGGGCTGCCCAATAACAGAAATCCTATATATTATTCTGAAACTGTCCGCTAGATAAACAATAGCACAAATTGGTTTGATTCCATACCTCTGAAACGGTCCTCTGGATAAACTGGCACATCGAAGTATACCCCTCCTCTTCTGTAAAGACAATTTATAACTTCTGGATCAAACAGAACATATGAATTGACTTCCTCCTTACATATTTTGTCTATTGCTATTGTCTCTTCCTCAGAAAGCTTATGCGGTAATACTACAACATCAATTCCCGCAAAGAAAAAGTTTTATTTATGATTATTTATCTTATGAAACAAGTTCTAGTAAAACCTATGTCATCACACAGTAAAAAAGAACATTCAACCCTCATGAATCTTACCTTAAACTCTTCCAATGTAAAGTTGACGAAACGGACTCCCCACCAAGGTTCTATTGCTAAATCTGCGGGTTGTGCAGGCAGCAACTCTTTCGCAATTGATTTGTTCAGCTTCCACATTATCTTCTGAAATACCAAAAAGTGAAAAGAAGGGATTATATAACAAGAGGAAAAGAGGACGCTAGTTGGGGTATGTTCACTTTTCTGAACATATGAAAATCATCAATGTGTTAACTTGATAACCTCACATCTAATCATATATCTCAGCAATAATACTCGAGTAAAATTCACTTTTTACCCTCTATTTGTGCTCGAGTGACAGCAGTTACCCCATTTAAGAAAATTTCTTTGAGCTAGACAATTTAAGAGGTTTATTCGACATTTTCAGAATTTAACATTGAACCCCCTCAGAAAAGCGGCCCCTCGTTTCAGGCCCATGTGGCTGCCGGGCGAGAGGCCATGCATGTGGATGACATGTCACAAAATATTAGAAACTCATTACAGTAATAACTTAAAAATATTGATAAAATCATATCTCACTCATTTTAACTCTTAAGTTGAGTGATAGTTGTTCCTGAAAGAAAGTACAACTTAATTATCTACAATATTTTTGATTTTTCTGAAATTTAATCTTGATGAATTGTGTTCAAGGTACTCTGAAAATCCTTAATAAGTCTAACTTAACCTCAGTTACAGTCATTTCTCATCAGTAAAATCCAAATAATTATGCCAATTGGAATCTTTGTTCGGGGAGACAGGAAGGACACAATATGCCAATATACCTTCGATCTGCATTTATTCATGATATCAATAAATTCGTTTCTTCCAACACCAGTAATCCTCAGGGCATCAGCAGCACTGAAGTTTGGAATACTGTCATATGGTTGCTCTGCAAGTATTTTCGACAAGTTAGAATTATAAAGAGAACAATTAGCATATTCAATAAACCAGTTTCTGCAACTGGGGAACAATATTTACATATGAGTTATAGAATAATCTATGTTAGTAGCAAGGATAATAAAACTGGGGTATACAGTAAACACACATCAAAGATATGCAATACACCAGTTGAAAAGATTTTCATATAACATCCCAGAATCAACCAAATTATAGTCTCAGTTATGGAATTAAACAAACGATGAACTCTCAAGATCAATTTCGACAAGAGTGAGGTGATGGTGATGGGCTACGCGCCCTCCGAACGCCAGAGCATCGCTGACCGCCTTAACTGTCAGTTGGGTTCCTTCCCCACGACTTATCTGGGGATTCCCATTAGTGACTCACGTCTGTCCGTCGCCGAGTTGCGACCGACAGTGGCCAAGTTTCAACTCCGTATTGAACCTTGGCAGGGAAGATGGCTATCCAAGGCGGCCCGGGCGGTCCTCATTAACTCCTCTAAGTCTAGCCTGCTCCTGTTCATCATGAGCTTCTATAGTCTTCACGAGACCCTTCACCATGAGATCGCCTCGGTCCAGGCAAGATTTTTCTGGGCCGGTGAGGGTGACAAGCAGAAGTACCATATGGTCAGTTGGCCTGATATTTGCAAGCCTCGCGACCAAGGCGGGCTCGGGATCATGTCCTCCAAATGCATGAACATCGCTCTGCTGACTCGCTGGCTTTGGCGAATTGCGAACGGGGACGGCGGCCTCTGGCTTGACATCATCCGGAATAAATACATGCGCGGTCAACCGCTAGCGTTCTGTCAGAGGACTGGCGGTTCGCAATTCTGGCAGTCTGTCATCCAGCTGCTCCCGGTCCTCCACATTGGGACCTCCATCTCGATTGGATCCGGCGCTGCCACCCTGTTCTGGTTCGATAGGTGGGCTGGAGATCTTCCCTTTGCTGCCAGGTTCCCCGACCTATTCTCCATCGCGGTGGATCCTCGGATCTCCGTCGAGGTCGTCCTTATTGACTTAGGGCGCCTCGCATTCCGGTGGCCATTTGGGCCTCCGGATCTTGCGGCTTGGCACGAGCTCCTTGACTGCATCGCTCTTCACGAGCCTGATGTGGATCTTGTGACCGATCGCGTTTCCTAGCGTCTGGAGCCCTCGGGCGTCTTCTCTACTAAATCCCTATACCAGGCCATTGCCCCCTCTACTGCCCCTTTGCCTCTTATTGCGATCTAGGCTCTTAGACTGCCGCTGAAGATTAGGATCTTCTTGTGGCAACGGATCCGCGGCAGGACACCGTCGGGTGTGGAGGTCCGCAAGAGGAATGGTCCGGGTGATGGGATGTGTCCCTTATGCGAGACGGTCGAGGACTCGAATCACATCTTCTTCACTTGCGTGTCCGCACAATTCCTTTGGAGTTGCTTCCGGGAGGTGGTCGGTGGTTATTGGTGTCACACCAACTTCCCTGACCTCTTCGCTGAAATCCAGGCCTCCCCCCAACCTGGTCGCCACATTAGATGGTTGGGGATTGGTGTTCTTGCTTGGACATTGTGGACGGTCCGCAATAAACTTGAGATCCAGCGTGGCCCTCTCAGACGTGCGACTGATGCAGTTTTCAAAATATGTGGTTACTTGCAGCTTTGGCGGCCGCTTAGCCGCCCCCAGGATCGAAACGCCATCAACTCCATCATCGCAGATCTTCGCACGATGGCTCTCCGCTTGTTGCCGCCGCTCCCTCCACCACCCCCCGAGCCGGATTAGCTTCTTCGTCGGATGGGCCACCTCCTTTGCTTTTATTTCAGGGTTTGTTGTGTTGTGCCCTCAGCAGAACCCTTTAGTACTTTATTTCTGTGCTACTTTGTGTGTGTGTGCGGTGTGAACTCTGTTGGACCGTCTGGTTGTGGTGCTTTGCTTTATATATAAAGCGGGGCGAAAGCCTTTTCGGTAATTAAACAAACATACCCTACATTCCACAATATTAGTCCAAGTACGTATGCCAACAGCCCAAAGGGATGCATAAATCTTAGTAATTAAATAAAATATTTGAACCACTGAACGAGCAAACTCTTTTCATTGATAGAAGTTTTAATATACTTAGAAATGATCACATTTGACAGTCTAGTAGAAACATATAATACAGCCCTGGGGCTTCACTATTGCCCAAGCTGGACATATAATAATTAGTACGGGTCATATGCGATGCGATAAACCAAAACTATGCAGTACTAACTGGATAAATGATTCATATAGATTTGTGAAGAAATGGCAGTTCTGTGTTGTATAGTAGGTATGGAACTTTCTGTTCCTGGTAGAAATATTTAAATGAACGCATAAAGGCTGCTGGACATGAATGCAGGTCAACTGGCAAGCAAAACAACTCGAAGAATCTGATGACAGGAAATGCTTTGCCTTTTATTGATACAAGTGGTTACCATTATTCATAGCTTCAAAAAGGACGTCACAGTAATACTTGAATGCTGATATCCTCATTACTCGACAGATGTAGTCTGCAAGATGGTATGGGTATAACTGCAATTATTTTTGTCAAAGTAGCAGTCATGAAAGCTTTAAAAAAAATTACAGTCTAGAGAATGCCAGAAATCTAGAATTAGTTGAACAAACCAAGGAAAATAAAATAAAACCATGATGAACCTGCAAGAGCAATTGATCGAGAAAGCAACCCAAGAGAAGTTTAAAAAGAATTAGGCCGATGAATTTAGATTTGATTTTCAGTCAGCCAAAGCATAGTGTTCCACTTGCAGGTATGACAATGCAAAAGAGTGGAAGATGATAATAAACTACTGAAAACTCGTTCTAACAAGATTTCTACAAACCAGTATCTCATTGTAAGTATTACGGAATTGAGAAAAATCTAAACAACATACTGCTAGATTTCTGCGGAGATAGTGCATCAAATCCTCATAATATTCCCCCTCTTTGCATACTTTACGGGCAAAGCAGTTATTCCATGGCAGTCGTTTTCGTATACAATAATCTACAATCCTGCCATTAAATTATTCAGGAAGCAGAACATCAGGCATCTGAAGAATCATTCACCATTTGCAAAAAGAAAAAGCAAGTTCTGCATCACCTAGTCCGCGACTAGGTTACAAGTGTTAGATAGTTCCCCGCAAAAAAAAAAGTGCTACATATATAGTTAGCCTTAGTTATCAACATAAGCTGTTCATAGATGTAGAAAACACAAGGTGGTCATTCTACTACATGGATAGATGCAGTTGTTTGCGCCAAAAAAAAAGGATGCAGTTGGAAACCTGTAGAATCGACATGAGTCGACACGTGTGTGTGTGTGTTATACTGTTATTGTAACCGGCCGCGTGTAAGATGTGTGATAGTACGACTTGCCAGGCTCACATTGGAATGGATGCCATTTTTACAGATTATGAACTCTGCGGTGTTATACTGAGTAAATTCTTCCTTGAAATTTCGCAAACCATCAACATGAATGGCTAGAGTTTGGATGGGCATTGACAGTTTGTGTTGCCCAAAACAGCATTCCAACATGCGTGCGCGCGTGCATGCCTTAACAAACAACCATTTCTGTTCTGGAACAGGCAGATTAAGAAGGCTGATGAATGGCGTCGCCCCCATTTCTTGGTACGAGCGATCAACTGCGCGAGACGGCCATTAACGCGGCCCCGGAGGATCGGCGGCCATTAGATTGATCCGCATCAATCGGCGTGCGCACGTACGTACCTGCGGTGCCACTCGTCCTTGGAGACGACGGCGGCCTGGATGCGCTTGGGGAGGGTCTCCCAAGGGCACTCGTCCCTGATGGCCTTCACCATCATCTGCTCCTCCACCGTCGCCGCCATCTGCTGCTGCATCCTCGCTCGATCTCGCCCTCCCCTTCCCCCTCCTTTGCTTGGCTCGATTGGACAATGCGGGCGGACGGAGCGACTCCGATCCTAATCCCGACGAGAGGAAGAAAGAGGGAGAGAGGGGGAGGCAAGAGACGCCGCGGGCACACCACGTACGCTCGGTCTCTTTCTTTCTCTCCTTTTTATTTTTTTGACAAAGGGCGTTTTTAGAGTATTTCAAAAACAAAATGTACCAATACAAATCATAATGAGCTACACCAGGCCTCTACATAGTTAAAATACAGCCACAAAACAAACATATGACAAAATATATAAAAACGACAAGTTGATAAGTCATATGGGACTGAAACCATGTCTATGTCGACGGGGAAGGTGGAGTGTTCCGGAGATTATGCGTCACCCATGTTGGATAAAAACCTCCATGGCCACCCGTTCCAACCACATACACACTGCCTTGAATAGCGATTGGTACTTCGTTCGGTGTAGCGCAGACCACATACAAAGTCAGTGTGTACAACGGTAAATAACCTGCTGGGCGGCGAGGCGGCGGCGGGCCTGGTCCCGATCTGAAGATGGCGGCTGTATCGGCGCCTGTTCTCCTCTGCCAGCCGGGCTGTGGCCTTCCCCCGGGCATCCTGCTCGGTGGGTTGGCGTGGCAGTGGAGGTGTGGGCTCGGGGTCGGGGGAAACCCTTCACCGGTGGTGCCGGTCACGATGTTGGTGACGCTCTCGGCGCCGTTTCTTCCTCTGGTGGGCGACATCGAGACCTCTCCCCGCCCTCCGCCCCCTGGTCCCGGGCGAAAGCCTAAAATCTCTTGATTGGGTGGCGACGGCGCATCGACGTCGGTTTCTTCTTGAAGGCGCCGCCTTGGGAGTCCAGGGGGTCAGGGGCTCGATGCGGTGGTGCTCTGTCGATTCTTCAGTAGTGTTCCTGCTCGGCAGTGGCTGTGGGCTTCTTGGTCTTGGCCGGAGGCGGTCACGATGTATGGGTTCCTGTGAGAGGTGAGGTGGCTAGGGCTGTCGTCCTCTCCCCTGTTCTTGTTGGCCAGGCCATCCGGGCTCAGGGGTGAGCGGTTTTGCCTCCTGACGGGACGACGTCCTTCGATCCAGGACGAGAGGGCAGGAGTGCCCTCTTCGGAGGCAGCGGCGGAAGGTGGGACAACAGGGGCCCTTGGGAGTTGATGGAGCGTGGCTTTCCTCCGGTGGCAAACTGCTCCCTTGTCGTGGTCGCATCGTTGGCATGATCTAAGGCCAGCGGTTGCTGTTCCGTAGTGTATGTATCATGTCGAGTTTCTTTTTCTTTTCTTTTCCTTTCTTGTTGTTGGATGTAATCTGTGGTGGTTGCTTTATATATAAAGCGGGGCGAAAGCCTTTTTCGGTAATAACCTGCATAGAGAAGAGGATTTTGACATTAAAAATATAATCATTTCTACATAGCCAAAGTGACCATAGTAAGTCAAATGCTCCCCCAAATTATCTTACTAAATTTGGTATTCCGCCAAGCCAATACCATAGATATTTACAACACTTGTCGGCGGATACAGATTGGACACTATTTGGACGACGGACGATGTAGCACGTGCAATCTTGCATTGAAAAAAGAGGTGTTTGATTGTCTTTTGAGTACAAAAGCTACACCTTTTGCTTCCCTGCTACCGCGATATTGTCTTTAGTTAGCACAACTCCTCTTCGAATATACCACATAAAAATCTTTTAGTGGCATCTTCGATTTCCATATTAGTTTATTATTGTTCACTAAAATCTCTGAGTGCGAAAGTGCATGATACATAGTCTACTGTGAACGAGACGGATGTAGTTAGATTCCAGCGAAACACATCCCGCCTTTGTGTCAAGTTAATCGACTTCAAACGAGATAGAAGATGTTGCCATGACACAAGGCGGAGGCCAATCAAATCCCTCCTAAATAATACTCTCGGCGGGGAGGAGCTGAGCACGTGCACAAGAGTATTATTCTTATCGTGTACTGTGTGGTACAAGGCTGATTATTGTTCCCGAAGAGTGGTGTTTCCTAACCACTTGTCCTCCCAGAAACTCTCAGAATGATATAAAGCGGAAAAGATGTGGAAAAAGAAAAGGAAAGGAAAAACGGTTCCTTTTCCTACTGGACTTGAAGGGATCACCTCTTCTGATCGATCCCTGGCCATCCCTACGCGCACCGCACGCTGATCCAGTTATTCCCAACCCATCCACCGCCCTACTTCCTTCCAAGCATGCCCTCTCCTCGCGAGGTGTCGCGTGTCTCCGAGCAAGGCTTTCGCCGCTGTCTAGAATTGGAGAGGGCCTATTTATAGGCTTCCATGCCGAAAATGCTATCGTGAGCTCGGGCTCACATGATCTCATATGAACAGTAAATTCTGAAGAAAAAAAAGTAACAAATTTAAAGAATTCTGTTTTTCTTTTGGCAAAAAACATTGATGTTTTTTCTACACGCATGCAAATTTTTGCGATGAAATCACATTTGTGAAGGTGTGTACAAAAAAATAAAATTAATGCTTCCAAAAACACCCTTTTTGGAGCATCGATTTTTTTCCCACACCTCCCAAAATGTGATTCCATCATGAAAATTTGCATGCATGTAGAAAAACATCAATATTTCTTGCCAAATAATTTTAGAATTTTTTACTATATTTTTGAATTTTACTGTTCATCCGAGATCATATGAGCTCGAGCTCACATACTCCATGTACCTTCCATGCACACATACATCATAATTCATATATACTAGAAGGGATCGCGCGCTTTGCTGCGCCGTTGAATGTCCCCAAGATCCACCATGTTCTTTTATTACAGTATAGGAGTAGGTGTACCATGATTTCAAGACATAATTCATTGTGTGATGAAAGAAATGTAGAGCATACATACATTATCAGGTCTAAGTTGCAAGCCACAACTCCTTGTAATTTGAATACAATTGAAAAAGGTGCAAAAAGTAGCAAACTTTATGAGTTAGCACACCCTTTTATATAGAGAAAAACGACAACCCCATTGTTGGACAATATACTTTACAATGTTCTGCTACCACATACTTAAAAAAGATCAATGTCACGACTTGTATAGAAGTTAATGATACCAATTAAGTATTTCTGAGCAATCGTTGTAAAATGGACACATTATCAGGTACTACCTCTGTCTCAAAATAAGTGTTGCTGATTTAGTAAAAAGTAAATTTTTACTAAATCAGCAACACTTATTTTGAGACGGGGGAGTAAAACTGAAACTGCTCAATTTCAAAGGTCCTTGTCCTTGTTTGGCTCAAGAATTTTTCAAAAAAAAAAAGATATAAAAAGTTGCTTTTACAATCAGAAGTAAAAAGAATATAATAGCCTACTCTCTCCATCTCTTGCATTAGCCACCAATCCTAGCTTTCAGTTTGCCTCTTTACATCAATCTCACCTGAAGAAAAATAGTTTACCAACTCAATTTTCTTGTCCATATTTTGAACTCATCCTTTTAGCAACATAACACCATCTTTGTACTGGACTCACTATCAACAGCTATAATACTCACCATGTTCTTGTACACATATACAACGAACATAAAAAACGTGAACTGGCCAATGGTAAGTTAAAGCGTACACTGCGATCTATTCCTCGGGGCACCAACACAACTTGTAACTGCAAGTAACAACCCATGTGAGGTGGGCACACAGCTTTAGCAAGGCCATGGTCTAATTTTGGTTGGGTGAGATGAAAGGAAAAATGCGAGTGGCTACTTTGATCCTAACAGAAAATCACTTTGCATTTTACTCATCTACTGTGAGCCCGTGACCCAATTAGCAGTACAAAAATTATTCACAATTTGATTATTAACATGCATAACCAATATGGTTAACAGAACCAGTACTTATGTATAAGTTTTTACCTTAGTTTTCATGGCAGTAAAGCACAATGTAAATACCTTGAAGCTGTGGTTGTTGTGGCAGGTGGCAGTATGTATGTGTATCAGTGCTGCTAGTTATGGATTGCAAAGATAGAAGTGGAGTGACCAATGCAGCGGAAGATAAAACTCCCTGAGAGCATACTTTGGAGGATGGCTCTGCATACATGACCCGCATGTCTGTTCTTACAACTGGGAACTAACCGAATGTATGGAACTGGTTTTTATTTGTAGAGGTAGATGAAGTGAACGGAGAGCTTAACCCATCGACAGTACAATTTGGAGTATACATGTAAACTGTTACAGTAGGGACAAATTTAGATGTTTAATTTTGGAGGTGCGCATAGTAGGAAGACCATGCTAAATGAAGATTCTATCATCTGCATAACAAATTAACACTACTCTACCAGATAAATGTTTCGCAAACAGAGACAATCTATAGTACATAAAACTAAGGCACGCCATTTACAACTTTCAAGATTATGAGAACCAAAATATTCAGCGCTTTCGCAAAGATAGAAAGCAAAATATAGTCATATGTAGTATATAATCTTCTCTAATTCTCCGTATAAGTTTTCTGGTAGGAATATCCTTAACTGATATTTCCTTCCCTAATGTACGGTCAAGTCTGAAAAATCAGATGCAAACGAACAAAATAGAGGCTTTGCTTATATTCATCAATTTTTCTCAGTAGCACACTATCTTGTTCTTCAACCACTCTGAAGTCTGAACATTGCATTGGCATGTAAAGATATCTCTCTACCATAAAAAGTGACAGTCTAACTGATACACCAATACACCATGCCTAAAAAGTTATTATCTAATTGGTATTCAAGAAAACAAGTCAGATGCAAGCAGCGCATCCTCACAAAACAACAGCCAGCTGCGCTAGCTTTCCATCTAACACACTAACTGAACAGGCTAATCGGCACGCCAACACGACAGGCAATGAACATTGCAAGTGGAAATCAAATTTAACTCTAGGCTATCAAAAACCAGCTTGTGCTTCTTTTCTGCTGGCCGGTGAATCAATGGCTCTGCTGCTGCTAATTGATGTTTAGAGGAAACATAAATGGTATGCTACAGAATGAATCTGAAATAGTCTGCTACTGCACGAAAGGGAGCAAGATGTACTTCAGCCATGGCGCACCGCTCCTGGCACGAGGCGGACACGTAGCAGCGCCTCCATCAACTCCGCGTGTTCAGCTTTGCGTCCAGACCAAGACCAAGGTAGCCAAGACGGCGACGCCGTCCGTGCTCAGCGCCACGAACACGCCAGAGGCCTCCGCATCCAGGGAGCGCGTCACCGGAGGAGTTCGGCGCTTGTCCAGACGGTGGGCAGGGACGGGGTGTGGTGCAGCGGCGGCCTGTAGCGGGGGCGAACGGCGATGACGGTGAGTGTAGAGCCCTGCCGATGGTGGAGGTCGAGCTCTGGTGCCGCGAGGGTCGAGAGCGGTGGCAACAGCAGCCGGCGTCGCGAGGATGGAGAGCGTTGGGAGCCGGGGAGCGGCGGCGCGGCGACGCGAGGATCGAGCTCTGGTGCGGCGGCGCGATTCATTCGCGTGCGAACCCTAACAATCGAGAAAGAGGAAGGGTGTTGAGTGAGAGAGACTCGGGATACGGCCATACGGGAGAGACCATTTTGGAAAAAAAGAAAAAAAAAAGAATCCCTTGCGTGATCATAGGGCCCCACTGGGCGGACGACCCAGTCAAAATTGGCGTGAGGGAGCAATTCCACAGCCTCAATTGATTCTCAGGGGATTTTTTTTTTTTCGAAAAACTTCCAATCTATTCATCTTCAATCATGGCAGTACAACGAACACCAGAAATAATAAAAATTACATCCAGATCCGTAGACCACCTAGCGACGACTACAAGCACTGAAGCGAGCCGAAGGCGCGCCGCCATCATCGCCCCTCCACCGCCGGAGTCGGGCACAACTTGTTGTAGTAGACAGTCGGGAAGTCGTCGTGCTAAGGCCCCATAGGACCAGCGCACCAGAACAGCAACCGCCGCCGATGAAGAATAACGTAGATCGAAAGGATCCAACCCGAAAACACACGAACGTAGACGAACAACGACTAGATCCGAGCAAATCCACCAAAGATAGATCCGCCGGAGACACACCTCCACACGCCCACCAACGATGCTAGACGCACCACCGGAACGGGGGCTAGGCGGGGAGACATTTATTCCATCTTCAGGGAACCGCCGCCGTCTCGCCTTCCTGAGCAGGACACAAACCCTAACAAAACTCAAAGGAACGACTAAAAACGGAGCCCTCTCGCCGGCCCTTACCAGGATCCACCACGTCCCCATGGCCCTAGGGCCACCGGAGACGAGGCGGACCGGCGGCGGCGCCGGCGAGAGGCAAAAACCCTAGCTTTTTTTTTGGAGGAGAGGAGACGCCTCCCTTGCTTTTATTCTCAGGGGATTTAGCCTAAGGAGCTTAGTGATATAGTAGATATAACGAAATAGGATTGCCCTACATACACATATAGGTCTTGCCGTGCTGCGCCCTAATCCTCCTCTCTCATGGCGTGTTGGGTCATTATCGACTGTTGTTCAGGCCATCACAGTGCATGTTTTCCTACTTTCTTGCCCCCGAAACTTTTGCTAGTCTAGCTAGCTTGGGTTTGTTGGTCTACTAGTCGTGGATCGTCGAATGCTTCGCAATCTTAGGTCGGTTTGGTTCTTTAGTCAAGGTCGGTTGTTTTTTAAATTCATTAATATTTTTTGAATTCGTGAATTATTTTCAAATATATGGTTTTTTTCAAATGTGTGAACATTTTTATTAATTAACAAACGTTTTCTAAAGTTCATGAACTTTTGAAAATATGTGGATTTTTTTAGAAAACACAAATTTAATAATTTGTAATTAAGAATGTAGTTTTTTTTCTGAACCAATAATTGCTGGTTTCCCTCTAAACAGTGGGCAAGTCAGGCGTCGAGCGAGGCAAGCGCTAACTTGGGCCGCGGACTGCTAACCTCGCACACGAGCGCCATTGCGCCAGACGGTGCTTAAGGCGCTACCCGACGGTCGCGACTATGTCTCGCTTCACGAGGGACAAAGCTAGCTCTCGCCTGAAAGACCTCGCGAAAGGGCCCGTCTAACTAGCGTGCCTGCAACCAGACGCCTGCCTAAACGACCCGGGCCAGCGCGCGGGAGGCCACTGCATTGTTTTTTTTACTTTACTTTTTTTATTTCTTTTTTTACTTTTGTGTATAATTCCAAAAAATTTAAATACATATATTACAGAAAATATTTTACATAATTTTTTCAAAAATATTAATCATGCGTTTGAAAAATATTAAATGTGTATAGAAAAATAAATCTGATATACACGAAAAATGTATACAAAAAAAGTACAATTTGTGTGGAAAAAGGTAGACATAAAAAATATAAGTTTTAAAAAATGTTAATCATATTTTTGAAATATGGTAAACTTGTAAATAAAAAATGTTCCTGGTGTATATAAAAAAATGTATAATGTGTATGGAAAAAAGTAGACAATCTAAAATATATATTATAAAAAATATTAATCATGTATTTGGAAAATATTAAATGTCTATATATAAAATGTTAAACATGTATAAAAAAATGTATCAGATGTACAAGGAAAATGCACGATGTGTACTTCTAAATTAGACATCAAAACATATATTTGAAAAAATATTTATCATATATATGATAAATGTTAAACCTGTATTTAAAATGTTTTAGAAGTACTAAAATGTACAATGTGTTTGAAAACAATAGACATCGAGACATTTAATTGAGAAAAATGTTAATCATTTATTTTAAAAATGTTAAATGTCTATTATAAAATATTCTTGATGTGTAGGAAAAATGTGCAATGTGTAACAAAAATGTAGACATGTGTTGAAAAAAAGAAGGAAAAAAAAACAAAAGAAAACCAAATAAAGAAATAAAAGAAAACCCAAGAAAAAAGGAAACAAG
Source organism: Elymus sibiricus (assembly GCA_039707655.1). Taxonomy (NCBI): domain Eukaryota; kingdom Viridiplantae; phylum Streptophyta; class Magnoliopsida; order Poales; family Poaceae; genus Elymus; species Elymus sibiricus. The sequence continues at coordinate 246,591,509 of CM077664.1, read as the reverse complement.
AAAACCGAAGAAAAAACACCGAGAAAAGGAAACAAAAAAATTAAAAAAACCAGGTAAGAAACAAAGAAAATCATAGAAAAAAAAAGGAAGCAACCAAAAAATCTGTGAAAACCGAGAAAGAAACAAAGAAAACTAAAGGTATAACAAAGTCAAAAGTAGAAGACTTCGAATAAAACCGGTGAAATAAAAACCAAGAAAAAACAAAAGAAACAAAAAAACAAAAAACACAAAGAAAACCTACAGCGAGCGAGTCCTAGGCTAATGTGCCGGCCCGCTCACGCTACGCCCGACGTGAGAGCAGCTTCCATCTCGCGTCATGCAAGATATAGCTCTCATGCTCCCCGACAAATTTGACGCAAAGTGCATCAAATAAAAATTCCCTGTACCTAGATGTTGGACTACTACTACTGGGCCCGGCACATATCATATCCTATGTGACAAAAATTTGGACATTCCTATTTGTCGCTTATAGCACCGCATAACACCCTAACGCTATGTGGCGCACACCCAGCGAGTGCTTAGTTTCCTTACAGGTAGGCCCATGTAGGGGCTACCAGGTCCGTTTTTAGGAAGCTTCCGTGCATGCCTAAAAAAACTTCCATGCTGTTTTAGGAAGCTTTATGATCTTTTTTCTCTTTCTAGTTTTATAAGTCGTTTTCGCTAGATTTTGTTCGGTATTCTTTTTTTTTCCTTTTTCCTCTGTTGTTGTTTCTGTTTCAATTTTCAAAAATATGAATTTTTTATCTAACTCAAAAAGTTTTTTAAAGGCGTGAATACTTTTCTAAATTCATGACCATTTTAAAAATATATGAAACTTTTAAATCTATTATTTTAAAAAATATGAATAGTTTCTTGAACCATCAATTGATAGAAAAAATCGGGTGTCGATTTTTTTCCTGAACCATCAATTGATGGTTTCCTTCTAAACAGTGAGGGAGTCGGGGCGAAGTTGAGCTAGGCAAGGCGAGCGCCTTTGTGCTAGACTATGTAAGGCGCTCCCCGATAATTTGCCGCAAAGCGCGTCAAATAGGAAATTCCTTATACTAGATGTTGGGTTACTACTATTGGACCTGGACCACATCACATCCCATGTGGGCGACAATTTGGAAATTCCCTATACTAGATGTTGGGCTGGTACTACTGAACCCGGCCCATATCACAACATATGTCGTGATAATTTGGGAATTCCTATTTGGCGTTTATAGCGCCGCTGACGGTACGTGGCGCACACCCTACGAGCATTTAGTTTCCTTTGGGGTTGGCCATTGTAGGTTCTACCAGGTACGGTTTTAGGACGCTTCTATACATCCCTAAAAACATTTCCATGCAGTTTTTGGAAGCTTTCAGGTCCGTTTTGTTTCTTTTTCTCTTTCTGGTTTTAGTTGATTTTTTCGGTTTCCTTTTATTTTCCTTTTTCCCCTTTTCGCCTCTTTTAAAAAATATGTTTTTCTTACCAAACTCACTACATTTTATAAATTAATGATCATTTAAAAAAAATCTTCCAATTTTTAAAAATATAAAATTTTGATAAATTATAGAACATTGGGTGTCATTTTTTTTCTTCTGAACCACAATTGCTAGATTTCCTCTAAATGGTGAGCGAATCGGGCGAGACTGAGCGAGGCAAGGCGAGCGCCGCTGTGCCAGACGGTGCTTAAGGCGCTCCCCGACAATTTGACGCAAAGTGCGTCAAATAGGAAATTTCCTATACTAGGCGCTCGCTGGGCTGCCTGATTTAATTTAATTGGAGACCTAGCCCGATTCTAGCCCACAGAAAAATAATTGCAGAGGGCCACCAAGGATGCACCATTTTTGTTTTTTGAACTTTGCGCCATTTTATTTTTTGGGGAGAAAAGCAAGAACATGTCGGCGCTAGCAACTGGGGTAGAACGTTCGGCAGCAAAGCGTCGATCGCACGCGAC